>CM066625.1:4800000-7200000 GCA_033884665.1 Argynnis bischoffii washingtonia
TTTAGTTTTATACCCTGTATTGATTTATTAAGACTAAGCAAGCAAAACCATACGTTGCAAGTTATGAACCGTTTAAATAGGCTTGTTGCGACGTAAGACAGGACGAAACTCGATACTTATGCCAGGAATTGCGTGGAAATGTGTTATAACATAGTAAGGTTACTTTTTAATCTTCCGTTGTCCTGTTTCGTAATATTTTACTTAAATTAAAATAATTTACGTTAACGACGTAATATAGTATAATAATCATTATTTTTGGGTGTTTATTTCGCTTTTTTTTTTATTATATGGCTTAGTAGTTTTTAATAAAAGCACCAAAATAAAAGGAAATATGTATATGTGATGAAATTATTCAGTCTATAGTCATATTCGAAGTTAATAAAAACTTATTAGGGATGCTAAGAATGATAACAATTTACTCTTAATATACTTCTGTGGTTTTACTACTCTGTTAGTCTGTCTGTGGTGATTTTGAACTCAATCAATAAAAATCAGTTAAAAACACTATGCAATAGACAAAAAGTTAATATAATATAAAAAAAAACACTATAATTATTAAAAACTTCCGAGATAAAAAGTAGCCTATGCTATTCCAGACTTATTATAATCTCTCTGCCAAACTTTATCGAGATCCGTTCAGCCCTTCTGGCGTGATTAACAAACATCCATCCAAACATTTAAACTTTCACATTTATAATATTGGTATAGATATAGATTTTCACAATACTCACTGTAAAATGTTAGTAAAATGCATAATCCGCTCCAAGGATTGTAGCGTAATTTAAAATTAAAAAAGTCAAATACAGATTTTTCAATAATCGGAAAAAAATACTTTGGCTTCATAATATAATAGTATAGGTGTAAAACCGCCTGGCCCTACCTATAGGTACCTCGCGCTTTTCGATATTATCAAAAACTTCTTTGTGACAGTTTGCGAATTGCACAAATTGTATAAATATTTAGATTATCGGAGACGGATAGACACACAAACATTGACACTAATCTTACTTAGTACCTACAGAAAAAATAGTTATTTTATTATTGTAATTAAGTAAGGTTTTGCACTCAATTTATAGCTAAGGACTCGCCGCCCATGTGATTGACGGACACTGTCTCTACTTGATAGTTAAAAGATACTAATTCGCTCATTAAACGAATAATTATTAACACCTAATACTAAATTATAAATAATATTTTCTGCTTCTCTATAAGGAAAAACTAAGATAAGGTTATAAGCTTGAAATCTTCCGACGGCATAAAGCCTACGCAATCTAATCTGCAGTTTTAAATGCTCATCGTCACTCTACTACAACCTACCACATCGTAGCAAACGAATTCACAGCACACTCTACATTCCGAGTAAATCGACAGTTATTACGTCGCTAAACGATTCGGCGAAACTTTTCGATGCGTACCAACTACCAACCAACGTACCTACTATTGAACACCTGTGTGGCTCAATTGACTTCCTATGATGAATACATTATTGCTTCTAGCTACTGGTTTACGATGTACACTGACTCACTGCAGTTCAATCATTACACTTTTACGTATACTGTCTCGTAAAATCAACTTTGAATTATTTTCTGGAATCCTGAGGTAAATATATACGTTGAGTTTAAAAATGAATTGCTGGTGACAGAGGAGCTGCAATATAAAATATTGTTACACTCGTTCCATTTCATTTCTATATTGAGACCTATAAAAATAATATATAAAAATATTTTAAAATGTTAATTCAATAACATTTTTTAACATTTTCTTAATAATACTTTTTAATTAAAAAAGTATTATTAAGTTGAAGAGTTTGTTTCTTTGTTTGGTTGAACACGCTAATCTCAGAAACTACTTATCCGATTTAAAAAATTATTATTGCATTAGATAGCCCGTTAACAGAGGAAGGCTATAGGCTATCCCGGAAAAATGTACGGTTCAAGATGGATAGATTTGTATTTGTGTTTTTAGGGACGAACCCGAAGCAAAGCGAGGGTGAGTCGCTAGTATATTATATAATTTAACCCATTCATTAAAAAATATCGATTGTAATTTGCGAACATATCGCATAACTACGCACAAAAAGTAGCAGCATCAAAAACTGTAAAAAATCACTTAGACCATTTTTACCATATACTTTTAACTAAAACATTAAGATTAATTATATAATAACATCAATGGTTTCTATGGAACGATATTGCGAATTTAATACGAATTCGACACCGGATGTAACAATAACAGACGGACAGACGATCATATGCATTTATAATTAAATTCAAAAACAATACTACGATTACCCTCAGGGACTCTCGTATAATATGCACGGATGTATTCGCTCCATTTGTTAGAATCATTTGTGTTTAGAATTTAAATAGTCTATAATTTAATGCTTATTTTGCCATGAAATCTGCATTTTTATATTCCAAGGATTCATTTTTAGGGTTCCGTGCATTACATAAAAAGCGACGGATGAAAATATAACAACAAACAATAACAAATAAGAATATATGTATTAATATAAAAATAACAAAATCTTTATACAAGATTTCACTTTAAAATTATTGATTGATATGATTTTAGACTTACTTAAGAAATAGTCCCCCGGCCCCGGGACGTTCAAGGGTCAAATTAAGTTTTTAACGATTTAAGTGATCATTTAACATTTTATATGTAAAAAGAATATTTTAATTCTAATGTATTTTAAATTTATTTTGATTTGGAATTAATCCGCAAAGAACAATGGCAAATTTTTACCTGAATATTTTTAAAGGCGTCTTAGATTAGGACATATACAAAACTGAATTATTTAATTTGCTATTTTTTTTACAGCATTAGTTTTACATGGCAAAGCCACGAATAAATGGTTACATAATAAGCAACTAATTGATTGTTATTACTTCCGGTTTACCCATTCGTAAAGGCTGATGTAAAAACTGTTGCCACAGAAAAAAAAAGATGCCGTATTTATTTTAAAATATTTTTATTAAAAGTGTTATGTACATAATTAAATAATGAACTATGTTTTGTTCATTTATCTTACAACTATACATATAATGAAAACATTATATGTTAAGCTGTAAGATTAATTGAGTACCCTATTACAGTTAGTACGGTAATTAAAATATAATAAACAACAGATGACAATGAGCTTGATTTCATAATTGATAATTGATATTGACATATTATTTAGATTAGTTTAAGTCTATCGCCTAGTCTATTGACTACTGTTTGTTTTTGCAGTCATTGTTCCATTTTTAGTTTATTTTAAGTTTTGACTTTCGCTTTGCCCACGGAACCGAATATCTGCCCCATACGACGACTTGTGCATTCCCTCAGCCGATCGCAAGTGTATACCTACGACTAATAGTGATTTCTCCTAACGAACTTAAAGTTGTACCTTGTTTTATCCATGTTGAAGAAATTAAAGACGTTACTTATATGTAACATTAACGTACTTTTTTTAATTTATAATATTCGGGACAATAATCAGTAACAGCTGTCATTGCTAAGTAGATTTAACCGGAAATCATAAAATAAAAATACTAATACCTTTTTTTTGTGACTTCCTAATAAAAGTAATCTTTCTGCTTAAACATGTGTTATGTAATCCCTATGGTTTTGGCATTTTTTCATTTCAAGACACCTCAAATGGATATCAGATAAAACGTTGTATAGAAACCTGCTATTGTTCTTTCGTTGTAGCCTGTCCTAGTAGTCTTGTAGCATGTCAAGTTTTGCAGGATTTATTAAGATCATTGGTTGTATTAACACTCCAAAACTTAGGCCGTTCCTAAAGTAAAATAAGAAGATAACATAGTGTTTACAAAATTTTTCAAAGTGTATTGATGAGATTTTTTATTTATTTATTTCTTTACTAGCCATATGGATTGTCATCAAATAGGTATAACAAAGCATTTCAGAATAGCTTTTAAATTAAAAAAATGCGTCTCAGTTCAGAGACTATGTTCATTTGGCAACTATGATTCCACAGGGGACGTTCCCGACGTTTCGATTGGCTTGCACCAGCCGTGGTCACGGGCAGACTGATGCCAAAGACAGAAATAGACGTCAAACTTATAATAATGCGAATATTATACGCAACTACTACAATAATAAAGTAAAACTTTATCAAGAGGATCACTTAACATAAGTTAAAAGGGATTGTAATGATAAAATTACATTTATTTTTGAAAACGTCCGCGCTAATTTTTGAAACTGCTAAACTAATGTTAAATATATGTTTAAAAAAACGTTACCATCATGTCAGGTACCTTTACTTCACGCATATCTGGCTCACTAACCAATTTAAAATATTATTCCATATTACCTATTTCTTATTTCTGTCCGTAAACGCTACATTATTCAAGAGTGTTTTATGAAAATAACATTGTAATTAAAAATTTATAATTAAAGTCGTAAAAAAATGTTATGAAGACCATCTATACTACTCGTAATAATAATATAAATGTGAAAGTTTGTGAGTATGGGTGTAGGGATGTTTGTTACTCTGTCACGCTAGAACGGCTAAACGGATCTGGATGAAATTTGGCACAGAGATAGATTATAGTCTGAAATAACACATAGGCTATCCCGTGGGATAGGTTTGTTTTTGTTTTCCTAGTCTATACTGTAAATTCTGAGTCGAATCTATACGTTAAATATTTTTTGGAGAATCTCATTAGAGGGATTTAAATGAAATATGGCGTGATGAAAGCTGGTTATCCGGGTCAACATATAGGATACTTTTTACTGCGGGAAAATATGTCATCTCTGAGAAATCTATACTAAACGTTAAAGCGTAAGTAAGGACGAACCCAAACGGAGCGAGGGTGAGTCGCTAGTCTCTAATGCAATAAAATACCTTAAAAACGTTATACAGCATTTAGAACTAATTACCTACTTAAATGCAACTTAAACTGAACAAGAAAGATTCGAAAAATGTAAACAAAAATGTATTTTACAGTGCACAACTTAGAGTGTAAATTGACTTATCATAACGTTATGAGATAATGTAATTTGATACCGTAAAAATATTTATATACGACGGCAACATTTTATTTAACAAATTAATAAAACATTTCACCGCACCGAATAACATTGTGCGGCGCTCGAAGAAATACGAACCCTTTGAAGGCAGCCGATCGGAATATATACACTTTTTGTACCACAAGTGTTTTTAAATCATTTTGAAATTATCAAGAGGACGCTTTTAATTTGTTGCAAAAGAGATAAGAATTTTAGATAGGGATTAATATAGTTCAAATAATGTGCATAGTTCATCGTTGTTAGGCTTTTGTATATTTAATAAATTTCAAATTGCATAAAAGCTAATTAAAAAGAAGAAAACAAGTTCACGAAGGCACATAGTAATATGCAATAAAATTAGCGAGAATGATTGTTAACCAACTTAAAATTACGAAAGAAACCTAAAAACGATTTTTAAATACCTATTCAACGATACCCCACTTGACATAGTTCGTCGATTTTCATTTTATTCGTTTTCGTATTATGGCGTCCAAAATCGGCCATTTTTATTTTTCCAAATTTTTATGCTTTCTACATTCCCGCCGTCATAAAAAATCAAACGACGTGTCAATTATCAAAATCGGCCCACGCTTTCAGTCTAAATAGTGCCACAAAGGTACAAACCCACTTACATACAAAGGCTGATAAACACATTACCCTCCTTTGCGTCGCGCAGTCAGGTAAAAAGAGGAAAAAGCTACTAATTTAAAAAAAAGTGTTTTTGAAAATTATTACATTTGAAGTGTATGTAGCCTCTAAATAAAATAGAATCCAATTATACCTACTTAGAAGTTAAAGCTGAACATTCTGTGCAAAAAATCTAAGATTTAATATTATCCTCTACTTAAGAAAAAAAATGTTATTGAAAACATTACAAGGGAAGAGAAGACCCATTACAACGACTCGTGCCTAAATATTTAACGTACTGGATGAAGAATATGTTTTTTTTTTATGATACATATAGCAATTACTTTGAACTATGAACTGTCTATCATATTCAAATCACGCGTCCCTTTTATCGATAACATTTAATGGCCTGACAATTTTTTTGCTTGAACTGTTTTTATTCGACACATATTTTACGATCGCATACAATATTTTACGACTCACGGCTATATCGCAAAGAGTCGCATCGTTTTTATAATACTTTAATTTCACCGCCAGAAAGCCATAAAAATATGCAAATACCATATAAAAGTCATTCGTGTGGCAACAATAAAATCCAATAATCTGTACAGGGAAGTTAGGCGGTGATAGCCTGCTAGTGGAAGACACTCTTTCGTTTTATAAGCTGCACTTACGGTCATCGTAGCGCAATGGTTAAAGTATAGCTTGCACAAATAGGCAGTAGTTAGTGCATTCAAAAAATAAAATAAGAAAATCTAATTAAATGTCTAAATTTAACAAAGGCAAATTGTAAAATACTGAGTTGTATAGTACATACTTAGTAATATTATAAATATAAAAAAAATATACATTCAGTATTTGTTAGTTTTCTATGTTCACGCACCTTTGATACCGGCTGTTTTAAAGTTCAACGTGATCTTTTACATAGTGAACTTTTAATCATTTCAAGAATTCAACATTCGAATAAAAAAGACCTGGTTGGTGCTATTTATCCAACAACAGTAGTTAATTTGCTGCAAAAAATACTCGTATGTAACACATACAATAAATCTTTACTTATAAAATACTTTTTTGTATTAAATATAAATAAATCATTTACTTCAATTCAAATATTAACGCAAGTGATAATTAAAATAAAAGGTGTATGCTATACGTGTTATGTCCTAATGGGGTACAGAGAGGATGTATTTTTTTACTTAATTAAACTAATTACTTAGTTCTACAGTGCTAAACAGTAATAACGCAATATGCACGAGTATGCATAAAATGAAAATAAACGTACCCGTGCAAATACTTCTATTCGTTGCTATACTATATCCTAAAACTAGTAATATCTTGATTTATATGACCATTAACAGATCTGTAGTGGTCTTTTATTTTAGATATTATATCTAAATAGATAACATTCAAGTGTCTAACTCACTTATGAGTAATAAGTTGTACAAGTTTTACAAAACGAAAGACATAATGTTGCCACTTAGCATCAATTCTTAAATGTAGTTTTTAATGATACTTGTTTTAAAAAAATAGTATTACTTTGCATTCTCAGTTCTTATAGTTTTTATTACTTGAATTTTATGCTAAATTTTTTTATTAATATCTTCATTTGCTTGAAATTTTTTATAACATTCTATTCTATTTACTGGAACATCGTAATTTATTCTGAAATATTTAGAAAAATTCAAATGTAAATGTCAAACCAATAACTTAGCATTTATGCTAAGCATTTAGAGATATCTAACTCTACAAATACTTTACTTTTCATTGCGTACTTATATATTTTAAGATAAGTTCTCTCCATCTTTGATAACTAGAAATGAATGACTTCAACCTAAAAATTTGTGTTGGTAAACATTTTATATTATACTGAACTAGCGACTTACCCTCGCTTCGCCTGGGTGCATCCCTAGATACACGTAACAATCACAATTTAATGGGTTTAAATTTTTTTGCCTTGAACCCTGAACTTTTTCCAAAATACTGTAGTAAAATAACCTAAGTTACTTCTTATAACATCGGCTATCTGCCAGTGAAAGTCCCGTCAAAATCGGTCCAGTTATTTCGGAGATTAGCCGGAACAAACAGACAGATGACTGACAAAAAAAAAGTTGTTTTCTTATAAGTACTTCATATGTATTTAGTGAAAAAACTGTTATTTTGACATTACAGACAGACACTTCAATTTTATTTATCTGTAGCTACACATATAAACTCGTGGCATTACTAGGTACCGCAGGTCGTGCCTGTGCGGTAGTTTAATATTTAAATATCTTATACCGTTAAGTGAAATGGGTTACAGACAGATTCTCTTACAAAACTATTCAACATCTATCCACATTCTTAACGTGGGGTTCAAAGTCAAGATGTGAATCGGCATTTTTAAAATGTTTCATTTCCTACGATAGTACTGACTAAGTAATTTATTATTTGATTATGACCTCTTGGACTACACTTCACAATTTTATACTTGAAATATGGAATATTATTTATATAATTTTAGCTATTATCATTATAATTATTTCAATTTTTTAGAAAACTTATTATTGTATTATTGTTTAATAATCTATATTTTTAGTGTTACCATTATTATATTTATAACCATAAAGAAAAGAAAAGAAAAAGAAAAAGAAAAAGAAAAGAAAATTAAAATGATAAAAATGTTTAAAATTAAAATTAACAAATATTGTAAGGTACTTTGATGCCAATTTTCAAAATTTTGAATTCATTTTTTGTTAATTGTGGGTAGGCTGTCTGTAACAACTATATAATGCTTTTGAGACATCTAACACTTTAGTCTCTCCCGTGACCGTGATTGCTATAAAGCAATCAAAACGTCGGGATACAAAAATCAAAATAAATCCGCAAAAAAATCCGAAAAGATAGTTTTATTTAAATGTCTAATATTCGCGTAAATCTAAGAAAAAATATTAGGATGTCCTCTATGTAAAATATGATCGTGAAATATGCCAAATTATATCAAAACCTGTTCAGTTTAGAAAAAAGTAACAATATTGTGGTAAGTGTTAATAATTATACTTATTTTATAGTAATAATAAAACAATATTAACAAGGTATTGATTATTATTTATATTTTGGTGAACTATAACAAAACAAGCCTTATGATGGCGCAATAAACTATGAAATAAAAATGATATAAATCAACTCGTCCTCTTTCGAATATTGAAGTGTACAATTGAAATAGTCAACATTCTTAGAATTAGTTTTGGATTGTTTCGCCTGCGTAGGGATTTGTCTGTACACACCACAATTACTGCACTGACCCAGTCACCAGTAACCTATTTGAGAGGAAATTGAGTTTGTCGAATTCCATCAAAATTCGATTTCTACTCTTGCATTGTAAAGTAGCCTAGCGTAGCCGTAGTTGTTCAGCTAAAAGCGTCAAGCGAAATACCATTTCTAGGATATATAAAACGCGTTCATTTTATAGGTTTACGCTTCGCTTACTTGTATAATCTTATAAGAAAAATATTTAAAAACTTCATTCCTATATAAATAGAAGCCTAAATAATAGACAGAAAAGTTTTCTAGAAATCATGAACACAATAATGATATTTTTTAATAAAATATCTGTTTTTAATTACATAATCAATAATTATGATTGCAACATTTTTAACCGACTTTAACCGACAAAAAGGGTAGGTTCTGACTTCGAATGTTTTTTTTATGTATGTTCGGGCATAACTCCGTCGTATATAGATGGATTTGCAAAATTCTTGTTTTGTTCAAAAGAGGTTTATTCCGAGATGGTCCCATTTAAATTTGAAAAAAAAAAACACCCCTAAGTGTAGAAAATAGGGCATGATTAAATTTTTCACCTAATGAATTTTTAAAATACTTTTTTTTTTATTTTGCTACTACCATGTCTACACTAAAAATGGAAAAATAAACACTTAAAAAAAGGCTTCAAAAACACTAAAGAGTAAAAAAAAATATTGGTAGTTAAAAGTTTTCTATTTTGTATAGATACATAATCAGATATTTTCGGAGTCGGCGCCAGCCAATACAAATCATAGCACACTTAAAGTTTTTATAAATAATAATATAATATGGATTAATAACTAGATAGAAAATAACGTTTAACTGTAAAATATTTAATACGTAAATTACTAAAAGCTAAGTACATGTATGTTATGTTGTAATTGGATATTTTTAGGACATACTTTATGTGGCCAAACCTGATTAAAAATATGTAAAAATATTAATAATTTCCAAACTATTAGATATTCAATGTTACCTAGTTAATAATTTTCTGAAACAACACGAGAAATACAAAGGTTAACTTTAATAGGTATAGGTATGTTTACAAAGCAAAGTAGGTTATCTTAATGTATTTGGCACATCAACTGTGCCTTAAATTGGGTCGCTTTTGGGTACATCAAAGTGACAATAGAATTTATTATATATATATATATATATATATATATATATATATATATATATATATATATATATATATATATATATATATATATATATATATATATTATATATTAATTTAGAGTATATATTTGACATTTGTGTATTAACAATAAATACGCAACCATTTTACAAGACCCCCACTTTGTATAAGAAGTGGCAAGACGAAGAGCTCAATTTATATCTAGCCGGTTAATTATGCTTTTAACCGATTAGATATTTCGGAGCTATTGCAAAATCCTTGAACAGTAATAAGTGAAATGATAGATTCATTGAAATTGAAAAAACCGGTGAATATCTCGTTTCATAACATAACATTAACTATACTGACCATGAAAACTTAAAAATACATATTAATTTTTTCATGAAAGTCAGTATCATTATAATTACAAATATGGCTCATATATAAATAAATAAATAAATAAATATGTTGGGACATTAACACACAGCACCATCTAGTTCCATGGTAAGCTACGAAGGCTTGTGTTATGGATACTAGATAGTTGATACACTACATATATAACTTTAAATACATACATATTATAAATATAAACGCCCATGACTGGAGTACAAACATTCGCGCTCACACAAATGAATGCCCCCAGCGGGACTCGAACCCGCGACCGCTGGCACAGCAAGTAGGGTTACTACACACTGAGCCAAACGTGGCATCGCAAGATGCCGAAGTTTCGTTTAATAGTGCAATTAGAGATCATGTCGCTTCCTCTTAGGAACTTTTATTGATATATAAGAGATACCGAAATCGTTTTGGAGTGAATCGCCACTGAGGAAGAATGATTATAGGTTTTATGGTGTGTTGTTGTGGTAAAAACAAGTATTAATAATAACATCTATTGTACACCCAATTTCCAAAAATAAAAGAAAATATACAAAAAGTTAAGATAATGTACAAGAGGTGCCCTTATCGCTAATCGAGCAATTTCCTTCCAGGCAACCTTGAAGTGTAGAAAATAGTACTATCTGAGATAGAAGCAGCGCGAACATTAAATAAAAGGATACGAAAATGTATATATTTATTATTTACAATTATAATTATGTATAATACATAAAGGTATAATAAATACAAAATCAGTAGGTATAAACATCAATAAATAAATACCATAGCTATATAACCTATTACCTACTCATAAGAGGATAATTAAAGAGTGTCCTTTAAACGTTTCTTAAAAATTGTTAGTGAATTGTATTCAGTCTTTTTTTAATGTCCCATTGCTGGGCACGGGCCTTCCTTCAAAACGAGAGGGGATCAGGTCATAGTCCACCACGCAGGCCAAATGCGGGTTGGCGGACTTCACATGTCTTTCGAAAACTTGCTAGATACTCTCAGACATGTAGGTTTCCTCACGATGTTTTTTGTTCACCGTAAGAAATGTTAATGATTTAGCATGCCTGAAAATTTGAGGAAAAAAGTTTTAAGGACGAGGAGCTGTAATAGTAATAGAGTTACTACAAAAGTAAAAAGAGTTAGAAGGCTTTTATAGGGATAGACCATAGGTTACGGTCAAAGTAAAGAAGACGAGAATGAGAGCATCCAAAGAAAGAAAAACGCTCCTTAAGGTGGATTACGATGGAGTAATAACCCTAAAAAAATGGCTACAATATTCTAAGATTGTCCAAGAATATTGGTAATAACATCAAAAAATGTTGAAAGGAAGCTAAATCGTTTACATACTCGAGCTATTACGAGAAGCATAATTTTAACCGCATTTCGTTATATGTAATAAAACATTTCGTTTTGATTTTTAAGATTTTTCTTTTAGAGTAGGGCGATGATTCACAGTAAGCTAGCTTATATAAAATGTCCAAAGTCTTAGAATACACTTTTACATCGTAACATACAATTCAAAAGATGCCTATATCTACATTCTATACCACAATGTATCGACAACTGATATAGGATTATTTTATCGACATAAAGTAGTTAATGATGCGCGAATAAAGAAAGCGTTTCTTATATGGAATTAATGACACAACCATTAATTATAGCTGGCTGTCCATTAAGTCTGCAAGACTTAATGAAAATTTCCCTAATTACTTTAGAACTTGGTGCAGATGAGACATTTGTATGTAGGCTCGAACGCGGAAAGGCAAACTCTTTTACTAAATATCGACAGACGTTGAAGTTACAGTAGCAATACCGGTATAATTAAGCTCATTCGATAAGTAAGAGTACTGAAGGCCCAATCAACAATTTTTATTTTTTATCACATTCTTCTTCCGTCATCATCTCGCAAGCGATAAATCTGATGATTTGACGATACACTTTGTTTGACGCTTAGTTTGTAGTGACCCTACTTGCTGTGCCAGCGGTCTCGGGTTCGAGTCCCGCTGGAGGCATTCATTTGTGTGATGTGCACGAATGCTAGTACTCCAGTCAAGGGTGTTTATATATTTTTTTTTATGACATTCAGTGACAAACGAGCAGACAGACCACCTGATGGAAAGCAGTACCTACCGCCCATAACACCTACGGGTCATGCACTTAGGTTTTAGGTAACAAAAATACAGAAACGCCGGTACGTTATCACTGTGAGGACTAAGATGATATGCCTCTTGCCTGTAATTGCGCTGGCTACCTTATCCTTCAAACCGGAACACAACAATGCAATCATTGTTGCTTGGCGGCAGAAATAGATAAGGGTGTGGCACCCATCCAGTCGGACTCCTCAGGCTTGACAGAGTCCTAGGTAAATATGTATTTATTTAAAAAAATATAAATGTGTAGTGTATCAACTGTATGGTATCCATAACACAATCCTCGTAGCTTACCATAGAACTAGATGGTGCTGTGTGTAATGTCCCAACATATTTATTTATTTATATTTATCTGATGTCACTAACATTTAAAAGCTACCTTATCTTATAATAAGTAGTAGGTATGCTTCCTTCTACTTATAAAAAGTAACTCACATATTTTACTTGACTTTTATGGGACTTAAAAGATACAAAATACAATGCATGTCAATGAATCCAGCTTCTTCTGAGTTAATTAAGATACTTACTTACTATAGAATTTATATTAATGACAACTATTAACATTCATGGCAGCGTTGTTGTTTTTTCAAGAAAATGCTTTATGTGTAATCAAAGAGACTTAATCAATTAGAACTTTAAGTTTGTTATTGGTGAAGTATAAAGTAAGATGTAAAAAAAACATAAAAAAGGAAATAAAGTCATCATTTTTAATCAATCTCCCTGTTATTGTGTCACAGGTAGTTTACTATAGAGTACATAATCACCGTGTCCCGTACTAATTGCGAACGGACTATTAAAAATTAATTAATATGCGTTATCGCAGCTATGACTTAATGTTGCAAATTAACTCGCTACTCGCGAGTTAGTTCGCTTAGAACCTATTTAATTAAACATCGGCAACGGCTTTTAATTGGAATGTTTTAGTGAACAATGACTTTTGCTTAAAGGTTTATCTTATCATTACATAAATCTTATCTTTAGGAAAACCTAAACAAAACAATATAAGATTCTTATATCATATTTTACTTCAAAGATGTTATTGTAACTTTAAAATATATAGCCCTTACTTTGATTATATATCTAATGCTAGTTACTACCCTTATTATTTTAAACTTATCACTATATTATCTCCTATATCGGATATATAGGCCAAGTTATAGAGCCTGAAAATATAAAGAATTCATCAAAATGAAATAGATAGTTTCTCCATAAGCTTAGATAAAATACATTTTTTTTATTAAAAAATACGCCTCTAGACAAACAAAAACAAATCTATCTCACGGAAACCGTACGTTTTTCCGGAATAGAAAGTAGCCTAATTGTTATTCTAATGTATGAACTATACATAAAATCCAATCAGTAGTTTTTGTGTACTAAACTATATAATTATAGTTTATTTATATTTAAATATTTTTAACTATCCCACGAGAACTCTTTAATTTTCCGGGATGAAAAGTATCTAAAATGTTGACTGGGGATATAAAGTAGTACCACCATGCAAAATTTCACCTACATTGGTCCAACAGTTTCGGAGATTAGCCCGTACAACAGACAAACAGATAGAAACAAAAAAAATGAAAAAAGTCTGGATTTGTTCTATTTCTATTCTTACATCCCCGTGACTCGGTTTTTAGCATTTTTTTTTCTCTACATTTTTATTAGATGTATAGATTATTATTATTACAATATTTAAAAGGCATTAAAAAATAATCTAAGAAAGTATTATTTAAAAGGTATTTATTAAATACGTTTGGAATGTAGCGAAAAGCTTTTAAAACGATCGTGAGTGCAACAATGCGTAACCGTGTCCTGCATACTGTGCGAGCGAGACGAACCATTCCCCGAAAGCCTCAAGTTATGACCCTACAAAAAGTCAGACGAATCATCAATGTTTAAATCGTAATATATTGAAGAATTTCGCAATTATCATATTTCATACTTATTTACGACGTCTAGGCGTTCAACTGACATCTATCCAGTGCGATCCCGAGCCATAAAACTTATAAACCCGGTAATAAATGTTTGTTTTATTTCTTATGTATAATTAATATATAGGTATAGCTGAGGTTTGCTTTTTTATTTGTAAGCCTTACGTTGGCTTTTACGAGCGTCTGGAGGACGGTGTATGCGACGTAGACATAGCTGAGAACAAACTTCGAAGTATAACTTCCACACTGACATGTCGGAGTGACGTTTACTGCTCTAGAGAGTGGTGGCGATGAATTTAATGTTTTGAAACATCGTACAAAGGCGAACTTTGCCGGTGCTAAAATAAAAACTTTATTGTAGATACGAGTCATTTACGTCTGACACTGCTCCTAAATGTTAGTAAACTCGCATAATTGCAACTGGCATATTGTTATAAAAATATCCTTTTACCTAATAAACTAAGTGTAGTATATACACTAGTTATAGTTAAACTACGCTATAAAAATATGCAGAATTGTTGCAAAAATAACTTAAACCTATTTTTACAAACAATATACATGAATGATTAAAAAATATTCGTGGCTATACGAAAGTTGTCCTTACCTTAAAAATTATTTTAAGGAAACTTTGGAAATACTCTGAGAAACAGGGAAAATTATATAAATTATAAACTGTTATACCAAAAAAGCAAGAAAGACTAAGAAATAGTTAAACGTGAATCGGAATCATATAGGCAAAGGCTATTACGGGAACTTATTAATTTTTTGCAAAGCTTTAGGTTCCGGCCTGCAGATTAAAAAAATTAAGCTACAACCACTGGACAGATATAGAGGTCTACGTGAGTGATACTATAATTAAATGGTTTTGCATATGATATTTTTAACCCTTTATATACTTTTATTTAATAGATATTTAAAATTTTACCAAGTATTTCTATAATACTTTCTTAAATTTACGCGAATACTTAACATTTTAAATAAAACTATCTTATCGGATTTTTTCAAACTAAAAAAGAAGGAAACGTTGGGAACCAAAAATCGAAATAAATCCGCGAAAAAATCCGAAAAGATAGTTTTATTTAAAAAGTGTTTCTTTTTTTTAGTTTATAATAAATTATATTTACTTTAAAAAGTACTTTATCGTATATAACAATAATACCAGCTAATAAAAAACCATTTATCTATTCATTTACATATATAAATAAAGTATAAGCGTTAAACAAAAACGGTAGTTTTATTTTAGTTTATTCGTCATTATATACGTATTGACGTATTGTGGTCATGACATATTTCAAATTTAGATTTATAGGTACACACAAACCCCTTTCAGCTTTTCAGATGTGATTTACCCATTCAAAAAAACATCACTGAATGCACGTGTCACAGTATGACATAAATTGTTGTGCGACGCTGTCTATTGAATCATGACAAATATTCTAACCTAGAGTTATTCAAAGTCAGTTTATACATATACATAATATATACCTATACATTTGTTACATATTTCAATAAACCTATATACATATTTAACCATTTTAGTTAAAAATTTAATTAAAAATTCTACAAAACAGATTTTTACAATCATGATCACATAATGTCGGAATACAACGAAACGTATTTGTTTTCACATTTTTATATAATTCTTCGAAGCCAAACGTATTATTATGATACTTTTTAATTATCACGCACTATACTTACGCAGTGATAGCACCCAAACCCTTTTAGCCCGATGAGTATTATCCTGCCACTCGTAAAATCCATTTATGGCCTATAAAACCAAGTGGAAATACACATCCAGCCAGTCCACTGTCCAAGGATATCAAATTTTTTCGCATTATAATCCTTAAGTCGAATACGATAAGAGTATAGCTTTGTTCGCCTATATATGCACATTTCGCATACTTGTTGCACTTTTATAACCAATATACTTCGGTTTGATTTGTAACTCCTGGACGCTGAAATTGATGTATTTTTGCTATTTGTATAACTACGTAAAATATTTATTTATATCGTTCACTAGTCTCGAGATGTGGCAAATCTACACATATACCTAATGAAATTGTAACTAAGCCGAATCTGTACATTAAATATTTTTTATAAAATCTTATCGAAATAGTCATTATTATTGATACAGAGGCTGAATCTATAGTTGTTAGAATTTTGTCTGTCTGTCTGTGACCGCATCATAAGAAAACCACTGGACAGATTTTGATGAAATTTGGTATGATGATAGCTAGTTATCTGAATCAACATATATGATATTTTTACTGCGAGAAAATATCTCATCTCTGAGAAATCTATATTAAACGTTAAAACGTAACTAGGGACGAACCTGAGCGGAGCGAGGGTGAGTCGCTAGTAGTAAATGAAACTATAGCACATAGTGCCTCTCTTCTGCCTTATTTTAAAATATAGATTAGATTATGTTAAACTTAGATTAGGCTTAGGCCTGACATAATCTAAGTTTTTTATGTATGTACGCACGTAAGAAGTTATACTGTTTTGGCGCAACAGAACAAAAATAGCTAAAGATTTCATTCCGTATGTCACAACTCTCTGTTTGTAAAAGGAATGATAAATTAATAAAAAAACTTAGCTTGAAAAAGATGAATACTTATAAAAGAAACTAGCCAAGTTAGACAATTACTGACTAGAAAAAATATTTGTAGCAACCATTTATTTAAAGTACGTTCATATGTAATACACCAGTCTATAATAAGTTTTAGTCGTACAAGTTAGATTTTTATAAAAAAATAAAATATTTAAGTATCGAAAAGTTTACCCCAAAAAATATAAGACTAAATATTCGTTATACTTAGTTATAATAAAATATAATTGCAAGGTGTGCAGTTTTACGAGTAATTTTATATTGCCATTGTAATTAATTTAACGATATCATCATTCAGAGAAAGTTAAGTATTTTTTAATCATATTTTTGTTTAAAAGAAAAAACACAGAACAGCTTTTCGTGCGAATTTTTTGTTCAATCTTGAAGTGTTTAAGTAATCATTTGTCCATCAAACATAACTTTTTGCATAAGCAAATTATTTTCAAACAAGCTCAATATCTATTCTATACATATAATAAAACTGTAGAGGTCGAATGTCTGTACATAGAAAATTTTTTTTATAAAAACCGAGTCAGGGGGATGTAAGAAGAGAAATAGAACAAATCCAGATTTTATTCAAATTTTATGTTTCGCTGTTTCTCTGTTTGTACGAGCTAATCATCGAAACTGTTGGACCGATTTAAATGAAATTTTGCATGGTGGTGCACCTTATATCCCTGGTCACATTTTAGATACTTTTCATCTCGGAAAATTAAAGAGTTCCGTGAGATAGTTAAAAAAAAACTACTCATTGGATTTTAATGAAACTTTACAATAATATAGTTCACACATCAGAATAACAAATAGGCTACTTTTTATCCCGGAAAAATGTACGGTTCCCGTGAGTTAGATTTGTTTTTTTTTGTCATATTATAATGTTTTAGAACAATACATACATTATAATCCTAAAAGTAGCATTTAATATTTTTACGGTAAAATGTAATCGTAATATTAAGAAATATAAATTTCAATGAAAATTAAATAATTAAAACACAAGCAGCGGAATGGTCGATGTAAAGAGATCTTTTGAATTAACATATTTATTTCGCACAAGCGTTTAACAATTTCACGGCAACATTGTAACAAAAAACGCACCGAATAAGTCTATCATTTACATATCTAAATATTTTTTACACATATTAAGACATATAACGCACATATTAAATAAATACCTATGTATATGCTACAATAAGTGTAAAATTATGTAAGACTAGCGACTGACCCTCGCTTCGCTCGAGTTCGTCCCTAAATTGATTCCCCATACAAACTTTCGAATAAAAAATATTGTATGCTCTTGCCAGGGTCTCAATCTACATTTTTATCACATCTGAATCGGTTCAGTAGTTTTTGAGTTTATTCTATTGTTGTATTATGATACAAATCTTTCCTTTTTATAATAGTAGTGAAGTTATATGTAATTTATATTAACAAATTAATCATTAGACTATCTATCTAAACAAAATGGATAACCTTTTTAGTACCGCACTTATTCTGGGTTGCCGTCCAATTTTCCATTTTATGTCAAATTTGTTTTCGTAACAATTCAAGATTAAGCTTACTTTTTACGACGCTTATTTTTGAATGAATGAAGCTTTAATGTAGATTAAGTGATCTACATAATTAATCTACGTTAGATTTTCGTGAAACAATGATTGATAAAAAATAAAATAACAAAATAAATGCTATACACAGCAAAAATAAATCTACTCACAACTTCCTTTACCTTTTCTGAATATCAGGAAGAATAAAAAAACAACTGTCAGTTTTATAATAGCTAATAATACTATTGTTGACCAACTTCAAAAAGGGGGAAGCACTCACTTCGATTTTATGTTCCCTTTTTTATTATAAAGATAAATAATTATCGTTTATCATAAAAAATATGTCGTTTTTTATTATTTATTTTTGAATCAATGAATACTGAATACCTGAAGGGCTAAATACCAACCATATTTTAAAAGTAAATCAAGCAATCCGTAATTACAATAGTCATTTTTAACAGGTTAATTTTTAAGAAAGATCTTATTAACGTTCATTTCGAAATTATATATACCGACTGATCATATAGTAAAAAAAACACATTTATTTTATTCAGAAGGTTTTAAACTTATTTTTAAAACTTTAGTAGTAAAGTACACGGTCTACTTAATAGATTACTTACACTGGAACTATTCTATTATATACATACATATAATACAATTTGAGCTTGAGTTTGTACGATGAGGAATTTAACGTAGCAAACTGATATAGCAGCGACCTTGCCCGCTAAAGCTAGTGCCCGAAATACGGTCGCACATAAAACGTGCACCCTGAATCAGGGCTGAGTTGCAGATATATTTACTATTTATTTGAAAATAAGATCAAACGTACAGTTTTAATTTATTTTAAAAACATTGTTGTATAATGTCTATGATTTTATTTTAATTTAATGAAAATTTAAAAATTATATTTTTTATATATTCGTAGTTAATTAGTTACATATACTTATATTATTTTGCATTTAGTTCTGATGCACTATATACTTAATAGTAAGAGGAATGCTACATATTTATTTTATATTGTATGTGTAGCGTTATATACATCTTAATAATTGATTTAGTTTATACATTGCTACAATTGGCGTGGCGACTTATGAGTCGGTAAATGCTCTCAACACAAGGCAGATACATTATTTCTTTTCTTTCCTTTCTTTCTTTACAGTAGAGCTAGGTAATAAAAAGTAATTATAATTAGGTTATAACAATACCTAAGTATGTGACAATAAAATTATAATTGGTGAATTATTTATTTAATAATTAGGCATATTTATAGTATCGGTATACCATATACTTACTCGTAGAAGTTTTGACTATTTTTAATATATCTATACATACATATTTAAAATAATATTTAATAGCAGAGGTAAGTACGTAAATAATATATTGTTTATTTTAACACAAAAATGACAACCCTTATCATTGCACAAGGAAGGTTTAATGACAAGTAGCAAAGTCGTAAAACAAAAGTCTGTCAGGGCTGTCTCGCTTGAATAATTTTGATTTAAAGGGTCTAAAAAGACATGTGAAAGGTATTTTTTCATGGTTAAGCGACCCTTTGGCGTACTTTTGTAGCGAAGGAGCTGCTCGCAATTCTTGAGGTATAATTCCAGCATGTATACGTTTTTATTATCAGTACATACCTTTGCCAGGGCTCGGAAAAAGGTAAGTGTACGCGTCCTCTATAATAATAATAGGGCATAAAAGGAAGGAATGATAATACACTAAAAACTTTTTGTAACACATAATGGGATAAAGCGTAAAGTTATTCAGTTTTTTGTGGAACATTTTATTTTATACGATTACTGACATGTTATGATAGTTCTACTCCATTTTATTACATCTCTATTTTTATCTCTTTCTCTATTTCTGTGTCTTTGTATATAATATTTCCTAGTCAACATTTGCTAAGGATAAGTATACCCATATCAAACTTTAACAATGCGGTAAAGGTAGGTATGCGCAATAAATTAAGAATATACTAGAATCTTGACTGTCAGCAACAACAATAAGAATTGAATAGTTAAGTAGGATAATTATAATTTTTAATTATTAGAATTAAAGAAATGATATAATATAAATAATAATAATAAATTTATCTAAATATAACAAGTATTTTTTACTTTTTATACTTTTTCACTCTTCCTATAAATAGAAAAATGATATTTTCAATTTTTCCAAAATTAGTTCAAATCTAACGAAAACTTATTTTTCGCCAACCTTATCTATACTAGAGCAGCTTAACAAAAACTATTCAGAGCTTCAGGGAACCAAGAAGAGGAGTAGCATTTTATTTACCTTCGCATCACTTTCCTATCAAAAACTTGGTCCGTTTCATCCCCTTTTTATAATACTACTTAAACTTCTAGCAAATTCTATCTTATGCAACTGCATGAAAGCTTTCTATTCTAAACAAAATCAGGTAGCTTTGAGATACGAGTTTGGATAATTAAATAGAAAAGTATGTTATTTTCTAAATGACATAAAATTACTCTTGAAGGGTAGATTTTTCTTAATATAATAACTATCGACCCACGCCTATTCATAAAAAATTGGCTTTATAAATAGAAGCATATATCACTTAAAACACGTACAAAAAAAAGTTCAACTGAATTAAGTCTCCCTCCTTTTTTGAAATCAGTTAAAAAAATATCGTTGCGACTATCATATATTATGTATTTTCTATGTAAATTGTTAGTGAAGTAGTTAATTCATAATATTCTAATATTACTCATAATTTAAATTAATAATTAACCTATTCGGAGATTATTTGGCCATCCAGAGGTAGATATTTGACGAAGCTTTTGTTTTCCTATTATTTCTTAAGCTCTACATTTCTTACACTCTAACACTCTATACACTCTCTCCCCCTTTTAGGGATTATTAAGATAATGTTTATTAGTTTTTTAGACAAAATATTGATTTACATTAGATTGTGTGTTTCATCCATAATTTATTTTTTATAAAACTTATAAAAATATTCATATAATTCAGAACTTACGCCCATTCTTTTTAACCGACGTAAAAAAGGAGGTTCTCAATTCGGCATGTATATAATATATATATATATATATATATATATATATATATATATATATATATATATATATATATATATATATATATATATATATATAATATATACATGCCGAATTGAGAACCTCCTTTTTTTACGTTATATGTTTGACCACGCATTATTTTTTACAGTGTAATCCGATTTCGATGATTCTTCTTTCATTGAATTCCTCCTAAAATCCACTTCTAAGCGTAGAAAAAAGGGGATTATTGATTTTTAACCTCCTCAATTTTTAAAATAGTTTTTTCTCATTTTGTTACAACTATGTCTACACTAAAAATGGAAAATTAAAAACTTAAAAAAATACCGACTTCAAAAAACACTAAAACGCAAAAAATTACTGATTAGTAGTTTTCATTTACCTACTATCTACGAATAAATTTACTTATTATTTATGCGTAGCCTACTAGATACCTAGTCAGATATTTTCGAAGTCGGTACCAGCCGACAATTCAAAGCAAACCAACTTCGAAAATATCTGATTAGGTATTTATTGTAAATGAAAACTACCAACCAGTTATTTTTTACTTTTTTAGTATTTTTTTTTAAGTTGGTTTTTATTTATTTTTTATTATTTATCACAGTTTTTAACTGTTCATTATAAGTATACGCGACTACACTTTAAGAATAATTATTGACTACATTTAATAACTACTTACTTTACTCGCAGCTAAAAATATGAACCTATTGCCTACATACAACCGCTGGTGTTTATGAGATGTTATCTATACGTATCTACCAGAATAATCATTGGGCAAAGGCAACAAATAATTTAACTTTATATTACAAATAATGACAAGAGTAATAAATGTTTTACACTTTTTGTTTACAAATTGCTAGTTTTACATTATACTTGTATTTGTGTGAGGAAATTATATAAATATACAAAATAACTGAAAAACGATAAATAACAGATTAAACATATATAACTTATAGATTGAGGGGTTAAAATTAACCTTCATTTGTTCCTTAGCTTAGCTTGATTAAAGATTAATTTAATATGCGATAATATTTGTATTGATACTCATAAAATCATATCTATCTATACATAAAATAAAATTGTAACTAAGCTGTATTCTGTACATTAAATATATTTTGGAAAATCTTATTGAAATAGACATTATTATCCATACAGAGGCCGAATCTATAGTTTTTAGAACTTTTCTGTCTGTCTGTCTGTTACCGCATCACGAGAAAACCACTGGACAGATTTTTATGAAATTTGGTATGGTGATAGCTGGTTATCCGGGTCAACATATAGGATACTTTTTACTGCGGGATAATATCTCATCTCTGAGTTAAACGTTAAAACGTAACTAGGGACGAACCCGAGCGGAGCGAGGGTGAGTTGCTAGTGTAAGATAAAAATGTCAAAATAAGTATGCATGTATTAATGAAATTGCGTGCATCAATGATACAATATTTATAAGAGTGCCAAATATAGTAGAGCTGGACAGTGTTTGTATATAGGTAAGCAATATTTTTTAGTTTTTTAACGCCTCCGTGCGAATTTCCGGGAAATTAATTGTTAACATACACACAGGTATGTATGCGCCTCTCAACACGATAATAGAATATCTATACTATAGTAAAGCACTTACTTGGCGAAATCTGTACAGGAAATATTTTTAAAAACAATGACTGTAACGTAATATGTATGAAATATAGACCCCAAAACAATAGTTATTAAAATTTTTGTCTGTTTGTCTATTTGTGTGTGCGCGTTTCATGCAAAAAGTAATGAAACGATTTCAACGAAATTTGGTGAAGTGATAACTTATTACTTGGGTCAACATTTAGGATACCTTTTATTTCAGGAAAATCTTTCTTTCCCACTGGAAATCACAATAACTGGTCTTATCGAGTCCTCCTTAGAAACCGCTGGCTAAACCATAGAGCATACATCAAAAGAATGTACTAAAAAATTGTAGGTCTTGAAAAGGCCAACAGAAAAATCTGCAACAGTATATGTTTATCTCTTAAGGTACACTCGCAATACCTATTCTTATCTATACCTATAATAAAACTAACTTAGTCAAATCAATGTACGCGTTTCACGCAAAAAGTACAGAACCGATTTTAACAAAATTTTGTGTATTGAAAACTACTACTTTTATTTTATTACTAGGGTCAACATTTACGCTACCTTTTATTAGAGACAATTTTTTTATTCCTACTGGAAAACGCAATGACTGGTTCTATCGAGTCGTCCTTAGAAATTTATAAGGCTAACGCTGTCTATACCTTAAGTGATACATCAAAACAATTTACTAGAAAATTATAGGTCTTAGAAAGATCTACAGACAAGTCCCCCAATAGTATATGTCTATCTCCTAAGGTACATCCTCAAATCAAATCAAAATATACTTTATTCCAATAGACTTTTACAAGCACTTTTGATTCCCAATTTTACATTTTAAATTTAAATTAAATGTCAGTGTTATCAGTCCGTGAGGAATCTACCACCGGTTCGGAAGTAGAATATTTTATTAAATATTAGGAAATTACCCAAGATAGATCTTAGGCAGAATATGCAATACATAAAATATCCCTATTTTAATGTAAATTATCCGATCTCTAATATACCTACTAAGAGTTTAGAAATTAAGAAGTTAAATTTAGAATTCAGATTAACATTTAACGAAAAAAATACATTCTACAAAGAATCCGTTGTAAAACGTACAAGTCTCATAAAAAACTTAATTTTTGGATCATATTATAACGCCCTAGGTAACAAGGCATGACATATGTGATGAATGATATACAATGTATATTTGATAGGTAAAGATAAGATAAATGCTTACTTTTTGATAATAACTATGTATTATATGTATGCAATTTCCTCGAGTACACAAAGCCATGTTATAAATAAACCTTATACCTTGATAATTTAAATAACATAACAATATAATAGTACATTCAAATATTTCAAAATAAAACTATCTTTTCGGATTATTTCGCGAATTTATTATGATTTTTGGTTCCCGACGTTTCGATTGCTTTACAGCAATCATGGTCACGGGAGAGACTAAGGTGTTAGATGTCTCAATGGCATTATACAGTTGTTACAGACAGCCTACCTACTATTTTACAAAAATGATTTTAAAAATTGTATAATGCCATTGAGACATCTAACACCTTAGTCTCTCCCGTGACCATGATTGCTGTAAAGCAATCGAAACGTCGGGAACCAAAAATCATAATAAATTTGCGAAATAATCCGAAAAGATAGTTTTATTTTGAAATGTCAAATATTCGCGTAAATCTAAGAAAGTATTACATTCAAATATATGTAATATTGCAACTCTTTAATGCCTAATGTCAAACAATTGAAACTTGCACGTTGAGTACCTAATATCTGAAATGACACTACATTTTCTTTAACTAATTTTGACATGCGGCTATACCTTCTCCTGCCCTATCTTTAGGATCCTCTACCCAAGGACCTGGCCGATAGCCTTACTCTTAACTACCAAGCTTCAGCTAATGTCTGTTCGTTTGTCTTTTCTTTACCGTAATGGAAGGCCAAATGAATCTTTAAAGACCATAGATTACTGCAATACTAATTATTACATCTATACCTATATATAACAAAATTCGAAATGAGTCGAATCTGTACATTAAACATTTTTTTGAAAATTTTATTGGAATAATAATTATTATCGATATAGAGGCCGAATCTATAGTTTTGAGTTTTTGTCCGCCAGTCTATCTATCTGTGTATCTGTGTGTGGCTGTCTGTATATCTTGGAACGCATCACGAGAAAACCACTGGACATCATCTCTGAGAAAATACTTTCTAATACAGTATCTATCCTCTAGTAAATTTTTTTATATTAATTATACCTTTAATACAAAAACATATTTGCATTAACACAAAAAGTTTCCTTTACTTTATTGCCTTACAAACGTAAGGTTGCGTGTGGATGTTACAACGAATGTGTAGCTCTAGCTGTTATGACCAATATGACTTCCTACAATTACTTCTACTACTATTAAATTATAAAAATTTTATAAGTATGCATCATATTGAAAAATTAAGTACAGATAAATGTAATCTATTATAATATTAATTTGTTCATTTTAGTGTCTTAAATAGAAAAGGACTCTTACGAATAAATAAAAATATTTACACTTATGTAGGCGTACAATATGCAAATGAAGAAAAAATTAAATATAGATATATTTACAAGATTTCATTTCAAATTGAAAGATTTGAATGAAATATTTGTATAGGAGCAGTACATGTTTATTAAGCACTATTCTGGCAAGACCGTCTTTGATCAAGCGATATATTAAACTGATATGTAACGTATTATTTTATAATTCAACACAGTTAAATAGACAGGGTGGTTCGGCAGAACGTACAAAAGTAGGACGTCGGTAATGAAATTCCTGACAGGCGTAAACAATTGGATATTTTGGGGGTATAGTTTCGACCCCATTATGTTATTTACCTGACGCTATAGGCTTAGTATTTTATTTCCCCTTCCCGTTCACCGTAAAGGACCCACCCCTAAATGGCGGTAAAGATCTTAAGGAAAGAGCAAGACAGCAGGATAATGTTGTTATAAATAGGTCGAACGGCAATCCGCTTGAATAGCCCGTTGCTTTTTAAGCGAAGTATCAGGTAAAGTACCGTAAAGAAAAATTTGAAAACGAAAACTTATTTATTTTCTGAATTCTGAACTTCCCCCAAAAGAGAAAACTAAGTTTTTTTTTATAAAAGTACTAAATACGTGACCAAAAAATATACATATAAATATTTATCATCGATACAAATAATTAAACTCCACAGAACAAAAAGCATTAGCTATTATAGACGGAGGCATGAACCTTATTATAGGTTTACATAGCTATTTACTTACTACTTAAATAATTATCTATACCTGCTAATATTATAAAGCTGAAAAGTTTGTTTGTTTGTGTGTTTGTTTGGTTGAACGCGCTAATCTCAGGAACTACTAATCCGATTTAAATAATTCTTTTTGCATTATTAGCCCGTTAACTGAGGAAGGCTAAAGGCTATATATCATCCCAGAAAAATGTACGGTTAAATTTGTTTTTGCCTAGGGACGAACCCGAAGCGAAGCGAGGGTGAGTCGCTAATTAGTTATAAAAAATATATTAATAAAATAGTCATAAATAATTTTTAACTTTGTTACAAAATAATGAAAACAATTAAAACATTTATTAACGACATTGACATATTTCCAGTAATATGAGAAATACTAAAACGAAACAGAAAAAAATATACCTACTTAGCAATTTTTGTTTAATTAAAACAAGCTAATAATAATCGAGTAAGCGGATTTCAAGTATTCACGAATGTGTATTTTGTATGCAAGTCTTATCTATTCACCTTCTTGACATGCTTATCACAATGATTATTACATATCTATTTAATACTAGCGACTCACCCTCGCTTCGCTCGGGTTCGTTCCTAACTTGCTTCCCCATACAAACTTTCATCCCCATTCTCACCCCCTTAAGGGATGATTTTTCACTATTCATATTATAAGATTTAAAAATATGTAATCGTATTTTAGTAAAAAAAAATTCTTTTAATTTTCTATACAAAACTTGTCCTGACAATAACAAACACAAAAAAAAATAATTATCCAATTTGGTGCAGTCGATCGAAAGTTATGCGCTTACATACATTTTGGTGATTCATTTTTATTTATATAGAATATAGATGTATATAGTTTTTACCATATCATGTTGCCTACCGAGTTTGAATGTATGGTAAGTACAAGCGTTCATTGACTTTTACTAGCATTTCTTTTCTAAATTACCTAGTCTTAATAAAAAAAAGGTTTTACAATAAATTTTAATAAAATATATTGTGAACGTCAACTTCTAATAATATACATACCAGTATATGGTCAATAATATTGATAACGATCATTTTATTAATAAAATGATTTTAAAAATTACTAAACCTAACCTAGTTAAAAAAAATTATAAAATATTCTTGCCCGTCTTCATATTATTTATAGTATTTTTCACCAATAATCTGAAAACGGTTAGACAGGTTTTTATTATGTGGTCCATCGAATACTCTAATTTAAATATAAAGTTAAAATTCGATTAATTAAGAAAATCTAAAATTGAAGCTGCATACTTCATACAGTTATGTAAAAGAACGGTCAAGTATTTGTCCGATACGGTAGTTGATACCAAAGTTGAAATAAACGCGCGTTCAAAATATAGAAGTGATCTAAAAATGATGTTAAATGTAGTACTAAAAGTAAATATAAAGTTAGATTAACGTCCTAAATTAAATATTGCGTATTTAAGCACCATCTTTTAGTTTTTACAATATACATGAATCATACAAAAAAGTAGTTAAGTATCATTTACAATTACGGCCCTTCACAACAATATATAGTTGAATTACGATTTAGAAGGATATATGAAATTATTTTTAAAATTTCAAATTGCTAATATAGCCTTACTATGTTTGTGCGACTATGTATATTTTTTTTATTTTAATCAACAATCACTAAGCCCGACCTAAGATTTATTCGAATGTTTCCGACGGAATGAATAAACGTGTTTAATTAAGATTTTACCTGTACAATAAAAAATAACATAAAAATTGTACAACCATTTCGATGAAAATAGGTACCTATAATTAAACAAATTAAATAAATAAAAAATTTAAAAGGTATTTTTATATTATTTTATATTATTTAACTAACTAAAACGTTCACCAAAGACAATATTTTTCATTCAAAGACAAAGATTCAACGTAGAATTTTCTTATAACACATTAGGTATACATGGTACCTATGTTATTATAAACGAGTACGCTGGACACGGGCCTCCCTTCAATACAAGGAGGATCAGGGCATAGTCCACCACGCTGGCCAAGTTGTATTGGCGGACTGCACATGTCTTTCGAAAACTTGCTAGGTTCTCTCAAGAACATTTCCTCACAATGTTTTCCGTAAAACCAATGGTAATCAAATTAGAAATGATTTACACATGAAAATGTCAGTAATGCGAAACCCGGGATTTGAACCCGCTTCAACAATTTTCCTAGTAAGCGGGTTACCACTGGGCTGCCACTGCCTTCCTTAAATGAGTACTTATAATAAAAAATAAGTTAAAAATAATTCAAATATAATAATTTAAACGGCTTTATGAAATTTTGTGTTATTTCAGTGTAATCATTTTTGCTAGCGTTTTCCAACGCCACATCGCATCTAGCTCTACTACATACATTGTATCCGCAATTTAATGTTTAAAGATAAATATTAATATAGGTATACTCCATTGTTAAATTTTTCTTAACTGCCGAGCAAATAATATGAATCGGTAGGTGAACACAACATTTAGCAGAATCAAAATACAAGTGCAAAATGATAAAATTTTTGAATTGACATATGAATGAATTAATATTGATACACAATATTAATTCGCTTGGTAAGTACTTGCATTTTATCTCAGCAGAAGCAATGAAGGT
Organism: Argynnis bischoffii washingtonia; assembly: GCA_033884665.1. Classification (NCBI taxonomy): domain Eukaryota; kingdom Metazoa; phylum Arthropoda; class Insecta; order Lepidoptera; family Nymphalidae; genus Argynnis; species Argynnis bischoffii. Next base: position 4,829,201 of record CM066625.1, read on the forward strand.
CAAAATGTAGTTATCTCTTGCATAATTAGTTATTAAATGAAGCATTGCGAAATAAAAATTGATAAATTATTTTATTCTTAATCAATACGTCATACAATGTTACATTCTTCAAATAATACGGTTTCTCGTTGATCGGTCTGTTAATTCGTAATAAGTATTCCAGAAAAACACTTTACGATATATATACCCAAATAGTGCTTTTGTATCGCTCTTCCAAATGCAACTTTTGACATATTATTTGAAGTTTAATAATTATACAGAGTTCACAAATTATTTTGTTACTAAAATGATAAATATCCCGTGCATTGATATATACTATATATACTAAGAGATAGCTGTATTATAATAATTCCTGTTTATTTTAATCATGACTGTTGCAAATGTGTTATAATTGCAATATCTAATCAAAATTTAATATTTATTGACATTAAGATATTTATTTTCCGTGTGATCTTGTAATCTTTTATAAGATTAAACATCTTTAAAGATTAAACACTTTTTATCCTTTCAAATACAACTTCTTTGTGCGAAAACGGTTGGGTTAATTTGAATTGACATTTTAATATATTGATATATTAATTCCGTTTTTGGCCGCAAATGTTCCTATTTTTATTTTTTCCTAATTAATTATTTTACTGGAAGTGCGGTGTTATTTTTAAATTATTTATTAGTTATAAAGAAAGATGGTAGTTTATATATAGCTATCTAAACATTAGGAAACTTCATAGGGCTCAGGCATATTAAAGTCGCGTATACCACATCAATCATGTGTCTTCTGTATAAAGGCAAAGGGCATTTAAATACTGCTTTACTTTGTCACTGGGTAACCTAGATCTCTAAGAGACACTTTTATTTTCAATTTAATTTAAAATTTGCCTTATAGATGAATACTTTAATACAATATATAAAAAATATATTAAATTGGAATATTGAGACAATAAAAATCACTAAGGAACAATATAATATAGAAAAACGATTAAATAAGTTGAAAATTAAATTTGCCCTTACTTTTTTTGTGAAAAAATTCAGTTTGGAGATGTATGTAAATATACCATACATATTAAAATAGATATTTTCATTACATAAATTATTATAACCTATTTGATATAAACAATACTAGATACTCAATATTTAAACCACGCATAATTTAAAATTTGTATTACATATAGTTTAATGTTTTATAGAATTTTATATCTATGCAAACAAATCGGATGTTGGAAAAAATAGTTATATTAAAAATTAAAATAAAACGGTATCTATCGATAACTTCCTATACAGTTCTTATTATTATTATGGTTTTGTAGTAAACAATTTTTTTACTCTTGCAATTCTAAAAAGTTTTTTTTTTTTAATTCTCATGTAATCTAACGTTGCATATCGTTGTATGGATTTTGAAATTTAAATGTGCTATCTGAATATGGTATTAAGTATTTATTACGCAAATATTTTTTTCTCGCAGTATTTATATACCAATGCCATTTATTGATAGATAATTCGCAGCCGTATTGTATTAATATACTTTGTTATCAGTTCTACAGCTACGTGTAAATATTATCAAAATTACTGAGCCTACCTCAATTTCATATTTTTATGGCTATGTCAAGACGAGGTGATAAACTTCACGCAAATTTATCTTAAGAATACGCCAACATTGTACATAAGATTGTCACTAGCACGCTCGTATTATATTATTACACTGTTATCAACATTTATTTTTATCTTAGCATCGGTAAGCAAAAAATGCACTAACCGGGCTGTTGCGGCGGCAATAGAGGCGGCATGGCCGGCTGCGGGGGCGCCGAAGGCGGTGGTGGCGCGTATGGAGACACACCGGGCGATCCAGGGATAGAGTCACAGCTAGGTGAACCAAGAGACCTGGAGGGTGCCGGAGGAATCACCGGGCTTCGCGGTGCCTTTACCAACGGAGGCTCTGGTCGGTCCAGTTCTACTCCAGGGGGTTGGGATCCCGACTCTATGGCGCGGGCTCGAGCCTCATCCTGCGCTTGGGCCCTTCGGAGAGCGGTTTGCAACGCCATGACCCGCTGTCTATCGGCTGTGAGACGACATTTCTCGCAGGTGCAATACCGGTACTTGCAGTAGCGTTTGTGGCCCTTCAACTCTATCTTGAGGCGATGGTTACGGCACCTCGCGCAGTTGGGCGGCGCGCGCGGCACGGCCGAGCTGGAGGCGCCGGGCTCGGAGCGCTCCTCGCATTCGTCGGGCGTGCGACGCCTCCACGCGCCCACGGAGACCATCTCGTGCTCGTCCGTGTTCGAAGCCGGGTGTGCGGCGCGCATAGAACAGACGCACACGCAGCGCGACGCGTGGTCACGATGCGACTGATTGCCCCGCCGCCGCTGCACTGCCCCGCCCCGCGCCATACCCCCCGCCACTGCATTTATTGCTGTGCACGTTGCAAGTATGCACTTTCCTAACACATAAAATAATGGATGCGGTATTATATCTGATCTATTAATTCTAGTTCTTTGATCGGTGTAAATCATACATACTTTGTATTGTTTTAGTACCAAGCCGTTATTTGCGATTACAGATATAATAATGTGATGTGGTAACTTGATAAGTATTTATAAATATTTGTATTTACTGTTGATTTTAGTGTCACTCCTTTTCCCATGTGATTATATAAAGAGTTTTTTTAATGTCATACTAAATGAGCAATTCTTGTGTATATTTATAAATTTATTTCATGTATCTCCGAACCGGCTCTAACGATTTGGATCAAATTTTGTATTTAGATAAATTTAACTTTTTAGTTTATCTATATAGGTGTCTTTTCTGAAAAAAAATGCACTTTTTCATCTTATCCGAAAAAACACAATTGAACAAAACGCCAAGCAAAGCTCGATCGCCCAGGTATGTAAGTAAATTTACCACTCAAAATATATAATATCACAAAATGTCTCATAATATTTAATCAAGATATTTTTATATTCATAAATAATAAATTGTGTGCCGCTTTATTAACTGAAGTGGATACGATTTAAAAATAGCGTTTAGTATTATTAATTCCAATGGTTTTCTAACTATATGACTCTCTCACTCTTTTTACATTAAACCATTTATTTCATAACTTCAAATAAGAAGATTGTAAAACCAAATACTTATAATGAAGAAATTGCACAGTTATAAATGCGCCGCCTATGCGTGACTGCATTCATCCGATCGCATGCAACATACACTTGCAACTCCTGTTAACACAGCGAATGTGTGGGTCAAGTGTCATTGTGTGCAGACGTGAAAAGATGCGCGTGTGTAATTACGTCACAAAAGTTTTTAATGTATACTTTTTTTTTAAGTTTTAAACTTCTTAAGTTTTATTTAAAACAGATTAAAAATTAACTTTACAACGGTGATTGTGGATAATTTGCTAAATAATAACCTATTTCATATTTTTGTACTATAAAATGTAAAAATAAAAGTTTTATTCGAAGTGAAGTTATTATCGGAAGGGCGTTGAAGTAGTTAGCTTATTCGGATATCGTATAATGCTTTTAATTATATAAACATCAAACATTATTTTATTTATAAACATAATATCCATTGTTATTTATTACTCTTAATTAGATTTTTTTTATTTTAAAGTTTTCAAAACTTTATTAATTTATGCCTTATATATATATATATATATATATATATATATATATATATATATATATATATATATATATATATATATATATATATATATATATATATATATATATATATTTACATTTTCATAGTCTTCAAATAGATATATTTTAGAAAAGTAAACCTTCAATGGATAATTAAACGCAGGTAATTATAATTATTAAACTTATTTAAACATGAATAATATGAGAACTCTGTTATGTATTGTAAGTTATTAGGCGAATTAAATTAGATATATCACATCTCACCTTTTTGAATAATCATTCAGACACTCTAAATCAAGTTACGGGCAGTTTCATTGTATAATGAAATCTGAATAAAATATGTAAAAAACAGTATCAATAGACTATTAAATTCTATAGCTTCATTAAATCGCTTACGTGTATATTCACGATTTTTCTTATGCGAACGGACATTCTTAACATCATTCCCTTATAAATATAGGTTACATAGTAGATTCATATGTATTTAGTAGATTTTAGATTTTTAAATTTTGTTAAGACATTTGATTTATTAGAATTAAGTAATTTCTTTTCAGATTTTTTCGCTATAAAGCATTCGCATCCGCGAAAAAAATTTATAGCATTGTTTTATTTAAAACTAGCGGCTCACCCTCCTCGCTTCGCTCGGGTTCGATTAACAACAAAGACAAATCTATCCCACGAGAACCGTACATTTTTCGGGGATAAAAAGTAGCCTATTTGTTATTTTGATGTATGAACTATATTATTGTAAAGTTTTATTAAAAGCCAATCAGTAGTTTTTGTGTACTAAGCTGTATAAGTTATTATAGTCTCTTTAACTATTCCACGGGAACTCTTTAATTTTCCGAGATAAAAGGTATCTAAGATGTTGACCGGGGATATAAGGTACCACCATACAAAATTTAATTTAAATCGGTCCAACAGTTTCGGAGATTAGCCCGTACAAACAGACAAACAAAAATAAAAAATAAACTGGATTTGTTCTATTTCTCTTCTTACATACCCCTGAGTCCTGACTAGGTTTTTTGCATTTTTTTTAATTATGTACAGACATTCAACTCTACAGTGTTATTATATGTAAAGATGTCAAATATTCGCGTAAATCTAAGAAAGTATTATTAGAATTATTATTTCAACTAAAAAAGGAAAACAAACAAGGCTGCCCCACTTTTTTAATCTGACAATTGGAATTGAAAGAGGGTACCCATTTTAATAGAGTGTTCAATTTTCAAAAAACGGAAATGCTTATTTCATTATATTATTGAAGATTTAGAGTTAATTTGTCCAGAAAAATAATATTTTCTATTCAAAATTTAATACACTTTTTTATTCCTTAAAGCGCTGATTTCCAAAACACATTTTCTTAGTGATTACTAAAAGTAATTCAACCTTTCCAGGTCCAGTCGTTTCTTAGTTAGCCCAGAAAAGCATATTAGATAGTATAATTAAACACTGCATGTACAACTTACAAGTCATATTAGATTTAAAAATCTAAGTATGACTAATGACATATTAAGTATATTTAATGTAGATCAATAATATTGATATTTGCATAATATATACGGCACATATACCGAGTGAGGAAAAAAATATGAAAAGGAAAAGTTAAATTACTACTAAAAGATAATGAAATTCATTTCATTATATAGATACTTTAAAAGTTTCGCGTCTACCAAAGAGGTTTTATTCAAACTTTACGAGCTCTAGCACAGTAATAAAATCGCGGCATGCGCATCTAAAACCTTTTTAATGTAACGTTCAATATTCAAATAACTGTCATTCATGACGTGTCCATGGCTCATAATGGTTTCAGAGTAGACACCACCTACCTATGCTCGAGCTTCTACATGTACATTGTACATAGATACATAATATAATATGCAATTTCAAAGTTAGAAATATGGTAAAAAGTTCATATTCTTAATGCATTAAATTGAATATTTTGAATAGTGAGTATTGAAAAAAAAGTGCTATACGCTGAAGATCGCAAGTTAAAATCCCGCATGTTGAATGTTTATTTAAATCTTTACCAAAGAAACATGTCGATAGGCGAAGACAATGAAGTCGAAGAATACAGTTTTATAAGAGTAACTATACCCTTTTCTATTTATATTGCTTCTCTATCATGGTAAAAAAGTACAGTTGGAAGAAAAACTAATTACAATGTGTTTCTTTCATGTCATCATATCTATATAACATATAACTTATTAAATGGAAACAATAAAACATACAAGTATGCGTCGTTCTGCTTGATTGAAAAAAATATTAACAAGCTATAAGCCAGTTGAAATGGTAGGGTCGATGTAAAAACATTGCAAAATTTATTATATTTTAATTAAAAACTTTTAAATGATATAGACTTGTTAAGATATTTGTTTTTGCCCCACAAGCATTTCATTATAATTACGGCATTGCCAACTTTTTATATTAAAACTTATAGCAAAAGTTAAATAAAATTTAAATTAATTTATTTCATTTGTCTATCAATCTAGCGTGATAAATTCATTTGTATATCTGATTGTATCGGCTGAACATAAAATATAACCAGGTACTATTTAATGAGGGACAACATTCGTTTCATATTGTTACTGTATCTTTTTGATACTTAAAGTTATATCTATTTTGTTACATAGACTCTATCTTTTCTTTCGATGTATGTAACTTAGGTATAAGACATAAATAGGTTTTATTTTCTAAGAAACGTCAATATAATTGTAATTTACAGTTAAGCTTATTGTAGCAGCTTATAAAAAGTGTAAATGTATAGAACAATAAATACAATCAGTAAAAAATAATTTAAATAAAACTGATAACAGAGCACTATTAATGTAATATATGTTAGTAGAGTTAAACGTTAGTTAAGAGTCTAAAGTCTAAAACATAATTAGAAAGATTCATTAGAAATACAGGGTGGAACAAATAGAAAAGTACCTTTAACATTGAAGTTACCAAGATTTACTCAAACGAAACATTGCTTTATTTTAAAAAATAATAATAACTGCATTTTATTTTTTATTTTTTTCCTTGAATGAAACTTAATATTTTAGTATTTAAGTCACTTTTCTTCCTTGTCTTGTATATTTGTTTCACGATTTTATTTAGACTCGATATGTATAAATTGTAAAATTTCATAATTTTATTTAATTACTAGCAAAACCCGCGGCTTCGCCCGCGCTACTACAAAAACTTTAAAAAGGTAGGTTTCATGCAAATTTTCATCCCTTATTTTATCTCCTTATGGGATGAATTTCAAAAAACGCTAAAATACGTATTTATTTAATTATATTGAGCATTAATGCCAAGTTTCAAGAAATTCTGATCATAAATATTTTTTGGGTTGTGTTATAACGTTTATTCCTGTGGGAATGAGATAATCTCCCGCGGTAAAAAGTATCCTATATGTTGACCCGGATATCCAGCTATCATCATACCAAATTTCATCAAAATTCCTCCAGTGGTTTTTCTGTGATGCGGTAACAGACAGACTGACAGACAGGCAGACACAAAAATTATAAAAACTTTAGATTCGGTCTCTGTATCGATAATAAAGTCTATTTCAATAAAATTTTCCAAAAAATATTTAAGGTACAGATTCGACTCAGTTAGAATTTTATTATATGTATAGATATGACCAATGTTTGTTCGAGAGATTTCATCCTTCCCGTAGACCCCTATCGATCCCTATATTCCTGTATAAGACCCTATCGATTAATTCGATTAAAATAGTGACGGTGTCCTTTTTTGCATTTTTAGTTGGTTCGAATATTTCATTTAAGGATATCTTGATAACTTTAATATTTAAGGTACTTTTCTTCTATTTTTCATACATTAGTTCCATTCTGTATATTTTACCGCAATGAACGTTCAATCCACGTTATTTTTTTTTCACATTAAAACTATTTCTGACATCATAGGCATTTCAGTTTTTTTTTTACTATGCGGGTGGTGAGACAAACGATGCTGGATAAAATCAGTGAAGACCAAAACAGCATCTTCCGTGCTTACTTCAATTGCATGATTACCGTCGCCTATTAAGAGGACCTAATTAATTAGAATACGTTACGCTTCGCCGATGACAATTACAGATTAGCTCATTTGTTTGTTTAATGCCACTAATATTTCTGATTGGACTCTGTTCGTACAAAAATAACTTAATATAATTTCTATATTTAAATTTAATAAATAAAATTCGCAATTCTAATGTATGTATTTTTAAAATATCTGTCTATTTCTTCGATTCTACATCTGGAATTACATAGATTGGTTTTATTATATAAAGTTTGGTGAGTCAATTATGTATACATATACCTATAGTTTTTGAGTATACTGTTATGTAACTTTATTAAATGATTCTGGTTTAGAGGCTTTAGGCTAACTTATAGATCATAAAGTTTTGATTAAAAAAATATCAAATACATCTTGACAGTGATAAAGCTTGTTCACGGGCAATCTAATATTATCTATACATATAATAAAATTCTGAGTCGAATCTGTATCTTACATATTTTTTGAAAAATCTTATTGAAATAGACATTATTTTCGATACAGAGACCGAATCTATAGTTTTTAGAATCTTTGTCTGTCTGTCTATCTGTCTGTCTGTCTGTCTATCTGTCTGTCTGTCTGTCTGTCTGTCTGTCTGTTACCGCATCACAGAAAAACCACTGGAGGGATTTTGATGGAATTTGGTATGATGATAGCTGGATATCCGGGTCAAATAATTTCTTGAAACTTGGTATTAATGCTCTTCAATACAATTAAATAAATACGTGTTTTAGCGTTTTTTGAAATTCATCCCATAAGGAGATAAAATAAGGGATGAAAATTTGTATGAAACCTACCTTTTTAAAGTTTTTTTTGTTGTAGTTTTAGCGCGAGCGAAACCGCGGGTTTTCCTAGTATATAGTTTACAGTAGTATATAGTTTACAGGAGAAATGTAATGATAACAAAAAAATATTTGTATTTTTGAAATGCATAAAACCGCACTTCTAATCTGAACGAGTCTGAATCGCACGTAACCCATTTTTTTCATAGACACCTACGTCCATCTGCTGACACTTTGAATTAAGGGCCTGATCTTACTTCGCCTGTGTTATACTTATAAGGAACGTTTTACTATCATCAATAGTTATTAGGAATAGCGGTTCTAATTATTTATTAATACAAGGGTTAATAAGACATATATCGTAAGTAGGTACATCTTCTTTCTAATCAGTAGATTACGGGATCGACATATATATTTACATACTTGAAGAAAAATAACATGTAATTAGAACTGACATGTCTATTACGCCGTACTGGTTACGTACGCCGTACATATACTGGTTTATGTAGTTATTCTTTGATCGAGTGATGCGCGTTACAATACTTTTCGACTGACGGTTAGTTTGTATTACTACTACCCGCAAAATTAGATGATAAATCGTTTAAGGTGTTATCTTGTGTGTATTTAAAATAATAATAAGCATTCTTCTTACTCAAGTGTTAATTGTGCATCAATTGTGTTTCACTGGAAGAAACTAACATCTAAGATACAGGCTCGGCCTAGTTTAGATGTTAGTGATCACCGAATGATAAAAATTATATCATAATTATACATGTAAGAATGTAAACCAAGTAAATTTTGTTCCTAGAAATATCCTAATATTAATACGTTTAATTTTATGTTTCAATAGATCTTATTCAAATTAAACGTTTAAGAGCCATTTTCTCACTTTAACAGTAAAATATATGCATACTTATCTACTATTGCAACGTGGTTTAAGCTCAACAGGCAGTGGTAGCCCAGTGGTAACGCGCTCGCTTGGGAAACCGAGTGAAGCGGGTTCAAATCCCGGGTCTCGCACCTCTGATATTTTCATGTGCGAATCATTTTCTAACATGATTACCACTTGCCTTACGGTGAAGGAAAACATCGTGAGGAAACCTGCATGTCTGAGAAAACCTACTAAGTTTTCGAAAGACATGTGAAGTCTGCCAATCCGCACTTGGCCAGCGTGGTGGACTATGGCCTGATTCCCCTCGCATTGAAGGGAGGCCTGTGCCCAGCAGTGGGACGTTAAAGAGGGCTGAATACATAAATGTCTTGAATTTTATGAACGAATGTTAAGAAACATATTTTTTGTACACATTAACATGCATGCATTATTATTACCGCACATACAATAAACCACTTCATTTATATTATATAATAAGTTTTGTAAAACAAAACTATAGTTACTTTTATAGTTTTATAGTTTTGTTGTTTTTGACACTTGTCATTCTTTTTTGGGATAAATAAATAAATAAAATAAAATAAAATAAAATAAAATAAAATAAAATAAAATAAAATAAAATAAAATAAAATAAAATAAAATAAAATAAAATAAAATAAAATAAAATAAAATAAAATAAAATAAAATAAAATAAAATAAAATAAAATAAAATAAAATAAAATAAAATAAAATAAAATAAAACAAAACAAAACAAAACAAAACAAAACAAAACAAAACAAAACAAAACAAAACAAAACAAAACAAAACAAAACAAAACAAAACAAAACAAAACAAAACAAAACAAAACAAAACAAAACAAAACAAAACAAAACAAAACAAAACAAAACAAAACAAAATAAAATAAAATAAAATAAAATAAAATAAATAAAAATATCCATAAACAAAACTACTACATAATTCATCTAATGTTCAAGATCGGAGTGCAAGGATACTGAGAAACCTACAATTCTGTTATCTTCTCTTATCTTTCATGGATTATTCAGTGTAGCAAAATGCAAGTGCAAATCAAAATTATGCATTCGACACAAACAGTTATATGACACCAAAACTTAAGCTATAATATATGTATGTTAGTTTTAAAACCTAATAACATTCCTTATCCTGCAACTGAAACAGGTATCACTTAAGATTCCAATTTAAATACTTTTAATTTGCGTACTATACTTGTTTAATATCTATACAGATAACTAACATTGAAGTGTCTGTTTTTAATGTCAAAATAACAGCTTCTTACTATATGCCTTTGAAATTATATACGGTACATACTTTTATGAAACACACAATTTAAAATTAAAAAAAAATGTCTGTCTGTCTTTTTGCTCCGGTTAATCTCCAAAACGGCTGGGCTGATTTTGACGGGACTTTCGCTGGTATATAGCTGATGTTATAAGAAGTAACTTTGGATACTTTTATTGTAGAAAAAGAATTTAGAGTACCTAAACAAATTTTTGTAACTTTTCTTTAATTACTTCAAATTTTAAGGGCTATCATTTTAGTTTGAAAAATCACAACTCTCCGATACAATCTGGTTATATAGATTAGAAGAAAAAACTTATTTTAATCCTATGAGCCTGATGGACAAGATCCTTCTTAGTCCGTTTCCAAATCAGTCATATTTAGTTAGGAGTGTCCACTAAAGCTTCACTAAATTTGGAAATAAAATCTCACTCAAAACTCAAGACCTCGCTCTCTTTACATAACAATGTAAAAAACTACCACTACTTATCCTAATCTCGCTCAGCAACGCTGTAAAGTTCCTTAGGGCTAATAGCAATAAAATTCTGAGTCGAATCTGAATATTAAATATTTTTTGGAAAATCTTATTGAAAAAGTAATTATTATTGAAACAGAGGCCGTATCTATAGTTTTTAGGATTATTGTCTGTCTGTCTGTCTCAAGTTCGCATCACGAAAAAACCACTGGACAGATTTAGATGAAATTTCGTATGATGAAAGCTGGTTATGCCGGTCAACATATAGAATACTTTTTACAGCGGGAAAATATCTCATCTCTGAGAAATCTATACTAAACATTAAAACGTAAGTAGGGACGAACCCGAGCAGAGCGAGGGTGAGTCGCTAGTCTACAATAAGATAATAGGTGTCCTGACTGATTTCTTAATGCACGTATCTAACATCTGGTCCTATTGCCCAAATATTTTGACTTCCTAAGGGATACTTTACAGAAAAGATTAAAAAAATATAACATTTTTCCAAGTTAACTTGAAATTTAGTATTATTAGTATCTTAAATACAAATACTAAAACACGAATTACGAAAAAATAATAATGAAATACGAATTTAAAAAAGCAAAGAGTAAATTATAAAGGTATAGTTTTCTGATACTAATTATTTAGTCAAGATAATATCTATAGTTTTTGCTCGCGGATCGGTTCAGTTAACAAACAGACAGAGTTATTTTAATATTTATAATAAGTCTTTACATGAATCATAATTAGGTAGTAAATAAATAATAAAATAGAAAAATAAAATTGTAACGACGTCTTTCCATTTTTAGATTTTTTAATATTTTGTTAGTCGAAATCAATTGTTTTTTAACCGACTTCCAAAAAAAGGAGGAGGTTCTCAATTCGACCGTATATATATATATATATATATATATATATATATATATGTATATATATACATTTTTATGTTTGTTCGGGCATTTTTTCGTCATTTATGAACCGATTTTGATAATTCTTTTTTTGTTGGAAAGGAGATATCCCAAGAGTGGTACCATGATAAGGAAACCAGGATCTGATGATGGGATCCCAGAGAAATCGAGGGGAACTTTCGAAAATTGTAGCGGCGACTAGTGTGTTTGTTAACATTTTCATTGGGTATTTTAAAGCACTACTATTTAATGAAGGTCTGGAGTCGATCTGATGATGGACCCGAAAGATAGTCGAGGGAACTCCTCAACGATTTACAGCAATTACCTGGTGTTTGGGCTTGATTAATTTGTATTGATGATACTTCTACACTAAAAATGGAAAAATAAAAACTTAAAAAAAAAAAACCGACTTCCAGGCACTGAAAAATAAAAAATAAGTAAACGGGGGTTTTCATTTAGAATAGATACTTAATCAGATTTTTTCGAAATCGGTGCCAGCCAATACAAATCAAAGCACACCGACTTCGAAAAAATCTGATTAAGTATCTATTCTAAATGAAAACCCCCGTTTACTTATTTTTTATTTTTCAGTGCCTGGAAGTCGGTTTTTTTTTAATTGCAGTACAGATCAAAGTCTGAATCAAAAATAAATAATTCAATTTCAATAAGCCGAGTATGCCGATACACAAAATATGAATAGGTATATTTGATAAGTAGTTGCTAGTTTTAAATTAAATCACTTGCAATTTAATATGCACTATACTTAATAATACCAGTTTAGATTTCAATATAAATAGAAGTGGTATGGACTAACATTTAATAAAACAAAATACTATCGAGTTGTCTTGACTAATAGGCGTAAAATTTATATGATAAGCTCTTATATCTAAATTAATACATGAATTTTAATTAAAATATACGATATTTTATTTATGAAATTATAAAATTAAACTAGATTTAAGTTTTTTACTTTTCTTGCTCCGTTCTTACTTGTTTGTCTATTCTGAACGTTCAATATATGCATGAGATCCATTTTTTAAACAATTATTGACTAATGAGTTATTGTTGACATATAACTTCAGTATAATCACTAACTACAGCCCTACATTTTATAAGACAAGTCCCCCCCACCGCGTCTGTCTCTTTGTCTGAACGCGATAAACTCAAAAACTACTAAACGGATTTTCATACGGTTTTCACCAATAGACGGAGTGATCCATGAGGACGACTTAGGTGCATAATTCATTAAGGTAGTATCTAATTTGGCTAAAATATGATGATAATTATAGAATATGTCGGATAAAATCATGCCGAATAAACTAATAGAGTTTGGTATATGAAAAAACATATATTACGGAATTATAGATACCTAGGGACGCACCCGAGTGAAGAAAGGGTAAGTCGCTAGTAAACATTATAATATTACTTCAAGGAGGTAGACCCAAGCGTAGGTAGACATGTCAGTTCTTATTACTCGTTATTTTTCTTTAACTATTTACGATACGTGTCTATTTAACCCTTGTATTAAGAAATATGTAATTAGAACCGCTGTTTCTGGATAGCAAAACGTTCCTTATAAGTATATCTAACAATAAGTAAGTTCAGGTGCTTTATTCTAAGTCTCAACAGATGGTAGGTACGTCTATGAAAAAAATGGGTCAAGTGCGATTCAAACTCGTTTAGTTCAGAAGTGTGGTTCTGTATAATTTAAAATTAAAATATGATTTTTTATCATCGTTATTTCTCTCCTAAACTATAAATAAATAATATTAGATTGCCCGTTAGCAAGCTAAAAATTGATCATAGCATCTCTGTATTTACAGAACAAATTTAAAATTTATTATTAAATTTATAAATTAAATAATATTACTTTTTTAAATTTATATTTTCAGTTTTAAATTTATATTTATACATAAATATGTATAAATATATTTGGGCATGAGAGTAATTATTGATCAATTGTAGCGAGGACAAGTGGTTAGTTAATGAATAAAATTGAAACAAAATATGCTTCTTGCGGTAGGTGCGTACACACGTAGTGACATTTCAACAAAAAAAAATTCAGATAAAAACTTAAGCCTAATTATTACATTTCATTAAAGTAATTTTAGGCCTTAAAAAAGTAGAAGTAATCTATTTTTATGGCATTAATTAAGAATAACAATACGGAAATATTTTCTGAATACTGATTTATGTTACATTTAAAGATTTCATGACAATTGATTAAATGGTTACGAAACATGTTACACGAATATCTTAATTAGATTTGTGATAAATTACGTGTATGTCTGTATGTTGCAGCCAATTTTGACTTGACTAAAAAGAATAAAGTAAATGAATGTTAATGTCAGACCTAGAATATTACAAAATGGTTTGAAGTACTATACATGATAGATACCTTTTATTTTAAATATCAAAGCGTTTATACAGCATGAAGGTGAAACACCGTCAACTTCCCAACTCCGGGTTGTTACCGAGAAGTTTTTGGCAGAAAATTTCAATTACCTAAACTTGGTCCGACCTGGGACTCGAACCCAGGACCTCCGGATCTGCTGCCGTACATACTAACTACTAGAACACTAAACTACTTAGACTAGTAAGTATCTACACATGCGACTAACACTCGAGACATAGCTGGGTTAGCACAATAATAATATAATGTAAATATACACTATAAAGACTCTACGGATTTAAGTGAAATTTAGAATGAAAATGTCTAGATATCTCTCAGAGTCTCTCTAAGACTTATATTTATCGAAGTACCTAGGTAGGTACTCGTACCACGCGAGCGAAAACACCCTTAGCAATTAGCTAACCAAATATGATTCAATTTAACATAAAATCATTTAACATTTAATAATATAAACACATTCCATTTTGGATTAACTAATACGATGAAGTTCTAACACTCATTTTATGTAGATGTAATGACATTCTCATGGCTTAATGGTGAGTCTTTTTACACCCATAGATAACCACACGCGAGATCCAGACGCGCAGGTTATTTAAAACAAAAAAAAACTACATTTAATTACTTCATTATACATAATTTTTACATTTATACCAAAATAAATGGAAATAATTTTGACATGAATTGCCAAGAAAAAGCGTTACAATTTAACCTACTTAAAAAGACTTATGTACGATCTGTAAAAAGATATTTATGATTGGAACCTGTTGTTTACGGCATCTCGTCTTGTATAAATCGAACTCATCGAGTCTTGTAAGTTGGACGGAAATAAAATATTATTTTTTTTTTATAAAAAAATAAATGAATTATGCATAGATTCACAGGAAAGTAAAAGATACCTTCGCATTCGAAGGTTATTTGTATTTCTATAACAAACGCTCTTCGATCTAAGAAAAGCTGATATACATAATTAAAATAAATAGTAGTATAAGAAATCGCAGCATAACTGCATTCATTTGTAATGCCTCTACTTTGGCATTTACGTTAAACAATTATCTTCTCAAAGGTAAAAAAGTAACTACTTTTTATTACCTCATACATATTAAAAAGTTTTTAATATTTAAAGTTTTTAATAAAAACTTTAAATAAAATATAATAAATGTAACTATATTGTTATATATTATAAAATCGTAACCATACCTACACATTTACGCTTATTGATAATAGAGTGATATAACTACATTCTACATAGTTATGTGTTAGCCTTGACTTAATATTAAGAAATACGTAGATTATTTAGAGATGTTTAAAAATATTTTTATTCATTATTCAATTTTTAGTAAGATTATTTAATTCAATTCATTTTTCTTGTTTAATGTCTTCAGCGTATCAGTTGAGCGCATATTACTTCGCCAATGTCACTTAAAATGAAGGAGACAAGGACATTGGTCGTTACATAGTAAAATTCCAACATATCCATTTCAGCTGGCAGTATCTTTGACTGGTGCTGGAGTATAAACATATGTATTTCAGCAGCAGCACTTTAAAAGCATAACAAAATATGCATAAAATACATTTTTGTATGGCACTATAAAACTGGAATCGGTAAATGTCAATTCTAATAACGGGCAGTTGCGCCATTATCTATACATTTCAGCAACTACGATAAGCCAGCTGATTGCTAAACGTAGTAACTAAAACTTATACCACCGTCTACTTAAGCTAAACACAAATAGTAACAAGTAACAACCGAGCCATCAATGCCGGCTCGTGCTCGAACTAGAGTTGTGTACAACAAATAACTTTTGCCAACGATCAATGGGTTCTTCCAGCGGTTAAACGAAACCAAACTGAATCCAAGCAGAAGATCACATTAAATTTTAGTCACTAACATTAACTTCAATTGACTTAACAATAATACTGTAGAAGTTGGTATCGTATTGGAGAGGATAGCAATAGCCAGCCAAGCTGTGATACTTGGAAAGATAGAAATCAAGTGTGATGACTTGGTAAAACCTATGTTTTGTACCAATTTTATAATACAGTTAAAGTAGATGACTTGAAAACCAAAGTAGAAAGAAGTACAAGAAGCAAGAGATGAAAAGATATGAGGGCATAAACCTTCATTCGATAGTGCCATTTAGTAATAAGAACATAGAGTGTACAGGTGTACGGAGGTCCGTATACATAATAATAATAATGTCCTCCTGAACGATTCCGGCCACGGCGGCCAATCTCATTGAGCTTTCTTGAATCTCATATTATAGTACACAAGTGTGCGCACAGACACAAGTGCACTCTCTATTCCTGTCACTCTCATACTCCGGTGGGACGACTACTCCACACGACCGATGAGATTTAAGGTACAGGACCGACGGCTTTACGTGCTCTCTGAGGCACGGAGGTGAAAGACCGCCAACTTCACAACTCCGGGTTGTTAGGGAGGTTTACTATACAGAAAGATTCAATAACTAAACTTGGCCCGACCAGGGACTCGAACCCAGGACCTTCGAATGTGCAGCCTCCGGGTGTGCAGCCGTACATGCTAGCCACTACACCACCGAGGCAGTTACATATGTACATTATGTACCTAAGTATTAATAAGAACAGCCGCCATGAATGAAAGTCGGTCAAGAAGGTATTATTATCATACATACGTTTAAATAAAACTATCTTTTCGGAAAAAAATAAAAAAATAAAATCCGAAAAGATAGTTTTATTTAAATGTCTAATATTCGCGTAAATCTAAGAAAGTATTACATACATACGTTTTCTATTTGGTGGATATAATGACATAAAATTCTTGCCTGCTCTTATCAATTAAAATTTGTAAATCCTAACAACTATTCTGTAGTCTCGACATTAGTGCTCGTATACAAACAGGTACTTATTAATGTTTTTATAATTTTCCAGTTTATCCAACTGGTCCATACTAATCTATAACAGCCATAACATATTATTACGGGTTCGGCTAACCAATCACGTTTTTACTACGCAATTTGTTAAACGTTTTACGTTCCAGACGTATTCCATTTTATGGCTTACCCTTACGATTTTAATGTTTTTACTGCCTATTACCGGTCTGGAAGCTTTAATAAATATATATAAATCATAACGAAAGTTATTATTAAAATTTTCATATTAACATACGTATATAATTTCAATATTGTTTGTTAATTATTACTATAATTAAATTGTTTCAACGATATTTAAAAACATTTTAATTGAATATCACCCTAGTATTTGTTTAATAGTTTATGTATCAATAGTAAATATTCTGCGGTAATATTAGCTTTTGTAAAATCTGACAAGTGCGATCCAGGGATGTTTATTGCCACATGATACTTATATATTTTCTTATTAATTGAAATCTTATATTATTATTTCATCTTATATGAATTTCCCTCATCATTACATCTACTTAGCACTTACGTACATTTGTAGGTACATAATCTATACAGATAAATAAAATTGAAGTGTCTGTTTGTAATGTCAAAATAACAGCTTTATACTAAATGCACATGGAATTATATACGGTACTTATAAGAAAAACACAGTTTTTAATTTTTTTTGTTTGTCTGTCTGTTTGTTCCGGCTCCGAAACAGCTGGACCAATTTTAACGGGACTTTCACTGGCAGATAGCTGATATATATATATAATACAATATATATATAAATAATTCCAAACTAACCGTTAAAACCCAAGCGAAGCGAGGGTGTGCGCTAGTATATTATAAAGATTTCTAGAACTATAGATTCCTATAAACATTAAATATATTAAGTTTAAGTCACTCTGAGTTAACTTTTTTAATATTGAAACCTTAAAAGTAACTAGATCATATTTTGTAAATTGTAGTGGTCATACATCTATATTTGATTAGCTCCTAAACAAGTATTAAACATATTTCAAGCATATTGCCATAGAAATGGGCTGTTTCAAGAATATTATCAAAAACATTTTAAGCTAATACAGAAAATACACACAGCGCCATCTTTCTCCAACATTTAGAAAACACGCTGTATTACATGTGCTGAACTAGCATTAAATTCATAGAACAACCACACATGTCGCTGATAAAAAAACAAGTGTAACACCATCTAATGGATTAGTCAGTAGTTATTAAAACTAGATTTAAAATATAACACCGTTTAAAGAAAAATCGGTAGTTGGTAAATCTAAATCTAAATTTTATGTAGATCACCCTTTTTCCAGTTTATTTTGACAATTATTATCAATTATATTTTTAATTAAAATCATCCTTTCGATCTTTTTCGCATTTTTGGTTTCCGAGGTTTCGAATGCTTTACAGTTTACAGCAATCATGATCACGGAAGTAACTAAGGTTTTAAAAATCGTTATATTGTTGTTACAGATAGTACATACTCATAAAATTAAAAAAATATTATATTTTTATATATATTTATATATTGTTTAATGTGCAATAAAGAATATACTTGCATGAATCAAATCGAACGAACGGAATCCTAATGAGAAGTAAAGTAACTTTAAAGTCTTTCTAACAGAGAATGTAATAAGGTGGTTATTTTTCTTCACAATAATATGGTCATAATGAGGGATGACATACTCGTAGCACCAATCGATACAATCTGAACATACCTCTTTTGCTTTTGCCGCTGCCATTATTTTCTACGAAATTCTTGTCGAAGCTTATCAAACTTTAAAACCTATGATAGGTTATGATTAGATTATAGATTAGATTAGGAAAATAGTCCTTAGGATTCCTAACCAAAAGATCCAGTCGAAACTTAGTTCAGACAAAGCATATGCTATCCGTCCGTCTGTCCTACCATAATAGGACTGTATTATTTGACGATGGATTTTAAGACAAAAAAAAATTAGGATGTCCTAAAACGAAAGACATTTTTTTAAACATTTTTGTTTATATTCTACTAGCGACTCACCTTCGCTTCGCTCGGGTTCGTCCCTAGGTTGATTCCCCATACAAACTTTCATCCCTATTGTCACTCCCTTAAGGGATGATTTCCGGGATAAAAAGTATCCTATGTCCTTCCCAGTATCTCAAACTATCTTCTTAACAAATTTTACATAAATCGGTTCCGTAGATCCAGAGATTACCCCCTACAACATCACAAACTCACGAACTCACAAACTTACCTCTTTATAATATTCGTATAGATTTTAAAAAATAAATATTTGCCTCATTTTTTTGTAATTATAGTACAAACCGTAAAGTGTGTGTGTGTGCGTGTTCACGCTAAAATTATTGATGGATTTGGATATAATTTACTACAGTTATAGACTATGACCTGTAATAACATATAGACTACTAGTAGTAATAAAAAATTGCCAAAAAGTCGACTTACCTTACATAAGAGCATCTAAAAACGCACCCGAGTGAAGCAATGGTAAGTCACTAGAAATTAATTAGTTTATTCTGCGTAAGCCTGCAGGTAAATGAATGTTTAGAACCTATATTACGTCTTTCTGTATGTAAGCGCTTACGTCCTATGTTGGGGCATTCGTCATTAGTTCTGCGCTGGATACCGAACCGTATAAGGGCAATGGAAGTTGCTGTTATTGAAAAAATATCTATATATGTTCCTTTGTGTCTTTCTTTATTTATGGCTAAACTTTAAAATAGAATCTTTTGATTACATGATTAGATATTTCTTTTACTTAGAAAAGTGAAATGTTAAACATTTTTAATATTATATATTAACAAGAACAAATCTATCCCACGGGAACCGTACATTTTTCCGGGATAAAGAGTAGCCTATTTGTTATTTTCATTAAAATCCAATTAGTAGTTTTTGTGTATTAAGCTGTTTAAGTTACTAAAGTTTTTAAACTATCCCACTGGAATTCTTTAATTTTTCGGGATGAAAATTATCTAAGATGTCGACCGGGGATATAAGGTACCACCATGCAAAATTACATTTAAATCGCAGCAGATTCGGAGATTAGCCCGTACAAACAGACAAACAGACAGAGAAACAAAAAATTTGAAAAAAAAAATATGGATTTGTTCTATTGCTCTTCTTACATCCCCCTGACTAGGTTTTTAGCATTTTTTTTCTATGTACATACATTCGACCTCTACAGTTTTATTATAGTAATAGAATAGACGTTAAGGATATCGGTAGTTATTAAGCAGACCTTACCTACTGTAGTAAACATTGTACTTTGTAGTGTAGGAATATGTTTTTTTCTGAGTCTTGAACAGTTATATTAATTTTCAAACTGGTTGAATTATTTATAGAATATAGTACTGTTATGGCGACTAATCTCATATATTGATAAAAAGGATAAAATAAGGGAGGGTTCCATAAAAATAATATCTCTCTTAATCATTCTTGATATTGTCAAAATGTATGTACATATGTAAAGCCATGTCATGGTAGGGGGATTTTTAGCGTCCGGCAATCCAGCCGGGCTTGAAGCCAAGAAATACATTTGGGAGGTGATCCATGTAAATTGCTTTTATTAGTTCTCTGATATCAAAAAGTGTGTCAATTTCCTGGTTGTTGATAGTTCTACTTGTGACAAATAATAAAAATGTCAAGGGTAAGTCATACTTACGATGGAGTCAATAACTATTTAATATTGTTCTTTTTATTGGTAAACTACTTTTTGTCCCCAGTCCCTCTCGCATGCTATGTACTTTGACAAAAAGTAGTTAGCTATTCTTAATACTTAATACAAGATATTGAACTATTTGTAATTTAATTACCTACCACTTAGTTACATTGAGCAAATACATCGTGAAAAATTAACAAAGACACTCACCTTACTAACAAGCTTTCTTATATAAGACTAGCAGAACCCGCGGCTTCACCCGCGATCAAACTACGAAAAAAATAAACTTTTTCGCAATACATGCTTTATTACTTGCCGAAATAAGTTCATGTAAGTTTTATTATGTCTTAAAGATAAATGTGGAAAACAAATTTAATTTTAACAATCGTAACTCATAATATCCAGTATCTTAAAGGATGTTAAGCGTATATTCTGTAAATAGATTTACACTTTAGGTACTTAGCAAGCTCCACTACCCTTATTTTTGCACATTTTTCTACTTCATCTTTCCAAAGTTAGAGGAAGAGAGTACAATGATACAATCGCATACAATGTTTACGACTTTAGTATCATGTAACTTGGCTAATATGGGGTTTTAACTACATATACTAACAGGCTAATATCTACATTATTTTTAAAGGCCCAATGTTTCCACCCAATCGATCAGTCAGTCAGGACAAAGCATTTTATGTATATATAGAAAGATAGATTATACTTTTACATACAAAAGCTCTAGTTGTAAATAATCCTGAGACAAATTATTATTTATTTTTTATTTATTAAACGTTTATTTCGGACAAGAAGTCCATAAAAAAAAACATCAGTATTTTACATTAAGAGATATATCATATAAGGGAGGTCCGTGCTCACTAGTGGGACGTAAAAAAGAGTTGAATAATAGCAAAATATTCATATACGTAAAATAAACAATGTTTTTACAAATTATTAGTTTGACTGATGTTTATGCCTTGCCTTGTTACTGGAACATGTCGTTCACGTGGGAAATTACGAAAAAAGAACTTTACTACAATTTATTTCCGGATAGGTATGTTTAGCTACTATTTAGGCTTCAGACCGAGAAGTCAGAGGTTCGGGTTCCATTTTGGGCTAGAACAGTTACTGAACAGTTTTCTATCAACAAAACTCACCAGCAGTAAGGAGTTGGGAAGTGGTCGATCTTTCAGAGAGCCTTAGGGAGCACGTTAAGCTGTCGGATGTGCACCTTATGTGTGACAAGCTGTCGTCCCATCGGAACATGAGATTAAGGAATAGAAAATGTACTTATGTACATATTTGTGCACTATATTAAATACCAAGTAGTTAGTCCCAGTTACATTGGCCGACGTAACCGAAAGCGTTTAGGAAGGCATTATTATTAGTCTAGTAGCTGGCGTATACCTATAGCTTCATGTTATGGGGTCGTGCGCACTAATCAAGAGTATAAAGAGTAAGATAAATAAAAGGTTAATTTTTTAAATAATATTTTTACTAACTTAAAAAGAGTTATTTTTATAATATATATTTATATCATATAGTTATTATATGATATAAATATATATTACATATTATTCAGTAATTAATTTTATTATTTTTCACTTTCTGTGTAATGTATTCTATCTCAAATAATTAAAAAAAACTTCTTTGACAAATATCGCAATTAAAATTAAAACAAATCAATAATTAAATAAGGGATATCAGGCATATTACATCATATATTTATAAAATATCATATACGGAAAGGTTATAATATTATATATTTGTCAGACAATAACAACGGTCACCATGGCAACATGGCAATGCATTCTATCTCATTCTATCGCCGGCTTAATCCTATATATCTTTTCTCGTTTCTAATCTAGATATTAAGAGATAATATACTACAGAATTGTAACAGAAGTAAGCAGATTGAAAATACAAATATTTAACGTTGAAATAAATAAATCATACATGTCAATTTAAGGCATGTCAATCAGTCACATTAAATTAATACTTAATATAATTATAGGGACAATTTTTTATTTTGTTTATTTCTCGACTCGATTAGCTAAAAGTGACAAAATACGTGGCAGACTGAGGTATGTGATGTAAGGCATGTTTTTGACTGGCACGCTGAAAAACACGAATTCAATTTCATTCCGTAAATCTTTATGCTAACCACATTAACTGCACTTTCTAAAATTATAAAAAGTTGCCTTTTAAAATTCTACTTCTGCTATAAGAAGGTAAAATTTTTGTTATATCGATAGTGATGGATAATCCCTAGAAATTTCTAACAAACTCTAATAATTCTATCTCCAATAAAAACTCAATTTTTTTATAAAATAGCGGTCCGAAGCTACTATAATTTATATATATTATAGAAACTTCAGTTCCATTAAGTGCAGTTGGAAAAAAAAAAAATTCCGATTCCAAGCTCACTTATTAATTTAAGTACCTACCTTATAAGTACACGTACGGGTCTCTATGGTATAATCAAAAATATACATAATTGATCATCACTGTACTTGCAAGTTGCATATCACTGTTGGGTATGGGCATATTATTAAAGATGGCGGTATTTTGCCTAGCAGGCAATAATTTCTTGTTTTGTTCAGTAATTCCGTAACCATGCGTATGCGATACTATCATTTGCGAACTCTACTTAAGTAGGTACAGTGGTAAGCCAATGGCGAGTTGATTATACCATAGATGCTAACTTTGTCTGTTATTCCCAACACCGCTGTAATAGAACAACATGGAAGACATACATTGACTCTACAAAAGCTAAAAAAAATATGTATTGAAAAAAAAATTCATGTGGATATCTTTATAAGTAGTTTGACATTAAAAATTAAATATACTCACATCATTACACATGAATTTTCATGTCTAACCTAATTAAATAACTTACTTATAGAGTCAATTATTAAAAGAAAAAGTTATTTCAATGTATCGGAATAAAAAGTTGCCACTAGTTGTAGTAGCATTATTAAAGCTATGATATAGATAGCACAAACACATACTAAATTGTTTTATTTTATTAAAATACATTAAAACGAGTATTACCTACATGTGGCGAAACACTAAAAGAGTTTTTATATGTTGGTTCGTTTCGCCCGTTTAAAAATGAAGAAGCAAAAGTTAAGTTGACTCACGTTATGTAATATGATTAGGTTTTTTACACATTATTAAACTGATGTAAATAATTCTATTGGAGTTGGTTTAATTTCTCCCATACTCCAAACATATATATGTACATACATTGTACACGAGAACCGAGACTTTTTTGCATTAGGTATATTATATGTACAGATAAATAAAATTGAAGTGTTTGTTTGTAATGCCAAAATAACAACATTTTACTAAATGCATATAAAAGTATACATATAAAAGTACACAATTTTTGAAATTTTTGTCTGACTCCGAATCGGTTCGACTAAGTTACTTTTATTTTAGAAAAAGAATTAGGGTTCCATGCAAAAACATTTAAACTCATGAAATTGTAAACAAAATCCGCGTACCCTAGGGACACACCCGAGCGAAACGAGGGTAAGTCGCTAGTATATTATATGAGGCAATACTCTAGTACTAAAAAATATTATAATACGTCAATATTAATCATTGTCTTCTTATACATCTGCCAATTTGTGATCAAAAAGAAATAATTAGTATGTGATTTTTTAAATGTCGCTATAAATGTCAATGTGACCAAAAGATCACACTACTTAGCAAAAACCAAATAACTAAGTTTTACAGCTGTTAGCATAATTCAATTAAGTCAATATAAATGCTACTTGAGAATTATTCGCCTATCATAAAACTACACAACAAAATGTAAAGTGACGAAGGTTAATTTTATTGCTGTTGATTTATTACTTATTTATATGTACCTACTGATATACTAAAAAAAATAAAAACCGACTTCCAGGCACTGAAAAGTAAAAAATAACTAAACGGGGGTTTTCATTCAGAATAGATACTTAATCAGATTTTTTCGAAGTCGGTGCCAGCTAATACAAATAAAAGCACACCGACTGGTTTTTTTTTTAAGTTTTTATTTTTCCATTTTTAGTGTAGACGTATCATCAATACAAATTAATCAAGCCCAAACACCAGGTAATTGCTGTAAATCGTTGAGGAGTTCTCTCGACTATCTTTCGGGTCCATCATCAGACCGACTCCAGACCTTCATTAAATAGTAGTGCTTTAAAATACCTAATGAAAATGTTATCAAACGCACTAGTCGCCGCTACAATTTTCGAAAGTTCCCCTCAATTTCTCTGGGATCCCATCATCAGATCCTGGTTTCCTTATCATAGGACCACTCTTGGGATATCTCCTTTCCAACAAAAAAAGAATTATCAAAATCGGTTCATAAACGACGAAAAAATCCGCAAACAAACATAAAAAAATATATATATACGGTCGAATTGAGAACCTCCTCCTTTTTTTGGAAGTCGGTTAAAAAGAGTTTATTATTATTTTATTTCAATTGTTTATTTGTTTGTATGTGGTAATATCTAATAGTACATGATTGATTTGAAAAATTTTTATGCGTAATATAGCCCAAATTAATGTATGTCTTTCTAATGTTACGCTACGACGCGACGTCTTGAGCGGAGATATCTATACATATAATAAAATTGCAACTAAACCGAATCTGTACATTAAATATTTTTTGGAAAATCTAATTGAAATAGTCTTTATTATCGATACAGAGGCCGAATCTATAGTTTTTAAAATTTTTATCTGTCTGTCTGTCTGTTACCGCATCACGGAATAACCACTGGGGGGATTTTGATGAAATTTTGTATCAACATATAGGATACTTTTTACTGCGATAAAATATTTCATCTCTGAGAAATCTATACTAAACCTTAAAACGACGAACCCGAGCGGAGCGAGGGTGAGTCGCTAGTTATATATAAATATCCTATGCGAGTGGAGCCGCTGGCAAAATCCTAATTTGTAATAATATTTTATTTATTTCACTAACAAAAAATGATTATAAATTATATTTTAATAACCCCTCGTGACGGTAGTAGTTGATAATTATACATTTAAATACGACACTACAAAGGCTGGTAGCGGCGTATTTAATAATTTAACCTTTAATTTTGTTGATAGTGCTAATTGCTGTCAATCATGCAATAAGCATTGAAGTTCCGTAGTAAAATAATTCATTTTTAATATTCACTATGCAAATTTTTGCTATCTATAAGTATGATCTTAACCCCTCCTGAAAAATTTCTAAGAAATTATGGATAATTTCTAAGAAATCAATTGTTAACTGATGCGCCAGCGTGTACGCGTTCCTCAAAGGGTTAAAACCAATTCGTATATTTTATGTTAAACCTTAAAATAAATAATAGTCGATATTATAAACACCAGTGTTCGTCCAGTAGTCGAAATTCGACCATTATCAGTATCGAAAATTTAAAGAAAACATATATAAATAATATATATAAATAGAATTTACCTACACACAATATGCATACAAAAACTAACTGTTTTCAAAAAAAAAAACAAATTGATAACACTTTAGTGTTATCAATTTGTTTTATTTTAATTATTAAGCTTTAGCTTGTCAATAGCTACTAACAAAATAAAAAAATAAAGAAAATCTATATTAATATTAATATTATAAAGATGAAGAGTTTGTTTGTTTGTTTGTTTGGTTGAACGCGATAATCTCAGGAACTACTAATCCGATTTGAAAAATCTTTTTGCATTAGATAGCCCGTTAACTGAGGAAGGTTATAGGCTATATATCATCCCGGAAAAATGTACGGTTCCCGTGGGATAGATTTGTTTTTGTCTAGGGACGAACCCGAAGCGAAGTGAGGGTGAGTCGCTAGTCGGTTCATAAAAGAGGAGAAAAAGTTATTGAACTTTTTTGTCTTTGCCTACTTATATACGTGTAGATATTTGAAGGTCATATTCACTGTGTCATCTTTTATTTACAATAAACAAAATTACAAATATACTTATATATAATTATATATACAAAACAAATGTACACTTAGTTATTATTGAACAAGTCATGTCCGCGTGAGTGGCAAGAATGCTAGCCGCATTCCCCCGTTGCATGGCAATGCCGATTCTTTGGGCTGTTATGTCTTTTTCGACTCCATGTGCCAAGGGTTTCTACAGCAAATGGAATAAAAACATAATTTTGACAAAGGGAGGCGTTTTTACGTAACTTAAGTTGTTCAGCCATCTCCGCCGCGGCTCTCACTTTAGATGCCGTCTCCTTGAAATGGGACGTGGCCAATGTGCTAACGCATGTAGCGTCCCACAATAGGACCTGTCCCCTTTCCCAAGGAACCAGCGACAGGTCATCAGGTCTCTTACCATCATCCCGACTTATTCCAGATGGCTCAATAAGAGCAGGAATGTCAATGATGTTAAGAGCCCTTGTGATGGTATCGTTTAGGGATCCATGACGGAAAAGTCTATTTGACCTTCTTCTGCAAGAGAATCCATGGAGTCCATAACAGTCAACCTCTTTTCCACACGGGCATCTGAGCTCAGTGCATAACGGTGTACCCAGCCGGAGACCTAAAACGATAAGTAATGCCTATCAATACATAACAAAATTCTAGCTGAGTCGAATCTGTACATTAAATATTTTTTGGAAAACCTTATTGAAATAGTCATTATTATCGATAGTCGATACAGCGCATCACGAAACCACCACTGGACAGATTTTGATGAAGTTTGGTATAATAATAGCTGTTTACCCGGGTAATATATAGGATACTTTTTACTGCGAAAAATATATCTCATCCCTGAGAAGTCTAGACTAACCTTTAGAAAGTTCCTAGAGACGAACCCGAGCGGAGCGATAGTGAGTCGCTAGTTAATTATAAATGTAAATCTGTTTCGTCCTTATACGCTACACCGTGCAAGACGTGAAATTTTGTATGCCAATGAGTGCCATTGAATACTTTAAGAGTTTAGGGATATTAGGGATTATTATTTTGAAGTTTTTGTGGAATAGTAATATATTGCTAAAAGTTACTAAGTAAGATGTGAGTGATATGGTATGTCATAAGTGACATTATAGCACCTACTAATCTAGGCGTTATCAGTATTTCCGTCGAGATCATAGGCGATCACTTACTTGTATGTTATCTTAAAAAATTTAACTACAATAATCTTAAGGGAAGAATGGCAACTACTAATTAGTACATTGGTGTTTTCTCTTTTGAATTGAAGCAAAAGATATTTATAGAAATAGGAATGGAGTATATTGAAAAACCACACTACTATTATAAATTCGAAAGTTTGTATGTTTGTTACTCCTTCACGCTGAAACGGCTGGACAAATTTACACACACAAACAAACATACGTGCGCGCGCGCACGCAGACGCACACACACAGACACACACACAAAAGCACATCTTACGGTTAGTGAAATTTGCCAAAAATGTGGCGCTACATGTATATTATATCAGTACCTGGGCGACCGAGATTCGCTTGGAGTTCTTTTTTGTTATATCGTATTTTTTAGATTACAAAAAACTAAAAACTTTATTAAATACAAAAAAAAACAAAAGTAAAAACTTTATATCCGATTGAGATTCAAATTCGGACACCTGTGATTGTTAATCTTGCATATTGGTCGCTTGACCACGATGCTTATGCCTAAGTGTAAGATATTATCGACCATATTCTGCGTGGAATAATGCGAAAGAAAATCGCATGAAAACTTGAAAACACGCGTTTTTCTACACATAAGACTAATCTAGATCGATTTTTCACCCCCGAAAACCTGCACATACTCAATATCAGCGAAATCGTTAGAGCCGTTTCCGAGATCGTCGAGCCGGTATAAATAAATAAATAAATATATACAAGAATTGCTCGTTTAAATATATTAGATATATGTAATTACAAAAAGTACCTACTAACGTACACAACTGAAGCAAGATTAATTCGCCAGTACAGTATATATACGTAAATCATTAATGTTGGCAGGTACAAGGAAAGGTTTCTTAACTTCTCTGATGGCAGAGTGGCCCTTGGAAGAAACTACTTGGTCGTTGTAGTCTACTTTGGTAGACCTTCCGTCGGGGTATCGTGGTTGAGTGCGTAAGCAATCCTGCAACGTCCCATTAAGACGAGGAAGGTTCCGTTGGGTTTTAGTGGGTAGTACTAACTTTACTAGCCGGTGACTCCCATAAAACCACCTGTATGTATGTAGGTGGTATACGTAAATACATTTTCAAACGTAAAAAAAATTACTACAATACTTTTCTAACTATGAGCGCAATAGTGTAAAGCAATTATTTTTTTACTTTAGAAAGCAATGTACATAAATAATAAAAAAAAACTAATGATTATGATATGTTTATTACCTTTTCATTTGCAACTTTTTAATAGCTCTTTATAGCTACAATTCGTATGTAAAGATTATCACCACTAATTAACAGTTCTTAGGTGACGGTCGTGGAAACGGTTTCTATTTTCAATAATAACAAATTTTATGACCCAACCGGAACCCTATCTAAAAGACATAAAATGTAACGAGCTTAACCTTTGTTTCTAATTTTAAATGTATTTGACATTTCAGTATTCGTATGGATTTAAAAAAGGATAGTCTTTAATTATGGAAAATAAAAAGAATGTTTGGTGGCGAGAATACAGAAAAAGAGTTAATAGACCAAAAGCAAGAAATATGAGTTTAGAAATAGTTTTGCGAATAATTTTTAAAAAAACATCAAAGGAATATTTACAAAATTGTTCGCTTGCAGGCATTTCTAAAGTATATGATAAAGATATAGGATCTAAACAAAGGTAAGGTAAAGTAATTTATTGTTTTATTACAACAACAATTATTAAATTTTTCATTCTATTCCTTACTTTCTATCGTTGTCAATGAGCATTAATAATATAAAAATTTGATAAACACATAAATTAAAAGTGTTATCTCTAGCACATAGGCATCCAACAATTTCATTTATACTAATATTATAAGGAGACAGAGTTTGTTTGTTTGCTTGCTTGCTTGTTTGTTTTGTTTGTTTCTTTGTTTGTTTGAAGGCGCTACTCCCAGGAACTACTAATACGATTTGAAAATTCTTTTTGCATTAGATAGTCCGTTTATTGAGGAAGACTATTGGATATATATCATATAATATATAGTCTATCTATTCCATACTAGCTTTTTTATAAAATTTTCGTACATAATTATACAAAATCAAAAACACATTCAAAATATGAATAATATTAAACATAATTGTTGCAGAGTACTTCAAATTGCGTTATTTATTGCGATGTTCGGATGTATTTTCTACTTTCTGCAATACCTTTGGTTCGGTAACCTCGCCAAGCCATTGATAGTTAGTATGGAATCATCCACCTACCCCATATCAAACATACAGTTCCCCGCAGTTACACTATGCAATTTTAACAGAATCAGCAGAAAACATCTTAGAACGTATGTCACGGAACAGTAAGTATACTACTAGCAACTACATATCTATGATATTCTCTACAGTATTTTAAAACAAATCATTAACGAAAGGCTATAGCTATATAAAAGTGCGTAAGAAATATTTTAAATAGAGTGTTACCTGAATAATAAAATTGTCTCTATGATCTGGAAAATTCTAAAAATTTCAATAGTTATTACAAAACACAGCATGAATTTCGATTCAAAATAATTCTATTATAGCCTCGATAGTGTAGCGGTTAGCATATACAGCTGCACATCCGAAGGTCCTGGGTTCGAGTCCCGGATCAGGTTAAGTTTAGTTATTGAGTCTCTGTTTAGTAAGCCTCAGTAACAACCCGGAGTTGGGAAGTTTGCGGTAATTCACCTCTGTGCCTCGGAGTGGACGTAAAACCGTCGGTCCTGCGCCTTAACTCTCACTGGTCGAGTCGAGTAGCCGTCCCACCGGAGTATGAAAATGACAGTAATAGAGAGTGGCACTTATATCTGCGCGTACACTTGTGCACTATAATATCTGCTGCGCAGATGGCTAGTCTCAATGAGATTGGTTGCGGTGGCCGAAATCGGTCGAGAGGACATTATTATATACTCGTAGGTATTAGACTAGAAAACACATGCAAGTTATTTCAATTACGTACTGTTACTACACAACAAATAAAGGATTCAATGAAATTGTATAACTAAATTTATTAGCCTGGTATAGCGGTAATTTTACTTACCAACAACATAGGTTCAGAGTTCAATTTGTATAAGAGTATCTACAATTTCTATAACCTATTTGATAGCTTACCGGTTTGATGGCTCAGTTAAACTTTAGCTCATAGCTTTTATAAGAAAGGTATCTAACACTTCTAAAACTTATTTTTGTTACTAAAAATTGACGACACGTTTAGCTCAGTTTGTAGTGACTCTACTTGCTGTCCTAGCGGTCGCGGGTTCAAGTTCCGCTGGAGGCATTCATTTGTGTGATGAGCATGAATGTTTGTCCAGTCATGAGCGTTTATATTTATAATATGTACTATGTATTTAAAGTTATACATGTGTAGTGTATCTGGTATACATAACACAAGCCTCGTAGCTTACCATGGAACTAGATGATGCTGTGTGTTAATGTCTCAACATATTATTTATTATTTAATAATAATTAATCAGACTATTTTTTTATTGCAATAGGTTTTATGTCTATGTCAGCCGAACGGATTTAAATAAAATTTTATACATATATCCTGATGTAACACTTACGCTACTCTTAAACAACTAGGGATGCACCTGAGCTAAGCAAAAATGATATATTCTATGGCTAGTATTTTTATAAAATAATATATACCTATAATTATAATTTTTGTAGTTACAGCGAACTAGCTCAGAATAATGAATCAATGCATGAAGTAGAGACGTTTTTGATGCAGCTTGTTAGACTTTTAGATTTTTCATATAACAAGACTATGCAAATAAATCCATTATTGTTTTCTTTCGCAAAACATATTGGCGACAGCTATAACATAGTAAAATTAATAAAAAAGGTAAGAAGATGTTTATCTATACTTAATATTATAAAGCTAAAGAGTTTGTTTGTATGTTTGTTTGGTTGAACGCGTTACTCTCAGGAACTACTATTTGGAATTGAAAAATTCTTTTTGTGTTAATTAGTTCATTAATCGAGGAAGGCTTTAGGCTATATATTATCCCGGAAAAATGTACGGTTCCCGTGGGATAGATTTGTTTTTGTCTAGGTACGAACCCGAAGCGAAGCAAGGGTGAGTCGCTAGTTTTAGTATAAATCAACAAAG
Source organism: Argynnis bischoffii washingtonia (assembly GCA_033884665.1). Classification (NCBI taxonomy): domain Eukaryota; kingdom Metazoa; phylum Arthropoda; class Insecta; order Lepidoptera; family Nymphalidae; genus Argynnis; species Argynnis bischoffii. Next base: position 4,861,426 of record CM066625.1, read on the forward strand.
CTAAGGATTTGCCTAAAAAGTAGGTAAAATGTATAACTAGAAGGACGATGTTCATCGTAAATCTTAAAATATTAAATGAGCGATTTTTGTATATTTATTTCGTGTATCTTTAAAGGCTTTTGGATCAAAGTTTGTATTTAGAAGGTTTTGCTTTTTATGTTTATCTATATAGGTTTTCTGAAAAAAGCGATCTTTCACAAAAAATACACATTTTTTATAATTAAATGTTAGAGACTTTTTCTATCTGCTCTCTTGCTTGCAATATCGTATAGCAGAGCCATTTCGTATATTTTTGTGGTACTTACATTGTCGCCAATGGATGATAACTTACTGAAGAAACGCCTACGCCGAGCGAAGCTCCGTCTAGGCCCAGGTATAGGATACTTTTATGTATATATGTATGTATATATGTATGTATGTATGTATGTATGTATTTATGTAACAAGTATGAATGTGCTTTGCAATAATTTGAGATCGATTCTTGACAAGGCTTGAGGTTCAAGGGGAGATTAACTCAATTCGGTTATTTTTATTGTGTAAACAAACAATTTGCCAACTACATGTAATTTTTTTAAATGAAATCACAAGGGTATGGATATGGAACCACATATCAATTACAAACGTTTTTTTAATTAAAAATAATTATATAATTTAATTTCGTAACTTTATATATTATGCATCTGGTTAAATTGGCCTATATATACTTATTTCTTTTCTCTGTATAACGATATCGATAGCCCTAATGATAAAAACGTTTTTCTAATAAAACATGCACATATCTAGCACATCGCAATATAACTGTTTTATTGAATATTGATGATTACGGTCCAAGCTTTATTAAGGGTATTCTACTTTAGGATGTAGCTCTGCCCAGAATACAACCAGTCCATATGCCAAGCATACACGATTTGAGCTTGTAAGAATTATAGTTAGACTAGCGACATAACCTCACTTCGCTAGGGTGCGTCTCTAGGTACGTTTTAATGTTTTTGAGAAATAAAAGTAGCCTAAGTTACTCCCTATAACATCAGCTATCTGCCAGTGAAAGTCCCGTCAAAATCGGTCCAGCCGTTTTGGAGATTAGCCGGAACAAACAGACAGACAGACAGACAGACAGACAGACAGATCTTAGTACTATTTCCTACATTTAAAGATTGCCTGGAAGAAATCGCTCTTTTAGCGATAAGGCCGCCTATTGTACCTTTTCCTATATTTTCTTATCTCTTTTTGGGTGTACAATAAAGAGTTAATATTATTATTAATTTGTTTATTATAGTTAGTATACATAATCTATGGTATAATATACAAAAACGAAAATAAAATAATTTTACAATATATATCATCATATAATTTATCGGTTGCAGCCGAAACTCTATTTGATTTTTGCACAATTCGATTAAATCCAACACTTTATTTTTAATAGAACTTTAACATATATTCATTTGCTTGATTGCTGATGCTTCAACCTCAATTTTTTACTGTATATTTGAAGAAATTAATAAAAATATTTGCTACAGTAATCTTTCGACAGGGATAAATAAGGTTAAATCGTCGAGGCAATAGCCCTGGGCTTTTTAAACATTATAACGAAACGTTTAACAATGGGTCATTGGCAAGATCGCGGAGTCGAGAAATATTGACCAGTCCCAATTAGAGATTAATAGTGGAATCCTTTAAGATATTGTTCCGAAGATTTGCTTGAGGCTAATAAATTGTATTGATGTAATCTTCTATAGTATTTAATGTACCTAAAATATAGAATTACCTACGTTTCTATTAAAGTTTTTTTAAAACTGGCTGTTGAAATAGTTTCTAATTCAGGAATTTAATACTGTCATACCCAGATTTCATCTCTAAAAATGAATTTATTTTTTGTAGGCTTGAGTGTACAGTATACACATGTAAAAATAGACTGGCCTTCACAAAATTTGAAAGCTAAAATTAAAAACGTATTACTAAGCAAATCGTGATCAATGCTTTTTGTACATAAAAAAATGTGGAAAGACGACAAATGACTCGTATGAGTTAAAAATACTGTAACTGATATTTTAAGTAGTAAGCGTTTGTTGCTGTTCTCAGCAAAACTACTTTCCAAGCTTGTGCTTCCTCACAGAAAGACTGCACAGACTATCTGTAAATTAAATCATTGATTCTAAAGTGCATCTGAAAATCTAATTGAGCAAAGTTAAATTTCATATTATTTTAATAATGAACACAATAAAGTAACCAAAATCTATATAATGAGAATACATACTCATAAATTTATACAATCATGTATTTTATATAATCTGCCTTAATTATAAAGAAACAAAATTCTTATATGAATTTCTTATTGAAATTATTAGTATTAGTCGTATTATAGATATAACTACACACAAACATTTAAAAATTTTAAATTATTTTAATTTTGAGTTACTACAGAAAAAGACCATTCCAAGTTTTCAAGATATATATAAAAATACCGATCGATCTTAGAGAGCCGAATACCAGTCATATATTTACAATCTTTCAGCTCTCTCCACCCTGTAATGAGATGTTAATTAGATGTTCCTGGTCAGGCGATATAGTGGACTGTGATAAAATATTTTCAGTCCAACGTACAGTGCGTGGTTATTGCTGTGCCTTTAATCACATACTACGTTACGACTCTACCGGCAGGTACTCTTAAAATATATATTTAATCACTAAAACTTGTAATTAATGATATATGTAATACATTAGAATTATAATATGATAATTTAAAAAATATGTTTGTTACTTTATTCTTGTTTCAAGTAGCTAAAAAGCATTAGATTGATGTAATTTTATATTATCTGTCAAAGAGAGAGTGAGAAAATCTCGCTTAGTTCTTAAGTATTTTTTGAAAAACTCTACAATTTCCCACGACTCTCCACCTTATTTACTGAGATGCATGTATTGGATGTATTCAGCCCTTTTTAACGTTCCACTGCTGGGCACGGGCCTCCCTTCAATGTGAGGGGGATCAGGGCCATAGTCCACCACGCAGGCCAAGTGGACTAATGTCTGTCAAAGACTTGCTAGGTTCTCTCATACATGCAGGTTTCCTCATGTTTTCCTTTATCGTACGGCGTGGTGTGAGACCTGGGACTTACTTCATTCGATATACCAAGCGAACGCATTACCACTGGTCTACCGCTGTCTACGATGAGATAAAAAGTAGCCTATGAAATTGGCTACATCGAAGAAGAACAAACTAACAAGCACATATTCAAGATAAGTAATATTAATTAAAGATTATCAAAGTATGACTTCTATGTAATGGTTTCAGTAGACTGGCCCGCGCTATTTACACAGTCAAAAGACAACATGAACCTGGACAATTGCATGGTCTTAACGTGGTTTTAGATTCTATGGTCGACGATTATACTTATACATTATTCAATATGATAGGCTTTGAAGTAAGTTTATTTTAGTAAGTATAGCTATCTACAAATAGTAAGTTAATTATAATCATTAAGATTTGATTTAATATATAATTATGAAGTTAACAGTTCAACATAAAATATGTAATACCTTTCATTTCTTACATCTATTAAAAAGGAGGATGAGGAAAATTTAATGATAAGAGTTGAATAGAAAAAATAATACGTGAACGAATTCGAAGTTATACTTCTTTGGCGTAACAGAACAAAAATAGCTAAAGATTTCATCCAGTATGTCACAACTATCTGTTTGTAAAAGAAATGATAAATTAATTAAAAAAAATCGCAATTAATTTAATTTATTTATCGATTTGTTTTAATTTAAAACAAATCGATAAATAAATAACGCATATTAGACATATTACAATCATATATTTATAGAATATCATTTAAGGAAAAAATATAATATTATATATCATTTGTCAGAAAATATAATTTTGATGTTGTCATAAATTTATTATTAATTATTAATTAATTGTATTATTTATTTAGATAATTGATTTTGTTGGTGTGCTCACTTTTGTCTAATATGTGTAGCATTCGTTTTTTGTTATAATAAGGTGTTTTTGTCATAATAAGGCGCTAATAACTGCAACACAGTTTTACACTAATGTAGTTATTATCGTTAAGTTGTTTTTGTTATGCATGTACTGTTTTAAATGAATAAATAAATATGACGTTTGGAAAAAATTATGATGATTATGACTCATAATCATAATCATTTTTTCTAAACGTCCCTAAAGAGGTATAACTTCAAAAAAAAATGTAACATATTATGTATAATAGTTATGGACTTATGAAATGGAATTGTTATTATGAGGGATATAAACATTTTTAATATTTTAATTCTTTATTAAACGAGCCCTTACTGTTATTTCTGAAAAGCGTAGACTTAATATTAAAAAAGTATCGACCAACAAAAAAAAACATTCCAACTACATATGTATAGAACCCTCCTACGTCAACCACACTTCTAATTATTTTACGTAAGTGACTATTTTTATAAAACAAATATACGTTATAATATTTTGCAGGTGCTCATATTCGATCCTACACATTTCGCGGATCCGACCGGCGGACGAGTTATACAACGCATTGCGCAACCCGGCCACGCAGTGTTCTTTGAAATTAAATCTATCAAGCAAATAGCTACTAAAGAAGTCCGCAAATATCCACCGAAAACGGTTTATATGCAAAATTTTAAATCCAAAATTCACTTCATTTAGCTAATCTAAGTAACAGAAACCATTATAATATATAGCTCCTCTAGGAAAAAACATTAAAAGTGCCATTTACGAGTATATCGCATGCTTAGCTCAGACTAATAGAATAAGGTACCAAATCTTCTCAAACTCTAATGGGAAACAAATTAGTGTTATTACATTTACTTAGCTAATTTACATACTACAAATATGTTAAAATGGATAATGAGTAACGTACCCAATGAACAGGTTGCCAATAGAAATCAAACTAGTACGCAACTTTTCTATCATGCAACAGTTCATTTAAATGTTTATACCAATGCGAAAAGAATTTTTTGCACAAAAATAAATATAAATAGAACTTAAGATGTTGTAGGAATAGAATTGGTTATTTATACATTTTTCATAATCCATATACTGTAATGTATGTATGTATTCAGCCCTTTTTAACGTCCCACTGCTGGGCACGGGCCTCCCTTCAATACGAGGGGAATCAGGCCATAGTCCACCACGCTGGCTAAGTGCGGATTGGCGGACTTCACATGTCTTTCGAATACTTGCTAGGTTTTCTCAAACATGCAGGTTTCACGATGTTTTCCTTCACCGTAAGACAAGTGGTAATCATGTTAGAAGTGATTCGCACATGAAAATATCAGAGATTATCGATTGGGTTTTAATGAAACTTTACAATAATATAGTTAATATATTAGAATAACAAATAGGCTACTTTTTATCCCGGAAAATTGTACGGTTCCCGTGGGATAGGTTTCTTTTTGTTTGTCTAGAGGCGAACCCGATCGAAGCGAGGGTGAGTCGTTAGTGAAATATAAATTTGATATCGTAAATAAATCTAACTTTTATTTAAATATCACATTAAAAGATATCAATAGAAAAAAGATAAAAGATATCATGAAGTCAAAGACAAGAAATAAGAATTAAATACATTGTTTTATTTATTGAAATGAAAACTTCTATAGGCAGGTTTGGATGGAGAGTAAATTCATGTAAGTCGTCATCGATATGGTCACGTGACGTGTTAACCCTAACACTCAGAGTGCCGATAGATGTCAAAACCAGATAAATGTAAACAGTTTTAAAATTTGCAAATTTTAATTTAAGATCAAACAATTAATTTGAATATCCAAAAATAGCAACTTGTTTGTGTATAACCTAAAGTGTTGATTCCTGTTGGCGTTTATGACTGCTTTTTTATTTACTTACTTTCTTACTCTATTTATTTTCAGAGACAATGTCTCTTCCATAACGAAATAGAGAAAGAATTTAATGAACTCTACTCATACAGCACTTGCATTGTTAAATGCCGCGCTAGAACTGTTGAATCTCTATGCAAATGTACACCATTTTTCTTTCCTACTTCCTCTAGTAGTGTACCTATGTGTACATTAGACGACTTAAAGTGCCTAAACAAATACAAAGGTAGTAGTATTTTTTATTTTAATGTAGAAGTTTCCTGTTATTTATTTTTTAATTAATTATAAAAAATTAAACAATATATAATAAAAATAACATATCATGACAGAATTATTACAATATCTCTACGAATGAAAAAAGTTATAAAACATTTAAAGTTACGCTTGTAAGAATAACTTCGTGACGTCACACCATCTAAACGACCGAAATTGAAATTAATTTGTCAGTTATTTATTGATAGATTTAAAAAAATCACTAATTTATTAGTTTTGACATATATATTATAATTCCATTTTGTTAAATACGATATTATCAACATCAGGAAACTTCTCCATTCTCAATGATTTAGCAATAAAAAAAGACATTTATAAAAATGCTAATTAAAACCTGTTTCATTTTAGAAAAGCTATTTTACTTATACCCAAAAGACGCAGTTAATACAGAAGGCTTAGAATCCGAGCTCCAAGATGCTCTGTACTGCGGTGAATGCTTTCCTGACTGTGAATTAACCCAGCACTTTACTAAGCATTTTAAAATACCACTTTCATCTGTTTCTAATAAAAATAAAGAATTCACCTCATATTTTCTGTAAGTATTTATTTCAGCTTTGTATTATATAAACATACTTTTTTTGATCAGAACCAGAATCATACGCGATACATGTCTTAAATAAAAGATTTATATTAAATACTAGCTACTTACCCTCACTCCACTCGGGTTCGTCCCCAGTTACGTTAACGTTTAGTATAGAATTTTCAGAGATGAGATATTTTCCCGCAGTAAAAAGTATTCTATATGTTGACCCGGATAATCAGCTATGATTACCTATACCAAATGTCATCAAAATCTGTGACCAGTGGTATTCTCGTGATGCGTTCCCGAACAGACAGACAGACAGACAAAAATTCTAAAAACTATAGATTCAGCCTCTGTATCGATAATAATGACTATTTATTTCAATAAGATTTTCCAAAAAAATGTTTAATGTACAGTTTCGACTCAGAAATTATATCTTATATGTTTAAACGAGCAATTCTTGTATATTTATATCTTTATTTATTTATTTATTTATTTATACCGGCGATCTCGGAAACGGCTCTAACGATTTTGCTGAAATTTGGTATATGGGGGCTTTCGGGGGCGAAAAATTGATCTAGATTAGTCACATGTCTGGGAAAACGCGTGTTTTCGAGTTTTCATGCATTTTTCTTATGCATTATTCTACGCAAAATTTAATCGCGACATCTATACAACTCTCTCAGTAACACTTAGTCACTTAATGTAAAATTATTTTTAAGCCAAATTAAAAAGAAAATTATTCTTATCGCGACATCTATACAACTGTCTCAGTAACACTTAGTCACTTAATGTAAAATTATTTTTAAGCCAAATTAAAAAGAAAATTGTTCTTATCGCGACATCTATACAACTTTCTCAGTAACACTTAGTCACTTAATGTAAAATATACAATCTTTCAAGAACTCCAAGCGAAGCTCGGTCGCCCAGGTACTGTATTAGTCTATACATGTTAATATAATAATCAGTCTGTTAAATAGTTTTTTTCATATTTATAACTTACTAGCGATTTACTCTTGTTTCGCTCGGGTGCATCTCTAGGTGCCTAACAATAGCCTATTTTTTACTCCAGGTCATATCCGTATACTAAATATCATTCAAATCCGTCCAGCCGTTCAGCGTGAACACACATACAAACTTTCACAATTATAATAGTAATCCGATTTTAATTTATCCTTCTGAAGTGTTTGGACAATAATTAAAACATAACATTTTGTAGCGATGGCTTAAATATGACCGGTAAATGCATGCTCAGCATATACCAAGCGACAACAGATGGTGTATTGAACCGTCTCGATACTGTTTTCTACTGGTTCGAGATTGTGAGTAAGTACTTCACAGAAACACTATAAATAAGCTCTGCTTTCACGCTTTCGTGCTCTATTAAGAACTTATACTTCTACAAAGTGTTTACATCTATCAGTTACAGACTTATCTAATTACAAGCCACTTTAATCAGTTCTTGATCTTTCAAAAATAGCTTCTATAAATTTCTACATAATATTATGCACAAGACCGAAAAGACCATTTCGCTTAAAATCTATACTAATATTATAAAGCTGAAGGGTTTGTTTGTTTGTTTGTTTCACTCAGGAACTACTAATCCGATTTGAAAAAATCTTTTTGCTAACTGAGGAAGGCTTTAGGCTATATATCATTTTTGTATATGTTTTGTTTCAAGAACACACCTACTGACCAATGTAATCATATTTTTTAATTAAATAATAAAAAAAAACGAAAACTTAGTTATATTTAAAAAGTCAAACATTCGCGTAAATCTAAGAAAGTATTATGGCTATTATCTAAAAAATCTATATAATTCATTAATTGATATACTACTTTTATAATCTCCTAGTTAAATATTAGAAAATTATAGTTAAATTTGCTTTATTATACCGAAAAATTGAAGGCAGTGGTAGCCCAGTGGTAACGCGCTCGCTTGGGAAACCGAGTGAAGCGGGTTCAAATCCCGGGTCTCGCACCTCTGATAATTTCATGTGCGAATCATTTCTAACATGATTACCACTTGCCTTACGGTGAAGGAAAACATCGTGAAGAAACCTGCATATCTGAGAAAACTTAGCAAGTTTTCAAAAGACATGTGAAGTCCGCCAATCCGCACTTGGCCAGCGTGGTGGACTATGGCCTGATTCCCCTCGTATTGAGGGAGGCCCGTGCCCAGCAGTGGGACGTTAATAAGGGCTGAATACATACCGAAAAATATTACCTTCCGTTATACCGACGCATTGTATGACGAACTATTAGATGGACGAATTATTGAAATATTACTGGATTAATGTTTTTACTTTCGAAATTTTCTCATATTTTTATTGTAAGACAAGATGAAATCCAAGAGGCTACTTATGTGGAGATTGATTTAGCATTCACTTACTTATTACAATATAAGTTGGGTCGTACACGACGAATTGTGACACCATTTGTACTGATCGAAAAAACCTCCAAAAATATGCCACCAGCTGATATGGATATGAAATGCGAAAATGTATACACTACGAGTTTCAACGGCATATCATACGTATATGAAGTAAATGAATAATAAAGGTTCATTTATTGACCAATGTAGTTCCAGTTCCTTCCACGAGAAAAAATACACATATAACTACACTACATAATATGTAGTGCTCTACTTATAAGTAAAATGAGGATGGCTCTTCTAAGAACGTTCACGTTACTTATCTTCCTCTTATATTATAGTATAGTACAATATACTATGTACGTCTATTTTTAATGTATTAAATATAACAGAAAATAATGCATATAATAATATAATGCCCTCCAAACCGATTTCGGGTAAAACAGCCAAACTCACTGACACTCGCCATGTGCGCATGAGATAGGTACTATTGTACCTACACAAATATGCAGGCAAAGACAAGTGTACTCTCTATTTCGTTCGATGGGACGATACTTCGACACGACCGGTGAGAGCTAAGGTGCAGGAGCAACGGCTTTAAGTTTTGCCTCTCGGTGGCACAGGGATGTAAATCCGCTAACTTACCAACTCCGGGCCTCTACAGAAAAACTCAACAGTTACACTAGGCTCAACCCAATACTCGGTCCCAACTCAGGAAATCTGGATTTTCAGCCGTACTTATTAGCCACTAGATTACCGAGGCAGATATAAAGCGTACTGTATCGCCTATAGAAGTTCCATGCTAACCATAATCCATTAATGGTATTCTGTTGGCGAACTTGCAATTCAGACAAGATTCAACTCGCAGTTTGATTCATATCTTTTTTATGTATAACCGTTCTCCGTTTAATATATCAAAAACAACTCAGGCAAAAACTTTACGCTACATGAGGTTTTGGGCTTATAGGTACATATAAATAGAGAAACGCACACAATGGCAGCTTGGTTTGACTTCATGTTTAGGTCTATGAAACTTCGACTTTATTAAACTTTTCGCAAAAAGAATTTAAATTATTTTAGCAGATCACCATGAACATTTAAAAAAATTATTTCGACATTAAATGAGTTAACGATTTTCCAGTCATTTATTTTATTTATTTATAAATAATAATAATAATACATAAAATCTAAAGAATAAGAAAGATAACAAAAGGCATGTAAAGGCTGTCTTGTGAGCTATGAGCAATCTCTTACAGACAACCTCTGGTGACAGGATTAATGAAACCGTAAGCAGGACGGTACAATTAATATTATAAATATACATGCTCAAATATATACATACATAAGTAAATATAAAAAACAGATATACATATATACATATACATACAAAAATACATATATAATACTAAATACATACATTTTTATCTAAAAAGAAAGATAGTAATTAGTGACGACGTTTAAAAATATCTAGCGATTTTGAATATGGCAAATATTGCGAAGGAGTATGTTCCATAGCTTTACAGCTATCTAGATTTTGCTGTATATGTATATTTGGAATGTATTCATATATTATATAGATATTTTATATTATGTATTATAGTATATTTTACTTTTACAGGTACTGTTGGTGGATTTTGTGGTATACTAGTGGGATTCTCCATAATCAGCATCTTCGAATTCTTATATTTCTTTTTATTGCGATTTACTTTAAATTTGTATAATTTTTATAATAATAACTGAAATATATCCAATATCTCGAAATTATATTTTGTTAATCATAAATAATTTATTTATTTTGAATTTTCTAATATCGAATAATTTATATACTTTCTGGAGCGTAGAAGTAAGGAGTACTATATCTGTGTATGAAAAATGGTCCGTGAAAACGCGTCCAATAAGGGTGGCGCTGCGGTAGTGTAGGATAAATTTTAAAGGAAGCGCAAAAGTAATTAGGACTCACCAAACCTGGTCCCCCAGGACATATTTTTCTGATTTTTGAATTTTATTTTCACACATCGTTGGTTCGTCGTTTGTTCGCCATATCGTAAATTGTTTAGTTATAAATAATATATACTGCACCTTCATAAACCTTATATAAATAATATAAACTGCACCTTCAATCAAAATTTATACTTTTTCTTGTTACTAGTAGCATTTAAATATTTATTAATGTTTTTCCTTTTATAAAATACTAGTGTCCGACCGAAAGTTCGGTTTCGGTTTCGGTTTCGGTCGAGTTTCGGCAAAAAAATGGGTTTCGGTTTAATTTCGGTTTCGGCGGCAAACCTGCCGAAACTACGGCCGAAACCGAAACTGCGTTCGGGAGTTCTCGCGCTGTGATCGGTCATGTTCGACGCGTTGAATTCCATCCAAGCGATGAAGACATTTTGCCGCGTCCACGTGCTTAATCATATCGTTACTGGCTTGTGTTTGCAGTTAGTTTTGTTTGTTATGAGTTTTCGTGTGATTTATTTTGAATTCAGTAAGTTTTATCACATGATATAGCATAAAAGTAGGTAGTAAACATTAAAAAATAATTCAATATAACAAATCAATACATAGATTATAGTAGAATCAAGTTTAACCTATCTAAAAAATTTTTTGGTTAATTTAACTCTCTCGCTAATGCTATACCTAAACAAACATTAGTGTACTTGGTACTTACTATAGTGTGTATATTAGTGGTGATAATATTAGTGGATTCAGAGTTTCAAAGTTCATTTTAATACTTATTTTATTTTATAACTAAGGTATCCAAGTGGCAAGTTCAGTTAGATACTTACCTACGTACCTAATGATAAACAAATAAGTAATTTTATGTTTAATATAATACTTTCTTAGATTTACGCGAAAATTTGACATTTTAAATAAAACTATTTTTTCGGATTATTTCGCGGATTTATTTTGATTTTTGGTTCCCGACATTTCGAATACTTTAAAGCAATCATGGTCACGGGAGAGACTAAGATTTTAAGACATCTCAAAGGCGTTTTACTTCTGAGAAGATGGCTGGGTACTACCATCATCATGAGATCCTGTAATAAACATAATAAAATCTAACAACAAAAACAAACATAACAGACCATAAGATGTAGTTAATTCATACTGTGTGGATCACAATAAGAGTAATTCAAATTAATATATATTTTTTATCTGGAAAGATAGCAATAGCGTTATTTAATATTTTAACTTTAAATAATAGCAATCTAAATTGAAAAAATAATTTTATTAAATTAAATTACATATAAAATAATATTTTTTTTTTCAAATTACAAAACAATAATATTGCTTAAATAAATAATTAATATTTTCATTTTTTTTTTTAATTTTATTTGTGGTTATACATATTGTAGTAATAGCAACACTAAATAATATCATGAATTAATAAAGTTTTTTAAAATTGTAATATTTGCTAAAATTAAATTAATAATATTACTGTGTTTAATTATAATACTTATTAAAAAAAAATCAAATGCTTAGAATTAAAATCAACAAATATTGTAAGGTACTCTGGTGCCATTTTTGAATTTTTGAAATCATTTTGTGTAAAATTGTGGGTAGGCACTGTCTGTAACAAGTACATAACGCCTTTGAGATGTCTAAAACCTTAATCTCTCCCGCGACCATGATTGCTGTAAAGCATTCCAAACGTCGGGACCCAAAAATCAAAATAAATCCGCGAAATAATCCTACCTACTCAAAAAAACACCAAATGAGATTTTAGGTATTTTTAAGGCGCAATATTTTTTTCTTAAATGAGGGGTTGAGTTGATTATCAATAAGTGAAAGTATCGAAGACTGCATAGCTGTGTCATTTAAATTTTAAAGATAAAAAATAAATACCGACTGATTATATTAACGTTTTCTCTATTTTTCCCTCAAAACATGATCCTTGTAAGGAAGTTTCGGTTTCGGTTTCGGTTTCGGCCGAAACTGAGAATGTTGCCGAAATTCGTTTTCGGTTTCGGTTTCGGTCGCAAAAACCAGATTCGGTCGGACACTATAAAATACGTTTATTCTATCGTCAAAGTGCTTATTTTTGAAGTGAAGCTTCTTTAAAATCATTGTGATTTGAAACTCGATATAACGAAAATGCGACACTAAAAAGAGACAAACATAAATACATGTATGTATAAAATTAAACCAGCGAGAGAATAACATAGAATATGAATTCTATCTTGGCAATGTTGCCTTGTTACTATGGTAATCTTTGTTATTGTATATGATATTCTATAAATATATGATATGCCTTATTTAATTATTGATTTGTTTTAATTTAATTGCAATATTTGCCAAAGAAGTTTTACTTCAACTGCACGTAAAGGTTACACGTGCCTATTTTTTTTTTTGTATAATTAAAAAAAATCATTTAGCTCAATTATTCAGATTTACTTGTGTTGAACATGCATTATTTAACATTTTATGCGCTTCTTTTGAAAATCACAGTAACTACCAATGATATAATAAAAAAAAAAGTATAAACGTATCTAACTCTTCAAAAAAAATCTCCTAGGCGGCCAGGTCTGGTAAGTCAGTAATTTGAGCAAGATAAAGGGATAAACAAGGACCGGATTGGACACTCCGTCAGCAAGCTAAATTCATATCATGGTTTTTCATACGCCAGCGCCATCTATTTTCAACATACAGGTGGGCACTTTTTCAACTTATCTCCCACTAGCGACTCGCCCTCGCTTCGCTTCGGGTTCGTCCCTACAAAATCAAATCTATCCCACGGGAACCGTACATTTTTCGGGATGATATATAGCCTATAGCCTTCCTTAGTTAACGGGCTATCTAATGCAAAAATAATTTTTCAAATCGGATTAGTAGTTCCTGAGATTAGCGCGTTCAACCAAACAAACAAACTCTTCAGCTTTCTAATATTAGTATAGATATAAGTGACTCCTCCTCACCTCTACTACCCTCCATATTTCAGTGGTAATATTATAAACACTAAAAATGTACCTAATAAATTGCTACTGAACTATAGATAATATCATTCTATTCTATGGTGGTACTTTCCTAGTGCATTTACGGAGCTATGAGAAAAGACAATTGAATGATTATAGAGTAGTATTTTGTATTCATATATAAAAGTTATAAGTAAATAATATCAGTATATATGCTGCATTCCCTATTAATTGTCAATATGGTATATAATACATTTAAATATATATTGTTATGTAACATATTAAACGCGTACTTTGCAAATTGTTGTTTAACTATTTCCGAGAATGCGCATGATTTATCTGTCAAAAAGACCGTGGCAAAATTGGACAAAGGTTTGGAGTCGCAATATCTGTTTATCGCATAAAATGTCCGCAAACTCTCCTCCTGGAAAAAGCGACGGTAAATTATTTATATTTTTTAAAATATATTTGTATTGACAAGAACAACATTAATTTTTTTTGGTTTTAGGTGATGATCCTCACGATAGCTCAATCCCGCCAAATCCGATTGAAACCCTAGGTCCAAGAATTCGCGACTTAACCGATGTAGATTCTATCAGACGATATTTGGCGCAAAAACTTGGCTTTTACGAACCACCAGAAGTTGTTGTCGCACCGGCAGAAAAAGTTTTAGACGAAGTTAATTTAGATGGTATTATCAAATGGATTAAAAGTGAAAGATGCCAAAATGTTATAACGTTATCTGGAGCTGGAATATCCACATGTAAGTAAATAATGATTTAAATATTATCCATTACGAATCATTAGCCATAAAAAAAAATGACGACACGTTTGGCTCAGTTTGTAGTGATTCTACTTGCTGTCGCGGGTTAGAGTCCCGCTGGGGGCATTCATTTGTGTGATGGCACGATTGTTTGTACTCCAGTCATGGGTGTTTATACTCATAATATTGAATGTATTTAAAGATATATATGTATGTGTAGTGTATCAACTATCTGGTATCCATAACACAAGCCTTGTAGCTTACCATGGAAGTAGATGGTGCTGTGTGTTAGTGTCTAATTGATCTGATTGATTAACACGAGGAAAATTCACGGTACCAAGCAAGCTGTAATATTATCAGCACATTGTTATAACGGCAGATAAATTCTAAGAAAGAATCTTTTAAATTCTTTTTTAAAGGAGTTATAATATATTTGCATGAAAAACAAATTCTTTTGGGTAAAAATGTAGCCTGAAAAACTGGAACAGGCTGCCAATTAATTAAAACTTGACTTACATATATTATAATGGCAAAAAATTATTCAATTATGTAAATTATTAGTATATTTGAATAAAATATAGATAATTGCCGAAATAAGATTTTCTTATTTGTCTTCAATGGTTCAAAATATTTCACAAACTTTAACAATGACTTATAATTTTTTTTGATGCTTTGTTATTCATATTATATTTAATTCACTATACCTTAATAAATAATTATGCCTGCTCCATTTCTTTTCTAAGTAAAATATTGTAACTATAGTGAAATATATATTGTCATAAAATCATAAATAGTAAGTATTTATGTAATTTGTATATACAGTACAGAGTTATATTTGCTATATATTTTATTCTAATAGCATATTTAATATTACAGCTGCTGGAATCCCGGATTTCAGAAGTCCTGAGACAGGTTTATACCACAATCTGCAAAAATATAATTTACCAGAACCACAGGCCATTTTTGAAATCAACTTTTTTAGACAAAATCCAAAACCATTCTTTACTTTAGCAAAAGAACTGTTCCCGGGTAGTTTTAAACCTACCATATCTCATTACTTTATTAGACTGTTACATGAAAAAGGTAAGCATTTAATAATTTAATTACGTCTGCATTTCATTATCCTCTTAATAATGGAGTATTGCAATAGCCACATAAAAAATTAGCTCTAAAGTTGTTAAACCAATTTTGCTTCCTTTAGAGCACTGTGAGGAGATTAAATATTTTGATGTATTAAACATTTTCTTATTGTAATATATTGTTCATATAATATCTTTATTAGGGTTCCGTACCCAAAAGGTACCAACTTAACCTTATTACTCTGCCTCTGCTGTCTGTCTGTCAGAGGGCTATCTCATGAACGGTAATGGATAGAGTCGAAATTTTCACAGATTTGTATTTCTATTGCCACTATAACAACAAATTTAACATTCATAATCGATCATCGAAGTTAACATACTACATACATAGAGTAAAAGTCATATTAATAAAAAGTACATGTACGGTGGTACAAAACCCTTCATTTTTTGACCGATTTTTTAAAAAGTAATTTGATTATTTATATTACTTTACAGGCATTTTACTTCGTCATTACACACAAAATATTGACACTTTGGAGAGAGGTGCAGGAATACCTGAAGATAAAATAGTTGAGGCTCATGGAACTTTTTTTACTTCTCATTGCTTGGATTGTCGCAAACAATATCCTTTAGAATTCATTAAAGGTAAATGTTGTTACCCAATTGACTTACTTATATAGCTACAGATCATGATATTCTAGGTTTGAGCTTTAGCTTTAGGTTCCTTTAGGGTTATAGGGATTTTCCATAAAAAAATTACTGTACAATTTTTATGTATTCAGCCCTTTTTAATGTCCAACTGCTGGGCATGGGCACATCTTCAATACAAGTGGGATCAGGCAATAGACCACCAAGCTGGTATAGTGCGGGTTAATGGGCTTTACATGTCTCTCGAAAACTTGCTAGGTTCTTTCACATATACAGATATCCTTAGATGTTTACCTTCATCATAAGGCAAGTATAATAATAATAACTTTATTGAAAATGATTTGCACATGAGGTCATCGGAGGTGTGAGACCCGAAATTTGAATGTGGTTCACTTAGTTTCTCAAGTAAGTCTTTACCACTGCGCTAATGCCTTCCGTTCCATGTTAGTCCTGTGAAATATTGTGTACCTTTCTTGGCAAATTTAAGTAATATCTTATGGGATATTCTTACATAGATAAAAATAACTAACATAATTCTTACCTTTACCATAAACCATTATGTTCTAAAAATGAAAACATTCTTTTGTACCATGAAAGATGAACACCAATATTTTTAAATATATATTACTAGCGACTTACTCTCGCTTCAATGAAAAGGATTAATGTTAAATATATGTTTAGTATAGATTTATCAGAAATGAGATATTTTCTCGCAGTAAAAAGTATCCTATACATTGACCCAGATAACCTATCATCATACAAAATTTCATCAAAATCTGTCCATTGGTTTTCCCGTGATGATGTCACAGACAGACAGACAGACATGAATTTTAAAAACTATAGATTCGTCCTCTGTATTGATAATAATTATTATTTCAATAAGATTTTCTAAAAAAATATTTAACTTACAGATTTGATAATACTTTCTATGATAGTTTTATTTAAAATACAGATTTGATTCAGAATTTTACTATATGTATAGATAATAGTAATATTGTTTTTGCATTCCAGAGGCAATATTCACAGATCAAATTCCAATATGTACTGAATGTCCTGGTGTTGTCAAACCTGATATTGTCTTCTTTGGAGAAAGCCTACCAGAAAGGTTCCAGCACTGCCTCCAAGAAGACTTTCAAAAATGTGATATGCTAATCATTATGGGCTCGTCACTTGAAGTACAGCCATTTGCATCTTTGATTGATATGTAAGACATTTTTTTTTTTAAATAAGCACAAATGACACAGTACTAGTAACGGTATAGTACGCGCCAAGAAAGATGGGACTTGACACACCATGTGGATTGGATAAGACGATTTATAGGTGGGGTGATCGGCTTCCAAATAGAAGGAGGTTCTATGTTTGTATGTGTGTTTTTTTATGTATGTTCACCAATTTCTCAGAGACCGTTCGACCGATTTTGCTCATTTAAACGGTGTTGTATTAGGATAGGTCCCGAGGTGATCATATAAAATTTTAATTTGCCATAGAGTATACCGTTTTAAATCAGGAATATTTTTTATTCCGACGTTAATACAGTAATTCGATATTTTGGAGCCGATTTGATGATGAGGCCAGAATATGGTTAGTGGAATTCTTCAATGACTCCTAGTAAATAGTTTGAATTTGGGCTTATTTGGTTTGATTTAATAGGTCCAATATGTTAGAATTGGACTTTAAAATTAATTTAAAAAAAAAAAACAAATTAACTTTTACTGAGCTACCATGGCCTTAATGTATAACATACCTATATGTAAACATAAAAATTGTATGTGATACGTTTGGATCAGTTTGTAATGACAACACGACACGTTTGGCTCAGTTTATATGCCTACTTGCTATGCCTGTGGTCATTTATTTGTGTAATGAGCACAAATGTTTGTACTCCAGTCATAGGTGTTTATATTTATCATTTATATATGAGTAGTGTATCAACAATCTGGTATCCATAACACAAGCCTCGTAGCTTACCATGGAACTAGATGGTACTGTGTGTTAATGTCCCAACATAGTTATATATTTATTTATATATTCGTATCAGGGTGCCAGAGTGGTGCCCCCGGCTGCTGATCAACCGCGAGCGCGCGGGCGTGCGCGCGCCGCTGCTGCGCCTGCTGGGGCTGGCGGGCGGCGGCCTGCAGCTGGACGAGGGCGCCGTGCGCGACGTGGCGCTCCTCGGCGACTGCGACGACGGCTGCCTAGACCTGGCCGACAGACTCGGCTGGGGGGTCAGTTTGTGTCATAATATTTATAATATACTAGTATACTAGCAGAACCCGCGACTACGCCCGCGTTTTTAATCTACAAGAAAATTCTGGCTTTATACAGCGACTCGCCCACGCTTCGCTCCGGTTTGTCACTGTATTTATATAATATTGTTCATACATGAATACTAAAATCGCGTTTGAACAATGGGTGGTGGGGGTAGGAGGATAAAAATATTCTCATATCTACCAAATGTACAAAAAAAATCATTAAAATCAGTCGAGTCGTTTCAGAGGAGTGCGAGCACAAACACCGTGACACGAGTTATTTATATATTAGACTAGCGACTCACCCTCGCTCCGCTCGGGTTCGACTTTACTTACGTTTTAACGTTAAGTATAGATTTCTCAGAGATGAGATATTTTCCCGCAATAAAAAGTATCCTATATTTTGACCCGGATAATCAGCTATCACCATACCAAATTTCATCAAAATCCCTCCAGTGGTTTTTCCGTGATGCGGTAACAGACAGACAGAAAGACAGTCAAAAATTCTAAAAACTATACATTCAGCCTCTGTCTGTCTGTCCATAATGTCTATTTCAATAAGATTTTCCAAAAAATATATAATGTACAGATTCGGCTTAGATACAATTTTATTATAATATGTATTAAATTAATATCTACTAGGGTGCTATTATAATCTGTTGTTGTCATAAAATTTATAACATATGCAGATTTATCTTATTGGTGCTTCATTTCTAAATGAAAATATTTGTCTAATGATGTTATGTGTGTGGGTTACTCCTTCATCCTAAAACAACTGAATGAATATATAAATATAAAAACATCAATATACACACATGAATGAAACAAAAAAAAGGATCCTATTAGTAATCAATATTTAAAACATAACAAAACCTTGATTGCATCAGAATGATTATTTATAATAAATATAATGAAATCTAACTTAATCTAACCAACATAAGTACCAAATCTTAAAGTGATTAGATTTTCTTATGACAATAATTTTCATACTTGAATCTATATAAGCTACATATTTATTTATTATTTAAAAACAACAGGTTCGATTGTCGGCTAATATTATTTAAAAAAACTATACAAATAAATAAAATTGAAGTGTCTGTTTGTAATATCAAAATAACAGCTTTATACTAAATGCATATGGAATTATATATGGTACTTATGAAAAAACACAATTTTTAAAACTTTTGTCTGTCTGTCTGTCTGTTTGTTCCGGCTAATATCCGAAACGGCTGGACTAATTTTAACGGAACTTTCACTGGCAGATAGCTGATATTATAAGGAGTAACTTAGGCTACGTTTATTTAAAAAAAAATTAGGGTTTCGCTCAAAAAAATTAAAACGTACCTAGGGACATACTCGAGCGAAGCGAGGGTGAGTCGCTAGTATCTAATAACAACAGTAACAGTTAAGCGTCAATTTTATAAATATACATAAATGTTACAGGACGAGCTTCGAGCGCTGGTGGCGAGCGAGCACGAACGCTTGGAGCGCGAAGGCGGGCTCACGAAGCCCTACGTGCCCTCGCCCCCCGTCCCCGCGCCCCTCGACCCGACCCCCGGCCACAGCACCCCCACAGAACCCAAGCTATGAAAGTAAGGCTTTAACTGCATTCCTTTACTCGTAAAATAATATTAAAAACCACTCAAATATGAATATGATATGAATGAAATATCAATTGGTTTTGCTTCCACCACTAGTGACAGTTAAATTATTATTTATTATTCATCGATCGAAAAAGTATATACACAATCCCATGCAAAAGTTCTCTTAAAACAGTCACCAATTGTATTTAGGTAGTTATTCTAGTTGAAGTAAATATACAAATATACAGTGATGTAAATTGAACCCTAAATGCAATGTTTAAAATTGTTTTCACAAAGAAAAAAGGATTCGGTGAGAACAGTTTTTGTCGCTCGTTGTGTATCTAGAACTTTTTTGATCGATGCTATTATTATATGAAGGTTACAGGTAAAGAACAGGGAATGTCACAGTTTTTTTTTTGCTTTGTACTGGTAACAAATCTATATCTATGGTAATTGCATTCCGAATCACTGGTTTTTACAAATATTCAACAGATGTCGTTTTTATCTATGGCCAAAGTGAAAAGAACTAGGAGTGACGAAACGTTTGGCTCAGTTTGTAGCGACCCTACTTGCTGTGCCAGCGGTCACGGGTTCTAGTCCCGCTGGGGGCATTAATTTGTGTGATGAGCACGAATGTTTGTACTCCAGTTATGGGTGTTTATAATATGTATGTATTTAAACTTTAAAGTTATATATGTGTATCAACTACTTGGTATCCAAAACACAAGCATCGTAGCTTACCATGGAACTAGATGGTACTGTGTGTCAATGTCCCAACATATTTATTCATGTATTTAATATTCATGGCATACCCGTAAATAACTAGGATTGTCCAAAAATCTACTTAGTTAAGAGTTACTGCATACTTTGATCTCAATAAAAATATTATAACTTCTAAACTTTAAATTGCTTTTTTCTCATAATGTGAATAGGTGGCTACTGAATTAGTGCGACTTACCATCTACGACTGCGCTAGCACTTACCATCAGGTGGAACGTAGTCAAGTACTAATTCAGAATACTATAAAAAAAAAAAAAAAAATGTATTCTTTAAGACGTTCCCTGTTCTTTGCCTTTGTGATAGCTCAGCTCTTTGTTTCATATACAAATATTTTGATAGACTTTTAAATTAGATCTTTAAAAGTGCTAAACGACATCTATACAATAGAAATAAAATATAGCTGACAAATAACTGTGAACACACATGTTAGAAACGTGTAATTTAAAACAAGATCCTTGCAAAATATATTTTGAGTAGAAAATATTTTAATGCATTAATGCAAGGCTGTCCAGACCATATACAATCGCGGGCCAATATAAATTACTATATAGATTTCAAGGACGTAAACAAATACCTAGGCCACTACAATTTTTGAAAGAAAAATATTAATATAAGTTGTTGCCAGACGCAGTGCGTGTTTGAGTAACTTGTCTGTCAGTGAAGACGGGAAAATTTGCGTAATTGTGGTAAATTGGCATCAATCAAAAAAGTACTAGATACACAATCCCATACTAAAGTTCTCTTAGAACTGTCACTAATTGTATTTAGGTATTTATTCTAGTTGTAATAAATATACAACAATGTAAATTGAACGTTAAATGCAATGCTTAAAGTTGTTTTCATAAAATAAATTAAGAGCGCGCTGAAATGTTCAAATGAGCGCTCATTCGGTGAGGACATTTTTGTCGCTGATTGTGTATCTAGTACTTTTTTGATCGATGTAAATGGGAATCAAGTCGCGGGCCGCAAAAATATTAGCCGGGGGCCGCGGGCCGTGCTTTGGACAGCCCTGCATTAGTGTATATTTTCCCATAAGACTTTATCTCTTTAAATTAATTATCTTTGTTGAAAAGAAAAATAGTCAATTTTGATATGAATATGTATATTTATGAATTGCCTCTAAATGACATATTGAAATGTACCAATTATTATGTTATTAACGCTAATATATATTACTCAAACTGCTTCAGAAATAAAACATTTAGGAAATTTATAAATATTTTTAGTGTATGGACTGTGTAATATGTACTTTTTTTGAAGTTATACTTCTTTTGGCGCGTATGGAAAAAATATAAGAGTAAAATGTTTGCGATGCACACCAACAGCCAAAAAGCGACATGATGAAGTTAGCTGCATTCCTTTTATAAACAGAGAGTTGTGACATACGGGATGAAATCGAGCTAATTTAGTGCTGTTAGGCCAAAGAAGTATAACTTTTTACGTGCGTACATGAGTACACGCACACGTTATTTTTTATATATTAAATACATATAATAAACTGTCATTCTATCCTTATCACTGAATGATATAGACAGAGTCTCATAGAACTAAATATGAAGTGAAACAATAATGTTAATGAATATTCATCCAAAAATTGTTTATCAACTTAACTAATACATATATAATTTTTCCTTTTTCTTTAAAGAAAGTTTGTATAGCAAAATCAAGAATAGTAGCATAAACAACAAATCATGCTACTATTTTTGACTTTGACATATGTTCTGACAAACTCTGTCTATATAATTCTTTAGTCTGAGAGGAGTGATTAACCCCTTTAGTTCCTTTTTCTAGCAAAATTATTTTTGTTTGATTTTTCTTATAAACCTTGACTACAAAATTATGATCTTTTAAATAAATAAATCAGTCACATAAGGTGAAATGTAACTTTGTAGTAGGTATATTTAGTGTATTCCAGTAATTATGCTTTCTATAGCTAATAGTATATCTAGCGTTTCCAATACATAATATACATACATACATAGGTATTAATGATAGTGCCTCATATAATTTATAATAATTTATTTTTACTTAGGTAATATTTATTTACATTAGTCTCCTATAGATGAATAAATTAGAGATGTACCGACTCGTGGCTGATTAGTCGGAAAAGCAGACTATCCTGCTTAGTGATGTAACATGAAAAAAAGTCTTGTTTTTTTTTTCACAATGTTGGATTTTTTTATTGAGATATGTTTTCTAATTTCTTACATTTTACTAAAATTACAAATCATGTCAATGTCAGTACCACTTTCAGTACCAGTGCCACCTACGCTAGTCTTGTCCTTGTCAGTTTTCACATGTAAGCTTGGTACTATTCAACTAAAATAGTATGGCAGGTTTAAAAATAAACAGAAAACTCTAATATGAACTCTTAAATATTAATCTATTACGAAAACTACCTTAATAATTTTGAATTCTGTACTCTTGGAAAAAAGAATAAGCTCCAGAATAATAATATATATTTTTTTTTCATGTTTTTTTTTTTTATTTTATTTTTTTCACGATAGAAAAAACAGTTTTTTTGCAACACTAATCCGGTCATATTTATATTCGGCGACTAGTCGCCAAAAAGCACCGACTTGTCGGGCCATTACTTTATTCATATTACTATTTTTAAAATATGGTGAATGAAATTAAATCCCGTCATTATTATTATTATTTACATTTTAGTATTGAGACTTACAATTGCTTATATAATCTAGAATTAGGAGCGAAGAAAGGAATAGAATACTTAGTACTTATATGACTAAAATTAACAAAAAAAAATTTTTGAACGTAAGTTTCTACAACTCTGAACAATAAACATAATTATGTAATCTCCTGTTTATTATTTATCTTTGAATAACAGTTTCAAACATTGTATTCATTTAAGAAAGTATTACTGTATTCATTTTTAAAAGAAATATAACTTAAAGGCAGAAACCGACTAATCAGCCTTTTTTCAACTGACCAGTCGGCTAGTCGGCAAAACTCATAATCGGCCCATCTCTAGAATAAATATATAAAATAAAACACTATAAACACTAATCAAAAATAATAAATTTGTTTTTTAAATATGTATTTATATTGCAGATAAAATAATAGTATCTACACGAAACATAGTCAATTGTAATTATTAATAACCATTATTTTTTTTAAAACATGAATTTATCTATAGGAGGCTTGCATAGGTTAGAGTACAATGGAAAGAAAGCAATAAATTTTAAAGCTAAATTAGTACGCCTTTAAGATTTTGAGAAAAATATATTTTACTATATAGTGAAAATAGATACGAATATCTCATATTGTGTGTTACCGTTAATTTTTTTAATTAAATTGACAAATTTAAGTAGTTATGTAAATATTTTTCTCATTTTTTTATGGAGATGGTTACTTTTTGCATGTATTTTACTCTGACTTGACATTGCTTTTAAGAATGGGCCTTTATTATTTTAGATTTTAATAAATTCTTCTTTACATTGTTTATGGTAAAAAATATCTTATGGTACACATAATAACTACACTTAATTAACAGTGCTTAAAGTAATTAGGTAAATAAATAATTTTTATGACGATTTCTCTATATACAAGCGAGCTAGTTTTTGCGCATAGTATACTTATCTAATTATTATAATTAAAAAAAATATTTATAGTTCATTATGCTGTTTAAATTTTGGACGCGACTATTCGCCCGATCTACGGGTCTACGGGAAGCTTTCCCGTAGCTGACCCGTGGAGCGATTGAGTTTAGTTCAAGCTGTGATATCCACGGGAAAACTTCCCATACTTTTATGAATTTTCACACATACGCCGTTATATAAGTACGGGAAATTTTTCCGCGGATCTGAAAGCTTGAACTAAACTCAATCGCTCCGCGGCCAGCTACGGGAAAGTTTCCCGTAGACCCGTAAATCAGGCGAATAGTCACTTCGTAAAATTTCATGTCTTTCTTATTTCTTTAAATCAATCGAAAGTAATCAAATTTATTACGGGCATTGATGATTTGTTGAATGTTATTTGTAAGAATGTATATGGAATCACAATTTTTATAAAGTAGCTATGTTTACTTCAATGTTGGCACTTATGCCGTATGAAAAAATTTATTTCAAAGCAAAATAGCCTTTATATTAATAATACATAAGATCGAAAGCTAGATTTGATGCTAGTAAATGCTTTGAAGTACATGAAAAACATTTGTGTAAACATAGCTATTGCAAGTGTTACGTTGTAAGGTTTTAACGTGAATTTTATTTATTTTTCTACACATTAATGGGTTATTTTAGTGTTGAATGTGCTTAATTGGTTGACATTTGAATAAAATATTTTGCCTCAGCTGTTGTTTCATTTATAAAACCATTTTAATTTATATTTCCTTTTATTACTTATTACATGAATTATTTAAT
This sequence comes from Argynnis bischoffii washingtonia, assembly GCA_033884665.1. Classification (NCBI taxonomy): domain Eukaryota; kingdom Metazoa; phylum Arthropoda; class Insecta; order Lepidoptera; family Nymphalidae; genus Argynnis; species Argynnis bischoffii. The sequence continues at coordinate 4,886,846 of CM066625.1, forward strand.
TTAAAATTCTATTATATTCTAAATGAATATATCCTTTATAGAAAAAAAGAATATTATAAACTGGGTGAAAAATAAAATTAATTATTTCATAGCAACCATACATTTTTCCGGGATAAAAAGTAACCTATGTGCTATTCCAAACTATGTATGATCTATCTCTGTTATCATTATATTAGCTAAAATTTATATTACACTAGTGGCTCACCCTCGCTTAGCTCGGGTTCATCTCTAGAAATTTAAAAACAAATCTATCCCACGGGAACCGTACATTTTTCCAGGATAAAAAGTAGCTTATGTGTTATTCTGATGTATGAGCTATATTATTGTAAAGTTTCATTAAAATCCATTCGGTAGTTTTTGCGTGAAAAGTAACAAACATCTAGACATCTATACATTCTCAAAACTTTCGTATTAATAATATTAGTAGGATTACTTTAAAAAATAATCTTCATGTATGTATCTTTTCCAGCCTTTTCCTTATCCATATCGTTGATTTTATTAGAGAATGTATTATTGATAATTGATAATAGTATAAATAGCCAAAATTACAAAATGATACCAGTATCAATCGTTAAATAACATGATGAAATTATATTAGTTTTGATATTTTCGATTTTTTCATTCATAAGGATCAGAAATGATAAGCATCGACACTAATATTTTATAAAGGTAGTTTGTAAGTTCGGATATATGAGGTAATCAATTGGATGCTGAAAATTATTTTACCAATTACACATGATAATACTATGCTAGTGCAAATACTTCATTTCATACAAAGAAAATTAACAGCGCTAATTCGGGCTATTTTTGTTTAGTCGAATAGAAAATTCTCGTGGCTTCTAGGTGCCAGTTGAGATTTGCCAATTTTATTGAGTTTAACAGTTTTGAACGTTGGGATAAGAAGGCATAAAAAGTAAGCACAATCTCTAAATAAGTACTATAAAGTATAAACACCTTACTAGAATGCTACATTTTCAATAATATTAGTAGAATTGCCCATATCCAATTAACGAGTGCATTATTTCGTTTTCCTTTACTTAATTTTTTTATTAAAATCATAATGTGCCTTTTAGGACCAACTTTTTATGTTTTGTCCATTTTAGCACAGACCACATAATTCTATACTACTTAGTACCATTGGGTTTCTTCACGAACAAAGAAAAATTAGTTCAAAAAAATGTCAATAGATTACGTTACTTGCATCGGTTTGTTATAGTAAGTAGCGTTAAATTAACAAAAGATAAAAAATAGATCCCAAAAAGGTTTTTTTTAAGTATTGTGAGTGAAGGGCTATTTTTGTTTGCTTGAATAGCTAATAGATGTCGTTGATTCGCAAATAGTAAAACTTTTATTTTTTATAAATATGTGCAAACTAACGAATGGTAAACATTGTAAAATTCATTTTTCATTCGAATAAAAAAAATCTGTGATTTTAACAATTTTCAACCATACACTACAAACCCATCATCTGATTGCTGATACTTCAATAATTTAATCAGTAAAATTTCACCAATTTGATTTTCAAGCGCATTATTTCGTTTCTCTATACTAATTATATTTTTTAAAACAATAATACACTTTTTTGGGATCTATATTTTGTCTTTTGGTAATTTAACACTAATAACAAATAGATACATGTAACGTCATCTATTGACATTTATTTGAACTAATTTTTCTTTGTCGTGTTTGATATTCCTACAATGCCATCTATTAACATATACTTGAACTAATACTTCTTTGTTCCTGATGACGATGAGACCCCATGCGGCCGTGGACGTAGTATAAGTTTTATTCCGATAAAAATGTTTACTGTTAGAAATCATAGTAGTTTTAAATAAAATATATAGCAAAAGGAGATCCAGGGACGTACCCGAGCGAAGAAAGGTTATAACGCTAGTATATAAGGCTCATAAATTAACCTCGAGATGGCGCTAGTCTTAAAATGTCTAAGATATGTATGTGTAGGCATAACTTGCGAGAGGATAAAAATAAAAGAAGAAAAATACTTCATTTTTTTATTGAAATATACAAATTACATTTTATTAGCTTAAAAATATTTTACATTTACTTAAAAAAATATTTCAATTATTATGTAGCGTTGAAGCTTTCCAGTCTTCAATTTTTGTTTATATTCATTGATTTTATAACAAAGGATTTGTGAATGTATTATTATTCCTATCGATATTTTGAGCTTCGATTTCAATTTTTATCCATAAAAGTGGTAAAAAGCATTACTTATGTTTTTTACCATAAAACATTTAAAAATGTTTAACAGTTTTATGAGAATATATTGTTAGAAAATTTAAAATTTTCGAGATTTGTGGATTATTTTTTGATTTTTCAACTTGATAGGCGTGGGTTTATACTGTATAGTGTATAGGCTCGCTATTAGTGTCGACATTCATATATTATTATTTTTTACGTGTAGTTTAACTATATAAATATTCCATCGTATTTGATTACATAGAATAGAAACCCCAAAAATACGATTTCAGGAATATGCTCTTAATAGTATACTAAATATAATAATACTTATGAAAAATCTGTAGACAATTTTCAAATAAAAAAAGTACTACGAAATCGAAGCTGACAGTACCAGCACTAGCAATAAAAAAAAGCAGTCTTGAGGACTGCCGGCAGAAGTGAAACCTTAAAACTATAAACAAACAGTTGTTATTGTTGGATATTCAAATTAATTGTTTGATCTTATATTAAAACTGTCTACATTTATCTGGTTCTGACATCTATCGGCGCTCCAAGTGTTAGCGTTAACACGTCACGTGACCATGTCGATGACGACTTACATGAATTTACTCCCCATCCAAACCTGCCTATAGAAGTTTTCACTTCAAAAAGACTTTTCTACATAGTGAGATGATAGCAAAAGCAGTATCAATCATTAAGAACTGCATAAATGTTGAAAAATTGCAAAATGATACCAGTATTCATTATAAACTATACAAATGTCGCAGATGGATTGCTGAAACAGCTGTTTTACAAAATCGCTAGTTGTTTTACATAACGGCTCCGTTATGCAAAACAACCGAACGACATTTAGCGCTTTTTTTTAACTTCTAAACTTTAATACACGGCAGTGTGTAAACATTTTGCATTTATCAAAGCAGCGGGTAAACGATTAGTGGTTATGTAAAACAGCGAGAAATGAAACATCAGATTGTTGATTTTTAGTAATTTTTGATTTTCGATTAGGTGACAGGTCCGACTTGAATAACGTAGGTTGATAAGGCCCGCCTTAGCCTTCTTGTTAAATATTTTTTTTTAATTTCAAACCTAGAACCCCTAATATCAGAAACTACTAGCGCAATGGGCAATCCAGCTACACGTCATTCAGTTGTTTTACATAATGGAGCTGTTGTTTAAAACAACTAGCCGTCTTGTAAAACAGTAGATTCGACAACCCATCTGTGACATAAACTTTGCAAGCCGCAAAATGACGTCAGTCAGACCCACCTATTCCTTGGCATCGGTGATACCTTCAGTGCTGATAGCAAACATGGCTTCTGTCTCCGGCAGACAGGGGCTGTCATAAATCTTACACACACGGTTGTCTCCCCGGCCTTTCCGTAAGTAAAGACGAGTGGTGGACGCATGCGCCATTATGTGCCCACCGATAGGCTTTTTTGTATCAGCATTAAATACACCCACTGCATCTACTTGTGCGACTACTTGATTTGTTATTATTACTGCTACGCCAAACTGGAAATTATTATTTAAATATTATTAAATGGCTTATACTATAGATATATTATTTACAAACTATTATATACTGCAATTTATTTGAAATTTGTATTTCTAGATAATATAAAAACTGAAATATATGGCTGAAAAGAAAGGGCCTTTATTTCATAATTAATTAGTTTGAATTTATATAGGTACAACATATATTTATTTTTAGTGTATTATTTTTGGTTATACATTTGATGAATATGACAATATTACTGGCTGGTTTAAGACTACTCTGATATTAATTCAATATTGAAATTGGAATCGAACCCATTAATATAAAGCACACTGATGTTTTCTGTATGTAACATTATTAAATAATACATTAGAAGAACATATAAACAAGTACTTCTTTATATATACCTCATCAGCTAGCCTCAATAGCATTCTCATAAATCTCCCGAGATGTAGTTGCCTTGAGTTCAGTTCTCCTCTACCAGAGTAGTCTGTTCTGTATAATGCTGTTGCACTGTCAACTATTAACAAGGAATATCTAGAAATAACACAGAAATACTCGATTATATTATCAATAATTTAAATACAAAAATATAAATCCTTAAACAAAAATATTCTTTTCATAGAGTAATATAAAATGCAGTAATTACATTTCAAGTAATACATACCAGTATTTATAATACACTCCTATGCATATGCAGCATAAATAAATAATAAGATTCTGATATTATTAAATATATTTTTTGTTTCCTCTTTTATAACATGTATTCAGCCCTATTTAACGTCCCGCTGCTGGGCACGGGCCTCCCTTTAATACGAGGGGAATCAGGCCATAGTCCACCACGCTGGCCAAGTGCGGATTGACGGACTTCACATGTCTTTCGAAAACTTGCTAGGTTCTCTCAGACATGCAGGTTTCCTCACGATGTTTTCCTTCACCGTTAAGACAAGTGGTAATTATGTTGGAAATGATTCGCACATGAAAATACCAGAGGTGCGAGACCCGGGATTTGAACCCGCTTCACTCGGTTTCCCAAGCGAGCGCGTTACTACTGGGCTACCACTGCCTATAACATTTATAACATACAAAAATAAAAAAAAATACAAAATTAATGACCCAAAAATATGTGAACATTTATATTTAATTTCATTTAATGATTGATTTTTTTTGTTGAAAACTTATGAAATACTAATTTCATCAAAATATTATAGTATGACATATTTAGAAAATTATGTCTTACCGAGATTCAGCCATCATGGCACAGGCTTGTACCAGCAGTTGTGTTTGATGATCTGTATTATAAGCTCTAGCATAAGCTACATTGTCTAATACCGCTGCCCCTTCCATGCCATATCTCTGCGCAACAGCCAATAATCGCTCTGGACGGAAAGTGCCTTCTGTGTCTATATACATACATTTGCCTTCACCACCTGATTGCTCTATTGGTAACTAAAAAGAATACATTAGGAAATTAAAAAAATACTTGTTTGATTCTGTCACTATTTATAGAATATTAAATTACATATCAATTAATCCTCCAATACCTGACATGTCACTGCAAGGGTGTGACACAATTGTGTTTTTCCTGTGCGAAATTCACCAAAGATCTCAGTAATTGAGCCTGTCTCTATGCCCCCACCAAGCAGTCTATCTAATTCTTTTGAACCAGTTGTAAGCTGGATTATTTCAGCTCTATAATAAAACAAATATTTGAAATAGTAATAAAATTGGAAGAAGTGTAAGCAACATAAATTGTTTAATAAATAAGTATAATATCCATATTTGATGTATTTTTTTAATAAGTTGTAAGTTATTTCTTTTTCTGTAATATCTTTATGTATATCTTCAATCTTGTTACTAACTACAAACCAGTTCCACAAACCTCTTTTGGTGAAATTCTGTAGCAGTAGTAAATCCCATAGGTACAAGTTTTGAAGCTTCTGAAAGAATTTTATCAGCTTTGGCTTCAGAAATGCCTTTAATCGTTATTAACCATTTTTTTGGAGCATATGCTACAGATTCTACAGTGTGGTATCCTGCTTCTTCCAATTTTTTAATATCACCAGACGTAATTCCATTACCCTAAAAGCGCAATAAAATATATCAAAATTGTAATAAAACAAAATCATTAATAAAATAACATTCAAAACCAAACAATGATCTCACTTCTAATTTACTGATCAGCTGAGGTCCACATTCATCTAGGTCTTCGTCAATGGTAGCAGTCGTTGCCGATGCAGTAGCAGTCATTTCAGTTCAAGTTAATAAATCATAAAATAATTATTACACAAATGTATATTTTTAAATACTTCTTATCTTAATTAGCTATAATTCAAATCTTTGTTTTATTTAACATTTACAAATTACAAGAGCTGTCAAATAACAAATTTCCCTCCCTTCAATTTTAATTATGTTCACAGATTATGGAGATTGGAGACTACAGTCATAAGCGCATGTCAAACAAAAGGGCTCATCAAACTTGGCCCCCCAGATTATTTTTTTTTTTCTAATTTTTAAATGTTTATTTTCACATATCGTTTGTTCGTCGTTTGTTCTTGATTGTTCGCTATAAATAATTGTTTGTTCGTCAATTGTTTATTTATAATTAAATAAACAAAAATGTACCCTCAAAATAGCCCCCTCAATCGAAATATATATTTTTTATTGTTACTAGGTGTCTTAAATATTAATTAGTGTTTGTTCTTTTATAAAATACGTTTGTTCTATCGTCAAAGTGCTTATTTTTTGTTTAATTACCAATTTTCATTTGGCCCCCAGGATTAATATTTTTCTAAATTTTTAATTTTTATTTTTAACCGACTTCCAAAAAAAGGAGGAGGTTCTCAATTCGACCGTATATATATATATATATATATATATATATATTTTTATATTTGTTCGTGGATTTTTTCGTCGTTTATGAACCGATTTTGATAATTCTTTTTTTGTTGGGAAGAAGATATCCCAAGTGTGGTACCATGATGAGGAGACCAGGATCTGATGACGGGATCCCAGAGAAATCGAGGGGAACTTTCGAAAATTGTAGCGGCGACTAGTGCGTTTGATAACATTTTCATTAGGTATTTTAAAGCACTACTATTTAATGAAGGTCTGGAGTCGATCTGATGATGGACCCGAAAGACAGTCGAGGGAACTCCTCAACGATTTACAGCAATTACCTGGTGTTTGGGCTTGATTAATTTGTATTGGTGATACGTCTACACTAAAAATGGAAAAATAAAAACTTAAAAAAAAATAAAAACCGACTTCCAGGCACTGAAAAGTAAAAAATAACTAAACGGGGGCTTTCATTTAGAATAGATACTTAATCAGATTTTTTCGTTGCTAGCCAATGCAAATTAAAGCACATCGACTTCGAAAAAGTCTGATTTAGTATCTATTCTAAATGAAAACCCCCGTTTTGTTATTTTTTACTTTTCAGTGCCTGGAAGTCGGTTTTTTTTTTAAAGTTTTTATCACACATCGTTTGTTCGTCGTTTGTTCTTGACTATCCGCCATAAATAATTGTTTGTTCGTAAATTGTTTATTTAAAAATAAATAATTAATCAAAAATGTAACCTCAAAAATCAAAATATCCCAATCAGCGACACTTTTTTCAGTGACACTTTTCAGCGACACTTTTTTCAGCGACATTTTTTTCAGCGACACTTTTCAGCGACACTTTTTTCAGCGACACTTACAACGACACTTTTTTAAGCGACACTTTTCAGCGACACTTTTTTCAGTGACACTTTTCAGCGACACTTTTTTCAGTGACACTTTCTTCAGCGACACTTTTTTCAGCGACACTTTTTTCAGCGACACTTTTTTCAGCGACACTTTTTTCAGTGACACTTTTCAGCGACACTTTTTTCAGCGACACTTTTTTCAGCGACACTTTTCAGCGACACTTTTTTCAGCGACACTTTTTTCAGCAACACTTTTCAGCGACACTTTTTTCAGTGACACTTTTCAGCGATACTTTTCAGCGACACACTTTTCAGCGACACTTTACAGCGACACTTTTTTCAGCGACTTTTTTAAAATTAAATATTATTTTTCAACTTTTTCAACTTTCTGGTATGCTCTGCTGGCACATAGAAGTGAGTTCTGGACTCGAATCGACTTCTACGTTGTAGTTCTGATAAAGATCTGTGATAAACAAAAGAGTTCTGACTTGTAGCTTTTCTCAATAAATAAAAAAAAATTAAATAGTATTTTTCAACTTTTTCAACTTTCTGGTATGCTCTGCTGGCACATGGACGTGAGTTCTGGACTCGAATCGACTTCTACATTGTAGTTCTGATAAAGATCTGTGATTAACATTTGAGTTCTAACTTGTAGCTTTTCCAATAATTAAAAAAAAAATTTAATAGTATTTTTCAACTTTTTCAACTTTCTGGTATGCTCTGCTGGAAGTTGGATGTGAGTTCTGGACTCGAATCGACTTCTACATTATAGTTCAGATAAAGATCTGTGATAAACAAATGAGTTCGAACTTTTAACTTTTCTCAATAATAAAAAAAAATTAAATAGTATTTTTCAACTTTTTCAACTTTCTGGTATGCTCTGCTGGCACATGGACGTGAGTTCTGGACTCGAATCGAGTTCTACATTGTAGTTCTGATATAGATCTGTGAAAAACGAAAGAGCCTTATTCTTAGCCTATTCTAGCCTTTACAGTAATTTGAAACGATGAAAATAGTATAGTCTTATTTTTTAAACGTTCGACTTCTGACATGATCTGCTGGAACTTTAACGTGAGTTCTGGACTCAAATCGAGTTCTTCATTGCAGTTGTGATACAGATCTGACATAAACGAAAGATTTCTAACTTGTAGTCTTTTTCAATCATTTAAAAAAGTAGTATTTTTCAATTTTTTCAACTTTCTGGTATGCTCTGCTGGCACATGAACGTGAGTTCTGGTCTTGAATTGAGTTTTACATTGCAGTTCTGATATAGATTTGTGATAAACAAATGAGTTCTTACGTCTAGCTTTTCTCAATAATTTGAAACAATTCGATTTTTTTTGTTTTTACTTTTTCTAAGTTTGGATATGATCTGCTGGGACTTGGAGTAAGTTCTGGACTCAAACCGAGTTGTAGATTACAGTTGATGTGATAAAAGGAAGAATTCTAGCCTTTTACAATAATTTGAAACGATGAAAATGGTATGTTTCGACTTTTCGAAAATTCGGATATGATCTGCTGGAACTTGGACTAGCGGTCAGAACTATTCCTGAAAAGTATCAGGAACTGTAGAACTCAGCTGCATGTGCCTAGATTTCGCATTTTTTTTTGATTTGTTGCAAAATGATCTGCTACGGGAAGTTAGCAGATCATTTGGTCAACTGACTTTTTTTAAGGTAAAAACGACAGAACTATTTCTAAAAAGTATCAGGAAATATAGAACTCAGCTGCATGCGAATAGAACTCTCATTTATTTTTGATCTGCTGGACAAAGTTCTGCTAAGTTAACTGACATTACAGAAAGTTGTATTAACAACTTTTTTATAAATTGCAGTAAAGCTATTGACGAGAGATTCAGTTTTTACTTTTTTAAAGATATGGTGTAAGAATTTTTTCACATAGCAAACACCATATAAAGCTGTGTGTATATAGAAGTTATTATAATCTTTATTGAGTCAAAATAAAATAATAGTACTTAAGCAATCATGTAGATCTAGCTTCAATAAGTTTTAATTATCATGTTTAGTATGAGACTAAATTTTCAATAATAATCGGATTACCTTCTATTTGAACGAAAAAGTTTGTCTGTGTATGATTGTTTCTCTTTTACGCTGAAACGCTGGAAGAAATTGGATGCAATTTAGAATACAGATAGACTATACTATGACCTGAAGGCTCCTGTTTATCACCTAGGTCCCTAGGTGATAAATAGGAGCCTATGCTAAGAGGAAATGAAAGAAGCGATGATAAGTCACTTAGTACAAGACAAGACAACATTTTATCAATGAAAATACATTCTGCTATTTTTGTACATAAAAATATTTAATATCTTTTTACAGGTTTATATTGATAAATATGTAAATATATTATAAAAAATATTATTTTATAAATTACACCTTATAGGGATAACTCTATAAGATTTCTCGTGAGCCTATCTGTCCTACCGTCAGTTATACCCTACTTACTCCAAATCTGCAGACAAGACATAAGACTTAGGGTACCGACATCCATATAATTTCAGTACATTAACAGTGGTATTTAATGTATGTTAGGTATAGTTTTGATGATGTCATAATCTATACTAATATTATAAAGCTGAAGAGTTTGTTTGTTTGTTTGTTTGGTTGAACGCGCTAATCTCAGGATCTACTGGTTGGAATTGAAAAATTCTTTTTGTGTTGGATAGTCCATTTATTGTGGAAGGCTTTAGGCTACATAACATCACGCTACGACTAATAGGAGCGGAGCATAAATGAAAAATGTTGCAAAAACGGGAAAAAATGATTCCTTTTGAGAGCTTCCGTTGCGTGCGCTGCGTAAACGGTTAATGTTAGGCAAAAATTATGTATGACGGAATTGTTCCCCTTTAAAAGTTCTAAAAAAAAGTCCGCGACAGCATGTGTCTATCTTTTAAGGTTGACTCAATATAACCCTTTTTATGGCAATGAAATTTGTTCTAAAATAATGCATTACTTCCGAAGGTGTTTTTATAAACACGATCTTAATCCTTATCCAAATAAATACGTTATTCATCACAAGTATTTAATTTTGAACAAAATTGCCCTTGACATCATTTGATTTCAATAAATATCTTAGGAGATATCATAGTTTTAAAATATACATATTTAACTTTACGCGGACTATGGGTGAGCGCGTGCTCAGCCTGATGCAAGGCGAGGGCGGGGCGGTCGTGAGGGGGGAGGACGCTGGCTGCCGCGCCTGTAGCTCTGAGAGCAGTCACTATTCCACGCGGACGAAGTCGCGGGCAAAAGCTAGTCATTATTAAAATGAAAAAGTCACTTTCTTAATTTGTAGGTAGGTACTCTACAGCAATGGACTAACGGACCGATATGATTTTTGCATTGAGATGTCTTGTGGGCTTAAGTTCCTGAAAAACTCTCAGGTTATAGTTTAGGCTTGAGAGAAAACGTACACACTACCTTTTTATAATACTAGAGTTTGCCCCTATCTTCTCCCGCATAGTTTATTTATAGATAGGTATATTCAACAATTGCTCCACGCCTAATAGCATAGCGCAATTTAATATATATAATTAGCCTATAAAATCCTTCCCCAATGAATAGGTTATAAACGCCGAAAGATTTTAAGAGTTCGGTAGTCGAATTGTTAAAACGGAAACCTTATAATTTCCCTTCGCCCGTCTGTCTGTCCGTATGTCAAAGCTATTTACTCGAAGACTATTGAAGCTACGTTGATATTTAGTAGATAAGTGTCTGATATAAATAACTAAACAATTCCGTCAAATTACAAAAATAAAAATTTAATCGGGAGGGAATTTCATACATGTAACTAGAGAGTCTTTTTTTTTCTTTACAGTAGCTGGATAGGTTATTTTCTTCAAGCTAATTTGTGATGGAAAGATATGCTTGTGAAGTATGTGTAAGAAAATTCTGAAAAAAATTGAGATATTACAGCTTCTAAAATATTTTAACTTTATATATTATTAGTAGGTATAGATACAAATATTATAGCAAAAAATTGAAAAGTTTAGACACTAAGCTCTCAAAGGTAAATTCTCTCTACGAAGTGAGTACATTAATATATGTAGTCACTATAAGGGAGCCTTTGAAAGCTACATTGCAAATTGGTTACTTCCGAGCGGATATTTTGCGTTACGTACGTCGCAGTTATATTAAATCAGAAAAACCTACTACTTCAATAACTACGAACATCTTTATGAATAGCTCATTTTCAAGAAAATGCATGTTTACATTTTCTCCAATTGCAATTTTAATGCATTTTTTTTATTGACGACACATTTGGCTCAGTTTGTAGTGACCCTACTTGCTGTGCTAGCGGTCGCGGATTCAAATCTCGCTGGGGATATGCATTTGTGTGATGAGCAAGAATGTTTGTACTCCAGTCATGGGTGTTTATATTTATAATATATATGTATTTAAAGTTACATATGTGCAGTGTATCAACTATCTGGTATCCATAACACAAGCAGCTCGTGCTAATGCCCCAACATATTTATTTATTATTATTAAGTATTTATTATAATATTTATTCATAATATAACTTATATTAAGGGCGTACAAAAGTATCAATTATATATTATTGTTCTTTTTAATGATATACCTTAACTTAAAGAAAAAACTAATTATTTAAAATATGAAACCTTTTTAATGTACCAAACACTTTCTTAAAGTCGCTACAATATTGACATAGGCACACGCCCCTTCATTTAATATTTAGAGTCACCGCACACTGCACTTTCTATCGGCTAATAATATAAGACTTTTTATTTTACTAATATGAATAAGTAAGTGACAGGTATACTGTATTATCTACTGTGTGAAAGGGGATATCTGTGCGAAAGGTATGAGTGCTGAGATGACAGCTAATAGCGGGAAGTGGAAGAACATGTCGTACCGACCTCACGTACCGTAGGATAATGACAAGGAAAAAGAGAGCTTATCTAGCCATACCGAAATGATCTTCGTTCGCACCTACTGATAACAAACAAAAAACAAAAAACTATAAGATAATAGGAAAATCTGCAGCATCACAGTGTACTGGAACTCTTAATCTTTACTCTTCTTAAAGTAATTTTGTTATACCAATTCAAAATGAAACAGTTAATTAGTCAGAAATATTTTTCAGTACCTAGGTACTATGAGAAATTATTTGTAAAACAAAATATGACAATACTATTGCGTAATTGCTGTAAAAAGAACCAGTAGACCATATTTTCAGTACTAATTAATTGCCTTTTGACTTTTTGACCAAGAACGATTTCCAATTAATTATTTTCACTAACAAATATCTATATTGCCGCTCATGTGGTGTGTTTCAATCTTTAAAACAATATTTTATTGTATAAAGTTTTTTTATATAATAAGAGCTAGTGTTCATAATATCTATATTGCGTTATAATGATGTCATAATACAGGGCATCTTGGGGTTGGTTAATACTTAATAATAATAACAGATTTACTAAACTATGTAGTTTTTTTTTTTTTATAAGATTCAGTGACAAACGAGCAGACAGACCACCTGATGGAAAGCAGTACCTGTCGCCCATAACATCTACAGTTCATGCACTTAGGTTTTAGGTTACAAAAATACGAGCCGCAGGTGCGTTGTCACTGTGAGGACTAAGATGATATGCCTCTTGCCTGTAATTGCGCTGGCTACCTTATCCTTCAAACCGGAACACAACAATGCAATCATTGTTGCTTGGCGGCAGAAATAGATAAGGGGGTGGTACCCATCCAGTCAAAAAATACTTAGGTATTTTCACACACACATCTGAAAATATTATCTTTTTGAGACAGTCGTGTAAAAATTGTGTTTTTTTTTATAGGTAATATTTATGAAAATAATATTATTAAACTAGCGGCTCACCCTCACTTCGCTCGGGTTTGCCTCTAGACAAACAAAAACAAATCTATCCCACGGGAACCGTACATTTTTCCGGAATAAAAAGTAACTTATTTGTTATTCTGATGTATGAACTATATTACTGTAAAGTTTCATTAGAATCTAATCAGTAGTTTTTGTGTACTAAGCTGTATAACTTACTATAGTTTTTTAATTATCCCACAGGAACTCTTTAATTTTTCGGGATGAAAAGTATCTAAAATGTTGACCGGAGATATAAGGTACCACCATACAAAATTTCAATTAAATCGGTCCAACAGTTTCGGAGATTAGCCCGTACAAACAGACAAACAGACAGAGAAACAAAAATTTTGAAAGTATCTGGATTTGTTCTATTTTTAACCGACTTCCAAAAAAAGGAGGAGGTTCTCAATTCGACCGTATATATGTTTTTCTTCTTACATTCCCCTGACTCGGTTTTTAGCATTTTTTTTTCTATGTACAGACATTCGACCTCTACAATTTTATTATATGTACCTATAGATAATAATTAAGAGTAAGACTGATAGAGGAAAGTAAGAGTAATTAAACATAAGGTTCATCGTTAAAAGATCGTTTAAAATCGTGACTAAAATTAAGAACAATATATAAGCTTCAAACAACTATTATTTTCAACAAAACCATAGAAAAGTAGGTATATTATGCCATTAATGAAACGGGATACTATCAAACTTATACCAAGTACTCTATAGTCCTCATACTAAAAAAATACGTAAAACCTCAGTCTTGTGTACGTAATATACAGAGAGATTCATACATTATAATAAGTATGTATTATATGTACATTATATATATATATACAGAATGATTTTTTTAAGTGGGCGTGCATGGCTAAATCCGAAACTATGAGGAATAGCGAAAAGTACTCAAAGGAGTCTCGGGCCCGATTTTCATGAAAACTAAAACTGCATCATTGGATTTTTGAAAAATCAATTTTCCTAGCCAGGAATCGAACCTGTTGATTTTGAAAAAAAAAACACATACTGTATAATTACACCATTCGATAGTGTTGCTAATAAGGAACGCATTCTGGGAAGTCATAACATACGACAAACTTAAGGAAAGAGCTCATTTTTAACAAAATGCTTTTTATTGTTCTTTGTTATTTACTTAGTAAACCTTAACAGATCAATTGTTCAAATGATTGCCGTGGTTTTCAATACATAGCTGGATTGGACGTTTCAAGGATTGTACTACATTTAGCATTACAATATTATTGATTCCGTTTAGAATATTTTCCACACAATTCCTGGCGCCAATAATTTTAAGTTTTTTCGACGTTTCGTTGATTACTGCTAACCGTATGCGTACTGTTTTGTATTTCGTTGAATAATTGATTAAAGCAATACCGTACAGTATAAAAGATGTTGATTGAGCAGTTTGGCGAAAATTTTATTGCAACGCATGGTCCTGTGCCATGGCCAGCGAGGTCACCAGATCTTACACCCTTAGATTATTTTCTCTGGGTGTATGTAAAAAACGAAATCTATAAAGACACGTATAATGTAATTGATGACTTGAAACGGTCTTTGGAAAATATTGCACACCGACTTCGAAAAAATCTGATTAAGTATCTATTCTAAATGAAAACCCCCGTTTAGTTATTTTTTACTTTTCAGTGCCTGGAAGTCGGTTTTTTTTTAATAAATATTGTTTCTGATTAGCTACTTGTAAAAAAAATCTCTTATCCCGATCCCCAGACCATTTCGAACGTTGAACCCTAAAAAAACGACTGATTTATCTCCTACCATATTCCGAAAACCCTTTTAAAAAATATAATAATAAAAAAAACAACACAATTTTTAAATTCCTTAAATTTATTAAACATAGATGCTATATTGAGTATTAGAGCTAAAATTCCATAACCAGCCAGTATAGCCAGAAAACATTCTTGGTTGGTCCGTCGCTCTTGTTTTATTCCATCGTAGTCTTTTATCAGTCGGATTAATGATCAGTTGGGCCAGCCCTCTAGAAAACGTCATTTACCTCTTCATTTTATTATGTAATGTAATCACTAATCAATCAATTAATAATTATCGAAAAGAGAAAACTAATCCTCATACAAGCTGGGATATAAGGTTGGAAATCCGTACTTAATATTATAAATGTCAAAATTTGTTTGTTTGTCCTAATCTCACGTTGAAACAGAGATACGTATTGACGTGATTTTCTGTGTGGATATAGCTGAAGGGCTGGAGGAAAGCTACTACTTTTTACCGCCGGAGATTATCTCATTCTCACGTGAAAACGTACGTTACAACCTAGCAATACAAGCAATGCGTTAGAAATAAAAAAAAAATGTTTCGATGTTAAAATTTATTTTATTAATTATCATAATTATCATTAACAGTTTACTTACTATAATAACAGCATAATTAATATACAGCATAAAAAAATAAAACAACTAACTGAAGGCAAGTATTTCTTCGTCTCCCAAAAAGCATTATTTTTATCATTTTACTTATTACTTGTTACAAATCCTTATTGTATTAGAACGGTTTGTTGCTACAACAAATTCAATTCATTCCACAATCAATGCCCGATGCATTGCTCATGATCTCGATATCTTAGATTAAAGAATTGACGGAGTCCGGCAAAATAAATATCAAAGCCAAAAATAGTCGCGTGATTAACTGTTTATACTATTTTCGATTTTGCCATACTGATCGTTTACTTTCTTTAAAGAAGTAGTGGAAATTTTATGTGTGTATTAGTTAAATTAATATTAATTTTTTGAGAATAAAGTATAATAAAAATAAAACTACATATATTCTTTTGTACTTTTTAAACAGTAGTTCTCTTTCTCTTGAAAGAGAAATAGCATAGTATTTGCTTATTTTTTTTTGTTTATTAAAATAAAATCCAGCAGCTATTTTTATTTTTTTTAATTTATTTTACTTTATATCACTCAGTATGCAAATTGTCAAAATAAAAAAAAACAAAATCAAAAATCATCATCAAGAATGACCTCACACAAAACATATTTAACAACTCAACTACGATATCTATCATGTATCAACAGCAAGATCATTTTACCACCTTTTACAAATATAATTTGTACCTATTGAAATTACAAAAAAATATATAAAATAAAAATTCATCCCAACAACAAATCCTTTATGTTCTTATTATGTTAATTAATTACTAATCTTGATAAATTTTGGCGCAAATCATAAAGTAAAAATATTACAAAACCACACACATCATGTAATACTATACTAGCACCTATATGCTTAGTTATATGACACTCTCTGTATACTATTCCTTTGTCTGGGGTCGATATCCAGATGTCACTTAGGCAAGATACAAAACAAAGGAGTAGATACGGTGTCCAATATTCAATTAACATTCAGTCAGAAAGCAATCAATATCAGTGTCTGGTATACCTACTTATTAGTAGTAGTGTATTTCTTATTCTAAAAGTAAATCACCCATTTGCATATTGACAATGGCAAAATAATTGGAATATTTTTTGATACATATTTGCTTCGTGGATCGTAGGGTCCTAAAATGGGTTTATCCTATCGAGTATCAGGTATAGTGGTTCTATTTATAACGACTTGCGACTTATCACTTCCTTCGGGTACATCCCTACCAGTATCCTATCTGTTACTCTAGGTTATAGTCCGTATACTACATTTTATTAAAAAAATCGGACTAGCCGTTTCAGCGTATCGTAACAAATATACACATCCAAACATTCCATTTATATATTTACTAGCGACTCTTACTAACTCGTTACTTTTTAACGTTTAGAGAGATGACATATTTTCCTGCAGTAAAAAGTATCCTATATGTTGACCCGGATAACCAGCTATCATCATACTAAATTTTATCAAAATCTCGTCCAAAAATTTTCGTGATGCGGTCACAGACAGACAAAAATTCTAAAAACTATAGATTCGGCCTCTGTATCGATAATAATGAGTATTTCAATAATTTTTTCCAACAAATATTTAATATACAGATTCGACTCAGTTAGATTTTTATTACATGTATAGATTATATAGCGTCTGATTTAAATTTTTAATTTTAAAGCAATAATTCGATTAAAAATTACCGAAAATTCAGCTAATTTTAAATAAGTACAGGTGAGGTTAGATCTAGGTAAACTAAAAAGTCCCAACTATTAGTTAAAAAAAACTTAACTGCCAGTTCTAAAGTTCTAACAAAAGATACTTATGGAGCCAATTTTTAATAGAAAATAAATATAGTAAGATTATTTAAAAAAAAAATTATTATTCTGATCTCAAATACTTTTTTTTTATATTATAAACTCAGATTATAAATCTTCTGTTTTATAATCTAATTTTCCAAAACAACGGATTTGAGATCTGATTAGAATTTATCGATCAATTGAACGCTTTAAGGATAAAAATTAACAAAGTAATGATAAAGGGCAAATATCCAATTCATTGTTGTGTCTGCTTGGATAATGGAAAGCTTATATATATATATATATATATATATATATATATATATATATATATATATATATATATAATATTATAAAATTTCTTTATAGTAATTTTACTATGGGAAACTGCAATTCAATTAAAACATGAGCAATAAAAAGGCATAACCTATTCCATTTCACTCAGCAATGCAATCAATGGAATCTTATTACGTATTTTTATTAATATTATGTAATGCGCTTTCGAAAGCCACAGACGTAGAGAAAACTGAATTTTGTGCAAAACTGACGTGTAAAAGTTCTGAAAACAACAGTGTTTGTGGCTTCCGCACTGAAGGAGATGGTTTCAGATTGAAGTTATTTGAAAACGAATGCGAGTTATTGAAATACGGATGCAATGTTGACGAGGAGAACGGTAAACTTGTTTGTAGACTATCGTATCGTATTATTAAATTTTCTATATTTTATTTAAATTTATAACGGGATATTATTCCTGTCTGTCATTTATTTAAATACTGAGCTACAATACTTTTCTTTGTAAATGGTATACTAAAGGATTAAAACGTAATTAGAAATACAATAAATAAAAGTAAAATCAATATAACTTCCCGTGATTTAATACTAGTACCTATTAAAGCTTAAAACCGTATATTATTTTAACTGTACTACATTATAATTACTGTAAAGGACTATTCCATGTTGCAGCATACGGATTAATTAACAGCGAGTACTGTGAACAGTCGTTTGTAGCAGGTTTTAATAAGAGGTCAGATTATCCCAAACGTAATGAGCAAAAACTGATTAATATGCTGCTTTACAAAGACAACGAAGGAAATTGTAAACATTTTCAATGTATGCAAAATAATATGATAAACGTTTGTGGAATCAGAAAAGATGGTGTCGGATACAGAGTAAGGTTTTTCAGGAGTAAATGTGAGATGATGAAACGCAATTGCGAAGAAGATTTGCAATTTACTGAAACTGAGAGTTTCATTTGTGAAAGCGACAGTATTTCGAACAAAGATCAGTTGTCTAATAAAAATATTTTAAATTATAAAAAAGTTATTAAAAATGTTGAAAATATTGACAATGTTACCAATTTAGTAGTAGTCAATAGTAATTTTCTTGGAAATTACAGTGATATAAATGATACTGTTGATACATTTTTCGCTGCATCTCATGTATTTGATTTACCAATGAAAGAAGTATTTCCTTTAAACACTAGGCGAAGGCTGCTGAAGTATGCGGGGCCAATAAAAGTATTCGTACCTTGGATTGTAAAGCCTGAAAATATAAGCAATGATTCATTAAGTATTCCTACTCTCTCTTCATGCTACCACAAGTGTCCATTTGTAAGCTTTATGTAATACCTAATTCATCTATACAAATGATTTTTTAGTGCAACGCCATACTAATTGACTAAGTAATTGTCAGAAACTACTGTCGATCAAAAAAAAATACCAATATATTTGTCTGGAGATGGTTAAGCACCAGCTTAGTGTAAAAAAATCTTCTTTATTTAATAGTAGTGTTCAAAAACGTATTACATTATTATTATTATTTATATTTAAATATTCATTTATACATATTATAGCCTTCCAATTAACTTTTGAAACCACAGACATTTTTGAAGTTATACTTCTTTTGGCACGTTGGGAAAAAATTATAAAAGTAAAATAAACAGCCAAAAAGCGGCATGATGAAGTTAGCTGCATTCCTTTTACAAACAGAGTTGTGACCACGGAATAGGTAAAAAAGGCTGGAAGGGTAATGTGGGCGTGAAAGCGTCGCCGCAACTATGGTTAAACAACCATACTTGAACCGATTCATGCGTGCACCGCTTGTAGTTCGTGTTTAGAGTGCGTCGGGTACGGAGCTGCGATAAATAGTGTTATAATGCCGTGTTGTGCTATTATTACTTGCAAGACAAAAAGTCAAACTTCGAGTATCGATCGAGGAGGTATATCTTTTCATCGGTAAGTCAAAAATAATAATGAATATCTCTTTAATTTCAAAAATGTAGCAACGATTACAAAATTCAAAACAAACGATACTATTGTAATAAGCTAAAACAAACAATATACATTGCTCGCTATGTATGCGCATAATCAAAGCAACGCGCGATCGTTGTCTGCAATGGATAGCGTTCTCTGCGAAACCCACACTTTTCATTGCTTGCTTTGCGATGATTCACTTTTGTATATTATAATAGTGATGGCTTTTGTTGTAAGACAAAATAATCGATAAGGCAATGATTTTTGTATAATAATGTGATTGAATGCTTTCTATGGTAAATTTAAAGTTTATATACAGGGTTATTTTAGAAATAAGAAAAAATCAATTTTATATATTACCTAAAAATATCTCATGCATGATTTGGTAATATCAAAAAATACTCTATAATAAAATTCTATCTGAGTCGAATATGTATATTAAATATTTTTTGGAAAATCTTATTTAAATAGTCATTATTATTTTTATATGATTGTTCATTGTGTTTTCTCATTTTCGCGCCAACATATTGTAAAATATTTTGTCATGTAAAATGAGTGTGATAAAGAGAACTAACTTAAGAATTCACTTACCACGTATGTAACATTAAAAATACATTTATTATAAGTTAAACATTGTTTTATTTTATTTTTAAATTGAACTAATCTAATTCGTTTATAAAATGTGTTTTTAATAACTGTAAAATAACAAATATTATATAAAATTTATTTTAATACACTGACATAAATTATCGACAAAAATGTCGTTAGCATTTTTTATTTTCAACCACTAGTCATTTTATTTATTTTACACAACACAGACGCAACACTAATTATCTATGTGTTGACCAATTACAGGGCTGCGTTAAAGGTTGCGTATGTGTGCGAATGCTTGTGTTTATTTGACTTGCGCGTGTAGTAAAAATATCAAGAAGGGATGAGTGGCGACAGTGGTTCCCATACAAATTACGCGTGTTTACCATTCTACTATCTTTCATCAATTCTGTGGTTGTGACACACGGGGTGAAATCTTTAGCTATTTTTGTTCTGTTATGCCAAAGAAGTATAACTTCTTACGTGCGTACATAAGTACCTACACACAGAGGTTCTTTTAATAAAAACTGAATCCTTATAGCAGATCTCTCATGTCTATCTGTACGTCACAGACTATTATCTCAGAAAGTACAATATGTGTACATGAAATTTTGACATAAAATTAGCTAATTTAAGTAGAGCAATAAAATCAATTCTACTATTCGTTTTGAAAGATTTTAATCTATATATAATTAGGTAAATATAAAAAAATCAATTGCCGCTCGTTAGTCTCGCTATAACTCAAAAACGGCTGAACCGATTTGAATAATTCTTTCTTTATTTTGTTAGGAGTGGTTTAAGTATAAAAAAAAGGAAACCCAAAAAAACAGCTAAAAACCGAAAAGTTGAGAAATGTTAATTTCGTATGGAAATCACTACTTCGATTTACTTTCAATAGATGACGTTAGTATCGGACCTATTATATCGAAATTCGAAACAATGCGTCGCAGTTTAAGTTGGAAAAAAATAATATATATAATATACCCATAATCTATCTATTCCATACTAACCGTTAAAACGTACCTACTAACCGTTAAAACGTACCTACTAACCCGAGCGAAGCGAAGGTGAGTCGCTTGATAAAAATAAATATTGTAAAAGGTAGGTATTTTAAGGATAAAAAAATTGTACCACGTAATCAGACGGAGATTCTAAAAACTGTATTTATTGGCTTGTCCATCTTTCGTGCATCAACGAGTAATGAATTGATACCTATGCTTTTTTACACTGTGGCAAAGCGATCGCGTTATTGCTATGTTTTAAATTAATATTTGACCCTACTTGCTATGCCAGCGGTCATGGGTTCGAGTCCTGCTGGGGGCATTAATTTGAGTGATGAGCACGAATGTTTGCACTCCAGTTATGAGTGTTTATATTTATAATATGTATGTATTTAAAGTTGTATATGTGTAATGTATTAACTATCTAGTATCCATAACACAAGCCTCGTACCTTATTATGGAACTAGATGGTGCTGTGTGTTAATGTCAGAACAACAATATTAATTTGTTACAGCGATGCCCAGACACCTACGCTCCTGTCTGTGGAGTACCCGGCATAGTGGCGCGAGAACCCTCCATTATGTTCCAAAATCATTGTTTCATGGATGTCGCTCAATGTAAAATGTTTTGGGAGAACAAAAGCGCTACAGCTCATAGTTCATGTTAGTAAATAAATCTACATTAATATAATAAGAGGTAAAATGTGTAAGTTTGTATGAAGGGGAAAATATCTGAAAATACTGATACGATTCTGAAATTTTTTCCCTAATAAGAAGATACATTACCGTCGAGTGCTACAGGTTATTTTTTATTTTGATAAAAACATATTTATTGTCAGAAATCTTAATAATATAATTAAGAAGTCGAATTAAAACTTATACGAAAAAAAGTTGCTTCATCGGTTACTATTAGGCACATGGGGGGCACACGAGAGACACTAGTGTTATCTATACAGATAAATAAAATTGAAGTATCTGTTTGTTATGTCAAAATAACAGTTTTATACTAATTGTATATGGAATTATATACGGTACTTATAAGAAAAACACAATTTTTAATAATTTTCTCAGTTTGTCTGTCTGTCTGGTTGTTCCGGCTAATCTTCGAAACGGCTGGACCAATTTTAACGGGACTTTCACTGGCAGATAGCTGATATTATAAGGAGTTACTTAGGCTACTTTTATTTTAAAAAAAAATAGGGTTTCGTTCAAAAAAAATTAAATGTACCTAGGGACGAACCCGAACGAAGCGAGGGTGAATCGCTAGTTTATTAAAAAGAAATAATTTAAGTGACAAATATCCAACACACATTGCAATCAATAGAAAATTAAGAATGGAGTATCGTCTAATTCGCGAAGGAAGCGACGTGACGCTAGGAGAAAAAAAATCATGACTTCTTAGTTTTTCTTCTTGGTCTTACTCGTAAGATGATAAAAATAGCATTATTTTACTATTTTTAAATGCACTTTTTCAAATTATAGTTCTATTGAATCAAACCATAAGTGTGATGCACTTCTAGTCAAATTTTATTATATGTGTGTATATTTGATACTCATTCACTGCTGAACACGGCTGGGCCTATTTAGATGTAATACATAAATAGTCTATGATCTGAAGCAATACATAAGCTATTGTTATAATAAAATTTGCCATAACGTGGTGCTACCTATATTTAGTACTAGCAAGTCAGCCTCGCTTCGCTCGGGTTCGTCCCTGGGTTGCTTCCCCATACAAATTCTCACCCACATTTTCACCCCCTTAATTGACGATTTCCGAGATAAAAACTACCCTATGTCCTTCCCAGGGTCTCAAACTATCATCTTACCAAATTTCATCTAAATCGGTACAGTAGTTTCGGAGCTTATTCGGCACAAACAAACAAACAAAAAATCTTTCCTCTTTATAATATTAGTAGGTATAGGTCATGATAAAAAAAAAGGACGCATCCGACGGAGAGAGGATAAGTACTAGTACCTAACAATAATAAATATCGTTACTAAATATTAAAGTATTATGAATCCTTCAATTAATTATCGGGAAATAATTTTCCAGTACCAATACTATTGCGGATTTAATTAGCATAAAAGAAAATGAAGTCAATATAAACAGAAAAGAAATTACAATTTCGAATTAACTAGCTTTGATTAAATAGAAATTGCATTTTATAAAACATTATGTTTAATTTGTATCGTAGTCGATGGACAAGTTAATTGAACGGGGCGATAGGGTTAAAGGGGTCTAGTAATTCTGGCCGTGTAACATAATATGTGGATGTGTTTATTTACCTGCATGTAACGGTTTAAATTGTGCATCGGCATCAAAGGCTTGGCGATGACAGCCGTTCAATTAATACCGTGTATTGCCGCCCAAGGCACTTGTCAACGTCTATAGCGCCTGCACTGATATCAAAATCTGTTGTGTCTATCATTTTGTACAAAATGGTGGTAGTTTAAATTATGGAAGGGTTGCTATTTTACACCTTCAATGAAAAGGATACGAGAGATTTGACCCCATCAATGTATAGCAATAATTGGTTTGCTTTGTACGTTTACATTGTTTTGATAGGGGTTTTGACGTTTTGACTTTTGGAGTGGTATTTATATTACGCTACGCTGGTTATGGAAAATGTTACCTATGTAGTAAAATAAGTATTGTATGGATTTATAATTTTACTAACGACTTATCTTTGCTTCTTTAGATGTCTTTTGTATTTATAATATTTAAGACCAGAAAATTCACCTTTTGGGAAATTCTATAAATCACTTACCTTAGGTTTGTTTTAATTTTTTTGAGCGAAACTTTAATTCTTTTTCTAAAATTAAAGTAGCCTAAGTTACTCCTTATAATATCAGCTATCTGCCAGTGAAAGACTCGTTAAAATTGTTCCAGCTGTTTCGAAGATTAGCCGGAACAAATAGACAGACAGACAAAATTTCAAAATTTGTGTTTTTCTTATAAGTACCATGTATAATTCCATATGCATTTAGTATAAAGCTGTTATTTTCACATTACAAACAGACACATCAATTTTATTTATCTGTATATTGTTTTTTTATCTCTATATGTTGATATAGATAATCTATCGGTGAAATAAATTTCATCTGTATCCGTCCCGCCTCTCTTTATTTAATTTGTATATATACATATTTATGTACATAACTTTTTACAACCTAAATACTGAACTTTGCGAAACGGATATATTACTATTTCCATCGGAAGAACGAACACAGTGTCTACGTTGTGAGACTAGTCACTTGAAAATGAAGCAAAAACTTAAACTGAGGAATATGAAATTTCCCACACTTATAGTTTATATAGAGAAGGAGTACAGAATGATATTTTTTTTTTATTTATGCATAAAAATACATTAAATCAATAAAAAAAACATTACACACACTACCGTGTATTTCACACACACACGCATATATACTCTTTTGTTTATTGTTAAAGTCTGTGGTCAAATTAAGAATAGATTAATATTGTAATATACGCAGGACAATAAATATATAACATAATGAATTATGGTTGATTTTCCACGAAGCGATCACTAGTTCTAATAAAATGCATTGCATGCAAAGCAATTACTTGACAGGTTTTGTACTGAGCAAAATAAATTTTATTTCAATCGATCGTCCGTCTTCCGTCCATCATTCAGAGTCCTTTTATAAAGTTGAGTTCACAAATCCTACGCATTTGCAAAAAATGTAGTGTATTTGTGGGAATGACAATAATGCTAGTGAAATGAACGTGTATACACCTGCTACATCCCCACTTCTCGGCTATACATCGCATTGTGACATTACCCAGCAGTGAGGCGTTAATAAGGGTTGAATTATTGTTTTTATTTATAGCATATGTAGAGGCATCATTCCTCTTTTGCATGGGAGATGAGATGAACGCCGTGTACAGATTTTTACCAGCGATAAGAACATTACAACACATGGGGCGTTTGAAGAAAAAAGGAAAATTCAGATCTATACTAAGAAACTTTAGACATGTAAGCGACTTTAGATCTGGACGGCCAAAATTTATGGGTTGAATAAAGAAAGTACTTTGCATTTCATATCTTTTATTAATTCTGATATTCATTGGTATATTATAAACTTATGAATATAGTTAAATTGTGAAGTTCGTTGCTATGTCTCAAATAATTAATCAAAGACTGTAATGAACTTAAAATATATCCTCGTCCTATTGTATTTACTGGTGACAAGACGGCTGACTCGATTTTCGACAAAAGGCTATTTAGCGAGGAATTATAGCTAGCATTCTTCCCATTTTCGTGCAAATATGAATTGTGAATTGTATATTGAATATTATAACCTATCAAGAGTCGTGGGCACGCCGGTGTGTCAGTTAACAATTGATTTCTTAGAAATTAACCAGGAGGTGAGGTACGCATACATTTGCTATGTACCTATATGTTACAGTATAAGTTTTTATGATAATTGAACTATCTAATATTGCTATTGGTTTATAATTTCTATATTAGGTAATTTAGTCTTTTAGTGTTATAACATGAATATTATTTTTGGATTAATTTAATGAAATTCATAATTATTTATTAAAAATATTATAGGCTTAGTATTGAAATAAAATGTAAAAAAAGTAATGTGTCATTGAGATTAGTTTATCGTTCACTTGTCTGTGATATTAACATTTAACCTGTACTAATATTATAAATATGAAAGTTTGTGAGTATGAATGTTTGTTACTCTTTCATGCCAGAACGGCTGAACGGATCTGGATAAAAGGCCAAAGATAGATTATAGTCTGAAATAGCACATAGGTTACTTTTTATCTCGGGAAAATATGCGGTTCCCGTGGGATATTGGCGTTTATGCACAAACGAACATTTACATTTTTATTTGTATATGTATTGTAGATACATGCTTTGTATTCAGCCCTTTTTAACGTCCCACTGCTGGGTATGGGCCTCCCTTCAGTACGAGGGGAATCAGGCCATAGTTCACCACGCTGGCCAAGTGCGGATTGGCGGACTTCACATGTCTTTCAAAAACTTGCTAGGTTCTCTCAGACATGCAGGTTTCCTCACGATGTTTTCCTTCACCGTTAAGACAAGTGGTAATCATGTTGGAACTGATTCGCACATAAAAATATCAGAAGTGCAAGACCCGAGATTTGAACCCGCTTCACTCGGTTTCCGAAGCGAGCGCGTTACCATTGGGCTACCACTGCCTACCTCTCTTGGCTTTATTAATTGAAAATATTTCATTTATTGATTAAAATAACCTCGTAAAGTTTGATTAAATGAAAATTAATTCCAACATAATATGATGGGAATTTTATAATGGCCTGTTAATTAACTTGTCCAGTTTATGTAGTATGTAGTCCATATCCCACGTACATATGTCGGGTAGTCAAACAATGCAACGCAAATAGTGTCTGACCAAAAAGTTACCGTGAAACGCAGTTTATTAAATTCCGATAATAATTAAAATGAAAATTTGTGGAAAATTTACGGATATTCAAAATTTATGAACACAATTGAATATTACAAAAATACCTACATTATATGTGTTTATATTGCAAACTAGCGACTCACCCTCGCTTCGCTCGGAATTGTTCCTAGGTACATTTTAATTTTTTTGAGCGGCGCTAATTCTAGTACTGATATAATAGTAGCCTAAGTCACTCCTTATAATATCAACTACCTACCAGTGAAAGTCCCGTCAAAATCAGCCCAGCCATTTCGGAGATTAGCTGGAACAAACAGACAGACAGAAAGGCATATAAATATTTAAATAATTGTGTTTTTCTCATAAATACCGTATATAATTCCATATCGATTTAGTAAAAAGCTGTTATTTTGACATTACAAACAGACACTTCAATTTTATTTATCTGTATAGATTATTGATATTCTATCTAAAATGTTCTAAGTAGGTACGAGTTCTAAGTATGTCGCTAATTAGGCAAGTAATAGTCAAGTAAGAAATATAGTCAAAAGGTCCATTTACTAAAAATTATGATATATTTTTTTATGTTATTAGTTATTACCACTATTTTCTTCCAGTGGCACAACAATTCTTCACTCTGGTGAGAGATCAGATACACGACCGACGGTTTTACGTGCACTCAGAGACACTACGGCGTAACACTTCTCAACTTCGGGCTGCTAATAAAAATTTGTTAACAGACAAATCCAATAACTATAACTTTGATATGAGTCAGACTGAGTGAAAAGGCTGAACACATTTCATGTTGGTTAAAAGATCCCACTTTTGTACTAGTTCATTAGTAAATCCCCTTGAACGAACTTATAATATATACACGTTAAAACTTGTTGAACTGAAAGTTAGAACTCTAAGTAATAAAAACTTAAAAAAAAATATATTAAAACCGACTTACAGGCACTGAAAAGTAAAAAATAACTTAGCTGGCACTGACTTCGAAAATATCTGGTTAGATATAAATTCTAAATGAAAACCTGTTTAGTTATTTTTTACTTTTTAGTGCCTGGAAGTCGGTTTCTTTTAAGTTCTTTATTTTTCCATTTTTAGTGTAGACATAATAAGCAGGTAGCAGGTAAATTGTAAGAAGAAAGATTTTTAAAAACGTACTCGATTAAGCCATTTATTCAGACCCCTAATGACAGTCACAACCTTTCTACATAGGTGTAAAGTTCTCATCAATACAATTTAATCAAGCACAAACGTCAGGTAATTGCTGTAAATCGTTGAGGAGTTCCCTCAACTGTCTTTTGGCTCCATCATCAGATTGACTCCAGGCCTTCATTAAATAGAGGTGTTTTAAAATACGTAATCAAAAAAAATTTACAAACGCACACATTTATCTGGGATGCCATCATCATATCCTGGTGTCCTTATCATGGTACCACCCTTGGGATATCTCCATTCCAAGAAAAAAAGAATCATCAAAATCGGTTCAGAAACGACGAAGTAATCCACGAACACACATAAAAAAATATATATACGGCCGAATTGAGAACCTCCTCCTTTTTGGAAGTCGGTTGAAAATAAATTTACCATTTATATTTATTATATAATATTAATGTTGTAAATGCGAATGTAGCTGTCTGTATGTTACGTTTTCATACCTAAGCCGCTGAACCATTTTTGATGAATTTCGACATAGAGATGGTCCATTCCATCTCCAAGGAGAAGGACATAAGTACAGTGTACAAAAAATATATATTATTATATAGGCTGTGACATAAGCTACTTTTTGTAGCAGAAATGAAATGAATTGATTCAAATAGGTGTTGAAAGTATGTTATTAGTTACAAATCATTTCTCAAGATAAGGACATTCTTCTTCTTCTTAAAGTGCCATCTTCTTTCGAAGGTGTGCGATCATTAAGGCAACTTGTATCTTTGAATAAGGAACGAGTGCTTTTTCCAAACCATTGGCGTAGGTTTTTCAGCCAAGATGTTCTTCTTCGACCCACACTTCGTTTTCCTTGGATCTTGCCCTGAATGATGAGTTGTAGTAGGTCGTATTTTCGGTTTCTCATTATGTGGCCGAGATATTCAAGCTTTCTTTTCTTCACTAAATACACAACTTCTGGTTTTTTCTTTATGCGACTAAGCACGGTTACGTTTTTTATTTTATCTAACATTCTCCTGTATACCCACATTTCGAAGGCTTCAATCTTCTTACAGCTCGATTCTGTGAGGGTCCATGCTTCAACGCCATACAGGAGAATGGAGAAAACATAACAGCGTGCTAGTCGTACTCGAAGCTGGATGTTTAGCTATTTATTGCACAGAAGTGATTTAAGCTTAAAGAAAGCAATACGGGCTTGTTCAATGCGGCACCTTATTTCAAGACTGTGGTCTCCCGTATCATCAACCCAGCATCCCAAATATTTGTATTTGCTAACTTTTTGCAGGGGCTGTCCATTACATAATAGAGAAGTGTTAGCAGGTGGTATTTTGCAAACTTTCATATATTTAGTTTTCCTGGTGTTGATACTGAGGCCATACGTTGAATAAGGACATAAAAAATCGTTATTTACTACAATTTTGTTAGGAAATAAAAAAAATTCGATGTTTTGATCAATCAAGGTAAAATAGGGCACGATTTTAAGTTTTTTTTAAGAGGCCTATTACATTTCACTGTGGTTTTTCAATTTAATGCCCATTTTTGACGTTCTTATTCAAAGAAACTGAAACTTTTCGACAATTTTGACTTATTGTATGGTGGAGAATAATTATTAATATAGTTCATAGCGGCCTCGTTTTTGGAAAATTTACATTATTAGTTGAAATAAACCTAAAATTCCAAAGCAAGTTTTTTAATTTTTTCAAGCTCATGGATTGAAATACTATACTAAGCAAACGAAATGAAAAATATAAATAATATCTCGTATATAGTGGCTGCCTCGGAATTTGAAAATATGTATTAGATTTCTACAAAAAAAAAAAAACCTTTTCAAAATCTTAAAAACTACTAAAAACGTTCAGAATTAGCTGTAAATATATCCTTACAACATTAATATTATTAAGTAAAATTTATACCAGAATATACTTCAGTTCAAAAGAAACGTAATTACATACTTTTTTTTATAATTAATTATAAGACTTTACATAAAAGTAATTGAAATTGCAGAAAATGCTAGAAACAGCGATGCGTCGGCTGCTCGAACTCAATACCATAGAACTCAGTACATTTTGTAATAGGCCTCTTAACCCCTATATCGGTATCCACAGGTCCCACATCTCTTATGATAGAATTTATTTGTATTACATATGTTAATATAGTTATTATAAATATGCAAAATTAACTATTAAAACTATTATGATAACGTATAATTATCTTATTACTATGAAATATATACTTTATAGAAATAAATCTTTTCTAGTTCTCCCTAAATAGAATCCACAGATCTCGTGTCTGCCACGACCTTTGGGTACATTAAAAATAAGTCTGTGCAATCAACTGAATTAATTTTTTAACATATTAATTATATTGGTTAGTTATTAGTTTAAATAGGAATTTATTCACAAAGAATCACTTCGTCCAAAAACATAATCATGCTCCATAACATTTATTCACTGTCACTACTGTGCTCATATTTTTAAATGTAGCCCATTGTCATATCTCTAGGGTTTCTTTGATTTTCTCGATATCTCATTTCGTTTTCGAGATATGAGTTTTTTCTGACCGAAAACGTGTGAAAAACGACCGCATTTTTCAATTTTTTTCGATTTAATTTAAAAAAATATTAGTTTTTTGAAAACTTCTTTTGCATTTTGTAGTCCTCGTCGAGACACGTCTTTTAACATCCCACTCAGCCACGTAGTCTCAAACCCACAACGTCAAGGCGATGTCGCACTTTCGCTGAAAATCAGGCCTGTACCGAAGTGACAAAAAAACATTTTGAATGTTGTTCAAACGCAACGGATGAATTCAATTTGGCGGTAGCACCTCCGGTATTTTTAAGCGGCCATGCACCCAGCTGATGGAGGATTATTAGTTTAACTACTTAACCAACGCGCCTTCAAAACGAAGTTATCCGTCGGAAGGGCAGGACGCTTAATTATTACAGATAATGCGATCAACTGGGGAAAAAAACATTTTCAATATTTTCACAGCTTATATATGGCGGACGCTGCCTCGCAAACTGATTTAAACGTATAAAAGATAGTCAAGCCTGTATAGTAATATTCCATTTGATATTCCATAGTGATTATTACTCATATATTCCAAAAAGTTCCAATTGTAAACATATTTTAAGTAAATAAAATTTGTAAATTCATATATAATTTATAATAATTTAAAACCAATATGCAAAAACTATGTTCAGGTCAATGAAATTAATAAATGAACTAGTAAAAAATCAAAAACGACTTCATATTTTATTTTTAATATAATATTCTATTCAGTTAATCATTGGAATATTCCATACAGTTTTATGAAATCTATACAGATAAATAGAATTGAGTGTCTGTTTATAATGTTAAAATAACAGCTTTTTACTAATGTGTATGAAGTTATATATAAGATACTTATAAGAAAAACTCTAATTTTAAAATTTGTGTCTGTTTGTTTGTTTGTTCCGGCTAATCTTCAAAACGGATAGACTGATTTCGACGGGACTTTAACTGGCAGATAGCTGATGTTATAAGGAGTAACTTAGGCTACTTTTATTTCAGTAGAAGAATAAGGGTTCTGCTAAAAAAAAAACGTACCTAGTTTGCAATATAAAGTTGCGTTCGGTTATAGCCAGCCAATACAAATCAAAGCACACCGACTTCGAGAAAATCTGATTAAGTATCTATTCTAAATGAAAACCCCCGTTTAGTTATTTTTTACTTTTCAGTGCCTGGAAGTCGGTTTTTATTTTTTTTTTAATTGAAATCATAGACATATCTAAAAGATAAAAAAAATGTAATGTTAAAAAAAAACATACCTAGTTAATAGAATAGCAAATTTCCACATCGCCCGGCAACATACAGAAATTCCTTATTACCGGTAACAGAGTTTGGCACAGATTTTATTAATAACCCGTCGGAAGGGGAGTATTGTGTCAGTAGGTTATAAGGGGCGCTATGTGTTTGATACCTAATTGATTTTGACCTGTAATCACGCTATCCACTCTAATGTTCTAAATGTGAAAGTTTGTATGTTTTTACGTTAATAGATAATTGAAAATGTTACTTCTTTACAGTGTAACAGCTTATTGAATTGAAGTTACATTTAAAATAGCGATTTCTATCACCTACAAAATTGTCA
The DNA here is from genome assembly GCA_033884665.1 of Argynnis bischoffii washingtonia. Classification (NCBI taxonomy): domain Eukaryota; kingdom Metazoa; phylum Arthropoda; class Insecta; order Lepidoptera; family Nymphalidae; genus Argynnis; species Argynnis bischoffii. The sequence goes on from CM066625.1 coordinate 4,918,863, forward strand.
ACTCAACCCTATAATTCCTTAATTTTTTAACTAAAAAGATTCACTCAATCATTTGAGAAGCAATTATTCCGTCTGTTAGATGATTAGTATTTTTTGGAATTAGATTAGAGGGAAACATGTAATGAAAGATGTAACGTACACACAAAAATATACAACCGAATTGAGTAGCTCTTACCTAAATACTTAAAGTTTAAGCTTCAACAAAATTCACTGGTTTTTGTCTTTTTTTAGATAGTATAAAATAAATAGACATATTTATTTAGTGTAGGAAAATTGCAAGAAACAAAAATTCTATCTTCGGAAAAACGATGTCTTAAAGCTGGGAAGATTTATTGAAAAATCTCAACAGAAAATATCTTTATAGTCTTTTTATACTGAGCTAGCGACTTACCCTCGCTTTGTTCTGATGCAGCCCTAGGAGTGTTTTGTGCTATACATTTTACTGCTTTATAAAGATATTAATTAATTGAATGTTAAACATATTTTATTTTAAAATTATCAAGAAAATTTATTTAACATAAGCTTCTTTACGTAAAATTTTATCTTTTATTGGTAACATATTTTTTTAATTTGTCATCTTTGAGGTATTTCAAAAATATTTTTTTAATTAAACTTTTCATGTCCTTGAACGTTTCTGACTTTAATATTTTATAAACGTTTTTACGTGAAATTTCATCATCTACTTATAATTTTTGTTCGAAATAATTTTCTCTATCATTCGCCGTTTTTGAGTTATTTTAAAAATATATTTTAAATTTCAATTTTGTGCTGCTTGTCGTGGATTGATATTAATTTTATATATTAAAATATTCACAAGATGATTCAAACTAAATTATATTAAAAAAATCAGCTTTTCAGCTTAATTATGATTAAAAAGATTTTTGAAGAAACCCTTAATTTTGTTTTTATAATTGTTAAAATTAGTTGACCCTTTTCACGCAAAATTTTATCTAACATTCATTTATAACGTTTTTTTTACCTATCTCTTACCGTTTTTGATATATTTCGAAAATAAATATGAAATCCTGCTACTCGGACCCTTCTCGGAGGTTGACACCAAATTTACACTTTAAAATGATTTCAATAGGTTTCAAACTATGATGAATTAAAAATTCAGCGCTCTAGGTCGACATTATAATTTTCTGTTTTTTTTTTTTATAATCATCTAAATTTTTTAACTTTAAAATTATCAAAAAAGTCTTTGGAACGTTTCTAAGTGGAATATCTGGTCTATAACTCTTATTTGAAATATTTTTTTATTTAAATCTCACCATTTTGGAGTTATTGTATAAAAAAATGTTTGATGCCAATTTCCGGGCCCTTTGGAGGGTTGACAACAATATTATTGTTTATAGGAACTTTTAGAATGGTTCAAATTAGCTAAGAACAAATTCAGCCTTTTTAGGAAAATGTTAATTTCAGAGCTTATTTGATTTGACTAATACGACTGAGAAATCAAAATTTTTCAACCGACTCCCAAAAAGGACGATATAAGTTTTTTTTGAAAGTAAACTTCAGAATATAAAATCATTTTGCAAAGACAACTATAACTTATAAATAGAATTACTACTATGAATCTCTCCCTTAGATACTCAATTAACTGATGGTTGCTTTGTGAGATGCAGATTGACATGTTACACTTCGCCTAGGCTGTTAGGATGATTTTAGGCAATAGGCCTAACTAACAATTGTTTATAGATTAGCCATGTGCACGTATTAAGTGAAGAAGGAGATTAAAATTGATGAATAAAATATAAAAACATCAGAGCAACATAAAATCGATCAGAAGTTTAGATAAAAGTTAAAACATTGATATTATGAGGTAACTTTCTGTAATAAATAGGTACATGTATTCAGCCCTTTTCATGTCCCACTGCTGGGCACGGGCCTCCCTTCAATACGAGGGGAATCAGGCCATAGTCCACCACGCTGGCCAAGTGCGGATTGGCGGACTTCACATGTCTTTCGAAAACTTGCTAGGTTTTCTCAGACATGCAGGTTTCCTCACGATGTTTTCCTTCACCGTAAGGCAAGTGGTAATCATGATAGAATTGATTCGCACATGAAAATATCAGAGGTGCGAGACCCGGGATTTGAACCCGCTTCACTCGGTTTCTCAAGCGAGCGCGTTGCCACTGGGCTACCACTGCCTTGCAATAGGTACATACTTATATAAAAATTAAACACTAAAACATAACCTTCATGAGGTAATTATTATTAAATAATACGTATTTTATAAACATTTTTATATATTTTAGTTGTTTTTTTATTCCGGTGTTTCCGGTTTAACAATAATCTATTCTTCAAGAACTACATACATATATGGAATCTATGTATGTATACATATAATAAAATTCTGAGTTGAATCTGTACATTAAATATTTTTCAAAAAATGTTATTGAAATAGTCATTATTATCGATACAGAAGCCGAATCTATAGTTTTTAAATTTTTTGTCTATCTGTTTGTCTATCTGCGAAGGCATCACGAGAAAACCCCTGAATAGATTTTAATGAAATTTGGTATGATGATAGCTGGTTCCGGCTCAACATATGGGATACTTTTTACTGCGGGAAGATATCTCATCTTTGAGAAATCTATACTAAACTTTAAAAAGTAACTAGGGAAGCGAGGGTGAGTCACTAGTATCTATATAAATTCTAAGAAAGAAAATTCTATAAGTACAAACTCGCTTTTAAAACCACATTTTTACTTTTAATATCTGGAATTTCCCTTGGAAAGTTAGATTAACTATTTATAGCGCTACAGCTCAGGGTGGGTGTTTATGGATAACTAGTAAAAGGAATCATTATATTATATCAAGATTACTGCTAGTTAAATAAAGCTCCAACAAGCTTGCTTAAAGTTAAGCTGTAAATTAAAAAAAAAATTATAAAAATAAACAAAAAAACCGACGACGTAAAAACTAAAAACGAATTAAAAAGATGAGAACAAGTTGACGGAGGAACATATTATTATTATGCTTTTTGATATATCCATAATATGTATATGTGTATATTGTATACACGTAGCAAGCCTCACAGCAAGTATAAAACATGTAAAAAAAAAATTTCATACTTACATAATTTAAAAATTCTCATATAAATTAAAATGAAAATAAATAAGACTAACTTTTAACTTTTTAAAGAATCGTGTACTTTAAAGAAAGCAACAACGTTTAAGTATACTCGCAGAACTTTTTATTTTACTTTTCTTGCGGCAAAAGTATCATGTACACTAGTGTGAAATGCTTAGAAAATATTTTTTCGACTTAACATTTACAAGATAACAAATAATTCATAGTACAATACATAACAAAAAATATGTATTTATTATGCAATGTTTCTTTAAGTAATAACAAAATAATTATATAATACTAGTACTCACCCTCGCTTGTCGAATGGCTGGTAGCCCAAACAAAAAAAATCGTAATGAAAAAATTTAACAATAATTATTAGGTTATATTTTTAATAATATTCTTATACAGTATTGAAAAAATATACTGAGATGTTTGACTTAATGCTGTTAAATTTCATAATAAAACTATAATACATAAGTAATAATTGAAAGTTTTACAAAATATTTTTTTGAAATATTATTTTATATAAGAAGTCGGTTAAAAATAATTCAAATAGACGGCAACATTTTAAGCTTGCCTCCATGTAATTTTAGATTCTTGGAAAAGGGAGGCTGGGGAGCGCGGGATACTACACACCCACCCCCCCAGAGGGCGTGAAATCTGTTGCACTGGGAGGAACCGCCCTCCAACGTATTCCCGGGACCTCAGTTCGAGCTGCAGTCGCAGCCTGAACTTCCACCAGATCACATCTTACCTTTATAGTAATGTTATGTAACTTGCTAAAGGCTGTGATAATCTAATTTCATAATTTACCTGTAAATATGTGAATAGCAGTTTTTTTTATATTTAATATAAATAAAGTTATATATTAAAAAGTTTTAGTGGTGAAAAGGTGAAAAAAAAAGGAAAAAGTTACGAAAGTTTGAATTTTGTGTTGAGTTTCTTCAGTATCCCCGAAACTTGTAAGTAAAATGTTTTAATATTATTTTAAAGTTTTTCTTTTACTTTTACTTAACTTGTCTTTCATATTCACATAAGTGATTATAAAATATGTGTAAATTAGTATTTTTACTCATTTATTTTATATATTGGTACGCTTTATTTTTTTATAACAATTAACTTTCATGTATATAATAATGTTTGCAGATTAATATTCATATGAAAAAGAATCGGGATGTAAGTCACATCCGAGTCAAAACAAAAAATTAAAATAAAAGAGGCAAATATGAGACCTATTCAAAGAGACACGATCAAGAGGAAACTTGTACTGATATTGTTTTTAGTCCTGAAACGTATTTTACGGCGGAAACGATTAAAGCGACGTTACCACGAAACAATACAAGTAAGATATTTTACTCATTAAAAGTTTTACTATTTTATTTTGTGTAACTTTATAAAATATAATATAATGAATTTTTATTAAAAATATTCTTATAAAAATTAAAAATATTCATGTAAAAATAGATTTCACAATATTTTATTTTTCAGGTAATCTTTTCCGGGGATGTACAGGTCAGTACGAACATTTCAGATGACAAGCGCAACAACAACATCTTTTATTAGTAATATTTTTCTAAAATAGATCATAATATCTAGTGTATAGAGCTTATATCACGTAAGCATAGCAGTTACAATCTGTAGTCATGGCAACGCTCATTGTTTGGATCAGCAATTCAAACGCACGGAACATAATAAACAAAAATGATCGAAGATGTAATTTTTTTCATCTTTCTTAATATTTGTTTTATTTAACTTGCTTAAAAAAACTATTTTAATATTTGGTTTTAAGTAATTTTGGTAGGAACTACTTATTAAGTTCAAATACGATAGGAAATATAATTTAAAAATTACTCCATTTTCTAGCATTTTTGTAGTTTACTTCATAATAGATTTTGAATCATTTTATTTAATACTTTATAACTTTACTAGTTTTTGCCGACGGCTTCACTGCCAATGTACACATAGAATATTTTACTACTTATTTAGAGTTTGCTTAGAAATAATGTAAAGCTTTATGTAAATGATAATTCCAATAATTGTACCAAACAAGTGGACAGATAGGTCTAACAGAAATGTTTGAATAATTTGGTAGTTAATTATTTCTAACCCCTTATAATAATATTTTAATTTTAATGATTTGTAGATTGTACTCAATCTCTATCTCTCTTATATACATACGGTACTGAAAACACCGCCAATATTAAAATATATTGTTCCTTTTCATCTCATGCAATGATTTTGTATAATATAACATAAAAAAATCTATGGAAGTTAACGAATTTATATAAAAAGGTAATTTATATAAATTTATTAAAATAATTTAACATTTTAATGTAAATAATATATTAATAAGAGTAAGAAAATATCTTAGGAAACCTAATCAAGATACTCATCAAAATATGTTCGGCATTATGTACCCACTCTCCGAAATTGTATTTATATGGGTTTTAAAATATTTCATTTGAATAAAAGCCACATTAGAAAATTATATTTAAAACTAGCGACTCACCCTTGGTACGTATTAACCGTTAGTATAGAGTTCTCAAAGATGAAATATTTTCCCGCATTAAAAAGTATTCTAAATGTTGACCCGGATAACCAGCTATCATCATACCAAATTTCATCAAAATCTGTCCAGTGGTTTTCTCATGATGCATTTCCAGACAGACAGACGAAAATTCTAAAAACTATAGATTCAGCCTCTGTATCGATAATATTTTCCAAAAAATATGTAATGTACAGATTCGATTCAGAATTTTATTATATGCATAGATAACGCTCTTATAATTTACATATGTAAAAATGTAAAGAGAATGTTAATGATATTATAAAATCAAAACGAAAGAAAACAGATAAAAGTTAAATCAAAACAAAAAGGTCCTTGTATCGTTTAATTTTTAAATATACACTATAATCCTAGTCTTTTTACCATAAACTCTATTTATATCTGAGATTTATACCAATTGTATTCAAGATACTCACATCTCATTCGATTTTAACTTCCTATACTTCGTCGTACAGATTTAAATCTTTAAGTATGTGAAATCCGGACGTCAATATAATAGTACCACCAAAATTTTATTATGATGCCAGGAAGTGGCTAGTGGAACTCTTTCATAGGTTTAGTAAATTGAGTCTTTTTGTTTCATTTTAACCAGTCCCGTACAGTAGGTTTGTCAAAAGCCTATTTTTTTAAACTATATTTATTATACGAGTATATTGTAAAAAAATACTGGATATGTTTAAGCTATTCTTTATAGCAAAGTAAGAAAGAATTAAAAAAAAGTAACTTTAGTGAAAATATTATTAAATAATACAAAACCAAAAAAAAAAAACAAAATAAATAAGCAAAATACAAAAAAAACTCATTAGTGTAATATGTAAAATATATACTTACATTGTAAATATCATTCAGTATAACTAAAATCAAACAAAAAAATGGAAAAAATATAAAAAAATGAAAAAATATAAATAATGAAAAAAATATATAATTAAAAATATTTTTTTTATTATAAATTCATTCAATCAAGTAATAGTTTTATTAATATGTGCCAATTAATAAATAGGTCCACTACGTTCATATAATTATAAAAATATTATTAACTTACCTCTAACTTAAGAATACAATTCCAATTAATTAAATTTAAAAATAAATTAGTACTTTTAACATGTATTTATAGAGGTTTGTATTTTTAAATTAAAAATATAAAAATAATAAAAAACTGTACATATAAATATCGATCACTTTAAAATGTATATGTAAGTACTTAGGATTAAATGTAAGTATGTACAGTGGCGTGCAAAAGTTTTGGGTTATCCTATTTTTCATATACATTGCACAGAAATATGATCGTGACAGAAATATAAACGACTGAGTATAATAGGTATTTACTTATATTTGTAAAAAATGAGTTGTATACAGTGGTATTGTTTTTAAATATTAATCGTTTAACACTTTTTCATTTATGACTGTGCAAAAGTATCAGGCCGCATACTATTTCGTAGAAAAAATCAAAAATAAGAAATCAGAATTAAGTAAGCATGTTTTGTTCGCCTTTACTCGATTCAATACTTTGTTGCCATGCCTTTAGCAGCAATGACTGCAGCACAACGACGAGGCATAGACTCAATTAATTACGAGATTTGTTCTTCTGGCAATTTTTCCCACTCACGCCGCAAATGGTCCCATAATTCCGTATTGTTGGAAAGATTTTTTGATCTAATAGAAGGTCAGGTCACAGGTTCAGGTCTTGCCACAGGTATTCAATTGAATTTAAATCCGGTAAGTATGACTGCCAGTCAAGGAGGCAAACTTTCTGGGTCTGAAGAATATTTTTACAAAAGCGAAGCATGTTTGGGATCCTTATCGTGTTGTAAAACCTAACCACGAGGAAAATTTTTCCTTATAAATGGAAGCATATGGTCTTGCAGTATTCTATAGTAAATTGTAGCGCCCAAATTGCCATAAATTTGTACCAGCGGACCAACACTATCAGCAAAAAATACTATCCAAATATTGATATTTCCGCCACCGTATTTAACACTGGGAGTTTAACATCTTATGTTGTATCTGGTATCTGCTAGTCATCTTACGTACTTCCGATCATCGCTTCCAAACAATTAAAATTTGGATTTATCAGAAAATAGCACTTTCCGCCAATCTAATGCCATCCAATGCTGATGTTTTGTCACGAAGTCCAACCTAGCCTTCTTATTTTTTTGCTAATTAATGGCTTCTTCACACCATAATGTCCAATTAGCCCCACAACCTTCAAACGTCGGGACCCTATTCTCCGACTAACATTACCAAAATTTTCCCTTCGTAATTCCTGTGAAATTCGGCTGCACGTTTTTGTGGATCTACGACGGACCTCTTTTTAATAATTTTGTCTACGCGGTTTGCAGTTTTGTCGCGGCCTACCGCTCGGATTTTTGTCACAGAGTGTATTTGATAATTTATATGTAGAAATAATACGATTCACGATATTTTTACTATTAGATAAAACCCTTGCAATATAACGAGAATTTTTTTCTTCTGAAGAAAGGTTTAATATGACTTTACGAACCTGAATATTCGTGTGTTTAGGCATTGTCGCAGAAATAAGACAAATTTTTCTTTGAAAAGCAGAGCTAAACTTTGTTTTGGAAGCAATGGGAAAAAAAAATTAAACACACCGTGCGTACAGAGCCGCGACGTATAGTGGCCCGATATTTTTGCACACCAACGAAAGTTACGTAAAATATGGTGTGTATTAATATATTAATAATAATATTATTGTATTGTATATGTTATTATCTATATCCTGACTATCTTGAATATCTTAAATAATGAACGAGTGAAGTAATAAAATATTTTATCAATTCAATGGAAAAAAAGGGTGGCCCAAAACTTTTGTACGCCACTGTATATTCAAAACCAAAATAGCTCTAAATTCTAAACACCTAGTAGTGTGTAAATATTTTAATCTCGTATCAAATATTATAGATAGATTGTAGTACACTAGTTAGAATAATATGAGATCTAGACTATAAAAAACTAAGAGTTTTATGCACTATAATGATAAGACGTATGTAGTATGTAACGTTGTAGTATTTTCTTTTTTTTTTTAATTGAATGTACAGAAAAAAAAACAAAAAGGACTAACAAAATATTAGAAAAATGTAGTGCAATTTATATTTACTACTAGTTTCTCATCCGGCCCTCATTTGGCAAAAAAGTGAACGAAAAAAATAAATAATTAAAAAAAATACAGTAACAAAAGATGACAAAATAAAAAAAAATATACCTAGTGAATTTTTAGTAACTTTAGGAAAATATATCCTAAAGCAGTTGAACACATAGTTAATATTTAGAGCCCTTGGATAAGTTACCAAGTGGTTTAAGCTTGAATTCGAATTTTAATATGATCTAATTAGGTATAATGTAATAAATTAAAAGTTCATAAGTATGAGAAATATTAAAATATAGCAAAATATATTAATAAAATCGGTCTAGTGTGAGTCGAACTCGTGTAGGCACAAATATATTTTTGCTCAGCTCACATTAGATTTTAGATTTACAGATTTAATAACCACCACCTCAAAAATACAACATAAAAATAGCTTTCTAAGGTTATCATATAATTTTCATGCCTCGGTGGTGCAGTGGCTAGCATGTACGGCCCCTAGTTTCTCATACCTACCAAATATACCGTTATGGAGGATTGTGACCACAAACACCGTGCCACGAGATATTTATATATTAGATTCTCTATTAATATAGTAGTAATATTTCAAGTTAATACAAATAATAAAAATACATTCTAGCTTTTATAATATTAAATAATAAAAACATAGAGAAAAAAAAAACAAAAAAAGTTGACAAAACATTCGCAAAAAATAAAAAATACAAAAAGTAAAAAAAGTTCGTTATATATGTATATATTCATGATTTTTAGGAATTAGATAAATATTAATTTAAACAACTGATTATGCTTATTGTATATACAAAATATATAAAAATTAGAAATACATAAATAATATATGTATATGCCAAACTTATTATATTATACCATACATATTTATTAGAAACTTGTCTACTTTAATAATAGAGAATAAAATGATTCTTTATTATTAAAGTAGTATAATTTCAAGGAAATAAATATAAAAATATAGTTTAAGCTTTATAGCGAAACAAAAAAAAAACAAAATACAAAAAGTAAAAAAAAAGTACATTAATACTTACGTTTATCATTTATTAAAAAGTTGACAAAACAAAAAAAAACAAAAAAATAGAAAAAAAAATTACAAAATTATAATATTTACATAATTTTTTAGATATCAGATATCGATTTAAATAGCTGATTATACTTATTGTAAGCATATAAAATAGAAAAATTAGAGCTGCATAAATAAGGTCTCTATATGCCAAATATATCTTAAAATTAGTTTAGCTTCTTGTAAATAAAAATCTTAGAATTGTAAAAATACATTTTCAGCTACTATTATATGAAAAAAAAAAATAAAAAAAAATACAAAACATTATAAAGTTAAAAAATACGTTATTAACTAGACTTAACATTGATATTTACTAAAAATATACATATTAATACTAGTGCTATGTAAATATATATGCCAATCATATGTACTTTATTATAATACTATATGCTTTAGAATTTACTACTTGAATAATAGTGAGTAAAATTATTCTTTATTATTAAAGTAGTATAATTTGAAATAAAAGATATAAAAATACATTTTTAGCTATGTTGTAGTTAGTTGTAGCATAAAAAATAATAAAAAAATAGACAAAACAAAAAAAAAACAAAAAATTAAAACAAATAAAAAAATGTATCTAATATAATTTAACCTAATATAATTTACATTATGTTTTAGGCATTAGATCGATCGATTTAAACAGCTGATTATGCTTTTTGTAAATATATTACAATATGTAAAAATTAGACCTACATAAATAATGTACATATATGGCATATCACATATCTTAAAAGGAGTACCTATAAGTTCTAGTAAATAAAAATCTTAGAATTATAAAAATACATTTTCAGCTACCATTACAAAAAAAAAAGAAAAAATGTCAAAAATAGATACAAAATATTAAAAAGTAAAAAAAAAACGTTCTTAACTAGACTTAACATTATATTATTATGCTATTTACTAAAAAATATATTAGCATTAGTAGTATGGAAAAATGAACATTTAATAAAATATAAACATGGCTGCGTGCGTAAGAAGTAGTTTGTAAATACTTATTTAGTTCGTACATTAGTATTATCGATAACTTAATTCTAAAAAATATTTCAAAAAATATGTAAATAACACTGGTTCTTTAATGTTAATTGTACTTTCTTATTCTTAAAATATCTTCACCATATTATGTATCACATGTAAAAATCGAATGAATCTCCGAAAATACCTCAATAAAATGTTTACTTTGATGTATAACATCAATAATGACAATATAAGAATTCATAAATATATCAATTTTTCAGATATTTTAAAATGACATGGTCACAAAAACAGGGGAGAAGTCTCTCCCGAAAAACCCGAAAAGTCTTTTTATTTAAAATATTTAATTTGCAAATATCTAATAAAATTGAATTTAATTTTAAACAAATAAAGTTATTAGGTACTTATTTAGGCAATAATTTTATATACTGAAAATATATACCTTTTTACAATATATTTTACTGTATGTAGCTTTTCTATATTATCATTCACATGCTGGCGCGCATACACATTACACATGTTCGTAATATTTGAATTTACCCTCTTCAGATTCTTTAATGATATATCATTATTAAAATAAATCTAAATAAATGGTATTATTATTCAAAAATACACATCAAACAAAACAAAACAAATGACTTTAAAAACTATTTTTTGATAATAATTAATTATTTTGTTTCTACTTCAGCGATCAAAATATACTCTTAGACATTCATAAGAAACATCAACTTGAAATTATGAGAATGAGAATTCTGAATTTTATTCATTTCATGCTTTGTGATTGTGCATTTGGAAAAACAATCGTAAGTTTTGACAAAAAAAAGTATGAATATAGAAAAGTTATATGCTATAATTTGTTAACACGATGATCTTATCAAAATCTGGCTGTGCTATTTATTAGTAGTATAAATACGATGTGTCATGTATATATTGCGTAGTATTGTAAATATCAATCATCCGAACTGCATTTGTGATATTTAGTAGCCCTTAGATTTAGACACTCGAGCAAACTTATTTATTATTTATAAACTAACTAGCGACTCACCCTCGCTCCGCTCGGGTTCGTCCCTACTTACGTTTTGTTATTTAGTATAGATTTCTCAGAGATGAGATATTTTCCCGCAATAAAAAGTATCCTATATGTTGACCCGGATAACCGGCTATCATACCAAATTTTATCAAAATCTCTTTAGTGGTTTTTCCGTGATGCGGTAACAGACACACAGACAGACAGACAGACAGACAGACAGACAGACAGACAGACAGACAGACAGACGGACAGACAGACAGACAGATAGACAGACAGAGAGATAGACAGACAGACAGGCAAAACTTCTAAGAACTATAGATTCGGTCTCTGTATCGATAATAATGTCTATTTGAATAAGATTTTCCAAAAAATATTTAATGTACAGATTTGGCTTAGTTACAATTTTATTATATGTATAGATTTATAAATTTTACATACATACATTACTAATTTTGTTCTAATTAAGCACCGTCTAACACAGAAACCACTATGTATTTGATTCGTTAATCGCTACTTATGTGTATGCGATGTGTATCTTATAAATATTAGGAAATAGCTTAGTGTAAATTTCCTCCCTTGTAGTCAATTACACTCGAAAAGTATTATTAATACAATCATTAAAAAAGTCAAGAATGCGTGTATCAATGTGCACACGCGCAAGAAGTGAAATTTCTGTAGGTTATCGGTACTTTTTATAAAATTCAATTTATGTTTTAAATAATTAGGATAGGAGAGATACAAACATTTTTTTTAATCGATTTAAAAAGAAAACAATATTTTATTATTCACATGGTACAGATGGTGTTAAGATAAAATTTAATTTTCAATCTAATCTTGTAATGATCCAAAAAATTATATAATCCAATAAAATAAATAATAATACAGGGTTGCAAATTTTTTAATCAAAAAAAATATTTATAATGTATAAAAAATTATTTTACGTAAATATTTTTTTAACAATATTCATTTGATATGATTCCATCGCTCATTTAAAAATAAATGCAAGAAGTATTTTTTTAAAAATATCTATTTTTATTTAATTTATTCTTTGAAATATTCATATAAAAGTTTTAGACTATTTATTCGCTTCCGTAACAACCATTTCCGTTACAAAAATCATAACGTCAATCCTTTTTTCCCCTCTAATGGCGCGCCTACAGAAGTTTCACTTCAAAAAACCAAAACATTCAAAAACTATTCTCTATAAAACATCTAAAAATTATTATCTCTCTGGAATATCAAAATTTCAAACACATTCCATACCACATACATAGTAAATTGTAAATATGTAATTTTGAATATTTAAATATTGCTTGCATGAAATCAAAAAGTTTGCTCGGATTTAATTCTTTACACAGCAATTGCTATTGAATATAACCTAGTTAACTACAAAGGCGAGACTTTTTGATTCATGTAAAGATAAAACCAGTAAATATTATAATTTATATGTATTAATGCACTAATTAAAATATGATGTAAATATAAAAGAAATGGCATCTGGGTACACAATATGTAGTAACTATGTATATAACTAATATTTAGTCAAAAGGGTTCTCGCTCTGCATAAGGTGGGTAAGTTAATGATTTTGATGTGCCCACGATAGCGAGCCTCAAAACATTTTTTATCCAAACTTCTGTAGGTCAACGTCGCTTAAGCCTTTCCTAACTTCTTCGAATACACATATCAATAAAGATAGATTATAATATTAGAAGTAATTTAGGATATATTTAGAAAGGGGATTGTACACTTATTAATTGTTAATTCACGATCATTTAAAGATAAGCGCATGTGCAACTCTTTCGTTTAATAGTGTTTTAAATTATATTTGGTAATAATATTTAACAATTTTCCTATATTTATTGTATAAAAAAAATCAATTCATTTTAGCGCTAATATTATGACCATAATTTTCACATGTTAGGTACTTTTCAGCCTTTAGGTACTATTACAACATTAATGAGTTATAAGTTTCTTTATATTTATATTGAGGCAAGTCATTCTCATTGTTAATATATTCCATATATCTTAAGATAAATATTGTAAAAAGTTAGGTCGGTAGGTAATGTACCATATACTTGAATGTCAATTGTGGTGGTACCGACATTCAATATACGGGAACACTACTTACTGACCTACAATCTGCAAAAGGATAGAAAAATCATTCATAAGTTCTATTTATTAGACAAAATGAAAAACCAAAGAAAAAGAAGATAAAGGAACAAGGGATGGAATAAATAATGTGTGGGGATGTTAGCATGTTTTGGGAATAAGTAAAAAAGTCATAATTTAGTGACTGTCAACATTATGACCAAGACATGTTAGCCGTCCACTTCATTTGAAAACTTCTTCATCTATATCAAACAATATAATGGACAAAGCAGCTTTGCAATATTTTTTGTTGTTATTTTTTTTTTCTTTATAAAGCACCTGTCAAATATTATAATATAATTGTAAATTCATAGCGAATACTATTATTTCCTCTGCAAAGCGATTTAATATTTTTCGCGAAAACATGAAGTACATGTGTTTATCTTTTCGCAACAATGCGTATAACATTGGAGCTTGATGGATGATTTACATCATATTAAAATATGATGTAAATATAAAAGAAATGGCATCTGGGTACACAATATGTAGCAATTATGTATATAACTAATATTTAGTCAAAAGGGTTCTCGCTCTGCATAAGGTGGGTAAGTTAATGATTTTGATGTGTCCACGATAGCGAGCCTCAAAACATTTTTTATCCAAACTTCTGTAGGTCAACGTCGCTTAAGCCTTTCCTAACATCTTCGAATATACATATCAATAAAGATAGATTATAATATTAGAAGTAATTTAGGATATATTTAGAAAGAGGATTGTACACTTATTAATTGTTAATTCACGATCATTTAAAGATAAGCGCATGTGCAACTCTTTCGTTTAATAGTGTTTTAAATTATATTAGGTAATAATATTTAACAATTTTCCTATATTTATTGTATTAAAAAAAATCAATTCATTTTAGCGCTAATATTATGACCATAATTTTCACATGTTAGGTACTTTTCAGCCTTTAGGTACTATTATAACATTAATGAGTTATAAGTTTCTTTATATTTATATTGAGGCAAGTCAATCTCATTGTTAATATATTCAATATATCTTAAGATAAATATTGTAAAAAGTTAGGTCTGTAGGTAGTGTACCATATACTTGAATGTCAATTGTGGTGGTACCGACATTCAATATACGGGAGCACTACTTACTGATCTACAATCTGCAAAAGGATAGAAAAATCATTCAAAAGTTCTATTTATATGGTAAAATGAAAAACCAAAGAAAAAGAAGGTAAAGGAACAATGGATGGAATAAATAATGTGTGGAGATGTGAACATGTATTGAGAATAAGTAAAAATGTCATAATTTAGTGACTGTCAACATTATGACCGAGACATATTCGCCGTCCACTTCATTTGAAAACTTCTTCATCTATATCAAACAATATAATGGACAAAGCAGCTTTGCAATATTTTTTGTTTTTAATTTTTTTTTCTTTATAAAGCACAAGCCTCTAATGGCGGGCCTAAAGAAGTTTCACTTCAAAAAACCAAAACATTCAAAAACTATTCTCTATAAAACATCTAAAAATTATTATCTCTCTGGAATATCAAAATTTCAAACACATTCCATACCACATACATAGTAAATTGTAAATATGTAATTTTGAATATTTAAATATTGCTTGCATGAAATCAAAAAGTTTGCTCGGATTTAATTCTTTACACAGCAATTGCTATTGAATATAACCTAGTTAACTACAAAGGCGAGACTTTTTGATTCATGTAAAGATAAAACCAGTAAATATTATAATTTATATGTATTAATGCACTAATTAATATATGATGTAAATATAAAAGAGATGGCATCTGGGTACACAATATGTAGTAATTATGTATATAACTAATATTTAGTCAAAAGGGTTCTCGCTCTGCATAAGGTGGGTAAGTTAATGATTTTGATGTGTCCACGATAGCGAGCCTCAAAACATTTTTTATCCAAACTTCTGTAGGTCAACGTCGCTTTAGCCTTTCCTAACTTCTTCGAGTACACATATCAATAAAGATAGATTATAATATTAGAAGTAATTTAGGATATATTTAGAAAGGGGATTGTACACTTATTAATTGTTAATTCATGATCATTTAAAGATAAGCGCATGTGCAACTCTTTCGTTTTATAGTGTTTTAAATTATATTATGTAATAATATTTAACAATTTTCCTATATTTATTGTATAAAAAAATATCAATTTATTTTAGCGCTAATATTATGACCATAATTTTCACATGTTAGGTAATTTTCAGCCTTTAGGCACTATTATAACATTAATGAGTTATAAGTTTCTTTATATTTATATTGAGGCAAGTCATTCTCATTGTTAATATATTCCATATATCTCAAGATAAATATTGTAAAAAGTTAGGTCTGTAGGTAGTGTATCATATACTTGAAGGTCAATTGTGGTGGTACCGACATTCAATATATGGTAAACACTACTTACTGATCTACAATCTGCAAAAGGATAGAAAAATCATTCAAAAGTTCTATTTATATGATAAAATGAAAAACCAAAGAAAAAGAAGATAAAGGAACAATGGATGGAATAAATAATGTGTGGGGATGTGAACATGTTTTGAGAATAAGTAAAAATGTCATAATTTAGTGACTGTCAACATTATGACCGAGACATATTCGCCGTCCACTTCATTTGAAAACTTCTTCATCTATATCAAACAATATAATGGACAAAGCAGCTTTGCAATATTTTTGTTGTTAATTTTTTTTTCTTTATAAAGCACCTGTCAAATATTATAATATAATTGTAAATTCATAGCGAATAGTATTATTTCCTCTGCAAAGCGATTTAATATTTTTCGCGAAAACATGAAGTACATGTGTTTATCTTATCGCAGCAATGCGTATAACATTGGAGGTTGATGGCAAATGAAGCAATTCCACTTAGAAAATTTCAGAAACTAGAAATAGAATACAGAACCTTTATAATTCGATATACACTAGTTGTAAAAGTACTGCTTACAAGTAGTAATACAGCCCATTAAAAAAGGTTCTAATTTGCCACCAATAAAAATTAAAAGCTATTTTATGTATCTACATACATATATTCAATAATGACTGTGATGGTAACTTTAACCCGATGATTCACGACATTCTTGCCTTTACATATTAATTGAAACAAGATAGAAGCAATCACAAGGTCATTAAATGATTCACATTACAGGTGATAATATCACCTAATAACTTGAAATTATACGAAGTAATCTCAGCGGATGGTTTTTAGTTTTGGGAGAAAGTTGGAAAATTATAACTGCGTTATATGGATAAATTTCAAAATAAAGTCTATTCCAAATCTGTTGAGCGTAAATGATAAGAAACATACAAGATCACTCACAATTAATGTATCTACATTGTACATCATGATATCTTTTTTTATATTTACTATTACAAGAAATTTAAAAAAAAAAAGTTTTATTATAGTTTGTGTTATTTGTCCATCATCAGCATTGTGATTTTGACCTCTTAAACAATAGCACTACAAATTAAAAAAAAATAAAAACCGACTTCCAGGCACTGAAAAGTTAAAAATAACTAAACGGGGGTTTTCATTTAGAATAGATACTTAATCAGATATTTTCGAAGTCGGTGTGCTTCGATTTGTATTGGCTGGCACCGATTTCGAAAAAATCTGATTAAGTATCTATTCTAAATGAAAACCCCCGTTTAGTTATTTTTTACTTTTCAGTGCCTGGAAGTCGGTTTTTATTTATTTTTTTAAAAAGTTTTTATTTTTCCATATTTAGTGTAGACGTATCATCAATACAAATTAATCAAGCCCAAACACCAGGTAATTGCTGTAAATCGTTGAGGAGTTCCCTCGACTATCTTTCGGGTCCATCATCAGATCGACTCCAGACCTTCATTAAATAGTAGTGCTTTAAAATACCTAATGAAAATGTTATCAAACGCACTAGTCGCCGCTACAATTTTCGAAAGTTCCCCTCGATTTCTCTGGGATCCCATCATCAGATCCTGGTTTCCTTATCATGGTACCACTCTTGGGATATCTCCTTTCCAACAAAAGAAGAATTATCAAAATCGGTTCATAAACGACGAAAAAATGCCCGAACAAACATAAAAATAAAAATAAAAAAATATATATATATACGGTCGAATTGAGAACCACCTCCTTTTTTTGAAAGTCGGTTAAAAAAGAACGCAAAATCAAATTTTGTATGATAATAATATCTACTTTTTATTATTTCATTAAACAATTCTCTTGCTGTTAAATTGTATATTAAGCATTTTATATTTCCATTTCAATTTTTATTTATATTAAATTGTGTAAATAGATTATCGTATTCTTTTTGTCTGGAAGTCGTTTTTTTTTTTTAAGTTTTTTTCAGTCTATATTTTAGTACTTCTACTTCTTCGACTATTGCTAACATTCTAGTATGAATTCTAAATCTTTTACTATAATGTTACACAAAAGTCGATGAAATAGATATAACTCCAAAAGGAAGAAGAATCCGAAAACCGTTGTTCTTCAACATGTTAATACAAGGTAGACCTAGGAGATGAGGTTCAGAACAGTGAGTACATTCCTGTTAGTCATCGGCATAGAGGCAATGGAACGCATCCACAAATTCACATACCTTGGTAGTTGCGTGTCAGAAATAGGAGGAACCGAAGAGGATATCACTTTGAGTATCGCCAAAACACGATCAACCTTCGCACACCTTCAGCCCATATGGCAATTACGGAAACTGATAAGAAGAATCAAGCTCAAAACCTTTTGGTCCAACATGAAGACTATACTGCTATACGGATGTGAGACGTGGAAGGTCACCGAGAATATCTCGCAGCAACTACAAATCTTCTTGAACCGATGCCTTCGTAAAATCCTTGGTATTTACTGGCCTGATAAAATTTCCAACTAGCACATTTGGAAACGCTGCAATGAAGTCAAATCACCTAGCAGATCAAACGCCGTAAATGGAGCTGGATAGGTAACACTCTCTGAAGGGATTTAAACCATATACCGAGGCAATCCTAGACTGGTATCCCCAAGGAAAACGCAACCGTGGTCTTCCAAAATAGATCTAGTGGCGGACTATCATTGATGAAGGGAAGGCCATCGGGAAAACCTGGAGCGAAATCAAACACGAAGCTCAAGACCGAACGGGATGGCGATGCACTGTAGACGCCCTCTGAGACTTAGGAACATAAGTAAGTCAAGATAGAAGTTTATTCAATGATTCTCATAATAGGTAATAATATCACCTAATTACCTGAAATTATAGGAAGAAATTTTAGAGGATAGTTTTTAGTTTTGAGGGAAAGTTGGAAAATTATATCTTCGTTATGTGGACAAGTTTTCTTCTCACGAAAAAGGAGTTAAAAGTTAATATTGGCAGATCCACATTTTCCGTCACTTTAGATCTATACGTAAGAACACTATAGATGTAAGTAACGGGAAATTTGGTTAAGACCATTGACCGACCAACTTCATTTATTTTTTTGTACTTTTGGTTAACGCAGCCAATTACACTGAACTGGCCATCTGCAAGGAAGTTGTTTTAGTGTTCTAGATCATGCGAAAGCTTTATCAATTTCCACATTTATAATTATAGTCTGATAGAAACGTAATCCTATGTATAACCAAAGAGCGACCTAAAATTTTGTTACTAATGTCTTACTCACCCCACAGTTATTCAACTCAAACTCAAACAATGGAACCCGGAAAAAACTAACCAAAATATCTGATAATATATTTATTTCTATATGATTGTTTTTGTATAACATTCCTTATTTTCCAATATGTATAGTTTCTTTCTCTTTATTGTTGATATTTCAATCATCACACAATTTTGATGTCATATAGGTCTCTTGACAACCGCTTCTATGATTCGTTTTGTAAAATTATCATGGAACCGGATGTCGAAAGATCTGTGGATGTCTACGACAGAATTGAATGGAGAAAGAAGATCAACAAGAGACATGAAATGAATGAAAACTCATATTTAATGACATTTGTATATTACTTTCTTAACCACGCTTGGCTTTTTTCTTCATCAAAAGATGTGTTCTTATTATTATATATAGATATATTTCTCTTTTCTCGGAAATCACTTAGTGTATAGAACTTGAATGTTACCTGTTTGGTTCTCACACAAATCTGCGTATCACAAATTATACAATATGCCTTATTGATGTACGTTTATATTAGTATTATTATTATATAATATTATTGTACCTAAATAATAATGACATGATAATATATATTGTATAGTGTTCACTCTATATGTATTCAGAAAATTAAGAACGAAAATCAAGAAAGAAGATTATTAAAGAAACTAATGTTATCTGTACAGTGGGATGTTTTGAAGTAAAGGTGATAATGAGATAATCTTTTCCTCAAAACATGTACACCGACCGTTTAACATAACACCGAAAATTGAAGAAAAGTACGACAAAAATTTTGCTGAGGAGTTCCTTCTTTGTGAGGGATATTTTTGAATATGTCTAAAAGAAAAATTAAAAAGGGGATGAAAGTTTATATACATAAAGTCATGTCTAAAGTAAGAAACATGGAAATCAATAATAGAAAATCCCATCCGGGTTGACATGTTTGTCAAGAATACTGGATAGCTCCGTCGGAATATCGATTTTAATCGCTTCGATTTATTGATGGGACTGTCCAAATTTTCTTGACACCACTTCATCTGGGCCTGAAAGAATTCTACATGTTTTTAGAAATGTACTTCTAATGTATTTGGGATCCTTTATATTGTATGTACATAGATTTTTTATTTCTTTCTAGCAGTACTTTGGAAATGCTTCGAGAATTTGTATTCTTATTCGTATTTTTCTGAATAAATGTATATTATAAAGTAAATGTTTTATTTTATTCTATTAATAACGTTTGAATAAAAATGAGAAACTGTTTTTTTTACTTAATAAATCTATTTCACATACCAATCGACATCATACTATATAAAAATTCACGCTAACTATACCATATTCACTATCTAATATCTATCTATCTATACTAACTATTATGATCTATTTCTTACCTTTTGAAGAAAAACTATACCTTACTGTTAATAGACAAATTTTAACTATTTTATAATTGACGTTTTAAAGGTGAAAAAATATAAATTATACACAAAATTTTTACCACCTACTTCTCTATGACCTCTTTTGAGATTAGGTAGAGTCTATTAATAAAATAAAGTATCATACTTTTTTGAATACACTTAAAAAGTATTATCATAAATAACTCAATGCTATAAATATGAAATACGAAGGCGAGAGACTCGTAGATTTTTCCAATTTAGAATTAGTTCTGTAAGTATCTTCGACTCCTTGATTTAACCGACACATTAATTCCTAATACAGATCGATATCGTGACACAAGAAAAAAGCTTTAAGGCTCTTGAAATATTAATCATTCTCATTAACTAATCCTTCTTGACAAAAGGACGTTACAACTCTTTTTTATGAACAAATAAAGTCATAAAGCAAATGTAGAAACCCGACTCTAGCCTGATAATACAATAATTCGCCATCGCCGAGCGGTTTAATGATAGAACCGGCAGGTGGATCCTGGAACCTTTCAATAGCTTTTAATAAGCCTTAACTTCGACCTCATTTGTTTTTTTTTCTGATGAGGTTTACATAGCGTACTCGGGGACGAGGCTTTGATGATGTAGCTCGGATAGTTGAAATTTCCAACAGCAATTTTAGTTTATTTACTTTATTTTGGCGAGTAAAGTATATAAAGTATATAATATTTGATCTGATGTTTAAACTGGAAGATAGAGCTTGATCTGGAACTTGAAATTTTACAATAGCTTCTAGTAAGCATCTCGAGCTTGAACTCGTTTAGTTTGTTTTGATAAGTGTAGTAGTATAACATGCTTGGTCCGAAGGTTTGATGATGGAGCTTAGAGGCGGTGGAGATTGGTTTAGATTCGTTAAACTGATCTTATTGCTGAGCAATAGGACACATCTCGGCCAAGCTAAGGTAAAAAGTGCGTATGTATCGTATAAACGAAAATACAATATTTACCATCCTTTGACAAAAATGATAGTAAATACTGTTTGAAACAAAGTTTCAATCCCTGGCACAAAGAGATTGAAATATTAAATGCTAAACGAATAACCCTTTGACAAGTCGAATGTAAAAAACAAACAAGTATGCAGAATAATTACTGTGAGGGACTTAACAGGACACGGGTAAAAATAAAACCGCGTACCAGGACAACTTGATGAGAAGTATATTCAATTACGAATGACCCACACGGTACAACAAAAAGTAATAAAAGTTAAAGTTAACTGTGAGTAGTTTAAAAATTCGTTGCCTTAAAAAATCATCAGGCGCTCGAACATGCCCCCGGACGTTGAAAGATCATCTTTCAACAAAAATCAGCCTCTGCTACGGGTAACGGGCAAATTTTATTGAAGGCTCGTCTGATTACTCCAGCGGACGTCTTGATATCAGCCACACGAGCAATTGAATCCGATCCTGGATGCACTGCAACAATTCTTCCTAATTTCCACTTAAGAGGGGGTAGGTTATCCTCTTTAATCACTACCAAGGAACCAAGCTTCAACTCATCTCTACAGGAGCGCCATTTTGTTCTCTGTTGTAATTCGGAAACAAACTCCTTGCTCCAACGAACCCAGAAATGCTGGCGAAGTTGCTCAATCCTTTGGAAACGAGTTAAATGATGAACGGAATCGTCCCGGCAATCACGCTGTGGTAGTGAAGTAAGCGATCTACCAATGAGAAAATGTCCTGGCGTCAGAGGTGTATAGTCTGCAGGATCAGAAGACATTGGCGTTAATGGGCGAGAGTTTAATATCGCCTCAATTTGGATCAATGTGGTGTTAAGTTCTTCGAAGGTAAGGTTACAATTTCCCAACACTCGCTTGAGATGATACTTCGTCGACTTTACACCCGCTTCCCAGAGTCCGCCAAAATGAGGAGTATACGCGGGGATAAAATGCATTTTAATGCCATCATTTGCCAAATTTTCACTCAACGAGTCACAATTAAATTTAAGAAATTTTGAAATTTCGTGGTACGCGCCAACGAATGAGGTACCGTTGTCGGAAAATATATTGATGGGTTTTCCCCTACGCGAAATAAATCGGTATAAAGCTAATAAATACTTATTAGTACTCAAATCACCTACTAGTTCCAAATGGATAGCCTTAGTAGTGAAACAAATAAATATCGCGATGTACACCTTTACTAGCCTACAACCTCGGCCTTGCCGACTAGCGCACATTATAGGGCCAGCGTAATCCACGCCAACACTTTCGAAAGGAAAACCTCCCGGAAGAAGTCGCTGCTGAGGCAAATTTCCCATTAATGGTGTAACTACACTACCTTTTATCCGACAACAGCGCACACAGCTACGATAGCATGCCTTCGCTAAATTTCGGCCACCTATGGGCCAATACGATTCTCTTATCGAAGCCAATAATAATTGCGGTCCCGCGTGCATCAATTTCTTATGTTGATAATTAAATAATAATTTAGTAAAAATATGAGTAGACTGTATAATAAAAGGGTGGTTTTTTACAAGTATTTGCAAAGTGACCCTTACGAAAACAATTATAGCACACTTTATAATTAGGCAGTAATTTAAAACGGGCTTCATTACTTAATGAAAGGAAATGTGAACAGCTGCTTAAACTGTGGTCACCTTTACAGTTTGGACAAGGCTTAGTGACCGACTCAGTGCTTAAATTACCAGAATTTTGTGTCGTTACCATAGATTTTACCTTAAGATGTGATTTAGTAACAATAACGTTATTTCGTGATAATTCCAAAGTTTCAATTAAGTCAGCGCGTGTGCGAACGAATTGAAGGAAGACATCGAAAGTAATCTTACTATCTTTGTCTATGTGCCCTTTAAACTCCTCCCATTCGCGATAAGATTTATGATCTAACTTGCGAGTAACTAAATATATTAATAAAGTATCCCATTGTTTGACAGGCTCGCCTAAGGATTCCAATGATCGCAAGTTTTTATTTAATTGATCTATCAAACCTTTTAACGCCAAAGAAGACTCTTTAGTGATAACTTCAATGTTAAATAACGCTGATACGTGATTTTGCACTAATAACCTTTTATTATTAAAACGATCACATATTAAGTCCCAAGCCACAGTGTAGTTATTGGCAGAGAATTCAATCGAATGTATAACTGCAGCAGCAGATCCTTCCAGGGAAGCACGCAAATAATGAAATTTATTTATGTCATCAATCTCGTCGTTATTATGGATGAGACTGGTAAAGGTGTCACGAAATTCCAACCAGTTACTATATGAACCACTAAATTTTGTTAACTGTATAGTAGGTAACTTAATAGGTTTGTGAACAGTGGCACGAGTACTTTTAGAACTAGCAATTGATTCATTATCTTTATTATATAATTTTAATAATTCTCGAGACCTAGACAAGGCGTTATAGTATAATGACTCGAACTCAGAACGCTCAGACAACTGTATTTTTATATCATCAACCACACATTCTAAACGCAACTGTACCTCATCGTATTGTTCATATAAAGATTCAATCTTGCTCATGCGCAATTGTAACTCGGTAACATCACAACTATTTAATTTTTTGTTACTTAATGCGTCGAGATAATTAATAAATGCAGTTAAGCGACCCTTAAAACTACCTCGTTTCTTTATTAACTCCCTTTCCTCGGACATACTGGGAAACGTGTGATGTCGACCTGGAATGTATATAATAACAATTTCAAGTTTATGAACAATAAAATACTTAACTACACAAAACGTTGAAGTACCTACGTGTTACGTAATAAGTTAACGATTTATTTTAATTTGTACATAATAATACAAAAAAGCAATTTATAATCTTAATATGTAAATACAATTAATAAATCTATAATAAAAAAATATTTTTTGTTTAATTTTGTCCTTATTCTTTAATAATTATTTTTAAAACAGAAATATAAGTAAATAACTTTAACAAATTATAACTTTAAGTACACTACGGGTTAATTAACTTAATTTACAATATAATTAATAATAACTTGAAATAATATCTAACACTAACTAACAAATTATTTCTAACACATACCTACGCATGAGTTAAAATAATAGTTAAAACAGGTAAAAATGTACTAACCTTTTATATAAACTTATTATAAAATTAAATACAACCTGTTCGAGTGTTGGGTGACGATATTATTTAAATAAAACTTAACACCGTTGAAAATAATGTGTACTAGATCTTTCCATTACTTCTCAGTACCGGCCAATTCCATGTCCATGTTAATTAATTATTTCCGTCGTTAACAATCGCTGATTTGGATATATAATCTTCAATAACTTTAATTAGTATCCATATAAACACTATCCGCTCGATAAAGGACCATGTGAGGGACTTAACAGGACACGGGTAAAAATAAAACCGCGTACCAGGACAACTTGATGAGAAGTATATTCAATTACGAATGACCCACACGGTACAACAAAAAGTAATAAAAGTTAAAGTTAACTGTGAGTAGTTTAAAAATTCGTTGCCTTAAAAAATCATCAGGCGCTCGAACAATTACAATATAGCAGGACACTATTTTTGTTTACATTCATAAAGTTGCAACGTGAGTTTGCTCAACAATGTTTGATGTTTAGTTCAGTACTAAAAGGGTGTAAGTAAATAACTAATTTATTTCTACTGCAGCTTTAAAGCAAGACAAACTCTTTTGCACCAAAGTAATTACTTTGTTAACATAGTAACTTTTGCCTGGACTTTGTATGTCTTGTATTCAGCCCTTTTTAATGTCCCACTGCTGGGCACGGGCCTCCCTTCAATACGAGGGGAATCAGGCCATAGTCCACCACGCTGGCCAAGTGCGGGTTGGCGGACTTCACATGTCTTTCGAAAACTTGCAGGTTCTCTCAGACATGCAGGTTTCCTCACGATGTTTTCCTTCACCGTAAGGCAAGTGGTAATCATGTTAGAAATGATTCACGCATGAAAATATCAGAGGTGCGAGACCCGGGATTTGAACCCGCTTCACTCGGTTTCCCAAGCGAGCGCGTTACCACTGGGCTACCACTGCCTTTACTAACTCATAATAAGGAAAATCTTTATATTTTATTGTAAAGTTTTTCATACATATATCTCAACATAAAAAAAATTGTAAAAGCCAAATAAAAAAATCGATGAAAGAATATATAGAGTTCTCGTCTATTAGCGTGGGCGTCTGTCTCTCTTTCTTTCAATGTCGATAATCCAACGGAACTATATAGAAGTTTTATGCCGCTTCATACTAATAATATAAGGAGACAGAGTATTTTGTTTGTAGGTTGGTCGGTTCGTTAGTTTGTTGGGTTGTTGGTTTGCTTGTGGGTTTGTTTGTTTGTTTTTTTTTTTGTGTATTTGTTTGTTTGTTTGAACGCGCTAATCACAGAAACTACTAATCCGATTTTTTTTTTTGCATTAGATAGCCCGTTAACTGAGGTAGGCTATAGGTTATATATCATCCCGAAAAAATGTGCGGTTCCCGTGGGATAGATTTGTTTTTGTCTAGGGACGAACCCGAAGCGAAGCGAAGATGAGTCGCTAGTTTAGTAGAAAGCTGTTATTTTGACATTACAAACAGATACTTCAATTTTATTTATTTGTATAGATTATGATGATATATACATACATGTATATGATATATGATAATAATAATAATAGATTTTGATTGTTGTAATTTTTCATTACTTATTTTGAGTTTTTAAAAATATTTTTTCACCCTAAATCTTGTCCAATTTGCCGTAACTTTCCCATTTACGTCCATTTATAAAATCATCAGTACATACATGTTCATACATATTACTAGTCCACTCCCACATGTACAACATTCATACTGAAATACATAATGCTTTTGATTAATTCGAACAGACGTATAAAGTTCGCAGAATAATAATTATGTACATCCCTTATATGAAATGTGAGCCGTATTATGTGCTCCGAGCTATTTCTCCGAACTGTACCTGGGTCCTAGATGCACTGCGATATTGATTTTATTTTAAGCTTTATTTACGTTTAACACGATTCCATGTAATGAAATAAACTTTATTCAATTAGACTTATTACAAGTGCTTTTGAAATCTGTTTTCAATATATATATTACACCTTTGATGAAATTTCAGAAATTACCTACATATATTTTAATTAAATGTGAAATATTACAATAATAAAATAAAAACGTAACTTTATAAAATATAAATCGTAGAAAGAGTGCGAGATTTTTGTACAATTTTGTGTTATAGCTTATTATCTAGAGTATTATAAACTCAGTATGTAGACATAACAAATATTAGTGACTAGCAGCTCGCCATAGCCTCGCTCGGGTTTGTCCCCAGTGAAAAACGAAACGAATTTATCCTTCAGGAACCGTACATTTTTCCGGTATAAAAAGTAGCCTATGTGTTATTCCAGACTATTTATAATCTATACTGTGCCAAATTTAATCGAGATCCGTTCAGCTGTTCTAGCATGATTGCGTAACAAACATTCATACATCCAAATTTCCGCATTTATATAGTAGTAACATAAGTTATTTACTAAGGCTCGGTAAAAACTTGATTTTGTTGCTTTTGAATTAGCCAAAGTATGTTGAATAACAGACGATAAATTAGTGCCCTCCCGTCACGGCATTTGAGGTAATTTTATTTTGTAATTGCCTTATTCGTTACACAAATGCTTACTTCACCTCCACAAAAAGGTACATATCTCAAACATATTTGAAGCCGTGGTTTTTAAAGAGATTTTAACGAGAAAAGAGATTGTATAAAATCTTTCTTGTTATCTGAGTTTTGTGGGTGAATTTTTCATACGTCTCTCTCTTCTAGAGAGTCTCATTAGATACGAAAGCTTAGGTTGCTTTAATAAGTTCGCATGTTACAGGAAATTATAGCCGTTGTTAAACTTGCACAATCTATTCAAATTAAAATTAAACATACCTTGAAATAAAAATAATTAGGATAGGTGAGATACAAAAAAAAATTAAATAACGTATATTAGGCATATACAATCATATATTTATAGAATATCATTTAAGGAAAGAATATAATATTATATATCATTTGTCAGACAATAATAACGGTTACCATAGCAACAAACGTTCGCCTCGCCCGTAACGTTAAACTTTTCGTAACGCATTCACCAGCTTACTCCCCTTGTCAAGCGTGCGTAAAAAAGTTTTATTTCAAAAAGTTTTATTGAAATCATCTAATTATACTCGTATGATGTTCGCACTAAGAGTCAGGGACTAAAATATTCTGGTGGAGACTAAACATAAATTTTCAAATTAATACGCTCATTCGAAACTATTACTATACCTACTGGTATATATGAACTAATGATATAACATAAATAATGATACCATATTATAAGCATAAATCCTCTATGTTGATATTTGATAATTAATTAATCTGTCATTACATCAAGCTGTCGAGAGCTTTGTCAAGTTGACTTTACATTTTTCTCGACCTAGCGTAATATATGAATCCATAAACCAGAAATTAATAAAAGTCTTTAAAAATAAATAATTAACTGTTAGATTTATGTAATAAAGTTTCTAGTATTGTTCTTTAGTGCTTATATCAGAAGTGGGATCGGCCACTTCACCTTTTGTTAATTTCTGGTTATTTTTGCGTATTTTTATTGAAAAAGTGTATGTTTGTATTGCGGTGTAAGTAATTGTGATAATGGGTAAAGGAAAGCCTACGCGTAGCCGTTCAAAAGAGCGTAATGCTTCGAAACGACGCCGAAGTTCTCGCAGTCGCTCTACTCGTAATTCGGAATTGTGTGAATCTTTACGATCTATTGTTACTCGGTTAAATGCGTTAGAAGATAGGTCATCGGTGATGGCGTCAACTAATAATAATAATTGCAATGTTGATTTAAGCACTACGACTAGTGATTCTACTAAGGAGATTGTTGAGGCTATTCATTCCTTAAAAACTAGTTGTCCCCGTGATTATTACGTGTCTAATTTCGATCCCAATGTACACAATATTGATTTTTGGTTCGATGAGGTAGATCGCGCGCAAAGTATTAATAAATGGAGAGATGTTGAATGTTTGTCGCGTATAGGTCACTGTTTTAAGGGTGACGCTAAGTCATGGCTAAATGACTGGGTTACCGCGGAGCGCTCGTGGAGTAATTTTAAGAAAGATTTTAAATCCTTATGTGTTAAAAATATTGATATGGCTAATATTTGTACGACGTCTTGAGTACTAATTCTGATGCCTATCCTACGTTTGCTGAATATGCTCGACGATCCTTACTGCGTTTGCATATGGTAAAAGAGTTGAGTGAGGAACTTATAAGCGCAATCGTTATACGTGAATTACCGATCCGCATGTAAACGCATCGGCTACAAATGAAAATCTTATGCCGTGTAATATAGTTAATTACGTATCCATCTTCATTAAGCCAGCTGTAGTTAAAAGTGAGCGTCACTTATCTCATAGTGCCCCAATGCATAGGCAGGTAATAAAACCACGTGTCGTTAAACATACGGCTCTACCTGCATCTTTCAAATGCTTTTCATGTGGTCTAGCGGGACATAAACAAGCTACGTGTCCGAAAAATCAAACACCGTCTTCTTGTACTACTACGACTAATAATGACATAAGGCCGAATTCTAAAATAACTTGTGCGTATTGTAAAAAGTTAGGTCATCATATCAACGTTTGTTTTGCTAAGCAGCGTTCGGATCAGGAGAAGAGTAATGTTAATTTTTGTTCGTTGTCTAAATTAAATAATTATAGGGATGTCATGGTTGGAGTGTTTCAAGGGATACTTATTGATATCCTAATAGACTAGAAAAGTATAAGATAAAGAATAAGATACTAGAATAGTATCTTATTTCATCCTCCGTTATTAATCATTTATCATATGAAACACAAAAATTAATTAATTAGTTAGATGAGGGACAATTAGATGTAAATTGTTATCAAGAAGAACGATATTCTTTATTACAAATATACGCCATTAGGGGGCCAACCACTTTTATTTTGCTACGTTTCTAAAAATTTATCGTTTAAGTGTGTTAACAATTTTTCATGACCAAAATTGTTACATGATTGTAGATAAAACGGTTGGATTAATTTTAAATCATTTTTGGTTTCCGGGCCTTTTTGCATTTGTAAAAATTATATAACTCATTGTTTAACTTGTATTATCTATAAAAGAGTCTTGCGAGCCTAATTACAGCTTATTACATCTTGGCCTAAGCCCGATACTGTTTTTCACATGCTCAATCTAGATGTCTTGGGAACTTTACCGGAATCGCAAGGTTATAAGCATGTCATGATAGTAGTAGATGCTTTCTCTTAATATTGTCTTTTGTACCCTATTCGCAAACAGGACGGTGAAGAGTTTCAACGTGTGATGAAAAATGTAATGTCCTTATTTGGTACTCCTCAACTTATTGTAACTGACAGGGGTCGAATGTTCGAATTCTCTGTATTTGTAAATTGGATGAATGATTCTGGTTGTAACATCCATCATATAACACCCGAAATGCACCACGCAAATGGTTAAGTAGAGATATACGTGTGTACGGTACTTAATATGCTGTGTATAGAGGCGAACCATAAGAAAAATGATTGGTCTGAAGAATTATGGCGTTTGCAGATTGTGCTTAATATCACTAAGCAAAAGACCACTGAAACTTCTCCATTAAATCTTTTGATAAGTAGTAAAGGTGCTACTCCTGTAATCCAAGCTCTGGTTTGTAAAATAACAGTTCATTGTTCAGCAACTGACCGCTAATCCTTGAGGGAGTTAACCTGGCAAAGGACGGCCGAGCGTCTTAAAGAGAATCAGAAGCAGTAGGATGAATACGTCAATAAGGGGCGTAAATCACCTCAAGAATTTCAGATCAACGATTTGGTTTTTGTAATTAAATACGTGCAATCCAAAGGAAAATTGGATTCTGCTATGCGTTGTCCTTATAGTGGCAAGGGTCCTTGAGAATGGGCGTTATGAATTGCAGCTTTTGGCTGGAGCCTATGGAAAGCTGACTCATGCCGGGGCACAGTTTATGGTGCCGTGGAAGGGGGAATGGACTCCTGATGAATGTGCTGCTTTCTTTGTTAGCAAGTAACTAACTCTTCCTTGAATACTAGACCTTGATGAGTTATGTCTAGTCTTGTGTATACTAGACCTTGATGTGTTATGTCTAGTCTTGTGAGTATACTAGACCTTGATGAGTTATGTCTAGTCTTGTGTGTATACTAGACCTTGATGTGTTATGTCTAGTCTTGTGAGTTTACTAGACCTTGATGAGTTATGTCTAGTCTTGTGTGTATACTAGACCTTGATGTGTTATGTCTAGTCTTGTGAGTATACTAGACCTTGATGTGTTATGTCTAGTCTTGTGTGTATACTAGACCTTGATGTGTAATGTCTAGTCTTGTGAGTATACTAGACCTTGATGCGTAATGTCTAGTCTTGTGAGTATACTAGACCTTGATGTGTTATGTCTAGTCTTATGTATATACTAGACCTTGATGTGTTATGACTTGTGCATATTAGACTTTGATGAATTATATTTAACTTTGTGTAAATACTAGACCCTGTGTTTGATTTGTCTAGCCTTTTGAATATGCAATCTATCTTTATGGTGTTTATCATTACACTGATTGTATGTATTATGTAATATTGAAATAGATAATAACTTTTTGCTTGCAACTTTTTAGGTGCAGATCACTCAAATGAGTTAATGACTCCCTTATGTGCAGATGATATCGAAGTTAATACTGCTGGAACTCAAAACTGTTACAATGAAGAAGATGCTTTATTTCAGCCTGACGAGGGCGTCAGAATGTCAGGAGAGGCCGTATAAGCATAAATCCTCTATGTTGATATTTGATAATTAATTAATCTGTCATTACATCAAGCTGTCGAGAGCTTTGTCAAGTTGACTTTACATTTTTCTCGACCTAGCGTAATATATGAATCCATAAACCAGAAATTAATAAAAGTCTTTAAAAATAAATAATTAACTATTAGATTTATGTAATAAAGTTTCTAGTATTGTTCTTTAGTGCTTATAATATTATTAAAAATTATAAATATAACATATTAATTGTTGTAACATGATGTTCTGATATCCTGCATAACTAATTATCTATGCAGATAAATAAAATTGAAGTGTCTGTTTGTAATGTCAAAATAATAGCTTTATAATAAATGCATATGGAATTATATAGGGTACTTATAAGAAAAACATAATTTTTAAATTTTTTGTCTGTCTGTCTGTCTGTTTGTTCCGGCGAATCTCTGAAATGGCTGGACTGATTTTGACGCCACTTTCACTGGCAGATAGCTGATATTATAAGGAGTAACTTAGGCTACTTTTATTGTAGAAAAAGAATTAGGGCTTCGTTCAAAAAAATTAAAACGCACCCAGGGACGCACCCGAGCGAAGCGAGGGAAGTCGCTAGTCGCCAATATGACGACATGTACGACCACACAAATATTAGGTCGGTAGCAATACATCGTAAATTACATGTTTAGCTGCAACTTCAATTACGTCGCAATATGATGTTTTTTATTAAAAAAATTACAGAATCTTTAAGTCTTAAACAAGAAAAATTATCGCCATATGGATTTATATATGTTCATTCTAAAACATTATTACTTATAAAAAATAAAGATAAATAAATTAATTGCAAAAAATGAGAAAATAATAAAAGTATTAGTTATTGGTTTCTTTACACTTGTCTTATGAAACTAATCCAATTTTATATATGTAAATTGAAAAATATATTTTAGTTAAGCCCAAAAAGGATTCCCTGATGCAATTAATTATACCTTTATAGCTCCAACGCTACGCTTTATGAATTGATACTTTTTTAAAGTTTTGTATCGCATTTGATGTGATGTCAAACGCATAAACAACGTCAAAGGCAAAATCTTTTCCTACTTTGTTGACATCAAAACTGTGGATATGACATTTTACGAAATTTCGATAAAACAAAAATTCTGTTCAATCTTTCTCCATTCTACGTGACATAGGTGAAGTAGTCTAGTATTACAATATTAGTGCAGTATTACCATTTGTGCTTTATTGACACGTTTTGAAGCTTAACAAGAAAATGGAATTGATATTTCCATCTTTAATTTATTTAAATTACTAGCGACTCACCCTCGGTTCGGTTCGGTTATTGCTTACTTACGTTTTAACGTTTAGAAAAGATGAGATCTTTCCCCGCAGTAAAAGTATCCTATATGTTGACCCGGGTAACCAGCTATCATCCGCAACAAATTTCATCAAAATTCTTCCAGTGGTTTTTCCGTGATGCGATAACAGACAAACAGACGGACGGACGGACGGACGGACTGACAAATATTCTAAAAACTATAGATTCGGCCTCTGTATCGATAATAATGAGTATTTCAATAAGAAAATATTTAATGTACAGATTCGCCCCGCTGAAAAGTGTCGCTGAAATGTGTCGCTGCAAAGTGTCGCTGAAAAGTGTCGCTGAAAAGTGTCGCTGAAATGTGTCGCTGAAGAAGTGTCGCTGAAAAATGTGTCGCTGCAAAGTGTTGCTGAAAAGTGTCGCTGAAAAAAGTGCCGCTGAAAAGTGTCGCTGAAAAAAGTGTCGCTGAAAAGTGTCGCTGAAAAAAGTGTCGCTGAAAGGAGTCGCTGAAAAGTGTCGCTGAAAAAAGTGTCGCTGATAAGAGTCGCTGAAAAGAGTCGCTGAAACGTGTCGCTAAAAAGGTGTCGCTGAAATGTGTCACTGAAAAAGTGTCGCTGAAAAGTGTCGCTGAAAAGTGTCGCTGAAAAGTGTCACTGCAAAGTGTCGCTGAAAAGTGTCACTGCAAAGTGTCGCTGAAAAAAGTGTCGCTGAAATGTGTCGCTGAAAAAGTGTCGCAGAAAAAGTGTCGCTGAAAAAAGTTTCGCTGAAAAGTATCGCTGAAAAAAGTGTCGCTGAAAAGTGTCGCTCCCAAAAGTGTCGCTGAAATGTGTCGCTGAAAAGAGTCGCTGAAAAGTGTCGCTGAAAAAAGAGTCGCTGAAATGTGTCGCTGAAAAAGTGTCGCAGAAAAAGTGTCGCTGAAAAGTGTCGCTGAAATGTGTCGCTGAAAAAGTGTCGCTGAAAAAAGTTTCACTGAAAAGTGTCGCTGAAAAAACTGTCGCTGAAAAAAGTGTCGCTGAAAAGTGTCGCTGAAAAGTGTCGCTGAAAAGAGTCACTGAAAAGAGTCGCTGAATAGTGTCGCTGAAAAAAGAGTCGCTGAAAAAAGGGTCGCTGAAAAGTGTCGCTGAAAAGTGTCGCTGAAAAGAGTCGCTGAAAAGAGTCGCTGAATAGTGTCGCTGAAAAAAGTGTCGCTGATAAGAATCGCTGAAAAGAGTCGCTGAAACGTGTCGCTGAAAAAGGTGTCGCTGAAATGTGTCACTGAAAAAGTGTCGCTGAAAAGTGTCGCTGAAAAGTGTCGCTGAAAAGTGTCACTGCAAAGTGTCGCTGAAAAGTGTCACTGCAAAGTGTCGCTGAAAAAAGTGTCGCTGAAATGTGTCGCTGAAATGTGTCGCTGAAAAAGTGTCGCTGAAAAGAGTCGCTGAAAAGAGTCGCTGAATAGTGTCGCTGAAAAAAGTGTCGCTGATAAGAATCGCTGAAAAGAGTCGCTGAAACGTGTCGCTGAAAAAGGTGTCGCTGAAATGTGTCACTGAAAAAGTGTCGCTGAAAAGTGTCGCTGAAAAGTGTCGCTGAAAAGTGTCACTGCAAAGTGTCGCTGAAAAGTGTCACTGCAAAGTGTCGCTGAAAAAAGTGTCGCTGAAATGTGTCGCTGAAAAAGTGTCGCAGAAAAAGTGTCGCTGAAAAAAGTTTCGCTGAAAAGTATCGCTAAAAAAAGTGTCGCTGAAAAGTGTCGCTCCCAAAAGTGTCGCTGAAATGTGTCGCTGAAAAGAGTCGCTGAAAAGTGTCGCTGAAAAAAGAGTCGCTGAAATGTGTCGCTGAAAAAGTGTCGCAGAAAAAGTGTCGCTGAAAAGTGTCGCTGAAATGTGTCGCTGAAAAAGTGTCGCTGAAAAAAGTTTCACTGAAAAGTGTCGCTGAAAAAACTGTCGCTGAAAAAAGTGTCGCTGAAAAGTGTCGCTGAAAAGTGTCGCTGAAAAGAGTCGCTGAAAAGAGTCGCTGAATAGTGTCGCTGAAAAAAGAGTCGCTGAAAAAAGGGTCGCTGAAAAGTGTCGCTGAAAAGTGTCGCTGAAAAGAGTCGCTGAAAAGAGTCGCTGAATAGTGTCGCTGAAAAAAGTGTCGCTGATAAGAATCGCTGAAAAGAGTCGCTGAAACGTGTCGCTGAAAAAGGTGTCGCTGAAATGTGTCACTGAAAAAGTGTCGCTGAAAAGTGTCGCTGAAAAGTGTCGCTGAAAAGTGTCACTGCAAAGTGTCGCTGAAAAGTGTCACTGCAAAGTGTCGCTGAAAAAAGTGTCGCTGAAATGTGTCGCTGAAAAAGTGTCGCTGAAAAGAGTCGCTGAAAAGAGTCGCTGAATAGTGTCGCTGAAAAAAGTGTCGCTGATAAGAATCGCTAAAAAGAGTCGCTGAAACGTGTCGCTGAAAAAGGTGTCGCTGAAATGTGTCACTGAAAAAGTGTCGCTGAAAAGTGTCGCTGAAAAGTGTCGCTGAAAAGTGTCACTGCAAAGTGTCGCTGAAAAGTGTCACTGCAAAGTGTCGCTGAAAAAAGTGTCGCTGAAATGTGTCGCTGAAAAAGTGTCGCAGAAAAAGTGTCGCTGAAAAAAGTTTCGCTGAAAAGTATCGCTGAAAAAAGTGTCGCTGAAAAGTGTCGCTCCCAAAAGTGTCGCTGAAATGTGTCGCTGAAAAAAGTGTCGCTGAAAAGTGTCGCTGAAAGTGTCGCTAAAAAGTGTCGCTGAAAAGTGTCGAAAAAAATAAACGCGTTACACGGTGAGCAAACGTGATTCGAACCGAATGACTCGTTTGTCACTCACACTCAGACATACTCACTTTACGCCGTGACCAACGTATGCTCGATTTACGTTGTGATGATAGCTGGATATCCGGGTCATCATATAGGATACTTTTTATTGCGGGAAAATATCTCATCTCTGAGAAATCTATACTAAACGTTAAAACGTAAGTATAGACGGACCGAGCGGAGCGAGGGTGAGTCGCTAGTCTATTACTAAAAGTATTTTAACAAACATAGTATCTACAAAGTACTAAGATACCAAACAAAAGGTATTTAAATACAAGATACGAAATGAATTTAAAAAAAAATTATAGTTACAAGATGAAAATACGTATTTTGTAGATAAGTTACATCTCTGATAAGAAATATGTTATCAAATTTCTTTCTGTTATTATGGATTTTGAACGACTACGAGACACATCAACATACGTTTTGTCTAATGTTTTTATTGCCTACTCGTCTATTTGAGATAATGCCATCTTCGAGTTGCGATATCGCGATAACAGCGTGCGAAACACTGTCATTATTATTGTTGGTCTTTCTGCTGCTTGTCCGATTGATTATTATGACGTACATTAATCCCTAAGCTTCATTAACTGTAAGGGTGTTTGAATCCTCCCCCTTTTGTATCCTAAGTCAATTACTTCTTCTTTCCAAGTTTGTGTATATGATATTTGTGCAACCGTGAAACTCGACTTCGTCGGGGACTGTGTTAATGACTGGGCTGAGATTGAGAATGTTCCTAAGTACACCTCGCTTAAAGTATAGTCACTTCCTTTAGACTTCTGTACGTTCTTAGTAACTCTTGACTTTATGGACGACACGAGGATTAAACTATTATATTTGATTACAAATAAGCCAATCTATGTAAGGGAGTTGGTTAATAAGAGAGACTGTTAAAAGAGGGACCTCCATAAGAGTGAACGTTTTGGTTACAAAAATATAAAATCTTTATTTGAGCCTGCTACTTTATTGTTTTAGAATAAATATAACTTAATTCAAACCACCGATCATATAATACTACACTATCATATCAAACGGTAATCTTTGTAACCCTTAAAAAGATAAAATCAATATTACCAGCAATTCCACATCAAATTAATAGACCCTTCATATCTAATCCCCAAACGCTCAAACAAGAAGTCTTTGTTAGTGTCCCGTTTCATATCCTATAAAGGAGTACTAATTTCCGACTTCCGACGCTAAACAACTCGTTATTACATCTCTTTACAATTTTCCAAACAATCCATCTTATTGTTTTAAAAATAAAGTACATTTTTTACTGTAGTAATAAATGTATTTCACGATATATTTCGGTTTAGACCGTAGCCCAGGCACGACACAGGTAGCCGGCCCCCGGCGTTGTCATGGCAACCGCTGGGATGCATCAGCCCGGGCGAGCAATGTAATAAAATTGTAAACAAGCTTTGATGTTAAATGTGCACGGGTTGTTTTATACATAAATATTCTCGGAGCTCGAGTTGCGATTCATAATATTTTTATTTGTTTTCGATCTTATGATTAAAATATTGTAAAGTTTTATTGATTGAAGTAGTTAAGTATGCTTATGTATGGTTTATTGTTAAAGTTACTTTTCGATTAAATACTAATTTAAATTCAAAGTATGTTGAGTTTAAATGAAGAACAAAATCAAATCAAGGGATATGTTGTCTTTGTACTTTGTATCATAAGATTTGTATCATAAGATTTATTTATCTTTGTATCAAACCTTTATCAACCGATTTTCTTTTTTTATAGTAGCTATTGCCTATTGACGAACTTTAGTGATATCATTAAAAAATATTAGAATCAGTATTTTTTTACATAACTAGGTAAATTAGATTCTAACACAATATTATATATAATATATTTTGCTCAAATTTTCAATTTTCAAATTTTCATGATTATGGTCAAATTTAGATTTTAAACTTCAAAAATATTAAAAAAAATTAAGTAAACAATGTAACTTAAACATTATTTTTGAATTTATAAAATTACCTCAAGCAGTGATTCCTCTTAAGTGTTTTTAAACCAAAGTTATACAAAAATGTTGTCCTAATTTTATATACGAGCGCGCAGATAAATAAATGAACTTACATATTTACTTGATCGATTGACGTCCTTAAAAATTTCTCGTGTGCTTCTATAAGTTCCAATTACACAAACAGATAAAAAAAATAATTTATAACTTTTCCCCGTTATAATTTTATTATTTGTTGACAATTTGGCAAAAATATTTTTTCTTAAGTGTTAATATATTGTGTTGTGACCAATAAAACATTAAATTAAAAAAAATCAACACTTGTCACTTCGCATTTACGTAATTTTGAGGGGGTACCTACACTGTGTTTTGTAGCGAACGACAAACCCTTGAGGGATGTAGGGTTCAAGGTCGGATACTTACCTACCCCAAATTGCCGTCAAAATAGAAAGGGGACGAGTGTATTTAGGATGAAATAACTTTTTATACTCATTTCATCGTCTCGTTTGTTTATGAATAATATGTTTGTAACTTATGTTGTTTGATATTATATCAACTATAATATATACCTAAGTATTATAATAATCATGATTTTTGTGAATGGCTATAATATAGTAAACTAGCGGACTTACCCTGGCTTCTTTTGAGTATACTCGTATAATATATTGTACCAAGCTACAAAAGGCTATTAGAGACGCTATTAAAGGCTAACTTAATAGTTAATAATATCCATACTAATATTATAAATATGAATATTTGTGAGGATAGATGGAAAGATGTTTGTTACTCTTTCACGCAACAGCTGAACGGATCTGGATGAAATTTGGCACAGAGATAGATTATAGTCTGAAATAGCACATATGTTACTATTTATGCCAGAAAATGTACGGTTTCCGCGAGATAGATTTGTTTTTGTCTAGGGACGAACCCGAACCCTAACAATATTCTATGGGTTATTCCAGGTCATAGAGACGTAATAATAACAAATAAGATTCATGTTTACATATAATATTGTTTATATTACAATTAAATTTAGTAAACACATAGAGTAAACCTGGAGTAACACATAGGCCACTGTTAGGCACCTAGATGTGGCTCCTAATTCCTAACGAAGCAAGGGAATATCAATAATATTTTAGTAGGAGTAGGTAAATATAAACCGGTCGAGTAGAGAGACTTGAGTTTCTCCTGCATCTATACACTTATGACTACGCCTAATATATATATATATATATATATATATATATATATATATATATATATATATATATATATATATATATACATATATATATATATATATATATATATATATATACATATATATATATTTGTATATATATACAAAAACGCAAACTTAAAAAAATATCGAACAAAATTAAAATAATAAAAATAACTACCAGATGCATACGGAACAGAAATGATGGATTACCTTTAATATTTCAATGTTTTGATTAGACAATTGATACTGAAAACTCGGTATCGACTTTTATTTCGTCTGCACATTCCTAATGAAGATGCATCACGGCGTTGGGGAACGTCAAAACACACAAATCGAACGAATGTGGAATGTAGAGAACGGAGCATGCATGTAAGGTATTTAAATAATGTAAGCATCATAAACTGTAAACTATTTTAATAAACAATGCGAGTAGTATTTTCCTTTTCATGTAATGAATATTTTCTCATATATTCAATTAATATACATATATCTACAGCTTTACTTTAATTAGAATTTTAGTTAAACGCATGTAGATCTTGTACATCTAGATCGCGTATTCATACACACTTATTATTATACATCAACCGCTACTTCTTTCACACCTTAGCGATTTATTTATTGTATTTATAAATTTAAACTATGATGACATAGATGACTAAAAAATAAGGAATGTGTCAATCCAGAAAAAGCAAGATTTGCTTGAATTTGAATTGAGCCAATTTTTGGTGACAGCCCCCCTGGGTCGTGTTTATTAATATGTTTTATGGTTAAAAAAATATATTTAGCCCAAAAAAATAGTGAGGGGTCCACCAATTAGTTCGGGATCTCCTACTTTAAAATTTTGTTTAGATTTATTTAACCCGTTTGGAGATGATTACCAGACGACTCTTTTGGCTTCGAAAATTTTTCTTGTTCCATAAAAACTTGAATTTGTAGCACCCTCTTATCTTATTTTTTAAATAATAGTGATGATTTTCATGCCAGAAAGGGCCAGTGTATTCTATCTTCTTTTGAGACTCACCACGTCACGTCAATCAATTTTAGACCTAACCAATCAAACTGAGACCGTGTACACAAGAGATATTATATGTAGTACAGTACATGTGTGCGCTCTTTATTCCGTTGTATGTAGCCGTATAGGCTAGTAACTAGATCTTTTAATCTTTATGTTTATAATATTACATACATAACATGAGTATCTTATTTAACTTTGACAATATTTTAAATAAATAACATATATTTTAGTTTTATGTAAATAAAACTTGAGCACAAGTGTAATACTTCCTAAGATTTGAGCAGGTGA
Organism: Argynnis bischoffii washingtonia; assembly: GCA_033884665.1. Lineage (NCBI taxonomy): Eukaryota > Metazoa > Arthropoda > Insecta > Lepidoptera > Nymphalidae > Argynnis > Argynnis bischoffii. The sequence continues at coordinate 4,959,248 of CM066625.1, forward strand.
AAGGCAATGAAACAAAACAATATGACGAAAAGAAAAACGATGCAGTAAATGAAAGCTTATTGATGTCCCGCTCTAGGGCAAAGCTTTCCAAACAATGAGATGGTTCGAGAGCCATTGTGTAACTTTTTTTCATCGCCTGTAGAAAAATAGTAGGCAAGGACTTAATAAGTATTCTAGATGCACTCAAGTATGCACTTTGCATAGATATTTTCTTTTAAGTATTGGAAAATTTCCATTTCGATTCAGTAAATATTTCTTTAGTAAATACACAAATAATAATATCGTTGATCGTGTTGTCAGTATATATTATGCGATCTTCGGTTTGAGTTCCGAATCCAAGGTTAAATCTAAAAAATTACGGTCTAGCGCTCTATTTCTCCACATTGGAATGCAAATAAGTATAGACAAGAATGTGACTAGTGTTCTTGACACTATTCTACGCGAACGTGGCTAGAGAAGAAATTGAATGATATCAAAAGAAGAAAATCGTTAATAAATATTTGTGTCTAACATAGACATCGACCCCTACTAAGAACATCATTGTAAATCAGTATCATAGCTATTTTGAATTTAGACTTATTAATACATGTATACTTAAAGATATTATTATCTTTTTCCAATTTATATCACTACTGAGTTTCAATGTGATTTTTGCTGTGTTAAATATATTAGAAACTGTACCGTAGCATCAAGCAAACAGCACTTATTGGTCTTACTTTACAAATATTATCTAAAGATAAGATCAACGCGGAAGCGGCTGCAAATGGTATATCTCCGATTACAACTGAGGTGTTAGTGACACCTAAGGTAACTTGTGAACATTTTCTATTTAATGATTGTAAATACTTATTTTGAATGACTGGTTCATAAACCCGAGGACCTAATCACAAGTTCAAAATGGATAAAATTTTGACAACGCAACCTTATTATTACATGCATATCTATTAAGTACTTAAGGATTTTTTGAAATTTATTAGATTAAATTTTATGTGAAAAATATATTTCTTCTTCTTTAAAAAATCAGCCAGCATGATAAAACCCACTGCGAAATATGTAAGACATTTTTAAGTGTTCAATTAAAATAATTTACCGGTTGCTCTAATCGATTTTTTTATATTTGACGAAGCACATCGCTAGTAGGTACCTACTTATAAACTGATAATTATATTTTTATATCGTACTGTAATAATAATGTTCTCTATCTCTCTACCGATTTTGCTTTCGGCGGCCAATCTAGCAGATATTATACACAGGTGTGTACGAAGACAGGAGTGCACTCTCTATTCCTACAACTCTCACATTCCGTTGGTATGATATGATGGGGATATCATTTCGGTGGGATGGCAATACCAACAACTTAACGTGCTCTCCAAAAGGTGGTGTTGTAATCGCCGATTTCCCAAATCCGATCTGCAACTAAGTATTTCATGAACGAAAAACTTTGTAACTATTTAAGCTCGACCCGGGCACGGAGCCAGGTTCTCTCAAATTGTAGCCGTACATGCTGGCTACTAGACCAACAAGGTTAATAAGATAAACTTAATAAGATAATTATACAACAGCTTGTTACAGATCATAACTTATATAGGTATACAATACTTCTGTACGTGTGTATTTCATGTAATTCCTCTTAAACGGCTTTTGTATGTGTTTTTGAGTGGATTCCTAGAGTTTCATCCAGGGTCCTCTTAAAAAGAAAAACCAACGTTCGGGCAGGACGTCTGTCGGATCTACTTAATTGTTGTATTATTGTAAAATACTTTGAAAATCTTGAAATTGAATCTGTTAGGTACGAAACAGTACAGTACTGTACGAAAAGCTAATAAGATATACGTGCTTCACATGTCAATACACCACTATATTAAAACATTATAATATATTATTGATCTACATGTATGACGTTTAAATTAATTAAGAGATAAATTCAATCAATAGCATAAGGTGATCCTAATAACATCAAAATAGTAACTGAAACCGAATTGAAATGCATTGATACGTTGACCGCACTAACGAGAGTGGGTTACGGCCGATCAATAGGATAGACATAAACCAGATTCGACGAATATTTTTCTTTTGTTACTTTTGAATAATGAATAGGATTGATTTAGCTTAGCATAAACATAAAGAGAAAAAAACGTGTGGGTGTGTGTACTTATGTACGCAAGTAAAAAGTTATACTTCTTTGGTGTAACAGAACAAAAATAGCTTAAGATTTCATCCCGTATGTCACAACTCTCTGTTTGTAAAAGAAATGCAGCTAACCTCATCATGTCGCTTTTTGGCTGTCGCTGTGTGCGCACATTGTAAAAATTTTACTCTTATAATTTTTTCCAAACGTGCCAAAAGAAGTATAACTTCAAAAAAAACATATAATCGTAACTGCGAAAGTTTGAATGTGTGTATGTTTGTTACTGGAGTAAATAAATGGTACACAGATAGACTACGACCTGCAGTAACATACGGGCTACTAGAAGGCACTTAGTACAATTAATTGAAAAAAAATGCCAGTTGTACGAGTAGGACTGCACATCAGAAGTGAAAACTTCTTAACTTCACAAACTTGTAAACATTTTTTTTGGGTTGTTAAAAAATATTTTTGGGAAGTATTTTTTATTAGAAATTATTGTTATAAACGTTTTAATATAGTAATAAAATTTAATAATAAATATCAGTTTTACAAAATATAACTGGCGTCACTAACTGTCTCGTTCACACTTCCTGAAATGACTCTATGTCTTTGTCACTTTAGCGTCACTATGTATTTGTGTGTGACGGTCACGCGAGTTTAGTGCTTTTTGCCCATCCCAAAAGTGCCTAAAGAAGTTTTCAGTTCAAAAATATGAAACTTATATACCTACAAACCGAATGCAAGAAAACATTTTAAATACAAAGTATACAAAATTATAAAAAAGCTAACAACATAAAAATATTTGCTATCACAAGAAAAGCTCTTTTAATAAACGAGCATCCTCGTGGACTGGGAAAACAAATTTCTTTTTATTAAGTAAATTATCGTTACCAACTAGCTATTTTAAGATTTTTCAACAACTATCTCTAAGCCGAAAAGCTCCTTATTTACCATCCTAATTAATTAGGTTAATGATTCTAGAAAGTGGCTATGGACTTATTTTTAAAAGAAAAATTAAATACACGTGGAGCCTTATTCTCAACAATAAAGAAAAAATATTAATTACAAGCAACTTACCTCTCACGTCTTTGGAGTGCAGCCCTAGGTAGGCCTTACAGTGAAAAGCCTATGTCATGGGGATCGATTTGAGAATATTATAACTTTTAAATTAAAAATAATTGTTTTGGGTTCTATTGCGTTAATAAAGATTCCCAATATTAGTTTTTTTCAAATATCTTCCATGTACAGACAGCGATCAGTTACAATTTTGTTATATGTATAGATGATTGAGGATTGTGTGTAATGTGATTACTAATATTATCGACTTTTAGATAGTGCGAATAAATTCTAATGGAAATATAATGTTACTTCAAATTTAAAAGCATTGTTAAAATACAATTTTCCTTAGTTAACTGAACTTCGTGCCTTCAATTTCCTACAAGCAGTGCACTGAACATGGCAGGTTTCAAGTCTACTTGGTACTAAGTAACTGTAACTTATCACAATGTTTGTACATGTAAAGTAAAGCAATAATAACTTAAATTAAAGTAATAATAGATAATTAAGTTAAACTACTAATGAAATACCTAAACTGTGCTAAATATATATTAATTATTATTTTATATATACTAATAATATAAAGAGATAAAGTTTGTGAGGATGTAGGGATAAATCTCTGGATCTACTGAACTGATTTAGATGAAGTTTGGTAAAAAGATAGTTTGAGACCCTCGGAAGGACATAGGATACTTTTTATCCCGGAAATTATTCCTTAAGGGGGCGAAAATTGGGATGTAAGCTTGTACGGGGAATCAACCTAGGGACGAACCCAAGCAAAGCGAGGGTGAGTCGTTAGTTTTAAATATTGAGCCTTGAAAATATTCGTCTCAATAGACACGAGATCCTACCTACCTTCCATTATATCTTTGTCGTTATATAAGACAGTACCATTTTATCAGAATCTATTATCGCTTTTTGTAATTAAAAGCTTTACTTAAGGCAAAAATTATATTACTTTTAATTAACATCAAGGTAAGTTTGATAAAATCATATTACTGAGAAAACGTTTTTATTTTTCACTTTTTTTTTGTAAAAAAAAAGCAGTTATGAGGACTGCCGACAAAAACAGTTAACAGAAATCGAAAAACAAACAATTTATTGTTTAATCTTAAAATAAATTTGGAAATTAAAACTATATACATTTTTCTGGTTTTGACATCTATCGGCGCTCTGAGTGTTAGTCTTAACACGTCACGTGACCATGTCGATGACGACTTACATGAATTTACTTCCCATCCAAACCTGCCTAAGGGTGCTAATGCTAGTAGTAAAAAATTTTGTCCAATGACATGGACAAAAAATAGACTAGTGGCAACTGGCAAAGGCTTCCTAGAAATTGCATATTTTAGTTCAAAGGTTTTTGACAGAAAAATAATATCTCCTTACTTAAAAGCTTCGATAATCTTTTTTTAGGGTTCCGTATTCGAAGGGTGCCAACTTAACCCTATTACATACTATGCCTCCGCTGTCCGTCCGTCCGTCCGCCTGTCAAATGGCTATATCTCATAAACTTTTCACAGTGTACCAACAACAATAACAACAAATATAAAAATAAATAAAAAATAAAAATACAAGAAACATTTTTTTAACGTTCGTAATCAATCATCAATGGTAATATACCTACTACATATTTAGAGTAAAGTCATATTAACAAAAATACCTACATGTACGCTGGTACGGAACCCTTCGTGCGCGAATTTGACTCGCACTTGACCGATTTTCTATTTATCTTTATTTTTATTTAGGGGCTGTTTTCAATAATTTTACAAAGAACGAAACTCCGCACAACATAAATAAGGTACAACAAACAAAGAAATCATAACTGTACGCTTTAATTAACCGAATCATGAGCATCGACGGCGTCCCTACTGCCAACATATTAATAGGAAATACAATCAAACGCAAAGGTACAGAGAAAATTAAATTCCTTTCTATTTAAAAAATAATTTACAAAGCAATACGTTTTCTTAGCGGGCTGTAATTCCATACTTTTGTAGTTTATTTCTTATCCTTCGCACTGCGTTTATCTATTAAGATTCCTTCATTCTCTAGTTTCTAGGTAAAAGGGAATCACAATAAATTCAAACAAAGCATAACGTACTCGAGTGCTAGTTCATTTGTTTTAAAGCTCTTTTGTAATCAAAAGCTTGATTCTATTTTCCCGTTGTTGATTTAATAAAGAGAATATTAAAATTTATTGATTCTTTGTACACAAAACTTCACACTTATGTTAAACCTTAGTATTTATATTGTAAACTTATAATAACTTATTATTTAGAAAATTACATCATAAAAGTACCTATAATTTTTTTATTGAATATAAAATCGAGGTTATCTTTCATAATTAGAAGTACTGAGATTAGAAAGTAAGTAGATATTAAAAAAGCGTTTCTCAATATGACGCACTTAAAACATTATTTTGTTTTTATTCGTCTCAACCTTGAATGGGTCTTAAAAACATTATTTACCTAAAGAAGTCTATCCTAAAATAGCAAAATACAAAAGTGAGCTCGCCTCTGATAGACTGGTATCTAATTAATTATTTTATGTTTCGACCTTTTAAAATATATTTAACAAAAATAAGATAATTAATTGTAAATACTTCTAGAATTGAGGAGAAGAAAAATAAACATAATTTGTTGTTTTTGTAAACAAATAAGATTAAGAGTTAAGATTTGAGAAGGATGTTTAAATAAGATTAAATTTATTTGCAATTTAAACGTATATTGCAAATAAATCTTATTTGAAGAATTCATAAATACATCCTCATATCAGTTTATGGATGATATTATTATGCTATACTGTAGGTAAGAGACAATATTTGTATCTCCTTTCTTAGTAATCTGAGTACATAACTCTTAAACTGGTAAGCCTATATTGTTTGATATGTTTATTTAAAAAATAAAATATATATTTTTAGCAAAATTTTTATACCGACTTTAAATCACTTAAATATAATATTTCAGAGTGTATTTTTTTGAAAATACCAGACCTAAATACCGGCTATTCATTTAAAAAAAAAAGAATTATGAAAATCTATTCATAATGGTCTCATTATAAATCAATTTAATACCCTTTGAAATCGGTCAAATAAATAATAACTGATATTTGTCATGTAATAGAAACTGCTGAAACCAGCGGACAACGGATCTAAATGAGATAGATTCTTAGTTAAAAGGCCTATCACAAAATGTACTGCGTTGTATGGTATTGAGTTCGAGCGGCCGACGCATCGCGGTTTTTAACATTTTCTGCAGTTGTAATTACTTCTATGTAAAGTTTTACAATAAATTATTTAATGAAAAAAGTTTGTAATTACGTTTCTTTTGAACTGACGTTTATTCTGGTATAAATTTTACTTAATAATATTAATGTTGTAAGGATATATTTACAGCTAATTCTAAACGTTATTAGTAGTTTTTAAGATTTTGAAAAGGACTTTTTTTGTAGAAATCAATACATATTTTTAAATTCCGAGGCCGCTATAAACTCAACCACTATATACGAGATATTATTATATATTTTTCATTTCGTTTGCTTAGTGTAGAATTTCATTCCATGAGTTTGAAAAAGTATCGTCGCGGATTTTATTAAAAACTTGCTTCGGAATTTTGGCTTTATTTAAATTAATAATGAAAATTTGCTATGAACTATATTAATAATTAATCTCCATCATACAATAAGTCAAAATTGTGGAATAGTTTCTGTTTCTCTGAATAAGAACGTCAAAGATGGGCATTAAATTGAAAAATCGCAGTCAAAATGTAATAGGCCTCTTAAGGTAAATTAAATTTTAAGAAAAATACCAGGATTATTTTCTCTCGGCCAACTAAATATGAGATATGATGATCCTCTAATTTCCTCAATTTCAAACCAAACAGGATTCGTTCCTGTATTCAACCCATTTTAACGTCCTTATGCTGGGCGGCCATACGGGCATCTGACCACATGAGGCTTATGCACGCCTTAGGACTATGGATGACTGACTTTACATGTCTTTCAAAAATCTTTCTAAGTTCTTTCGGACATGCAGGTTTCTTCACAAAGTTCGCCGCCGCACGACAAGTGGTAATTTAAAACGTGAAAATATGAAAACCTGAAAATATCACAGGTGCAAGAGCCGGGATTTGAATACACTTCACTAGCTTTCCCAAGCAGGTGCATTACCACTGCATTACCACTGTCTTAGGTGTCATACTTAGTGCTAGTGGATTATTTTAGGTTCCTAAAGACGAGCATCGTTGTATACGGTATCATAAGTAAGTATTTCATAAGTAACTCAAGTGTATACATTTAACTTTGTAAACATAAAAGAAGTTACAACTTTTTATTTGCATTTATTAGCATCTCCTTGCACCTCATTCACTAGTTAACTACATTTTCTTTTCATAAGTCAGTCGCTACCGTTGAATAAATATCTGAATCTGGTTGTATTAATGTGTTAATGATTACTTTAGACATTTTATTATTTTAAGGCATTTTATATTTATTTTACCATTTCTAGATAATATTGAGTAAAATATCATAATTGAGTGAACTATTCATATAGTTATTGACATATCAACTAAGAACTGATGGATAAACTTTAACAGATAGGAGTATCTAAATTAAAAGTGTAGCGATCAATAGTTTTGAATTATGCAAGTAACTTAAATTAGCTAGGTACTCTTGTAGGGGTCATTACACATGCAGAAGAAGTTACAGGTAGAAGCTAGTTTATCTATAATATTTAGATATTAGGTTGCCAACAGAACCCTACTAGACCTCCGCTATCATCCGTCCGTCTGTCAGAGGGTTGTAGCTCATGAACCGTAATAGGTAGAGTTTAAATATTCACAGAGTATGTATTTCTATTGCCGCTATCAAAACAAATAATAAAAATAAGAAAATAAAAATACAAGTAAACGATACAAGAAAATAAAACATTTGTTTATTCACCCACTCTTCCAGAGGCTGCGTCCCATTTCTAAACATGTGCTATGCCAGCAATTGAAGGCGGGCGAACCCGCGGGGTATTGCTATTTAACAATAAAATAAAGTGCAATTACGAAATAAATATGTGAAAGACGTGAAAAACAAGCAAAGTTAGCGAAACGTTTAACACCATATGACTTAATCAAACATAGCAAAATTCAATATACTCATAAAATTTCCATTAATATAATAATTATCAATACGCTATTGAAATCGCCGCTCTTCAATTTAATATCGCAGTTAGAAGGATGCGTCGATACTCGATGTACATAGGTTTTATACGATACGTATAATTAATTCGAGATATTTAGTCTGCAGGGCTTATTTAATCATTTTACTACACACACAAAGGTGCACCCTTATGATCCGAACACAATGCGTTGGGGCGCTACTGACCAGACGCGATATTTTGTTTGATGTAATGACGGTTTTAACAACTATGCATATTACAATATGTACTGTTTGTTACATTTCGATGGAAATTGTATACGTATTCAAAATTAATAATTTTTTCGTCACGTTTTTCCTCTCATTGTTTGCATTTCTCTTGCCCCAGTATAAATAAAAGTATTGCGAATTCATATAGCATGTGCCTGTATTGAGTGTGATTAAATCTCGAATATGATCTAGATCTATGCGTTGTGCACTCGTGTAAAACAATGGTCCTGATCAAGTGACATATCCGCTGAATACTAATGTTTAATTTATATTCAGACAGAGCAGTGTTTCCGCGCTTGTTTACATTTCATAATACCATCTCTATCTGTCCAGTGGTTAATACTGCATTGACAAATATATTTTGATTACATCCCTTTGATGATTCGGTGATAGACCGCTATGAAAGCTGGTCATTTCGCAGCCGCGATTGTTAGATGAAGCACCGTTTAATATCCTGTCCTGGAGGTATATTTGCGAGTGCATATTGAATTTGCAATAGCAAATATATTGGATGCATTTTCAGCGAAACCAATATCGATAGCATAAAGTGACTCGTTTACTGTTTAAAATTATTACAATGTTAGTTAAAATATATGCCAGCTCTTGCTTCTCTCGTCTTATGTGCACAGGTTAGACTGTTTTTCTTAAATCCCGGAGATAAGTCAGACTGAAAAGTGGTCAATGTAGAACTATTGCTGACGTTAGCTACTCGTATACGCCCGTAAAATCGCGTGATAGTCAGTTCTACTGTTCACTTTGTAAGTTTAAATAAAACTATCTTTTCGGATTTTTTCGCGGATTTATTTTGATTTTTGGTTCCCGACGTTTCGATTGCTTTACAGCAAACATGGTCACGGGAGAGACTAAGGTGTTAGATGTCTCGAAGGTATTATATAGTTGTTACAGACAGCCTACCCACAAAAAAACAAAATGAATTCAAAATTTTGAAAATTGGCACCGAAGTACCTTACAAAATTTGGTAATTTTAATTTTAAACATTTTTATAATTTTAATTACTTCTATACTTGAAATATGGAATATTATTTATTTAATTTTAGCTGTTATTATTATAATTATTACAATTTTTAGAAAACTTTATTGTTTAGTAATTTATATTTAGTGTTGCCATTATTATATTTATAACTATAAAGAAAAATAAAATATTAATTATTTAAGCCACATTATCGTTCCATGTGTAATTTAGAAAATAAAAATTAATTAAGAATTACCTTTTCAAAAAAAAATAATAACTAGAAATACTAATTACGATGGTATTACCCAGCCATCTTCCCTAAAGTAACTTGGATGTTTTTTAATTTCTATGGCTTCCTAAATCATTCTAGGGCGATATCGATTTTCTTTCGCGAGGATTTGCGATATCGAAGCGAATATAATGGCTTAGACGGTCCTGACTATATTTGCAGACAGCAAATGTTGTATTACTGCGGTGTTTCATATCAGCTATGTGTTCCTTGACCCGAGTTCTGCACCGAGTTCAAAAAATCCAAAAAGATAGTTTCACTTTGTAAGTCTTCAACATTGTACTTTGTGTAAATCAAAGTCAGCCACTTATAAAAAAAACTTTACTTAAATAATTATGTATTTGTCATTTATAATTATACTTCCAAAAAGTTTGAATCATTTTTTTTTAATAAGAGGAATATATTATATTAATACTTTAATTATTGTATCAAGTGCGCAGAAATTTTATAAAAAAAATTGTTAAATATCCTTATTATGTCTAAGATTATACTTGGTATGAGAATGTTAGACATAATAAAATAAAAAACAAAACAAATTGTTTTCACTCTTAATCTTTTGTAAGAAATTTTCCACGAGTATAAATCATTAGCCCTCCCTTGTTTATCTTACCTGAAGTACCTTCGTAAAAACATCTTGTTAAAATAAACATTTACTAATTAGTCTAATTCTGGCCCCTTTTTAATTTATATCAACTCTTACTAATATTATAAATGTGAAAGTAACTCTTTCTCTCTGTCCTCATTTACTTTTTAGCCCTTCACGCTAAAACCGCTGAATTTCACGCATTCTGGGGATGTATAGAGATTACTATAGAGTATCTTTAATCTTCGCCGAGCTTACAATGCGAGCGGAGCTGAGGACAAAAACTAAACTCTTTCACAGAACACTTTTCTTGTTCCCGAAATCAAAACTACCAGGGGCGGCTTTACCTGTAGTGCATTGTGTGCGGTGCGGTACACGTGGGCGCAGGGTTTCAAGGGGCGCCAAACGCCGCTCGCGACAACTTAAAAAAGCGTGCGAACGCATTGACGCCCGGCGGCGGTAGCAAAGCAAGGCGCGCGTAAGTTACAAAGATTGGCAGCATTTGTTAGCTTTAGAACGTCTTGAAAAGAGCTTAGGGCACCTATGTCTTGTAAGAAACTAATGACATTGAGAACGATTATTTTATGTAAAAGAAAAGACGGCAGGTTTCTTGAAAAAAGTTGAAATTGAACAGGAAAAAACCAGACGGCAGTACTTGAACGAATAATCAAAATAATTAATTTTTTAGCGAAAAAATTACTACACTGATAATTTGGTATTTTTTTTAAAGCTGGTTGAATATACATAGCTCTAAATTTGTTAATATGCTTGCAAGCTTATATCAATATTTTTTAATGTAAATTCTTTTTGATTAAGAAAATATTTCTTAAAAAGTGTCTAGTAGTTGAAACGCAACGCCATTGGTCAGATTGAATATGACGTCAGAGTATATTATCGTAACAGAGCGATTAGTAATTTTGTCGCTACAAATTGCTTAAGCGAAAATCGTTATTTCTCTGTGTACTTCTCTGTGTGTGACGTCACGCCAAGCGCGCAAAATGACGGGCGTTTAAAGATTTTTGGGGCTGGATTTTTTTTACATTATATAACGATGTAAGCTATTTATATAAATAATTTAAAAAATCACGCATATTCTCAACTGTGCAAGAAATTTATGTTTTCTTTTCTACGTATTGAGATACGTATTGATATGTATGCTAGTTATGTCGGCAAATACTTAACAAAAAAGTGCCAACTTAAAGTCTAAAACCACTCTCAAATACTCGATGAGAAAACAGGATTGAAACAGTTAAAGTTCTATGTTTCAAACTGGGAAAAGTGTATGATGCCATGCTTACCATATATTCCGACAGGAGCAAAGATGCGGAGTCAAGAAATATGACAAACTCGTTATTGGCAAAAATTAAGTCATTTCAAGTCATGTGCTCTCTACTTATTAGGTTCGAAAATTAATAAAATCAATTTATCATAATTATAAATAGAATAGAAAATATGTAAGTTTTTTTAATAGGGCCTGTTTTACAATGGAGCGTATATATCGTGGGAGTCTAGAACAGTAACGTAGAACAGGCATGATCGATATCTATATGTTTAATAATTTTAATAATAATATGTTGGGACATTAACACACAGCACCATCTAGTTCCATGGTAAGCTACGAGGCCTGTGTTATGGATACCAGATAGTTGATACACTACACATATATAACTTTAAATAAATACATATTATAAATATAAACACCCATGACTGGAGTACAAACATTCGTGCTCATCACACAAATGAATGCCCCAGCGGGACTCGAACTCGCGACCGCTGGCACAGCAAGTAGGGTCACTACACACTGAGCCAAACGTGTCGTCAATTTTCTGCATGAACGTGGATTTTTAATATCCATACATCTATACTTTTATAAATATGAAAATATTTTTATCTGTTTGTTTTATAATATTAAGTATGGATATTGTCTTGAATTGATCTATTCATAATAACGTCAAAACGTAGCGTAACGTACGTTACGTTTTAACGGTAACTCACGTATAATATTTTAAGAAATATTTATTTCAATAATATAAAAAAATGAATCTGAGAATCACCATTGAAACGTTTTCTCGTTCTTAAGCTCTTCAAAGAGGGCAGATTTATCGGAGCCAATTAGCAGTATTTTCTGTATGAACGTGGATTTTTAATACCTACGCACAACTTGTTTATTGCTTCGAATGAATATAATAACAGCGTGGGATGTCTTCTTTAAGATACTTATCCTTATAAAATAACCGTTTTATTAATTTTTCTAAGTATCTATTTTAATATTTTTTAATGTTCTAGAATAAAATGTAATATTAATTAGTTATTGGGTGTATTGTTTAAATGTACTCATCAATATATCTGAATTCTGAACGTAGTTAAGTTTCAACCCTCTTTCGATCCTTTGTATTATATAACTAGCGACTCACTCTAGCTTCGCTCTGTTTAATCTCTAGATAAGTTTTAACGGTTTCATTTAATGGCATATCACTCTGTTTCGGCGTGAAAGCGGGAGAAACAAATAAAGTCAAATTGTACTTCATAGAAAGAGAAAGTGTCGAATGTACTAATACATTCGAGTAATTTAAATAGATTATATTAATTTTAAGGTTGCGTTCATAATTATAAAGTAGTAGTAAGGAAAAAGAAAAATATGATTTTTATGTTTTCCCGTGAAATTTTTCCAATTTTTCTCTTTATAAGAACCTTCCTCGGGCTTCAAATAATATTTAAAATAAAAAAAATGCCGCATTGGTCCAGGCGTTCTCAAGTTTTACGCTCAGCAACACATTTAACCATTTATTTTTATTTATAAGAAATATATTCTATAATAGAATTGAAGTATCTCCTTGATATAAACATCAACAATTAGTAAGTGCTATTTATTATTAATATAAAACCTAAACTATTAATTTTTATGTCTTTGTGTTAGAATTGGTATTACATGACTTTAAATGAATGATCTACGTAGACTTCTTATTCATTTTGGAGTGAAAACTTACTTTTTCAACATAGGGACAACAAAAAGAGCGCCTAAACTGATATTAAATATACTTTCATTGGTTTGTAGATGGTCTTTTTGGGAGTGGCGTAAAAAATTTTTCGCCTGAGCAAAGACACAGCCGAAAACGTGTTAAATAAATAAACAAATATTCGTTTTTCTATGATATAATCCATTGTATTATTAGAGAACTTTAAATTATATTTTAACTAGCGGTTCACCCTCGCTTTGCTCGGTTTTGCCTTCGAAAAACCAAAACAAATCTATCCCACGGAATCTCTATATTTTTCCGGGATAAAAAGTAGCTTATGTGTCATTCTGATGTATGAGCTATATTATTGTAAAGTTTCATTAAAATCCATTCAGTAGTTTTTGCGTGAAAGAGTAACGAACATCTATATCCATACATCCTCATAAACTTTCGCATTTATAATATTAGTAGGACTTGGACCTACTAATATGACACAAGCTCAATCCTTAGATGTTCCTAACCCTAATTCAATAAATCCTTCTATTTTGTGTAACATCAGAGTGAGGTGCACTATAGTTAGACAACCTTTTAGGATTAAAGCTCAGTTAATAACCGCGTAACGGGGGGATTTGTCTGTTTGCACCCGAAAGCCAAAGTCGATTTACATCTATAGAGTACCTACTGTATCACTACACTCATAGCCTATGTCTACGACATACGCCTACATTGACGCTACCTGAGATAAGGGCGTTTCACACGCTATCTAAAGGAAGGGTCGCTTATAAAATTTTAGAAATAGTATCATATATTAAGATAATACAACACAATTTAATGAGATCTAACACTTATTCTCATATATATTAAAATCATAAGATAAAATACAAATAACCTATCTCAGTTTTATACTCAGTCAAATTATAATATATAGTTGAAAAATGTCTTCTATCTGACATTTACAACGTAACCGTATTTATAGATTTCTTTAAATGTTAACTAAGGTGTATTTAAGTAATAAATAGTTATTGCGATATGATTTATAATATTATTTATTTCAGTTACAATATTGAGTTTCATTTCTCCCCTCTCTTAATTTAATATCACTAATAAATAACGTTTTACTTGAATCATAATTGTTAATTTAAAATACTAAAATAATTTTATATAAATATATCTAGCAAAAGTCTAACCTATGCATCAGAAGATATAGATAAGTCTTTATATACGTTTCCATTCAATGTTTGCAAAGCGAGTATTTCAGAGAAACTTCAGTCAAAGGTATTAATAATATTAAAGGTTATATTCCTAGTACTTGTGACAGGAAGTAACTGTCTGTGAACTGGAACCATTACTAAAGTTTTTATTTCTGTAGTTATAAACTATTTAAATGTTATTTCTAAATCATTATTTATCTAACGACTTACCTTCGCTTTAAGTTGCCTAAAAGTTACTTATGCTTCCTTAGATTTACGCGAGTATTTGATATCTTAGATACCTACATATTATGATAAAAATGTAAATATCGAATATCTATAGGTAGAAAAAATGCTAAAAACCGAGTCAGAGGGATGTAAGAAGAGAAATAGAACAAATCCAGATTCTTTCAATTTTTTTATTTCTCTATCTGTTTGTATGTTTGCTTGTATTTACGGACTAAGCTCCGAAACTATTACATCGATTTGAATAAAAATTTTCATGGTAGTACCTTATATCCCCGGTCAACATTTTAGATACTTTTCATCCCGGAAAATTAAAGAATTCCCGTGGGATAGTTAAAAAACTATAGTAACTTGTACAGCTTAATGCACAAAAACTACTGATTGGATTTTAATGAAACTTTACAATAATATAGTTCATTCATCAGAATAACAAATAGGCTACTTTTTATCCCGGAAAAATGTACGGTTCCCGTGGAATAGATTTGTTTTTGTTAGACAAACAAAAACAAATCTATCGAGGCGAACCCGAGCGAAACGAGGTGAGCCGCTAGGTTTAAATAAAACTATTTTTTCGAATTATTTCGCGGATTTATTTAGATTTTTGGTTCTCGACGTTTCGAATGATTTTCAGCAACCATGTTCACGGGAGATATTAAGATTTTAGACGTCTCAATGATCATTATATAGTTGATACAGACAGCGCCTACACACAAAATTACAAAATGATTTCAATAAACACAAAAGTAGCATCAAAGTACCTTACAATATTTGTTAATTTTAATTATAAAAATACAATTAACAAATATAATATATAGAAAACAAATGAATACTTAATAATTCCTGAACAGGTAATTTCCGCTTAAAATTATGGCAAGAATGGTGCTAACTGTATAACTCCTGCTGATTCACAATGCCTATTTTTGCCTGAGAAATTTATACTAAACGTTAAAACGTTAGTAGGGACGAACCCGAGCGAAGCGAGAGGGAGTCGCTAGTCTAAAATATAAGTCTTATGTTATGATTTACCACACTATGTTATTGTAATTTCCTACAAATTAATTAATTCAAACATTTGTATCAAATATCATACCTAGAGTGCCAATTAGCTCACATATGCATGATACTTGTAATAACATTCTACTAACCACTGCTTGCACAGTGCATTGAATGTTAGATTGTTGTATAATAATATCTATATGTAACCATTATCCATAGTGAAAGCAGATTTACATATTATGAAAGCTTGCTTTTCAAACCATAGTTTACTGCCTTATATACTTAGTATAGTAGGGTAAATAATATTTTAAAAGAATAAGCCAAAAATAAGTTTTTCTATGAAGTTAAACTAAATTTTCTAACTAAAATGGAAAAGCAAAATAATGATTTTAGGGCCTTCATAAAAATACTTATTAACAATTTTTAAAGTTAAAACCAATTGCCTTAATTACTTATATGTACATGTATAGATTTTAAAGGCACTGTTATCTTTTTGGGTTTAGTTTAGGTATTCATCTTATCGGGTGCCTACCTACTCGTATTACTCCACTTCCAAAAACCATATTTCGTATAGTATTTTATTTACTCTCTTTCTCTTTCTCTCTCTCACTCTTTTTCTCTCTAAGAACATCAAAGATATTGAATAAATAGTATGAAAAATAATAATATGACAAAGTATAATATGTAGAGGCCTTTAATCCAGGATATTTTATTCGGTTGATGAGTTCATATTGACGGTAAAGTCCAACGTACGCCTGGGGCTAAATAAACTGTGAAATGTACGCTACGCGTTAAAGCAATTACTGCGTTGCCTCGTACGCTTTTCAATTTCATTATACAGGTTTTTCCAGTCCAGATTATTCTAATCCTAGCCTAGTGGCCATACTCTTTGCAACGTATGTTATGATTTAAACGTATGTTACTTTGTCATTCGCTTTTTTATAATATACTGGTGCATATTTTTTCATTTTTTTTACTTCATAAGACTAATGGAGGATGGATATTCTGATTTTTAACCGACTTCCAAAAAGAAGGTTGTTCTCAATTCGACCGTATATATGTTTTTTTTATGTGTGTTCGCAGATTTCTTCATCGTTTATGAACCGATTTTGATGATTCTTTTTTTGTTAGAAAGGAGATATCCTAAGGGTGGTACCACAATAAGGAAATCAAGATCTGATGGCATCCCAGAGAAATCGAGGGGAACCTTCGAAAATCGTAGTGGTGGCTAGTGCGTTTGTTAATTTTTTCACCTAGATGGGGTTATGACTGTCATTAGGGGTCTGAATAAATGGCTTAATCGAATATGTTTTTAAAAATCTTTCTTCTTACAAATTACCTACTTATTACGTCTACACTAAAAAAGTAAATTTGTTATCTTAACTGATGGAAATAAAAATTAACTAAGTCTTTATTACAATAATAATAATCTGATTTATCTGATTTAATTCTGATTTAATTTAATCTGATTTAAAAGTTTCTGTCCGCATGGCAGAAACTTTTATAAGCATATCCTATGTTTCTAAGGTTTTATCAAAAAGTTACTAAAAGAATAAAGTTATACAAAAGTATGTACTACAATTGTGCAACTTATCTCATTGAAGTTCTTATTGTTTGGTTTATAATGTTCTACATTTTTAGATACAAGGTTGACAATAACCTATATTGCAATACTGTATTCTTGTTTCTATAAAGCTACAACCTGAAAACTCAACCTTACAATCATTTTAAATACACATACAATTTGAGATTTTAAATAAAACTATTTTTTCGGATTTTTTCGCTGATTTATTTTGATTTTTGATTAACGACGTTTCGAATGATTTACAGCAATCATGGCTACAGGAGAGACTAAGGTGTTAAATGTCTCAAAGGTATTATATAGTTGTTACAGTACCTACCCACAAAATAACAAAATTAAATTTAAAAAAAACGTGAAAATTAGCACTAAAGTACCTTACAATATTTGTTAATTTTAATTTTAAACATTTTTTTAACATTTTATGATTTTAATTACTTTTATCAAATTTTGTATTCAGATAAGGGTTTGCTTTTTAATTTTATCTATGTCTTTTCTGAAAAATGCAAAAGATACAATTAAATTGATTTGGTGCAGTCGTCTTTTTATTCCTCTTCCCCATTACTTTCTCGCTCCCTAAAGGTTTAAGGGTTCCCATTATGGCTATTTTCGTTACTAATGGCAGTTTACAGTACCGCTTACATAGCAGTAACAGTTTTTGAATAAAACTTGTTTACGCACGCTTAACTTGGAGAATAAGCTGGTGAATGCGTGACGAGAGCGTTACGAAAAGTGTGATCGGGCGAAGCGAACGTTTGTTGCCATGGTAACCGTTGTAATTTTCTCATAAATGATATCTTTCTTTTAATAATATTCTATAAATATATGATTGTAATATGCCTAATATACATTATTTAATTATTTTTAGTACCTCACGTACCCTAATTATTTAAAACATAAATTGAATTTCATAAAGAGTATCGATAATCTACAGAAGTATTAAGTTCTTGCGCGAGTACACATTCATACACGCACTCTTTAATTTTTTTATTAATTTTATATCTGAAGATATTTTTATCTATACCTTTAGTCTTTACAAACATTATATACAGACTAAATATGATTTTTACCTTCAAAGTCAATTCTACGATAGGGAATCTGCACACTGCCAATAAACTGTGAATAGTAATAATTTAATTGAAAGCAAGACGTTTTAACTACTCAAAGAGTAGCCTCGCACATCATTATACTTGAAAATACAAACTCTTTGGCTTTATGTCATAAGTAATAACTTATGGATGGCATAGCATAATGATTTTCAAATGTGTATAAGAACAATTCTCTAGACTATCTCTCGAGTTCTTAGTTTGACATTGCCATGGTAACCGTTATTAATGTCTGACAAATATATAATAATATATGACGGCGCGCTCAGTGCTCCATCTGGAGGTTTTGGCGAGCTCATCGGATTAGAGCGTGAAGCAGGCTTCCACAGTACACTCTAGTAAAGCGTCGAAGCGATGGTAGCAGGGTGATACAAACTTTCAGGTTTTAAAAAGAAATTAAAATAGATAGTAAATTTGACTATTAGAAAAATAATAAAAAAGGATGTCAGTGCCTACCGTATACGACGAATTACTTATTTCCGAATTCGTTTATAATTATTGATTGTGTAACGTTTAATTTGTACTTTATTTTGTTAACGTTGTTTTATAGTTCTGAGTGTGTAAAGTGTAATTGACTTAATACTTTCTTAGATTTACGCGACTTTCAAAATTTTGAATTCATTTTTGTTAATTGTGGGTAAGCTGTCTGTAACAACTATATAATGCTTTTGTGACATCTAACACCTTAGTCTCTCCCGTGACCATGATTGCTGTAAAACAATCGAAACGTCGGGAAACAAAAATCAAAATAAATCCGCGAAAAAATCCGAAAAGATAGTTTTATTTAAATGTAATTGACTTAGTTGATTAAATCTACTGTATTTGTTAAAAGACATTATTTAAGTTCACGCCCACTATAATGAATAATTCTGATGTTGGCCGTCCTGCGCCGACATATAAAATACAACAAATATAAAATATACCAATATATATCAATAATTAATATCGTATAATTGCTTTAAAATATATACCGTGAACTATATATCACAATGAACGGCTGCGATGCGTGTAATGATACTATTGATCTTAACAAAAAAGACTATATAAATTGCATCAATTGCAAAGCTTCTTATCATGTCTTGTGTCTCAATTTTCCTCATATTAAGGGAAAGGTTATCCTGGACCCTAAAGAGTGCTGGCTATGCCCAAGTTGTCGCAACAAGATGCCTAAAGATAACAATCAAGACACTCCTATTCGTCAAAACTGTAGTGTCAACACCGTACGCGGAAGTCAAGGCGCTCGTAATAAAGGTAATAAAAGTCAGCGAACGTACTCTTCGACCATGTCATTAAGCCAAGACGAAGCCAAGAATGATAATCAAACTTCTTTAAGGCAGATCATACGGGACGAAGTACGTGACGCACTAAAAGCATGCTTTCAAAAATTCAGTAGCAAATTCAATACTCAAATACAACCATCGATTATCCAAATTAATGATTTCAAGGCGTCCTTAGAATTTTTTAATGACCAATTCGATCAAATGAAACAAGATATCGGGTCTCACAATGAAAAAATAAAAAACTTAAATACTGAAGTCTCGTCTCAACGTTTAATTACAGAAAAACTCGAATCTCGTCTAAATTCCATGGATTAGATGACGCGTTCCATAAATCTGGAAATACAATGTGTTGCGGAACAAAAGTATGAAGACTTGCCAAAATTTGTTCAGCAACTAAGTGGCACCATAGGTTGTAAATTGAAATATTCCGTTATCATGCATATAACTATAATGGCAAAATTAAATAAAGACAGCAAACGGCCAAGATCAATACTTGTTAAGTTTGGGAGCCCTCGTATCCGGGATTCTTTCCTCGCCGCAGCGATCCTATACAACAAAAAACATTCTACCTCCAAGTTGAACGCAAACCATCTGGGTAAAAGGTGAAGGATAACACTCCTATCTACGTTGTTGAAAATCTAACGCCCGAGAACAAAATGCTTCATGCTGCGGCTCGGATTAAAGCTAAGGAATTAAACTACAAGTTCGTGTGGACCAGACGAGGAAAAATTTTCATGAGGTCGTCTGAGTCATCTGAATTTATTTACATTCGCGATACTAATATATTGAATAAGTTGTCTTAATTAATTAATTTAGTTAGTGGGATGCTATTTTTTTGTTATTAATTAACCATACTTTAGAATTATCTTTAAGTTATATACGCTAATACGAGTATAAGAATTTATTATCAAAATGTTAAAGGTTTGAAAACTAAACCACTAATCCGATTTGAAAAATTCTTTTTGCATTAGATATCCCGTTAACTGAGGAAGGCTATAGGCTATATATCATCCCGGAAAAATGTACGATTCCCGTGGGATAGATTTGTTTTTGTCTAGCGACGAACCCGAAGCGAAGCGAGGGTGAGTCTCTATGTATGTATAAATAACTTGTCACCTCCCATTGCAATTCGAAATTTCATCCGGAACTGCAATAAGAAAGTATACTGCTCTAATGATCTACATTATAATTTCAAAAAAAGTGATTTTGATAAGATTTTGTCATTCCCTGAAAAGCAAAAATGGGACAGACTTATCAAGCAATAATATTCACGAAATGGTTAGTGTTTTTCTTTCTATATTGAGAGAAGCAATCTGTCTATATGTACCTAAATTTAAACCTAAATCAACCACATACCCAATATGGTATTCCAAAGATTTAAAAAGACTCATAAATGAAGAACATAAATATAAAATATACCATAACCCTTTGGATGAAATTGTAATCCAGACACTTAAAATTAGACGCGACAGACTAATTAACACCTGTTATAATAACTACGTTTCCTTAATTGAATCTGCAATTACTAATAATTCAAAATTATCCTGGTATTTTATTAAACAAAAGCGATCTAATGGCAGTAACTATCCGGCAAAAATGTCGTACGAGAATAATATAGCGTCTAGTGGACAAGAGATTGCTAACCTTTTCGCTGACTTTTTTTCATCTGTACATAGTAAAAGTAGTTCCTTTGACGATTCCAGCAGTGAAATACCCAATCTTACTTTCACTTTCAAGAGTCCAAAGTTCGCTCTGCCATGGATCGACTTAATGAAAATAAAAGTGCTGGATGCGATAATATACCACCAATTCTCGTTAAAAGATGTTCATCAGTCTAAGTTACCCTCTGATTATAATTTTTAATGAATCTCTGCAGTCTGGTGTTTTCCAGACCGATGAAAGGAGGCACACATTGTTCCTGTATTCAAATCAGGAAATCAGGCCGATATAAAAAATTATCGAACAATCTCTATATTGTCAATTTTTGCTAAAATCTTTGAATCTCTTTTGTGTCCGATTTTCACTTCTCATTTAAAGCAGTCTTGGATTCCTAATCAACATGGTTTCATTCAAATGCGTTCTGCTACTACAAACATTTGTGGGCATTCATTTGTGTCTTGAGCATGAAAGTTTGCACTCCAGTTACGGATGTTTATATTTTTAATATGTATGTATTTTACTAAGTTATATGTAGTGTATCAACTCTCTATTGTCCATAACACAGGCTTCGTGGCTTACCATGTGGATAGTGCTGTGTGTTAATGCCCTAATATTATTAATTTAATACCTTAACACACTGACTGTTTATAACAACAAAGCATTTATGTGTTCGCTTGTCGTGGTAGCCTTTAAGTAGAACAACCTTTACCAATTGTAAAATTTAGATATGTATAGAAATCCTTACTGCAGGTATATTTGCCAATGAAAACTATATTTTGTTCATTTTGTGCAAAGCGCGTTGGATAGCTTCACGGCTGGCAGTCATAACACCCCACAAACGATTCATCGATCAAATATCGAATAAAAAAATATTCGTTCATATTTCATAGATAGAGTTGCATGTTCACGTACTTTTACTTGGGGAAACCTAACCTAACTTTACTCTTTCACCAATACTATATTCATATTTTCTCCAATATACACTTAGAGCTTTTCCCTCTGTTCTCACGTTTACTTGCTGCTATTTTATTAGTTCTTCTCAGAACTGATGTAATTTATCGTTACAAGTTATCAACCTGTATCAATACATGCTTTTGCCTTATGGTAAGATTGAATTTATATCCTTCGACATAGTGAACATGGCCAAAAACATACCTCACTGGATCTATATAAATTAGCTTGCTTGCATTATGTCACACACCAAAGAATTGAAGTAATCTATGCACAGATTACAGACCTGTGAGGTGATCGGCGACTTCTCAAATGATCGAAGTGTTTTATCCTGAAACATCAAGTATTTCCTGTTTATTGTTATATAAGCTATTGTATATTGGGATACGCGACTAGACACATGTTTACTAATAAGTTATAAATAGTTCGTAAATTATTTATTGTCTGCAATTCTAGTTGCGAAGCGATTTGCATAGATGCTAACAGAGTTCAAGTTTATTCTTTAGATTTAATTGAAATTATTATCTGTACAATAAAAAAGTTATATTGAAATTAAAACTGTGTTTTAAATTTAAAATTATATTTACTTTCTTTGTGCTTTTCATTTTCAAGATAAAATGATATTTACATATATATCGATACTAGCGACTCAGCCTCGCTCCGCTCGGATTCGTCTCTAATTTTTTAATTTTTAGTATAGATTTCTCAGAGATGAGATATTTTCCCGCAGAAAAAGTATCCTATATGTTAACCCGAATAACCAACTATAATCATACAAAATTTCATCAAAATCCCTCCAGTATTTTTTCCATGATGCGGTCACAGACAGACAGACAAAAATTCTGAAAACAATAGATTCAGCCTCAGTGTCGATATTAATGACTATTTCAATAAGCAAATATAACTAAGCTGAATCTGTACATTAAATATTTTTTGGAAAATATCTAATATTCAATATACATATTCAGCTTAGTTACAATTTTATTAAACGAGTATGTATAAATAAATTAATCAAATAAAAAGTATGATATATTATGTATATAGCTTGCAATTAAATAAAACACAAAAATTTTATTTCATCATTAAGTACAAGTTCATACTTTTGTTTTCAATCAGTTAGTTAGTTGTAGGTACCCACCAATTTGTGGTAAATAGAAAATTTAAGTGAAACTGACGTAGCTAGTTCTTATTTTAAAATGCGAGCAAAGACGCGGACAATACCTATATTAAATAGCCTTTGAGTTACTCATTCAGCATTAATGGATCGAAATTATTCAGAGTTTATTTTAATTAGTACAAATATCTTTTAAAAGTTCCGACGGTTATAATAGGCCTACATTTTAAAGTTAACATTAAAAGAAGATTCTTATACTCGTAGCTTTAAGAAGTGCCAGTTTCTAAGGTAATTTATAAATTTAAAAATATTTAATTAATTTATAATTATTTAAATAGTGTTTTGAATTTGATATATTTAGAAGATTAAAATATATTTTTCTGTTTGAAAATTATAAGAACTTTATAAAAATATTTCAGTTTATTTTATTTCAATATATTTATTTTAATATAAATACAAATATCGTTTTGTGATGTGCCGCCTTAACTAGTTTCGTAATTTTAATAAGTTCTTATTAAAATATCTCCAACGTGTTGAAAATTATTACATACTACGTTAGATCTTCTGCTAATTAACTGCTTATAGAGCACGCTCACAAGATGACTGCATTATACATATATACGTATTTTCATTGCAAACTTAATACGTAATAGTCCCGATTATATATTGTATTTTCTAAGTAAACACATGTCACTTGTTACGTAGTTTAATTTTCACCTAAAATTATTGAAGACTTTAAATATAAAATAATCGAAGGCTATTTTTTTTATTTAATTAAAAGCAGTATGTTATATAACAATTATAATATATTTTATACAATATTATTAAAAAAAAATAAGTTTCATTAAGAATTTCCACAGTTCTACATCAACTTTATATGAACTTTTATACTATACACTTTTTATATTTATCCACTTACATCTATTATGCTTGCTGTTAAAGTAAAACTAATAAGTGAATAACATATGTATTTTCGATCAAAGACGATTAGGAAACCCATATACTTGTAGACGTCTACAGTCTCCGCGTAATCTTCCGGCAGACGATATAGCATGAGTACAAGTATGACATAACATGATAAACGTATAAATCTATACATATAATAAAATTGTAACTAAGCCGAATCTGTACATTAAATATTTTTTGGAAACACTTATTGAAATAGACATTATTACCGATGCAGAGGTTGAATCTATAGTTTTTAGAATTTTTGCCTGTCTGTCTGTCTGTGAACCCATCACAAAAAACCATTAGTGGGATTTTGATGAAATTTGGTATGGTGATAGCTGGTTATCCGGGTCAACATATAGGACACTTTTTACCGCAGAAAAATATCTCACTTCTGAGAAAAAATACAAAAACTAGTTAAAATAAAAGCACGGTGATACTCTTAACATTTTAAGCAAGGTAACTTACTTATATAGGTATGTTAAAATTATTAAAAAACGCTTATCGTAAAAGAAATATCAATAACGCTATTTAATTCATTTAAATAAGTATTTTAATAAAAAAATTTATGTGTTATTTAGTTATTTGACAATAGATGTCGCCATGCGTTTTTAAAATACGTAATTTTTATCCAAAAAAAATTGTGTACAGATATGACCTTTCTATGACTTTATTAGAATTACTACTAAATTACCCGCGGCCCCGCCCGTGTTCAAATTTTCAATAAAACAAACTTTTTGGCTTTATAAATTAATAACATATTAGTAATATTTTGTTGGCGGAAAAATTTTTCTAATTAAAATATTTGTAAATTTTTATTGTTTAGTAAATAATGATAATATTTTTTAATCTTTTAATGTAAAAATTGGGCAAATGCAAATTCAACTCGCGCATTATAGGTTTCATATAGCAAAATACTGTATTGTTTTTTCTTACTTACATGTTTTGTTAGGTTAACACTAAAATAAGTACGAATAATATTTAAGTTTTCACAACATTCATTTTATCAACTATAAAAATAAGTTCAATTAATATTATTTTATATCATTTTATGGAAAACAAGTTTATGGCTGGTAAACTGACAAAACGGGTAACTGAAAATATTCCATATCTCAAAAACTATGAAAAAGTATTTTAGGAACTGTTTGTTATACCTCAATTTTTTTAGTTTATTTTACACCATTTCTTGGAAGGTAAAGGCTTTAAGATCACAATAAAATGCTTATGACTTTAATCATATTATATGATAAATATATATATAATAATATATATGTTTAAATAATTATTTACTTTTTACACTTTTTTTTGAAAATCGTTTTGAAAAATATTACTAACTAGTGCTAAGCCATCCCTGTTGCGCAACAAATTAACATTAAGTTGCATACTGAGTGCTATAGACTACTTTTTAATATGATTAAAATGCGTTTCTTATCAGAAATTATATTAACTTTAGTTGAAATCTCAAAATAAATTGATTCTGTCCAAACGCTTTGAAATAAAGTGATAAAAAGTATGGCAAAAAGGCACCTAGAGACCCGAGAGAAGCAAGAGAAAGTCGCTAGTTAGTTATAGTTGAATGATAGTTTTTATGTTTTTGAAATCCGCTTTAAAATCTAAAAATTTAACCGGCTTTAAATTTTGCTAAAAAAATATCTGGCTGCCTGATGTGAAAAGGAATAGATAGACGGTTTGTACTCAGGCTTGATTTTACAGGTACAGTACGTGCTGAATAAGGAAACATTCATTTCTATTATGAATTGAAGCTCAAAAGAGTTTTTTATATAACATTCAAAGACTATTTTGAAATCTATCATAATCCCAAAATTCTATCAATTAAAATATATATTTCTTTTTTGGATTTAAATTTATAAATTACCTTAGAAACTGGCACTTCTTAAAGCTACGAGTATAAGAATCTTCTTTTAATGTTAACTTTAAAATGTAGGCCTATTATAACCGTCGGAACTTTTAAAAGATATTTGTACTTATTAAAATAAACTCTGAATAATTTCGATCCATTAATGCTGAATGAGTAACTCAAAGGCTATTTAATATAGGTATTGTCCGCGTCTTTGCTCGCATTTTAAAATAAGAACTAGCTACGTCAGTTTCACTTAAATCTTCTATTTACCACAAATTGGCGGGCACCTACAACTGATTGAAAACAAAAGTATGAACTTGTAATGATGAAATAAAATTATTGCGTTTTATTTAATTATTAGCTATATACATAATATATCATACTTTTTATTTGATTAATTTATTTATACATACTCGTTTAATAAAATTGTAACTAAGCTGAATATGTAGGTATATTGAATATTTTTTGGAAAATATTATATATTTTAGTAAAAAGTATCCTATGTGTTGACCCTGATAACCAGCTATCACCATACCAAATTTCATCAAAATCCCTCTAGTGGTTTTTTGTGATGCGTTCACAGACAGACAGACAGGTAAAAATTCTAAAAACTATAGATTCGACCTCTGCATCGATAATAATGTCTATTTCAATAAGTGTTTCCAAAAATTATTTAATGTACAGATTCGGCTTAGTTACAATTTTATTATATGTATAGATTTATACGTTTATCATGTTATGTCATACTTGTACTCATGCTATATCGTCTGCCGGAAGATTACGCGGAGACTGTAGACGTCTACAAGTATATGGGTTTCCTAATCGTCTTTGATCGAAAATACATATGTTATTCACTTATTAGTTTTACTTTAACAGCAAGCATAATAGATGTAAGTGGATAAATATAAAAATGTGTATAGTATAAAAGTTCATATAAAGTTGATGTAGAACTGTGGAAATTCTTAATGAAACTTATTTTTTTTTATAATATTGTATTTAAAATATATAATTGTTATATAACATACTGCTTATATTATAATATTATTTATTTTAATTTCCTAATTTTAGGTGAAAATTAAACTACGTAACAAGTGACATGTATTTACTTAGAAAATACAATATATAATCGGGACTATTACGTATTACGTTTGCAATGAAAATATATGTATAATGCAGTCATCTTGTGAGCGTGCTCTATAAGCAGTTAATTAGCAGAAGATCTAACGTAGTATGTAATAATTTTCAACGCGCTGGAGATATTTTAATAAGAACTTATTAAAATTACGAAACTAGTTAGGGCGGCACATCACAAAACGATATTTGTAGCTCTATCGACGTCTCGAATGCTTTACCGCGAAATTGGTCACAGGAAAGACTAAACGAAACGTCGGAAACCAAAAAGTGAGTGAATGACGATATTAAAGAACTTTGGTCTGCAATTCTTAAGCTACAGGAAATGTCCTGAATCGTTTCGATAAAAAGATGGTACTGCCTTGGGCTTTTTTGCTCGAGTTGGTGGGGGCATTGTCGTGCCCCCAGATTTAAAGAACTTAACACGATAAATAAATTCAGATTTCTTTATTTCACTTATGTATAATCTTAAACATTACTTTTAATTGTAGTACCTGGGCGACCAAGCATCGCTCGGAGTTTTTGGCCAAAAGTACAATTTTCTTTATAATTTGGCTTAAAAACAAAAAAAAATTAAATTAAAAACTTTATATATAACTGGGATTCGAACCCAGACACCTGTGATTGTCAATTTTGCCTCTAGGCCGCTTGACCACGATGCTTATGCTAGCTATTAATGACAATTAAATTATCGACCATATTTTGCGTGAAATAATGCGAAAGAAAACCGCATGAAAACTCGAAAACACGTGTTTTCCCAGACAAGACTAATCTAGATCGATTTTCGCCCCTAAAATACCCCACATACCAAATTTCAGCGAAATCATTAGAGCCATTTCCGAGATCACCGGTATAAATAAAATAAATATACAAGAATTGCTCATTTAAAGATATTAGATTTAATTCTTTTATTTTAGCAACATATAATTTAAATGATTTAGGCAAGACATTACAGAATTTAAGAAATAATAAAACGTCAATTTTATATTATTTTACATGCCTACGCCCAAATCGCTCTATTCAGAGATCTCCGACGTGGAACGTGTGTTTAAACCATCGCTATTGTAATACTTTCTAAGATTTTAATTTAAAACATCTCTACTGTGAAACGAAAATAGCTCACTCTTATTTCTTTGATACAACTTAATTCTACAAAATTATTTCTTTTAGCTAAACAGTTTGAAACTTATAAATAATATACTTTCATGTTACACTTTCAATTACTATGAATAGCCCAGTTATTTATTATACCCTAATACGAATAAAAGATACTAAGATAATTACAAAAAGAAATATATGCAATTTGTTTTCATAATCTTTGCATAAGTACCTGGAATCGCCAGTTATGAAACAACATAACAAAAACTATCATAATTGAAAGCTGAAAAACTATAAAATTATTTTTAATAAAAGCTGCGTTATCAGTGATTAAATTGATTTCAAAGCTGAAGCTGAACTCTGCAGTATATCCAATATGGATCACCATTAATTAATGGGGAGACAAATTAATGCGTCACACACGTGACACGTCCGAGGATAGCGATACGACTCTAACAACGTTAGCGGCTCAACACCATACTGACGCGTTTCCATTATAGCCCAGTCGGGATTGTCGAAAAACAGGGCCTAACTTCGAAAAATTCTAGGCCAAAATTTTATTCCACCAGCCGGGTTCCTCCTGTTTTTCCCCTTAACTCAAAAAATATTGATCGCAAGAAAAAATGAGCAACAAATAAAATGTAAAAAAATTAATAATGAACAACTTTAATCCGCATGATTTTTCTCGAAAAGTTGAAAATGACCGACATATTGAGGAGAATGTCTTTAAATCAAGATGGCGCCTTACGCATCGTTCGAATTTAGTCGTGATTTTGAATTTACACTTCTAGTGATGTTAAAAGATGACCTTTGTCACATATACACATACAGGATATTTAAAACTATATTTTTGGATATAAGAAATCAAATGCAAGTTATTAAGCTTTTGAAACGATATTTATGTCGTTACCATGTCAACGCAAACGAACCCACTGACTCTACGCGAGGCAAGGCTGTTAGGCGCTTCATCGTGTATGTAACTAGTGAGTTGGTATAATTGACGTTACAACTGATTCCTAACCGTTCCTATAATTTCTATATGTATTTAGTAAAAAGCTGTTATTTTGACATTACAAACAGACACTTCAGTTTCATTTATCTGTATTGATAAAATAAGCGACTGACTGAACACGCTGACCAATACCAGCATAATCTTTTATTTTTATTTTTTATAAAGCCATTTTGAAATTCGCCATCTTATTTTTTATTCGTTGTTATAGCGGCAATAGAACTTATGCAATACACACTCTGAAAAATTTTCAACTTTCTACCTATTACAATTCATGTGATATCGCCCGCTGACAGACAGACGGGCGGACAGCGGAGGCTTATTAACAGCGTCCCCATGGCGCCCTACGGTTACGGAACCCAAAAATTACTACCTTTGTATTGTCAAGTTATATTGTGTTATTATTAAGTTATTATTCAATAAATAATTCTTTACACCGTAAAAACCTTATTTATTATTATGAAAATTCTCCGCGTGATGTGTCTGAGCAAAGTGAGTGCAATCTCTAGCAAAAATATGAAATTTTAATTAAATTCGTGTTCTGCAGCATCAAAATAACCTCTGTCTGTAAATAAATTCAAAATATAGGTTAATTAGGTACATTTTAAATTATAAAACTTAAAATTATTAAGCCATATATACACACACCGTCACAAAGTATTATTATCGTTGCGATAAACAAAAATAATGATGGAACAAAAACTTTAAAGCAAATCAAAATATTCCTCATTCTTAAAATAAAAATATGTTGTGTAAAAATTATAATCTAGAATTATTATTCCATATAAATATGTAATGTAAGAGGTAAAAGTTAGAAGCGTCTCGCCACGACTAGCGTCGACTCTACCTAACGGAGCTAACAGGGCTCGCCCGGGCATTCCCAGAAAATCCAGCTACGTACAAATACTAAAAGCTCATATGAAAGGCTAATTAAAATCGTGTAAAAGCGACGCTGGACTGATTCGCTGTGCAAAATTTTTCTGGAATTCTCTTTGATGCTATAAAACTCAATATTGTCTCGATATGAACAACAAAACTGTTCTCGCGTAAATAAAACTTTTTCAATGTATCATTTCATTTCAACGTATTGCATTCAAAGATTAAATTTATATGTAATGGAATTGTGACGGGGTTTTGTATTTTTTTTCATGCATTACATATTTTTTTACACATAGAAGTTATAAACTGTTACTACTGTTAGAGTTATTTATTTATATACCGAATTTTTACTGTGTAATTATAAAAATGTACATATTTTATGAATGGCAGTTGACACTTGACAATGTTTTTCGTTATGAACATTATTAAATTATTTAGTTTAGTTTTACTTCATATTTGGTGGAAAGCAGTACAATATATACATTAATTACGAGAATATTGACGTTTTATTGGCCATCCCGTCACTATGAGTATGTATTTGTAGAAATATCAAAAAAGGCCATAGTACACCACGCTGGCCAAGTACAGATTGGCCGATTTCACATGTCTTTCGAAAACATGTTAGATTCTCTCAGATTTGCAGCTTTCCTCATCACCATTACCATTGCCTTACTGGGCCATCCTTAATAACCTTTGAGACGTTTAAAATCTTAGTCTCTCCCGTGACCACTACTATAAAGCATTCGAAATATCTGGAACCAAAAATCAAAATAAATCCCGAAATATTCCGAAAATGAGTTTTATGTAGAAAAATTTTAGAAATTATATTTTTATCATTTTATTATGTCTTAGAGAAAGCTCAAAATAGATCCTACTAAAAGTAACATATGTTATAGTCAGTCGTAAATAAAGTATATTTAAATTTTATTTATAGCACAGCTCAGGAGAACGTAATAAACAAAATTATAGAGGAATCGATGGTGAACTTGACCGATATAAGTACGCGGTGCTATTCTATTGGCTGCAGTCAATCACTTCACTTGATTTCTTAGTAACACGTCACTTACTACATCGTTTTCTTTTGTAGCCGAATGCAAGTGACTTGGTAAAATGTGTGGTGGCTCGTTTATGATTCAAATATGACATACTTGCAAATGTCAAACTTAAAGACAAAGTCATTATGCTAACATGCTATTGTCACGTAATTGCATTCAAATTAACATCAATTGAACAAGTAGAGCTTTATTGAAAGTTTAAAAGTGTATTTTAGACTAGCTACATATCATCGTCTTGTTTGAATACATCCCTAAATGCCTTTAAAATTTAAATACAAGTAGTATACCATTTTGACAAATTTAATAACCATCGGTAGGCGATGTGGAAAATACAGGAAATACAGGAAATAATCTATCTCTATACTTAATATCATTTCATTTATAATATTAATTGCAACAGTTTTCTATCAAGTATTCGGGTATTATAAAATAAGAAAAACAACAAAATTAAAAATAGTAGTTCCCGTTCTCATATACATATCAATTTTCCTTTAAATTATTTTGTTTTATCTAAATTATTTCATTTACTCGAACGGTAAACTTTAAGCGGACTCGCTTGTGTTTGTTAATATGTAGTAAAACCCTTTGAAACATGTTTAAGCAGCTTTTTCGGACAAAGCGTCGCATAACAGTTCCACACTCACATGTTGCATTTAACAGAAATACATTTTGAAATGTATTTCATGAATTTGTAAAGCGAATGATGTAATCCTCTTACATGATATTAATGTTCTATCTAGCTAGCTTAAGCCTACAACTTCATTTGCTTTAAACAGAGAATGAAAAGAATATATAGATTTATCCTTCTAGTTTGGTAACTTCGCTCGGATTCGCCTCTAGAAAAAACAAAAATAAATCTATCCCTTGGGAACCGTATATTTTTTCGGGATATAAAGTAGCCTATTTGTTATTCTGATGTATGAACTATATTATTTTAAGGTTTTATTAAAATCCAATCAGCAGTTTTTGTGTACTAAGATAGATAGATAGATTTGTTTTTGTTCGTCTAGAGGCGAACCCGAGCAAAGCGAGGGTGAGCCGCTAGTATATTATTAAATTTGATTTACTTAGCTTTAAGTATTTTTGCTATAACAATTCAAATTCAAAATATGTATTCAGCATGACGTTCGGAAAAAACTGCCTCAAACTTGAGAGGAACTGGCAAAAGGAACTCAGCGGGACTAATATTATAATTATTACTTTATCTTTTTTGTAAGTTATAATATAATTTACAAAATTTCTATAAAGTTGAAGTAGCCTGGAGGCGATCACATCATTTCCAAGATGTGACATCTTCTTCAAATTATTATTTAATTATTAATTCGTAGATGTTTAGCAGAACTCAAAATACAAATTAAACTTAATACAATTTACAGGCCTGCAATGAGTTATCATGACCAAAATGTATGAAAATGCCTAACAGATCTAATAAACACAACGAGTTGCATTGAAAGTACACCCGTAGACGCTCTACGAAGGGCTACGTGGCAATTTTCGACTCTACATTAAAGAGCCCTAAGTATATTGCTATGTTGATAAAACCAATATAATACTTCAATTAATGTCATTATTGAAAA
Source organism: Argynnis bischoffii washingtonia (assembly GCA_033884665.1). Classification (NCBI taxonomy): domain Eukaryota; kingdom Metazoa; phylum Arthropoda; class Insecta; order Lepidoptera; family Nymphalidae; genus Argynnis; species Argynnis bischoffii. Next base: position 4,992,328 of record CM066625.1, read on the forward strand.
TAAACAATGTGATTAAAAAATATATTATATTAATATATTTAAACGAGCAATTCTTGTATATTTATATCTTTATTTATTTATTTATACCGGCGATCCCGGAAACGGCTCTAATGATTTCGCTGAAATTTGGTATGTGGGACTTTCGGGGGCGAAAAATCGATCTAGAGTCTTATGTTCTAGAGTCTTTAGCATTATTTTACGCAAAATATGTTAATGATTTCGACAGTTGTGTATAAGCATCGTGGTCAAGTGGCCAAGGCGCGAGATTAACTTTCACAGGTGTATTCGAATTTTGATCGGATACAAAGATTTTACTTTTATTTTATTTATTTTTTTGTATTTATTCAAGTTTTTAGTTTTTTTTTTGTCTTTAAGCCAAATTAAAAGAAAATGTACTGTTAACCAAAAACTCCGAGCGAAGCTCGGTCGCTCAGATACTATGATGCATACCCATACTTCCATACTAAATTTGAAAATGTGTTTGTTTGTCCTTCTTTTTCACGTAAAGAGATTGCTGTAAATTTTTACATGAAAATAAATCTCTGCAACTGCTGGGCCGATTTTTTACGTGAGTTTCAATAGCAAGAACTGATGTTATAAGGAGTAACTTAGGCTACTTTAATTTTTTAAAAAATTAGGATTCTGCGCAAAAAAATTAAAACCTATGAAATTTTGACCAAAATCGTTCCTTGCGAAGTAAGGGTAAGTAGCTAATTATAAAAATACAAAAGACATCTGAAGCCTAGCAGGCCGCAGGGAAAGTTTTTTTCGCTAGCATGTGACTGCATGTGACAATCGTTCCCCATATTTATAACGATAGAGATAGAATCCTTAAAATATGAAAGAGGTACTACACTTCTGTATCATAAATTTAAAAATATCTATTTAGTATTTATACAGTTTTTGAATAAATTCTTTTTATAAATATCATAAAATTAATTTTGCATAATTGATTGAAGATTGCTTAGTGGGCATTTTCAAATTAATTACATAATTCACAGTTTTATGAAGTGTTATATTATTCTTAATTATTTTATTTATCATTTTAAATTGTCACTATCATATGTGGGCTTGATAATTTGCTGGTTTATTTTTTTCACGTAGCGATCAAACGATTCGACTTTTAGTTTAGCTATAGAGTATTGCGTAGAGTAGCGACTTAAACACTATTTTTGTGGTAATATAAAATAAAATAAAATATAAACCCTTTATTCACACATCAGATACAGTTACACAACTTGTATATTTTTCAACTAGAGTAATTGAAACATATTAAAGAAGATGTCCACTTTTTGTATGGGCGTCGGTTTTTTATACCGAGATTTTTTAACCAACATAAAAGCGATAGCGTGAAAAATATAAAAGTAGAAAGCACTAAAATAATATTTTTAGATCCCTCCATTTATAAGAAAAATAACAAAATTTTTATATAACATAATAAATTTTTTATATAACACAAAAATTTTAATTGGTAATGACAACCTAAAAATTAAAAGATACATCTATCAGTTAAGGCCATCCCCCGAGCAAACGACCTTCAACATTCGACTCTCCTTCCCCACCTCACCTCTAGAAAAAATTGTAATAAATACTAGCGACATCTACGGAATAATAGTTAAAACAATATTGAACATGTTATAAAATACAAACCATAGAATTTATAGAGGCGGTAGTGTTATATTCACCGTTGAACCGAAACAGAAATAAATTATTATTATTTTATTTATTTATTTAGTACTTCGGCTAGATCATGTCAATCACACACCAAATGACATAATATTTATATTCTAACAATATTTGTCATTAGAGAATGCACTTTTTTATAGAATTTTGAGATGGAAAAATTAAATAAAACTATAAATATTAATAATATTTTTATGCAACGAAAAATAGCCAAATTACAGTAATGCCGGTACTGATCAGGCGTTCTTCGAAAATTACTGTTATTTAATGCTAATGAATAACTGAGTCACAAGTTATTGAAAGTGGCTGCTTTTACCTATTATATAATATTATTTTTTATTTTATAATATTATTTACTGTATATGTATAATATTTAATTTATTTACTATATAATATTATTTATTATGTATGTCACTTCTATTACATGTACTAAAGTTTATAAGTATTCTTTTTTCGTAAGCGAAATGTCATACAGCCGGAGGCGAACACGGACGACGCGCATACCCCGTACGAAAGGCGACTGCCGAGTGCCGACTGCCGCCCGGCCCCCGCGCAGTATCTCACTCAAAAATTTTCTTATAATTTCTGAATATTGGTCCAAAACAGATTGAAATTGATCTTTAAAAAAAAATTTACGGGTAAAATATCTATTTTGAAATGATCTATCAAATGGTGTTAACCATACTTTTATATGAGTTATAAATTTATGTGTTGATGCAAAGAATAAGAAAAAAAATCATGATTACAGCAATACTTTAGAATTTTATTTCTTTAGTAGTGGTGACCTAAAAAACTATATTATTCGTGTAATATGACCTCAAAATGTTGAAGATAGATATAATATTTTTTTTTATTATTTTACATTTATTAAATACTGGCACATTTGCTTCTAAATATCGTCGTAAAACGCGTTTTGTTAGGGGATTGCCCTTAAATATTTCTCCATTCTACACGACATTGGCGAAGTGATCTGTGCCCAACTGGTACGCCTAAAAGCCAAATAAGAAATAATTGAATTGAATTGAATCAGTTAAATATGAAATTATCAAACATCGGTGTTGTCATAAGTGACAAAACTACTCGCGCGCTGTTTGCTCTCTCTAGTGGTAAGATAGCATTTCTTTAAAGACATTATCAAACAAATTGAAGATAGCATTTGTGGGTTGTTTGTAGCTGCATAATTGAAAAAGATCTGTAGGAAGTTGTGCATATGTGACGACAACTGTATGGTATCTTGCAAAATCTCGGTGTTAAAATGATTCATTGTTCCCAGTCTCGGTTTAAGAAAAAAATAAAAAATGAAGTTATATCAATCAATAAATAAAGCATATTTTCATATACAAGTTTTATTTCCTTATAACAAACTGCATCACACTGCAAGACTTAGAATAAACCTAATATTTATTTAGATTGTAAATAATATTTGTCGAAAGACGTTCTGCAAAATGTCAAACGTAAAACAAATAAATCTATGTCTTTATATAGATACTATAATCATTTTATATCTCTCAATGGTCGTGCCGAATTACCGTCCCGTCGGAGTTTAAGAGTAAGGTCCCTTCCTGATTTGGCGGTGCGGTGTCTGTATGCGATATTCTCTACATTACCTAGAGCTTAATAATGTTGGCCAGATCTCCTCACTTATCAGTATGCTTTCGGTGTAAAACAATTGAAACTTGCAGAAACTTGAAAAAATCTTGGACGTTCGGTATCAACGGTTTTACTGGCTGTCCGTACTGCGACGCAGTATGCCGCACGCTTACCGTCCCGCTTCCGCGTAGCCCGCGCCCATCAGGAAGCGTGCTTTCAAATATAGGCGCTCGGTAAAGAATCGGTAAGAATTTTACCGAGTGTACTTTACTGCACCAATACCGCACCTCCAAGTTAGGAAGGGGCTTAAAAGGAATAGAGGTACTTGTGTTTACGCATAGGTGCTTGTGCATTATAGTATTTTCAACGCACTTGACTCTCACTAAGATTGGCTGCCGTGGCCGCATCCGATCAAAGTATACTAATAACAGAAGGGTAAAAGCTTTATTTCCACCATCAGACTAAAGATCTGTATCATGAAAACTATTATAATTGTCAAATTATTTTGTTTTGTGGTTTTTAGACGTGTTTATGGAGCACAGTTACTTTGGAAATATTGCGTAGAATGAAGAAAAAGCCATAAAGTAAGTTATTCGTAAATATCGCTCGTATGTATACGCTCAGTCGTGTTCTTAGAAACTCTCTAGCAAATTTTTGCGAGTAGATTAAATAATATAAACAACTCAAGGTTAACTTTTTAAATAAAAGTAATTTCACTACGACAACATTTATTTCACACTGAGATTTAAATTTTATAACAGTTATAATATTTAAGTTTTTATTAAAGGATTAACATATGAAGATTATAACTTTATAATTAAGTTATTATATTTTAAACTCTAATTTATAATTAAACGTCACTTACATATATTTAAAACGTAGTATACAAAGAATGCGAACATCTACATTTGAATTTTTTTAATAATTCAGCAAATCCAAATCCCCCCCCCCCCCCCCCCAAAAGAAAAAAAATGAAGAAAAAAAAGGAAAAAAGTAAATTTTACACAGCGGCTTCCATCTCCACACAAGTGGACTTCTGCAACATCAGGGGGCTCCACGCAAATCTTAGCGCAGTCCATCATCATCTGGAGACTGCGCAGCCGACCTTACTATTCCTTACGGAGACGCAGATATCTTGCCCGGCCGACACATCATACTTACACTATCCCGGCTACAAATTGGAACATAAATTTCTAAGACGTGCCGGTGTATGCATGTTCGTTCGGGAGGATATCTGCTGTCACCGACTTCTTCATTTAGAGGACAGGGACCTGTCGATATTGTGGGTGCGCGTGGACTACGGTGGCCACACCCGTGTTTACGCGTGCCTATACAGGTCTCATAGCGGTGACAGGGAAACAAAACGACTTTTCGAGCACCTGCAATTGACGACGGACAAAGTTCTTGAGCAATACCCCTCTACGGAGTTGGTGATCTAGGAGACTTTAACGCCCATCACACTGAATGGCTTAGTTCTCGGTCCACTGACTACGCGGGGAGGTGTGCTCACGAATTTGCTCTGGCCTATGGTTACTCACAACTGGTACATTCTCCAACACGAGTACCAGATATTGAGGACCATACGAGCTCTATACTGGACCTTCTGCTGACTCAACGTCCGGATGGATATTCCATCTCAGTAGATGCACCACTCGGCTCGTCCGACCACTGCCTTATCCGGACACTTGCACCAGGCGCACGCCCAGATCCACCTCGGCCTACTAGCTTGCGGCGAATGTGGCAGTATAAGTCAGCAGATTGGGATGGATTGCGAGAATAATATGCATCGTACCCGTGGAATCAGCTGTGTTTCACATCAAAAGATCCCGACACCTGCGCAGCTGCCGTCACAGAGACGATACTGGCGGGAATGGAATGTTTCATTCCAAACTCGCTAGTTGCTGCCGGGACAAAGAAACGACCGTGGTTTAATCGGCCTTGTAAGGAAGCAAGACACCATAAGCAAGCCGCGTTCAGGGCTTGGACCACGGCACGGAGATAAGGATCCAAATCTATCCGATGTGAAACGCACACTAAATGCTGCTTCGAGGTCCAGTAAAAGAACAATTGCCAGAGCTATATTCGAGTTCATCGGAAGAATTGGCGAAAAGCTGGCTAGTTACCCTTCCGGGAGTCGAGCCTTCTGGTCGCTCGCCAAAGCTGCCGAGAGGAACTTTTGTCTGTCGTCCCTCCCGCCACTGAAAAATGCCGACGGCAACCTGGTCCATAGCGCCAAAGAGAAAGCCGACCTACTAGGTACACTCTTTGCCTCAAACTCGACTTTGAATGTCGATGAAAGCACCGCACCGCCAACCATCCCGCGATTTGGACACTCCATGCCGGAAATAAATTTCTCACAAAGAGATGTCCGACGGGAGCTGCTTAGTCTCGATGTTCATAAGTCGAGTGGGCCCGACGGCATACCAGCAGTGGTGCTCAAACAGTGTGCTCCTGAGTTGTGCCCTGTATTAACGCGACTTTTTGCGCTTTCCTACCACTCTAGGCAAGTACCGTCTTCGTGGAAGACCGCCCACGTGCACCCGGTGCCCAAAAAGGGCGATAGAACAGATCCTTCGAATTACAGGCCTATTGCTATTACCTCTCTTCTCTCCAAGGTTATGGAGCGTGTTATTAATACCAAGCTCCTCAGATACCTAGAGGAACACGATTTGATCAGCGACCGGCAATACGGCTTTCGCCACGGTCGCTCGACTGGTGATCTTCTAGTGTATCTGACACACCGATGGGCTTCAGCCATCGAGAGTCAAGGTGAGGCATTGGCAGTCAGCCTTGACATAGCGAAGGCGTTCGATCGGGTCTGGCACCGGGGTCTTCTCTCGAAGTTACCATCGTACGGACTACCCGAGGGCTTGTGCAAATGGATTGCCAGTTTTTTATCTGGTCGAAGCATTAGAGTCGTCGTAGATGGCTGCTGCTCCGAAAAACTAGGTATAAACGCTGGCGTCCCGCAAGGTTCTGTACTGTCTCCAACGCTTTTTCTTCTGCATATCAATGACTTGCTGTCTATTGATGGCATTCATTGCTATGCGGACGACAGCACTGGAGACGCCTCCTACACAGGCCGTGCAAACATCCCTCGTTCCGCTGTGGTAGAAAGTCGCGAACAACTTGTGTCTCAAATCGAGAGTATTCTTTCCAGAGTCTCCGATTGGGGTCGGGACAATTTAGTCCGATTTAACCCCTCCAAGACACAAGTCTGTGCGTTCACCGCTAAAAAAACCCCATTTACTGTGGCCCCTCAATTCCAGGGCACGCCCCTAACCATCTCCAACAGTATTGGTATCCTTGGGGTCGACATCTCCAGCGACGTCCAGTTCCGAAGTCACCTGGAAGAAAAGGTCAAGCTGGCATCCAAAAAACTCGGGGTGCTTAATAGAGCGAAGCGGTACTTCACGCCGGGGCAAAGACTGCTTTTATATAAATCGCAAGTCCGCCCCCATATGGAGTACTGCTCTCATCTCTGGGCGGGAGCACCGGCATACCAGCTTGGGCCTTTTGACTCGGTTCAAAGGAGAGCTGTAAGAATTGTCGACGATCCAATACTCACAAGCGATATAGAGCCCTTAAGTCTAAGGAGAGATTTTGCGTCCTTATGTGTGCTCTATCGCCTGTATAATGGGTTGTGTTCCGAAGAATTGTTTGAAATGATGCCCACGGCCACTTTTTATCATCGCACCGCTCGCCATCGACAGGGAGTTCATGCTCACACACTGCATCCCAAATGGTCCCGTACAGTTCGTTTTCAGGGAAGTTTCCTCCCACGGACCATCCCGCTGTGGAATGAACTCCCTGCCGAGGTTTTCCCAGAGGGCTACAGTATGGGGTCCTTTAAAAGGGGAGTAAATAGGTTTCTAAAGGGTCGGCAACGCGCATGTGATGCCCTTGGTGTTGCAGGCGTCCATAGGCTACGGTAACCGCTTACCATCAGGCGGGCCGTATGCTTGTTTGCCACCGTCGTGGTATAAAAAAAAAAAAAAAAAAAAATCTTGTTTAGATTGTACTACCTTTAAGCTAAGAAACAAAATATAGCAAATTTTAAAACGCCTATAACCTACATTGTTATAAACTCTATTTCATGGCTCTAAAGCCCTAAAACTTTTACACTGAATCAAATTTCCGGTTATCAAAATCTAAAGCGAACTATAATTGATTGAAAATAACATTAACATGGATATTTTAGTGATTGGCTACCTAACCTAAGAAATAAAATGATAATTAGTCTTAAAATATTTTGGAATCTATGATCTATCTTCTCTTATTAAACCAGTGGCTATACCACTTCTATACTATTCTTGCTTCATTCCCGGCCAATATATTATATTTATTTGTTTGTTTGTTTAAGCGCGCTAATCTCAGAAACTACTTATCCAATTAGAAAAATTCTTTTTGCATTAGATAGCCCGTTTATTAAGGAATAATATAATAAGAATAATAGCTATAAGCTAGTCGTATAATATATGTACAGTCTATTTCTTCCATACTAACTGTTAAAACGTACCTAGGGACGAACCCGAGCGAAACAGGGTGAGCCGCTAGTTTATGATTTGTTAATAGTATTCCAAATGATATGGCAATATTCATATTTTGTCACTATTAATTTTGCTATTTAATTTTATCTTATAATAATTATCTCTTAATATAACTTTTATACCACCCACAGTACTAATCTAAATCTACTCGCATTAAAGACTTTTACCAAATAATATATATAGATATTTAAACATTATAAACACATTAAAAACTCTTATACATTTTTCCCCATTTTTTTTTTTTGAGCTAAACACCAACAAGAACGATTTGATTTCAAAATCTTAACCTATTCTACCTTGATAAGTTAAAGTCTTAACAAGTAAATTAAATCTAATCAATCCATTAAAACTGTCTTCGACATCTATTCAGACAAACCGTATACTTTCTTTTCTCATTCTTCTTTTCTTTCACCAAAACATATCAATCTGCTGAACCTTCCTGTGGATTGTTTTTTATTGTTTTATATTAAACGAGTATTCTACTAATTTGGTACGATCGAGACTCGACTGTTAAAGCTTAATCTATTCTTAGTAAAATTATACTACTTTTTTCTATCTTAAATATAACAATAATGTGTCGATAAGTTGAGATGCTAGAACTACTCACATTTTTTTATATTTTTATATAGTTACATAATTAATATTAAATTACAATCTTCTTATTATAGATTAGATTAGATATATCTTATTATTATATTACGTGGCTCCTTCATTCAAATATATTTTCTAATAAATTTTCGAAAATTGAAGAAAAATTAATGGAAATTTTGTTGATACTGCATCTGTTGATGAATAAACTGCTGTGGATTTGCTTGATAATACGCATGCTGCATTGGAACCGACTGAATTGGTTCTATCCCCTGTTGCTGTCCCGTTTGCCTCTTTTGCAACTTTTGTTGATATGGAGTGGGCCGAATGTTACCTTTTCCAGGATAGCGATACATTTTATTTTGGTAAACAGAAATATATCCGGCTCTATGATACAATTGGTGCTGATGCATAATTTGAGGTCGCGGAGTGCGTGTAAACTGAAAAGCAAAAAGTATTAAGTTATGTTTTTTGAGATTTATTAGTTATACGAAAGTTAATCTAAATACCTACTCTTTGAGCGCTCTGAGGATTAAATGCCGTATTGTTAAAATTTAATTGGGCATTTAAAACATTACTCTGTTGTACAATTTCATGTGATGTTTCATTGTTATAATTCACTGTTTGTGGTGTTTCAGGATCTCTTTTCACAAGTGTGTTTGGTGCAAGCTGTTCTGCGATAAAGCTATGTTCTGTATTTGATGAGTCTTCTTGTACGTGATTGTTTTCTTCAACTTGTGCTGAATTATTTTCTTGTATAATATTTTGCGCTGTTTGAGTCTGAGTGAGAGTTGCATCTTTATTATTATTAGATGCCAAATGCACATTTTCTTTAGGTTTTTCTTTATGATCATTACCTTTTCCAGGATAGCGATACATTTTATTTTGGTAATCAGAAATATATCCGGCTCTATGATATAATTGATGCTGATGCATAATTTGAGGTCGCGGAGTGCGTGTAAACTGAAAAGCAAAAATTATTGAGTTATGTTTTTTGAGATTTATTAGTTATACAAAAGTTAATCTAAATACCTACTCTTCGAGCGCTCTGAGGATTAAATGCCGTATTGTTAAAATTTAATTGAGTATTTAAAACATTACTCTGTTGTACAATTTCATGTGATGTTTCATTGTTATAATTTACTGTTTGTGATGTTTGAGGATCTCTTTTCACAAGTGTGTTTGGTGCAAGCTGTTCTGCGATAAAGCTATGTTCTGTATTTGATGAGTCTTCTTGTACGTGATTGTTTTCTTCAACTTGTGCTGAATTATTTTCTTGTATAATATTTTGCGCTGTTTGAGTCTGAGTGAGAGTTGCATCTTTATTATTATTAGGTGCCAAATGCACATTTTCTTTAGGTGTTTCTTTATTATCACTATTTACCAAATTTACAATATCTGCCGCAGCAGTTGTGTTATTTGAAAAATCTTTAATTGTCTTCTCATCAAGCGTTATCAGATCAACGACACTTTTAATGATTTTCAAAAAAAGCATTCTTGTATCGTGAGAATATACAAATGTCCGTTCATTGTTACTTACATTTTCTTTAAATAATCTTTGGGTCGACGAATATAATTCAAAAAGAAAATTCTTAAACTCTTGACTAAAGGATTCGATGTCATTTAAATTGTCCGTTCCTTTTGTTGATCGAGTGCCCATCGATCTTTCCTGGAATTCTTCATTAGCTTTATCCTCATGTGAGAAATTTGTAACGTCATCCGTCTGCGTTGATATATTTACATATATAATCTTTTTCTGTCTTACAATGTTTAGGAAATTATCTAGTAAGATATGAAACTGCCGATCAGAAGAAAATTCGCCACATTTATATTTACATTTGTCATCTTCGGGTGATTCAATGGTGATAGTTTCGTTTCTATCCTCCGTTAAGGTCGCCTTATTAGCGATTGTTTTCTTTGTGGTAATCATATTTGCTTGTTTCGGCAGATTTTCTTTTTGTTCGTTATGTATTGGAAATTGATCAGAAGTATTTTTGGAATCGCTTTTTGCAGACGCCATGCGTAGAGCTTGGTGATAACTGAAACAATTTTTATTCTGTATTTTTTATAACGCTTCATAAGTAGCGAGTTATAAATGCGATATCTTTAGGCACAAAAATGTTGTTCGCATAGCGAGCATTTTTTACACGTGTCATGTTATGCGCATGCGACTCGTGCGCAATGTTCACAGACCGTGCGCTTACAGATACAACAAAATATGAAATTATAGAAATGTATTTTATATTAATTATTTAGTTGTATATATATATATATATATATATATATATATATATATATATATATATATATATATATATATATAAATGTAAATATATACAACGTACTGTATATAAAAAAATAATTTATTCATATTATATTTTTCATTTTTTAATAATGAACAACTTATAATAAACATAGACAACATATAGTTTATATTTTTATACTCTTACATGTGTATCGGAATAGACACAGGCAGAGAAGGTCCAGGTCTTATGTCTCGCAACTGTATCATTAATTTTTTATTATAAATTTCTCTTCACATATTTTTAAATTAAACATAATAATTTAAATTTCTTTAATTTATGATTAATAAATAATAATTTACCAATTCTAACACAGCATAAGGAGTCTTCAAACAATGTTCAATTGAATAGTTTGCTATTTCAACTTTTATTTTATATCACGAGACGTGAAGCCAACTTGGAGATTAAGTTACGACTGCCGTAGCAAATTATGAAAGCCCGGGAAAGCCGAGCTAGAGGGTGTGGCCTAAAAAGTTAACGCAACAGTTTTTCCACCAATAGCAACGCTCTGCGCACGCTGGAAAGCTCTGCATTTTCGCGCTCTTTTTTACCTTGTAATATCAAATAAACAAAGAGCTATTACAATTTTTACAATACAATATTTTCGTTTTTATATATTATATGATGTTTTATTTAATATTTTACATTATTAACTAAATCTAAATGCGTATTTCTTAATGAATGCTTAATGGGATATCAATCATAAAATTTGGCACAAAAGCTAATCAATTTTTAAAGTACACATTTGATGTATTAATAATTGTTATTTTAAAAGCCATATATTATTTTTTATAAATAACGTAATGTTAGAAGCATATCATTAATAAAATATATTATTTTTAATATATTATTCTAAGTATTAAATCAAAAGCCGTCTCCTAGACTATTTTTGATCATTAAATGGAATCTGCACTGACCAATAGCATAAGGACGCGAAGCGTTCCAATTTCATCTATTTTTAGACAACCTATAGAAAGCTCAGATTTCTGTAAACCCCCCCAACCATTTATGAAATTATAGCACTTACGTTCACAGGTTCCATGAAAATCAATAATATAATTTCGTAAGAGCATATGAGCAACTAAAAACAAGACTTTTTTAACGTTGGGAAATGCATATAGGCACGAAGTGTGAGAAAAAGCCAGTACTACCCACTAAAACCCAATGGAACCTCCCCCGTCGTAATGGGACGTCACAGGATCATTAGCGCACTCAACCACGACGCCCCGACGGCAGCCCTACCGAAGCAGACCGAAACAACCATGGGGTTGCTCCAATGGTCCTGCTATCAAAGAAATACTGAAGGCAATCCGCATGGCACACCGCCCACCGAGGTGGCTCGATTGCCGGGCACTCCGGACCCCCAAGGTTAACGCATTTACTTATTGCGTCATAAAAAATGTAATAAAATAAATCGTGTTTAAAAACTGAAATATTTTTATCAAAAACATAATTATTTGTTTTAATGTACTCAAAACTTACTCTAAATATTTAATAAGTCAACTTTGAAATACTTGACAGTGAGAAGATCTTCCCAGTCCCACAGTTCCCATTTGTAAGAGATTTGTAGAAATCATACTCCTCTTGAATGATATCATTAACACTACGTGGCCAGTACCAGGTGTGCTTCATCTTGTTTAGCTCTTCATCCTCATACACTTTTCTTTGATGGTCTTCTTCTGTGATGTTCTTCATAATCTTGCAAAAACTTTGAACTTAACCTTGTCTTCCTCACGCTTGTTCTTTTAGCTGAAATATTTTTTAAAAACAAATGTTCCAATAATAATGTACGTTCAATCTACAAAAAACCGTTTGGCTTTATGTTATACAGCTATATACCTATTTATATGATCCTATATGGACGTCACTTCCAACTCCATTCAAATCCAATCAAACTCCAATCAAAATACATTTTTGAAAAAATAATAAACTAACCAAATTAAATTCTATACATCAAAAACAATAAAAATGAAAAGAAACAATAAATAAAAATAAAAAAGTGCGCGCCGTCATATATATGAGATTACTTTACTTGAGAAATGATTCACCTAGAAACTTTCATTGCTCTTTTCACCTCCTTCAGGGATGACTTCCGGGATAAAAAAACTATCCTATGTCCTTCCCAAGGTCACAAACTATCTCCATACCGAATATCATCTAAATTGGTTCAGCGGATTAAGCGTGAAAAGGTAACAGACAGACTTACTTTCGTATTTATAATATTAGTATAGATTGTTCATACAAAAAGAACAAAATCGCGACTAAAAATTGGGGGGTGGGTAGGAAGGTGAAAAATACTTTGGTGAATAATTATCGAAATTAACAAAAAAAAATCATTAAAATCGGTCGAGCCTTTTTGAAGGCGTGCGACCAAAAACACCGTGGTAAGAGATATTTATATATTAGACTAGCAACTTACCATCGCTCCGCTCAGGTTCGTCCCTACTTACGTCATAACGTTTAGTATAGATTTCTCAGAGATAAAATATTTTCCCGCAGTAAAAAGTATCCCATATGTTGACCCGGATAACCAGCTATAATCATACCAAATTCCATCAAAATCTGTCCAGGGGTTTTCTCGTGATGCGTTCCCAGACAGACAGACAAAAAGTTTAAAAACTATAGATTCGGCCTCTGTATCGATAATAATGACTACATATTTCAATAAGATTTTCCAAAAAATATTTAATATACAAATAGAAATTTTATTACATGTATAGATAGATAGAAAAGCTTAGCCTAAATGTTGAATAAGATACTTAAAAGCTATCTGGGTAACATAAACAATTAATTATAAACACAATTTGATAAGTAAAAAATAAACTTAAAACTTTTTTATATCTACGTATAAAAAAGTGCAATGTGTGTACAATTCACACATGATAGAAGTGAAACTTCAGTAATGTAACCTACGGGAGAATGAGATGAATATAGAGTATCAGGAGTAGGATAATTATAAGGTTTATTATTTTATAATATTTTTACCAAGTTAAAAAGTTATTTTACATTTTATTTGATATAAATATACATTACATATTATTCAGTTATTTTATCTCAAATATCTGTAATTAAATATGGCATAGAAAGCATATTAAAATCATATATCTATAGAATATTATATACGGAAAGAATATAATATTAAATATTTGTCAGAAAATAACAACGGTTACCATGGCAACATGGCAATGTATTCTATCCCATTGTCTCGCCGGCTTAATCCTTTATATTTGTGTGTGTCTCTTTTTAGTGTCGCATTTTCGTTCATCGAGTTTGAAATCTCAACGTCTCTAAAGAAGTTTCACTTATATAATATGTTTTTATTATTTTGGCTTGTCCGAAGACTTTATGGCAATTTTAAAGAATTTGATTGACAGTGTCACCTAAAAGCTATTTGTATGTAGGTATTTACCTGTTATTTAAATTCGATAAATATATATCGATAATATTCATAACATTCTACATATTCTTTATATATTGTATTCATTTATTAAACTAGTTATATTATAAGATTTTGTTCCACGGCACTTCTCTATAAGTTTTATGAAAGAATCTTAAAAGCTACGTCTTTTTAAACCTCTCAGGCTTTCCACAAAAAAAAATTATGATACAAAATTAGATAAGAGAAAAAAACAGCTGCAAAAAGGCTGTTAACTAATTAATCTACACATTGTTTAGACGGCAAAATGCTATATATATTACGGACTTAAAATCATACTAATTACTACACAATTACTATATTAAACATTGTACTCATGCTATATTTTTACCGGTGGTAGGACTCTGTCAAGCCTGAGGAGTCCGACTGGATGGGTACCACCCCCTTATCTATTTCTTCCGCCAAGCAACAATGATTGCATTGTTGTGTTCCGGTATGAAGGATAAGGTAGCCAGCGCAATTACAGGCAAGAGGCATATCATCTTAGTCCTCACAGTGACAACGCACCTGTGGTTCTGCATTTTTGTTACTTAAAACCTAAGTGCATGAACCGTAGGTGTTATGGGCGACAGGTACTGCTTTCCATCACGTGGTCTGTCTGCTCGTTTGTCACTGAATCGCATAAAAAAAAATTAAAAAAAAACGAAACGGCTTAGACAATATAAAATTTTATAAAGTCTGAAAAATTATATAATTATTGATACTGAAAAATTAAAATCATTATATAACATTCTTAAATTTAAAGACTATTAAGTATGGATTTTTATATTTTTTTATCAAAGTAACTTACGATATATTTCGTACAAAGCTCCCTTAAGTAATTAATTTCATGAAATGAAGAAACCTGCTTTATAATCTCTCAAGTATCAAAGTAGAAAAATGAAGAGCTTAATTATGAGATACACATCCATAAAATATATATATACGTACTTATATATCAAACAAATATAGATATACTTGAAAATATTTGATAAATATTGAATAATATTTTTGTTGTAATATAATGTAAAAAAATGTAATTTAGAGATTGAATTCCTATGAGAATTTCGTAGAATTTTGCTAAATCAGACTTTCGAACAACATCATCTATACATATAATAAAACTATAGAGGTCGAATGTTTGTACATAGAAAAAAATGCTAAAAACCAAGTCAGGGGGATGTAAGAAGAGAAATAGAACAAATCCATTTTGTTTTTTTTTTTTCAATTTTTGTGTTTCTCTGTCTGTTTGTCTGTTTGTACGGGCTAAGCTCCGAAACTGTTCGAAATTTTGCATGGTGGTACCTTATATCCCCGGTCAACGTTTTAGATACTTTACTTTACTTTAGTTCCCGTGGGATAGTTGAAAAACTATAGTAACTTATACAGCTTAATACACAAAAACTACTATTTGGATTGATTAATGAAACTTTACAATAATATAGTTCATACATATATAATATATATAACAAATAGGCTACTTTTATCCCAGAACTTTATTTGCTTTTTATCCCACGGTTCCCGTGGGATAGATTTGTTTTTGTTTGTCTAGAGTCGAACCCGAGCGAAGCGAGGGTGAGCCGCTAGTATATGAATATTTTGCATTTCCAATTATATTACGTTCATACCTACGTGTCGAAATGATAACTTCCTTTTTTGAAGTCGGTTAAAAAGTAGAGTATATGATGATTATGAGATAGTTTGTGGGTCGATGAGTGACCTATAAATTTTCTCTATGCAATAAATTATATGTAAGCTACATAAAAGTACCACATCCCATTTTTTATAGCAAGGAATGTAGTGTGACAGCGCGGTCGCTTGGAAAACTAAGTAAAACAGATTCAAATCCCGCTTCTAGCACCTCTGATATTTTGAAACGGTGAAGGAAAACATCACGACTAAATCGGTATGCTTGACAAAACCTAACGAGTTTGACAACTAAAAAATCAACCACACAATTTCATCATTCAAAAATCGATAT
The DNA here is from genome assembly GCA_033884665.1 of Argynnis bischoffii washingtonia. Lineage (NCBI taxonomy): Eukaryota > Metazoa > Arthropoda > Insecta > Lepidoptera > Nymphalidae > Argynnis > Argynnis bischoffii. The sequence continues at coordinate 5,008,438 of CM066625.1, forward strand.
CGCAAATAGAATCCTAAGTAAATTTGAGAAAATATACATAAATAAAATACTTAAATATATTATATCCCAACTTTTTATTTTTTATTAGCAACTTACAATTAGCCTCGCTTCGCTCGGGTGCATCCCTAGGTACGAGGATTTTATTCACTATTTCAAGGGTTTTGATTTTTTTGCACGGAACCCTGATTCTTTTTCTAAAATAAAAATAGCCTAAGTTGCTCCTTATAACACTGCCAGTGAAAGTCCCGTCAAAATCGGTCCAGCCGTTTCGGAGATTAGCCGGAACAAACAATCAGACAACATTTTTAAATATTGTTGTTTTCTTATTAGTACCTACCGTATATACTTTCATTCAATTCAATTCAATTCTCTTGTTATTGGCTTCAAAGCGTGTCAGTTGAGCACAGATTACCTATACTTTCATATGCATTTAGTTAAAAGCTGTTATTTTGACATTACAAACAGACATTTCAATTTTATTCATCTGTATAAATTAGTATAAACGATATCGTCTTGTATAAACCTTGAGTACGTAACGTAAATAATTAAAATAAAAAACAAAACTAGCCGAACAGTTCTTTGCATAACATGTAAAACGTATGTATACGAATTTAAAATCAATCTGCGTATTTTTCGACGAGGGTCGAGCGTATCGGCCTGGAATAATTTAATTTTTTCTCCAATTCCCCGATATTGCCTAATGCACTTCGCCGACGGGCTAGATATCATATTTTTCCGTTATTTTACCGAACATAGCATCACTTCAGAATGTAAACGATATTTATAATTTTCCATAGTATTTGACTTCGGCTAGTTCGGCTGGGTTTGATTTACTTTTCCATGTATGCTGGTGGATCGATCGTTACCCACCGTGTGTATTTTTATTAAGGTCTGCTTACATTAACAGTATTTCTAAATACAAAGCAAACAAATTTATTGTCTGTAAGAAGCCCGGAGTTTTAACGACTATAAGCATAATACCTATACATGATCATCTATGTAATAAGAAAGAAAAAATAGAATCTATAATAAAAAACCATATAAAATAATCTCAACTTATATCTTTAAAAGTTTCATATAGGTATGATTTGAATGCTAAAGCAAATATAATAAAGTTTAGTTATGCTAAAATGTTAAAATAATACTAAATTTATGTTGGCAAACTTGTTGATCAAAATAGTGTTGAACTTATGTGTAAATAGTGGAAAATAAAGCGCTTTCCTGTGATTAGTTAATAGGAGTGACATAAAGTAATCGTTAAAATGACATTGAATTTTGTTGTATTAAAGGGAAATACGAAAATTAAAGTAAAATTATAAAACTTATAAAATAAAGTTAAAGAGTGATATAATAAAGCTTATTATATTGATTTACTGTGTTCTTATTTTCCTCGTCTTGAAATTATAATGGTTATTAATAAAATTGTTTAACAAAAAACATAACCGAACAGTGTAACGGCTTACGCGTAGGTAGGAAAGCAATTTTGATGAAGCCCTTTTATTTTTTAAGCTTCTATTTCACTGCAACTTTACTACTTCTACTACTTCTTTATACAATAGTTAAGTTTCTTCGGCTGTTTTTCTCAGGACTCTAATGAATTTGGGTTTAGCATCAATATACTGTATAGGTGATAGTCAAAAATGGAACCCACCATTCAAAAAACTACAACCGAATTGAGAAACTCGTCCTTTTTTTGAAGTCGGTTGAAACTTTTTAAAAGAACGCATTATTTCGTTCTCATCTTCATCATGCACTTCCCTTTTGAGTTAATAAAACACCCCTCTGTCCGTTGCCAAAGTAAGGAAATGTTGTAAATTAAAGGCGTATGATGTGTGTATTAATTACTAATTAGTCCTTTAAACGGGAGTAAATTCGACACGCACAATTATTTTTATATAAAATATTATTACGTCGCGGCTCATTTTTGCAAAGAGACACTAATATGACTAGGTATATGTCGAAAATTTAAGACACACAGCTTATAGTTCTCGAGACGTAAGCTCAGCTTTGCATTTGTGTGAGTGATAGCCATAAGTAAGGTTAGTCAAAATATCACATAAAAATAAAATCAATATTTTATCAAAAGGAAGTGCTGACATTTTAATATCTTTGACATATCTTTTTCGTTTACGTATTTAAAATATTCGTTTTTAAGTTCCCTTCAGAGTATCTTGCAAAACCCTTTCCGCAGTAAATCAAGGTTTGTTATTATATTTAAAATTAGAGAAGTTCTTTTTCGATGTCATGAACAGGGAATCCTCATAACCTTGGCTTGGATCCCGAGTCATTCGGGTATTTTTGACAATGAAATTGCTGATAGCTGCGCAAAATCTGCAACGGTTAGCGGCACTTTAAGTCATTATTGTAATTACTCCCACGACTTGCGTTCTTTGTCTAAAAAAAATCTTTTCACTTGCTGGAATAAATTTTGGAACGTTTCTAAAACAATTAAAGGTAAATATTATGCTTCAATCCAACTGGAGGTTCCAGTCTCCCCGTGGTTCTTTCGATTTCGCCGGGCTGACCGTAAAACCACCTGAATTATATGTTGGCTCCGTCTGAGCCATGCGTGTACTCCGGTACATTTAGCTAAATTAAAGATTAGAAACAGCTCTATCTGTGAATGTGGCTTAGATGAGGGTTCAACTGATCATATTCTTTTTAATTGCCCCAAATTGAAATATTCCCTGCATGACATAATCCTTCCTCAAATTCACCGCCCAGTTAACACCAAATGTTTATTAGCCCTTGTGTTTAGTCCATTTATTATAAAATTAGTTAAATTTATAGTAGATAATAAAATTAAATGATAATATATTTTCATTTTCAATCATTGTGCCATTTTTGTAATACGTAATTATTTTCTATTGTTGTAGGTTCCTTCTGTAGACCGATCATTCATTTATAGTTTTAATTTCATATTAAAACGACTAAATTTCAAAATTACCGCTCAACCTCATCTGTGTCTTCCTCACTTAACGTGACACTGGCAGAATGTATTGCGTCTGTTAACGCAACTCTAAGCCATAGAGAGAAAAAAAATATTCGTTCAATTTGCACAAAATTTCTTTCATTTGGCTGCTTAATGGTTTTCGTTTAGTAAATTTAGTTACAGTAGAAGCCATTTCACTAATGATAATAATAATATAATAGTAATAATATAATAATTCAAACACAACAACAAAATAACGTTATACGTTAAGCTGCAAGCGGTACAAGAGGTGAAATGCGGAAAGTGCAGGGCAGGGAGATGACACGTGCGTGACGCACTGCGGCTCAGGCCGCATTTTAAAAACCAGTATAAACCGGTTTAAAACATGCGCGGGACGCGCTAAGCCACAAGCCGTACCTCTCCGTACACTATGTGTGTGCACTCACACAAATGCAAAGCTGAGCTTAAGGCGCGAAGACTGTACACAGCTGTACATTTTTCCTCGAACTAATTCAAGGTCGCGCAAGAGCAAAGCGAAATCATGTCACACAAATAAATGTTAATAAGAATCATTTACCACTTCTAGGAAGATATCTCTATGAATAATACAATATTGCTGTGAAGTCTTGAGGCTCTTTATGACATGCAATTTCCAGTTACATGGTCATTATAAAGTTTATTATTTATTAAAGTACCTACGAGGAAACAATGAAGGTATTATGAAATTCACAAGAATATTTCCCAGCCGAGCTAACTATAGAGATCTGTTACATAGAACAACAAAGGAAACAATGGTTTATAAAAATCAATTAAAAATGAAACAAGGCGACATTTTTAAATGACTTTTATAGCTTCACTTTGCCTCTACGACTTGCGAGTGGCATTGTAAATTATTAAGATTTTCAATTTCCGCTCATGTCTGACTCATTTTACGGTATTGAATGCTTTGTTTAATTAATACATACATATATAGTAGACTTGCAACGAATATTCAGCTATTATATTTAATATGTTTTGTTGTAATCAGATAATAATAAGGAATATGCGTGTGATTTAAAGAAAAGTATTAAATATTGTATAATAGTATCACAGTGTACATTTTTAGATGTATTTTTTTAAATCGCCTAAAAAGTAGAAGCGCGAGGCGCGAAAGAACTGCACCTACACTGTAGGTGCAGTACCTCCGCGCCTCGCGCTGCTCAACAATAACCAGCGAGAATTATGGATGAAACACAAGTATTTAAGCTAATTGAGCTGCTACAGACCCCTGGCACGCGTATTATGGACCCCCCAGACACGGACACTTTAAGAAACCCCGACCTATTGTATGTGAAATGCGGACGACAATACAATAATTCAATACACTTGAGCTATTAAAGGTTTATGAGCTTCATATTCGTTTTTTTACCCCTCGAGGACCGCATACACGCCGGCGTGTACGATAACAATTGAATTCTCGGAAATTCGCACGGATTTCTTAGAAATTATCCTGGAGGGTTAAAAACGAGTTTTTAATATAACTTGCTAAAAAAATTCCAGTAGATACATGTATCTAAGGTATTATCTGTTATTACTTGCGTTAGTATTCAACACGTGTAGATTGTTTTGATATTAACTTAGTACTTGATAGCAAAGCAGGGCTTTAAGCCGAATTTAATTGGTGCAACAAAATGGGGCCGAGAATTTCGCAAATAAACACCTTAATTGCTCTAATATCAACAAATGATTTACTGTTGTATAAACATAAACAAAAGTAATTGCCTTATTTTTATATTTCACATGGAGTATTTATTTTTTGTAGCTTTAATCTATTTTACTTCCAGGGTAGCTTCAATGATTTCCATACTGAGAAACTTCATCTTAAAGGAAAAATAAATTATATTACTTTTATAAATGCGAAAATTTGTGTGTATGCGTGTGTGTGTATATTCTTTTCACGCTAAATCGACTGAACGGATTTCGATGACATTTAGTACAAATATAGAATCTGGAGTAAATAAATTAAATACATATAATAAAATTGTAACCGAGTCGTTGTATCTGTACATTAAATATTTTTTGAAAAATCTTATTAAATTGTCATTATTATCAATACAGAGGCGGAATCTACAGTTTTTAGAATTTTTGTCTGTCTGTCTGTGACCGCATTACGAGAAAACCACTGGACAGATTTTGATGAAATTTGGTATGATGATAGCTGGTTATCCGGGTCAACACATAGGATGATTTTTACTGCGGGAAAATATCTCATCTCTGAGAAATCTATACTATACCTTAAAACGTAACCAAGCTATAATGATAGTACCTAAATTTATACTTACGCACCTGAGCAAAACAAGGATATGTCGCTAGTATAACATATTGATCACCATAAGTACCTCTACCAACAGCGCGAACGATTTTACGATATAGAAAATTCCACAAGAATCGCATTATACCTTTTACGTTTACAAGTACGATGATGTTTTATTCTTTAGTAAACTCATTTCGTGGGACTTCAGTTATAAGGATGTGATGAGTTAGTGGAAATATCTTAAAAGAAAATAAGGAATATGTAGGTAGAACTTTATTAATAAAAAACGATTTTTCATCGACATATAAATATATATATATATATATATGGCTCAAAATCACCAAGGTTGCGAATTTCAAAATTGGTTTTATGACAAAAAAAATTGCAAGCTATAATGATGACTATTAGTTTATACTATTGCAAAATTTGTATATTAATAAACCTTGACAGGGCAGTGCACAGAATTCTTTATTTTTTTAGTAATACTGCTTAGTAGTAAATATCTTACAGAAAACCATCAATTCGGGAACGTTTTTCTAAGTTTCATAAAATCCACAAAAATCAAACAAAGCACATAATTTAAGCTTTGTTTAATAACATGGATATATTATGTAGATCTATATTAAATAAGAAATAATGAAAACAATACATTCAAAATCTACAAGCAAAATACGTCAAAAAATTAAGAAAGTTGCTTTTATTGCGCATACAATTTAAGAAATTTCAAAATATTTAAAACTCTTATATTCGAATTAACGTTACATGTACAGAATAAAAGTTCTGTAATGTAATAAATATATTATATATATTGAAATACCTCCATTTATGCGTATTTTATTGAAATATTGTAATGTTCCCGGAAATTATCAACTGTTCCCGGAATGACAAAAATGTTCTTGAAATGATGATATTGATATAATTAGGTAGAAGTAAGGAAATATTTAAATTATAAACAACGGTTTAAATAACAAAGTTATTTATTTATATTGCCATATTGTTCACACTTAAGAAAAACTACTCTTACTATTAATAAATTCTTATTATAATTCAGTTTTAACATCTTCATAAATCAGTCTAGTGAAACTTCTATACTCATAGTTATATCTTTTAAAAGTTTTAATCAGTTCTTACAATTTGAGTCTTATGACCTTAAATCACAGTCTACTTCACTAAACTTCTACACATAATACAAAAAATATATAAGTATCGTAAGAAAATCAACAATAAATTCTGTCATGAACAACAAGTTAACTAAAAAAAATATTTAAAATACAAAACAAAACTTATTATTTTTCGAAAACATCAATATCATTATTAAAATAATAATATTCTTGATATTTTTCTTTTTTTAGCAATGGTGTTGGAATAATACTGATTATTTGCTCAAAATCAATATATGATATATCCTTTGGTTCCAGTTTAAATATTCTAATATTGTTACGCACAGATCTCAAGAAGGTTACTAAGATTTCTCGATCATCGTCATCGACACATGTCTGGCAGGTAGCAACATATCTGAAACAAACATTCCGCTTTTCAGTAGGAACTTTAACAAGCAAGAATGTCCCAGAGGATATGAGATTTGGATGTATATTTTCTTTGCCATAAGACGTATTTGCTTCAACGTCAATCTGTTTATCTTCAATCTGCTGACGACGAGATATTGTCATTAAACCTTCATTGTCCGAGGAAGATGAGCTGTATACAGATTTATAAATGCTTACTCTATTTTTAAATTTTAAATCGTTATCTATGATCATGGGCTCTTTGTCAACAAGAGATTCAATTACAGGCATAAAAACTTCCTCAGGTTCAACTGCACTCATATTACAAAGGCTAGAAAGCTTCGATAGTTTTAGCTCTTTACGAAAATATTCGTATCGATATAATTGTATTAAAACGTCTAGTCCTTTTTGCCAGTACACTTTTGTAATGTCAATTATACCTCGAGTAGCATCCAAAGACTTTGGAACGCGGTTTTTCCCCTCAATCACGTCGTCTTCTGGGATTACTTTTACTTCGATAGCAGCATTTTTGAAGAAATTGGCGAATACTGATGCTGTTCTAACGTCATTACCCATCAAGACATGTCTGTTAGCTGTTCTTTTTAGGGATCCTTCTACACCATCCATAGAGCCCTTACCATGACCAGGCTCGCTAAAAGTCCAAGTAGATTTTGTCACTTGTTGAAAAACATTAATCAATGTTTGTATCCAAAGAGTTACATTTGTTGGGTTCCAGTATTGTTTTCTTGATAGGACTTGAAACAGTTTTTTTTTTGCATGTCTTCTTTCTAGTTTTTTCTTTAGAGATACAATTTTCCGCTTCATTTCAATTATAATTGCATCCTGTTTTTTTTTTATATTTCGGTATGCTTTGGCCCTATCTTTTCGAACGATTTTTCTACCTACTTGTCTTCTCTCTGGAGGTACTGCAGCTAAGTCGTCATCTGATTGTGGTGGCGTGTTACTCATTAGATTTGCTAAACTTTTTTTCTTTTCTCTGTATTTTTTTGATGCTTTTTTCCAATCTTTTCTCTGCTTTCGCTTCTCTCGTTCGGTCATATCAGTAATTTTCTTCACTTTATTCTCTGCCTTTTTTTTTTTATAATATTCCCAGTCCTTAGCCCGTTTAATTTCTTTCTGGTCTTCAGTCATCTTATCCAAAAACTTTCTTTTTCTAGCATTCGCCTTTTCTCTTTGGCGCAAATAAGCTGCACTATCCTTTTAAGCTTTTTTTGAGATTTTTTTAATATTTTTTTTTTATCAGGAGTCTCCATTATGCTGTAATTATAAAGAAACAAAATTTTAAAATAAATATACTTAAAAATTGTGAATGATTCGCCCTTAGAAATAATAATCATCATTCCGAGAACACAACAGTCATTTCGGGAACGTGTCAGCATGTCCGGGAACGTTTCCGAAATGACCGTTCACGAAATGACGATTTCAAATAAGCGCGCGCTTTGATTATGCGACGGCCATCTCAAATGTGATCTGACTTTGTCAATAGGAAAATATTTGAGGTGACTTTGTTATTTCGTGTCGTAAAAAGAATTTCATCAATAATTAAATGTAATAAGTACGTTCACGAATTGACGGACTATTGATGTACGCTCTACGAATAATGAATTGAAAGGTACTTACCATTTAGATTTATTTTATTTGACGATAAATACTCTGACAGCCTGCTTTGTTGTTGTTCTCTTCCTCGACTGAAGTTTGACACCGAATATCTGCGTTCACTTAAAATTATTTTTTAAACGATTATCGATATGTTCACTGAAATGACTTGTGCGGTATCGGACAAACTATATTGAACATTTTTATAGTTAAAAATAAATAATCTTTTAGTATCCTTTCTAAAACTAAATTTTGTATAAAAAATACAGTGTATTAAGTAATGACCGGTGTTAATTACCTTAAATTTTTCTATTATATTTTGGACTTGTTGCTGAAGATCGTACATTAGGACGCGTTCCCGAAATGATTTTCCATGCATGTATATTGATTTTATTTAAAATTTACTTTATTAATTAGTTATATTGTTTGATGTACACACAAAACAGGTTAGTTGAAGTAATTTATTAATTTTTTTTTTCTCAATTAAGTCAAGATTTAAGACATTAATTTGCTAGCAAAGCCAATTCTGCACCTTGGTGATTTTGAGCCATATATATATATATATATATATATATATATATATATATATATATATATATATATATATATATATATATATATATATATACATATATATATATATATATATATATATATAAAGTTAAACTTCTTTACGCTTAATGCGTTACGAAAAAATGTACGTACATTTGTTGCCATGGTAACCGTTGCCTGTTGAAAAACTTCAATAAGATCCCATCAAAAGCGACAAAAGCCACTTAGAAACCAATATATATTTATCGGTTTCTATGTGGCTTTTGTCGCTTTTGATGGGATCCTATTGGAGTTTTTCAACAGGGTTATTGTCTGACATATGATATATAATATTATATTCAGTGGTAGCCCAGTGGTAACGCGCTCGCTTGGGAAACCGAGTGAAGCGGGTTCAAATCTCGGGTCTCGCAACTCTGATATTTTCATGTGCGAATCATTTCCAACATGATTACCACTTGTCTTAACGGTGAAGGAAAACATCGTGAGGAAACCTGCATGTCTGAGAGAACCTAACAAGTTTTCAAAAGACATGTGAAGTCCGCCAACCCGCACTTGGCCAGCGTGGTGGACTATGGCCTGATTCCCCTCGTACTGAAGGGAGGCCCGTGCCCAGCAGGGGGACGTTAAAAAGGGCTGAATACACATTCTTTCCTTAAATAATATTCTATAAATATATGATTGTAATATGCCTAATATGCGTTGTTTTTAGTATCTCACCTATCTTAATTATTTAAAACATACATTGAATCGTGATAACAATTAGAAATTAAAACAAATTATCTTAGTAATCGATTTTTAATTCATTTCATGTGTAAGCAGCCAACTAATATAAAACTTATTAATAACTCGGCCCAAAAAACTACTAATCTAGAGTACAAATTTTCTTTTTATTACATTTTGCATATTAACATTGCTTATATAATTTATAATTATAACTATGAACCATAGTAACTAACATCAGGACTTATCATTATAGAATACTTAAGCAAACCAAAAAGAAACTATATAAGTAGTTACTGTCATTTATATTTAGCTACTATTAAATGTTCGACTGTACGTCCTTAATGTACCATGTGTAATCCATACCTTGGCATTTTTCACATTGTAATTGACATGTACATATACGATATTTTTACTTGTTTTGAACTCTTGATGACGACAGCTTTGGACTTCGTACCATTAACAATTATATTTATTTTTTTACTTTTTCACTACAAAGGATATGCTTCAATAATATCTTATATTACGAGACTATTTCAGAAGTAGGTCAGGTAGGCCAAGTTAAATTCTGCATAACAGCACATAGTTTTTATTATTTTATAAAAAGCCGGGAGTAATGCCTCAAACGACATTAAAATCAACAAATAAGAATGACGCCATTGCTAAAGTAGGTAGGTAATTTTACAAAACACAACGCTGTTCCCGCCCTTTTGCCACTCAAGATGACAGAAGACGTCAGAAAACTCAAATTACAAATAGGTAACCATCCATAGGTTTTATTTGTCATCCATGCCAACCCCGACCGAGCTCCATACAAGCGCATATTCATAAAACCGAAGGCGAATAAGACGAAGCGGGGGCCGGGGTAGTCAAGATAGTCAAAGAAAGATTTTTCCCGACTTAACCATTTTAAATTAAAAATGGCTACATGGGATATGTTTATTAATATTTTATTATATTATAAAATATACATAAGTCAAATGCGTTTAAAATATTTTTTTATAAAACATATGTCCTATTTATTGATGTATATAATCGTATTCTTAATGATTTTAACTATTATAGAATAATTTTATATTTTAATTATATTTCATATCAAACATAAAATATCTATTAGCATAAGCTCTTTTATCATAAAAATTTATTTATATTTTAGAGCTATCATAATATTTCCCCTAATTTAGGGACAGTTAAGGTATAAATGGCAAGTCAAAATATGCTGTCACCTTCACGCCTATTGTATTTCTTTTGAGTCGCCACGCATCTCTTTCTAAGGGTATGACGTCATATGCAAATCTGGGAGAATTTAGTTCGTAGTGATGTGAAATCGGTATTAATTACGATTAGGTAGGGATGTATTTTATCGTAAAATTATCGGTATTCAAAAATTGTTATCGGTTTTATAGGAATGTTTTCATTTTTGATATTAATTATAATTCGAAATAAAATACAAAGATAGGTTTCAAAAAAATTTATTTTACTATTTTAATGCTACCACTAATTCGAAAAAAAAATGCCTCAGATCCGAGAACAGGATACCCTTTTTTTTAAACATTTATAATACATTGTTTTTTATTACAATGAAAGGACATTTTTGAAGAATTTTATCAATTGAATACAAATTAGTACAACCATTTGGTATAGACAAAAATTAACTACCGGAAAAAAAAATCTGATTGCAAAACAAATTTCTCATTTCTTAACAACTGTTAATGAAAATATTTTATAATATTACAATGCAATAAAATTAGAAGTTACACAGAACAATAGTTTTTGTTAATAACATTATCATTATTAAGTAGTAGGTATGTTATTTATGTACCTATTTGGTTTTAATTGTAGGTATATATTAAAATCTAGCTTTTGTGTTTGTTTGAAGTTTGTTAGCTCTAGAACCACCTTCATCTTTAGATTATAAAAAGCAAAAGATTTAAGATTAGTAAGTTTGAACAAACAAACATTTTAGTCTTATACAAATTAAAAGAAAACAAATTCAGTAAGCTGGTACTTTCATAGCCACAGCAATTTAAACTATCAAATAAATCATTAATGAATATAATCATCACAGTTGTGAATAAGCCATTCTCAATATTTACATTTAATGTATTACAATAATTGTATTCTTTCTGGAAATTAAAAGCCTTCATCAGGCGACATAAAGATGCTATAACACTTCGACTAAATACCTGCACAGCATACTTCACCTGTAAATATATTATTACAATAAATTAATGTATTATAACAAATGCAACAGTCAATTAAACTATAACTATAGTATAATTATAATTAGTAACTACTATAGATGAATAGTAATATAATAATAGTTTATTATTATTAGAGTCTAGGTAGATAAGCCAATTAAGCCTTTAAACAACTTTTAGCATTACATAATAAATAGGCTATAGAGTTGAGGATTTTTTTAATGGACTGAGCATTTAACATGGATGAGTGCATACAATCAATAAACAAACCCTTGAACTTTATATATTAGTATAGAATAGTATAATATTATATAAGGGCATATCAATAGCTTCAAGAATTTTCTTTCTTAATTAAAAACAAATTTAAATTAAAGTTAAGAGAACACCTAAGATCTAAAGTAATATATACCTTAATTTATTAAACAACAGTATAATTACCTTCAATTTCTTCATCTTATCAAAAGTTTGGATAAATATGCTTGTCAGTATATTTTGTTAGCCTTGCAGTACCTTAAATGTCATCTACTTTATACAACATATGAACATAATCCCATTGAGGACGCTGACTATCATATTCTTTTTCTGAAAATGATTACTGAAACATATCAGTAAATGAGGTACATTATACAATATATGGTAGATTTTGTTCCCATTAACTTCATTATGGATAACACTTAATGCATCATTGTCACTACGAAGTATATTTACCTTAGTATCAGAAATTAATGAATTTATTGCAGCTACATTGGCAGAACCCTGGTCAGATATAGTTACTCTAGGAATAAACCCTGTTTTGAAAATAGCTTTAAGAATCTCTTTATGTATACGTTTTAAAATTGATGTGAATCTTTATAAGGCATTCTATGGCATGAAAAACCTTTTCCTCCCTGACAATTACAATGCTTTCCCATGTTTACGCAACACTTATAGAAAAACAAACTAACGAAAGAAACACTAATGAAGAAATCACAAAGTTTGTATCCAAGCGCAAATGAGCACTAATATATACTTATCTACAAATTGATTAAATGTATATTAATATAAGAACGGCAAGCCCGGGGATAAGTATAATAATAACAACGGTTAAAACTTAAAACTTGAAAATTTCAAAAACGTCAAAATGGTGAACACTGCACTGACGTCACAGTAGTGACGTATATATGTTACAGCGATAGAAATATGTTGTTGTCCCACTCGTTGTCGCCAAATATAGAGATAGCATGTTAATAATCAAACAAATGAAAGGGATAGATAGATCCACCAAAGGCTTGTATGGAGCTAATTCATCTATTTTATTTGTCATCCATGCTAATAAGTATGTCGGCGCAGGACGGCCAACATCAGAATTATTCATTATAGTGGGCGTGAATTTAAATAATGTCTACAGTAGATTTAATCAACTAAGTCAATTACACTTCACACACTCAGAACTATATAACAATGTTAACAAAATAAAGCACAAATTAAATGTTACACAATCAATAATTATAAACGAATTCGGAAATAAGTAATTCATCGTATACGTGGTGCACGGGCGGTCCAAATCTGACATCCTTTTTATTATTTTTCTAATAGTCAATTTACTCTCTATTTCCATTTCTTTTTAAAACCTGCCAGTTTGTATCACCACACACAATTGAGTACCCCCTTATCTATTGGGTACCACCCCCTCATCTATCACCGGTGGTAGGACTCTGTCAACTTCAAGCCTGAGGAGTCCGACTGGATGGGTACCACCCCCTTATCTATTTCTGCCGCCAAGCAACAATGATTGCATTGTTGTGTTCCGGTTTGAAGGATAAGGTAGCCAGCGCAATTACAGGCAAGAGGCATATCATCTTAGCCCTCACAGTGACAACGCAATTGTGGTTCTGCATTTTTGTTACTTACAACCTAAGTGCATGAACCGTAGGTGTTATGGGCTACAGTACTTCTTTCCATCCTGTCTGCTCGTTTGTCACTGAATCTCATAAAAAAAAAAACCTGCTACCATCGCTTCCACGCTTTACTAGAGTGTGCTGTGGAAGCCTGCTTCACACTCTAATCCGATGAGTTCGCCAAAACCTCCAGTTGGCGCACTGAGCGCGCCGTCATATTAATATATTTGTATAGATGAGTCAAACCACGTGGACATACCACGTGGTTTGACTCAACAACAACAACTGTCAAGTGTCAAGTCTCATCTTTCGTGGCGCGTAATATAAAAGTAGAAATTTAATGAATGACATTGCTGTTGTTTGTTGTAAATGTATTTAAATTTTATTTGCCTATAATAAAATATGAAGTTGATTCTGTCATCGCGTTTGACGTGATTAACACACAAACTTTGAGCAGAATTTAAATTTTTTTGTCATTGTGAAAATAGTAGTAATAATTAGTTGTATATATTAGTAAATATAAATAGTTTTAGTGTATATATAGAAGATATTGTGGTAAGTTTTATATTTTAGATTTGTATCTTCAAAATTTTCTTATATGTGACAAGGCGAATATGGAAAAAGTAACACATTCGGACCCTCCGGATCCAGGTGAAATTTTTTATACGCCAGAATCAGAACTTCTTCCATCCAATTCCTACTCTAGGAAACGCCCTGGAATACAACATGAAAATCTCGTCTTAAACAAAAAAACGATCGTTGATCCCTCGACAGCTAACCCCTCTATCCAAACAGTTTTTTTGAACCCCGCTTTCAACGATTTAATTAATTCTTATTCTGATTCTGACATCGGTCCTTTTATTATTCATGTTGCAAGAGAAGAACCAGACCCGTCTGCAGGGCTAACTATTCGCGCAATCAAATTTGGTGAATTTCTTTTTAAAAATAAATTCCAGGATATAGTCAAGGAAGGAGTTAAAAGTATTGGCCGTAACAAAATTAGTGTCGAATTTTCATCTGCCACATCTGCTAACAAGTTTATTCATAATCCGTTACTTTCCTTACATAAATATAAAGCTTTTATACCTACATTTAACATCTCTCGCATGGGCCTAGTCCGAGGAATTCCAATAGATTGGTCTATGGAAGAATTATCTAGGAGCCTGGAGCTTCCTAATGGCTGCGGTGAAATTCTTAAAGCCCGAAGATTGAATCGGAAACAATTTGTAGAGGGATCTCCTAATTGGATTCCTACTCAATCTGTCGTTTTAACGTTTAGAGGTCAGATGCTTCCAAATAAGATATTCGCGTTTTATTCTTCTCTAAATGTTGAAACTTATAACTTACCAACTATTATGTGCTTGAACTGTTGCCGATTTGGTCATACTAAAAATATATGCCGGTCAAAACCTCGATGCTCGAAATGTACCCAATCTCACCCAGGAGAATCGTGTCGTGTTAGCAAAGAAGCCGCTCTTTGTTTACATTGCAGTGGTAATCATTTTGCAGATGACAAGACTTGCCCTGAGCTGACAAGACAAAGATTAATTAAATCTGCCATGTCGCAAGAAAATATTTCTTTTGCGGAAGCTGCCACACATTATCCTCCTGTGAGGAGATCATATGCTGAGGTTGCAAAAGAAATGTTTTCCTTATCAAATCCTTCCACTAGCAACTCCGATAACCTTGTTAATTATAGCTCTCCTTCAGCTAATATTCACTCCTATAAAAAGACAATAGTAAAGATTCCACGCCCCCCTTCTCCTAGAGCTAAGGGATATGATAAACAGACTCACTATAATATCACTTCTCCCTGCCCTTCATCTCTTGGTAATGGCTGCGCCATTAATTCCATCACATCTCAACCTTCGTCTATTGATCATCTTTTACGCACTTTATTAGTTGCTATTAACAATCATTTTTCTTCTAAAAATATATTACCGGACAACGCTGCTCAAAGCTCTGTAATAAATCCATCTTCCTCCCTTCTATCAGCTCATCATGGATCTAATAAAAATCCTGCAATGGAATTGCAAAAGTCTTTCAGCTCGTAAATCAGACATAATTCATCTTATTAATAAATTTGAACCTGCTGTCCTTGCCATTTCTGAAACCTGGTTGAGGCCTGGAAGCCGTTTTCGTATTCCAGGTTTTTCCTGTTTGAGAGATGATAGGGATGATGGTTATGCAGGTAGTGCTATCTTAGTTAATCGTTCATATTCGTTTTCACAAATTTCTATTCCCAGTCACAGCCATGAAATTAACGTTGTAGCTATTAAATTTCTTAACATATCATTTGCTTCTATTTATATTCCTCATCCTCACCCTTCGCTTGCTTCGGAACTTCAGCTCATTTTCTCTTCCCTACCGCGTCCAATCATTGTAATGGGCGATTTTAACACCCATCACACTGCTTGGGGGTGTTATTATTGTGATTCATTTTCTCAATTGCTGATGGACATAATAGATGAGGCCAACTTTTGCTTCATTAATGACGGATCTCCAACAAGACGAGTTTATCCTAATCAAAATCCTAAAAGTGCTGTTGATTTATCCCTATGCTCTCCCAGTTTGGCATCTTGTTTAAATTGGAAGGTCCTCGCTTCATCCTATGGCAGCGATCACTTTCCCATTCTTATGTCATTGAGCATGAAATCATCCCCATTCCCAGTATTAAATCCGCTGTTTCCATTTTATCTCAATCGAGCCAACTGGTCCGCGTTTCGGTCATTTATTGATTTACAGATAGTTAATTTTCCAATTGTGTATCCTCAAAATTCTTTGTCTTGCTATGATACTTTTGTTAAAATTTTACTTTTGGCAGCTAATTCGCACATTCCAATAAAACGCTCAGGTTCTAAAAAACTTTTGTCTCCTCCTTGGTGGGACGAAGAATGTACGAGAGCAATTAAAAAGCGTAAATTTGCTGAGCGCAACTATCAGCAATGCATGACTAGCGCTAATTTTATAAATTATAAAAATATAGCAGCACAAACAAAACGGCTTTTTAAAAAAAAAAAGAAATCGTGCTGGATACAATTTTGTAAATCTCTACATCCTGGCACCTCATCTTCAATTGTTTGGCAATGCATTAAAAAATTCCGATCCTCCTTTAATGATTTTTTGTATAACATCTCTTCTAATGAGTCACACTGGCTCCAAACTTTTTATAGTACTCTTGCTCCACCTTTTGTCCCTTCTTCAGACTGTTTCCCCTCTGATTCTCCATCTAGTTATGATGAAATGGACATTCCTTTCTCTTTTGCTGAATTACAATGTGCTTTAAATGGTCTATCTGATTCTTCTCCAGGTGAAGATAGCATTCCATACTCCTTTTTAATTAAACTAAGTAATTCAGCCAAACAGATCTTCCTTTCCATTTTAAATACAATTTTAGAGTCCAAAAATATCCCCCCTTCTTGGAAATCCCAAGTTATTATTCCTATTTTAAAACCTGGTAAAGATCCCAAAGAGCCCTCATCATACCGGCCTATTGCTTTGTCATCATCTTTGTGCAAAGTTATGGAGCATCTTGTTAAGAATAGGCTGGACTGGATAATCGAAAGCAGGGAAATCCTTTCCAAGACACAATTTGGTTTTCGAAAGGGCATGGGTACAATTGACAGTCTCAGTATTCTGATATCAGAAATTCGTCTTAGTTTTTTAAGAGGAGAATACTTTGTGGGAGTCTTCTTGGATGTCAGCTCTGCTTACGATTGTGTACTTCTTCCGCTTTTGAAATCTAAAATGCAATATTTAAATTTACCGCCTAAATTATGTAATTTTATTTTTAATCTTTTTATTGGAAGATCGATTCGAGTGAGACATCAGGGTGAACTTCTTCCTCCCAGAACAATTTGGAAGGGTCTCCCACAAGGTTCGGTTCTTAGTCCTATTTTGTATAGCTTTTATACTCATGATCTTGATAAATCCGTTGATAGTTTTTGTAATATTTTACAATATGCAGATGATATTGTTTTATTTTATAGTTCAAAGAATATGACTGAGATTGTGTCTAGATTAAACTCTGCTTTGTATTATCTGGGGGAATGGCTACAGTCGCATGGTTTACTTTTGTCAGTTCCAAAAAGTAGCGTAGTTGTTTTTACTAGGAAGAGACATATTCCAGAAGTTAACATTTTATTTAAGGAACAAAATATTCCTGTTGTAAATACTGTAAAATTTTTAGGTATTTTTCTAGACTCTAAATTATCAGGTACTACTCATATAGACTATATCTCTAAAAAATGTGAAAAAAATATTCAAATTTTACGTGCATTATCAGGAGTATGGTGGGGTTCCCATCAATATTCACAAAAAATTTTATATAACGCTATTATTCGTAGTCATTTTGATTATGGAGTATTTCTGTTAGATCCTTGTAACAAAACAGCACTAGAAAAATTAAACAAAATCCAATACAAGGCTCTAAGAATAATATTAGGTGCCATGAAATCATCGCCTACAAATGCTATGCAAGTCGAATGTGTAGATCCTCCACTTCATCTCCGCAGGCAATATCTTTCGGATCGCTTTATTTCGAAAGTTTTACAATCCTCATGTCATCCTTTACTATGTTCTCTTAATCATTTATTACAAATTATTAAACCTAATCAAAAAATTCCGTGTATTCTTAAAAGTTTCCAAAAATTTACAGAGCTTCCTGCGCCTATTTTTAAACTAAACCTTAATCCCTTGTACTCAGTTCCTTTTCATTCGCTTACCTTTGTTCCTTCTATCATAACGAATCTTGGAATTGACAAATATGAACCTGGGGCCAATGTTAAATTTCAGAGTATTTTAGATAATGATTGGTCTGATTATATTAAAATATTTACTGATGCGTCCAAAATTACTTGTGAGTCTTGTGTTGGAGCTGCCTGCTGGGTCCCTAGATTTAATATCATACTAAATTTTAAGTGTCCTCCTGAAGCGTCTGCTTTTTCGGGGGAGTGTATAGCTCTGCTTGAAGCCATTTTATTTGCAGAATCGCATAAAATGTCAAAAGTCATCATTTTCACAGATTCTTTAAGTTCCCTTCAGAGTATCTTGCAAAACCCTTTCCGCAGTAAATCAAGGTTTGTTATTATATTTAAAATTAGAGAAGTTCTTTTTCGATGTCATGAACAGGGAATCCTCATAACCTTGGCTTGGATCCCTAGTCATTCGGGTATCTTTGACAATGAAATTGCTGATAGCTGCGCAAAATCTGCAACGGTTAGCGGCACTTTAAGTCATTATTGTAATTACTCCCATGACTTACGTTCTTTGTCTAAAAAAAAACTTTACACTTCCTGGAATAAATTTTGGAACGTTTCTAAAACAATTAAAGGTAAATATTATGCCTCAATCCAACTGGAGGTTCCAGTCTCCCCGTGGTTCTTTCGATTTCGCCGGGCTGACCGTAAAACCACCTCAATTATATGTAGGCTCCGTCTGGGCCATGCGTGTACTCCGGTACATTTAGCTAAATTAAAGATTAGAAACAGCTCTATCTGTGAATGTGGCTTAGATGAGGGTTCGACTGATCATATTCTTTTTAATTGCCCCAAATTGAAATATTCCCTGCATGACATAATCCCTCCTCAAATTCACCGCCCAGTTAACACCAAATGTTTATTAGCCCTTGTGTTTAGTCCATTTATTATAAAATTAGTTAAATTTATAGTAGATAATAAAATTAAATTATAATATATTTTCATTTTCAATCATTGTGCCATTTTTGTAATAAGTAATTATTTTCTATTGTTGTAGGTTCCTTCTGTAGACCGATCATTCATTTATAGTTTTAATTTCATATCAAAACGACTAAATTTCAAAATTACCGCTCAATCTCATTTGTGTCTTCCTCACTAAACGTGACACTGGCAGAATGTATTGCGTCTGTTAACGCAACTCTAAGCCATAGAGAGAAAGAAAAAAAAAAAAAAAAAAATATAAAAGTATTGAAATTCAGTAAAAATGGGAGATATATCATTGCAAATTCGCGATAAATTTTTTCAAGTTAAGAAAGAAATTTTATGTGAATATAGCGATTATTTTCGAGCAATGTTCAGCGGAAATTACGTGGAAGATCAACAAAACCAAATATCTATTGATGTGAGGTTACTTTATTACGAATTAAAATAAGAGTTGTAAAAATATATTATGTACCAGTATGCTTTGCTAGTGGTGATTACTTCTAACTTTCTGTTTCTAAAAGCTATTACTTAACATATAAACTTATAAATATTTTCCTTTATAAAGAGGTCGTTTGTTAATTTCAGATGCTAGATCCCAACACAATGAGTATTGTTCTACAATATATGAATATAGGCTTAATTGACCTATCTGAGTATCCTCTGGCAACTATTGGCGATATAGCAGTAGCAGCAAATTTTCTTCAAATAATTGAATTAATCAAACAGATTGAATATACATTAGAAATACAAATGAGTGAGTCTAATTGGATGGAGACAATGGCTATAGCTGAAACCTCTTCTTATTCTAAACTTGAGCAACTGTCTGCTGCATTTGGACTATATTCGTTTAAAACTATGAAACCTGAATATATTCCAACACTTCATAAATTGGCATGGTATTTATCACATCCATATTTGGACACTCAAAGTGAATTGGATGTTTTCAATTTTGGTCTTCAATGGATTTTACACAATGAAACTGGTGCTGATGCACTATTAATTATTCTTGGATGCTTAGATTTCAAAAGGATATCAAATCATGATATAGAAGAAATTAAAAAATGTACTAGTGAATATGAAAACAGTTTAGCCCTTAAAGTAGCAGAATGTCTTTATGAATTATCAAATAACAACTTAGAGATATGTGAAGCAGTTTTAAATGATAAAAAATCTGAATTATGTGAAAAGTTTACCGAGCGAGTTTGGATAGAAACAATAAATATAATAAAAGAAAGTAAAAGCCGTCTTTTGAGTTACACTCCAGTAGTGCCAATGTGTGTCATAAAGGATTCTAAACCACAACTGTTACCACATTATATGTACAAATATAATAATGAAAAAGGATTTGAGCAATGGTTGGAAGTATCTGAAAAAAACTTATGGGGTTGGAGTGTTATTTCATGGGGATTGACAAAATTAGTAATTGTATGTGGTGAACATGGGAGAGGCACGGGTATATTTATGAAGGATGTAAAAGTATATGATACATTGAAGCAAGAATGGTCAAGGCATGGTGTAGATTTACCCCCAAGAAGACAAGCTGGCTTAGCTGTTGTTGGTGACTCACTCTATATTGTTGGAGGAGTAGGTGAGTTTAGGTCAGTGCCTTGCACATAACACATGATTTTTGTATATTTTTTTAACATATAATTCATTAGGAGCTACATGCTCACTTGCCTTTTTTTAAATAAGTACTCTATTAATTTTTATCTTTCATTTTTCTGTCTTAAATTGTTCAATTAAAAGTTTTTATAATGATTTTTAACATCTATGTTAATACTTTTTATGAAGATAAAAAATATATATGATATTATTCTTTTACTTTCATTATTTTACAGCGTAGAGCTAGAAACAGCCATAATTTATGACTTAAAGCAAAGAACTTATAGAGAAATAGCTGAATTGCCTGAAGCTATTCAGAACCCAGCAGTTTGCTCACATAAGAACATGGTGTATGCTGCTGGAGAAAAAAATATATTCCGTTATAAAGACTCGGGTACCTCAGATTGTTGGAGAAACATTGTGCGAACTGAGAAAAAGATGAGTTGTATAAGATCATACAAAGATTATATTTATTGTGTACAGGATTTTTTCAGTCATCTGTATAGGTTTAGACCAGATATAGATCAAAGGTTGGAATTAATAGCATATTTTTCAGACCTTCCAAGTACTATGTGTAATATTGGTAAGGGCTTCTTTTTATTATACATGAGTGAATATTACTAAATAATTGTGTCTTAATCATAAATATTATATATGATTTCCAGGCAATGGTCTCATAGTTTTTACAAAAACACTAAGGGTATATACAGATATATTGGCAGTAGAACAATTCAGTGATGATAGTAAAGACAAGAAACCTGTGGTTCTTTTTAAGCAAACAAACCCGTCATTAAGAGTAATTGAATTGGCTGGCTCTTGCGCTTTGGCTATGACTTTACCTCCTTTGTGTATGGAACTGTCTCAGTATCACCAGAAATATTTAACAAGATATACGATATAAGATATTTTCTATTTATATATTATATTGTGAATATTTTGTTAAAAATTGTTGTTATAAACTGCTAAATAACTCTTAGTATTATTCTATATTCATTGTAGTTTTAAGTTTCAGGTTACAAATATTATATATGTGTCATATTATGTAAGAACAAAATAAAGAAACTGCATCTGTTATTAATAAAAATTTATTTTGACAGTTATTTACAAACACTATTTTTTGTTTATTAGTGTACATACATTTTTATAAACTATAGTGAAATATGCTACATATAATTACACTCTCGTTAAGATCAGAAAAGAAAAGTTGTCAGAATTAATGATGGTATCAGTGGTGTAGCGTATACTTATGCCGCCCGGCAATTATATTAACCCCTCCTGGACAAATTCTAAGAAATCCGTGCGAATTTCCGAGAATTCAATTGTTATCGTACACGCGTGTACGCGGTCCTCGAGGGGTTAACGCTAATAAAACGGGACCATTTCCGACTAATAACTCTGGCAAGCGATTCGACCAGATCAAGCGAGAATTCAGTTATGGATTAGTTATTTAACAAAAAGGCCCAATGCTTTTGTTACTCCAAATCAAAAAGCATTTAATGGCGCAAAATAGGGTAAAATCTATAATGCTACAGGTTCGGGATCACAAATTATTTGGTAATTAAATGACAGCGATCAAAGAAGAAACTAAATCACATGTGCTTCAAGAAGTTTGTAAGATTATATTATTATGAGAGTACAATAAGCTTGAATTATGCCATGTTATCTGCAGTCAGATGGAATGGTGAAAAGGTTAAACTAGGTTGTGACTTGTGGATAGAAATTAAAGAACATTAATCTATACTAATATTATAAAGCTGAAGAGTTTGTTTGTTTGTTTGGTTGAACGCGCTAATCTCTTGAACTACTGGTTGGAATTGAAAAATTCTTTTTGTGTTGGATAGTTCATTTATCAAGGACGGCTTTAGGCTATTTATTATCCCGGAAAAATATACGGTTCCCGTGAGATAGATTTTTTTTTTCTAAAGTCGAACCCGAAGCGAAGCGAGAGTGAGTCACTAGTATATTATATGTATAATTCATTCATCATAAAGGACTGCCGTACACGAAAGTAATTTACATCAGCTTATATTATAGGCAGTTTTAACATTACTACATATCCTAGTGACAATGGACTAATACGGACAAGAAAAGTGGGGCTGAACGCCTGCAATAGAAGATGCCTGCCATGGCAATCACAGTAGGCTTACGAAGCGGGGCGTGAACCAAGCCACAAACAGAACCAAATACCGATAAGCCTGCTGAAATTAAAAGAAAGACAAATAGGATAAGCGCCGACATGAGACAGGTTATTACACCAAACCCCACCAACCAAAGAAACCAGATACACATATGCAAACCGCCTACATATAGCGGTTGTGAGAGAAACTGGGAAAACGCACCTTACAGCATGTGAAATATCAGACAAGCCTTTCGAGCTTTGAAACGAGGGTTTGCTGAAAGTATTACTTGAGAAAGATCAAGTCGCTATCTATCACATCAGAATTACATTACACGAAATCAACATCAGAATACATTAGGGGCAACAAACCATGGAGCAACGCCGCCAATCACATGGCGCTCTATAGTGTAAAGCACGGTCTCGTGCAACTAGAGAAGTTGGAAGAAGGAAGCACCGGTCTCCTTAAATGGGGCTATATATACTACAATGACTAAAGATGGTAATCACGTAGAGAGACGAAGAGTTATTCAGAACGCTGGCATCCTAAACCAAATGAAGCCAAAGAAACCAATCGGCAAGCTGGCAACCTACACCAATAATGTCAGAATCTCACACCAACATCACCTGAGAAGTGAGCACCGTGAGAAGAAGAGAAAATCTCCCGCTGGCATACTACATCAAAAATGCCAGCATTCCACACAAAGACCTGAGAGCGCAGTACCAACTTATAGCACAACTGCTCTCAAAGCTCTTTAAAATTGCAACGATGGGCTCATTTAGCCTGAATTAAAAAAGAAATCGCGACAAATTAAAACCAAATCCCAAATAAAGACACGGAAAACAAGTTGATATGTGGTGTTCGCATACTCCTAAAAAAACGTTCACTCTGAGGCGTTCTTGGAGGTGAGGTGAAGCATTGTCAACTTCCCAACTTCGGGATGTTATTGACAATTTCTTCACAGAAAAACCCAATGATTATCTTTGGTCCAAACTGGGACTCGAAGACGGAATATTTACAAAAGTATATAATTTCAATTTTATACTAACCAAAGTTAACCGTGGAAAAATAACCGATCAGTAATTGCAAAAATGATGCAAAACATTTTTGTGTTTTAATTAATTTTTCATTCTTCAAGATTAATACTGTGCAATAAATTAAACGTGCCGCATCTAGCAACATTGTATTGTATATTTAAATACGGATTAGCTGAAATAATAACTATAACTACATACTTCATAACACACTGTGTATGGGTTGCAGTTTTTGGTACGAATAAATATAACTGTATGTTATAATTTTGCACGTTTTCCACTCTTACGCCTCTTGCGTATAATGATTCACCCAGGGCGGAACGGTTTTTTTTTTAATTATTTATTACTAGCAAAACTTGCGGCTTCGCTCGCGCTAAAACTCTCCTTATGGCATGAATTTCAAAAAACGCTAAAACACGTATTTATTTAAGTGTATTGAAGAGGATTAATACAAAGTTTCAAGAAATTCTGATCATAAATGTCTTTTGGGTTGTATTATAACGTGTATTCCCGTGGGAATGAGATAATCTCCCGCGGTAAAAAGTATCCTATATGTTGACCCGGATATCCAGCTATCATCATACCAAATTTCATTAAAATCCCTCCAGTGATTTTTCTGTGATGCGGTAACAGACAGACAAAAATTCTAAAAACTATAGATTA
This sequence comes from Argynnis bischoffii washingtonia, assembly GCA_033884665.1. Taxonomy (NCBI): domain Eukaryota; kingdom Metazoa; phylum Arthropoda; class Insecta; order Lepidoptera; family Nymphalidae; genus Argynnis; species Argynnis bischoffii. Next base: position 5,033,232 of record CM066625.1, read on the forward strand.
GGTCTCTGTATCGATAATAAAGTCTATTTCAATAAGATTTTCCAAAAAATATTTAAGGTACAGATTCGACTCAGTTAGAATTTTATTATATGTATAGATTAGTCTTCGAATAAAATGACTGAACTTCCGAGTAAAATTAAATGGACAAAAGACGATCATCAGATGATGTTAAAATTTCAAAGATTTCGTTTGAGCCATTTAGTTATGAGATCCTATAATTTGGTAAGCAAATAATAAAAATAAGTAGGTCTTCTTTGCCATGTTTTTTTTTTCACACTGTTATGTTTCAAAAGTAAAAAGTCTTTGGTAATCTTAGGCCAGTAGCATAAATAGGGGGCGGCATGATCAGAAATCCTATTCAGTAATGAAAATTATTTCGCAATAACCCCGCGTTGGTAGTGATTTTTGTGAAAAATTATTAATTTCCTCCATTTCATTTTGGTGAACAATATTTATTGTGAAATTTTGCCGCCCTTTAAAAATGCCGCCTGGGGCCATGGCCCCCAGCCCCTCCTACACTACGCCACTGATTTTGATCTTTAGCCTGATTTTAAAATTTATTGCTGTTTTGTCTTTCAATGAGTTTGATGCCGAAATACTCCTCTCCATAACCTTCTGGCATGAACGCATTCTTGACACCGTATATTCGTTTAAAATCTGGGTTTGAGCGCCGTATATTAAACAGGGAAATAAATTCAAGTCCAATATTTTTTTCTTTAATCTTAGTGGGAGTTTTGATTTTAATATTTCCTTGTAGCTCCAGTACTTTTTCCAAGTCATGTTGATTCTCCGGTCTATTTCGTCTTTGTGTCTTGTGTTTTTGAAAGAGATTAGTTTTCCTAGATATTATTACTATTATTATAGCGTTCAGTGCGCCGTTGGTGGCTACTTTTGTTTTCGAGTTGTTTAGTTACAGGCCAATGCTTTCGCTGGATTTACATAGCTGCATTTACATGGCTAGCATTTCTTGTAGCTCATTCGAAGTATTTGCGAAGAGAGCAATGTTGTCTGCAAACCTAAGGTTGCTAAGAAATTTCCCATCTATTTCGATCCCTTTCCTGTCCCAGCCTAAGTATTTCATTATGTTTTGGAGGACTGCTATAAAAATCCTTGGTGATAGTGGATCTCCTTGTTTGACTCCTTTTTTGATGCTGAATTCTGGCCTAAGCTGTCTAGTTATACACACACACATATATATAGAAGGGCATAAGTCAACCCCGTATCCTACTTTAAAGAGTAATGTTTAATTTGTCAAAGTTCGGAAACTTCTTGTCCGAAGTTTCTCTTATAAGTTATAGGGGGAAATGTTATATATTGTTTCAGATGTGAAAAGTGTCAACCTATAATAATTCCCCTCACTCCTGTGTATCTTATATTATATTAATATTATATTAATTAAAATAAAACTACATGATAGCTTGAGTATTTGTCTTCTTCTTCTTCTTATAAAATAAACTAATACAACATCTTACTCACGTGTACCTCACACAGTGTTACAGTTAGTTTAAATCATGGATGACAAATAAAAGTTTAAATAGCCATAGAATATCATAGATAAATTCAGTTTTAGACCTTAGTCGGGCTACGGTTTTTATTATATTTTGACTATATCTTTTCTTATCCACTCCATTTTTATAGCAACATTTTCGCGAATCGATGTCTAGGTGTGAGTAATTATGTGTATGTGTGTGTGTGAGCTGCGTACGCGTCGCTTGGACCGTAATTATACATTGTTCGTGTATTTCTTGCAATCACTGGATGGCGATAAGCCTTCTTGGTCTTTCAACTACACTTTGTGCAAGTTAGAGCAAGTTAGGAATAATTAATGGTTTACAAATACATTAATTAATAAGACCTATAGACAAATTTTACTTATTAAGTAAAAAAAAAAAAAAGTACACCACTGAACATTTTTTCAAATTTTACTTATTAAGCAACTTACACCAAGCGGGGGTTATAAAGACTTTTAAATTACACCTCGTAACAGATCATATATTTTATGTTATTGTTTTAACTGTGAAGTGCTTTAAATAGGTATCGAAAGTTTAAACCCTAAGGTGACAAACAAATGCGCTAAAATTTGTGAATTCTTCGGAAAAATGTACGGGTTTTATTTAATACATCTTTGGTTATATTTTTTATTTAGTTTATTTGGCTAGATATTAATTATTTTTCCTCTTTTCTTATTTTTTTTATATAATTTTGTCAAAAGTCACTTTCTGTGAAATATAGCCTGTGGTCTTAAAATAAATATCATATGTCATAACCAATAATAACTATCAAACTTGAAGTTATATTTTCCGAAATCCGAGTTTCGACTTTCGAGTTTCAACATTCGCCTTTACTCATTTGATACAGTATTTACTGATGGTTTACTGTTTTTGTCATGGATGACAAATAAAGGTTTTTGTGCACAGTTTACAGTTACAGAGACTACAGTTGTTGTGACTTGTGAATTGTTGACTGTTGTGAATTGTGATTAAGTGAAATTATAAGTTATTCTGATTCTTAACATTAAATATAAATATTTAAAAAAAAATCTCCTAATAAAAGTATTGAAATTCAGTAAAGATGGGGGATATATCATTGAAAATTTGTGATAAAATTTTTCAAGTTAAGAAAGAAATTTTATGTGAATATAGTGATTATTTTCGAGCAATGTTCAGCGGTAATTACGTGGAAGATCAACAAAACCAAATATCTATTGATGTGAGGTTACTTTATTACGAATTAAATTAAGAGTTTTAAAAATATATAAGTATCAGTATGCCTTGCAAGTGTTGATTATGTCTCACTTTTTTTTCCAATAGCTATCACTTAACATTAAAAGTCAATCTTATAAATATTTTCCGTTATAAAGAGTTCGTTTGTTAATTTCAGATGCTAGATCCCAACACAATGAGTATTGTTCTACAATATATGGATATAGGCTTAATTGACCTATCTGAGTATCCTCTGGCAACTATTGGCGATATAGCAGTAGCAGCAAATTTTCTTCAAATAATTGAATTAATCAAACAGATTGAATATACATTAGAAATACAAATGAGTGAGTCTAATTGGATGGAGACAATGGCTATAGCAGAAACCTCTTCTTATTCTAAACTTGAGCAACTGTCTGCTGCATTTGGACTATATTCATTTAAAACTATGAAACCTGAATATATTCCAACAATTCATAAATTGGCATGGTATTTATCACATCCATATTTAGACACTCAAAGTGAAGTGGATGTTTTCAATTTTGGTCTTCAATGGATTTTACACAATGAAACTGGTGCTGATGCACTATTAATTATTCTTGGATGCTTAGACTTCAAAAGGATATCAAATCATGATATAGAAGAAATTAAAAAATGTACTAGTGAATATGAAAACAGTTTAGCCCTTAAAGTAGCAGAATGTCTTTATGAATTATCAAATAACAACTTAGAGATATGTGAAGCAGTTTTAAATGATAAAAAATCTGAATTATGTGAAAAGTTTACTGAGCGAGTTTGGATAGAAACAATAAATATAATAAAAGAAAGTAAAAGCCGTCTTTTGAGTTACACTCCAGTAGTGCCAATGTGGGTCATAAAGGATTCTAAACCAGAACTGTTACCACATTATATGTACACATATAATAATGAAAAAGGATTTGAGCAATGGTTGGAAGTATCTGAAAAAAACTTATGGGGTTGGAGTGTTATTTCTTGGGGATTGACAAAATTAGTAATTGTATGTGGTGAACATGGGAGAGGCACGGGTATATTTATGAAGGATGTAAAAGTATATGATACATTGAAGCAAGAATGGTCAAGGCATGGTGTAGATTTACCCCCAAGAAGACATGCTGGCTTAGCTGTTGTTGGTGACTCACTCTATATTGTTGGAGGAGTAGGTGGGTTTAGGTCAGTGCCTTGCACATGACACATGATTTTTTATGAATATTTTAGCATACAATAAATTCAGAGCAATATGCTCACTTACTTGCCTTTTTTTAAATAATTGCTCCAAAATTTTTATCTTTGATTTTTCTGTCTGAACTTGTTCAATTAAAAGTTACTACAATAATTTTTATTATATATATGTAACTTACTGTAACATACTTTTTATGAAGGTAAAAAAATATATATGACTCTAGGAACACAAGAACAAACCTATCCCACGGGAACCGTACATTATTCCAGGATAAAAAGTATAGTCTGGAATAACACATAGGCTATGTGTTATTTCAGATTATAATCTATCTCTGTGCCAAATTTCATCCAGATTCATTCAGCCGTCCTGGCATGAAAGAGTAACAAACATCCATACATACTCACAAACCTTCAAATTTATAATATTAATATGGATAATACGGATATTATACTTTTACTTTAATTACTTTACAGGGTAGTGCTAGAAACAGCCATAATTTATGACTTAAAGCAAAGAGCTTATAGAAAAATAGCTAAATTGCCTGATGCTATTCAGAATCCAGCAGTTTGCTCACATAAGAACATGGTATATGCTGCTGGGCAAAAAAATATATTCCGTTATGAAGACTCAGATAACTCAGATTGTTGGAGAAATATTGTGGGAACTGAGATAAGGATGAGTTGTATAAGATCATATAAAGATTATATTTATTGTATACAGGGTTATTTCAGTCATCTGTACAGATTTAGACCAGATATAGATCAAAGGTTGGAATTAATAACATATTTTTCAAGCCTTCCAGCTACTTTGTGTAATATTGGTAAGAACTTCTTTTTATTATAAACCAATGCATATTACTAAAGAATTGTCTGAATTGTGAATATTATATATTATGGTTTTCAGGCAATGATCTCATAGTTTTCACAAGAACAGTATGCGGAGAGTCAGATATACTGGCAGTAGAACAATTTAGTGATGATAATAAAGTAAAGAAACCTGTGGTTCTTTTTAAGCAAACAAACACGTCATTAAGAGTGAATGACGTGGCCGGCTCCTGCGTTTTGGCTATGACATTACCTCCTTTGTGTATGGAACTGTCTCAGTATCACCAGAAATATTTAACAAGATATACAAATACAAATTAAATATATTGTATTATATTTTTTTATTATTATTTTTTTATGAATATTGTGATAAAAAATATTGTTATAAACTGCTAAATATCTCTTAGTACTATAAATATATTCCTTTTAGTTTTAAGTCTCATCTTACTTATGTCATGTTATGTAAGAACAAAATAAACAAGCTGCATCTGTTATTCATTAACATTTATTTCGACAGTCATTTACAAACATACTAATTTTGTTTATTAGTGTACATACATTTGTACAAACTATAGTAAAATATGTTGAATTGTTAATACGTTAAGTTTAGACAGCATTTCATGCAGTTCGAAGACTAGTAGTCAACAATTGATATAATAAATCTTTGCATTTTATAGGTATACAAGCGAATCATTCAATATGCCATCTAAATATATATATTTTTCATTTAACACTGGTTAACCTAATGTAATTTACAAATCACATCAAAAATTCCGCGGGACTCGAACCCACTGTTTTAATGGTATATTTGTGGAATTATTGATATATATCCGGGCCAAGTGTTATTTACAAATAAAACTTAAATAGCAATAGCGAATATTAATCTCTTATAAACATTAAGGCCACCTGTTGTGTCTATATATTTATAAAGCACCATGTAAATATTGAAGTCAAGTTCATTTTCATATACATACTGGTATATAACAATTGATATATCGGAAGTGAACATTATTATCAAAAATTATTTGTTGTTGCAAATGGCACTTGTAAATGGTTTTTATTCATATATTGAACTAATATAAGTGGCAGTTTATCTAAAATTATAATCTAAGATATAAAAGCTCTCCAATGCATATTCTTAATATTATTGTAATTGACATTAAATACAGTAATGATGTAGTGAACTGCATATTATAAAGTCTGAAGAGGCCTATTCTTACTTATGCGATATGATAATAAGTTCTATGATAACATCTTTGATATAATATTAATTAAAAGTATAATTTATCGATGTTGTACTCGATTACAAGTGCTTTGATTTAAAAAGAAATACAAGTTTTCATTATCGGCTATATTAGGTAGAAGGTATCACATAAGTAAGACTAGGAATTCAAAATTACATTTGGCAATGATATATGCGTATAATATGGAAGCACTACTATTAAGATCTATATTGAATAAAATATTTAAATTCATTATATTATTAGAAAAATACCATCTCTTAAACATTTCTTGTGACGACCTTAAAATAGTTATTTAATAATTATTGTGCAATTTATTTTAAAACTTAAAAAAAATATGGTAAACATGTCCAAAATTAAAAAATACATACTTAGGCATGTTAGAATTTCAAGGCACATTCACCGCATATTCCGAAAAAATATATTCTGTGTTATTACGATCGGGTGTTGCCCGATAATAAATAAATTATTGTATATTTGTATTTTTTTGAATTTTACGTCCATCCTCCGGTCAGCTTGTGGAATAGTTCCTCGTCAAGGGTTTGGTTTGCGTCTTTAGACCGCATGGAGAGGAAGATATAGCCTCCAATGAATTCGTGGACCACTTTGCAATCAGCCGACTGAACTGAGAATATAATGTTGCCCTCCTCGAACTGTACCATCATGTGTTTTATTTCCCAGTTCACGTTCCAGGCCTGAAATTGTTACGATTACTTATAAAAATATCCCTTACAGTATTAAAAACAGCGTCATACCATTACAAATAAATAAAAAATATGTAACATTTTACATACAATGGTTGATTAACGAATTACAATACATTTAAAAAATAACTTTTAATTTGCAAATATAAGAAATCTCAATTATTTTTTACATATAATGTGTATCCTAACAGTATTTGAAAAGTATTATCACACTACTGTTATTTGTGCGTGCGTGAGTGTGTGTTTGTTACTCCTTGACGCTGAAGCGACTAGACAGATTTGGATGAAATTTTGTACACATAAACTACGACCTGGATAATATAGACTAGGTACTCGTCGTCACAGTGCTTATTTGTCCAAACTCCAAGCTCCAAACTCTTACAGTAAATTACCGAAAGAGTTTTGAATACAGAATTATTGATTTAAATTTCAATTCTATTTTTATAAAATACACAGGTTTTACCTTAAAAAACCTAAAAGATGTAATTTATCTATATATGTAAATAATTCTTAGCAATAAAACTTTGTTTTTAAAATAGAAGAAAAAACATTCTACTGTAAAGTACAACAAGTATTATTGGTATGTAGTTTGAACCAATAAGCACCAAGGCTACTGTTACGGATGTACTGTTAATCCCCAAGGGATAAAACTAGTATAATATACTATACTAGGTACGTTTTAACGGTTAGTATGGAATATATATTATAGTAGCGACTCACCCTCGCTCCGCTCGGGTTCGATCCCTATTTACGTTTTAACGTTTAGTATAGATTTCTCAGAGATGAGATATTTTTTCGCAGTAAGAAGTATCGTATATGTTGACCCGAATAACCAGCTATCATCATACCAAATTTCATCAAAAGCCCTCCAGTGGATTTTCCGTGATGCGGTAACAGACAGACAGACAGACAAAAATTCTAAAAACTATAGAATCGGCCTCTGTATCGATAATATTGACTATTTCAATAAGATTTTCCAAAAAATATTTAATGTACAGATTCAGCTTCGTTACAATTTTATTATATGTATAGATACATAGATATGATGAGTAGTCGTGGGTTGTATTATAACGTGTTTTCCCGTGGGAATGTGATAATATCCCGCGGTAAAAAGTAGCCTATGTCACTTTCCAGCACTCCCAACTATCTCCACACAAACAATTGCGCCAATCTGCTTCGACGTGAAAGAAAGGACAAACACTTTCAAATTTATAATATTATATAGTATCGATTCGATCAAACATACCTTCATAGTGCTATAACGCCAAGTCTTAATATGATCTCCAGTACTCGGATCGAGTCGCATGATGCGGTTGTTGGCGATACTGATGATCTCATCCTTGCGGTGTCCCATGAAGCGCACCACGAATAGCGTCTGGCCATAGTCGGGTAAATTCTGCCATGTCTTTATATATTGGAGTTTCGCCTCCAATAATGGAAGGTCTTTGACGTTGGCGTGACTCTCCAACACTCTTTGTGTGAACTGTTAAAAATAAATTACATGTATAATAGTGATTCGCGCGATTGCTTATGATTTATTTATATTAAAATTGCATATAGTTCTTCTATATTAAAATATCAATTATATTTGGTTATTTAGTCAAACCGTTGTAATATTTTTATGTAACTGTCATCTATTTTCTTTATAGATCACTTAAATGTACCCCTAATGTGACCCCACCCCAAAGCAAGTACAAGGCACGTACCCTTGTCCCTAAGCCGTCGGTACTGAAGTCGGCCTTACTATCTTAACAGCGGCTGTAAGTGGCGCTGAAAGTTCTGGGCCGGCAAGGATACGATTCGAGTCTCATTGAGACTACACAATGTACATATAAAGTCAAGCTCGGGTCTAGTCCTCAAAAAAGATTGTGGTCACAGCCACCCGAAAAGTACGTATCGGAGTATGGACTTACTTATAATCAATATATTACATTCCTGAAAATGCATTTTACTCTGCGTAGAATAGAAAACAATATCGAATTGGAAGAGTTGGCAGTTTTTATAATGTAGTTAGGGCATTGGATATAACATTACTTATTAGTCTATCGAACACAATATGCGTATGCGCGTGTGCGGGAATATGCGTATGATTAAAATAAAGGTGATTTTTTTTTATAATCTTTATTACTTTTGAATTAAGCCTATATCAATATTTTTTATTGTAATTTCTTTTTGATTAAGAAAATAATTATTAAATAGTGCAAATATAGGGGGAAGTTCAAAGTAGTTGAAACGAACGCCCTTGGTCAGACCGAATATGACGTCAAAGTACTATCATAACAGCGCGGTTGGCGATTTTGACGCTACAAATTAAGTTTTCATTTTTCTGTATATATCATACTGTGACGTCACGCTAAGATCGCGAAATGGCGGTCGTTTAAAGTATTCGTATTGGTATATTTCTAATTTTTTTAATGCTAAATTTTAGTTTTTTGGTGCTGGATATTCTTTTTACAATTATATAACGACGTTAGCTATTGTATAAAATATAAAAAATATATAACGCATTTTTTTGAGACGTCGGGAGCCAAAATGCAAAATAAATACGCGAAAAAATCCGAAAAGCTAGTTTTATCTAAAATGTCAAATACTCGCGTAAATCTAAGAAAGTATTAAATCACGCATATTCCCTATTAGGGCAGTAGGCACACCCACCTTCCCCTTGAGCTTCTTGAGGAAGCGCGGCGCGAGGTAGTTGTCGGGCTGCAGGTGGTCGAGGTGCGGCACGCTGTGCTGGTGCAGCGCGGCGGCGGGCTGCGGGCGCTGCAGCGCCAGCAGCGCGCGCACGGCCGCCGCCTCCGCGCCGAACGCCGCGTCCGCCAGCGAGCGCCCGCGCGCGCCCAGCCGGCACGCCGCCACCCACTCCGCGTACTGCTCCTCCTGCACACCCACCAACCAACGGTCAAATCTTTGTTACTCACCAAATAACTTTCGGCAAACAACAACATTGCAACTCACTCACGTTTGCAATGTTTTTGAATATATAGGACAAATTTCTATTGACCATCCCCTAGGTGTCCTACGCGTTTATAATATTATGGTAGTTGTCAGAGCGGTCCATTTTGTCCGACTTAATTTACAAATATCTTCATACTGGTAGATTTGTTTTCAATAATCAAGCTCAATGATCTTAGTTTATGCGTGAAAACTATATGATAATTCCGATTGTTTGAGGCCTCTCCGATGACTAACGAACGTATACATAGAGAAAGAATAAGAAAAATGGAATAAACGAAAGTGGTCTCTACGATAGAGATCGATCATCGTCGCATCATAGTACATCTTTCGCACTGCTAAAAGGATTTGGCAAAAGTTTTACGACCGGCCGCCTGCATGACATCAACCCCTTTGAAAGTGCTATTGTTTATCACGGAAAGGATAAACAAGGTGCGATGACCAGCACACTTTAACAGTTTAGACTGTGCTTAAGTAATTAAACCTCAAATAAAAAAAAACGAACATTTTCACATTTAAGCCACATCTCGTGCATAGTGTCCTCTGCGGGCACTTCCAATTTGATGCCATATCTGCCAGACGCCGGGTGTGCATCTGGAGTTACCTGTACAGAAACCATTTTACAAAATAATTATTAAATAAATGAGAAACGTTACACACTAATAGCCATTTATACGATACGTAGGTATACGCGCACGCTTCGAAAACTCAGAAAATGTGATTTTAACCCGAATACTACAGAGATTTTCATGTATTAATATTGTACTTACATTTCTAAGATATTACGCTTATGAAGGTCTTAATAAGTTTCCTTAAATCAAATCAAATCAAAATATACTTTATTCAAATAGACTTTTACAAGCACTTTTGAATCGTCAATTTTACATTTTAAATTTTAAATTAAATGTCAGTGTAGTCAGTCCGTGAGGAAGCTACCACCGGCTCGGAAGGCAGTTCTGCTGAGAAGAGCCGGCGAGAAACTCAACAGTTAAATCAACTCAACCTTAGTACTTCACAAAGACATTCTCTAATCTCTAGCAGTAGTTTTATCATAATAGGTACAGCTTACCTCGGCACCCCTCAGCTCTACGGCGTAGGAAGGCGTGTCGCCCTTAGCGGCCGCTTCGCGCGACGAGTGTATGCGCAATATACCGTCGCGACACGACACCCAACCACGCTTGTATGCACGGAGAGTGAAGCGTTGACGACTGGAAAACAAACCTTTTATTACTAAGATTTAAATTACAATATTACTCCACACCATAACTTTTAAAATTTTCGTGTTCGATAATTATACAATACCTAATTACACTACGGGACTTAAACGCGTGAATTCCTTAGGGCAGACATCTGCCCGTGACCACGGCTGGTGCAACCCAGTCGAAACGTCGGGAATAAGGTATAATAAAAACTGGCCGTTGAGTTGCTTTATGTATCACTGTTGGAAATCTAAGTCGCCATATTGTTTTCATTATATAGCATGGTGCGGGAGGCATTTGTCATAAGTCATAACGTTCCTTTTCACTAATGATTAATGAATGTACCTATAATTTACAAACATGGCGTAATGTTTCTGCGCCAAACTAAATATTATGAGCGTAAGGTACTAAATCATTGATAACTATAATAGTAAGTCAAAGAAACCTATAGTAAGTAATTTATTCTGCACACCATGCTACAATGAAACTATTATAGTATTTAATAATTATAATTTCTATTTAACTCATACGGGAATAACTGCGTGGGCATGACATTTGTAAAGTTAATATACACACATAGCCTACTTATCCACCGGAGGTTGTTTTTAGAAAATTACTTTCTTATTTCTTTCAAAAAAAAAACACCAACAACTCCATTGGCCCGAGACTTGAACCTAAGACTTAATATTTAAGCTACAGAACAAAGAAGTATGTACGAGTATAATATGTAAAATATATATTATTTTAATTTTGATATATCTATTAACGTAATAAAATAATTAGTATAATATAGATATACCTATACATTGTACACACATAAAACAAATACACGGTAAAACAAATGAGTTACGAAGTTAAAAGGAAAATCAAGTTATTTTGGTAGAAGGTAAGTTTAATGTGTAAATAAAGAAGGTTTAAAAAGATATTTGTATATAACATTAGGTTTTGCAAAAGAAAGTAAAGAATACAGGGAGGAATACAAAAACAATTCGGATTCTATTTGCATGTTGCTTTAAGCATGTAATAGAAGTGTTTATTTACTTAAAAATGTATTAATAAATAAATATGAGAGTTTTGGTTTCATGCAATATACTGGGGTAAATAAAATTGAATCTTACGAGATCACACAGTTATCGCTGTGACACTTCCTGCGCGCCGCCGAGAAATAGATACAATATACATATTATAATATTTATTATACATATAACTAAACATTAAATTTATATTTTATGTACTAATATATGTATTATACGTATATATGTATTTCTTATAAAAATGTTCCGTTTATTTGAGTCGTTTCAATAAACAAAACTAACATGAATAATAACATTATACAGTTTATACTAAGCTTTATCTTATTATCCGATTCTATTTTTGAGCTTTAATTAGTATGAAAAGAAAAACATCAATAGTAAGAAAGATACATAATAAAAAATATATCAAAGTAGCTATATTAAAAAAATACGAATACGAATAAAATTTAAACGTCTAAAATAGATTTCGTTACATTAATAAATTCAACAATTCCATTAAAGAGCTTCCCTGATAAAACGTCCATAAACATACAAAATATAAAAATAGAACCCACTCACCCTCTATACTTCAAGTATCCCGCCAGCTCAGGCACGTGGGTGATATCGGGACGGGCCGGGGGACCCCCCTCTAGTTGCACTTGCAGCTCGCTGAGTGCCGCGTCTATTTCATCTTCCGGTGCGGTGGTGGAACTGGCTCCATGGGAGCCGTCGTTAGCATCTATACCGCCACCGGCTAGCGTTTGTAGTTCGATTTGGAGCTGGATTTTGAAAAATAATTACTTAAATCAATAGTAAATCCTATTTAAACTTATAAAAAACTATTTAAAAGTTTTAAAAGTAAATATAATTCTGTATGTATCCTATGAAACTTCAATTTCGTGCTTTTTCGTGCTTGCTGCTTATTAAACAGTATCAAATACCTATACCTACTTTTTGATACTTTACTAGCCATAAGAATATAAAAACAAAAAGCTATGAAACATAAGTTATTTTTTATTATACCTATCAATAGTTGCTATTTAACTATGAGTATGATGATCCTCTCCCAAAATTAACACAAATGTAAAATAAAAGTATTATATCTGTACAATAATTATTATAATCTGTTGCACCGTTTTTGAGATTTACCTACATATAATAAAATTATCCTTCCTTAGACTTATTTAGCCAAATTATCAAATTGCACCAGGATAAAACACTTTTACGAGAGAAACAATTTAAAGCTAGCACTGACTAAAGTACTAAATTATTAATAGAACTATTTCCCGCATTATAAACTCTGAAACTTCTAAACTATCCGTTAACACACACCCATTTGCAACACATTTTAGAGCAGTACTTACTGCCTATAAATACATAATATTACCATACAATATTTCTTATTTTTATCGATATTAAATATGCGCTGTGTATATAGACATGCCGGAATAAATATCTAGGATATAGACATCACACTATAAGACTACAGGGAGATTTAACGACTTACTTCATACTGTAGTCTTAATCTGTCGCATTGTAAAAAAATCACTCTTGATCATTTTTTCCCAAAAGAAGTATAACTTCAATTATAATAATTTCTAAGCAATAAAAAAGCTTTGATATAATGGAAATAAAAAATAGAAACGGATCAAAAGCTCCATCTTCATCTCTTGACTCCATAAATGTTATCTAGATCTTACTTAATTTATAGTTTTAAATCATGCGATATAGATTTGGGTTAAAATCGACTTCTAAGATTTGATCACATACTAGACGCAATATAAATTTCATACAATCGACAAGTACGCCCATTGATTTTAACGGAAAAGCTGTCAAATGCAAGGGTTGACATACGTAAATACCAAATTTATGACAGTCTGGTGCGTCTGTTCCGCGCCTCGCCTGAAAGCCCGATTGTTCTATCTAGATGCTTCGTTAGACGACTGAATTAATATATTTTTTTATATAGATATCTAATAAAAGCGTGTTCAAAACCACCGTTACCTGTAGAGCTGCAAACAGCAGCATCTCTTCCTCAGTACAATGTACTTCTTGGTTCAGTATTTGCCAACGCGCTTGTTGGTAGAGTTGGTTCAACCGTGGCGCGTCCTGAGCTCTTGGGGTCAAGTCGAAGAAGGAGTAGAACTTGAAACGCAGTTGCAAAGTGTCCCATTCACGTACATATTGCTCCATTACAGACAATGATGAATCTAGCCACCTAAGAGTAAAAGTAAACATTGTTTAAAACATTCAACAGACGACTATTATAATGGCGGCATTTTTTAAGAGATTTGAATGTGTGTTTGTTAATTTGTTACTCCATCACACTGAAGTGATTGGACGGATTTGGATGAAAAATACACAGTACAAGTGTATGAGATGCACCCGAGCAAAGCGAGAATATGTTGCCTGTTGTTTACTAATATATTTAATCGTGGTTAGTGGTAGCAATATTTATGTTAGTATAAGTTATGTTTTTGATTATTTCTCTGTTTCTTATTTTTATTATTTTTATATAGCCTACTTAGTTTATTGTAAATTTTTATAAATAGTTTTAATAACCAGATTGATAAATTTTTTTTTCACTTAATCTTAATAACCACAATAACAAAATACTTGTTTAGATGGTAACTCGTCCATAAATTTCGAAATGTTTACTAACTAACACTACTACGAGTATAATATTAACATAATATTCATATTATCTAAAATTCTATATTAAACTTACCCAACATTCATTCTAGCACGTTCCATCAAAGACTTCGGCGTCAATAGCGACTCTCGAGACTGACTATCTGGCTCAAGTGGGGAATCTGCCAATGAGAGATCTGCGAGAGAGTCTAAAGCATCCATCGATGCCGCCCTCGGGGGAGTCCCGCAGTAACCCCCGTCACTAGAGCCGTCGCTTTGTGTGCTGTAAATGTGACCCCCGTAGCGCCGGAGAGTGCCATTCTGAAAGAAAATGATGTAATTTTATTGGTACAATATGATTATCTGTAACCAAATTATTGGTTGAATAACTAACATATTATGTTACTAACATACAAGATGAGCCAGCACTACATATATGGTGCAAATTAAATACGTAACTACTGACCGGTCACTGTGAAGCCCAGATTTGATAAAATACTTACACTTTATATAAGGTAATGTAAACATACCTAACAGTAGTCTATTGTTGTTATTCTAGATCATAGTATATCTATATACTAAATTTCATTCACATTCGTCCAGCCGTTTTAGCATGAACGAGTAACAAACATACACACACATATTTGCATTTATAATAGTATTTCGATTACGTAAAAAATATATTGATGAATTATATTTTTCATTATGAATCTATACTAATATTATAAAGAGGAAAGATTTTTTGTTTGTTTGTAACGAAGAAGCTCCAAAGCTATTGAACCAATTTAGATGAAATTTGGTACGAACATAGTTTGAGAACCCGGGAACGACATAGGATAGTTTTTATTCCGAAAATCATCCGTTAAGGGGTTGAAAATGGAATTGAAAGTTTGTATGGGGAAGCAATATACGATTACATACATATGAACTACAAAGCCTAATGGCGTAGGGGTAATATCCACTAGGTACTACCTATTTTTTTATATTATTAAACTGACAAATGTATCAACCTGTTGTGATGCCACCGGTGTGGCTGACAATGAACGTGGTGGCGGCGGCGTGGCCGGGCAGGCTATGGACCTGTCCAGGCTATTGGATGAGCCTCTCGTGGCTGCTATAAATGTGTTTGTGTCTGGTGCTTGGACAGATTTTATCTTTTTCGCTTCTTTCAAATTTTGATAGTTCTGTTTTAAGTGGGAAGGCTCGAGTGGATAGCAGAGCGATAGCTCTTCTGGATGCCGTATACCTAAAAAGTTAAATTATTAATTTTAATACTATTTTACATTTTCTGAAATAGTTTTATATTTACGTATATATAGCAAATATACATACCAAGGCTTTTACAGAGTTGTACTACGGCGCTGAATGTGTCGATTGAAAAGTCAATTTTGCAGTCTATATACCTCAAGTCAGGTAATTGTATTCTGAGGGGCTTGTGCATTGGCGTGAAATGCAGGGCAGCGTCTGCGTGGACACCGTATTGGTCCAGTGTGTGCTTTGGTCGGGAAAGCCATTTATTTCGTGTTGGCCACCAAAGTGCATGATCTGACCAATCCTTTTTGAAGTCTGGAATGAAAATATTATTTACTGTTAAAATATAATTTATTTATTACGTCAATACCTACTTAATACATTTCGAATACACTATCAAAACAGTGTATTTGAGTTATTAATATAATCAATAACCAACAACACATTTCAAATTCAACGATTTAAACGGTTTACGCATATGAAAATTGTATGAGATGTTGAAATGGCCGGCTCGATTTTCATGAGGTAGTAAGTTTAAAATTTCCCTTAATTTTGAACCTTGAGGATCATGAGTTATAATTATAAGGACTCTTCATGATTTGCTTGATGCTAAAAATGTTTGTATGGTAAAATCGTATCACTTACGTGTCATATTCTTATGAAAAAGTTTGTAAAAAAACACAATTTAAAATAGAGCTTCAAATTATAAAAAGCACCCGAGCGATTTCAGGCGGATCAATCTCTCAATATATCTAAAAAGTTGGACGTGGAGGTTGGAACAAAAACAAAAAATATCTTCATCCGGTCTCAGCAGCACAGCTTGCAACGAAAAAATAAACTAAATAAACTAGAAAGTGAGCAGTAGCCGTGCCGTCATCGTTATAGCGCACGATTTAGCTAACTGTTTAGCATTAGATACCCAATCGTGTATGTCAAAGTCATTATAAACTTTCTAAGCATTAGTGATTAGACCATTTTGCTACCCCATTAGTATTAACGCTTTTCCATACTAAAAAGTTTGATTAAATTGTAAGTATAAACTTTAATAAAGGAAAGAAAGAAAGCTTCATATTATATAAAAGTTCATATTATATAAAAACTTTCAGCTTTTATTTAACATGAACTATTTATTCAATGTTGTTTCTATTGTGCATATGTTTTATGCACTCAGGAGAAACAAAATAAATAATTATGATTTAATTTTGATGGCATTTTTTTAAAACATTGTCCTCATTCCGAATAAACTTGTATAAATATTTTGTATAATGTAAAGTCTTTTTCAAGATACAAGGCTAGTCCAGTTTCTGCACATCTTTCTTGTAAACGCAATCACATTTTATTTCTTTTGTATGAGTCATGCTGAAGCTGAGTCTTGAAATTAATTATATACAGTTAGGTATTATTGAAACACGTTTTCATTCCATATGGTAAGTATAGCCGAATCCGTTATAATTATGTTGACAAAAGACAAAGCTCCATGTACGGTCATTAAATTTAGAGTACAGAGATATTAGAGATGCTGTATCATGGATATCGTTCTTTTGAGTAAGAAAATGAATAATACTAAGTCAATACTTTCTTAACGCAAATATTTGACATTTTAAATAAAACTATCTTTTCGGATTTTTTCGAGGATTTATAATACCAAGATTTATAGATATATTTTAAGAGGATTTATAATACCAAACGCGACATATGTAAGTTGAAAGTTCGAAATGTTGTCATCTTCATTATTTATTAAGTTCATTTCCTTTCTTTGCTGAGTAAGCTCTGAGTCACGGCGCATTGAACTATAATCTTTAGGTACAAGTACATATAATCACTTGGTCGTAAAATTTTAAATGGATTCTGATTTATTATGTGTCCCACTTTGTCTTACGTAGATATAAAAGTGAAATAAAAAGTGTAAACGTACAGCTCGTTGTAAACGTACAGCTTTAACAAATTTGAAATGAGAATACTTAAGATGACAATGACATCTTATAAAAAGAAGAGCATTCAAAATTTATTTGTTTTTCCACGCGATATGCGACACTCAAACGATAAAAAAGTAAGAAAAAGTACATATTTTGCCTGTGTAGGTGTAGTATGTAACCAAATACAGTAAAATTTACTGTCAGTCATAAAATGCTTTGCCATGGTTATGTGATTTTTACTATTACGAAAATAACACTGTAGTTTCTTATCCTTTACCAATACATTTTAACACCAAGTTGTAACTTGTAAGCCGTTACGTGCCTTACTTATATTTCTTAAAATAACAGGTGCATAAGACTTACACATATATTTATTAAATAATATTCTTGTTTTATAAGAAAAACTAGAACAACGTTATTACTTGATACTTCATAGTACCAGAAATAACTCTTACGTAGTTTAGTCATAAAATAACGCAAACAAACATCCATAAACCATGTTACGCATATATTATTCTATTCGTTTTAAATTATGAATTAAATTTATATTTCCAAGAAGGTAGATTGGACTTCAATGTATACAAACTGAACGAATGATTCAGAGAGACTGGAATATGGACGATTTCTTAAACCAACTATTCTGAAGCGAAGGTTTTCCTTAGAGTTATAGGTATTGTAAGGAATACATGATTGATAATAAAAAAAAAGATAAACGTAAGTGAGAAAAGTTGAAAGAAGCGCTTTTTTAAGGAAATGATTAGTATTCTGGAATTAATCTCATTTCACGGCGAAAGCCCTTTTTAAGGGCTCAAATGAGCGAGATCTGATTGGAGCCAGTTTCTTTGGCTTTTCAAGACATCACGTTACCAATGGGCTTTCACTCTAATTCGACACGTAATAACATTAAATATTATCTTCAAGCATCATTAAAAATAGTGAAATATAATCCTTCACAGTACTACAACATTTTGTCGAGCAGGATTAGCCAAACCAATTTGGTCTGTACGTTGCGGCTCGTAGTACAAAAGGTGCTACCATATTTGTCTCTTCAATGCACACCTCTCTGTATCCAAGTTATTGTTGTATTTATGTACTGATAGGAATTTCTAATTCTTACATGCATACAGTCAACTTTCACCAAAGGTTTTACGATTATCTGTTTGTTGTATCAGTATGTTTCAGTATAGCTTTAAAATTATAGTATCAACTATTAAATATACTTTTATAACTTTTAAATATTACTACTAATACAAATAATTTTAATTGTATTATGAAGTAAGCAATTCTGAAGTAAGTTTAACGTTGTCCATATTTTTATAATATTTCTCATCATCGTTCATATCTATGGCAGGTATCTTATTTATGTAAGTATACTTGGAAAATAAACTCACAATAGTCCTTATGATACTTATCGAAGTATTTTAATTAGCTTACGTAATTATTGTTGTTGACTTAGGATTAATTAATTATTCCAATAGTCGTTTAGCTGATCCTTAAATGGTGGCGCTATCAAGGTGCTAAGAACCTTAAGAGCTTAGAGCATTCATGCACAGCAATTATGCTTTTATATTAAAGTATATTGAGTCC
The DNA here is from genome assembly GCA_033884665.1 of Argynnis bischoffii washingtonia. Lineage (NCBI taxonomy): Eukaryota > Metazoa > Arthropoda > Insecta > Lepidoptera > Nymphalidae > Argynnis > Argynnis bischoffii. The sequence continues at coordinate 5,052,456 of CM066625.1, forward strand.
ATTATCGAGTAAGTAACAATAAAAATGTGAGCTAAACATAACCTTATGGTCTTATGCACATTATGATTTCTTAAAATAAACGCTTAGCAAGTCGAAATTGATAGCGACTGACTTCTTCGAAAGTGTCCGATCTTTCGCAATTTATGATTGCGTTTACATTATTTACAGCGGTCAACAGCTCTCATTCATCTTTGTAACATCTATTTCTGAGAAATTTTCAAAGTGATATTTAAGAAACATTTAAAATGGAAGCTTTATTTTTAATCAACAATACATTGTATTTTTACACAATTTATCGTATCGCACAATGCAGTGTTGAGAACAATCTTTGTTTCAACATTAAGACTGTCCTATAGCTCTAGGCATTGCTCTTAGGTCTTAGGACAGGCAGGCATACTACATAATAGCGTATCGAAATGCCAAAATACATATATCAAATATGTATAATATTAATAAATATGTATAAGTCGTTGATAATTTTAAAACACTTAAAAAATACGAAAGTCCGGAAACACTCGCTTTAATTAGACTGAGCCTTATGATGCCATACAGTGTAAGTCTACCAATTAGTAAATAGGTATTCTCCAGTTTATCGACTGCGATGTAGGACAAGACAGTTATTTCTGTCTCTTCCTGGTACGCGCCGGCGTCTCGACAGAATATTTCAATCATATCTAGGCATAATAATTTATATGGAACTGATTGATATATCGGCGCATATAGGAAGTTGCACAAGTATTATTGTAATTGGTTTTGTCTTGAAATGAAATAAGTTTTGCAAAACAACTTTTAAACGTTATAGTTGCATATGAGAATTATTTACAAAATATATAATTTTGTAGTTGAAGTGTCTGTTTGTAATGTTAAATTAACAGCTTTTTACTAAACACATATGACAGTATATGTATATGGTACTGAAAAGGAAAAAACTATTTTTAAAATTTTTGTCTGCCTGTCAGTCTGTTTGTTTCGGCTAATTCCTGAAACGGCTAGACCGATTTTTACGGGACTGTCATTGGCAGAGAACAGATTTTATAAGGAGTAACTTATTTTGCTTTTATTTTAGAAAAAAAAATAGGGTTCCATGCAAAAAAAATAAAATATGAACAAAATCCGCGTACCTAGGGACGCACCCGAGCAAAGTGAGAGTAAATCGCTATTTTATATATAGGCTACCGACTCACCCTCGCTTCGCTTCGGGTTCGTCCCTAGACAAATACAAATCTATCCCACGGGAACCGCACATTTTCCGGGATGATATATCGCCTAAAGCGTTCCTCGATAAATGGACTATCCAACACAAAAAGAATTTTTCAATTCCAACCAGTAGTTCCTGAGATTAACACGTTCAACCAAACAAACAAACAAACGCTTCAGCTTTATAATATTAGTATAGATAAGAGACTTATATGGTGTATTGAGCAATACGGTAATGTCGCTTTAATAAAAACAGTCTTTTCGTCGAAAACGAATATTTTGGAGCTAGAATATGCTGTTTTTATTTTCTAATAGTTGTGTGACAGTGGTAGCCGGTATTATAGCTATTATTATAGCTACGGTAACCGCTTACTATCAGGCGGGCCGTATGCCTGATTGCCACCGTCGTAGTATAAAAAAAAAAACCATAGTTTTGACTAGATAGCGTATCAAGAGCGGATTTGGCGTTAAAGTATCAATAACCATACCATAAAAAACGTGTACAGATTTCAAAATGAATCAGCCCTAATCAACATTTAAAAATATGTGCTACACACCGTGCGTGCTTTTATTGTTATTTCTACTAGTCTTGCCGTTGATAAAAATACATTCGGCCTATTTTAAACGCTGAAGGTAATTCAACGGATGTTGTCGCAACAAAATAAACTAGGTCGATCGTAATGCCTCATATTGCACTTCTCAAAACCTATTACAACTATCATTTTAGATTTTATGGTGATTACCTAATGTTATAAGTATTTTTTTAACAAGGTCAACATAATATATATTTTTTTGTATTTTATTTGTCATGTCTCCCATGACTAATTCTATAGGAACCATGAGTAATATGGTAGGGGTTTTTATGATAAATCTTGTGAGTAGGTATTAAATATTTTAAATAAAACTATGTTTTCGGATTTTTTTGCGAATTTGTTTTGTTTTTTGGCTACCGACGTTTCAAATGCTTTATTTAAAGTGTCAAATATTCGCGTATTATCTAAGAAAGTATTATAGGTGTTAAATAAGTAAAACATAGTCAAGTAAATTATAGATTTACATATTCAAAAAACTAGTAGGTAATAAGCATATCGTGCTATTTACCTTTTGTCTAGACTCTAGAATATATCATAAGCCTCCCAAAAGGTGATGCAAACGTTTACGCGATTATTTGACATTTTAAGTAAAACTATCTTTTTCGATTATTTCGCGGATTTATTTTGATTTTTGATTCCCAACCTCATGAATGCTTTACACTTTACAACAATCATGGTCACGGGAGAGACTAAGGTTTTAGACGTCTCAAAGGCATTTTATACTTGTTACAGACACTGCCTACCGACTATTTTACAAAAAAATGAACGTCGGGAACCAAAAATCAAAATAAATCCGCGCAAAATAACCCGAAAAGATAGTTTTATTTATAGTGCAAACGATGTTATTTGAATAAAAAAAACTATCTGTTTACGAAGGTATTCGACTATACAAAGAATGCCAAAATAGTGATAGTGAAAATCAAGCTTCAAAAGACTTCCAGTGTAACTAGTTTGCGTTACGTAACTTTACATTACAAGGTAAGTAGCTTTGCTTGCACCAGCTTGTGTGCCCGTAAATTATAAAACGGGCAAAGTAATTAAGCTGAACCGTTATCTGTTGAAGTAAATAAATCTAAGTGACTCGTAAAACAAACAGAAGGAAAACAAGCGCCCGCGTTCATGGATCTTGGTTTTGTTTACACTAAACAGATTTACATTACTCACTAGTATTTATCTACACGCTACTGATTTGACATGACATTTCCATAAACATTTTAATTAAAAAAAATACTTTCATATTAATAAGAAATAGTAATTGAAAGTATTTAATTAATTTCATAGCCGCACTAAAATTTTAAAACATATTATGAATATTTGTTAAGATTTGAATATAAACGACAAATAAGAATTTCTTAATACAAATGAATGTATAGATGTTTCTATGTTATAACTGTCTGGAACGTCTAAAATGCAGTGATTTCATAAACAAATTGCGGGAATGTTTTTGATCTTTTATCCTAGGTGGGCTTCATGGCATAATCGGCTCATCGGTTACGATATAGATAATATTACACCTAATTACACAGCTTTGGGCTACACAGCAAGTTTGCCTCCTAAAACGTTGGTGTAAGGTTGAATGTAAATTTACGAATCTTTTTGTAATTTCAGAACGCATCCGTTGTGTTAAATTTTACCCACCGCTACTATTCGTTAAAAGGTGAACTGTGTAAATATTTTCTTAATGCATATTCTTAGAAGCTACCTAAATATCTGGAAATAGCTATGCGATCATGTTAAAATACTAACAAAAAATCATGTGGCTTCCCTTTGTTAACCGATTTGCAAAAAGGAGGAAGTTCTATGTTCGTCTGTATATGTATCTTTTTTTAGTTTGTTTATTTGTCTGTTAGATGTATTTAAATAATGTCAAGTACTTTTTACTAACTTTCGCTTTATTTTGTTCTCATAACGCCTATAGGAGAAAGTGAGAGCACTGCTATTTAAAAAGAATAACAAGTTATCACTACAATACGTGCCGACGAGGCTAACAGTTTAAAACGTGTAAAGAAAATTCAGTGCTGTGGATTACCACCATTCATTAGAACCAGGTTGCTCAGCTGAGGCCATAGAGGATATATTGATTATATAACAAATAATAGGGTAAGAGGGCATGTTTTTCCATAAAACGGTCACATAATATTATGTAAAAGTTTGCAGCTAATTCTATAGGTACATATTATAATAAAATTGTAACTAAGTCGAATCTGTACATTAAATATTTTTTGGAAAATCTTATTGAAATAGATTTTTTTATCGATACAGAAGCCAAATCTATAGTTTCTAGAATTTTTGTCTGTCTGTTACCGCATCACGGGAAAACCACAGAACAGATTTTGATGAAATTTGGTATTATGATAGCTGGTTATCCGGGTGAACATATAGGATACATTTTACTGCGGGAAAATATCTCATCTCTGAGCTAAACGTTAAAACGTAACTAGGAACGAACCCGAGCGGAGCGAGGGTGAGTTGCTAGTGTTTTAATAATACGATGCTTCTACTTAGACCAAATACGTGTGTGTAACGTAACAAAAACGTAAAATTCCGAACAGCTGTCCATATATGATGAGAGGTATTGGTGACATAATCATAGTGGGCATACGATCAACGCCCACTGCTTCCGTCTGGAGGCGGACTACTACCTGATGGAGAATTAAGGAAACATTCTAAAACTATTGTAAAATTACCATTTACACGTTTTGTGCTACATTTATAACATCGAAAAATATATTTAAAAATCGACCTATCGTTCTTCTCGCCCATAACGAATCATATCTTATCAATCCTGACATAATGTGAATTGTAAAAATGGATGTTGCTATATATCTAATAAATTTATATTAATCATAATACATAACACATAAGTGGAGCATACAAATATTCGCATTAGTCATTGTTGCATGTAGATAACATGACCTTTAACCGGCCTCGGCTATTATCTATAATGTCGTCAATGCAGCGCCAGGACGAGTGATTTGTTTTGCCTTGTATGGATAAATCAATAACTTTTTGCTTTAGTTGGAGTATGACGCTATACAACTAGACGACATGTTTAGCTCAGTTTGTAGTGACCCAAGTTGCTGTTCCAGCGGTCGCGGGTTCGAATCCCGCTGGGAGCATTTATTTGTGTGATCAACACGAATGTTTATACTCCAGTCATTGGTGTTTATATTTATAATATGTATGTATTTAAAGTTATATATATGTAGTGTATCACCTATCTAGTATCCATTAAACACAAGCCTCGTAGCTTACCATGGAACTAGATGGTGCTGTGTGTTGATGTCGCAACATACCTACTTATTTTTTATTTTATATAAATTAATAAAATTCCTCACGATGAAGTTAAAAGAAAACAACGTGTTCTTTAAGTTAATCGCATTTTATTCTAGAAGTCCACAAAACTCATGTTCATCTCTCTTCTAAAAACTCCTTTTTTAAATAACGTTATGGCAAAATATAATAAATTATATTAATGTGGTTGTAGTACTCATACACTGACAAAGATCAAAGGCAGAAATGTAGGGCACTCGAGCTCATTAGGAATGTACAAAGGCGATTCTATAAAGCGAAGATTAAGACTGGATTGGCAAGTTGCGCAAATTGTTATTTTCAAATCAAGTATGTGGGCTTCAGCGCTTTTGGATGTAGGCAGGCATGTAGGCGTGGTAAATAAAATGGTATGAAAAAACTAAATTAAACATGCTCTTTACTCAATAGTATCTACACTTTTTAACTTACTTCTTATGTTTTGTTCTTCTTAATGCTGTTTTATTTTTATGGAACAACATCCTGCTTATAAAAAATGGAACATTGGCGTTAAACACAGTAGGTACATACATAGATATGTATATATAGCAGTGTTCTGCTATACAGCAGTGTCCTCTAGACAACCGCTACTGTGTTTAGTAAATAATTGCCGATTTAAATAGAAATCGTCTTATTTTTTTATTAAGAACGTTTTATTAAGAACAACCAGTGTTCTTAATAAAATTATAAAAAAATCACTTTACATATTCTATTTCTTATCGTTATGGTTTTCCCACACTACATTCGTTTACATTTTTTTCACTTTATATCGGTTATTTCAACACCCATAGTTACACCATTTCGAGTCATAAAAATTTTAATTATTTAATTATTTATTATTAACTTAATTACGAAATTTCTATCTTGAAATGTCTGTGTAGACATTTTTACTTGTAGTAATAACAAGAAATAGTAATAAAAATACAAAGCTTATTTGAACTGAAAACTAAAAACACGCTGCCAAGTCATATGTACGAGTATGTGTTATTTCGTAATTTCCCATTACGGGTCGTGAAACAATCGAACACGTGGACAAATGTTGTAACGGTAAAACAAAATTATTTTAGTCATTCCTATAAATAACAGGAAACTCGTCTGAAATAACAGGATAAGTGTAATGACGCTCATTACACAAAACATAATGATTTTTGTGCGTGAAGTTAATCGTCGTGTTGGAAACAAGACACCACAAGAAAAGTTAAACAAAATAATGTTGTTGTATAAGAACATAAGTACCTACTAGCACCCATATTATTAATTCATCTTAAACGCCCACAGGAATTTAATGAAAGGGTCGAAAAGTGACCACTCACTGCGTTCATTCATTAGGCGCTACAACTGGTCGCAGTAATTCGAAACCGCATTTAAAAATCTTGAAACTAATTAAATCATGGGTTGATTGAGTTACTCTTACTTCATTCATAATGGAATAGAATTAGCAATAATAAAGATTACTTTTATCTACACAGATAAATAAAATTGAAGTGTCTGTTTTTAATGTCAGAATAACAGCTTTTTACTAAAAAAAACACAATTTTTAAAATGTTTATCTGTTCGTGTCTGTTTGTTCCGGCTAATCTCCGAAGCGACGGGGCCGATTTTAACAGGACTTTCACTGTAAGATAGCTGATGTTATAAGGAGTAACTAAGGCTACTTTTATTTTAAAGAATTAGGTTTACGCGCAAAAAACATAGGGACGCACCCAAGCGAAGCGAGGGTAAGTCGCCTGTGTATTAAATATAAATGTGTTTAATAATTTGTTAAATATCATGTACATATTTAACGCATATTCGAAACAAAAATAAGGTTTATTGTATGTAATTTAATAATGAACGTAAAAACAAAACAGTTTTTTTGGCGAGTTAATCAGACTTAGTTTATTATATTTTATGTTTGTATTTATTATATATATATATATATATATATATACACACACACATATATATATATATATATATATATATATATATATATATATATATTTTGATTTCATAGTTGACTAGCGACTCACCCTAGCTCCGCTCGGGTTCGTCCCTACTTACCTACGTTTTAACGATTAGTATAGATTTCTTAGAGATGAGATATTTTTCCGCAGTAAAAATTATCCTAAGTATATGTTGACCCAGAATTTCATCAAAATCTGTGCAGTGGTTTTCCCGTGATGCGGTAACAGACAGACAGACAGACAAAAATTCTAAAATCTATAGATTCGGTCTCTATCGATAATAATGTCTGTTTCAATAAGATTTTCAAAAAAATATTTAATAAACAGATTCTGCTAGGTTACTATTTTATTATATGTACCTATAGATTTGACTACCATCAATGATATCAATGATAACGTAAGATCTTATTTACGTAAAAATGCAGTTTGAGGCTGTTTTTGTATATCATCAATTCATAGGAATCCCGACCCACCTTTACCTGAAACAAATAAACATAATAAATAAGTATCATATTTTAAATACGCAAATCTATATATAATATATAAAAATTACTTCTAGTTAAATATGTGTACAAGTAATATGAATATGTATCCAGCCCTTTTTAACGTCCCACTGCTGGGCACGGGCCTCCCTTCAATACGAGGGGGATCAGGCCAAATATGAATAGGTACATACATATATGTACATACATGTAGTAATGTTATTAAGAAATAAAAGTCATGTAAATAGCGTAACGTAATCGTTAAGTAATGTATGTCAGCATAATATAGTATTTACTATAAGCTTATATGCTCACTATGAAAAATAGGTGTGTAGTGGGCGTATAATAATAAACTTTCACAACAAGATAATTATGTATGGACTTAAAAACAGTTTTAATTTTATTTTAATTTGTGTAGTAATATTAATTAAGCATTAATTGACAAACTGGAATATATAAGTAAACAATATTAATTATTAAAATATGATTACTATAGTAATTAATTATTAAAACACTTATTATGTGTTTTATCATTTTGTTATAAATTAACATGTTGAAAATATTAAGTTTTTCCTTAATTTGTTTATAGGTATGACGTATATAATAATAAACAGGGTGGACACTAGATGAGTTAGTACATAAACGTTTGGCTGGTACGATCTAACAGTCCTAATATGTCGGACGTCGCAGAATCATTTTCCGCACGCAACCATTAACCTCTAGGATCTAAATTACAATTTTTCAAATATATTACCTCCATCTACCCTTATAAAACTTCCTAATTTACTTGGAATCCTTTATGATTTTTTTTTTGATTTATATGTGCATTGTACATTACTATATTAAATAATTATAATATTTCAAGAAAATACATCTTGTTGCGAAAACGTTCAAATAGTGAACCTTTGATAGAAACTTTGGTAGAAATATCAGAAGACTAACTCAAAAAGAATTATTCCGAGTCAACGTTATTATAAAAAAAAGGTAAATCGTGTATTTCAGATATGTTCATAAAAACTGTGCAATTACAGGCAAGAGGCATATCATCTTAGTCCTCACAGTGATAACGTACCGGCGGTTCTGCAGTTTTGTTACATAAAACTTAAATGCACGAACCGTAGGTGTTATGGGCGACAGTATCGCTTTCCATCAGGTGGACTGTCTGCTCGTTTATCACTGAATACCATAAAAAAAAAAAAACTGTTGTTTATAATTAAATATCTTAGCTATGTCATTTAAGGTAATGTTTAAATGTTTAGGGCTTACGATTATTTAAATTTATCTTATTATTTAAGTTTACAATCAGAAATCAATTCGATAAAGTGTAGGTACTAATCGTTCAAATAGAAAGTCTAGGAGGATAGACGTCGAGGTTAACAATTTCGGTCATAATCTAATCAAGTTTCATTTGTAGCTTAGTAACCGCTTTCAAAAGAATCTACAAATTAGATACGGTCGATGCTACAATTAACGATTGTAGAACAATTATCAATTGAGGCGAGATATTCCGAAGCTGCCTATTAGCGTGTTTTAGATAAACATGCATGCCTTTTAAAGCCTCAAAACTGCTTCACGTGATACCATACGATTCTCTAAGAACAGACCGTCTAAGGATTCATTCCTAGAATAAGGTCAACGAACTGAATATCTAACCTGGCTGCTTCTGTATACCTAAATTAGATTTTTAATTTGTATAATTGTCTTCACGTATTAATTTTGCAGAGGTCGCTATTAAACTAATAAAGCTAGACATTATACAAAGAAAAAACGTGTGTGTCTACTTATGTACGCACGTAAGAAGTTATACTTCTTATAAACAAAAATACCTAAAGATTTCATCCCGTATACCCGTAATTTCATAATATGTTGCTTTTTGGCTGTCGGTGTGCGCGCTCATCATAAAAATCTTACTTTTATATTTTTTTCCAAACGTGCCAAAAGAAGTATAACTTCAAAAGTACTATTGCTGTAAGATCTATATGTACCAATGTAGAAAGTTGTATATTAGGTACCCATCATCCATTTTAAGCTGCTGTCTCTAGGGGACAAAATCTCTTAGAACATAAAAGATCTCGGTTAAGTAAATATTTAGCAGATATTATAAGTAGTAAGGTTAGGTAAGTGCGAGAAAAAGAAGCGCAGCCAAAAAATTTTTCATGTTGATAAGCTTTATCTTATCGTTATTTTTTCTTACATTTCTCAAATAGAAATGGTTATTCTACAATATTCAGTATTAAAATTTTTGGCAAGTTAAAGCATTTAAATTCAGACAAAAGTACACAGCGCAAACGATAAAACATGGCCGTATTAAACGGAGTAGGAATACTGTCATCATCCACTTAGCACGTTTGCAGATCGCCGTCTTGGCCAATCAAGTAGTTAACCTACGACTGACACTTGTAACAACGTTCTCTTTGTCTAAAAATGCTATCAAATAACTATTGTTTGACGTCTTATAAAGAAGTTAAAAATGTTGTTGCAATATACTGTAACATTTATTTAATTACTAACAGAATCCGCGCCTTCGCTCGCGCTAAAACTACAAAAAAAGTCTAAAAAAGATAGGTTTCATACAAACTTTCATCCCCTATTTTACCCCTTATGGGATAATGATTATATCTGAATACATACGTACATATATATATATATATATATATATATATATATATATATATATATATATATATATATATATATATATATATATATATAAATAAGGAAGTATGGATTTGCCACTGTTTAAAATTGTCGTTAGCTTAAGAAAGTGTACAAATATTGTGAACTTTCCTTCAAGCGAATGCAAATTCATACATGTAACATATATATTATATTGACGTCATGAACAAAAGAATATGGTAACCAGCTGGTAGAACAGCTGCTATTGTAATTCTTATGGATTGCACTTTTTAGTTTGATTTATAGTGGCCATGCATCCCATAATGAAGTTCTCAACATTTATCAAACTAATTAGTTGAAAATATTATGATGTGTAATGACGCATGAAGTACTTTTTTTAACTTTACGATATTTATGACGTACACAATGCTTTTGTATATGAGATTTACGTTTATCTATACATATGTATAATAAAATTGTGACTAAGCCGAATCTGTACATTAAATATTTTTTGGAAAATCTTATTGAAATAGACATTATTATCGATACAGAGGCCAAATCTATAGTTTTTAGAATTTTTGTCTGTCTGTCTGTTACCGCATCACAGAAACACTGGAGGGATTTTGATGAAATTTGGTATGGTGATAGCTGGTTATCCGAGTCAGCATATATAGGATAGTTTTTACTGCGGGAAAATATCTCATCTCTGAGAAATCTATACTTTAGTATATATAGTAACGTTTACGTTAAAACGTAAGTGGGGACGAACCCGAGCGGAGCGAGGGTAAGTCGCTAGTTGTTCAATAAAACTATAAGAGAAAAAATTAAATGTTACGGCCTAAATTTTAAAGTAATACAATTTAAACCTATTGGACTTTGCTATGAATTCAAAGCGCTCTATTTATAGGCAAATATTTTATAACTCTATCAAGTACCTACTTACTTGTAGAGTGCATTTTAAATTGAAAATTTAGAAATTAATATTAATCGTATACTATTTAAAAGAATTTCAAATATTTCGTAAAAACTTGCAAATCGACATCATATCACACATTAAGGTTACATATCTCGCAAATAAGTTTATTTTTATCGTTGAACATAACGTCATGATTCTCTTGACTTTTATATCGATGATCGCATTTAGTAAACACACGAAGAAATGAGTATAAAGGTTACAGACAGACAAGTCAAAACGAGATTCACGATGGACCATGACCCAGATTACGTGTTTGCTGAGAATCGAGTGGACGCAACGCTCAAGACTACCACGGAGTACGCGAAATACGAACACAAACAGAGTATGATCAATTATTGTAATGTTGTTTTAGGTTAATATCATCTAGTAAATGAGTATGCTTCATTATATTTGACACTAGATAACTTCTCCAACAAAATATATTCACGTAAAATTTGTTTAATTTCAACATAGACCTAAAAAATCTATCGAATAGAAGTAAATAATAAAAAAAAGGTGTTATTAGGTACTTACATTCTATCGAAGTCAAAAGTTTAAAGCTCAATATCAATTATTTTATTAAAAAACCTGAGATTAGGAACGCTGTTCGATTTGATCATAACTACATTGAAGGCTACACTTTATTTTAAGTAGTGGGTACGTACATAAAATATAAATAAACCTAACTGCTATGATCAATTCCAATGAAGTGGTATAATTCATAAAGAATTTATATATAAAATTTACAGACCGTTATTTTTATTACGTGTATTTATGATTTTGGACCACGTAGGCAGACAACAAAGCCTCCCAGAAGTATGGGAAAGGTGTGGGCTTTCTTGCGTATTGTTACTTTCCCAACGTTTTTATGGTCTAAACGTGATTGATGAATTACGTCCGCCTTAGCTAAAAGCTAATATATTGCTTTCATGATTTGCAACTCTTTTCACTCTAATGTTAAGGTTCGTTCAATGCAAACATTATTTACATTCAAATAGATAGGTATATTTAGATTTCAGACCTGTATAATAAAATATTTGGCAAGTCTTGTAATGTAAAGGAGTTCAATGATAGTGAGCCCTGTAATCAAAATGACGAATTCTATAGATCGGCGCCATGTTTACGCAGGCGCCGTCAAGCGGTGCGGTGCGCGTGCGCAGGGCGGATACGATATATAAATAGCGACTTGTCTATTTTTGTCGGGACATAACGCCCAGTGCGGGCCATGTGCCACTGGAGACGTCTGGGTTTATACTTGTTAAAATTCATTGAATTCCTGTAATGAATCACTTGATTAATATGTTGTTTTAACTATACTTATCATTATGTTTTTAAAAATAATTTGCAATTCTTATAGTTTACATGTCACCATCATATACCAACATATATATGTATATCGAATATTTTTTGCTCCACATAAGTACGTAACCGCACTTTAAAGCTTTTTTTTTCACTTTAAAGCCTTAAAGTATCAGAATTTTTAAAATATCTGATTTTTTTATTACCAGGTTATAATGTAGAGTTTTAATTATTTCACACACATTAAAACATCATTTACATGCATCTTCATTTTCCCTTTTTCAATTTTTCTAATGACTATTTTTTAAGCGAGGTCAGAGGCTGGTGCATGTTTACAAATATTTATCTCTCCACTTACCACCGCCCAAACATTTCGCGTGGGAACATAATACTTATCGTTCGTGAGTTTATACACATGCTTATCTCAATGTTCTTATTACGTATACCATAACGGCGATTATATCACTAAAATCATACATCGTGACTAACCGCCGAAAATTGCAGAACTGCATTGCTTTGCTTTCCCAGGGGAAAATGTGTATATATAATTATTTTATCTTTAAATTTTTTATGACAAACGTATTAAGGTCATCTACTCGTATTTGCCCTCTAATAAAAAGATTTTTAACCACTTGAAATGATCATTTGTATATGTGTAAATTTATATGTAGTGATGAACAATCACCTTTATTTTGTTTTTTTTTTTGATTTGGTACCTATTAAATATTAATATATAGAAAATTTGTCTAAAGGTAAAAAAGGGTAGCCTAGGTAATGAAAAAAATATTTTTATTGTACCTAGTAGGTAATCTAAAAAAAATACGAATTTAATTAAGTTTTCTATACTTACCTAGTCGAAATCAACTAGTTCTGAATAGACGATAATTCCTATTTTGTAGTTGACCATATGTATTTTTGATCATTATAAGAATGACTTGCTTCAGTTAGACTTAATAAAGGCATGGTCTTCAATGAAATTGGATTGTCACATGTTTGATGCATCTTAAGTTAAACTGATATAATAATGAATTTCATATCATTATGTCTTGATCTTCGATAAGTATGACGCTTGGTATTTTATATGAAGTTAAAAATATATTTCATAAACTAACAAAACCCGCGGCTTCGCTCGCGATAAAACTACAACAAAAAAACTTTAAAAAGGTAGGTTTCATACAAATTTTCATCCCTTATTTTATCTCCTTATGGGATGAATTTCAAAAAACGCTAAAACACGTATTTATTCAACTATATTGAAGATCATTAATACCAAGTTTCAAGAAATTCTGATCATAACTATTTTTTGGGTTGTGTTATAACGTGTACTCCCGTGGAAATGAATTCCGCGGTAAAAAGTATCTTATATGTAGCCCCGGATATCCAGCTATCATCATACCAAATTTCATCAAAATCCCTCCAGTGGTTTTTCTGTGATGCGGTAACAGACAGACAGACAAACATACAGACAAAAATTCTAAAAACTATAGGTTCGGCCTCTGCATCAATCATAATGTCTATTTCAATAAGATTTTTCAAAAAATATTTAATGTACAGATTCGACTTAGCTACAATTTTATTATATGTAAAGATATTTCTTTTTAAGGTTCCGTAGCCGAAGGCAAAAACGGAAACTTTAAAATTTCGTCATGTTCGTATGTCGGAATGTTGTTGTTCTTGAACGGATGTTATTCGAAAAGTATTGTTACTATGAATCGTTATTCACTAGTCAAATTAATTAAAATTAAAGAAATATGTAAAGCTCCGTACACGTAACTGAAGGGTAAAAAATTTATATGCAGAAAAGAGTGTGTGTGTGATTAATTATTTAAAAATAAGATAGGTATTTTAAAAAGATTTGTCAATAAAAGCCGCATTACATAACCCCGTTTCTAAAGTTGTAAACATTACGTAAGCTCTCAAATAACTTGTTTATTATCTACTTATTTTGAGAAATAATTATTTTATTCCTTGAAAATTGAAATACGTCAATACTTTTAATCCATCATGTAGTCAGTAAAGGACTTGCCAATTTCATATTACATGATACGGTATGCCATGCCAGGAGTATTCGAATATGTTCAGTGCATTGACCTCCCTTACGACCCCCCTACTCGAGACGGCTTCTTTGCGGATTACAACGAAACCGGATTTTGTGGCTAAATTCAGAACAAAAGAATCTATTTGAGGACATTCCTGTATAATACTTATAATCTATTAAAAGATATAAATCTGTAGAATGCCCAACAGTTGGGCGTTACTCTCGACTGTAGTTCACCACGCTGGTCGATAGCGGGTTGGAGGACTCAATACGTCTTTCGAAGTAGTTCTTTAAAGGTCTAGGTCTTCTCAGACTTGCAGGTTTTCTCCCGATTTTTTTCTTTATCGTATTAGCAACGTGTTGAAAATGATTAGAACATGAAAACCTAAGTGATGCCCGGTTTGAACCTGCTTCACTTTAAGTTTCCAACACGAAAGCGTTAACGATGGGCTGCTCAAGACTTATTATTCTTCCTCAGATAGGTCATGTTTCTTATCGCTAATACATAAATATATGATCAATAAGATTATATGAATATCAGTGCTAATTAGTTTTTCGCATAAGCAATTGCATAATACGTACCTATGTATATGTATCTATACATAATATAATAAATCTGTAGAGGTCGAATGTCTGTACATAGAAAAAAATGCTAAAAACCGAATCAGGGTAATGTAAGAAGAGAAATAGAACAAATCCAGATTTTTTCAATTTTTTTTGTTTCTCTGTTAGTCTATTTGTACGGGCTAATCGTTGGGCTAAATGTTGGACCGATTTAAATAAAATTTTGTATGGTGGTACCTTATGTCCCCGGTAGATATTTCTTAGATACTTTTCATCCTGGAAAATTAAAAAGTCCCCGTGAGATAGT
The DNA here is from genome assembly GCA_033884665.1 of Argynnis bischoffii washingtonia. NCBI lineage: Eukaryota > Metazoa > Arthropoda > Insecta > Lepidoptera > Nymphalidae > Argynnis > Argynnis bischoffii. Next base: position 5,067,762 of record CM066625.1, read on the forward strand.
TAAAAAACTATAGTAACTCATAGAGCTTAGTACACGAAAGTTAGTACGCTAGTATGATATATGTATATACATAATATGTATTATAGACCTATCTGTGCATGTATACACGTACATATCTTATTTTAAAATAAACATTCGCATGTTATTGAATGTTAATGAAGAAAATTAACTAAGTATTTCAGTATTTATAGGTATATTAAGTTTATCGTGGTAATCTATACTAATATTATAAAGCTGAAGAGTTTGTTTGTTTGTTTGTTTGGTTGAACGCGCTAATCTCAGGAACTACTGATCCGATTTGAAAAATTCTTTTTGCAATCGATAGCCCGTTAACTGAGGAAGGTTATAGGCTATATATCATCCCGGAAAAGTGTACGGGTCCCGTGGGATAGTTTTGTTTTTGCCTAGGGACGAACCCGAAGCGAAGCGAGGGTGAGTCGCTAGTAATTAATAATAAGTTTACGATGTATGCCTTTTTATGACAGAACTTTCGTAACGGTATAATGTAACGACATTTGCAAAACAAAAATATAACATCACATCCTAAATATTATATTGTACGAGGAAATTTAATTACGTTAATGTTTACTGCATGCAGCAAACAATAACTGGAGTTGTCACGTAATTCATAGTAATAACCGATGAGTATAACAGCTGTAACATAAATGCAATAGCCATTATCCCTATACCTACCATACCTACCCGATAAAACCTTAAATCGCATTTAATCTTTCTTTTATATTTGGATTTATCAACTAAAAATGCTCTTACATAATATTATGTACATATTATTATATTTATTAAATAGCAACATTACGAGGACAAGACGGTTTTGATAAGATAAAAAGCGCGATAAAGTACAGTAAAAAGGAAGTCTTTAAGAAAATTACTATAAAAAGAAAACTGAACACAAAGTACCAAGCTTGGTAGCTGGGGTTTAAGAGGAGGCTCCCTAAATTTAACGCTGATTTGCTTTCATATTCTATGTATACCAGACATTAAATCAATGTGATAATTTCAATGTATGATTTTTCAAACCTTTTTCTATGGATCAGAAAAAACAGAAACACAATTGGATGAAATTTTCTCGATAGTTTTATTTTTTTTAAAATATGCCTTTTTTAGAGATTAATGGATTTTACTCTTAAACTACTTCAGTTATATACGCAAAAAAAATACTCAGAGAAGGAAAATATAGTTTATTATCTTCTGTACGAAAGACATTTAAATTGACCAATTATTATTCTCATAATAAATTAAATTAGATTTGAGACTTACGTTTTTTAATTCTGTGCAAGAATAAGATCGATCGGATATTCGATATTCAACCTTGTTCGCAAGCGACTAAGGTGCAACGACGATAATGATTCAGTCGGCCGCTGGCCCTTGACGAGGTAGGACTTATGTCGCTTTTGCTCGCGCACAACCCCCCCGCTAATTCATCGAATTATTCATTCCTTGGACATAGTGTAAAAAATCAACGTTTTTTGCTTTTTATACATAGCTTAGTAAAAACAACTTTAAGTAACACGTTTAAGGTTGAATTTACATTATTGTATATTTTTTAAACTAGAATTACCTAAATACAGAATACTTTTGCTTATGATTTTTTGTGTAATATCTAGTTTAGTGATCGATGATTCCGTTCTGTCGTATACTAAGGGTTTCGCGCGGCTATGCTTGTGATTAATATTAAATATGAATAAATAATATAATTAATAAATATAAATCATTTACTATGCGCGTTGTATGTATGTAAGTGTTTGTATATATAACATACATACATACATGTGTTTGTATATATAACATATATACATACATACGCGTAGGATTTGGACGCGGGTTTCAAATAAATCTACATGTAACATACCTACCAAATTTCATAAACATAACGCGAACTTAGCTAACCATAACTAGTACGGGTAAGTAAGTATATCATAATAAAACATTGGTTATGTTTGTCCCTCAAGGATAATGCAGATTTCTATCACAGAAATAATTTTCAAATCGGACTGGTAGGTACCTATCTACATATGTAGTTTAGCAGATTATCTTCATATTTATAACTTTACCTTTTATTATGTACATATAAGTATATACGGGGCCATTTTAAATTTACTGAAGACCTTTTGTGAATATATTATTTACATCATAACATCGTCGAAGTTTTTTTATGTAAGATAAAGCAGTATGTAACTAGTTAGTGTAAATATGTTATTTGAAGTGGCGCCCCTGGTGTAATAGGCACAGTGGATAGTGAGCGCAATCAGCTGAGCGCGGGCGTCGAGCGGTTAGAAAGCCAAGCGCTTAGAAAAAAAAGCAAATTTATATTTATACAGATAAATAAAATTGGAGTGTCTGTTTGTAATATTAAAATAACCGCTTTTTACTAAATGCATATGGATGTATACACGGTACATATACCAAAACAACATTTGTTACAATTTCTGTCTGTCTGTCTGTTTGTTCCGGCTAATCTCCGAAACGGCTGGAGCGATTTTGACGGGACTTTCACTGGCAGATAGATAGCTGATGTTATAGGGTATATATAGTTGTAACTTAGGCTACTTTTATTTTAGAAAAAGAATCAGGGTTCCGCAAAAAAAAAATTAAAACCCTGAAATTATGAACAAAATCCGCGTACGGCCTACGCACCCGAGCGAAGCGAGAGTAAATTGCTATATAATATTTAATTTAAATGAATATCTTAGGAGTTAGCAAGCTACTATTTATATAGGTATACCTAAACATAGCTAACCGGGAAAACGTACCTAGGGACGAACGCGAGCGAAGCGAGCGTGAGTTGCTAGTCTATACTAATATTATAAAGCTGAAGAGTTTGTTTGTTTGTTTGGTTGGTTGAACGCGCTAATCTCAGGAACTACTGGTTGGAATTGAAAAATTCTTTTTGTGTTGGATAGTCCATTTATCGAGGAAGGCTTAGGCTATAGAACATCACGCTACGACCAATAGGAGCGGAGCATAAATGAAAAATGTTGCAAAAACGGGAAAAAATCATTCCTTTTGAGAGCTTCCGTTGCGTGCGCTGCGTAAGCGGTTGAAGTTACGCAAAAATCGTGTATGACGGAATTGTTCTCCTTTAAAAGTTCTAAAAAAAAGTCCGCGACAGCATATGTCTATCTTTTAAGGTTGACTCAAAATAACCCTTTTTATGGCAATCAAATTTGTTCTAAAATAATGCATTACTTCCGAAGGTGTTTTTATAAACATGATACTATCCTTATCCAAATAAATACGTTATTCATCACAAGTATTTAATTTTGAACAAAATTGCCCTTGACATAATTTGATTTCAATGAATATCTTAGGAGATATCATAGTTTTAAAATATACATATTTAACTTTACGCGGTCTATGGGTGAGCGCGCTCTCAGCCCGATACAAGGCGAGGGCAGGGCGGTCGTGAGGGGGGAGTCACTATTCCACGCGGACGAAGTCCCGGGCAAAAGCTAGTAGATAAATAAAATTGGCGTGTCTGCTTTAATATTAAAATAACCGCTTTTTATTTATTGCATATGGATGTATACACGGTCCATATACCAAAACAACATTTTTTACAATTTTTGTCTGTCTGTCTGTTTGTTCCGGCTAATCTCCGAAAAGGCTGCACCGATTTTGACGGGACTTTCGCTGGCAGATAGCTGATGTTATAAGGAGTAACTTAGGCTACTTTTATTTCAGAAAAAAAAATCAGGGTTCCGCGAAACAAAAATTAAAACCCACGAAAAGCGTACGCATCCGAGCGAAGCGAGGGTAAATCACTATATAATTTAAATGAATATCTTAGGAGTAGCAAGCTACTGTTTATCTATCTTCTTCTTCTATACTATAATAAAACTGTAGAGGTCGAATGTCTGTACATAGAAAAAATATGCTAAAAACCGAGTCAGGGGGGTGTAAGAAGAGAATAGAACAAATCCAGATTTTTTTTTAATTTTTTGTTTTTCTGTCTGTTTGTCTGTTTGTACAGGCTAATCTCCGAAGCTGCTGGACCGATTTGAATGAAATTTTGCATGGTGGTACCTTATATCCACGGTCAACATATAGGATATTTTTTATCCCGGAAAATCAAAGAGTTCACGTTGGATAGTTAAAAAACTACAGTAACTTATACAGCTTACTACACAAAAACTACCCATTGGATTTTAATGAAACTTTACAATAATATAGTTCATACATCAGAATAAGCAATAAGCGACTTTTTATTCCGGAAAAATGAACGGTTTCCGTGGGATAGATTTGTTTTTTCTAGAGGTGAACCCGAGCGAAGCGAGGGTGAGCCGCTAGTATATAAATAAACATAGCTAACCGTGAAAACGTACCTAGGGAAGTACGCGAGCGAAGCGAGCGTGAGTCGCTAGTAAAAAATAAAAAAATGTTTCGCACCTTCTGAACCACGTATTTCAATTCGCAAGCCAAGCAAAAGTGGGTGTAGCGGTATGATCTCGGACTAGAATTTCGATGATCGTAGATTCGATTCCCCTCGTGTGTAGACATTTTTTTCCTTTTTCTCAATTATATATTGAATTTTGAATTTTAATATACAAAGATTTTTCGCATGCGCTTTAATTACTATCCCTTGTTGAAAAGTCCAAAATCCCAGTTTTTTATCGTTTCTATGCCTTTTGCATATCTATACATATAAACAAATTGTGACTAAGCCGAATCTGCACATTAAATATTTTTTTGGAATATCTTATTGAAATAGACATTATTATCGATACAGAGACCGAATCTATAGTTATTAGAATTTTTGTCTGTCTGTCTGTTACCGCATCACGGAAAAACTACTGGAGGGATTTTGATGAAATTTGGTATGATGATAGTTGGTTATTCGGATTCCGGGTCAACACATAGGATATTTTTTACTGTGGGAAAATATCTCATCTCTAAGAAATCTATACGTAACGTTAAAACGAGGGTGAGTCGCTAGTAAATAAATAAAAAAAAAAACGATAAATGATAATAAATAAATAAAATACTTATTTCTTTGCATAATTGAAAAATGAATAGTATTATATAAAAATGAGAAAAAGAAAGAAAAATGACTACGCACGGGGAATTGAACCTACTACCTTAGAGTTATTAGACCCAGCTTTTACCGCTACGCCAACTCATACTTGGTATGCATTGTGAAATAAGTGGTTCATAATCATAATCCTTCGATTGCTTTTGATTATTATTTATTCAATACTACAACAAAAATTACATACTAATTTGTAAATTTTTAAACATCAAACTAACAAAAACATAAGTAATTTCCTGATAAAATTCCTAAATATGTATTTATATATTATGAATATATAAATACTTGAATAAAATATAATTTACATGTTCAATATCTACTCAAATTCATTTATTGCATAGGAATAAATGTCTTAGCTTTTCGCGATTACTAAATATATACGTATTATAATAAAATAAAATGTTATCGGATCAATTCCCGTATTTTAAATTTTAATAATATTAAAATCAAATTGATAAGTTGGCCTACTGCTTATAGACGCGCTTGCGTACTCTGTGACGCTTGACCTGTAGTTATGAGTTCACGCCGGCGACGTGAGCGCACAGCTCGCTTTGCGGGAGGGGTGGTAGCGTTAAATGCCTACTTCGCCCGGACAGCCTGGCCTTAAACAATTGTTCTTAATGGATCGGTAAATAAAAGGAGCGGTGATATGGACCTTGACCTAACAGCCTGTAAAAACATGCGATGTTAACGTGCAGCAATAAATACATTATAATTATAATGGTAAGAATTAATATGTAAAATATAATTTTTTATATATTTTACAATAATAAATATAGTTGCAACAAATGTTATTAAGCTAATTTGTTAGTTTTAAAGAAAATATTTAAGAATTAAAAAAAATAAAACATTTTAAAACATGGCGTGATGTAATTATCGATATTAGTTTCTAAACGAAGCAAGATATTCTAGAGTATTGTTGATATAACACATACGCGAATGAAGTCAGAGCTTTATAATTAGACATTTGAACCGAAACATGTTCGAGTTCGAAGTTTCACCATAACAATTTACGACCAAGTTTTGTAAATAAATGCATTATACAAAAGATATTATAGGTGGATATCCTTGTGGATATAGTCTGTACGAGACAAATAATATTGCCTATTCAATAAATAAGGCATTTATGAATGTATTAATACACGGCACTTTGCATAACTTAAAGTCAGTTTTTAAAAAGTTTTAACTGGTGTAGAGATCATCTTCAACTAGGCAGCTTATAGCATCATATATGATATAACGTATCCAGTTTAATTTTGCTATTTTATACCACGTAATCAGATAAAAGTCGGCAAATTTTAACGCAATTTCCAAGTTTGAATTGATTCAACCTTCACCAATAATGCATAACTTTGTAATTTTAACTTCACAATGTCCTAAGTTGGGTACTGAATAATAATTAATAAATATAAGTACGAATATATTATACTTTATTTCGATTGATTATGCTTGTTTCCTTTATATTTTACAAGAATAGCATCATCGTAATGACTAGCACTGTCGTTTCTGAGTTCGGTGACGTCATTAGCGGTCGAGGCAAAACCGGTCGCAATCATGCGTGACCGCTACAGTAATTCGCGATCCTGAATCATCTACCATAATGTTGTAATAGCGTTACCTACACTTAGTATTCACAAAAAAAAACCACTATAAATCACGTAGGCAATGTGAAGTTTATTATATTATATATTATTATTATTATATTCTGTGCTTATTACAAACACATAATGTACACTTCGTTATTGTATTCACGCATTCAAACTTCTACCATGTCATGTAGTAATATTGACAACTGCGCAGCCACTTTTTTTAAGTTTAAAGTGTACGCTTTAGGTGCACTAGTAAAATAGATTCCTTACTCGTAGACATTTATTAAGTATAAAAAACATTTCGCAAATATAATGAAACTGCAGTGTTAAATATATTTCTGTAATAAGATGACAGTCACTAAACAATGTACTCTATTACGTAAATATATATAATTTATATACATATTATTATTATTATTTATCATCCGTATAACCTTGGTTTAACCCTAATGTCAGCTAGCTGCTATATAGCGATTTGCATAATTTCGGAAAAGGTTAGATATTGCACGGATAAATTGAATATAACAATATTAACACCGTAATACATAGTTGATATGCAACTATGACATTAGTACCTACATTCCCTTTTGTTCAGATTATTCAACTTGGAGTAAAGAAGTTGGAGTAAAGGATGGAGTAAGCAAGTGTATACCACTTTTCAATTAAATAAGAATAAACTATATAACTCACACTCGAAGCAATTGATTTTCATTTGATTCGATTCGAAGCTTTGACCCGCCAGTACCTAGATGAACCATTTTTCTTTTCTTTTTTTGGAATAAAATGTATACGCTACTTTTTCTATGCCCAGTATAAGTAATGTTTCAATCTGTTGAACAGTTTTGCTTTTAAAGTATAGCGACTGGAAAAAAACAAAGAACATTTTCTTATTAGCAGGTAGCTATTTGAAAATAAATCTAATACAGATAAAATTACCAAAAAAAGAAGTTAATATTACGTATTAGAAAATGAATAATTAAAAAAAAACGTTTTGAACAGCTAAGTCGATAAGTATTTACGTTGTATGATACCAACCAGCTGAATAAACTACAACTTACTAGTAGCATAAGAATATAATACTGTTCAATACAATACGCTTTATTTAATCTATGCCTTGATGTTGGACATTCCATCGTTGCAAAGTACAGAAATAACTAACCACAATTATAATTAATAGTCATAGATTCTTATCGCTGATGGAATGAATACCTTAATATGGTAGTTAAACCTAATGAGAAATAAATTAATTTCATTATACAATATGTAAACGTTCAGTCGACATGATGACATTTAAGATATGACAACATAAAAAAATATTTAATTATAATGTTGTATATCTTAAACCCCTTTTGATTATAGTTAATTATATAAATATATTTTAATTTTAAAATTTTATGTTCATTAAACGAAATGTATTTTTTTTAATTATTGCTTTACTATCACTTACTATTGAAATGAGGGTTGGCTCGCTTTTCGCCCAAAGAATCGCATTGCGATTCAACTAGCGTACCTAGTTGAGTACCTACTTGTCACTATTCCACGCAGCACTTAACGTAATTAGGTATTAGGTCTACGTTGATTTGTACAAGTACAGTTTTAGTTTTATTGTAGTTTTTATATACATATTTGTATATAATATTACATTGAAAGAAGAATTGCATACTAAATGGAAGAAATAATTTAAATATTTATTAAATAGCATAGATTTTTTAACATTATGTTTAATGTTTAATCTAGTTAAAAATGTAGTGAAACATTTTTGTGCATAAAAAGCAATTAGTTGTTGGAAGGAAAGAGGGAGGAATGCGCACGACCGTTAGCGTCCGGCAGGTAGCCCTAGTTGGTGACACTCCTGAACCATGTCTTGATCTAACTTAATTCCTTCCACTTAGGAATTTTATTTTACAATTGGGGGCTCAATACAAAACAATAAGGCAGTATTTCTCGTTAATTTGATGAAAATAAGACATCATGATTTTTATTTATCTATATCTATTACATATAATAAAATTCTTTCTGAGTCGAATTAAATATTTTTTGGAAAATCTTATTGAAATAGTCATTATTATTGATACAGAGACCAAATCTATAGTTTTTAAAAGTTTTGTTTGTCTGTGACCGCATCACGGTCACACTGGAGGAATTTTGATGAAATTTGGTATGATGATTATCCAGTTCACTACATTGTTTTAACTTTTAAGCTCGTTAAGAATCAATTGCTTTACATATTCTTAAAAATCAATATTGAATGTAATTGACAGGCGCTTTTATCCACGCTGGTACAATGCGGGTTGTATTTGAACCATGTCATAAGGGTTTCATTATAAGTGCTTGGACATACATTATCGCATACGAGATAACTAATATGCCCTCTCCGTTGACACATCCTGATAGCAAAAGCTCTAAAATAATTGTATACCATGGAAATAACCCAGGCAATGAAAGTGGTCTACATGAGAATTGAAGTTAAATCCATACTTGTTGATTTGTAACTGCTCTCAAATTCTTTTGGTTTTCTTTTTTTTTAGTTTGCGAATTTATATTAAAATTAGGATTATTCTAAGGTGTTTATTGTGGGGGCACGAGGATGCCCTGGTCGCCCTCCCCTACATCCACCTTTTTGGGTAGTGACATAGATTTCTTTCAATCTATACATATAATAAAATTCTAAGTCGAATCTGTACATTAAATATTTTTTGGAAAATCTTATTGAAATAGCCATTATTATCAATACAAAGGCAGAACCTATAGTTTTTAGAATTTTTGTCTGCCTATGACCGCATCACGATAAAACCACTAAAGGGATTTTGATGTAATTTGGTATGATGGTTATCCAGGTCAACATATAAGATACTTTTTACTGCGGGAAAATATTTCATCTCTGAGAAAGCTATACTAAACGTGAAAACTTAAGTAGGGACGTACCCGAGCGGAGCGAGGGTGAGCCGCTAGTTTTGATGCATAAGTGATACGAACTAACGAAGAACTGAACGTTGTGTAGTTTACGTCTAGAAAAAGCAACGGCTAGTTAGTTTAATACAAGCTTAACTCATTACACCTACAATAACTGGATGTTCCCTTTTAAGGTAATATCACCGAAATGGAAAATACGAGCCGCATGTTCTTGTATTTACCTAAAACGTACAACAATAATGAATAAATTAACCATGAAATAATATACATATATTCAGTGGATGGCCTCGCTTTTGAGTCACACATTCGTTTACCTCGCTAGATATGAAAATACCTTTTAAATATGGCGAATTCGTTTGTCGTTCCCCATATTAAACATACTATACTAATGGAATCCTTGTACTTCAAACGGCGAAGAATAAATAAATCGGAAACCATCACATCTTTATTGCTTAACTGATAATAAAAGTAAATAATAATTTTCATGATAAGCAAACGCTTTAGTACTTCACTGAGACTTACGAGTAGTATATTTATAACTTAAAATGCAAATGTTAGATCATACAGAATAAGCCTATCTATTTAAAACGATTTAATGTGCTAAATTAGTACGTTAACGTCCTGCACCAATTGGTAATGTGCCTCATCAGCATTGAGGAACAATGAGCGGATGATAACGCCTTATCTACGCGGTGGGGAAGAGGCGCCGGAAACATGCGACAACATGGCGGCTTCTAAGTATATATGCGCATACGCGACATGAACTACTCAGGAGACACAGCAAAATTGCATCGTCCGTTGGATGCAATTCGCAACAACTGTTTTATTTGAGATTTTTACGTAGGAAATAAAAAAAAAAAAAAGAATTCTAACGCTTAATATTTGATACTTTATATAAAACAACTTTTCGAATTTATTCTTGATGTTCTTTTCATATTTTTGAACTGAAACATCGAGAATAAAAAATCAATATAAAACAGCAACAGAATTCATTAATTCAAAGTTTAAAAAACAATTTTATTTTAAATTAACTAATACATATCTTCAAAATATACTGTACCATATTTTTTCATTACATATTGATGAACCAATTTTTATAGACTTGTTTTCATACTATTATGTAATAAACAATAATTACTCGATAAACAATAGGTAGAGACGAAAAATTTTATTCTAGAAAATCCAAGTTATGCAAGTAACAACTTATATAGTGTACACCATTTAATAACTACCTAGTAGCTGACATTCTTTGTATATAATCAAGGAATATATGTATATAAAATCTTTAAAAGCATCTTTTGCAAAGGTTTTCTACTTCATGTAGTTTGATTTGTTTCCTTTTTAGTTACTGTTAGAGGCTACTTAGTAAACATTTAATCTGTATAGTACTACGCAATAAGGCATGATTATGCAGGTGAAACCAGGTTTAGCTAAATAGTCGAGATCACTCAATTTCCTTTCTCTCCAATTAACAACACGATTAAGAAACATCAGACTTGCGCAAAGTAACATGAGTAGCCTTCTAAAAGTTTCAATACATTTAATAATAAAAATCGATGTTTTTATTAGCAAAGGTATACCTATATGTATACTATATGAAACTGCCTACTTTCAAGATTAAATCTTATCTTACTAATATTATGTATAAGTTTAGATGTTTGGATGAATATTTGTTATTTTAAATAAAACTATCTTTTCGGATTTTTTCGCGGATTTATTTTGATTTTTGATTCCCGACGTTTCGAATGGTTTACAGCAATCATGGTCACGGGAGAGACTAAGGTTGTAGATGTCTCAAAGGTATTAAATAGTTACAGACAACCTACCAACAAAATAACAAAAATAAATTCAAAAAATCTTGAAAAATGGCACCTGGCCACCAATGGCACAAGTACCTTACAATATTTGTTAATTTTAATCATTTTTATAATTTTAATTACTTTTATACTTGAATATGGAATATTATTTATTTAATTTTAGCTGTTATTATTATAATAATTATTACAGTTTTTTTACAAAAAATTATTAATTAGTCATCTATATTTAGTGTTGCCATTTTTATATTTATACCCATAAAGAAAAATGAAATATTTATTATTTAAGCCACATTATTGTTCTACGTGTAATTTAAAAAAGTTAAAATTAATTTAGAATTATAATTTTAATTTAGTTTGCTATTATTTAAAAACAAAGTATTCAGCAGCACTATTCCTACACACATAAAGTTTTTGGGGGCGAAAAATCGATCTAGATTAGTCTTATGTCCGGGAAAAAGCTTTCCAGTTTCATGCGGTTTTTTTCGCATTATTCCACACAAAATATGGTCGCTAATTTCGCACGCTCGGGTATAAGCATCGTGGTCAAGCGGCCAAAGGCGCAATATTGACAATCACAGGTGTCCGAATTCGAGTCTCGGTCGGATACAAAGTTATTACTTTTGTTTTTTTTTATTTATTCAAGTTTTTTTGTTTTTAAGCCAAATAAAAATATATTTTGCGCCAAAAACTACGAGTGAAGCTCGATCGTTCAGGTACTTTAACTTAATTATGTATGCAGTTTATTTACAGTCACAGGTTTAAATTATTTATCGCTTTGATTATAAACATACCAATAGTGCTTTACCTATGACTCATTGTTTTTATCAGGAATATCTTAGATAACATCGATGGTTGCATTTAGTGTAAACGGAACTTTAAACCTGCGTTAGGAGATTATTTCTATCCTGCTATAATCATAAATGTAATCTTAAATATTAAGAACTTCCTCTTCTGAAATTGATTAAAAATTCAAAAGTGTGTGTTGTTAAAAGCAACACCTCGATAATATTTTTTACATAGGCTAGTTTTTATGTTAGTATTGTCATTATTTTCATGATACATATATTGCAAAATGTTCTCAAAGACTTGCAAAGATAGAAATCTTTGTAATATTATGTAAGTCATGTCTCTTGTTCAAATGTTTAATAAAGTACAGTTCATAAACATTTATCACACATACACACCACAATTTACATTATAATAATGTTCATTGAATAGATACTGAATTATTCATACTATTGGATAACAGTGGGCGCATATCGACCGCCATTTTGAAAGTAATCCTATATTATTTGCGTAGGTGCAAAAATTATGGTCATACTAATGGTCAACAGAAACTTTTATTTTATTTAAAAATATAAGGTTTCATCTAGTAAAAGATGTCATGTCTTATTAAAATATCAGTTGTTCCATTGCAACATTGTTACTAACTACGATTACTATTCAGGACCTTCACTTTTCTACGTATTTGTAGTTTTTTTTAATCATTCTAATATTCTATACTAATCGCATATTCCATAGTCCATGACACCTAGTTGTATTTATAAAAAACCGAACAAGTGCGAGTCGGACTCGCCTACGAGGGTTCCGTACAAATTTGTATGTAGGTACACATTATAAAAAAAATGTAGGTACATATTATCAAAAATACAAAACACTTAAGTAGATAGGTACCTATTTAGGTACGTGTTTAATTACAAAATTTTAAATTAAATAAGCAGGGATGCATTATAGTGCAAACTGTTAGGTACTACATACATCAAAATTATTATGTACCTACCTATACTTACAAAAAAGGGTAAAGGATTTTTTATTTCTTCGTCATAAATTGAAAACTATACATCATAAAAAAATATTAAAATTTGTTTAAGCTTGTGCCAATGAAGCCCTTTCATACGATACCCCACATGCCACGGTTAATTCAATCCGTTTGTTGCATAATTAGACCCTGTTTTATATTATGATTTATTTTAAATGTATAGTTTTCTGATTCTTCCCTATACTTGTAGTATAAGACGGTATTACTTGCCAAATTTAATAGTTCTAGGTCAACGGAAAATACCCTATAAATTTCGATTCCATGCGTCGAAAAATATGTTATTTGCGGCATAAACGCAGTATCTTTTTTCACGTTAACTTAGAAGTTTGATTTTTTCACAGCTTTAAGAGACTGCAGGCAGAACTGAGTATAACATTTTAATTTCAACTCGATACCTCCACGCGTTCCCGAGATAAAGAGTCTTGAAAGACAGACAGACGGACGAACGGACAAGAAAGTGATCCTATACGGGTTCCTTTTTGTTTTTGAGGTACGGAACCCTAAAAACTAGCCTGAGCGAACATACCGTCCGCGAAGGACGCGTGCCTGCGTACACGCATCTCGTATCTCACTCTCACAAATTATCAGCTCTCCCCTTACCTCGCAAATCCGGTACTGCTTTTATTACTATCAAAACCTGTTATATACTAACTACAGGGAGTAATGAATACTGATAAAATGCAAATTTTGATAGTTCTTTATAGGTAGAACAAATTATTAACAATTAGCCAGAGTTTTGAAAAAAAGATATTTTTTTTTGAATAATATGATATTAGTGAAATATTAAAGAATCAAATGTTTTGTTTTTTTTATCCCTGTTTACTTTCAAAGATTAGTAAATAAAACTACAAGTGACAAATTATTAAAAATAAATTATTATAATAAATAAATTCTTTCATATTTTAATATAACCGTGAAGCTATCTATTTTTCATTTCTTGTATTTTTAATATTGAATAAAAAAAATCTAAATGCACCTTTATAAATTAATTTGAATTCTGAATACATTGAAAGAAGTTATTTAACAAACATTATTACTTAACTTACAAAAAAAAAAATGGGTTAATAATTAATATATCTCTAGTAATTAGGTGCTTAACTGATAAACCAATTTCTTTGATAATAAGTAAAAAATATTGGGTGATGTAAAAGACATAGTCAAAACTTTTAAAACCTAGGAACTACTAGGTACTTTATAAATTTTTGAATAGAAACATTTCTTAACTGAATTAATATGTACCTTTAATTAGTATCGTAATTATACCTGAAGTTAATACAATATACAATATAAATGGTAAATATAAGTACATATTTTTAGTAATTAAATCATCAGTTTTTTATTATCTATGATTTAATGTTATTTTTACAAGTTTTATCAGTATATGAATCTATCTATTTAGCTAATGCAGTTTCATGTAATATTATTATCTATTTTTAGTACAGTAATAACTAAGTGTACATTTGTTTTGTATATTAAGAATATTTGTAATTTTCTTTATTGTAAATAAAAGTTTTATTCTATTTTACAGTATCAGTTTGTATGTCAAACCGTCTTATAGAAGTATCTTAATCTAATTTACCAATTTTTTTGTAAATTAAAATGCCTTTGAGTAGTAAATTTAATTCTAAAATACGAATGAGTCAGAGGAGACATGAGCTGAACAATTCATGATTATAAACATTACAAATTGGCATAGTGACTTCATCTCTCATAATAACTTACCGAAGCTTTCCGTCAACTTCAGCATTACTCCACCAATGTGCATATCTCCCTTCACGACCATAGTACGCTTCTCGTTCAAGTCCGTCACATAGATCGTGAGGTTCCATGATCCGTCACCAACTATCTCACCGTCTGCCAGCATTTTGTACAAATATAAATTCACTACACACTATAACTATGTCACTCCCGCAGGCGCATCGCGAAAATAAAACTTTTATAATAAATTATGAACATGCACACTTTTACACGAATGACATGCGACTGGTGATAACGGTGCAAGGCAAATACGATTAAAAGAGGAGTGAGGAGTGAAGACTGAGGACTGAAGAGGGTGACGGACGGACGTGTTAAATTCTGTATCTGTTGAATACAAATTTAGGGTGACCAGTATAAATTATATTATTGATATTTATTATTTTCCGGTTATTCCCTCTATATTTAAAAAAAAATTATTATAAATATGTCAAAAAAATTATAAAGTTACATGAATTTGAGAAATAAATATAATTTTTCATTTGTAGTTTTAAATATCTTAAGTCGTATCTCATTTATTATACGTCACTTTTACATATTTTATCATTATCAAACGTCAACTGTCAATTGAATATTGAAAATTGAAATCATGGTTGACAAATAAATTGAATGACAAATGATTGAAATTTGGAATAAAATGACTTTTTGAGGAATACACTCTTTTTAATAACATAATAAAAACGTATAATAATTGATCATATTTGCTGAAAAACAAAAAATATTCTTTTCAGGAGTTTTAGTTTATTTTAAAAATATTGTGTAGTGCAATGTATTATGTAGCAAAAGATTGAAAATGTTATGAAAAATACATTATTATAAATGTCGAATTTCATTTACGTATGAGTACTAAAAAAATAAAGGATAATAAAATGGTTGCAAAAAATAAAAATAAAGGCAAGTATTTTACCATTTGAGTTAATCTTATTTTTTTGTTTTCACGACTTTCTATGCGACTATCTTCTTTAACTGCAATGCATGTTGTTCCAGTGTTGTCATGTTCTACACCTGAGCATCGAGTAGATTCACCATCAAGAGACAGTGACTCAATTTATGATTCTGAGGCAGCCAGTCCTGTGCCTTTTCAGTGCACTCAAGATGGTGTTGAAGGGGAGAGAGATGTTGTATGGAATTTCTATACACCAACTTCTAAAGCATGCAATTCATACAATAAAAAATCTACGCCAGTTAGCAAGAGAGTAAAAAAAACAATAAGGCCAAAAGTAATAGAAAAAGCTGTACCTAAACGAAGAGTGACAAAATCATCACAGAAAAAAAATGAATTATTACAAGACCTTATTACATTAAATCAAAATGTGCTAGAATTTTTGCCTAAAAAGAAGGGAATAAAAACTGAAAAACCTCAATCTGAAGAAGATATGTTTAGTGACACAAGTGATAGTTCTCCTAAAAGCACATTTAAAAATAAAACTCGATGTTTACGTAAAAATGTATTGAGCTCAAAATTTATTAATCCCGAAACAGAACATGGTTTAGAATCTGATGATTCTATAAATGAATGCTTAATTAAAGTAAGCCAAATGGTAGAAGATAAAATTCTTAGTAATGAATTTAATAAAGATGCAAAGAGGCCTTGTCTTGAAAATGTTGGTAAAAGTGTGAAGCCTAATGTAAGCTTAAATGTTGATCAAGATTCTATAGATGCTATTTTATGCAATGTAAATTTAGATTCCCCATTTGTAAATAAAGTAAAAAAATGTGATTCACCCAGGTTAAATAATGATTCCTTTGATAATTTACTTGGAAATTTGAATGATAGTGCTTTGGAAAGGTTATCATCACAAATACCAGTTAATGATGCATCAAAAAAACGAAAAGAAAATGCAAATTGGACTATCAAAGAACTAGAAGGGAGTAGCCCATCAAATAAGTCTACTTTTGGTAGACACAACTCTATGCCTGAATCACCATCAGTTATAGAAACTAATAAACCTTCAACAAGTGGAATGGTATTTGGAAGATATAATTCAATGCCATTTAACAAAAGTGAAGAGATAATAATACTAGGTAGTGTATTGGTTCACTATTTACAAATGTAACTTAACTGACCGTTTTTATTTTAAAACTTTTTTTTTTTTTATTTCTTCAGATCTCCAACAGTACACATATTTTACATTTGCAATTTACTGAAATGGTTTTTTTTTATGTATACCGAATTACAGGAGAATATATCAATTGCTATATATTATATAATAATAAAACAGTTAATAACAGTCCATTCAATATTATGTTCTTTAACATATTGGAGGGATTTTAAAATGCCTTCTTTACTACTTCCTGCTATATATTATTCTACTTCCTATATTAATGAGTAGAAACCGGATTATATGCATTTGTATATTTTAGCCGTCCTCAATGGTAACAGCATATTTTACCTAAGATCTAATTATATGCATATTATCTGTATATTTACAATATTTTTCTGAGTGCAGTGCACTGACCCTGCGTTCCAAAATGCGATAAAAGTGATAATATAATAAATCTGACCAAATTTAATAGTCACAAGTAATTAACATTCTAAAATATGATTATGTTAACAAATTGTTAAGCACAACAGAAAGATATGCTTCCTCAGTCAAATATTTCTAAAATAAACAAAGGAAATACCGCATCTGTGTAGACCGCTTTTACCGCTTTGACCGATGTAATTTTTAAATTAAATGCTTAGTAATAATAATTACAATAATAAGCTACGTATATAATATATTATATATAACGCATATAAAATGTAACGTTTATAATAAAGTTAACAAAAAATATCCACAAGAATGTTAATATTTTGCCGTGTAAAATGGCGTAGAATTTTGTTACTGTACACAACAATATTTACTATATTTACTAACAATATTTACAATATTTACTAATTCTATCCTGATTTTGAAATAAAAAAGATGAAAATTACTTTGTATCTTTGTTTGCGTTCCTAAAATTTATTATTTAATTTTGCATAGTCCAATTTTTATCCGGTCATAATCCGGTCTCTATTAATGAAATTAATAAAATTTGGTTATAGTGGTATAATTAAGAGTAATTTTTTTTTAATAAAATCTTTAGGTATACTTATTGTTTAGCAATTAGGTATATATAATTATAGCTAACTACTATTATATTAATTCCAGATGATTCCCCCATAAGATGTACACCTGAAGAAATAAAGAAAAAACACCAACAAGCAAGAGAAAAACTTCTTGCTAAGAGACAGTTGCCATTTACCTCTTCTGGACTCCCTTTGACACCATCACAAAGTAATGCTGTCCAGAAGAAACCCACGTTTCAATATAAAATCCCACCTTCTAAAAACCCAACAGATTTAAAACTAAATGAAGCTAAGTCAATATGTGAAAGAGAATCTAATCTAAAAACAAATACAAATGAATATGTAGATATTAAATCGTTAATTGAGAAAAAAAGACAAGAAGCCTTAATGAAATTAAAGCGAAGACAACTTCAAAATAAATCCTCTTAAAAACCTAATTATAATTGACTAATTATTGTAATTAATGTTATCTAAATCACGTTATATGATATTATTGTATTTTTATATGCAGTGTCCTAACTTTCAGAATAACTATTAATATGTGATTGAGTAAAATGTACCATTGTAATCATAAAATATGATTTTTTTTTAAATAAAACAACAGGAATAAGTTTTTTTTTAAATTCAAACAAGTTAGACAAAGAAAGTATAATAAATACTCTTGTATAATATATATGGTAGCATCCTATAACAGAGCCCGCGCACTTAGCACCATTGGTCTCCGCGCACTTGTCGAAGCAACCAGATGTAGGTAGTTTGCGTTTGCGAAACTACTCTCTAGTCTCTAACCATAGATTAAGGAGACTTAACTACGTCCCAACTAGCCGTCGCCATAACTGTTATAACTGGCTGCTCAATTTTTCGCCCACCGTAGCCTGGCTGCCGCAACCAGTCTGCCTAGTGCGTGGGGCTAAGAGAATATTTTAAAAATTTTAAAAGAGAATCGTTACTTAATTTAGTAAATGACAAGTAAGGATTTTCCGCAGCACTTTATTCACTCCCGCTTCGCCCAGGTTCGTCCCTACCCCTACGGCCTACTCCCTAGGTAGTATGTACGGTTTACGGTTAGTATAGAATAGAGTGTACATAGTCATGTACATACTAGTGTTGCCGATCGATAGCATATCGATAGTTAATCAATAGTGCCCGATAGTTAGAATATCGATGGTGCTATCGATGTTACCGTACTATCGATAGTATCGATACTATTGATAGTTTCGACTATCGATAGTAGCTCATTTTAAGATAGTATAGTTAAAAAGAGAAAGGAAGTGGGTAGTGAATAAGTAAGTCATAAGTATAAAGGATCTTTTCAAAACAAAAAAAAACCAACTATTACTATCGATAGTATAGTGATCTGTCAATAGTATTGTCATATTTTCATCTATTGATAGTATCGATAATATCGATATAGCTATCGATAGTAGGGCTTTTTTAGATGAAAACTATCGATAGTGAAACTGTCGATATTTCGGCAACACTAGTACATATATACATAAGATGTAGAAAAGTAAGTAAATATTGTAAAAAAAATAAAAAATCAAATCTCATACTTGAGAAATGATTGATTCCCTCTACAAATTTTCATCCCTCTTTTACCTCATTAAGGGTGATTTCGGGCATAAAAACTATCCTATGTCCTTCCCAGGGTATCGAACTATTTTTATACCAAATTTTGAATTAAATCTATTCAGCGGATTGGGCTTGTTACCTTAACACAGATTTGATTTCGCATTTATAATATTAAGTATGAAGATAATTTACAATTTATTAATTGTTAAGTTTTCATTAATACATCATTATAATACTTCACAAATATTGAAAAATAATCTGTATGATATATACATCAATAATTTAAGCGTTGGGGTCAAAATATGAACACATATAATGGGGTAGATGAGATTTATAACGAGAATTAAAACAGACAAATACCTGTTTGTAAAAAAACAATGGACACTCTAAAGACACTGAATAAAAAGTTCAAAACCGACAAGAAAAAGTTTTCATATTTATACATAATTCTGCTTGCTAGGAGTTTTAGTAAACCCTTCACTTTTATTTTAATTTCGTGCTTTACAAGTGTTGCAACACCTGATGTATTGCTGTCAGGCGTCAATAATCGTCAATCGTCATTGTCAATTGTCATTTTATGAAACTTCAAAACTCGAAAGAGAATAAGAGATACGATAGTAAAACTTTACAACCTTTCATTTAAACAAATATATATCATATTATAATAAATATGTAATTAAAAAACGATAGAGTTAATAATAAAACCAGCAATTCTTTCCAGATATTTTTGGTGTTTATAACAGTAAAAAGTGTATAATAATATTAAACTAATATGGCTCTCACTTATGTTCGTCAACTTAGCAGAGCAGTATGCAATGTACAAATTTCGAAGATTCGAATGAATAGAGCATTAAACACAACTCAACCCGTAAGACTTGGAATGATACCCATCGTCGTTGAACAAACTGGAAGAGGAGAGCGAGCTTATGATATATATTCAAGACTTCTTCGTGAACGTATTATTTGTCTTATGGGACCGATTAATGATGACATTAGTTCCTTAGTTGTAGCTCAGTTACTATTCCTTCAATCTGAATCTAGCAAAAAGCCTGTACATCTTTACATCAACTCTCCAGGTGGAAATGTGACTTCAGGTCTCGGTATTTACGATACTATGCAGTACATAACTCCACCAGTAGCTACTTGGTGTGTTGGTCAAGCTTGTAGTATGGCTTCCCTTCTTTTAGCTGCAGGAGCTCCAGGTATGCGCCATGCACTCCCTAATTCACGTATTATGATTCATCAGCCTTCAGGTGGAGTCAGAGGCCAAGCAACAGATATTCAAATTCAAGCAGAAGAAATATTGAAGTTAAAAGCACAAATAAACAATCTCTTTGTCCGTCACACAGGATTGCCTGCTGAAAAAGTGCAAAGCTCTATGGAACGTGATCATTTCATGTCACCAACAGAAGCAAAAGCGTTTGGTTTGATTGATAATATCCTTGAACATCCACCATCTCATGCTGTGGAGACAGAATGTGCTTCAACAACAGCCACCTCTGGCACCACTTCTACTACTACTAATTAACACTGTGTGATAAATAGCTACGATAAATGACTTGTTATAAAGGAAAATATATAAAAGTTATTTTGTTTTAGTTTAGTAATGGTTTTTTTTTAATACATGCCCCTGTATTTTTGTTGACGAATTAACATTACTTATTTTAACTTGAATATAATTATTGTAATCAAAGTCTTTATATATTTTATTTCAATACTATTTATTTCAAAATCTGCAAAATTATAGTATAATAAAAAAATAAGTAATTAAAAATATATTTTTTGTATAAAATTCAAAATCAAAGAAATCTTTCAATAAAACAATTCTATTTCACTAATTTTTATTTTTTTTATTGTGTTGATAAAACTTATATTGGCAGTATGCAATTTGTGTTTGTTGTTTAATCCAATGATAGAAATATGAAACATTAGTATACACTGGCAATGCTGAGTGTAATTCTAATTTGTATGACACTATACCCAAGAGTTGAAAACTTGGAGTCACCAAGCCACTACCAGAATCACCCCTGCAAAATTAATTTGATTACACTAATATAAATAAAAAGAAATATGAGGTAGAAAATTCTTAAAAATATTTAGATAGATTTTAACACTTAGTTTGAAGAAAATATTAGGTTGAGCAATTTTTGAGATATGGGTTATTTTCAAACATACGCGATCGGCCTTAAAGTTAACTTTGTTTCTCGTAAGCAAATAATGAATATAGTAAATTTGTAAACATTTTATTTTAACTAAACGAATTATGTGTTTTAAAACATATTATAAATTTAATGTTTTTTTGCTACAGAATCCTCGGTGTGCGAATTCGATTTTTTCATTTCGAATTAAATTAATTAAAAAAGCACTTACGCGGCTGGCCTCGGGTCAGAAGTTCGCATGCTCCCAGCGCAAAAAGTACTTTTTGTAATCCCAACGACAGCACATAAACGTTTACTTTTGACTGATTGCCTTACGGATTTTAGACTTATAGGTTCTTGTCCAGTTATGTCCTATCATTTTAAAGACCCAAGTGAAAGTTTGTTTATGGTTTTTTAGATTAATACGATCTTCATAAAATAATATATATATACCTGTATTATCTGCACTCTCTATTCCTGTCACTCTCATACTCCGTAGGGACGACTACTCTACACGACCGGTAAGAGTTAAGGCGCAGGACCGACGGTTTAAGTGCTCGCCGAGGCACGGGGGTGAAACACCGCCAACTTCCCAACTCCGGGCTGTTACTGAGGCTTACTATACAGAAAGACTCAATAACTACACTTGGCCCGACTCGGGACTCGAACCCAGGACCTCAGGATGTGCAGCCGTACATGCTAGCCACTACACCACAGAGGCAGTTGAAATTACAAGATACTCGTAGTTGGTATCAGGTATATGCAACGAGTCATATCAATTTTTATTTTTGTGGGCGATAATTAGGTACTTACATCTGTTCCAAGCAGAAATTGGACATTTTTGTTTGGATTCGTAAACGATGTTATCAGTAAGAATTTCCATAGGAAATTAATATAAATAGATCCTAAAATGTTACTTAGGGAAATCCCTAAGTAAATGATATTGGACACTTAAAGTGGTATTCAACTTTTTGGCATTTTTTTTATTTTTGCCAGTAATGAAACATTATAGCATAACGGGAACATTGTGGAAAAAGTCAACCGTCTCGCTAAACCGTAAGTCGTAACTTGAGATATTGTGTTTGCTATTCCTTTTTATCATACGTTATTTTGTAATAAATACTGTTTTATTTTACTCATGTCAGCTATCTTACGTAGGATATATACATCCTTCAATTATAGCAATGTGTCATCTGTGATTTGTGAATGCTAAATACATTACCACTCTCCGAATATATACTTCAAAAATAATAATTTAGGCTGACCCCATTGATACAGTAGGTAACTCTCTATTACTATTAACTGTATGACTGATATGATTGAAGTGAAAACTTCTATAGGCAAGTTTGGATGGGGAGTAAATTCATGTAAGTCGTCATCGACATGGTCACGTGACGTGTTAACGCTAACACTCGGAGCGCCGATAGATGCCAGAACCAGATAAATGTAAACAGTTTTAAAATTTACAAATTTTAATTTAAGATCAAACAATTAATTTGAATATGCAAAAATAACAACTGTTTGTTTATAGTTTTAGGTTTCACTTCTGTCGTGATTCCTAATGACTGCTTTTTTTATTAATTCGGCA
The DNA here is from genome assembly GCA_033884665.1 of Argynnis bischoffii washingtonia. Taxonomy (NCBI): domain Eukaryota; kingdom Metazoa; phylum Arthropoda; class Insecta; order Lepidoptera; family Nymphalidae; genus Argynnis; species Argynnis bischoffii. Next base: position 5,091,055 of record CM066625.1, read on the forward strand.
GTTGATTATTAAAAAAAATTTTTTTTATTTGAATTACATTTGCTTACATTTATAATGCCCCAACCGGCTACAACACCTGTAGCAGCACCACTTGGAAAGGATTGCTTCAATGTAATCCTTTTAATATACATCCCCAAAGGGAGCTCTCTATAGAGTAGTAATAAGGCGATGTCATTTTCTACTTTTTCGTACATAAAGTTATCGTGAACTATTGACGTTCTAACTCTTCTATGTACCATTGCCTAAAAAGTAAATTATATTATTATTTAGAAACATAGATCATATAATACTATACTAGTATCAGCTTTATTAGCATCCTAATTGAATCAAAGTGATAATGAAATAAATACCAATGCTCAAGTAGAAAAATAACATTATTCGCCACGTTCGCGACATTACTAATTACTATATATATATTTTTTCAAGGAAACATTTCCTGCTCAGTGGTGGATAAAGATCAGAAATCCTCAGACTGCCTGCATATTTTTAATATCTATCTATAACAAACTTTTCTTATTTAGCGCATTGGATACGGACATTTATAGGCAAATTAATGTATAGTAGATACCTACGTAGTAGAAAATTTATTTTGAATGGACCTACATACGCACGCTATGCTATGTAAACAGATAATTACTTTTTTAATGTTTTCATGTCCTGCGAACGCCGATATTTGATAATTATTGTCACCGTAAAAGCAATGGGCGGCAGACAATAAATACAGTTGATTTAACACTGAAGAACCACATATATGCGTTTCGCCAACTTTATTTACAATTTCTAAGAACACTGCGTGAGGATGATGTCTTATTTTTACATAATCACCACCAACTATTTTCTTATCTAAACGTGTGTAAGATTTGCTTATGAAAGAAATGTGCAAAAGAATGAAAATTTTTCTAATTAAGTCAGCCATTGGGCGCATAAGTCTAATAACTAAAACTAGCTATATGATTTGGTTTATTTTTTACTGATTATATTCACGGTTTGATTTCAGTAAGCGATCGTAAAGCTAACAATAATTGGATAATCATTTTATAGCTGCAGTTTGTACTTGTATTAAAAGAAATATCAACGTCATAGGTATAAATTATAATATACTTGTATTGGTGGTGTGAAAAAATTTTCCTCCATGCAATAGATGCTCGTGTATTATTTTAGTCCGTAAAATGCACGATGTTATACGACGTTGTTTGACGCGATACCTACGAAAATTTGTTTATATGCATATGAATGTAACATCTCTGACCAAAATTTTCCATAAGAGAGCTTCATGTTGATTTTATAATAAAATTGTATATAATATATTAATCTTAAGCGTTTGTAGATGAAAATGTTACCTACTAGATATTTAACATATTTTATGTACAATACAAACATATATATACAAGTACACAATATATTAGAATTATCATTTCACTTTTCAGTATCCTAAATTTTCATCCAGATAATAACACCTACATACTAAAACAAAAGAAATAGAGCCAAAGTTACCAAAAAGTAGTCGTTTTTAGTTAAAATGTGAGTAGATTCATACAAAAACATTAGAAGGGAGTCTCTTTCTTGTGTGAAATTTAATTTTTGGTGATATCGAGATGAAAAAGCAGTGTTGTAGGACTGATCTCACTGACATCGTCATGCAAAAACAAGGTCATCTTTACAGAACGTATGAACAAATAACAATGCTCATGAGTGTTGGGTCCTTTCATAATCTGTGAGGCTTTCGCGCGTGCGCGGTTCCCGGGTCGATATATGGTGACGTCAGGGGGAGTTAGGCTTCAGTCAGCCGTCGGTGGCCGCAACGAACATGTGGCTGCAATGCATCGCTTTGACGGTGCTGATCGCCGCGACTGCGACCCGCGAAATATTCACCAACTCCTTCCTGGTCCGGTTCAAGAGGTCCATCCGCCACGAGGAGGCCCAGGAACTCGCCCTCCGGCACGGCTTCGACAACCTCGGCCCGGTGAGCGGCCACGTGATATTGTAAACATAGTCATAGACATTTACGCGTAGCTTAATTTTGTGGAAACTGCCTGTTCCTAACACCAATTCGTTTCCGTAATTTATTTTACTGCATACGTATTATGATCGCATTTTTGACAGTATAGAGTATGATGTTCTTTTTTTGTTTTTTGTAACTACTTTTATAAAGTTTACTTTTAAAGAACCTTGCATTGTGTCGGGGTTTAGTTTAGTTTGCGTTTATTTACTATTGAATATAAATATTACTTTAGCTGTTACTAGATTTTTATAGATACTGGAAATATCTTTCCGTAATAAATTTTAAATCTAGTAACACCTGTAGGTAGTATGTCTTCATAATTGAAACATATAAGTTTAAAGCTTATAAATAATAAGAACAACTTCTTTCAAGAAAACTGAGATCTACTTTTTCTGTTATACATATACTTATGTATGATTTTAAAAAAAATATTATTTATATCTAGGTATTTAATAATAGTAGCAAAAAATAGTATCGATTACTTAATCTACAATTCATTATACAGAGAAACAAAAAAATGTTTAATAGATAAAAAGGAAATAGAAGAAATCCAAAATTAATATATTAAAATTAAATTTGTTAGTTAGTTCTACAAGCAATATTGCCGATGATGACAACTAAATATTCTGGCGTGGACAACATCTTCTTAAACGTAATAATATAGGTATAACCATGACTTCGAATATATATATATAAGATATTTCACACATAACAATATTAGATACTAAGTACGTTTGTAATGTATGTATTCGGTAGCAGTAAATATTTTTTATAATCAACAGTGATCAGTTGATTTCATGAACAGATGACACATAAAATAGATGACACGATTTATGAAAAATTTGATAATTATTTTTTCTCTTATTATTCTTATTAAATTTTATGTGAGAGGGATCAGGCTATATATAGGTCCACGATACTGAAAACATACACATGTTAAAGCTACTTAGGTTTTCTCACATCTCTCATGCAAGTTTCTCACCGATGTTTCCCTTCACCATAAGATTTAGTGGTATGGCATGTTGAAAAAGATTTGCTCATGAAAATGTTATAGACGCGAGACTCGAACTTGAACCTGCGTTTTACATGGTTTTTAAAGCGAGTGCGCTACCACTGAGTTATATAAGTTCTTGTATGTGGTACGTTATACGATAAAGAATATTTTTAGTAGGGTACAGTAAAGCGAGGTACCTATCTATATAACTATATAACACATTTAACGATGTAGTTAGTATCTATGCTTAAGCTGCTAGCGACGCGTAAGCTCCAAACATGGAGTCGTTTCAATAGGGGGCTTAGCACCTGCAATTACGTACTGATATTTAATATCGCTTGAATAAAAAAAGGGTAACTTTCAATGAACGTATCAATGATAAATGAAATATTTCATCTAACGGATTTTTAACGGTTCATACTTAACTCTTAGGTTATCCTGTAAGAGTTATCTAGCGTTCATTAAACATGCTCAGAACACATACATAAAGATCCAGATTTAAACTAAAAAGCTAAGTAACATAAATATATATTTCACAAAAATCATCACACCAATTAATTTGGCAATATTTTAATATTGTGTTCCGTTATAGCTTTTTCTTAGCTAAATATGTAGAAAATTATTATATCTTTTAGAGTATAGAAACACCTTATTTATAAACATAATGTATAAGTATGTATTCTAAATGGCTTATTTTATACGTACAAATTTCGAACCTGCGATTACATCTAGTACTCGCCACTTCACATAGACAGATGGATAGATAACCATACCCCTGACATTGTGAACCATATGCGGGCTAGTTCAACGAACGTGTTTCAGTTACGTATAAGTTTTACAAATTGATTGGATTTTTTCACTGATTCGTCTCGTGCATAGCGTATTCAATTCCAACCCGTGTTTCAGTCTAAGATTGCTTCATTAAAATATTATTATCTTGGTGAAGAAAGCTTATCATAATGTGAAAATGCGATGTCGAAGATCATTGCTTATCGTTATATCGCGTTAATAATAAATCATGTCTATTGGAAACAATAAATCTACCTGTCAGTAATAAATAATAATAAATCGGTCTAAATAGGACAAGATATGAATATTCTATTTACCAATTAGACTCGTTGGATGATGCCTATTACTGCAGTAAAGCCACAATATTAAAGAATAAGCTACTTATGAACTATACTGGTTATCCCGAATACGCCTGTGTAAAACTCACCATTAATAGGTACTGTAGTGTATGCACAGGCGCATAGGGGGGTAGACGCTTGACAGCTGTGAGCGAGAGTACACGTGTTTTGTTTTGAGTAATTAATAAATCTACTTGAGTGCTAGGAAGTGTGTGTTTTATTGGATCCCGAGACATTACAAGTGGCGACGAGGATAAAAGTGAGTACATGTTATATAAAAAAAAAGAAAAAACGGGGTAAAGAAATGAAAAAAGTGTAGCTTCGTTCCATTATAATAAAATATAAACAGTAGTTTAAGGAAATGAACACTCGCTGTACAATGAGTTATACCTGAATCAAAATCACTTGTGAACCGAGTCAATACGTAAACAATTGTAATGGATAAACAAATTTATACCACTGTCTTTCATTTCTAATGGCCATGCATCGTATCAGATGGAAAGAAAATAAGGCCACGCAAACGTAAAACTATGAAGATTATATAAAAATATATTGTGCACGTATACAACCTAATGGTACCTAACCTCAATCTGTTAAAAAGTTAAACCAATATATGTATGTAATGTTACTTAAAAATAATAAAATTAATTATGATCAACATAATACCTACATACCTAATCGTTCGCAACGAAATAGAATAGAAATTATTAATTACTATAATATCTTTTCTGTATACAATCTATAGTCTTATCATAATCTATACAATAAAGATTACTATACTACTTATATTTTGAACTTTGTTTTTATATGTTAAATTTTTTATTATTATCATTAGTGTATTATTAAATACGGTTTTAGGCAATGACCGTTTAAATAATAATTCAATTGTGTTTGGACGAGTTAAAAATATGTGTATTTAGTTTATTGGATACTATTTAAATTAGATACTTACCTATTTGTATGCTTGCACAATTTATATTGAGATAATCATAGTTATAATAAAGGTTCACTTAAAGGCCACGCAATGAGTAAACAACAAAGGGCCACGCTGATTAATTAAGAACCTATTTTAAGGGACTGCGTATGTTTAAGTTACATACATAATAATAAAAATATTATTAGGTCCACGCAATGTGTACTTTCAACAATTTAATAGGGCTATGCAGTTGTGATACTGTTACTGATTTTCAGTAAAAAGCCACGCAAAAATAAAAAATCAATATTTTATTGCAGGCTGCCCCAAAATGACTCATGCATCATCCACACTTCCCAACTTAGACCATTTTGATTGCGAAGGTGATTCGACATCTGTAGGCACTCGCTGGGAGAAATGGAAGAGGGCACTTGAAATTTACTTACTTGCTGCCAACATCGACATACCTGTAAAGAAAAGAGCTACTCTTCTCCATGTTGGGGGGCTAGCACTTCAAGAAGTTTATTATAACCTACCTGGAGCTCATGCTGAAGAAAGAGAAGGTGTCGATGTCTATGCAATAGCTCTAAAGAAATTCGATAACTACTTTGCTCCGAAACAAAGTCGGATTTATGAAAGGTATCTTTTTCGACTCATGAAACAGGAGGAAGGAGAACAATTTGAACGATTTTTATTAAGGTTGAGGAATCAAGCCGAAAAATGTCAATTCCACAATAAAGAGGAGCATATTATCGACCAAATCACGGAAAAGTGTCGATTAGTAGAATTGAGGAAAAAAATTTTGGAATGCGGAGATACAATTACGCTAGACGAAATCATTAGTAAAGCCAATGCATTAGAAGTTGTAGCCAGACAATTAGAACAATTTAAAATCATAAATACAAATAACGCGAACAATTACAACAAATCAGAAATAAATAAAATCGATAACAAGAAAAAATATAACAAGCCGTTTCGACAACAATCATTGAACACAAAATGTAGTAGATGTGGAAGCTCCACCCATTTATCCGATGACACAAAATGCCCTGCAAAAGACAAACGATGTTTGAAGTGTGGCTTCATCGGTCATTTCCGGGAACATTGCAGGACTCGACAGAAAAGACAATTTTCATACAATAAGATAGAAACTTTAAATAAAAAACCAAGATTAGAAGCAAAAAAGGACGCCAATAAATCTGAAATCGATTACATTTTCAACCTAGATGAAAACGGAAAAACAAAAAGTAAAACCGATGAAATAGGAGAGGACAAGACAGATGAGTCCCGAATAGAGTATATTTTCCACCTGGATGAAGACGAAACTATAAAGTGCAATATGGGTGGAGTTACTGTTGACATGTTGATAGATTCAGGAAGTAAATGCAACGTCATTACTGACAGAACGTGGCAATTTCTAAAAGACAATAGTGTGAAAGTTTCTAACCAAATACGCAAACCTAATAAAGTTTTTATTTCCTATGGCAGTAAAGAACCTTTGGAGATTATGGGCTCCTTTGACGTAAACATTTCAGTTATAGATAGTAAGAGTATAAAATGTACCGTTTATGTCATCAGAAATGGCACACGCGATTTATTAGGCAAGGAGACTGCGATTCAATTAGGTGTGCTCAAAATTGGGCTTCAAATTAATACAGTAAGCAATGACACCTCATTAGTGAAAGCGTTTCCTAAATTCAAAGGAGTGACTGTTCAGATCCCAATCGATCAAAAAGTTAAACCAGTCATCCAACCATACAGAAGAATTCCCATTCCTTTAGAAGAAAAGGTTGCCAGAAAATTAAAGGAACTGAAGGATGCGGATATTATCGAGGAAGTAAATGGACCCTCACCGTGGGTATCACCAATAGTTCCTGTTCTTAAAGAAGGACAAGAAGAGGTACGTATTTGCCTAGATATGAGAAGAGCCAACGAGGCAATTATAAGAGAAAATCATCCCCTTCCAACAATGAATGAATTGCTACCTAATTTTCGTCAAGCTAAATACTTTTCCAAACTCGATATAAAAAATGCCTTTCATCAACTCGAAATTCATGAAGATTGTAGGTATATTACTACATTCATATATATAAAAGGTTAATGTTTGGCATTTCTTGTGCACCGGAGATGTTCCAAAAAATTTTAGAAAAAATGTTGTTAGGCTGCGAGGGAACACTTAACTTTATCGACGATATTATTGTACATGGGGCCACAGAGAAAGAACATGACGAGAGGTTAAGTAAGGTATTGCGAGTTTTGAAGGAAAATAACGTCCTACTTAATGAAAAGAAATGCACTTATAAAACCCAAATAATAGAATTTCTCGGTCATGAACTTTCTGCTAGTGGAATTAGACCGCTTAAAAAATATTTGACTGCAATAAAAACGAGTAGAACACCAAATACTACTGAAGAAATTCAAAGTTTTCTGGGGTTGGTTAATTTTGTGAGTAAGTGGATCCCTAATTTAGCTACCCTTACGGAACCTTTGCGTGAACTGCTACGGTTAGGCCTAGGAAAGTCAAATATTCAGAAATTCTGGACACCTAAGCAGGATGAGGCATTTGAGGCTCTAAAGGAAGCCTTATCCAAAATCCGAACTTTAGGCTATTATAATCCTGCGGATAAAACTCAGGTTATCGCTGATGCCTCTCCTGTGGGATTAGGTACAGTATTGGTTCAGGTTGGTGAAGATGGTCCCCGTGTGATCGCTTATGGTCATAAGGCTCTCACCGATTGTGAAAAGAGATATTGCCAAACAGAGAAAGAAGCCTTAGCGCTCGTCTGGGCAGTGGAGCACTTTAAAATATATCTGTTGGGCAAAGACTTTGAACTAATAAGCGATCACAAACCATTGGAGACCATTTTTGGAAGAACTTCTAAACCATGTGCCAGAATAGAACGGTGGGTACTTAGGTTACAGGCTTACAGGTACAAAGTCATCTACCGTCCAGGTAAATCCAACATAGCGGATAAAATTTCCAGACTTTGCAAAACTTCCTCGTCGGAACCATTTGATTCTGAAAATTATATTAACCAAATTATAAGTTACAGCAGACCTGTCGCGGTTCCATTGAGCGAAATTGAAGGGTGTTCTGCTGGAGACGAGGAAATTTTGAAAGTCAAGGAAGGCGTTTTTAATAATAACTGGCACGAGTCCATTAATAATTTTAAAATCATTCAAAATGAACTCTGTTTCAATGGAGATATTCTCCTTCGGGGAACTAGGATAGTTATACCCCAGAATCTGCGTAAACAAGTACTGGAGGCGGCTCACGAAGGCCATCCAGGCATAGTAGCGATGAAGGCTCGCCTCAGAACAAAGGTGTGGTGGCCTAGGATTGACAAAGATACTGAACTCCTTGTAAAAGCTTGTCGAGGTTGTACACTTGTATCTAATCCTACTCTGCCGCATCCAATGAAGAGACGAGCACTTCCCGCTGAACCTTGGGTTGATGTTGCGATGGACTTCTTGGGCCCCCTTCCTAGTCGCGATTACCTGTTAATACTTGTTGATTACTATAGTAGATATAAGGAAATTAAAGTTATGCGCAGTATAACTTCTTTTGATACGATAAAAGTCTTGAAAGAAATATTTTCCAGATTAGGTTACCCAGCAACTTTGACGTGTGATAATGGAAATCAGTTTACTAGCGAAATTTTCAAAAACTATTGTAAGGAATGTGGAATCACTTTATATAATACAGTCCCATATTGGCCTCAAATGAATGGGGAAGTGGAGAGGCAAAATCGAGATGTTTTAAAACGTCTGAAAATTAGCCAAGCTGAAAACAGGGACTGGAAAGAGGACATCTTCAATTATTTAATGATGTATAATAGTACTCCTCACTCTATTACAGGAAAATCTCCCTCGGAATTATTCTATAAAAGGCAGTTTAGAGACAAAATCCCGGCAGTATCAGATATGGAATACAAAATAATAGATGAAGAAGTGAGAGACAGAGATCTGCAAATGAAGGAAAAAGGGAAGGAGTATGGGGACCTCAAGAGGAAAGCCACAGATAACAACTTGGAAATAGGAGAAAAAGTATTAGTGAAAAATGTGATCAAAGATAATAAATTAAGCTCCAATTTCAATCCTACTACGCATACAGTAACAGATGTGAGTGGTGGTGATGTTAGTGTTCGGAATGATGAAACCGGGAAGGAATATCGCCGAAATGTAGTTCATTTAAAGAAAGTGAATGACACATGGACTGTGGTTAACCAAAATAGTAGTAATAATGATTTAGGAGAAAATGATAAAATAGCGTAAATTCTTTGTTAATCTGTAATAATAATATTTAAAGTATTTGATTAGTTATCCATTACATTACAAAAGTTTAAGTTGTGTAATATTGAAACTTTGATTGTAATTTTGAAGCATTTCAATTCAATGAAAATAAAGAAGGGATGTAGTGTATGCACAGGCGCATAGGGGGGTAGACGCTTGACAGCTGTGAGCGAGAGTACACGTGTTTTGTTTTGAGTAATTAATAAATCTACTTGAGTGCTAGGAAGTGTGTGTTTTATTGGATCCCGAGACATTACAGGTACGCTGAGAGCACCCAGTAATAATATGTTTCAGAGACAGTTTCGAACCCAGGCCGGTAGCGCTGTAGGTAATTGATGACGATCTCGATAGTGTCATATTTTATAAATGATGCCTCCTTGGTAGTTCTTTGTTTTTAATAATTCGTCCATAACTCCATCGATAAAAACTGTTAAATTTCCAAAGCAAGTTGAACGAATTATATACCTATATTGTAAAACGGGAAACACATCTGGGCTAGTAATAGCACCTTCATAGTTACTAAGAGTAATAGTACTTATTTCATCAGCCCATGGGCGACGTAAAAAATTGCTATATGAGACCATTTAGATGGAGCACACTACAATATTTTAAATCTATCTAAAATAACATACCACACTGACACAAGTTTCACTCAAGTGACTTAATTTAAGTGCAAGATTATTAGACCAATATCTGCTGATGCCTACTGGTCAGTGGGTAACTCAATTCGTGACCTACATTCGTGATTTATTCCGTCGGGAATTGTAATTTTAGAGATTTCATGTGTGACGTTTTTGCGAAATCTAAAATATCTTTTTGCGATAAGAGAATTACTTTATATTTAAAAAACTCAAGCCATAAATGTGTATGTACTATTTTAGTATTGAAATAAAAAAATTATGTAATTAAGTAATGTTTTTAAAATTTTACAATTCTCTCAAACAATTTTCTTTATACGCAAACTTTACAGATAAAATACTCGTAGCTAAAAATCTCGTCAACATGTTTGGATTTTGAAACCGAGCTATATTATTTGTCAATATCATAAATATTTCCAAAAATAGGTATACCTACTACCATGCCAAAGAACTATTTCCTTATAAAGTTGCTAGTCTTAATATTTTTTATTAACGCCCAGACCAAACCGTTGAATGAAAATCTTTTTATTGAAACAATACAACGTAGAAATACGTTGTATTGTATTTCTATAATGAAAAATCTTGGCTAAGTTTGTGGGAGAAACAAAACTTTTTTGGTACCTTTTTAATAGAAAAAAGTGGTAGCATTGAAAAGTATTAATGAGCAAGAAAAAAGTCTAAAATATAAATGGATATGACAACTTTGAACTTTGATATAGCATAAGCCATAACGCTTATATATATTATATACACTAGCGACTCATCCTCGCTCCGCTCGGGTTCTTTCCTACTTACGTTTTAACGTTTAGTATAGATTTCTCAGAGATGAGACATTTTTCCGCAGTATCCTATATGTTGACCCGGACCCAGTTATCACCATACCAAATATAATTACAATCCCTCCTGTGGTTTTCCGTGATACGGTCACCGACAGACAAAAATTCTAAAAACTATAAATTCGGCCTTTGTCTCAATAATAATGTCTGTTTCAACAAGATTTACCAAATATTTTCCCATATATTTTTTAATTTTCTATCAGTAGTAATGATTGTCGATTGTCGTATTGTTTAAACTCAATCTTTATAACTTAATACCTAACTGTAGGTTTGAATAAATAATTGAATAATATTATGGAACACTATTTCAATATATCAGGGAGGTGGGAGATAACGATTAGGGATCACTTCAGCTATTGTCAGATATGGAATTCTCTGATTACGATAATTGTTCTTTTTTCTAAAAATATTATATTACTAGCGACTAACTCTCGTTTCGCTCCGGTGTGACCTTACGTACCTAACAGCAGTCTAAATGTTACTCCAAGTCATAGTCTGTTTGTAAACTTAATAATTTCATCCAAATCCGTTCAACCGTTTTAGAGTAAAGGATTAACAAAATACACATACATACAAACTTTCACATTTATAATAGTAGTTAGATTAATATAAAACCTACATATACATCATACAAAATATATAACTAGCGACTCACCCTCGCTTCGCTCGGGTTCTTCCCTAGGTTGATTCCCCATACAAACCTTCATCCCCATTTTCCACGGAAATCATCCCTTAAGGGATGATTTCCGTTATAAAAAGTATCCTATGTCCTTCCCAGGGTCTCAAACTATCATCTTACCAAATTTCATCTAAATCGGTTAATTAGATCCAAAGATTACTTCCTACAACATCACAAACTCACAAACTTTACCTCTTTATAATACTAGTATAGATTAAGGTTTTCATGTCAATCTTACTATATGACGTATTTAAAATGCTCTTCGGTTCACCACACCAACGAAATTTTGATACAAAGTTCCAACCGCTAGGTCGCGGTTTTTGTTTATGTCATTAAAACTCATGATATATTTACCATGAAATCTATGCTCTAATGCCTGCTGTTATTGAAATTGTTGTGAACGTAGGTAGTAAGAACTCTATACCGTGTTCTAATCCCATGGGAAATGAATGAATGATTCTTATGATTAGGGAAAGGGATTTTTTTCTCATTCTAAAAATAAACGGCCTTATGTTATTGTTATATATGAGTTAGTTGTGTATTATCTGTAGTATATAGTTATGATATAATCTATGGAAGCTAGAGACTTTTGATAGATGCAAAGTACTGAATACTGACTGAATATACTGATAATGTATTTGATTAATAATTAAGAATAAACCTGTTGAAGACTAATAAAGATGTTTCATTAATAACATCATAACATGGCGCTGCGTATTCAAGAAAAACAGGTTCGTGAAACAAACTAGTAATTGCACGCTTTGGTGTTCCGGTTCTATGTTCTACGACGCACAACAAGATAAGTAAAATGGCGGAGTCTGCACAAAAAGAAATTAAAAAGACATGTGGAATAATGGGATTAAAACCCCCTACGGGCTTAAAAAACCTGTCTATGGAAGAGTATAAAAAATTTCTACAGAGATTTGAAATATATAGATTAGCGTCAGGTGCTAAAAATGAATTCAGTGAGGTCCAGACGGCATTATTATTGCACTGCATGGGTGAGGAAGCTCAAGACATACATGCTACTTTCGACTTTGCTAAAGGTGAGGCCTACAACTATGAAAAAGTAATAACTAAATTCAATGAGTATTTTATTCCGAGAAAAAACGAAAGTGTTAATTCACATTTGTTTTTTACAAGAAACCAGAAAGAAGGTGAAACTTTTGATAGCTTTTATACTGACATAAAAAAGTTGAGTGCAGAATGTGAATTCGGAAATCTTTTGGATAGAATGTTAAAAGACAGAATAGTAACGGGAATTTTAGATAAGAGATTGAAAGATAGACTACTAAGAGAAAGTGACCTGACATTGAGTAAAGCGATCCAGATATGTAAAGCAGCAGAACTAGCAGAGGAACAAATCAAGAAAATTGCAAACGAACCGGGGACGAGTGCAATACAGAGTGTAAAAAAGAAGAATGGAAAAGTAACAGAGTCGGAAAGGGTAACAAGAAACTCAACAGATAATAGAAGATATACCAGAACAGACCGAGATTCAAGACACAGACCAGAACAGAGGAATACAGAAGATAGATATCCAGAGAAGAATAAGAAACAAGAAGGACAGAGAACTGAGAAGAAGTTTGACTGTTCCAGATGTGGATTTCATCACAGTGAAAGAAGATGCCCAGCATATGGAAAGAAGTGCAAGAAATGTTGGAAGATGAACCATTTTGCGAGGAAATGCAGAGCAAGAAATGCGGTAAAAACTGTTCAAGAAAGTGAGTCTAGTGATAGTGAGTCGTGTCATATGTATATAATTAATATTAGTAATATTAATTTAGAAAGAAACTGGTATGAGTATGTATACTTCACAGAATTGAATAGAAATTTAAAATTCAAATTAGATACAGGTGCACAATGCAATGTAATATCTGCAAATGATTGTTACAGGTTTGGTATAAGTAAATTTGACAAAACTAATTGTAAATTGACTAGTTATAGTAATGAGAAAATAGAAACTTTGGGAAAGATTAAATTATCAGTAAAAATAAATGACCAGATTCAGAAAATAGAATTCCAGGTTTGTAAAGGTAATTATATACCTATTTTAGGTTTGCCTACTTTAATAAAATTTAAATTAATTCAGAGGACAAATAATGAGAAAATTGGTAGTGTTCAGACTGAAAATTTAGAACTATTAGAGAAATATAAAGATGTATTCAAGGGGATAGGTGAAATAAAAAATTATGAGTATGATATTCAGTTAAAAGAAGGTTGGCAAGGAAAAATTGAAAGAAATAGGCATATACCGTTTAAATTAAAAGATAAGTTAAAGGAAGAATTAAGTAAATTAGAAAAAATAGGAATAATTAGTAGGACAGAAGGTCCTACAGATTTTGTAAGTTCATTAGTTATGACAACTAAACCAGGTGGGGCTATGAGAATTTGTTTAGATCCACAATATTTAAATACTCAGATTAAAAGAGAACAAATGATGATACCTAATGTTGATGAAATAATAGTCAAGTTAAAGGGAAGTAATTATTTTAGTACCTTAGATGCGAATAAAGGGTTTTGGATGATAAAATTAACAGATAATAGTAAAAATTTAACAACATTTAATACCCCATTTGGAAGATTTTATTTTAATAGATTACCTTTTGGTTTAGCTTCAAGTCCAGAAGTTTTTCACAGAGTATTTAGTGAAATATTTAAAGATATTGACGGAGTAGAGATATATATTGATGATATTTTAATTCATGCAAAAACAGAAGTGGAACATGACAGAATATTAGAACAAGTACTTAAGAAAGCACAGGAATATAATATAAAATTTAATAGGAAGAAGTGTAATTTTAAAAAGAAAGAAGTTAAATATCTAGGACATGTCTTAACTACAGAAGGAATTAAGATAGATCAAAACAGAATAAAAGCTATAGTAGAGATGAAAGAACCGAAAACTCAGAAAGAATTATTAAGATTTTTAGGAATGATTAATTATGTTGCAAGATTTATTCCTAATGTGTCTGAGGTAACAGCACCATTGAGGCAATTGATTAAGAAAGATGTACCTTTTTTGTGGTCAAAAGAACAAGATAAAGCTTATAAGACTTTGAAAAAAATATTAATTGAACCACCAGTTTTGAGTTATTTTGATATGAATAAACAGATAGTACTAAGTGTAGATGCTTCTAAAGCAGGATTAGGTGCAGTGATTTTACAAGAAGGAAAGCCTATAGCTTATGGTTCTAGGGCAATGACAGAAACAGAAATACAATATAGCCAGATTGAGAAAGAATGTTTAGCAATTTTATATGGAATAACCAAGTTTCATCAGTATTTGTATGGAAGTCAATTTAAAGTAGAGACAGATCATAAGCCACTGGTATCAATTTTTTCTAAACCATTAAATAGATGTCCAGCTAGATTGCAAAAAATGAGAATGGCTTTACAACCATATTCATTTGAGTTAAATTATAAACCAGGTAAAGAACTTGTGGTAGCAGATCATTTGAGTAGATCACATTTATTAGGAACAGAAGAAAATTCAGATTTAAAAGTAGAAACACATGTAGCCATGATTATGGAAAGTTATAGAATATCAGATGAAAAACTTGAAGAATTAGTGTTAGAAACAGCAAAAGATGAGGAATTAATGGCAGTAAATAAATATATAATAGAAGGATGGCCAGAAAATAAGTCACTTATAGATAGTGAAGCTAAAATTTTTTATAGTTACCGAGATGAGTTGAGTAATATTAGAGGATTAATTGTAAAAGGTAGAAATATAGTAATACCACAGTCAAAAAGAAAGGAAGTATTAGAGAACATACATTATGCACACTTAGGCATAGAAAAGAGCAAGGCGTTAGCAAGAAATACAGTATTTTGGCCAAATATGAATAAAGAGATAGAAGATTTGATACAAAATTGTGATACTTGTAAAAGTTTTCAGAATGTTAATAGGAAAGAATCTATGATGGAGAAGGAAATTCCACAAAGACCATGGGAAATTTTATCAATAGACATATTTTTCCTATATTCAAAACCATACATATTGCTTGTTGATGCATATAGTAAGTATGTGGAAATACAACCATTAAATAATTTATATGCAACAAGTACTATTGAAAGTATTAAAGAAATCCTAGCGAGACATGGTATTCCAGATATAGTTTATACAGATGCAGGAACTCAATTTACTAGCTTAGAATTCAAAAATTTTTCTAAAGAATGGAATTTTAAACATAAGATAGTAAGTCCAAAACATCACCAAGGAAATGGATTAGCAGAGAGATATATACAAACTGTTAAGAAATTGTTAAAAAAGCTAATTTATGATAAGAAAGATATTTACTTAGGATTGTTGATGTATAGAAACACTCCTGTAACCACAGATGGAAAATCACCTTCAGAATTGCTATTTCATAGAAATATTAAAACAATTTTGCCAAAATTAGAGTTAAGTCAGGATAGAAAGGATAAACATAGACAAGAACTTTTAAATAAACAGGAAATTCAGAAAAAGTACTATAATAGAGGATGTAGAAATTTACCAGAATTAAGAGGAGGAGAAATTGTTAAAATACAGGATGAGAATGGCAAGAAACCTCATGAGAGTGGTATAGTGATAGGTAAAGGAAGTGGTCCGAGATCATACCAAGTAAGGAATGAGTCAGGAAATATTTTGACTAGGAATAGGAAAATGTTAATTAAAGGAGGAAGGTATTATGATAGGAGCAGGGTAGAAGATCAAGGAAATTGTGAAGATAGTGAAAGACATATGATTCAAGAACAGGACATACAAACTAATGTAATACCTAAAGAGATCTATAATGGTTCTTCAGGACAAGTAATTTCTAATAATGATGCATCTGGTAGTAGAGCATCAAGATCAGGTAGATTAATTAAAAGACCAAGTTATCTTAAAGATTTTATTTAATTCATAAGTACATGAATAATAATAATAATTTAATTAATAAGTTTGTATCTTCATATGACTGATTGTAAAAAAAAAAAAAATAAGAGTCTTCATGTCTTGTTTTTATAAAAGCTAACTTTAATAATTAGTGTTAACATAAGGACTGCCTATAGTTTTGTTTATACGTAATAAGGTGAATATGTTTGTTATAAATTACATAGCTTGCAAAGTAACTTGAATTGTAAACTTTAATGTTCCTATAGTAAGTACAAAAGTAAGTGTAGTTCAGTATAAATTAATCTCAAGTAAATAATGTAAAAGGGAAGGATGTTATATATGAGTTAGTTGTGTATTATCTGTAGTATATAGTTATGATATAATCTATGGAAGCTAGAGACTTTTGATAGATACAAAGTACTGAATACTGACTGAATATACTGATAATGTATTTGATTAATAATTAAGAATAAACCTGTTGAAGACTAATAAAGATGTTTCATTAATAACATCATAACAGTTATAATATACATAATGGAAGCATCCTTTAGTAATAATTTTTTATATATATTTCTTCTTAAAACATTATGATTATGGGTGAGGTAGCGAGCGTCCATTGTGTACATGTGTATGTTACTTATTCCTCTCGCTGTAATGGCTAAACGAATGTAGTTGGAATTATGAAATGAGAGATAACTATCTAAAATTCACGCGATTAAAAAAATATTTTCTTCTAAACCCTCACACTGTTGATAAAAACAACTTGATATTATACAATATTCGAAAATAATTAAATCTTATATATTTAAACGAGCAATTCTTGTATATTTATATCTTTATTTATTTATTTATACTGGCGATCTCGGAAACGGCTCTAACGATTTTGCTGAAATTTGGTATATGGGGGCTTTCGGGGGCGAAAAATTGATCTAGATTAGTCACATGTCTGGGAAAACGCGTGTTTTCGAGTTTTCATGCGTTTTTCTTATGCATTATTCTACGCAAAATTTAATCGCGACATCTATACAACTCTGTCAGTAACACTTAGTCACTTAATGTTAAATTATTTTTAAGCCAAATTAAAAAGAAAATTATTCTTATCGCGACATCTATACAACTGTCTCAGTAACACTTAGTCAGTTAATGTAAAATTATTTTTAAGCCAAATTAAAAAGAAAATTGTTCTTATCGCGACATCTATACAACTTTCTCAGTAACACTTAGTCACTTAATGTAAAATATACAATCTTTCAAGAACTCCGAGCGAAGCTCGGTCGCCCAGTTACTTAAAATAAAGAGTATAATTTTCTATTTTGTATATTATATTAGAAGTTAAAAATCGTAAAGTAAAAGAGACTTTTAAAGGAAAATAGCAGGAAAGAGTATACCAGTACATCGCTTCGTAATTAAATCACTATTAATTATGGCTGTAGTTACAAATCATAAAATTCTAATAAGGCCTCTAGTGGAGTGCAATGGGTTGCTCATTATAAGATAGCCTTGACCTCGATGTCTCAGAAGTGAAGAGGGATGTTACAAGTGACAACTCCCTATAAGTATACCTACTTGTTGCTATATTGGATCAAGTTTTATATTCATAGATTAGCAGAAACAATTTTCTAAGGTCTATTAATTATGTTTTTTAATATTTATCATTATCAAAAGAGGGGCCTTTCAATTACAATGTTTTCCCAAAAAAAGCCTTTTAAAGTTTTTAATGACGTGAAGAAAAAATAAAAGTATGTGGGTAATAGTTGTGATGTTATTTTAAACTTGACGGGCTGACTAAGATCCACTAAATTTTAAAGTTTTATCTCTGAATTGAACTTTTTCTAGTTTCAATAAGCATACTATGTATAAAGCAAACATTTATAGTAAAAGATTAGGAAATTACACAAAGTATAGGGTATTGAGAAAGAAAATATATTATATTTTGGTGCCTTTATGCATTAGCTCTAAATGAAATGTTGCTTGAACTTGTATGTATGTCCTTACTCCTTACTGATCGCAAATGTTATAATGCGAAAGCTCCTCTGTCACACCAGATTGGTACAGATTCATATCAGTAGGTGCAATCTGCAAGTTACTTCAAAACCGGTAGAATATATTTTATACAAAATATTGATTATACGGAAAAAAAACCATTTCTCTTAAAACAAAGAAGTCGTGCAATATCAAAAAGAAAGCTTGTTTTAAACTCCCTTTGTGCGAGTATATCACACGAATGACGTGAATATTATATAAAATGCTTTTAGCCTTTTTTGACTTAAAGCTAAAATAGTCTCGCATTTTTGTTTAAAAAAGTATAATAAAGCAGTGAAATGGTGATAATAGCCCTATTAGCAAACATCGTTTGTTTGTGTCCGGATAAGATTAATATTGTGCCAGAATACGATATAATCATTAATTAAACATGGCAAAATGGCGATGGTAGAGTGACTTGTAGTCGAGAGATAACTTTTATAAGTTTATTCATCAAGTGAATGGATTTCATGAGTAAGATTCTTATAAAAGTTTATTTTACCTTCATTAAATGTATTGATATAACAATATAAGCACTTTACTGTGTTTGTTGGTTTATTTTTCTATTGTGGAGTTATAGATGATCGATGTTTTTTTTACATAGAGACCGAAGTGTGATATAAGTTATTTTTAATATCTGTCGGAGCATCGAGTGTGTCAACACTAGTTGTAATATTTTTCATTATCTTTAATGAGATTAAGAAAAAAAATAGTACTAATAATAATTAGGACTTGCATTACTCTCAATGTTTAAAAAAGGGTTCTTTTTTTCCAGTAAAGATTTTTGATTAAAAGTTTAGAAGCTTAGTTTAGTTGAAGTACAAGGCTTTCTATGATTATAAAAATTGCCCCCAGAAATAATGGGTAAATTGCAACATTATTAACATTAATTTTTATGGATATTACTTCCAACTAAAAAAGTATACTTATTTTCACTTTATAATGTTCAAAAAATATAGAGACGTAAATTTTGCTTTACCTACGTATATTGTAACAAGTCTAGTTGATGTTATTAATTCAAAGTGTCCCTTCATCGATTTTAAAGATGGATTATACTATAGACTAGATATAAAATTATTTCATTTTACACTAGCGACTCACCCTCGCTTCGCTCGGGTTCATCCCTAGGTTGCATCCCCATTATTCCTTAAGGGTTGATTTCCGGAAAAACACTGTTCTGTGTTATTTCCCAGGGTCTCAAACTATATTCTTACCAAATTTCATCTAAATCGGTCCAGTAGCTTCGGAGTCTATTCAGTACAAACAAACAAACAAAAAATCAAATCTTTCCTCTTTATAATATTAGTATAGAAAAGGCCTTACAAGAAATGTGAGCAGAAGGAAGCGAAAGTGGTTGTAAATGGTAATCAACATATAAATGAACGTTTTATTTAATTAATAAAACTTGTAGATACCTAAAGCAAGAAGCTTTTATGACTTAGGTAACTAATATTATACGCAAAGGAAATTTCGTAATCGAATGTAATAGCTATATGGTAATGGTAAAAACTTTTCCATATACCTACCTACCTACCTAGCTGTCCACCAGAGGACAAGGACGATCACGCATGCGATGGACCGACTACATTAAGACAGCTGTGGGTGGTCCCTTGCATGAGTGCACCAGGATGTTGGCCAACAGGGAGAAGTGGCGATTAATCGTGAGGAGTATCACATCTGCTCCTATAGAAACTGCTACGTGATGACCACGACCGCTCTTTCAAGAGTGTCATGAAGAAGAAGAAGATACCTACCTATACATTTCCATCTATCATTTTATGAGTTCCTTTAGAAATATAAAATTTGTTACCACTATTCATGTTAAATACTTAAGCAAGATTTAAATGAGATTGTTAAATAAATTTAAATTATATTTTAACTAGCTACTCACCCTCGCTTCGTTCGGGTTCGTCCCTAGTGAAAAATAAAAACAAATCTTCAGCCGTTCAGCCGTTTTTGCGTGATTGAATAAATAACATCCATCCATATAGATTTTCGCATTTATAATGATTCATGGGATTAAGGGATGAGTTTTATAGCCGCGTATAAGTATCAAAGATGTGTCTGTTACAAAGTACGTTTCAAAAGTTAATTAACAAATTAATTATCCAACTTATTTGATAGCAACAAAAGTGGGTATAAAAGGATTTAACAGTATAGTAGATATATGGCACTCCTAAAAGCCACGAAACAAAAGAATTGAATTGAATAGTAAGTATAAAATCTTGCAAACACGTACAGTGTAAGTAGCATGTATAATATTTTTGTGCAAATATTTTATTGATATTATAAAATCACTTTATAAAAACATCTTTATGATAATAATCTTCCTTTATTTATCGTAGATCTTGTTCATTAAGAAATTGCTTTAGTCATGCAAAGTATGATAAACACCTAAAATTTTATGTATGTATATCAAAGAATAGCGTGGCTTGTAAAATATTAAATGTGTTTGGACTTTCAGTAATTAAATTTGCATAGTCATTTAAATACGCTTACAACAAAATACTTAGTAAAGCAAAATGGAGCTTATGTAGATACTTAGTATTATTATAAATAGGGTAATTTTCATCTTAAAATCATATGAATTTCTGTTGTTAGACTAGTCAATAAATACCTTTTAGGTCACTTTTTTCAGCAGTCTCGGAAAAGTTTGAACGAGGTATCATTTGATTCGGAATAGCTTGTAGTTGATTTTTAAAAAAATCAAGTTCCGCTTTAAAAAAATTGCTAAAGTTTAAGCAATCATCTAGAAATAAAAAAGGGGGTTTTGATTTTTGAGATATTTTATCTCAAAATCTAATTGATATTTTTCAAATCTAAAAAAAGTTTTCATTCGGAGTACGAAAATCATTATAGGTTCTGGGAAAATCTGAAAAAAAAAACCTTTAAACTTAATCATGTTTGATAAGTGAAAACTGAACGTATGATTATTCAGGTTTTACTATATTTATATGATGAAATATTCATAATCTTCATAATCATACCATATTTTTAAATAATGTTCAAGATAGAAGCAAAAGAAATATACCAACTTTATTGTTTTATTTATAAGTAATTCACAAATTAAAATCGAGTACATTATTGCAATTTATTAGCAATCTTATCAATTAAGATTTAAGAAAGCAAACAAATAAGTATATTTTATGCTTACACAATAAGTGTGATTGGCTATAATGCACTAGACATTTGAATATCCCTATAATTGTGTCATTAGTTTCGCGTAGTGACGAATGCCCACACCAACTTTGAACCTACTCAGAGCACTTAAGTCAGCATGTATACTATGTACCTATAAAGCTAATCAAATAAAGTGAGTAAACAGTAAAAAAGGTTTTGAAGTATGTTTTCGTGTAAAAATAACCGAAATGCTAACATATTTCGTACGCTTGAGTAACTCAAGTCTATAAAACATTTACCTATATATCATAAACGTTGAATTTTTAGACAAAGTTTATATGCCTAGTCTATATTTTGCTACACATCTAATAATAATAAAGTCCTGCTGACTAACTATAACGCCATGACAGGCAATCTCATTCAGATTAGTCAACTGACTGCACAGAAGATATTAAAGTGTGTGTTGTGTGTACAGACATAAGTGCACTCTCTATTCCTTTATTTATTTATTTATACTTTATTGTACGCCACAGTCATGAAGTAAATACTTACTGTATATCTAAATATCAAAAAAAAATACAAAAGTGTGCACAAAAAGTGGTCTTACCCCTAATTAGCGATTTCTCCCAAACAACTTTTGGGTAACGAAAAATGGAAGACTATACATATATATATATATATATATATATATATATATATATATATATATATATATATATATATATATATATATATATATATATATAATTAGACTAATTTATATTTAAATTTAAAAAAATAATATAAATGTTGCACAATGTCGACTTCTCATTTGAAGAAATGATCTAGAAAATTATTTTGAACTGATTTTTTAAATATTTTTAATGATTTGGAACGTTTCATATGAACAGGTAAACTATTCCAGAGTTTGGTTGCTTGTACAGAGTAGGAGTACTCGAAGAATTTACTTAAATATACAGGTATTCTGAGCATCAAATTCCCTGAAGATCTTAACCTACTTATATGAATTCCTAGAAATTCAAACTTCTCTTTTAAATAAGGCTTTAGATTAAACAACAAACAGTATAGGAAGAGAGAGAATGTGTAGATTCCAGCAACAAGGGATTGGGAGCCACTTGAGTTTTATTCGATATTAGCGACTCACCCTCGCTTCGCTTCGAGTTCGTATCTAGACAAAAACAAATTTATCCCACGGGAACCATACATTTTCCGGGATGATATATAGCCTATATATCATCCCCATATGATATATAGCCTTCCTCAATTAACGGGCTGTCTAATGCAAAAAGAATTTTTCAAATCGGATCAGTGGTTTCTGAGATTAGCGCGTTCAACCAAACAAACAAACAAACTCTTCAGCTTTATAATATTAGTATAGATTCAAAAATGTGGTTATATTTACGCAAATTAAATATGAATCGAATTGCAAGATTTTGGAGTCGCTCAAGTTTATTTAGATTGTCTTCAGTCATATTAAAATAGCTTGCGTCTGCATAATCGAGAATCGGAAGGAGAAGAGAATTTGCTAAGATAATTTTGGTAGGAATGGGAAGTATAGAACGAAGACGCCGCAAAGAACCCAATTTAAAGAGTAATTTCCTTCTCATTTCTTTCATTTGTCCTGACCAAGATAAAGTTTGGTTTAGACCAAACCAAACTTTAGGTTTAAGTTAAAGATCTTGGTGTTCACCTAAGTGAATCTTTAACTGTAGAACAATAAGGTATTACAGCCCTTGCAATCAGGCTTGGGCTACCGATAATTATCACCTGTGACTTAGCAGGATTAACGTTGAAGCTACTTACTATACGTTTGCTCCAGTTATAAATTGCTTGTAGATCACTATTCATCGTGTTGATGGTAGTGCTTTAATTTTCAAGTGCTGAATAGCGATAAATCTGAATATTGTCTGCATACATGTGATAGGAAGATGCAATGTGTTGAGTAATAGAGTTAATAAAAATTACGAAGAGTTAAGGAGGTAATACGCCATCAACTTGAGGTACCCCTGAATGTCGCACCATGAGGATACCTTTTCCTCAATACGAACACGCTGACGTCGGCCTTTGAGATAACTCCGAGACTAATCTATCACAGATAGAGATATATTAATGGAACACAACAATCTATCATAATCTACTGTGTTAAAAGCATTGCTGAAATCAAGAAGTGTCATGATTATTATTATACATGAGAGGAGTCACTGACAAGATTGGCTACATCTTAAAGCGTGCTTCCATCAAAACTTACTTCAAGCCGCCAAAGAAAATTAGTCAGTTCTAACCACCAGTTAAGTGCAACATCCCTCTCCAAGATGCAGGGGTATACAAACTTGATTGTGATTGTGGGCTCTCTTACATTGGACAAACAAAGAGATCCATTAGAACTCGGGTCAAAGAACACATAGCTGATGTGAAGCACCGTCGCAATACTTCGTCTGCAGTATGTAAACATAGCCAGGATCGCCCAAGCCACTACATTCGCTTTGATAATCCACAAATACTAGCGAAAGAAAACCGATATCGCCCCAGGATGATTCGCGAAGCTATTGAAATTAAAAAATATCCAAACTTCAATAGGGAAGATGGCTGGGTACTACCATCATCATGGAATCCGGTAATAAATATAATAAAAACAAACAACAAAAACAAACACAACAGACCAGTAGGTAGATGTAGTTAGTTCATACTGTGTGGATCGCAATAAGAATAGTAATTCTAATTAATATATTTTTTATCTATAAAGTTAACAATAGTGTTGCTTAATATTTTAACTTTAAATAATAACAATCTAAAATAATATTAAACTTCTTTTTTAAACTACATATAAAACACAGTGAAACCTGGTTAATTGGGATCTCAAGGGACCAAGACATATGTACCAATTATTGCGGGTTTCCAATAATCCAGTTTTCCAATTAAGCAGGTCTAAAATTATAGTCTCATTTATAGAGGCCCCCTCTTACAGAGTTCGAAATGTGCCGTTGTTCCATTTTAAGAGGTGGAAATGTTAATAAAAATGCGTATTTTTGGTGTTATGAATTTAATGTAGCCATGAATGTGCATACATAATGTTTTGCGGGTTGACTTTGGTATGTTATTCTCCCTATCACGCATATATCCCCATCACGCGACTTTCCACAATCATAATCTGATAGAAGTTTTAATTTTTCAGATACTGATAACGTTTTATATTTACGTTCGGACATTTCGTACACTTTTATTCCCTTGTTTTTAGGTCAAAACCTAAGACAGTACTGACAAACAAAGCATGCGCGAAAGACGACGCGAAATGTATGTAAGCAAACATGTCAAAACGTGTTAAAACCTGATTAATTTGTCTCACTTATACAGGTAATTGAGCTACAGAGTCTCAATTATAGAGGTAAACACCGAAAAATTCTTAGAATTCAAATCTCATTTAACCAGGTTCAAAAAGTCCCATTAAAAGAGGTAATTTAATGAAAAAGAACCGGGACCTCATTGCAACTCTCAATAGTAGAGGTTTCTCACTTATCCAGGTCCCACTTAACCAGGTTTCACTGTATATTACTTAAATAAATAATTGATATTTAAAAAATGTTTAATAATCTTTATGGTTACAGATAATATAATAATAGCAACACTAAATAAGATTAGTAATTAATAAAGAAAAATTGTAATATTTATTATAATAGCTAAAATTAAGTAAATAATATTGCTATATTTAATTATAATACTTATTAAAAAAACATTAAAAAAAATTAAAATGTTTAGAATTAAAATCAACTAATACTGTAAGGTACTTTGATGCCATTTTTGAACTTTTAAAATCATTTTTGTAAAATAGT
Source organism: Argynnis bischoffii washingtonia (assembly GCA_033884665.1). Classification (NCBI taxonomy): domain Eukaryota; kingdom Metazoa; phylum Arthropoda; class Insecta; order Lepidoptera; family Nymphalidae; genus Argynnis; species Argynnis bischoffii. Next base: position 5,116,370 of record CM066625.1, read on the forward strand.
AGGTAGGCTGTCTGTAACACCTGTATAATGCCATTTTTTTTTTTTTTTTTTTTTAATCTTATCCCTCTAACATGATTAGAGTCTATTTCAACAGTTTTTGTTTGTCTACTCATTCATACTAGTTCTCGCTCGTATTCCTCTCGCACTTTCATTCTTCATACCTTTTCTTTCTATCATCCATCTTCTTTCGCCCTATGGGTGGGTTCCCTTCCTACTTAAGATTTCTCTAGGTTCTATCTATTCTATTTTACAGGTAAATAAATGTATAATGCCATTGAGACATCTATTAGTCTCTCCCGTGACCATGATTACTGTAAAGCAATCGAAACGTCGGGAACCAAAAATCATAATAAATTCGCGAAATAATCCGAAAAGATAGTTTTATTTTGAAATGATTATCAGTTGTTTATTATCCATAGCTAAATGGATGTCGTTGGTAAGTACGGAAACTAGATTGGAAAGGACTCAGGATAGAATGCTGATTAATGAATAGGGTAAGTTGTTGGTAGATTAGTTTTCCTAGGACTTTGGATAGGAATTGCAATAAAGAAATAGGACGAAAGTCAGCAGTACATGAAAGATTAACTTTTTTAGGGAGGGGGATAATCTGGACATTTTTCCATACATCAGGGAATTTTCCGACGGAAATGGACAGATTAAGGATATGTGCCAAGATAGGAGAAACAATATCTAGGATGGGAATGATCATTTTACGTCTGACGCAATCAGTACCAACGGCATTCGAAGAGATGGATAAAATTTTCTTTTTAATATCACTTTCTGTGAAAGATTTGAAAGTAAACGGTGGAAAATCAGGGGTTGGTAAAGCAGATAGAATATTTAATGTATGTTCCTTACTGGCGCTATCAAGTGCATCCGAAGTAGAGAAATGTCTATTAAGGGAGTCAATATCTAATTTGGAAGAGGTATTAGATGAGTAAGATTTACCAACTCCCAGTTTTTCAGTTTCCAGGTCTTAGAAGTATCCCCGTTTTCGATTGATTTGTGAATATGACGGCGATTAGCATCCATCATCATATTGCAGCGATTCCGAGCTTTATTATATTTTTTGCGATTGACTTCATTATCGTTAACCTTAAAATTATATTTTGCCTTATTTTTCTTATGAACTAAATTTTTATTTCATCTGTAAGCTATGGTGCTGGGAGATGTTTCATTTTAATTGGTCTAATAGGAGCAAGAGTGTCATAAAGTTGTGTAATTAACTTGTTAAAAATATCTACATTACAAGCTAATGAATTTGCATCAGTAACTAAAGACCAATCAATCCTTTTACTCTTAAAAGTTCGATGATACGATAATTTGACAAGATCGGTAAGACGGCGCAGAGCTAACGGCTTTACGAGCTGTTACTGTAAATTTCTAAACAGTAAAACTCAATAACTAGACTTGGTCAAACTCAAACTCGAAGCCAGGACCTACGAGGAAACTACTTAACATCTAATCGACTTACCATTGTTAAATGTAAAAACCGAATATATTTATTACTTGTACTAGAATTTTATTATATGTATAGATAGAAGAGAAATATAATAAGCTTTAACGAACGTGCTTGTATATTTCAAGGCAACAATTTCAGTTGCTTCTAAAATATTATATCAGCTTTGAAACGTTCTACAAAATAAATTTACGTAGAGGCGAATGTGGTAGCTATATTTCGTTGAAATTACTTGGGGCTTTGCCGACATGACCTGCGGGCTTTTATCCTATCTGCTAGTTAAATAAGACTTATAAGTATTATGATGAGCGGTTTTTTTTACGAAATAAATACGGATGGGCTACGGCTCTCTTGGTAGTGCTATTAGTTCTGACTAAACTTATAACTTCTATTTATACATTGTTCTATAACAGTCTTGATGACATCACCTGTATAACCAAGTGTGCGTAAAATATGTAAACTTAAACCTAATCAAAGGTTTTCATTTGCTAACTTATCAATAGCTTAAGTAATTTTCAACATTGCAATCAAATGGATATTGATTTTATGAGAAAGATTGGCTTATTTATATTATTAAGAAAATGATTTTACCTTCTATTTATATGTAAAGAAATCTTAAGACATATTCGCGTTGTTAAGTGATATCAATGCATAGACGTCAAAGTGACGTAGGTCTGATCGGGGCGTTCAGACTTGTTTATCCCATAATTTATATCGACCCTTACTCTCGAAGCAGCAGTCAGTACAATTACGATGAATTCTAATGTGCGTGGGCTTTTTATCTCGAGGTTTTGATTAAAATACATAAAGGAACCTACGCGAATGTCTGACACTATCATATCTCCAAGAGCCATTTCAAGTTTACAAGATTTTCCCCGTTTTAAAAACATGTTGTTTTTATGATCATTTTATGGCTTATATGTGTAGAAGCATTATACTTTAATCTTAAGTTTTTATTATTTATGTTTAGAATCTACTATGCAAAGCTATGAAAGAGCTATTTGTAGCTCATCATTTATTTATTAGTTATTTTTAAATTTAAAAAAGTCTCGACCATACACAAATTCGTAGTCTCACATACTAATATCTATGTATATCTAATACTATTAAAAAATCTAATTTTGTAATCAAAAGTTTAATAATAATTTTACTATTATAAATGCGAAAGTTTGGATGAATGGATGTTTGTTTGTTACTCAATCGCGTCAGAACGGTTGAACGGATGTGGATGAAATTTAGCACAGACAGATTATAGTCTGGAATAGCACATAGATTACTTTTTATTCCGGAAAAGTACACGGTTTCCGTGGGATACATTTATTTTTGTTTTTCACAGAAATCTGCAATACTTAATAATTTTTCTCCTAAAGTACACCGGCAATAACTATTCATAACTGTTTAAGACGTACCTAGGGATGCACCAGAGTGAAGCGAGGGTGAGTCGCTAGAAAAATATAAATAATGCACTTAAAGCTACTGCTGACGCAATTGAAATGTAAATTAATTGGATTATTACATTCCATGTAAAATAAATGGGTTTTCATTTTGCTGAAAAAGCTCAATACACAGCATTAGTTGTGGCTATTGGGTATTGCACAGCGTACACGGATGAAGAAAGATAAAGCCGGGACGTGCCGATAGGTCTGAAAAAGGAATTACGTTGTATGTAAGCTTTGTTTGCTTCATATTAATTTGAAACTTTTTCAGGTATATATAATATCTCTTAATTATTTATACTTTATATTTAGATACACTTAAATGATTTTTTGCTGGTTAATTTTTGTTTGGCCGAAAATTTTGCTGTAACCATAGAATTTTTCTATTTTAATAACGATATCTATACATATGTATAATAAAACTATAAAGGTCGAATGTTCGTACATAGAGAAAAAAATGCTAAAAACCGAGTCAGGGGGGCCGAGTAAGAAGAGAAATAGAACAAATCCAGATTTTTTCAAATTTTTGTTTCTCTGTCTGTCTGTTTGAACGGGCTAATCTCCGGAACTGTTTGACCGATTTAAATGAAATTTTGTATGGTGGTACCTCATAAACGCTGGTCAACATCTTAAATACCTTTAACCCCTAAAAATTAAAGACTTCCCGTGGGATAGTTAAAAAACTATATTGACTAATACAGCTTAGTACAAAAAACTACTGATTGGATTTTAATAAAACTTTACAATTACATAGTTCATACATCAGAATAACAATTGGCTACATTTTATCAAAAAAGTACGGTTCCCGTGGGATAGATGATTGTGACGTGGGATTGTTTGTTTGTCTCGAGGTGAAGAGAAGCGAGGGTGAGCCGCTAGTATTGCACATATATATATTCACTAAGAACTATATTATGAAGCCTTCTCTTTGATCAAAATAATAATAGGTAGTTAATTGTGCTTACCTCATTATATAACAAATACAATGCATAATTATACAAAGCTGTGTATAACTTCTTATATATAGAGTTTTAGCAAACTGTAGGCGGGATTAATTGAAAGCCTCTTACGTATTATTGTTGAAATTTCACTTTTGTTATAACTTATGAGACATATTTGTTTAAATAGATTAGGCAATATTTTACTAAACTGTGTTAGATATTAATAACTATGCCACATATGTATTAATCTATATAAATAAAAATGAATCACCAAAATGTATGTACGCACATAACTTCCGATCGACTGCACCGAGTCGCTAGTATATTATAGTTTTGACAACTTCATAATAGGTGACATAATCTATCTATACATATAATAAAATTCTAACTAAGTCAAATCTGTACCTTAAATATTTTTTGGAAAATCTTTTTGAAATAGACTTTATTATCGATACAGAGACCGAATCTATAGTTTTCAGAATTTTTGTCTGTCTGTCTGCCTGTCTGTCTCTCTGTTACCGCATCACAGAAAAACTATTGGAGGGATTTTGATGAAATTCGGTATGATGATAGCTGGGTATCCGGGTCAACATATAGGATACTTTTTACCGCGGGGGAGATTATCTCATTCCCACGGGAATACACGTTATAACACAACCCAAAAAATATTTATGATCAGAATTTCTTGAAACTTGCTATTAACTAATGCTCTTCAATACAATTAAATAAATACGTGTTTTAGCGTATTTTGAAATTTATCTCATAAGGAGATAAAATAAGGGATGAAAATTTGTATGAAGCCTACCGTTTCAAAGTTTTTTTGTTGTAGTTTTAACGCGAGCGAAGCCGCGGGTTTTGCTAGTACACTATAATTAATCATTCGTTTTTTTGCACTTAAATATTCATTAGCGGCTTGACTGAAAGTAAATTGTTTAACTTTCACATTTCCAATGCCTAATCAGAGATTATCTTTTTTATTCTTCTACACAATGTTTCTTGCGTAATTTTGAGATATTTGAAAACATTTTTACCATCATTCGGTATTTGCAGATTCTAAAACGGTAGTAAACTCAATTTTTTTGTTGTAAAATTACTGAGTTATTGCTCCCTACGAGAATGTTAGTCTTATTTTTCTTAAAATAAAAAGATTCTGCGCGATGGCAAAGCCAAACATTTACGGCTGTTTCCAGAGAAAATCAATTGGTTATTTATAAATTTGTAGCCATAGTACTCAATAATGTGAACGGAGGTATCAAATTTTATACTTTTAAAAAAATGTATTTTTTTTTACCAGACTGCTGCAGATATGTTTAGTTTATTTTTTTCTTAGTGATCGAGATGCACCCCTCTAGTACCTGCGAGATTATCCATTAGATACTAGACATTCTGTATAAACGCAACATCAATGTAACATTAAATCCAATCTGAAAACAAAATACAATTTGTTTGAATTTATTTGTGAAATGAAACTTGAAATGTAGGAATTGAAATTGAATCTACGAAAAGAAAATGGTAATTTCGCTAAAGAGATCTCTTTCTTATCTTGTAGCCACCATCGTTCACATCATAATCATGTAAGAGTAAAAATTCCTCCGTTCTTTCGGTCAATCTTATAAAGGTTTTTCCACAATAGCAACTGGCTAACAGAAGCTTATAAGAGAGCAAGCGCAGGGCAAAGATCGTATCTATACATTCCCTTCCATGTATGAGACCTTCTTGTGCCAATACAACCAAGACTTATGTATTATACGTTTCACCAATAGTTTTTCTTATACTTTATTATTTAATAAAACTATAAGGTTATATAACACGCACGGTTACTACAAACCTTTTCCATTCTGCCTTTGTCAATTCAATTCTTTTGTTTCGTGGCTTCTAGGAGTGCCATTTGGCCATAATTTATTTCGCTAATGTCGCGTAAAATGAAGAAGACACGATATATATAGAATGATCGGTAGAAAAGAAGAAAAAAAAACACTATCTGATTACATGTAGAAACAGAGCGATTCATTTTAAAATCAGAACCTGCTTTGTCATTGTTCAACAATCACTACTTTTTTTTTCTAATTAAAAGAATTTCTATACTGTAACTCTTTTGATGTAGCTTTCATTAATTACCAGAGGCTTTTTTGTTCACTAACATAAAATAAGCATAGATTTTCATTACCATATAATAACAAAACTAACCTAATAACTCATCGGTTAGGTAATATTATGGAAATTGCACGTGTCTTCTTTTAATTTGCTGTGTAAAGTTATAATAGGTGTGTATATTCTTTTGAAATTTATTTGGGATCATCTTTGACGTAACTACACAATTAGTGGATCCAACTTCTTTCGAAGTCCGTCAATAAGTCAAAAATAACTGAACAGAGTTTTTCACATTCAACTAAGGTGACGATTTTACTTTATGGCTTTCAATGTATGTAAAAGAACATATATAGCATTCGATGTTTGAATTTAGTTTTCACTACGTTAGAGACTTAGAAAATAATTGAGATACGAAAAATTATACATGACATCAAAATACTAATATTTTTTAATTAGATATACCTACTTTTAAATGTTAACTTAGATTACAAAATAACAATTATAGATCCAATCTACCTAGATATAAAACAAGACTTTTGCCATCAATGCTCCACAAAAGGGTAATAGAAATTATAATAGAAATGTCGCGCGAATGAAATGAATATCGAGCGGAAGGGCTTTATGATATCTTATCAAGAACCAATCTTTTTGTGTCGTCTAACTGAATGTAGAATTAGGTTTTAGTTTGCTTCTGACATCTGTGAACAATATCTGCAAATCTATACATATAATAAAATTGTAACTAAGCCGAATCTGTACATTAAATATTTTTTGGAAAATCTTATTGAAATAGACATTATCGATACAGAGGCCGAATCTATAGTTTTTAGAATTTTCGTCTGTTTGTCTGTCTGCCTGTTACCGCATCACAGAAAAACCACTAGGGGGATTTTGATTAGGTATTGTAATAGCTGTTTATCCGGGTCAACATATAGGATACTTTTTACCGCAGGAAAATATCTCATCTCTGAGAAATCTATAATACTAAATGTGAAAACGTAAGTAGGGATGAACCCGAGCGGAACGAGGGTGAGTCGCTAGTAGTAAATAAAAATACCGCAAATGAAGCAAATGTATAAACTATATTAATTAATATTTAAAGCTCATGTTAAAGCAACGTTTGCCACTAATCATTTAATCTGAGCCCCTAAAATAAAATTTAAAAAAGTAAAATCGAAAAGTTTTTTTTTTGTTTGTTTTTTTCTAGATAGTACCTAGAGTAGGAGGCCAGTCAGTTTTGAAAAATTTATTTCATTCATTTATCATTTTATGAGCTATTTACTGAAAAATTCTGTCAACAAATACATTTAGACCCTTTTAAATAAGAGTGGATTATTATATAAATAAAAAAAAGCAGTCACGAGGAGGACTATCGACAGAAGTGAAATCTTAAAACTATAAACAAACAGTTGTTATTTTTGGATATTCAAATTATTGTTTGATATTAAATTAAAATTTGTTAATTAAAACTGTTTGGATCGGCACTCTGAGTGTTAGGGTTAACACGTCACGTGACCATGTCGATGACGACTTACATGAATTTACTCCCCATCCAAACCTGCCTATAGAAGTTATCACTTCAAAAATGCGAGCGGAGCCGCATACAATTAGATAGGCAGTAAATTAATAGAAGCTTTTAACGTTTTATTTGGATTGCGTAAAATGCGTTAACTGATTTTAATGAATCCTTATCAAGATAGAAAACTCCACTCCTAAGTGTGGAATGTTTCTTACTATTCAAATAATATCTACTTCATTACGATTTTGAAATCTGCACTGATTTTTAAGCTTTAAAATTTGTTTAGACAAAAAGTACCTACTTGCTTACTTTACCATAATTGTACCTGGGCGACCGAGCTTCGCTCGGAGTTCTTTTTTGTTATATCGTATTTTTTAGATAAGAAAAAAATAAATACTTGAATAAATTTAAATACAAGAAAAAAAACAAAAGTAAAAACTTTGTATCCGACCGGAATTCGAACCCGGACATTTATGATTATCAATCTTGCACCTTGGTCGCTTGACGACGATGCTAATGCCCGAGCGTAAGAAATTATTAACAATATTTTGCGTGGAACTGCTAGTTTCTTATTAAAAAAAAAGGTTTAGCTTAGGTGTAACTGTAAAATATTTGTGTAGCAACTACGAAATAACAGTGATGATAAACAGCTGCAGCCCGTAAATCATAAAGTCCTTTTAATACAGTTTAAGCAATATTAACATAAATTAACTTGATCTTTGACTTCAAAAATTGAAGCAAAATAATATTAACTTTATAATGTACTTGATATCTATATGACTTTTGATGTAAATTAGATTGTGATAGGTTTATGTATCTAAGTTTTTGGGATTCTAAACTTTAATATGTAATTTGTTACTTAGTTTTTCAATCTTATATTATAAAAATGATTTTATGATGGTTTGTCTGTTTCAAATGTTTCTACGAAACCGTGGCGAGTTGTTATGTGTATAGTTTTTAAGTCAGAATAGAACTAACAATTAGTAATGTATGTAGACGTATGTAAGTATATAATACACATTAAACATATACTCGTACATATATATTACGTATGTATCATGAACCTACAATGTACACATATTGTGTATATGTAATTTGTATGTGTAGGTATATATTGTAGTTTGTACGATATAGTATAAATTTTCCCTTAGAAGCAATTTAAATTACATTTTGTATAATAGAAAGCCTTGAATACAAAATTTGATAAATCTCATCGTGTACCTAATTACATTGCCATTTAAAAAGTTTCTGAATAGTACGTTAACAATGGGTATATATTGTAGGTAATTAAAACTTATACATATCTTTTATCATATCACAATATGTTTATTATGGTATGTCATATATAAGACTCTTCAATGTCAAGGGACGTAATGTCAACCGTTCTTTTTGCTCCCAGTTTGGCCATGAACTTGACATAAAGGGATCTTTACAGATTTATTTCTGGTGATATTATATATATTATATTATTTATATTATATGTATACGAAAAATGAAACAACATTTGAAGGCATTGAGGGCATTTTTTACTTAATATAATACATAACTTTGCCACGTGTATTCGTGTATTTCATTTTATTTCGCCATTTTTATGGATACTGCAATTAATGGAAACATATGTAAAACAATATTTATCTCAGATATCTAATGAAAAAGAAGAATAAATGAATCGGGCGCAAGCTTATTATATTATAAAGTGAAGAGATTATATGTTTATGTATGATAGAAAAATAAATAATTGCTATTAGTTGTATTTCTCTTGTAACACCAGACGTTCTATTAAAAATGTCCTGAAAGTTTCCTTTTACTCCAAGCCTAATAATAATACAAACCATTTAGTAGAAGAATGTGTTAGAAGTGAGCATTATATTGATTTTAATATAGTCCTTGTCCTGTCTATTTTGTATAATAAAATGTTCCCAAAGCCTTCGAATTGGTAATAGTTCGCTAAAGGCACTCTATTTAAGAATAATAATTCGTCTTGTTAAAGAAAATAATTTTGCATAGTTGTTAATTAAAGGATTGTTTTAATTTTAATGGGTCTTTTGTAAAAGGTTTGTCTCTTTGTGTTCTTTAGTGAGTATTAGATATTAAGAAACAACATCTTTGTAATAACAACATTAATTTGTTTTTTGATTTATTTCGTATCTTTGCAAATTCTTAAAGTATTAGATCCATTATTAGATTACAAAATGGAACTCTCGGTAAATTGAAAGTAATCATTCACAAGTCGGTTTACCTGTCTTTTTTCACCATACTGGTAATACCACCATCACCGAGTTCGGCAAAACCAATTTTTATTTACATATCAAAAAAACCTTCAATTATTTTCAAGTTTATTCCTCTGTTTTTAGGATATTCATTAACATTTTTGGAACTTTTTCTAACAATGGAATTCACTTTGTTAAACTCACGCCGGAGTCGCCTATTTTAGAAAGGGTCGCAACCGCAGACGGTACTTTATAAGCTACAATTAATTATTTATTTCAACGCTTTATTTACATTCTCTACGCTATTTTTGTTAAAAATAGAATTTTCGTCTAAATCAAATGCCATGTGCCACACATTGCACATAAACTGTGTTATTATTATGAATACAAGTTCTAAGACGATTGCCTTGTATTCTAAGATCGATCGTAAGAAGTATCGATAATTGTACGTCAAAAACAGGAGAATTTCAATCAAATCAATATAGGCGTAGTAATTTATTTAAATAAGTTGAATTTACGAAGCCGAATTTGGTAATTGTATCAGTTAATTTACAGACACAAACGTATTGTATAGATAAAGTTTTTATTTTGTCACCGTAAAACTCTACAATGATAAAGCAAAGCTTTTATCTTTGAGACAAAATGAATTTTATTTCAGGTCGATTTTTCTTCAGGCCATATATTTTGTATTGTCCTTTGACGACAATAAGCTGTTATAGCAAAGGAGTTATAAGTGTGGTATTTTTGCAAAGGAAATTCTAGCTTATATAATTCTATATTTCTCACTGTCTGAAAACAGATACGAACACGTGTAACGACTACATACTCGTTCGCATATGAATATTATAATAACCTGAAAATAAAAAAGTAGATTCTTAAGTTGTTTTTGCTTATATTAATTAGTAAGTGGATATAGAACTAAGTTTTTTAGATTATAATGTATTTTTGTATTTGTCTCAGTACTTTCTCATTAGAACTCAGCAACTTGTGTATACTTCACTACATTTAAGTATGCTTTGCAAAGTCTAGTTTTCATTCAAGAAGCACTGTAGAGTCGCGTTTTTGTGAAAGCAAGAAAAGTCGTTTGTAATGGAGGCAGAATATTTAGAGGTCTCTATATTTTTTAAATGTTCTTGAAACCTTATAATATAATATCATAATGAAAAACTGTAATGAAAACATTACAATAGAGATCCATTTAAATGAAATCTCAATTTGTCACATGATTTAACTAAAGTAAACATTTAGATTTTGTTAGCCTTTGGTAAATTGTTGGCTCGTTTATGTGAGCAAAATTTGATTTACATTACGCAGGTAGCTTGCTCTCTGACCTTTAATATCTACAAGCTTCTCGGATGTACAAAAATCTTATGAAAATAATTTTTGGTATTTTGTATATAAATTATTTAATTTAAAAAAATAAAATACCAGACGTAGCCATTTTAAACTATTAAAATAGTTTAAAAATTGTCTTATTAATATTCTAGTTAGAAGGCAACACAAATTTGGCTAAATTACCTATTATTTTAAGGGACAATCCTCTTGTTAAGGCCTTTGAACAGTAATTTCGTATTCTACTCGTGTAAAAATATTCGTCAAAATAACATTTCGCTAAGCGCCTTCACGGTCGAGGCGGAGCTATAAAAGTAATAGCTACTTGGACTTTACTGCCTTGTGATAAAGTTCGCTTTCATTTGCGCCTGTATCGAATATTCAGGCATTGAGTGTAGCTAATAAATTGGAGTAAGTAGGAAGTATATAGCGCTTTTATATTGGAACACGATTGAAGCCTGTAACGATCTAAGGCTTTTTGCGCAGGTTATCTACTGCTTATGGCTTTGGTTTTTATGCACGTAGATATTGTCTATTTATTACCAGATTTACTGTGATAGGTATTGTCATACGTTTTTTTTTTAAATTTATAGCTTGTAAATATTAGAATTCAATTTTGGCTGTACTAAATTAATATTAGCTCGATACCTTCTTTTTCAAATACAGAATATTATAAAACTGAACTTTAATTTTTTTTTCGGCAAGTAACCTGTAAAAGTAATCTACTTTTTAGACTTTACTTTTTAACAGATAAATAATAATCTATACATATAATAAAATTGTAACTAAGCCGAATCTACCAAAGTGGTTAGAGAACCAAAAATCAAAATAAATCCGCGAAAAAATCCGCAAAAATAGTTTTATTTAAAAATCTTATTGAAATAGACATTATTATCAATACAGAGGCCGACTCTATAATTTTTTGAATTTTTGTCTGTCTGTCTGTCTATTACCGCATCACGGAAAAACCACTGGAGGGATTTTGATGAAATTTGGTATCATGATAGCTGGTTATCCGGGTCGATATATAGGATACTTTTTACTGCGGGAAAATATCTCATCTCTGAGAAATCGATAAAAAACCTTAAATCGTAAGTCGCGACGAACCAGAGAAAAGCGAGAGTGAGTCGCTAGTTTCTCAATAATATTCTAATGTGCCATTAGTGCTTTATTCTAGAATCATCACGTTATCGAAGTTATTTATTAAGAACTAACTAATAAGTTAGTTTCTTTCTTCATACTTTGAATATGTGTATAAAGTTCCTCTGAACATGTATATTTAGTTAAGCGACATGTGCAAAGTTTTTCTTGCTGTTATAAAGAAAATTAAGTTTGCTCTTCTCTTGTTGTTGCTTCCCGAACTAACAAGATTGTTTTTAAAGTTTTCTCAACTTGAATGATAGTCGTAAAGTTTTATTAACAGTAAGTTCTTTGTGCGGTAAAATGTTCTTTAAACTTTTAAAACGCGCCATTTCCTGATCTTAACTTATTATAAAATTATGAAGTTAGTTTTTCTATATCAAGGTATTTATTCATCTTCGATCATAAACAGAAATGAAGTGATTAAATGATATACAGTGTTAAAATATTTTTCCTAACGTAAAGCCTTATATTTTACCTAGAGATTACATATATTCATCGATAATATATTTCAGTCGTATTCAAGAGTACTTGCGAATAAAAATGTTCAAGTACCTACTCTCAAAGCTCTTAGTTCTCTTCACATACTGTAAATATTACCGAAATATAGCGTCAGAAAGTAGAGACGCGTGTACAATGTGATGTACATTGTTCTAGAAACAATTTTCTTCACAGACGTTTTCTTCAAAGACGTATGTATACCAATTACGTTATTCTGAGAGTAGCGCGTTATCAGCTGATAATTAGATATTTAATATTTACATAAAAGTCTATTCTTATATAGTAGGTATATATATATATATATATATATATATATATATATATATATATATATATATATATATATATATATATATATATATATATACATACACTACTTAATAATAATTCACTGTGTGCCCACGTTTCTTTATAGTCCACATTTGCTATCTATTGTATACAAAATCTAAAACAAAGTATTCACTTCTATTGATTAAACTAGTATGGATCAATACAACACTTAAGCAAACAATTAATAACATCAGTATCATCTTGTCCTAAAGAATTACATTTCCAAGATATTGTAAGGTAACGATCGCTGTATGAAAACTATGAAAACGATTCTTTAAATATATGTAACTGACACGTAATCAGTTCATTTTTGATCCCCGATGCAAAAAAGAAGTTTTATAATTTTATTACCGTGTGTATCTGTTTATCTGTCTGTGGCATCATATCGCCCAAACGGATGAACCTATTGTAATTTAGTTTTCTTTGTTTGAAAGATGACTTAATCGAGTGTTTTTAGCTATAAATCAAGAAAATCCCTTCAGTCATTAGCAAGCTCTCAGCTCTTTTCTAGACGGTAAAAGGATCTGAGCAACTTCCACAGAACTAATCTATTCAAAATTTGGTATCCCGTTACTTCAATGATATAGCAACGATATGCTAAGCTTGGCCTCGAGCTGGAGCGTGGGTACCTAGAATTTGCAATATCTCAACTTTTTAATAAAATACTACAGAGCTTTCGTGTTTAGGCTCATTGAAATGGCTTCAATGAAAAGGTTATTCTGTTAAGGGTGTTTTTTAAATTCCTAATTTAATTTGTAACGAAATTTTAGTTTGAAATATTTCGGAACCGTGGCATTTTAAGGCGTTTACATTGCTGATACTTTTATATTTATTTAAGTGTCCGCTATCCATATATTATATTCGTTTTATAGTGCGCCGTAAGTTTTAATTAAAGTAAAAATGTGAAATATTATAAAACTACTATCCCGTTTATGATTTATCATTAGTTTTTATATAGGGTATTATTGACATCTTACTTACTATCTTGTTTTACAGGTCCTCAGTTCTGACACAGAGTGGCATTTCGCGCATCGAGGCTTACCGCACGCGCGCCCTCGCAGGTCCATCGCTCATACTCGCTTGCTGAAACGTCACCCACTAGTAAGGATCGATTATTATTATTTTTTTAATATTAGTTATGAAATATTTGGCAAAAGTTATTGTTTAACTCTTTCTTTTATTGATATTTAAGAAAGGATATAAGCATATAAAACTATACGCAAAGGTTTAATCGCCAAAGTTTGAAAGAAGTATCCATAGAGTATTGTATGAATTAAATAAAATATCAATAACGAAATACGAGACAAAAAATATGTGCTTAATTTGCCTAAAGTATCATTTATTTCAATTAATTTTTATTTTAAAAACAATTCTTTCAATTGAATATGGGGCTATCAAGACATATAAACGTATTATATGATAAAATATTTCTACCTTTTTATATCAATACTAGTACACCATAGCTGAAAAACAACCACTATTTTAAATGGTTAGTTATTTTATAAAGAGTTTCATCTGATCATGCGATAGTAACTTTAAAGCTACCGTAAGTAGATACCATTTTCAACAAAGTAGTTACTTTAAGTCTTAGGAAACACATTAGTGGATTACTTTTCTATTTTAAACTTTGACTTGAGCAAAGTATATCTAATCCATTTCTATGTTACTTGAGTTAACAAAGTATATTGAGTTTGTAACTAACAATGTTATTCAGCTAAAACTAGAACGTAGGTAATATTTTATTACCCATTTTTATTACAAACTGTTATTATTAGACTTTGAAAATTTTTGATAATGCCACGAAGAAATATGATCAAAATCCATCGATTATGACGAATAGTTCTTAGATATACGAGTACAATACATACTTTGTTATTAGGTTCATACGGCAGTCCAACAGACCGGCTTCAAGCGAGTCAAGCGAGGGTTCCGCCCGCTTCGTCTACCGGAAACCGTGCCGGCCGCTGAACCTCGAGACCCTTATTTCCCTCTGCAATGGTATCTGAAAAATACAGGACAAAATGGAGGGAAACCCAAATTGGACTTGAATGTAGAAGCGGCTTGGGCTCAAGGGTATACCGGTGTGAATGTGACTACGGCTATAATGGATGATGGTAAGTTAATAGGACTCATAACACTGGCTTTTCAAAACATAAGTAATTTATTTTCTATTTTGTTCGACTTGAAATACAATGCGTTTTATTGCCGCTAAGTTGTTATAAAGCTTTGTTGTGAATCTTGTTCGTATTAATACAATGTTACAAACTAATTTCTCTCGTAATCGAAAAGCAGTGATTAAAAATTGAAATATGTACCACTAAATAAAAAAACGGATAATCAATACTTACCGTTATTATTACCTAACTAATACGTTTACGGCCCAACGCCCTGCTAATTAACTTCTACTATTTCAAGAACATAAGAACCTTCAGTGTTTCCAGAGTTATTCGACACGGCTTGCCCTTTCTTCGTCTAGGTCACTGTCTGAGTACTAAGTACTTGTAGCACATCAATTATCTTTAGCACATCAGCTTAACTTCTTAGTAACTAAAGTTAGTTAATTTAATAATAGTTTTAAATATATGAATACAATTTTTAACTTTTTTGTTACAATTTTGAACATATAGGATAATATAAAGATTATATGTCATGTGGCGAATAACTAACTATTAACAATATAAAATTATTAATTAGATATTTTTGAAATAATACTTCTTTTTGCGCGTTAATCTCCCAAAGATGGCGGACTATTTTTTTTATGCACCCCCATGATATGGATATCAAATGAAAGGGATTGCTACGAAAAATACAAATAAAATATAAACTAAAAAAAGCAAGCTTTCATTTAAATGCTTTAAAAAAATAAGAAGTATAATTTTTACATGCGTACATAAGTACAAACACACTTTTTTAATTAAACCTTTATCAATTGTATTTAATATCTTTATTTTATATAGTATTGGCGCGCAGAATAAACATTTTTAAGTTATTTTTGTTTCGTTATGTCAAGGAAGTATAACTTCTTACGTGCGTATATAAGTACACACAACTTTTTAAATTTATATTTGGTACCTCTAAGAGAAAAGTAAATGATAAGGATCGCCATCAAAGCTACTTAGTTAATAGATAAGGGAACAAACGATGTGGCATAAAGCTGTTCTACTCTTTTAGACATAGCAAAAAGCCTTTTAATATTTTATTATTTAAATGTAATTTGTGGGGATTATTGTGTAAATTAAAAATATTCTCTTTTTCATAGGTGTTGACTACATGCATGCAGATTTGAAATTTAATTATGTAAGTATTAAATATATTTTTATTAAATATGTAGTATTGTGTATATGTGATTTAGTTAACAATGTGCTCACTCTTGCATTAGAATTACGTATAAAAAATAGAATTAACCTTAAAGATTGTGCGTTTAACAATTGATGGAGTATTGGAAAGGACAAAAAAATGAGAAATCATAATATCATATTGTCCCTAGGTATTTATTTTTATATTCCAAATTTCAACAAGAATGAAGTGGGCTCTTACGGCCATTGCCTTATCCCAATTATTTGCGGGGACTACTTACAAAATCAGAATAAACTTACCAGAAGTCTTGTGTATGATTTTATCGTGTGTATGACTTTATTCCAAATGATTAGGCTTTATGGAAGAAGTAATTTTTTTTTACTAAATATATTTTCTTATATGTTATTTTTAGGGTTTCGCACCTCAAAAGGTAAAAAAGGAACCCTTATAAGATCACTTTTTTGTCCGTCAGTCCGTCTGTTGGTTTGTTTGTCCGTGTGTCACCACCAATTTTCTCAGGAACGGGTGGACCTAGCAAGTTGAAATTCATACCAGATACTGAGGTCTATAGTCCCTATTAGGTGTATAAAAATCAAGGTCCGGAATCAACACAAACAAGATATGGGCAAATTTAGATTTTCGCGAAAACTTGTGAGTACCAAAGGTCTCAGAAATCTGTTTACAGTTTCCTACAAATTTGTATGGAACCCTCGGTGGGCGAGCCCGACTCGCACTTGTCCGGATTTTATTATAATAAATCTTTATTATAACACCACTTGCCTTACGGAAAAGGAAGGAAAACATCGCGAGGAAACCTGCATGTCTGAGACAGCAGAACCTAGCAAGTTTTCGAAAGACACGTGAAGTCCGCCAATCCGCACTTGGCCAGCGTGGAGGACTATGGCCTGATTCCCTTCGTATTGAAGGGAGGCCCGTGACCAGCAGTGGGACGTTTAAAAAGGGCTGAATACATATATACAAGATTATTTCAACAGAGAATTCACAATTAAATAAATGTAAATATTATTTAATGAGGATTAATAAACTAAGAATAATATTATAAACTAGCGCTCGGCTCGAGTTTGTCCCTAATTACGGTTTAACGTTTAGTGTAGATTTCTCAGAGATGAGATATTTTTTCACAGTAAAAAGATTCTTATGTGTTGACCTAGATAACCAGCTATTATTATACTAATTTTCATCAAAATCTCTCCAGTAGTTTTACCGTGATGCGTGAGGCAGACAGACAAAAACTCTAAAAACTATAGATTCGGCCTTTGTATCGATAATAATGACTATTTCAATAAGATTTTCCAAAAAATATTAAATGTACAGATTCGACTTAGTTTGAATTTTATTTTATGTATAGATAACACTTACTATATATATACCTATTAATTATATATTTATACTTATCTTAGAGAACGTCTATTTAAGTTTATTTAATCCTAACCACTACTGAATCTGTCCAAGTTATCTCATTTGTTTTGCTCCTGAATTTTAAATGGAAATCTCTTATTCATGAGTCATGACCAAAAAAGGTTCAAAGGCGTTAGTAAATTTTCTTGATTATAACAGCCGTTTTATTAACAACAAAGGGAAAAAGTCTATCCCGTGACTATGATTGCTGTAAAGCATTCGAAACGCCGCCGGGAACCAAAAATCTAATCAAATAACCAAGAATCAAAATCCGCGAAAAAATCCGAAAAATACTTAGTTTTATTTAAAAACGAAAAAATATCGTTAAATTATATAGGATATTCTAGACTTCCAGCGTAATACAAACGTTGTTATACATGTTTATGCTCCCAAATGGATTCAATGTGTTATTTTTTATTTGGAAAGCTGTTTAATCGTGATGGTTATTGGGCCATTATCTATGTACTGAATTTCATTGTTTTCCAATTCATTTGGAGAAAGTTACTTAAACTTTGACCGATAACTAGAATGGATAATCTTTTGAATTTATTATGTTAATACTGAAATAAAACAACGATCTTATAATCTTGATGATTTTCATTTTATTTATGTCTTCGCAAGTACACACACAAGTAAAAAAAAATTAACGTAAAAATTTATTTAAAATAATATAGGACAGTTTATAACCAAATATTCTGTAGGTATATATATATAACCTATTAGTATATTGGAACTTTTAAAACAAAAACATTATTTTTTAAATAACAAAGTAAAATAATGACTGTTGTTTATAATATTGTAACTATTATTAAAACACATGGGTACGCAACCATAAAAAAAAATATTTAGGAACTTTTTTAAGGCCGCATGAACTATGGGATAAGTGATGTAATGAAATAAAAAAATGCGAGAGGAATAAGCCTAAACAAAATTAAATCTTTCGAGTGAACGCAAAACGTGCGAAAAAAATTGTGAAACTGTATTTACATGCACCATTGAATTTCAAGGAATGGTATGCAAGATAGCGGCTACGCTTTTTTCTGTTTGTTCGGGAGTATTTTCTATTAAGAGATAAGATTTTACTTTAATTTTTTGCTTATTTTTTGGGAAGGCTATAAAATATTAGCATTTAAATTAATTCCACTCATATTAATAAATACAATTGCAGTTTTTCGATTCCAAAAAGTTACATAATTTATGTTTTAGCTATGCCGGGTACGTATAACATTATTTATTTATTTATTTGTTTATTATATAAGTTAAAAAATATATTTTTTAAAACTGTTTTAGTTTAGAGATATAAAATCTGGAATATAATAGCCGAGCTGTCAATGTCACGGAAAAGTGAAAATGGCCCGGAAATTGGCGGGAAAAATTCCCGCTAGTGTCAGTCTGTTAATGTATTCATTTGTTTGTTTAACCTAGAAAATATAATTGTTACAAAATAGCCGCCCATTTATTTTGTTAAGTTAAAATATATCACAATGTGATATATTTTAGTGTTAATAATAAAAATGTAGCTTAGGGATTTATTACTGCATTTAAATTATAAATTTTATTATAGTTGATAAATCATGTTCCTTTGTTGCAGAACGCTGAGGCTTCGTACGATTTCAGTAGCAACGACCCATTTCCTTATCCCCGATATACAGATGATTGGTTTAATAGGTAAGTGTAATTTTGTTGGTTACTCAATATTTATATCTGTTTTAAGTAGTAAATTACCCCCTACTAAATTATTTTAACCCTTTAGGTCGCATTTACAATATTAATGAGTTATTTTTAAATATTAAAATAAATAAGTTCTTGTTCTATATGAGGAATTTTTGATTTATAATATTCATATAGGAGCAATTTTAAGTGTAGCAAAAGAAACTTTTAATGTTCGAAATGTTTTAAATTGTTTGAATTTTGTCATTATAAATTTAAAGGGTTAATTGAAAAAGTTTAGAGACTTAAATAAACCTGAGAGCCTAAATACATCTTAATTATGTTATATATTTTATAGAATAAGATTAAATTGAAGTAACCTAATAAAAAGAGCGTAAATGTAGGTTAGGATTTTCTATTTTTATTTAAAATTATAGATTGTGATATTACGTACAAAACAAATAAATATATTGTCTATTAAAATATATTTTTTTTAAATTTCTACTGCGTGGATTAACTTTTAAAAACTTGTGACACAAAATAAAAATTAAGCTGAACATGTAGAAATACGAGTATTTAATTTAATTTTAGAACTTTTTAAACCTTAAGTGCGTACTCCTAGACCAGCCTACCCTATATGAATAATGAAAAAAATGGGGTGACACTCCACATATCAGAAATGAAGAAGAAATTCATTATATACAAGTGTGTACTTTCAAAAGGTTGAAAAATAAGATGTTTCAAAAAAAAATTTATTACGTAAATAGTTGTCGAGTGAGTATAAGATCATACTTTTAAAGTTGCAAACGTTTTGTCTCCATGAGACCCCTAACGGAACGGACAGAAATACAGCAAAAACTCGAGATATAGGTGATTAAAATTCAAAATTAATACTTTAATGCATTCGTTTATATTCGTTGTATCTGTTTATTATATTTTGAAATATAATATTATCGGTTGCTACTTTGCTAATTTAGCAGCCGCAATAAATAACTTTGTTTTTCATAGTATCTTTAACAAAAACAATGAGATACAAACAGATTGTTGCTCTCGATAAAATAAATTAATTTTAACAAATGATAAGTATTAAAACATAGTACAAATGTAAATTTTTATTTGGAATTTTTAAATGTATTTTTATGCACATAAATATTTTACTCTACACATAAAAAAAAGTTAATGGTTATTAACATGAAGTCGCCATTATAGAACATATGTATACATATAAATATATATATCAAGTGATTCTGGTAGGATACGAATGTATGGCATAAAATTGCACAGGGTATTTGGGACCAGCCTATGTAAGACTTTTTCAAATTAACGCCAATATTTGACATTTTAAATTTTAAATAAAACTATCTTTTGCTGATTTTCGAATTATTTATAACAAACATGGTCAAGGGAAAGCCTTCTCTTGAGAGCCTAAAGTAAAAATAAATCCGCAAAAAATCTGAAAATATAGTTTTATTTAATACAACTCAGTGCAATTTTAGTAAATAGTAATGAAACTATTATTAAACTTTATATTCATATGAACGTAATAAAACGAGTAATTAAATACTCGGGAAACTTTGTATATTAAAATATTTAACGATCGTTCCTATTTATTTCATTGGAAACAACACAAATAAAACTCAATTTTATTAGTCATTCACGATATTGCTCCTGTACTTATAATTGTTTATTATGTAGACCATTAACTTGTAAATTGTCATCGCTTTCAGACTTATGAGTAACCATAAATAGGAGAAAAATAAAAGGGGAAACGATATACTATGATTTATATCTCCATATTTTGAAGTTTGAAAGACCCGTACTTATTATTCTTACCTATTAGGTATTTAGTAGGCAGTGGTAGCCCAGTGGTAACACGCTCGCTTGGGAAACCTCGCACCTCTGATATTTTCATTTGCGAATCATTTCCAACATGATTACCACTTGTTTTACGGTGAATATAAACATCGTGAGGAAACCTGCATGTCTGAGAAAACCTAGCAGTTTTCAAAAGACATGTGAAGTCCGCCAATCCGCACTTGGCCAGCGTGGTTGGACTATGGCCTGATCCCCCTCGTACTTAAGGGAGGCCCGTGCCCAGCAGTGGGACGTTAAAAATGGCTGAATACATTTATCAAATTATCAGAGAAAAGATAATAGGTCTGTGCAATTATTATTAATGGAGACCTGATGTTTTTGCATTTGTTGTTGCAATATAAAATCGATCTAAATCATTTATAAATGATGTATGTGTATATATATGTAATCTAATTAATGATGTAAAAAAAAATATTTAGGCTCTCTTAGGCCTCTTAGGTAAAAAATGAAAGTATTGTATTTCTTTGTTTAAAAATTCTATTCATTAATTATTACTGAATAATAGCTATTTTACTTAAAACAGCCATGTGAACTATGTTACTTGTAAAAAATTAAAATTTACACTTAAAAGGAACAACTCAATATCTATCATACTAAAGGTATTTACTAAATTTCAAAGGTATTTCAAAGGTTTTGTAATTTCAAATAGTTGTCAATCCATTTCGAGTTTGTCTTCAATACAAACTCTCTAGCTAACTTAATTGGAATTTCGTTTAGGAAACATTCAGCCGAAATTAGTTTTTAAGCCTTAGGCATATTTTAGTAATTACATGTTTGCTTAAAACCTGGCGCTAATAATAATTTTGGTCGTATTTCTCAAATCATTACTTTTGATTGTATGTATTTACTATTTACATACATACATACAAAGTAGTAATGATGTATGTATGTTTGTATTGAATTCTTTTGAATGATGGGGGGGGGGGGGGTGTAAGGCCCCACCACACCGCCACCACACCGGCTAAATATGGACTATGGGCCTTTTTATGGATTTTTGAATAGTTTAAGATACCGGCTGTACTTCAGTATGTAGGACGCGGCTCCTGGAGGAGTGGGTGGTATTTTTGGATAAGAGGGCAGGGCGGGGGAAGGAGATGGGGGGGGCTCGATTGTGGGTCCATATTTATTTTGAGGAAACGGAAGAGTGAGAAGTTATTAAGACTTAAAGCTATAATATTTCCGTACATTATTATGACATTACTGCAATTTTGACACTTGGAAATGTCAAAATATCAATTCCAAGTGCCAAAATGAGTCACATCTATCACCGAATTTTAAATTAACATAAAGCACTAATGATAACAGGGGTTCTGGGTTTGAAATAAAAAAGACCTAACTACTAACTACAAAGACTCAAACTACACGTACGTTATCCAAGTCGGACTGTCACTGAAACTGAATCGAAAATAAATAAAACTTAGATTAAAAAATAGTCTACTTAGTTTATAAACTGCATGAGTACACTTAAAATACTAAGAACACTTAAAACTATAGTAATACTATTAAAACAAAAAACTAAAACTGAACGTATGCGAAAATTAACGAAAACTAATACTTACTAGAAAATAATATGAGAAAAATAACTATGAAAAAAGAGCAAAAAAATGAAAACCTAAGCGTGTGTAATGTGTACAGATCGTATTTAAAACGTAACTACGGACGACCCCCAGGGGCGCGAGGATGAGTTGCTAGTTTATATATATTCCAAAAACTAAGTAATCTGATGACAATTTTCTTTTTAATATGCATAACTCTTAACTAATTATTAAGCGATAATCTGTTATGTCCTGAAAGCGGTAAATTAAACAGAAATTGACAGTTTTGTCATAATTTAAGATTATTTTGTTTAGATTATTGTTTTTAGTGAAATTATCAAAATATTAATACAATAAAGCCTAAATTGTTATGAAAATAAGGATTTTACACGAAAAAGGATGTTTACTATTCGTTAAAGGTATATTTATCTTTTGTAATGACTTCTTTAGGTATAGTACGTATGGAAATGTTCTAATTTTTTAGTCTCCTTAACTTTTGACTCCTTCGTTTCCTCAAAATAATTTTAATATATTTGAACTCTTTATTACCTTCCGTATCCGAAAATGCTACCCACTTCTCCAGGGGCCGCGTCCCATATACTAAACTTGTGCCAAGATACCTATATAAATAACATAAAAATTCTAATTTCCTTTTACTCTGAGCTTGAAGATAATACAGTTCTGGTTATTACTTAGTTTTTTACTATAATTACATGTTATATGTTGTTTAAAGAAGAATTACCCTCGCTCTTCGAGCAACAATACTATTGTTAATCGAAGCCATCGCTACGCCAAAACTCTAAAGGTAGCCACTAACCTATGTGTCACTACTCACTCCAGATAACTTTTATGTATCTGTAGAACTTAATTTTATGAAAATCCGTTTAGTGAAGATGAATGAGTGACAAACATCAAATCGGACTAGTCCGATTTTCGAATTTGATTTCAATTAAAAAAAATGTGCTGAGTACTTGTTAATTATATTTAATACTAAATAAAATGTTTTTAATTGTAGTCATGGCACGCGATGCGCGGGTGAAGTGGCGGCTGCCCGCGATAATGGAGTATGCGGGGTCGGCGTCGCATATCATTCTAAGGTAGCGGGTAAGTAAAAATATCTACATTAATAAATTAAAATTATATTTCGTAATTATTCTAGTATAAGGTTAACTAAGTTATTTACAAAAAAGAAAATATATGACAATTAAAAAATATACTTATTATATACATACATGAAACAAATGTAAAAAAACCTAATTGTTACTGTGCAAATCATGTCCATGTGGAATTGTGGCAAGAGCCACTATATTGTGGCCAGCTGCATTCCCCCTGCGAAGAACGAGCCAGCTCTCATGTCACTTGTTTTTCATCGACAATCCATCTCTTCTGTTGCCGTCATCTCGACTTATTCTAGAAAGTTCAATAAGAGCAGGAACGTCAATAGTGGCGAAAGCCCTTTTGATGTTATCATTTAAAGAACCATGACGGAAAAGTCTAACTGAGTCTGTCTATAGCAGTTGACCACTTTGGAAAAGTGAAAAACAATGAGAACTTAAAATAAATTATAAGTTTGAAATTTACAAAACACCTCAAAATTAAGTTGAAAGCAATTTTGTAGTTATAATGT
The DNA here is from genome assembly GCA_033884665.1 of Argynnis bischoffii washingtonia. Taxonomy (NCBI): domain Eukaryota; kingdom Metazoa; phylum Arthropoda; class Insecta; order Lepidoptera; family Nymphalidae; genus Argynnis; species Argynnis bischoffii. The sequence goes on from CM066625.1 coordinate 5,140,732, forward strand.
GTACTGTACGAACTCATTACCTACACTAATGTTATAATAAAGTTTGTGACTTATACAAGATTCGCTAGTTACTACTAATATGAAGGATTTTCGAAAAAAAAACCGTAACACAAATTATACTACTTCATTATGTATTATCACTTAGCTTCATTTTCATGTTAGTGTATGACTTAGTTCCTGAAGAACATTCAAACGATAAATAAGACGAAACATTTTTTTTTAAAACATAAGCTATCTCTGCCATGAATTACGCTGTGAAAAAGTAACAAACATATTCCAATTCCAGTAATATTAATGTGATTAAGTACTATCATTATTCTACTTGCCCGGTTTTTGAATATTCACCGTCATCATATATTTACCGATTCTATTTATAAAGGACACAAAGAGTAGTTTTTCGTATATACGTATAAGTATATTTATTATCAAGAAAAATCAATGCAATTGATATATACCCTTACCCTAAAACGAAGTGATCCAATCTAATCCAACACACTGTATCTTCAGATTAATAGTATAAAATCATTCCCCTTGTATTAAATAAATACAATGCGATAAATTGGAAACGCACTTGGTTGTAGATATAATATGAACTTTTAGTTCATATACCTACATATTATATCGATTAATCACAAGAATTTTATACAAAGCTGGCTGTCAGTGCATTTCTATATCCCAGAACCCAGCCAATATATATATTTATGTTATAAAAATTTAAAATAACTTATCTAACTCACCTCTATATATTAAAATCTTTTTCATTGGCTAGCAACCCACGTGCTACGTAAAAATGCTCAGATCACGATCTTTTCCGACTTAATTCGTAAATATCATCATACCGGTTGCATATTTTCGCAAAATGATCTATACAAAATAATATGTATTTAGCATGTTCAAAGTTATTCCTAGCGAATTCCTCTTCTTTTTAGTGAAAATCGTATGAAAATTATGTACAGTACTTTCTCAGATTAGCCCCCATTAACACAAGCTCAGTGTAGCGAGGAAAAAGACCCCACTTACAAAGTTTAAGAGAAAGTAATTTATATTACGTAATGAGTGTTAATTTACTTACCGACAGACAATAACAGTCAATTTTGTGCTTTTCGAAAACCCTACATTAACATATTAATTCACAGCAACTAATAATAGCTATTAAAAATGTAATATATAGTTTATTTAAATATAGAGCTTGTATACGCGTATATTTACCTAAGCTCTTTCTTTTCTTCTTCTTCTCTTTATATGTATATTAAATGTGCGTTTAAATTTTAAAAGAACTAATTTACATACTAACTTTATAATCCATTTGAAGAAATAAAGTCTTCGTTTCTTTAAGTGGACGTAAATGTGATGCAGATTGATTGTTTTAGACCATTTGTGTTTTGTTTTAAAGCAGTTTTTAGGTAAAGCTTAAAGCTTAATACCTACTAGGTACTAGTCATATTAATTCAAATCGTTTTTAAGATGCTTTGTTAAACTTTGTTTCATTTTACGTTATCTCTACTTGGTATAATAAATTATGTGGTCTAGTATTATTTTTAATAATAAACAAAAAAACGTGGATTTTATTAAAAACATAATTTAACATCTTCAAGCACGTTAAAATTTTGTTCCTTAAACATAGTCTCACAACCATGTTTTTTTTTACATTTTTTAAATACTTTATATCAGTTATTTTTTGTAAATTTTTTGTCCTTTGTATGGGAAAAACATCCTTAAACTTCAAGTTCATAGTTCAAACAGCTTAAACTGCGCCTGTTTCAAATCTGTTAAATAAAAAGCTTTTAAAAGTTTCCAGCCAAGAAAAAAGCGATATTTTGTTTTGACATATAAAATGTTAAGAAGGTGTAGGTACCTGAGAAAAGAAAGAGAGAATTTTACATGTAGACTCACATGTGTACTTCGATCAATAATATGTTAACTCCGTAAAAATCTAGGATACGAGTCACGTAGTTGTTTTGATGTATACATAGTTGCTTTGATGTATACATAGTTGCTTTGATAAATTATCAGGATAAGTTGTTGATAAGCTTTTAATTTATTTGTGACTAACGACTCACCGTCGCTTCGCTCGGGTTAGTCCCGAGCTTGCTTCCCAATACAAACTTTCATCCCCATTTTGATTTGGGTATATCGTAAGCTCAAGCTTAATACCCACTAGTTAAATTCAAATTGCTTTACGGAAGTTTCCCGAGATCTAGTTTTATCGCAAGCTATTTGACAGCTATAAATGTTAGTAAAATATTGTAAACAAGCGAATAGGAAAATGATGGTTCGTCTAGCTTCGCCCTTTGCTCCGCTCATTACAAAGGCGGAGAACAGCGTGTGTCACAATCATCTAAATTTTCTCTCTCCCAAAGAAAGTCTCTAAAAATACTTTAGCCATTCCGGAAATGAGCGAAAGCCAAAGATTATTTCAAAACCAACACGTTTCACACATATAAGTTGATGTACCGCATAGCTACTTTTTGATTTTATATACTTATATATGAATAAACACTATACATTCTAAATTGTAATTAATTTTTATAACTACATATATGTATATATAGAACAATTTTGTATAGATAAATAATTGTCTACACGAAAACTTTAATAATAAAAAGATAACAAGTAGGTACTGTTTGTACTTGTGGAATAGGCTTCGTTATTTAAAAGGGATTTTTGTTTGACACAAAATCCCTATAGAAGTTTACCCCTTTTAGTAAATTGACGCTCCAATCTAACGTGCTCATACATGTACAAATATTTGCATCACTCACGTCTTCTTTCAATGGAATGAAAATGTTTTGTTGCTTAGTAATTTGAGAAAGATAAAATGTTTCAAACAAAACCTCAAAGAGACACAATATCATTGTGATAAATCGTAGATTTTACTTTATTTTAGTACTCTTTTACTAACTTGCTTTTTTTCTGTATCTTTGTATGTTCATTGTAACCATCGTATTCGACTAAATATTAGTATGGGGTTTTAAATCTGTTGGTTAATAGATAGAGCAGCATTTTAGGACCTATGCACACTCATAATATTTTGATAGAATTTAAAAATGCACTTTACTGGGATTCTACATAAATATTAGTTCTTAGTAGTATTGATTTACATATGTTAATACGTTTTACTAGGTATGTTTTATGTGTTACATCATTCAGATTCAGATTACTCAATGAATATAAAGTACAGTTTAGTAGCTACTCTCATTATGTATACATTTTATTTTCAGAAAGTTTTGAATATATATTACGTAAGATTTACGAGCTTGTTGTGTAGTGTGTACACACATGAGCTATTCATAAAACCAAACATATCTTCATAAATAATTATAAGATATAGTAGTAAAGATGGTTTATAAATATAACGAAATATATTAACCACTTGTTATGGTTTAGAATGTTTAAAAAAAATAATGTTTCATATTTGTTCCCTCGGATAAAATATATTGAACTTCGTAATTTTTTTTATCACAACTCTATATGAACGAATGTTATTATTTATATCTATTGATAGTACAGCTTATTGCAATAAGATTTTATAAAGAATGTGTAAAATATCCAGACGAATGAAGGATTTTATCAATTCATATAATATGTTTGTTTTCATACACGTACGTACACAATATATAGCTATCTCTTTTACCTTTGTTACGTACAAAGAGATCATAAAACCTTTTAATATTATTGATTTCCCTTAGAAGTTCTAATAAGAATAAGTTAGAGTCACATCATGTGATAGCTTATTGCAATAAGATTTTATAAAGAATGTGTAAAATATCCAGACGAATGAAGGACTTTACAATTCATATATTATGTTTGTTTTCATACACGTACGTACACAATATATAGCTATCTCTTTTACCTTTGTTACGTACAAAGAGATCATAAAACCTTTTAATATTATTGATTTCCCTTAGAAGTTCTAATAAGAATAAGTTAGAGTCACATCATGTGATGAGGTGTATCTGAAATCGAGTTACGCAAACCTATTTTATTCATTTATTTGAGAGAGTTTGATTTCGCCATCGTTATTTATATATTTGTGCAGATCAACATTGTCTAATTGTAATTTTATACATACATTGATTACACGTTTGACTCAGTGTGTAGTGACCATAGTTACTGTGCCAGTGGTCGCGGGTTCGAATTCCGCTGGGGACATTCAATTGTGTGATGAGCACGAATGTTTGTACTCCAGTCATGAGTGTTTATATTAATAATATGTATGTATTTAAAGTTATACACAAATGTTTAGTGTATCAACTATCTGGTATCCGTAACACAAGCCTCGTACCTTACCATGGGACTGTGTTAATGTCCTAACATATTTATACATATAATTAGTAATCCCACTAATTTCATAAAAATTATTTAAATTACAGAGAATGGATAAAATTATCCTCTAGCTATTGTTCTCTGCAATCTTTCATCTTATTGAAAACAAATTTTGCGTGCTAAATATAAATCTTTGAGAGCTTTGTGGCCACGTTGCGACTTGGGGATTGACCCACTGTCGGCTTTGCGGCTTTCAAATAAGGGATAAATTATGAATGATTACTGTGGTCCTCTCTTATTGTAGATTTTAGTCATATAGATAGAGAAGTTAAAAGTATTTTTTGAAGTAAAAAAAGCTAAAATATTTTTTCTTTAAATAATTTACTAAACCACACTATTTTTAATTAAACTTATTTATCTCTAGAATTGAAATTAAAATCATGACCTAATTTAGATGGCTAATGAAATTAGTTGTGCTTTCCAAGTACAATAGCTTTGCTCTTGTTCTTGTATAGTGAACTAAGACGAAGCCAACTAAATTTCAGCCACTAAATTACTCAAGAGATATCCACTAGTTACATCGGAAAACATTTAATATATTTTGTTCTAAATACTTATATATACTCTTAAATACTTTTCGTTCATTTGTAGATTATATTTAAATGTAAACTATGTATGTATACCTATAATAAATAATAATATAAGTAATTATGTCAATGTGTACTTAAACTTAGCTATCAAGTACATAGTTTGCGTCATATATTCTAACTAGCAACTCACCCTCGCTCCGCTCGGGTTCGTCCCTAGTTACATTCAAACGCTTAGCTCAGAGATAAGATATTTTTCCGCAGTACAAAGTATCCTATATGTTGACCCGGATAACCAGTTATCATCATACCAAATTTCATCAAAATCCAGTGGTTTTCTCGTAATGCGGTAACAGACAGACAGACAAAAATTCTAAAAAATATAGATTTGGCTTCTGTATCGATAATAAAGTCTATTTTAATAAGATTTTCCAAAAAATATTAAAATACAGATTCAGCTCAGTTATAATTTTATTATATGTATAGACTACTTCCCTTAGGATTTATTCAAAGGGAAAATAATGACACTTCGCTCACCTCACTCAGTCCTCCGTAAAGCTATTTTGTATACGATTGATCTAAAATAACATTTGGTGAGAAACAGGCGTGGGTAAGATAGCTATATCCATTCATTATTCATTCTCTAATCGGGTAATGGGAAACTCATGTGATGACGTCTTCTCTAAGCCCGTCATTAATATCTAAGCGAGAGATATTACATTAATTATTATTAAGAGGTCTCGTGTGACACGTTTCATTTGTTCCTTTCCACTAGAATATTTGTATAGGTATATAATTTTATTATTAGGTACTTTGTTGACCGCTTAATATAATAAAATTGATTATGTAGGAAGGTGATGTTTTACCGGTGGTAGGACTCTGTCAAGCCTGAGGAGTCCGACTGGATGGGTACCACCCCCTATTTATTTCTGCCACCAAGCAACAATGATTGCATTGTTGTGTTCCGGTTTGAAGGATAAGGTAGCCAGTGCAATTACAGGCAAGAGGCATGTCATCTTAGTCCTCACAGTGATAACGTACCGGCGGTTCTGCAGTTTTATTACGGAAAACCTAAGTGCATGAACCGTAGGTGTTATAGGCGACAGGTATCACTTTCCACCAGGTGGGCTGTCTGCTCCTTTATCACTAAATACCATAAAAAAATAAAAAGGTACTTAACTTAGTTTATCTTTGTCATAGTATTTAAATCCCACTTGAATTATAATAAACCTTTGTATCCATCATAATTTAATAATAAATACATTTAAAAAAAACTATCTTTTCGGATTTTTTCGCGGATTTATTTTGATTTTGCTTCCCGACGCGACGTTTCGATTGCTATACAGCAATCATGGTCACGGGAGAGACTTCCCATAACCTGAGTCTCTCCCGTGACCATGATTGCTGTAAAGCAATCGAAACGTCGGGAATCAAAATCAAAATAAATCCGCGAAAAAATCCGAAAAGATAGTTTTATTTAAATGTCTAATATACGCGTAAATCTAAGAAAGTATTATAATAAAAACATTTTTTTTCATCATAAACTTTTATTTTGATTAAATCTGTAATAGAGTATAGTGAATTTTTTTCACTTTTAAATTAAGTATCAGATTTCAATTGTAATATCAAGTATGTATGTATGAGTAAGTACTCTGTTGTCCATTAAATTTATATCTTAATAGAGTATTCTATTTTGGCCATACTTGTTGATAACTTTGTGCTCAAACTATAGATATTTTTATAACGCTGTATGATTACCGAATAAATAAATAAATAAATAAATATGTCAATACTTGATGTAAAATAAGCATAATATGAATACTTGTACGTATTCAGCCTTTTATAACGTTCCACTTCTGGGCACGGGCTTCCCATCAATACGAGGGGGACCAGGCCATTGTTCACCAGGTTAGCCAAGTGCAGGTTGGCAGACTTCACATGCTTGTCGAAAACTTGCTAGGCTATCTCAGACATGCAGGTTTTCTCACGATGTTTTCCTTCACCGTAAGGCAGGTGGTAATCATGTTGGAAATGATTCGCACATGAAAATATTACAGGTACAAACGAGACCCGGGATTCAAATCCACTTTACTCGGTTTCCCAAGCGAGCGCGTTACTACTGAGCTATAAATACTAAGTGCTTCTTAATATCTATAACGTGCTAGTTTTGAGTTTGCACCTTCAGCATGGTATCTATGTATCCGATCATTATAAATTATACTTAAAAGTAATATAAATCTAATTTTTATATATTTAAACAGGTATAAGAATGCTGGATCAGCCGTATATGACAGATCTTATCGAGGCCAATTCTATGGGGCACGAGCCTCATAAGATTCACATCTACAGTGCGTCTTGGGGTCCCACGGATGACGGACGGACTGTTGATGGCCCTAGAAATGCTACTATGAGAGCTATCGTTAGAGGAGTAAATGAGGTATGCTTAAAACATGTTACTAAAGAGCTAATATTATTAAACTTTTCCATAGACTTCTCTTTTACTAAGAAAACTTATAAATAACTATTCTGTAAGTCTAGACAGAGGATTCCGAACAAATTCATTTTGTCACATGATTTTTTCTCTACATTGTAGGACTTCGAGTCTAATACAAATAATTCTCACTGTAGATATAAAGTTGTTGGAACATATTTGCGACCGAGAAAATATAGCCCTTTGAGTCTGGGAATTCGGTGAATGTATTGGTTTAGATATCGAAGATAATGTTTCAACTTTCAAGTACTTCGAAAAGTTTTCAAATAGTAATTTATTTAAGCAATCTAGTGTACAAAGTTTAATTATTTTCATTTATCTCCACATTCAATAACCAAGCCTATATAATATGTACTAGGTATTTACTACACGTTAATTTTAATAAAATAACCTTGCTCTGACACATAACGAAATACATGACTGTTATATTATAACGTTTGTAATTTGTTCATTTTTAATGTAATTATTCAAATTGAATTGTTTAACAATGTATTAGAATTGTTATTTCACTTACTTTTTTCACTTAAAAATCCTTATTGCGATTAGAAAACAAAAACATACAAAATATCATTAACATAACAAAAAGTACAAAATATCATTGACTTTTGTTGATGATATTTTGTACTTTTTGTTTTGAATATTCCCACAAGCAAACTCATGGTAGAATGTTTGCAAAAGTTAAAATATTTCAAATAAAATAATGCATAAATTATCTTCCACAAATGCGGCGTAAGGTCAGATGAAACAAACAATAACATAAATTGCTTGCATATTATTTAACAACTTCGACGCTAACGTACGTTAATTTAAATGTATAATTAGTAAATGTGAAATGTTATTTGTTATGAATTATTATTATAAAAGCAATATACTTTTATATACAATTAAAATGAAATGATTTAACTGTGTTTAAATACCTTTAAAATACGCATTTGTAAAACAACAAGTCTTTAATTTGTAAAATAATGAAATGTTGCTTGACCGTGGAAACCGAACAATGTATGGTATGTCTAATAATAATTTGGGCAAAAATAGCTAATATAGAACAGACTGATCATGATGGTTTAAGAATTACTTTATTACATGTTTATTTTCCAATTTAACGAAAATAAGTTTCTCTATGTTTCGTTCTCACAATTAAACCTAGTATTAGAATTATGAATTTATACTTCAACCAATAAAGAGGCCAATCAACTATTTTTTATTGCGTTCAATACTCATATTGTCGTGGGGTAATGAATATATTTTAATGGTATGGTATGGTATAATCAACAAAACAAAACTTACTGACGTACATATCTACGCACGTTATGTTGTTAGGGTTTCACGCGGAGCAAGGGCGATCGTTTATTTCTAACTTTTAAAAACGAATTGTTATCATAAACTTTCCTTTCAAAAGTTTTTTGTTTATGTTTTTAAAAGTAGTCGTGTGCTAAACCCTGAGGGACTGCAACCCTAAGTATTTGATATTAATTTCAACTTGAAACCTACAAAACAGTATAATTATAATAATTAAAATTTTAAAGCTCTCTGAGCTTTATTAGAAATTTTGCAAGCAACGTACACATCGTAACAAATGTTGAAATATTAAAAACTATATATGGCTTAGAATATCAAAGATAGTAGCAAATCCAGTTTAACAATGCATAAACTTCAATGTATGTTTGTATGCGAAAGACGTCTAACAATAGCCGTTACCCTGTTATGCCTGAATATGAATCTATTTCCATCTAAATGCTTTTATATAGAGAAGAGGGTGTAGTGCTTGTATAAGGAAATTGAGTTCTCAGTCTCGTCCGTTTATCTACCGCACTGTCTTTCGTATACAATGGGTATATGAAATCCAATAAATAGTTCATCGTTGCCTGATCATACTTATCTTACATAAATTTGAAAATCTTATTTTTCTCTTCATTGTTATATTGTACAATAATGAACCATTAATAAGTCTGTCTGTCTGTTACCGCATCACGGAAAAACCATTGGAGAAATTTTGATAAAATTTGGTCTGATGATAGCCGGTTATCCGGGTCAACATATAGGATACTTTTTATTGCGGGAAAATATCTCATCTCTAAGAAATCTGTACTAAAAGTTAAAACGTAAGTAGGGACGAATCCGAGTGGAGCGAGGGTGAGTCGCTAGTGTTATATATGATTTTAACAACGTTGTCAAAGGGGTGTCATTTCAGCTGTGAGAGCTACGAAATCAAATCGATTTTAGATTTCCTGCAAGTAACGACTTGTGCTAATGGATGAGAGGACAGAGGCTGGAAAAATTCGGTTCCTATTTATCTAGTAATTTCAAATGAGATATATGTATTTGAAATTTATTGAATGACCTAGTTTCAGTATTTGTATATGTATATATTATGTGAACCAGTACGCACTGGAAAGTGTTACCCAAATACGCCGGTTCGAAGCACTGTAAAGGATTCGAAAAGTTGGGAACGAAAAATCAAAATAAATCCGCAAAAAAATCCGAAAAGATAGTTTTATTTAAAATGTCAAATGTTCGAATGTAAACGTATGAACGTGAGACGTGACCTCCGTAGCTCCAGTACATGCTCCATAAAGGAAGCCATTGAGCAAAATCGGGGGTCCAAAGTCTTTGTTCAGAAGTTAGGACGTAGCCATCTGACGAAGCTGACCACAACTAGCGGAAAAGTCGTCGTCTCTAAGCCGGAGATTCTGAAAGAAGTTCAGGACTTCTATGGTCGCCTATATGCATCGCAAGCGTCCCGTCCTACGTCAAATGACGAAGATCCCAGGGCCACACTTACCCGCCACTACACAGAAGACCTGCCAGAAGTCAGCCTAGACGAAATCGCGATGGCTCTAAAACAACTTAAAGACGGAAAAGCCCCCGGGGAGGATGGAATTACAACGGAGCTCCTAAAAGCAGGTGGAACTCCTACGCTTAAACAACTCCAGCGTTTATTTAATTCCGTCCTCTTTTCGTGGAGAACTCCTAAGGCATGGAGCACGAGCTTGGTCGTCTTGTTTTTCAAAAAGGGCGACAAAACTCTGCTGAAAAACTACCGACCTATCTCTCTCTTAAGCCATATCTATAAGTTGTTTTCTAGAGTTATCACGAACCGTCTCACGCGTAGACTCGATGAATTCCAACCTCCCGAACAGGCTGGATTTCGAAGTGGATACGGCACCATAGACCACATTCACACAGTGCGGCAGATTATACAGAAGCAAGAAGAGTATAATCGGCCCTTGTGCTTAGCATTTGTGGACTATGAGAAAGCCTTTGACACTATCGAAATCTGGTCTGTTTTAGAGTCTTTGCAACGGTGCCAAGTCGATTGGCGATATATTCAAGTGTTGAAGTGCCTGTATGACGCCGCAACAATGACCGTCCAAGTCCAGAACCGGCAGTCTGAACCTATCTTCCTGCATCGAGGAGTGAGACAAGGGGACGTAATTTTCCCCAAATTGTTCACAACTGCATTGGAGGATGTGTTTAAGACCCTGGACTGGAAAGGACGTGGAATAAACATAAACGGTGAGTACATTTCACACTTGAGATTCGCAGATGATATCGTAATCATGGCTGAAACCGTGCAAGACCTGCAAGACATGCTGCAAAGCCTAGCTGTTTCTTCAGAACACATCGGTCTCCGGATGAATTTAGACAAAACTAAGGTCATGCTCAATGCACATGCAATACCGGGACCGATAGCACTCAATGGAACAACTCTCGAAGTAGTACAAGACTACATCTACCTTGGACAATTACTGCAAGTCAGTAAAAACTACTTCGAGAAAGAAGCTCAAAGAAGAATACAGCTGGGATGGGCAGCATTCAATAAACTTCGTCGGGTCTTTTCGTCGCCAATACCGCAAAGCTTAAAGACAAAGGTCTTTAACGAATGCGTCCTACCTGTTATGACGTACGGAGCCGAGACGTGGACACTGACAGTGCGATTGGTCCACCAGTTTAAGGTCGCTCAGTGTGCTATGGAGAGGGCTATGCTCGGAGTTTCTCTGAAGGATCGGATCCGAAATGAAGAGATCCGACTGAGAACCAAAGTTATTGACATAGCCCAAAGAATTAGCAAGCTGAAGTGGCAGTGGGCTGGTCACATCTGCCGCAGAACCGATAACGGATGGAGTAGACGGGTTCTAGAGTGGAGACCACGGCTCGGCAAACGTAGTGTAGGACGCCCTCCAGCTAGGTGGAGCGACGATATTCGTAAACTGGCTGGCAGCGGTTGGATGCGTAGAGCTGAAGATCGAGCTCAGTGGCGTGCCATAGGAGAGGCCTATGTCCAGCAGTGGATGAAAGCAGGCTGAATATGATGAAACGTATGAAATCTGTGATCATCAAAAATGCGATAAGTACAATTACACTACAATATTACGTGAAATACTATGTAGTCCTGTATGTACATAGGTATTAACTACAATTATTTTACCTGTATTTTGTACAATGTTGTATAATCAGTGGTATTACTATTCACTTTCCTAACATACACTTTAGTTGATTGACAATGGTAATATACATTACTTACATAATATTCTTGCTTGACATGAATACGGTTAATATTTTCAATTTCATAAGTTTTTATAAATATCAAAAGTTACAAGATATGTAATTTTTGATATTTATAAAAAAAAACCAAATACGAAAACAACTTCATTAAATTCAGAATTAGCTAACTCAATTCTTTCATTTGTAATTAATTACTATCAAACCGTCTTCCTAATTGCTCCGAATCTAAGTAACAGTTTATGTAACAAAATGTAAACGAAAACATCATTACGATCATAGTTCCCGAGAGTGAAGTCTCATCATAACATTGAGAAATAACAAATTTCCCCTGAGCATTTTACAATACTTGAAAATATTTTCGGGTATAATGTGCCATAAGCTATTGTGACTCAGATGTATATTTCTGTTTCTTTTATTTGTGCAGTAAGATAAGTGAATGAAAACTTGATGTGTTTTTCTTTCATTAACTTTTACTATAACGAGTATGTAATGTGTAGTAATATTATACATTTTCATGTCAGAGGTAGAAGTTTCAAATCCCGCTCCAAGTACATATTTATATTGGTTATTAGTATTTTCTGTTACTTAGGTGTTCTTTCAGTGTATTCATCATGGGTCCTAAACACTTTTGTTGTGAGATTTGTTGTTGTTATTAATTATATGAAAACATTAAAAAATGTTACTTTAATAAATATACTTAAATAATAATCTATACTAATATTATAAAGCTGAAAAGTTTGTTTGTTTGTTTGGTTGAACGCGCTAATCTCAGGAAGTACTAATCCGATTTGAAAAATTCTTTTTGCATTAGATAGCCCGTTAACTGAGGAAGGCTATAGGCTATATATCATCCCGGAAAAATGTACGGTTCCCGTGGAATAGATTTGTTTTTGTCTAGAGATGAACCCGAAGCGAAGCGAGGGTGAGTCGCTAGTATGTTAGATAAAGATTCATGAAGAAATACATTTGTTTTTTAAAACATTGATTTTTTCGAACCTCACTCTTCATGAAAACTTTCAGTAAAATTTCGAACAACACTTGAATAGATTCATTGATAAGTTTTAAAGTTCAACTTTATTTGTAGGGGCGAAACGGTCTGGGGAATATCTACGTGTGGGCGAGTGGCGACGGCGGAGAAGACGACGACTGTAATTGTGACGGCTATGCAGCGTCAATGTGGACTGTTTCAATTAACAGGTGATTATATTGCACTTATTTGTTCACTTGATAGTAAAATAAAAACAAAAATTAATATTTTATAAGATTAAGTACCTATTAGAAATTATACAAGACTTTTTAATAAATCTATACGTACATACATAATAGCGTACATTAATTACAATTATAATAAACATGTCTCTCAAATTATTTGTCTAAAAGTTAGTTTGGCTTAGTCATTTGATCCATATGAATTAAGTTCTAAGCCGTCGCGAATTTCATTTCTAAGTACCAACGTATTTATGTACCTGTGGAAACTGATGAAATGTCCTAAACAATATTATCAATACAAAAATCTCTATATTCTATAAATTAGAAAGCACATTTTAATCTTTAATACAAATTACTAAATATATCCCTATAGCTAATTATATATGTATGTGTAGTGCAATAAACGATGGTCAAAACGCGCACTACGACGAGTCCTGCTCGTCTACCCTCGCCAGTACATTCAGTAATGGCGCCCGCGACCCCAGCACGGGGGTCGCGACTACTGACCTGTACGGGAAGTGCACCGCGACACACTCGGGAACGTCCGCGGCCGCGCCTGAAGCCGCCGGTGTGTTTGCCCTCGCTTTGCATGCCAAGTAAGTTAACTTATTATATTAAACGAGCAATTCTTGTATATGTATACATTTATTTTGTGTATCTCTAAAACGGCTGTAACTATTTCGATTTGTATTAAGATAAAGTTTTGCTTTTTAAGTTTATCTTTGTATGGGTTATAGGACTTTTCTGAAAAAAACGCAATTTTTTTATCAGGCTGAAAAATGCCGAGCGTAGCTGGATAGAAAATTAATATATTTTTATTAATGATTGAAATTTGTTATTTGAGGAGTTAATATTTATCTAATAGATATTCAGACGTGAAATATTATCAATCAATGACGCCTTCGTCATTATATGTAACATCCTTATGTTACATATAATGTTTATATATGTTTCTGTATAACCTTATGTTTATGTAGCCTTCCAATGTTCCGGCCAATTTTTTTTTTCTAAAACGCCTTATATTAAAAACAATTATTTTGTATAAATAAGCTCCTAGACCAGCTTTGGATGAGCTGTTGGCACGGTAATATTAATATATAACATTACCGTGCAATTGGTAAGTGGCGATACTACAGGCCTGATGTCTTTAAGCACATAACTCCTCTTCATTATCCTCGCCTCTGGTTTGTTTTTATTGGCCGTCCAGAGTGGAGCGCAAGAACTAAATGTTAAAAACGATGACAATGCTCATTCTGACTCGCGAAACTCCTATGTTGTGACTGAGGTATTGTGTAAATTTGAGTCACCATCAGTTAGATGTTTAAAGCGTGACTTTTGAGAAAACAGACGTCCATATTACTCCATAGTGTTAGTTAATTCAATCCATAGTTCTATGTAATTTTCTATATTATCCATTGTTCCATTTCATTATTCCATTTGATAGATCCAGAATATATAATAAATTTTATTTATTTTATTTTAGTAGGCTTTACACATGTTGGACCAATGTCAGATGCAAGCCTTACAGAGCTAATCTTATTTAGTTTTTAGAAATATCTTGACGAAAGATAAAAAAATAGACCTTTTTCAAATAACACAAACAGTTTCAGATATAACGAAGTTTTTCGGCATTGTATAATATATGTATGTGTGTAACCGTGAAAGTTGCGAGTAGGTTACAAGAAAACAAGAATAATTAATTAGAATCATGTTCGTGATGTAGGACGCTATCTTGGGGCTTATATTATTAACGTTACCTCATAACTTTACTAGCGTATGTCTATTACAATAAATCAAAAGTTCTTCATGTTTATTATTAACTGAGGATGAAAAAACTTTTCTTATAAGTTCATTAATAAAATATACTAAAGGCACTCTATTTACCAAATACACTCAATATTATAAAAAACAATAATTATTAATTATTGTTTTTTATATATAAATATGTAATTAAATAAATTAATTATTAATTTATTTATTTAATTACATATTTAAATTTTACATTATCCCTCTTTTCATAACTTCTTCTATTTTGCATTATTGTTAAATTTTAACGGTTAAATTTTCATTTTGAAAGCCATTTTAAAATAGTTCAACTTCTATTTTAAGTGTCATTCCGTACAAAGGATCTTGACTCGAGGAAAGCAATTTCAAAGATTTAGTTATTGCCTACAAAAGTTTCTGCGGTAGCGAAGAAAACGTTTCTAGCTCTTAAGTGATTTAAAGGCCTTTTCGACAACATGAGTTCTGCTAAGAGCAAAACCTTTTGTTTCTCATTCAAGTAATAAGTTGGAACAAGACATTTTAGAATCTCCGATACTAAATATCATGAAACAATAGTGGTATTCCATTGAAACAACCAGCTTTGATGAAATTTTGTGTACGCTAAATTTAGTTATAAAAAGCATTAAAAGGTTTTATTCATATTCAAACATAATAAATCTCTTATTTATATTTTGATATTGAAAAGTAGTAGATATTATAAAGTAAGGTAATATCTACATAGTTTAGATTAATATGTAAACCTGCAGAGTGTGTTTTTGTTTGTTTTAACTCCGGTAAGAAATTATACCGCAAATCTTAATAATAGAATTCGTAATTTTAGGTTCCTGTTTAGTAAAAGACATGTAAAAATTCCAATATCATTTAGAAAAAAATGTGAGTAAAAGTAAGTATGTTTTTAGAGAATACTTTATAAAAAACAAGCTTAGCTTTTATCCAAAAGCAATACACGAAGTCATTTTGGTAGAAATCAAAGTAAATTATAATGTGTATGTAAATTGTAAGTATAAAGTGGCTTAGTAAGTCTAACGGCTAGCATGAACGGCTACGGCTCCGGAGGCCTTTTGTTCAATTCTCGGGTCGGTACAAGTTTAGTTACTAAGTCTTTCTGTTAAGAAAGTCTCAGTAAGAGGTCCAAGTTGGGAAGCTGGCGGTCTTTCACCCCCTTGCCTCGGAGAACACGTAAAGCCGTCGGTCTTGCGACTGATCTTTCACAGGTCATGTCGAATTGGCATCCCACCGGAGTATGAGAGTGACGGAATAGAGAGTGCCCATTGCGTCTCAGTTTAAGTAAGATTGGAATTTAGCCACCGTGGCCGAAATCGGTCGGGAGGATATCATCATCATTGTACAAACAGAAGTGCATAATATAGAGCAAGTACAGTTTAGTATAGTTAATTTATTTATTTATCGTATTTTCTACTACCTACTTTCGAGATATCTATATATTAAAATTTTAGAATACAACCTTTGAACGTCTTATAATTCTTTCTCGAAACACAAAATTTTATTATTAAGAAATTATTATTTAATGGAAGTATTAACCTTATAAATCTTGACGTCAGCAGTATGGCCTCAATCAAATATGCTACGTAATATGGGAACCAGACGTCGTTTAGAAATTTTATTAATAATTAATTCCTAATCTGATTTATCTTTGCCTTCTCATGTAGGATCCTCAAAGTATGGAAAGTGAAATAAAAGTGCTCAATCTTAGTATTTTTCATCAACATACAGTGAAAAGATAGATGAAGCTTTTAGAAATAATTGCAACATTTCAAAAAAAACGTGTCAATTATACAATATATACTGATAATATAAATTCCCATAACATACCAAATTATCTCATAAAAGAAAAATATTCGTGCTACTATTTGCCACACCCTCAGCTAATAATGGGCTCTCTGGTTACTAATATCGAGTTAATGATTATTGTATCCATGACATGAGCTTAAGGATCATATTGGGTACTCATCGTGTAGCCAGTAGCAATAATTATATTGTAGAAAATTTTAACTATATATATTTATATTTGAAAATTTTACTATATTATTTTATTTTCTATATAAGTATAGTGAAAATATTATTAATACATTAAGATAATAATATAGTATATAAAAAACAATTTTTATAAAATGAGTTTCATAAACCGTTATTCAATAATTATAATTTTTCAGCCCAAATCTTACTTGGCGTGATATTCAACATTTGACAGTATTAACGTCGAAGAGGAACTCTCTGTATGACGCTAAAGTGAGTATTGATCCAAACTTAAATTTAAACAATCGTTTTTAAATTTTAAATTTCTTTTCATATGTATTACAAAAATAAAAGACTTATTATTTATTATATGATACTAGTACTAATACTCGCTTCGCTCGGGTGCCTTTTAAATATGAATAAGTAGTTATTGCAAGTATACCTTAGGAGATAGACTCATGCTTGATATTGCGGACAGTTAAACCTACATGTTTAGCCAGTATTAACCATGTCAATTTTTTGCACGAAGCACACACAAACAAACTGTTGTTTTGGGGGTATAACTATTGTTATATGTATGTATATATATATATATATATGATATTGATGATATTACCGTTATAGATATATAATACGAGTTGCTTTTATGTGGTTATTTATTAGGTAAGCTAAGGCTAGAGTTAATTACATACCAGTACAAGTATGAAATGCAGATTTCAGAAAACTGACGGTACATCAATTAAGTTTGTGATATGATGATTTGAAACTGCGTCATTTTGTTGTATTAAATAAGAGTCACACGTGCTTGAGATAAATTGGAAAAGTGTGTAAAAAGCATTGTACTGTTGTCTTCAATATGTCGAAATTTATACCGAACAAAGAGCATTTGCGGAGAGCATTAATTTTTTGTTATCATTTGAAGAAAACTGATGCTAATCATATCGATTCCTTCGAGAAGCTTATGGTGAACATGCTGTATCACAAGATAGGTGTGAACGATGGTTTCAACGTTTCAAAAGTGGTGACATCGATGTTGCAGACAAGGAACATGGAAAACCGCCAAAAAGGTGTGGAATTACATACATACAGCATTGTTAGACGAACATGATTCGCAAACACAAAACCAACTCGCCAATCAATTGGGCGTTAGTCAACAAGCTGTTTTAAGGGCACAAGAGCTACGAGAGATGGAAAAGATTCGGAAGACCTGTATGAGTACCACATGAGTGATAGGCAAATGGAAAAGCGTATAAACATGTGAAATTTTGCTTGCTCGGTACAAAAGAAAGTCGTTTTTGCATCGCATATTTACAGGAGATGAAAAGTAGATTTATTTTGAGAATCCTGAGCGTAAAATGTCATGGGTGAACCCAGGTGCACCATTCACATCGACCGTAATACCGAACCGCTTTGGCAGAAAGTTGATACTCTGTGTTTGGTGGGAC
Organism: Argynnis bischoffii washingtonia; assembly: GCA_033884665.1. Classification (NCBI taxonomy): domain Eukaryota; kingdom Metazoa; phylum Arthropoda; class Insecta; order Lepidoptera; family Nymphalidae; genus Argynnis; species Argynnis bischoffii. The sequence continues at coordinate 5,158,998 of CM066625.1, forward strand.
CAGAGGGGCGTAGTGTACTATGAACTGTTAAAAATCGGGGAAACGGTTAATACTAAATGCTACCAACAACAATTGACTAATTTAAACCGTTTGCTGGTTGAAAAAGGCCAGTATACTGAAAGAGCCTACATAAAGTAATTTTTCTTCATGATAATGCCCCTTCATATACGGCAAAATCGGTTCGCGACACGTTGCTCTTAACTGGGAAGTTCTAACCTATGTGGCTTACTCACAAGACTTGGCTCCATCCGATTACCACTTGTTTGCATCGATGGGTCACGCACTTGCTGAGCAGCGCTTCGGTTGTTATGAAGATATGAAAAAATGGCTCGATGAATGATTCGCAGAAAAAGAGGAAGATTTTTAATGGCGTGGTATCCACAAATTGCCCGAAAGATGGGAAAAATGTATAACAAGTGATGGAGCATACTTTGAATAAAGTACTTTTTAAGTTTTTATCTTTATTTCGAATTTAATATGTTTTTTTAGAAAAAAAATGCATTTTATACTTGTACAACTAGAGCGGAATCAATTAATTAGAGAGGAAATTGCGATTCATCACAAATCACAATCTATTATTGACCAGTTGACAATTAGAATGCTTTTTTATTTTTATTGAATTTCTTAATGAAAGGAAAGTAAAACGAATTAATTAACTTCTAATGATTTTTTATTATTCTGTGACACAGTGGGGTCGTCTATTACAACTTGTTCTACTAACGTAAAATAGCATAGTGTTCATTCTAATAACACAGAGTCTGACGCACGAATTAAATAAATATTTTATTTGCACCTACATATATACGTAACACGTTTAATGATTAATGTTTAATACGGTTTTCTACAATAACCATACAGACAATGACGTGCAACGAGCCTTTACAAATATACCGACTGATAGCTTTGATAAGGCGATTATTGCTATAGTGCCCTTAATGAGCCCCAATTAATAATAGACGCTTATTCTACTCTATAGCCTGTGGGTTATTTTATATAGACTACTCACTATCCAATACTAAGGTCAGTTTCGCAGCTTCTCTTTTCTTCAGTCTCTTCTTGGCAGTTATCAGAGTTAATTATTATTGCCTAAAATATTGTTATTCACAAAAGATAATGTCGTAAATATACGAATTTTATGTACGGTATATTGTATTACATGTATAGCCTCTATATATTTGCGACCGACCTCGACCTTCACATTAGCAGCTGTCTGTCTGAAATATGGACTACAAAAGATATTCTATGAATAGTACTTGTAAAGATTCATAATTTCACATAATATTTATTATATTAGGTATATTGTTACGACCGTTATATGTATATATGGTCAGTTTTTTATAATTTTGAGTTGAAATAGTAACTTAGTTCCATCAATGTACGAGGGTGGCTCGTAAGTGAATTTAGTAATTCATAATAATTATACAGAACCTAAGTTTATATTATTTATCATAATTTATTTTTATTATATTTCTATATATTCTACTATTATTAATACGAAAGTTCGTATGCTTGTATTTTGTGTATGTGTGTGAATATTTGTTATTCCTTCACGCTGATACGGCTGGATGATTTGAGTGAAATTCAGTACACTATGATCCAGGTCCTGAAGTAACACATAGACTGTTAGGCACGTAGAAATACACCCGAGCGGAACAAGAGTAAGTTTAAAATAACATTGACTACATATTTTATAAATTTACTTAAATTTGAATAAATCTCAGGGTCGTTTCCACTGGACCATGAATGGTGTAGGGTTGGAGTTCAACCACCTGTTCGGGTTCGGTGTGTTGGATGCGGGCGCTATGACCGCGCTCGCGGCCAACTGGCGCTCCGTGCCGCCGCGCTACCACTGCGAGGCCGGCTCTGTTAATACTCACACGTAAGTAACTATGTAGTAGAGGATATGAAGTTATGTTATCAATATATGTATGTAGCCACTGGATGAAAAGTACTTTGATGATAGGCATTTGACAGTTGACACGCAAGAAATTCTTGAGCAGTGTAAAATGGTTTACTAAATTAGAAATATTAATTTAAATCTGTTTTACCTTACATAAAACATAAGTTTTAAATAAAAGCACCTTCCCAGGGAGGTTTCTAGGCATCAAGAGAAGCTCGTAAATACCTAACTGTGACTGATTATGAGAAATGAAAATGAGTAACTAATCGTTTTGCATCATTGCACGGCTATACAGCTTTGTAATTTTAATAAAATATAAATCTGTTTATTTAATTACTAGCTGTATTATATAATATTCATTATTTCTAGTCTCAAACTGTGACGTGTATTTGGTGTAAATAAATCTTTCTTAAAATTTCCTTCTAAATCTAAAACACTTCGGGCATTTTTAATCACCACATAGGATAAAACAAAGTCGCTTCCCACTGTCTATTTGTCCCTATGTATGCTTAGATCTTTAAAACTACGCAACGGATTTTGATGCGGTTTTTTTAATAGATAGAGTGATTCAAGAGGAAGGTGTATATGTATAATACATGCATATTATAGTACAGAAAAACCGACAAATTCAAAGATTTGTATTTCATACTAACCGTTAAAACGTACCTAGGGACGAACCCGAGCGAAGTGAGAGTGAGTCGCTAGTATTTGTTTAAAATATAAATATGGTACTTCCCCAGGGAGATCCCCCGACAGGGCAGCGTGACGCTGCGCATAGACAGCAGCGCGTGCGCGGGCTCGGCCAGCGAGGTGCGCTACCTGGAGCACGTGCAGGCCGTGGTCAGCGCCAACGCCTCGCGCCGCGGCGACCTCGAGCTCTTCCTCACCAGCCCCATGGGCACCAGGTGCGTCCTGCTATTATATACCTCCTTTTATACATTTATTAAGGTATTTATATGGTATACTAGCATTTTCTTAAGGTTCCGCCCGCGTCTTTTAATTTAGTAGAATTATTCCGTTCTCGTACGTAGCCTAAAACCTTAATAAATTGGTTATAAAAAAAATGGACCAGTAAATCCAGAGCTTATAGCGTCTAAACAAACAAATAAACTCTTTAGTTACATATTAAATATAAATATATAAGTATATTATATCCTAGTTTATACATTTTTTTAAACATTTTACAAGAACAGAAAATACATTAAAATAATTAAGAAACCTGTCTTTTTGTCTGTCTGTCCATTTTTACGCTAAAGAACCACTTATCCGATTTTTTTTATAGAAATACTTTATCTGGTATTTTTTAAGATGTATTTTACAATTGGAGACCAATAAGACAACGGAAACTGCTGTAACAGTTAAGTTCACCTCTGAAGAATATTTATAAATATTACTCGTTAAATAAGTGATAAAACATATCAGCTAAATTAATTCAATTATTTTATGGCTTTCTGGTGCGTCAGTTAAGTACAATTTACTACACCTATACAATTAAGAAAATAAATATATTTATAGAACAACTACAGATCGAAATTTAAAATAATCTGAAAGGAAATAAAGTACCTACTTGAGCATTGTTTTCTAGTTATATATTACTTTATTTTTTAAATTATAATTATATTTTAAGTATTTGAAAATTTAAAATGAGATGAGTTCGATCCTGTGTCACTAAACTAGTATTGTTTTACTTAGGTACGAATATAACTTAGTTAAAACTAGTTAATATTTAATGTAAGCCCGATCGATACTCATTTTGTCGAACGCAAAAATGACTATGTTAAAAAAAAATATTCGCATAAAGAGATTACAGTGTTGACAAAGTTTGTGGTTCAGGTCCCCGTTTAAGTAAGTAATTTTTACCTGGATTAAGAGACACAAGCCCTTCCATAATAAAACGCACAGATTTTTCCTTTTATATTTTGTATTTCCTAAAAATACTAAGTTAATTATTATAGTTCACTAATGAGCTCTTATACAAGAAGTGAATTTGTTTATTTTATTATTTTAATAATTAAGTTATAAGTATATTTTCTATTTTAATTCTTGATTACTTCATTACGTTGATACTTGCTATCTCAACGTTAAAGAGAAGCACTCTAAAAGACTTCAAAGAGCGGCTTCAAAATCTTAAAGCTCAAGTGGCTCTCAATTCGCCCTCGCAGGAATACTTTATCTCCTCTACTGCCTGCTGTTTTATCCTTCTTCTCTTATCCACCTTAGAGACTCTTTCACTTCACTCTACTGGAACATTACTTCTTTAAATCCCATCTCGCTCCTCCTGCTTCTCTATCAATTCCTTCGCAGTAAAAGTTAACCGTTTATGGAATACTCTCCCAATAGACATCGGATGGGCTATTGTTAATTTTAAACAACTGTTAAAATCATATTATTTATATCTTTAGTGTCTTTATATATTATACTTTTTACACTTTTTATCAGATCTACATTTATATATTTGTGTATATTTCTATGGACGTACTTATGCATGTACATACATATACATATATAGACTATAGTATGTATGTATTTATGTATGTATTTAAGATATATATTTGTGTGTACTGTGTAACAAGTACACCGCTTACTATTTCATATGTAGGTATAATTATTCCTGCGCCCTAAAGTTAGTTAAGTTACGTAAGCTGTGTACAAAATTATAGTTTTAAAAAACTAAAATGCATCAAATGAATCGAATCAATTGAATTCATACTCTAAGTTTTTAGCACTACAAACTCAAATTAGAACATTCTTAAAAAAATTATAGCAATCATGTATACTGCAATGTATACCTATCATTCTACAGATTTAATGAAAAAAATATTTTAAGACAAATTATATATTATATTTTAAAAAAATGAGAAATCATTTGTAGGATGTTTAAAGTCCAAAGATTTTTTTTATTACAAAAATGTTCCCCAACACCGATTCGCGCTTGACTCTATTTTTAACATCGTCAACAATAAAGATCTACAGTTGATTTAATCCTGCAATAATGAAAAACACTTGAATCCTATTAAGTACCTATATAATAATCATATTGCATGCTAGGTTAAGTAATTTACTTACGCTGGAGTAAATATTAATGATCCTTGAGAGTTTGAAGCCATATTAAATAATATTCACACGCTTTACCTTGCAATCGGTTTTCCGATTATATATTAGTATATTACCTAACGTATATTACTAGCGTAATACTAGCGACTCACCCCCGCTCTGCTCGGGTTCGTCCTTAGTTACGTTTAACGTTTAGTATAAATTTCTCAGAGATGAGATATTTTCCCGCAGTAAAAAGTATTCCATATGCTAATCAGAATAACCAGCTATCATCATACCAAATTTCAACAAAATCTATCCAGTGGTTTTCTCTTGATGCGTTCTCAGACAGACAGACAGACAAAAATTCTAAGAACTATTGATTCGGCTTCTGTATCGATAATAATAATAATTTTCAATAAGATTTTCCAAAAAATACTTAATGTACAGATTCGACTCAGAATTTTATTATATGTAGAATTTTATCAGATGATTTGATCGCTACGCTAAAGATCGCAATTCGAATATTTCTCATTCGGTGAACATTTCATATTTTAACAACTATATTAGCTTATCGAAAGCAGATATGACTTGTACAGTAATAAGTATAAATTTGGTTTGCAATCGGTGTTTGCAATATATTTTTATTTTATAATTATTTATGTATGTGGGTGTACTTTTGATTGTAATTATTTCTTATAGGCATATTACAATTGATTACAGATCAATGATACTGAGTAGACGCGCTAATGACGATGACAGTCGAGATGGTTTTACGAAGTGGCCCTTCATGACGACGCACACGTGGGGCGAGTATCCTCAAGGAACCTGGACATTAGAGGTAAATTTTATTTAAATTTTATAATATCCTTTAGAAATACAACATAGAAAAAAAAATAGAACACCTAAATAGAAAATATACTATTTTCGAAAAAGTATAAAGCTTTACTAATAACTGAGAAGGCAAAGCTTGAATTACTGAAGGAAGAACTTGAGTCAAAAAGTGAAGAATATGAAGCTTCTGATATTCATGTGTCTTAAGGTACGGTTATGGATTCTGCGCTCGATCTATCTTTGGATATATGTATCTGTTAGTAAAGAAACGTGACAGTTTAGTGTAAACTTGCCACTAATCTTTCCCGCCATTTTCCCATCCTATTTTGAACACCGATAAAAATTTTCACCGATTAAATTGTTATAAATATAAATAAATATGTTGGGACATTAACACAGCACCATCTTGTTCCATGATAAGTTACAAGGCTTGAGTTAAGGATACCAGATAGTTGATACTACACATATATAACTTTAAATACATACATATTATACATAAACACTCATGACTGGAGTACACACATTCGTGCTTATCACACAAATGAATCCTCCTAGCGGGACTCGAAATCGCGACCGTTGGCACAGCAAGTACACTACTACTACAAACTGAGACAAACGTGTCGTCAAAAAAAAGTTTTGTTAAAACACCAACCTTTTCCGCCATTTTCCCGTCCTATTTTGAACACCGAATAAATGTTTCCGACGAATATAACATTGTCGAGGAGTCAGTAATTGTATGAGTGTACTGACCGGCGGCAGGCGCGGTTCTCGAGCGACGGCGGCACGGCGGGCTGGCTGCGCGGCTGGGCGCTGGTGCTGCACGGCACGCGCGCGCCGCCCTACGCGCAGCTGCAGCCGCAGGACCCGCACTCCAAGCTCGCCGTCGTCAAGAAGGCGCACGAGGACAACTCTGTCGACCACTAGACCCACTGAGTGCACGCTGCCCATCCATACGCTCACTGAAATGATTGGATTTCTTTTTCTTTTTAGCCGGTCTGAATAGATGTTGTGTGTTAAGAAAGCAGCAGTAGTAAACAGACATCTGCTATACGCTCACGAAAAACATTGAACTTCTTTTTGATTTTTGCTTCTTTAAATATAATGGATCTCGCACTCCAAACTTGCCATCGTCAAGAGGGCGCACGAGGAGAACTATGTTGATTACTAAACCCTTTAGTTACTCGCTACCTCTCCATAGTCTTATGGAAATGATTGGATTTTTTATCTGTTCAAGTATATAAATATTGTGTCACGAAGACACTAGGACAACTGCGTTGACTAATAATCAACTGCTACCTCACCCCTCACGCTCAAGTAAATCATCGATTTTTTTTTCTTTTCTATTTAAGTAAATAAATAGTTAATTTGTTTAATTTTTATTTGGGGTTGATGGCCTCGGGATTGGTCTTCTCTAAGTTTGCGCACCTGCAACTGCTCTAAAAAAATAGGACATAATTTATACTTTTATTTGCAATTGTGGAAAACACCATAGTTCCTACACAAGGCGGGATTCCATAGAACAAAAGACTTTTGTATTGGCAACAGTTTACAACTTTTCAAAACACCATCTTTTATTTTCATTTTTTCGACACCGAATTCATATAAACGTTATAAAAAAAAACAGGAACAGGAACTATAGGTATGCGAGCATAACTTTAAGCTGCAGTCTTTTAGTCTCCAAAGCGACGTTGAAGGAAGTTTGTTAAGCTGTCATATGTTGAGTAAAATAAAATGAGGTTTGAAAAATTAAATTGAGAAACAAGTTACATTATTATTTCATTATTATTAAAACCATGTCATCCTTAGCATGTTTACACCACTAACATGAACTGAATGCCATAATCGCACACCTTTTAGAGAAAGAAATGATTGATATCTTAAAGTAATAGAAAATAGCAGCACCAGTCACCATTACCCTTTAATTTACATTTATTTTTATAGACTTAAAAGTACTATAAAAGTACCCAAGGGGTTTTAAAATATGCTGGCTAATTACCGTTCGTGAAACATGCGTCGAACGCGTAGTAATCGCTTCCAAAGACATTGTATGGTAGCTAAAATTTCGCAATCATTATAAATGCTATATTCATTATGAACGAACTTACCTCGTGTATAGTTATTTTATTTTTGTAGGTATAATTAAAATATTCTTTATACTGAAATTGTTTAAAGTGTATGTGGTTTTAATGATAAACAATATTTAAAGGATTGATCATATTTTATATGGGAGTTCATTTAAAAAAAATTAAAACAGTAAAGCCAGTATGTCCTATAGGTCATTTATTTTATATTTAGCGATTACTATATAATTAAGATACTTTATTATTTTAATTTTATAAGATTACCGTCATGTGGATTGCCCTCTTCAGACATTTCCAGTTATTCCAATATTTCTATTATTAATTAAACGTTCATTTGGCTTTTTTTGTTGACGCTGTGGAACTCCATCATGGGGCCCGCCGGCCGTCAACGGGCAAGGTACTGTGAGACTCCTTCTCAATAAAACCCACAGCGTAACCCGTCGCAGCAGTGCAATGCTGCCGTCATAAAAAGGAAGGCTGCAATTGCGTCAAAGTTGATTTCGAGATATTAAAAGTTTTGTCTTAGTAGGTACTTAGTTTTGATGTAGTTACGATGAAAAAAGTTATGGTATCTCCGGATTCATAAGACAGAGTTTTATGAGTAACAATCTGAAATGAAACTATCAAGTAGCATGCAATCATAGCATAGCAACACAATCATTTTTGCTGATTCCGAATCTGCAATTTAAGACATTTTTGACCAAGTTGTTAGGGTCTTCTTTATTATGACGGCAGAATGGGGCGTTGCAGGATCGCTTGCGCACACACTACAACACCCCCAGCGTTCATATACCTTGCTAAACTTGTGTACAATCTGAAATCCATTCATTTCTAATGAATTTTAAATATAATAAATATTTCTAATAATTTGAAAACTAGAACTGATATATCTAGTAAATAAACTTCATCAATATAAAATAATATACGTTTAATCATTCTTGTATCAAAATATGCTACACTCCAAAACAATTATATCGGCGAATATATGTACGTATAAGTAACATGTAAAGTGTATTATTGTTTTCTTTAAGATCTATACATTCTATTCTATTGTTTGGAATGTGGTTAAGTTAGCTATTATATAAAGCACTCAAATAATAAATGAGATATTCTAACTATATGTGAATCTTTTTCAATATTCTGAATTAAATTTTTTCTACGCCTCTAAACGAGTTTAGAGTTGCGATATGTCTATAAAAGGAAATTACAAATGATAAATATTTAATATTATATATACCCGCACATTTATTAGCATAGTGTGTATAGACCTTATTATCATTATTTATTGATTTGTATCTGTAGTTTACTTACTGCCAATTATATTGTGCAGGGGCCATGTAAATTACCTCAGACTAAGGAATAATAATAGGCAGAGTATCATAGAACATGAAGTCAAACAATAACGTTTAAAAGTAATATACGTTTTAAAATAGTATACAAATGACAATTTGTGTACTGAGTGATTAGTAAATAAATATTAATAAATAAAAATAGCTGACGGATTTTATTATAATAAACCAAAAAAAAAAGTTAATTAAAGAGACTACTATTTTTGACTTTAACATTTATTTTGGCGGACTCCGCCTATATAATTCTTTAGTCTGAGTAAATTATGTCATTATTTATGTATTTATCAATTCTAACTTTTTATATTGACAAAATAAAATTTTCTTAGAATTTGCTTTATACAATGGCCATTCAATATAATTTAACACACATGTAGTAAAGATATTTTTCTAACTTTAATATAAAAGTTTTGTCTCTTATGTACATTTAAAATTGTATTTGGAACTACATTTGGGACAAAGTATAATATATGAAGTACATAATATATTTTTTCTAGTCGTAGTTGCATTTATAATTTATACACGTTCACACAAATATATCGTCTATTTTTTGTTCATATAGATTTTGTTCACCTTCTTTTAATAGAAATACATAATGATCATATTGAAACATATCAGAGGATGAAATTTTGCAAATTGATAATTTAAAAATGGGTTATTATATCGCCTAAAGTTATATAACGGGAAGTTGAGCAAGATTTATTGTTTATTAGATTAAAGACGTACATTTTTGTTAGGTATATCATAAATTATAATTAAAAATTTCATTTTATGTATACCTCTATACATAGTGTTTTATATTTTTTATAGTTACTAAATATGTTGAACTCTATAGTCTTGGCTTCAAATGACCTTTACTACCCCAGCTAATGAAAGGCCATTTGAACAGTTTTACGCAGCACTTACGTACCTGTCTAGTAAGTTCTGCGAAAAATTCAAGTTTAAAGTTGCAGAGTATAATAGAAATATAATAACCGTTGTCGTAAGTAATGGGTATATAAAACCTTATCGGGCCCATACGAACTACGAATTGGCTGTTTATATATTTTCTTAAATGAATATTATTAAAGTTAAAAATATAAATATTCATGTGTTTTAGTTTGTTCTAATATAACCGAATAGTATAATTATAGTTTTGTAACGGGCATAAACAGTAGTTTTATTACAAATAAACACAATACATAGAGTAAGCGAAATCATATAAAAAGAAATCTATTATGTATTACTATTATAGAAAATATAATGTGATTTGGTGTTGTATATGAATTAAACAAAGTTTTTGTAATCGCTTATCCTTTCCCTTTGAATACTGAGGTTTGATTCTTTCAACAATTTCTTTTCAGTTCATGTCGAAAAAGGAAAAAAGTATTTATATTTTACCTTACACTTTGTTTTTATGATATGGAATATATTATACATCGCCGTGTCACTCAAATATTATGTACAAATCAAAGCAAAGAAAAATCAAAATAAATATGAATTGTTTATTATGAAGTTTGGAATGAATTTATTTAAAGAAATGGCATATTTTAGAACCTTACGTCTACCTACCAGCCTAATCGTCGAAGGCATCAACTAATCCAGTTTAAATTTCCCGTCAATTTTGGGGCCTTTTAGTAGTTTAGAAAGTTAAAAAAATGTGAATGATGTAATAAAAATTAACTTTAGTGAATTAGATTTATACAAGCACTTTTGAATTTTCAATTTAAATTAACAATAGTGAGTCGATTCTTAAGGAAGCTACCTTGACTCGGAAGGCAGTTCTGCTGAGTAGAGCATCGCCGGGTCAAACTCAACAAGGGCTCTTTTTATATATCAAATTACAAGTATTTAATATTGTAGGAAGATGTTAATAAAACTTCGAGATGTTCCTTGTATATGTTTTTATATTCAGTACTTTTATAATCGTCAGTACGTCTGTCCGTGTGGAAGCTACCACCGGTTCGGAAAGCAGTTCTGCTGAGAAGAGCCGGCAAGAAACTCAACAGTTACTCTTTTAAAATAATGAATTACATAATTTATAACAATAATTTTCAGTATTACAAACATTCCATAACTAGTCACTACAGAGTGGTACTGACATCTCTCCGAGAATTGCCAAAAGCGCGGGAAAACAAATTAATACCCGCGTCCTTTTTTTTATTTTTTTAAATACATTCCAATCGGCCAAGGTCACATAACTAAATGCCTTAAGCATAAATCATTACAAATTAATCGAATATTATATTATTTTTTATTAAAACGCTCATATATATAAATGCAACCTTACAATATATTATAGCTATACCGCAAATGATTGAATTTTTCTTAAATCTACACAATTCAAAAAATGTTAAAGACAGATGCATTCGAGTTAATTGAATATGTGCTCAAGGGAATATTAAGGAGTTCATAAAATAATAATATATCTACGTTGTTATTGCATTTAATCATAATAAAGGATATTAAATATAGTTTTTTTTAATATTAAATTAAACAAAAGGTACTTTGTATCTGCCATTATATTATAAGATAAAACTTGCTACTTTAGTAGCATATAATATACAAAACCAAGTTGTACATAGTACAACTATAAATATTAACATGTAATAATTTATTGGGAAAAAATAATGAGATTAGTATTAACTAAATTTTAAGACAATACCTAAGTCTAATAGATTAAATATTGTCCATTAAAATATACATGGCTTAGGTGGCAAAGGACTAGAACTAGAACTTTACCTTGCGAAATATGATATTCATGTGATGTGCCTAACTGAGGCATGGCTTAAAAACATAATAATATTTTAAATATTGAAAATTTAAAAATTTCAAGTTCGTTTGTTATAGTAAACACTACTCGCGGTGGCTCTCTTTTATTAATTAAAAAATATGTAGTCTGCAAGGGCCGACAGGGCATAGTGGCACTCTCTGTCGAACGTTCCATATAACTTCCTGCGACATGCGCTGAGATTCAACAGTGTATTATATTATGCGTGTACCGGCCTTCTCGGGTGATTTTTATGTCTTTCAAAGACATAGAATGGATGATGTCCTTAAAAATCTATGTACCAGTAGTAAAATTGTAATCGTATGTGGAGATTTTAATGTAGACATACTGCAAGTAACACTACTCAGTAATCGCATTCTAAATTTATTTAAATCACAACACTTTTTGCGAACCAATTCGTGTTACTATCATATTCTCCACATTATATAGATAATGTATTTTGTAATGGTGAAGTCCTTGATGTATTGTGAAGTCCTTGATGTGATTATAAAAAAAATTAGGTCAGACCAATTCGATCAAAAAATTTCATTAAGTAACAATATTATCAATAGAAAACAAAAAAATAAATGTAGACCAGTCACAATAAGTAGAGTTGATTCTTTTAAGGAGAAAGTGACATGCAGCTTTTGTTTAAAATGGAAATGATTTTAGATCATCCAAATAACTACTTACTATGATTTTTTTAAAGTGACTTTTAAAGTCATTTAATAACATTTTTAAAGAAAAAACCTTATAAAAAATCTAAAACTGAAATTTTGTTAAACCGGCTTACGAGGAGTCTTAAAATTATACATAATAAAATAATATATATAATTAGAAATCATCAATAATAATTTATTTGAAAAATTAATGTAATTTTCTGTAATATTTTCTCTAATTTCTGTTATTTTATTTAATAAAATTAAACTGTAAATTAGGAATAGGTACTTAACTGAGTCGTAGGTAGAGATGATCGATATTAACAAAACATCGATGTTGACATCGATGCTAACATCGATTCAAAAGTATCGATGTATGATAAACATCGATAGAAGAATATCGGTGTCTAAAAACATCGATGTTTTCGATAGCAAGTAAAAGTGTTTATTATTATTGAAAATATAAAACAATTAACATTCCCAGTATTTTTGGGCACACTGTGTCAAAAAATTAACTTTGTCAGGTGTCTCCCCTTTAGTGTGTTCCGCTGCTGATACAGAAGTTGGCCAGCTTTGGAAAAAATAGTTTAATAGTCATAATACTTAGATTTACGCATATATTTGACATTTTAAATAAAACTATCTTTTTGGATATTTTCGCGGTTTTATTTTGATTTTTGGTTCCCGATTGAAAAATACCAGTGAGTTCATACTGTGTGGATCACAATAATAACAGTAATTCTGATTAATATTTTTGTCTTAAAGGTAGCAATAGTGTTGCGTAATATTATAACTTTAAATAATAGCAATCTAAACTAATATTTTAACTTCTTTTAAATTGCAATATAAAACAATAATATTGTTTAAATAGATTATTCATATTTTCAATTTTTAATATTCTTTACGGTTATATATAATATAATATTAGCAACACTAAATAATATTAGTAATTAATAAAGTTTCAAAAAAAATTGTAATATTGATAATAATAACAACTAAAATAAAAAAAATATTGCTATATTTAATTATAATACTTATTATAAAATATATTTAGAATTAAAATCAAGAAATATTGGGTACTTTAGTGCCATTTTTTAAATTTTGCAATCATTTTAATAATAATCAAAATAAATCAAAAATTAGATGACTCTTAAAGATAATATTGACGTTTCCATACTTTATTCTCATAACATCGATGCGTCAATGTTATCAAAGTCAAAACATCGATGTTAAAACATCGATGTTTTCCAGCTAACCATTGATGTTTATTCACTATCGATGAATATCGAACATCCCTAGTAATAGAGCGTTTTTATAAAAAAATAATTAAAATTTCACTTCCAGCTGATTGATATAAATACTTGTGATAACCATTGAGACCATTGACAGAAAAAGATAAGTATTAGTTGTTAAAATAATATTTAATAATATTAGTCAAAATAGTGGTGAACTTATGCGTAAAAAGTGAAAAAGAGCTTCCCTGTGATTATGTAAATAGTAGTGATATAAAGTGATCGTTAAAATTAAATTTAAATGAGTTACATTAGAGATGGAAATACGAAAAGTGAAGTGACATTATAAAACTTATAAAGTAAGAGTGCTTATTAAAAGCTTATTGCATTGCTTTACTGTGTTCTTATTTTCCCCGTCTTCAAATTATATGTTTATTTATGCACTGTTTTAACAATTTAGCACCAGGGCAACGTATAAATATAATATAAAAAATAATAAATAAGTATAAGTAACTGAAGTATATCGAAGTAGAGATAAATTATATGAATTGTACAGTGAGGCAGTGGAATCATGAGCTTGTTCAACATTTCTTTAAAAGTGTAAAATATTCGCGAGATTCTGAGAAAAAAAATACAATGGTTGGTGTCGTGGGACACCAGGTAGGAACGAAGTTCCTTCGGCTAATGTAGAATTGACACAACTTGCAAAAAAAAATCGTGCTCAATTTTATGTAGGTTTTCTTGATTTTTCTCTTAAATTTTGCTGATTAGTTTTTATTTAAGAACAGGAAAGTATTTAGGAAATTCAGTATTTTAGGAAAAATAATAAATTACGTAAAATAAAAAAAAATCGTAATTCAAATTATCAACTAAAATAACAAAATATGTCTCTTTATTTTTGTTTGACAACATAAAATTACATAGAAATAGAAATAATTACAAAAAACGAAAAGAAAGAGGGAGAAAGAGAAAGATATTATACACTACTCGCTTGTGTATACGACTGTCGCGCCTGCGCACTTTTTTCTTACGCACTGTTCATTACGCTCTTTTTCTTACGGTTTTACTATCACATTTTTTTCAGTTCGGTCGCGCAGCAAAATCCCTATCTCCTCCAAGCCTGCCGTAAGGAACTTCGTTCCAAAAATAATAAATAAGTATAAGTAACTGAAGTATATCGAAGTAGAGATAAATTATATGAATTGTACAGTGAGGCAGTGGAATCATGAGCTTGTTCAACATTTCTTTAAAAGTGTAAAATATTCGCGAGATTCTGAGAAAAAAAATACAATGGTTGGTGTCGTGGGACACCAGGTAGGAACGAAGTTCCTTCGGCTAATGTAGAATTGACACAACTTGCAAAAAAAAATCGTGCTCAATTTTATGTAGGTTTTCTTGATTTTTCTCTTAAATTTTGCTGATTAGTTTTTATTTAAGAACAGGAAAGTATTTAGGAAATTCAGTATTTTAGGAAAAATAATAAATTACGTAAAATAAAAAAAAATCGTAATTCAAATTATCAACTAAAATAACAAAATATGTCTCTTTATTTTTGTTTGACAACATAAAATTACATAGAAATAGAAATAATTACAAAAAACGAAAAGAAAGAGGGAGAAAGAGAAAGATATTATACACTACTCGCTTGTGTATACGACTGTCGCGCCTGCGCACTTTTTTCTTACGCACTGTTCATTACGCTCTTTTTCTTACGGTTTTACTATCACATTTTTTTCAGTTCGGTCGCGCAGCAAAATCCCTATCTCCTCCAAGCCTGCCGTAAGGAACTTCGTTCCAAAATATTACGACTTATTTTGGTTTACATACTTATATAGTTTGTTACTTTGTTACACATCAGTAGAATCACCTCTTTGTTGTAAACATGATGAAGAGTTCGGAGCTATGCCAGTCAATATAAGTGAATTAAGAACAACTATTTATCTATAGCACAAAAAATAAGAGTAAAGTTGGTAAAATCTTTTAAATTCAAATGTTTTCTGAGTACACTCAATATTTTATAGATATTATTTTACAATCCATTTCTGAAAAGTATTTTGTCTCTTTCTCACAAACAATAATTTACCATTAACTATTCTTGTTGGAGATTGTCAGACATTAACAATTACGCACCCCTATATTTTAGAAGTTGATGCGGCATCCTACATTGTTGCATCGCGACTTTATTCAGATAGTTTTTCTATTCCTTCGATGTCACATATTTTGGCTGTCATCGTGGGAATAGATATTATTGAATAAATCATGCAATCAGATATTATAACTGAACTATCCATACCTACTACTCTATGACTCTACCGGTCATATATGTTTTATGATCATACGTAATACTGTAAGTTATATAAATGAAACAACATTCATTAGAAATTATTATAACAACTTTATTGAATAGTTTTATTAACAACTTAAAACTCCTACACAATGATATTATATTATAAAAAGAAGTTTATAATATCATTGTTTCTACATCAAAATTGTTCATCTAGGTAACTACTACGTTAATTTTAAACAAACGGGTTATTCTAGATTTATATTTTGCCTATTCGTTAATGAAAATGTAAAAACACTAGCTCATTTACGTTGAGTTGAGGAAAGTAAAATGTGACTTATGTAGTAAAAAATACGACACAGTTTACATCACTCAAAATTTTTACACTGTAGACGCGAAAAATACTGTGTAAATACGCCTTTAACGTAAATTTAAATAAAAACGTCCGTTTTTTGTCAAAGACATCAAAATAGAATAACCCAACCAATTTAATGAGTGAAACATTTTGAACAAAAAAGTGTACAGCAGTCTTACAGTTAGTTTACGTCTACGTCCTACTAAATATAACTAAGTACCTAATATCCACACTATATACAGTTATTATGCAATAAGGCACGATTCATCGCAATATTTGTTTAAACTTTACGTAAAAACTTAGTGTCCTTGTTATTTTGTATTATAATATTGATTTTACTATTACATTATATGTCAGATTCAATATTTTTGAAATAGATTGTTTCAGTCTGTTTTAAAGCACCGTTTGTAAGTTTTTTAAGTTTACTAGATTAAAAAGAAGATAAAGAAAAGGACAGACATATACCTAATTTAATTTTCTTCTGTTCAAAGACTCCGTTAATAATTCAATATATTTTATAAAAATACAGTCAATGCTGATTAATTTTAACAAAATAGATAACATAGTACCTTAAATTCGTATTATATTATTAAAAGCTGTATAATAAATTATCTTTGTCATAAACTTTTGATATTATTAGACGGCCATTTCGTTATAAGGTCGGCCATTTTGCGTGTCCATATTTCGTTCTGTAATCGCTGTCCCGTTGACTCCGTTCTGGTGTCCACGGGAGCTTAACTGTCAGAGATCTGAAATTAAAAGTAAGATTTTAAAATTTACTTAAACAGATTATTTTGCATATAGGTTTTATTTTTGTTAAGATGTAATATTAAATCTTTTTCAATTTGCAATTTACATAATATATGTATTTCTTTTTCTGTTGGTCTGCTATGGTAATGTAAACTGATAATTGTTCAAGCTACGCTTTTAGATTTCTTTTTTTTAGGTCACAAAACTTTTTCTAGCATTTGTTCAAGATTTCAACTTTAATAATAATTTAACGGAAAAAAACGCAGGCACGTACTCATGGTCTCCTGCTGTAACTCCAGCTTGTAGGCAGGGTTATCGTACGGCGGCAGCGAGGATTCACGCGGCGCGGACGGCACCGCTGTAAGTACACATTGTTGTGATAATGTAATTTATACTTTATATTTAACATATTATGATGTCGATGAATGACGATAGATAACCCGTAACTTAAAATGACATCAATTGGATAGAATTTTAAGTTACTGTATTTTTGTACTTTGTGGGCCGAAGCGAAAAAGGCGCGAGTTTCGCAAATGTTTGGTTGATCAATCGACCATTGCGTCACGCTATGGATCAACGTTTCATTTTTTGCTATACTCTTTAATAATTATTAAAATAAGTGTTAATTGCATAGACTTGTATGTTCTTGTTGATGAAAAAGATGTTTTTGTCACCTATGAAGTATCAAAATAACTTATGTGTTGAATTAAAAATTATTTAATAGCAAACATCAACGAATGGTTAATTCTAATTTTTATCTTTCAATACTTATTGTTAAGTATAATTTTTACACTTTTAAGTATGTATGGAGTTTTAAAAGTACACAAAACTGGAGTATTAAAAGAACTTTTATCGTTACATAATATGTACATATATCTGTCATGTCATTTTTGTTTAATTAACCAAGAAAATAATTGTGTCTGTGTACAAATATGTCTACAACGAATTGCTCCGTTTCTACATGTTATTGATTACATGTAAAAAAAAAACTAAGTCCGAACTTAATATTTTTTTTCTTTTTACTGGTTTTTCTTTATTGCGAGTGTTATCCATTCTACACGACATTGGCGAAGTAAATGCTGCCCAAACGGCACTCCTAGGAGCCATTGATCGAAATAATTAAATTAAATCGAAAAGTAATAAATCTTAACATAAACTAAATTAAATTAACTTAGTACTGACAAGTGATAGCGACGGAGCGCGGGCGGTGCCTGCGCAGCACCACGAGCAGCAGCAGCGCGGCCACGAGCGCCGCCAGCGCTGCCACCGCGCCCACCGCCACCAGCGCGCTGTAGTAGTCGCCTCTCGCGCGTACTGATGACGCCTCTATTGTATCTGGAACACGTATTTATTTATTACTAGCGACTTACCTTTGTCACTAGGTCCGTAACAGTGCCTTGATCTCAACTCTATCTGTGAACTTAATTTCACCTAAACCTATGCAACCGATTCAGTATACGCGTTTATAATAGCATACGCATAATACGCATTTATAATAGTAGGCTTATTTATTTGCATATAATTTTATTTATGGCTCTAAAGTGGTGAAAAAGTATATGATTTGCCTATCAACCAAAATCAATTAACTGAAGTACTTTGATCACCTCCGGCGGTCTCATGTACCGAACGATAACACTAAGAGACGCAAGTAATATACTACTCTGGTCGAATCGGCCCTTCATGCTAGTTAATTAAGGTCTACTACAACTCATAAAGCAAATTAAAGTGAGTGCGTATGATTTCAAATTTGCACTGTAACAAAGACCAAAAATTACTGGAGAAAAAGTTGTATAACGGTTAAATGAATTTTAACTTGACTCACTAAGAATTTTGAATTAAGTACGTCTATTTCGTAGAGATCGAAAAAGAGTTCCTGCTGATTAGAAGATAAGAAGAAATAAAAGCTTAAATGATTTTTACGAGATTTCATTGAAGAGTAATTTAAATAAAAGTGATTATAATACCTTATATAAAATTAATACATTGCTATTATTTTATAACATCACTCACTATCGATAGGTTCGTCCGAGTCCAATGGCTTTGTATGTATCTCCAAGACGTTGCTAGTTTTCACTTTGCCATTCGTCAGGAACAGCTCGAGCCACACACGACATCTGAAAATAAAAATTATAAAAAATTATAAATATAAATAATGTATAATTATTAAAGTCTTAAGAAATTATTCTTATTTTATGAAATAAAGAAAAAAAAATTAAGCTTTAAATATTTATAATGCCTTTAACCTTTGACTAACGTTTTGTTCGTCGAGATAATTATTGTAGGTTTTGTACATAATCTTAAATTTATACTTTGCTCTAAAAACACAGCCGTTTCCTTTTATCATTCAACACAAAATTTTGAAAAACAGAGGTCATGCCTAATGCAGAGCTCTAGTAAATCTAAGACCAGTTAGTGCTGCCCGGGCTGATGTTAGGCTTATATCATCTAGGATTATTTTTACTTTCCTAATAGCAGAAAATAAATAAGAATAAATAATCCAACTCACTTAGAATCCGGCTCTAGTCCACTAAGTGTAATAGCCTCAGGTGCATCTCTGGCAGCGAGTCGGAATGCGTCGCGCTCCTCGCGGCAGGCGTGCGCGGCGCGGTAAACTCGCACCCAGCGCTCCGCCGGTGACGGCGCGCCTTGCCACGATATGCGCGCGGACGTAGCACCTACCTCGTGCGCGGTTATTGTCACCGTCCAGTTGTAGGGGTCTGGTGCATTTTAAAATAATTTGTCAATGTGAGTTTAGCTAGAGCAACATATTAGGAGGGATCATGATATATATTATTCCTATTACTTATTCGACGAAATAACTAACACCTTTATAGACTTACAAGTCATTTTATGCATTTACACCCTAGTGTATACCTATACCTACCTATATACAAAATGCACCCTGTCATCCTATCCCTTTTCCTGCTTCTATGACTACTGAACTTAAAGTTATAAGAAAGTATTAAGTATAATGTACTTATAAACTAGTTGAATTAAAAATGATAATGTTGTTTCCCAGAGAAAAGTTGGTGTTTTTCCTCTTTCTTTTTCTCCATTTAGGTAGTACATTTTTTTCGATAACGCTAATACTTCTTCATGCCATTTTGAAAACAGTAATCACGCAGAGAAAAGAGAAGGCAATCAGAACGCTGGTAACTTATACCAAACGTGCCAGCATCCCTCATCAAGAAGACCTAGGAACACAGGAAGGCAAAGAGACAAGTTGCAAAACTGGCATCCTACACCAGTAATACCAACATCTCATATAAAAATACTTCTTTTAATACAAACAAACATACGATATTATTATTTATATTCTAATTTCTAGTCTTTAGTCTATACTACTGTAGATACCTATAAGTGGCAGCGTAGTGAACTCTACCACCGTCGGGTCGTAGAGCTCAGAACGCGCGTGCGGCGGCGGCGCGAGTACGAGCGCAGCTTCGT
Source organism: Argynnis bischoffii washingtonia (assembly GCA_033884665.1). Classification (NCBI taxonomy): domain Eukaryota; kingdom Metazoa; phylum Arthropoda; class Insecta; order Lepidoptera; family Nymphalidae; genus Argynnis; species Argynnis bischoffii. The sequence goes on from CM066625.1 coordinate 5,179,668, forward strand.
AGCGCGAGTGCGGGCGCAAGTCGGGCAGTGCGGCGCCCGAGCGACTGTGGTGCAGCAGCTCGGTGGTACTATAGATAGGAGTGCCGGTTGGTCGGTATCTGTTGAAAATGTTTTTGTACTATGTATTAGAAGGAATAGTCGGTAGTAACGCTGGTGGTGTTGGAGGTGGGAAATTTATTAAACATGATGGCGTTTGACCTGTAATGTAATTCGTTAAATATAACGAATCAAGGGTAATAAATATATTACCCATGATTGAAGGTTATTTTAGATACGTAAATCACATAGCAACAATTAATTATTATTCAAGCTGGCAGGATATGGAGCCTATAATTATTCAACATATTACGCTAACATACGAGTATAAACACAGATAAAATTTGTAAACAAAATACAGAAAAATAAACCTATTTATAAAATATTGTTTATTATAAGTACCTAGATTCACTAATTTTTTTATGTATGTGTATTCAGCCCATTTTAACGTCCCACATTCGGGCGTCCTTTTATACAATGGGGATCACGCCATAGCTACCACTTGCTAGATTCTCTCCGATATTCAGGTTTCCTTACGATGTTTTCCTTCACCGAAAAAAAGGCGGTAATCATTTTGAAAAAATAATTCACATATGAAAATATCACAGATGCGAGACCCGGGAATTGAACTCGCTTCACTTGGTTTCTCAATAAGTGCAACAATTTATTCTCTATATTTTTTATTACATTATATAAGTACCTACTCTTAAGTTTTTGATAACGCTTGCTTGGTAGACATGTCGATAAAGGAGGCCAGGAAGATGTGTCATTTCAGGATATACTTTCCGCATTTACTGTTTTTTTTAGATTTACGTGTATTGTATTTAAACCGTTTTTTTTTTTGCTTTTGGTTTTTACACGTACGCGTACCTTACTGAAGACAAAGAAAATCTTTATCCTAAGGGGACAAAATAGTATTCCCTAAAAGCGTTGAAAGGAAGGGAAGAAATTACTTCCTCGAAGAAAGAAATTTCTTTCTCGCAAGCGAGTCGAAGCAAACTCTGTGCCAATTACCTACTATTGTTTTAAATCGTAAAATTATTTCAGTTCTTCTTTATTACCCACCTGACTTGTATACCGTCGATGTATTGAAGCTCCTCCTCTGAGAAGTGTCGCCAACTCAAGTATGCGCTGGTGTCATTGACCTCCACCACTGTTAACTTGCAATCGATTAGCCTTCGTTTTTCTTCGGGGGGTGTAACCTGAATAAAATAGTTGTACATATCAAAACACCTTAGTCATTTTGTTTTCGTTTTAATTATTTTTTGTGATTGTTATATAGTATCATTTCATTACTGCTGATATAATATGCATTATATTGTTTAAGATTAATTATTATGTAATATAAAACTAGCTGCTGTAGCTGCTGCTGTTGTATACTAATTATTTAAACAGTTTTAATTTACAAATTTTAATTTAAGATCAAACAATTATTTTGAATATCCAAAAATAACAACTGTTTCTTTATAGTTTTTAACCGACTTCCAAAAAAAGGAGGAGGTTCTCAATTCGACCGTATATATATATTTTTTTTCTTTCTATATATATTTATTCTATATATATTTATTTTTTCGTCGTTTATGAATCGATTTTGATAATTCTTTTTTTGTTGGAAAGGAGATATCCCAAGAGTGGTACCATGATAAGGAAACCAGGATCTGATGATGGGATCCCAGAGAAATCGAGGGGAACTTTCGAAAATTGTAGCGGCGACTAGTGCGTTTGTTAACATTTTCATTAGGTACTTTAAAGCACTACTATTTAATGAAGGTCTGGAGTCGATCTGATGATGGACCCGAAAGATAGTCGAGGGAACTCCTCAACGATTTACAGCAATTACCTGGTGTTTGGGCTTGATTAATTTGTATTGATGATACGTCTACACTAAAAATGGAAAAATAATAACTTTTAAAAAAAAAACGACTTCCAGGCACTGAAAAGTAAAAAATAACTAAACGGGGGTTTTCATTTAGAATAGATACTTAATCAGATTTTTTCGAAGTCGGTGCCAGCCAATACAAATCAAAGCACACCGACTTCGAGAAAATCTGATTAAGTATCTATTCTAAATGAAAACCCCCGTTTAGTTATTTTTTACTTTTCAGTGCCTGGAAGTCGGTTTTTTTTTAAAGTTATTATAAATGTTCACTTCTGTCGGCAGTCCTCATGACCGCTTTTTTTTATCAAGTTTAAGGAACGCGTCTTTCAAAAATTTTTAACATACTTTTGATGACAGACCTCTCTATAAATACTAATAATATATTTTTATTTTAGTACTTACTGTAGGCAAATCTTGTGTCCGGACAGTATATATTTCACTTTCAGGCTCAACAGGCAGATTGTGTAAAAAGAGTTTGCCGCGAATCTTGTACGTCGTGGAAGGTTTTAGACCGGTTAGTCTGAACTCTAAGCGCGGCGTTGTTAATATCTCATCAGCTGGAGCAAACACTTGCGAGAACCATTGAGTTATGTCCTCGTCCCTATTAAGTTAAAAAATTAGGGTAAAATTAACATTACAGTATTCATTGAAAAATGAGTATTGAATGATTTATACATTTTATTTAATAACTAAACAAGATGTCTAGATAACAAAATCCTAAAACAACTCACGCAGTATCAGTATATCTCAGGTCCACGCTGCCGCGAAGACCAACTAGTACTGGCGGTAGACCGAATAACATCTTTATACTTGTGGGTGAATCCCCTTGAAGAGCTAACACTTGGAGTTTCTTGTTATCATCACCTCCGCCATAATTTGGTATCGGCAAGCCTGGAGGTAGCCCTGGTATAGGTTCTAGAGGATTTATTGGCCGATGTATGTTGTTTTGTTCGTAATCAGTATCTTCAGATGGATAGCGATCGTTAGAAGGAATGGTAGGCAGGAACGTTGGTGGTGTGGGAGGTGGGAGATTTACTAATCCTGGTGGCATTTGACCTGTAATGTATTTACCTGTATTTATATTCGTTTCAATTCGTTTATAAGTTATTTTAGATACGTAAAGTAGATTGGAACATGGAACAGGAAATGAAGCCTATAAATTATTCAATATATTATGCTAAAATTTTCTACAAAAGTCAACAACAACAAACCTATTTAGTACTTTAGCACACTAAGGTAAAAATATCGAAAGACATTCTATTACAAAGTACACGATTAATCCCAACTAATAAGAAGTAAGTCACAAATAAAAATAAGAAATATATTTATAATTGTACTATGTTTCTAAAGTAGAAGATATTTAGCCTGTAAGAAAGAGTACATACTTTACAAATTCAATTTACAAAACAGTACTAACATTAATATATAAAATCAAAGGCGAAAAGAGTTCAATTCGATTATGATCTATATTATAAAATAAAATATATACTAAGATTAGTAATTTTTATTATTAGTATGAAAAAGCAGTGTGGAATGAATTTTGCGGTTAGTTTATTACTGTTATGAGCGCAAATAGTCGGTCACCAAAGAAAGTCAACGTCTGTCGAAAATATTAAGGTATTAAGGCCATAAAAAGACTTTAGGCAAGGTCACTGACCTGCCGTTATTGTACCGCGGCTCTTATCCGCCGACCGTCCCAGGTTTTTATTAGTGTCCGACTCTAATTCCATTTGGTTGAGAAGGTGTTCGAGATCGAGGGACGAATATGTTTTGGTAGGAACTCTAGGGATAGTCATTGCAGGGTCAAAATTAAACTTATCTCCATTATTCGTTTTGGGCAAAGCCTTTAATAATACAGTTTCATAAGGATTAGGCCCTTTTGCTATTAAGTGTATCGCAGTATTTTTTGCCCAAGCTGTAGTTTTTATGTCGGTTGGTCCAATTTTTAAGTCTTTATTTTTCAATACAGTTATACGTTTTGCTGGAAGATTGTGAATGATTTGATTGTGGCGATCTTTTATACCTACCGAAAGGCCAGTTGATGAATTAAATGATTTTGCAGGTTCGAAAAAGCTCTGAGACATTTCAGATTTATCAGTATGAGGGCGAAAATAATTTATTTTATGATACTGGGATAATAGCATTTTCTTAACAGATGTGTCGTCATTCACTTTTTTGACAAAGATGTCGTGAGAATTTAAAGTGGTCAGTTTACCATCCTTACCATATTTGGGATCTTCAATGACATCGTGCAATTTATCATCGGATATAATAATATTGAATGGGTTTGGATTTGGTAAATGTGTTTCGTGAGTTAAAGTGGATGAAGTCTTATGAATGTTCTGCTTAGATGACAAGGAATCTTTTGGGTATATGGGATTTCCCCAGTCGACAGCATTATACATTAAAGAAGGTTCTGGATGAATAATTTTGAACGGAGCATCAATGTCTTCTGGAGTAAATACTGTGATATTAGCACTAAGTGTGTGTTGAGGGAATACATTATCTAAATGTTGGGTCGTATCATTTTTAGTTCGGGTTTTAAAAAATTTGGGCAGGCTTGTCTTTATTGGACTATAGCGTCCGTAAAATTCAGTCATTTTTGTTGTTGTGGGAGGAGTGGGAAGAAAGGAAGGTGGGTTTATAGTCGGGGGAAGTGGTGTGATTGGTGTCACATAGTTCACAGTTTGTGAGCGTGTCGGCGTATAGGTCTGATAAGTTGCGTTCATGTTGCCAGCTGCAAGCAATAATGCGTGATGATGATAACTCATGCAATGTTGATATGAGAAACATGCTTAATGATTTAAAAATGACTACTGCAATTAGCTATAAATTAATAAAATGATGATAATTGATTTTGATTTGACACTTGTAAATGATGGTTACTAAAACAATATTTCAATAATAATCAAAATGAGCTTGTAGTATTTTAATGGTTATTAAAATACCGTCCGAATTTGATCTTACTGAATAAAAATTACTTTAGCTTCGACCGACTACATTATAGAAGTTCATACTTTCACAATAAAAATTTCTTATCACAATTTGAGCTCCCTATTCTCTTGCGTTTCTTAATATTTTTTTTACGCGATTTACGTTTTCTGGATGTGACCCATTCAAATATAACCGTAGGCAGCATCTAAAAAAATGTAAAGCATTCTTAAATAAAAAAATAAAATAAAATAATATACCGCTCGGCACGCATCCCCATACTTTGCAGCAGTCATCATCCGACGCATTAACAGCCGCGGGGCGCATGCGAGGTGCGCAACGTAGCGAGGGCGGCGGCAGGGCTGGCAGCGGTGCACACGCCTCCTGGCAGTCTAGCGAACCGTTCTCACAAAAGCAGTGCTCTTCGCATCCCGTTAGGGAGATCGGCACTTCTGTCCAGTTGGGTATTCTGTGGCATATTTGGGTTCATTTGAGTGAAGAAATAAAAAAGTAATTCATTATTATTGGTAAACCTTTTAGGATTTTTGTGTTTAAGTCTAGAAGGAGCACAAGTTATTAGAATACATTTATAAAATGAATTCTCTTGTATTATTTTAAGGCGCTTTAGCAATATATATAAATATTATGTTGTGGAAATTAAAGTAAGAGAAAAAGTTTTTCTACATTTTGAATTCATGAAATTTTACAGTAATATAGGTTACATATCAGAGGAATATATAAGTAATAAATAATTAATGAACACGGCCGAAACCGCAAAGAAACGCTAGCAAATAAGTAAAATAAAAAAATACTCACGGCACTCCCTTGTAATGGCAAGTACCGTCGCTCAAGCAGCGCGCAGTGCGCGGGCAGCAGTCGGGCGGGTGCGCGGGCGGGCTGGGCGCCCACTGCACGCAGCCGCGCGATACCAGCTCGAGCCCCACGTGCGTGGGGCACTGCAGCGTTGCGCACTCGCGCGTGTCCGCACCCGTGCACTCGCAGAGCTCTGAGCACCCGATGTGGAACTCATCACCTATTACAGTTTTTGTTTATGACTACTTTCACGTCAGTACTCTGCTCTTTGCATTAGCTGATAGGAAAATGGACTATTTTTATTTATGCACGTATTTTAATTGTTGTTTTTTTTTATTTGCGTAGTGTCTTTAATTTGTTTTTTAAGTTATTCTTCGGACTATTCTAAAATCAACAAATTACACCAATTATTGTCTAACTTTTCATAACGAATAAAATAATGAAAATAAAGTGAAGATGCTTCAGAGAGACTATGTCATTTTTTATATATAAAATTCAATTTTAATAATTTTTGACGATTATAGTATTTACAATATATAGTATATACGATAGATATTATAACCATATTATATATATTTAAATCAGATGTAAAATTGCTTTTAAAATAAAACTTACCAACATTATAGAACTTTCCATCGTGGTAACACCCTTCTTTTCCATTTACAGACTCTTCTACCGGCACTTCATTACCAACATCCGAAGCTGTTACTGTAAAATTAAATTTAGTACCAGTTTCCTTTGTCTTTAGAATATAGTCTTTACCACCTTCCAAATTGAGTATTAGATTGGAATATTTTAATTCTATTTCATGAAATGTATTTCCGCCATCGCTGCTTAATAAAAGATGTATGGGATCGTCACTATTGTTGACATGCATAAGGTTCACTTGAACGGTATTGTTTTGCAGCACTTTAATAGAGCCAATAGGTTCCGTGAGTACGAGTGGCCGGGGAGGTAATGATACTAAATCTGATGTTTTCAGCGGTACCTTAAACAAAAATGTAATAATTATTCAAAATAACACAAATTAGCATAACTTAAGCTCTTTAAACAATCTAGTAGGTATATTATATAAGTTGTAACTGATCTAGGAATACCTATAATATAAAGCTACTTACTTCTGTAGTAGATGATGTATTAGTTACATTTTCATGTTCTTCATGAGCATCTTGTGACACGTCGCATATTTGCATCTCACAGCATTCATCTGTAGGATCTTGCACATTTATGCATTTATCCGACTGTGGTAATGGGTCACATCTATAATTACAAAATAATTACATTTTATTTTAAATTTTATAAGCCAAAAAAGATTAGACAAAATATAGACTAATATGAACCATCAAAATAGCAAAATAGCAAAAAATTGCATGATCAAATTATTATTAGCAAGAGCAATACTATGTTTGGATTGTGGTCAGTCCAATTTTTAACATAATATTGTAATGATCCACCCATTTCTATAAATATTAAGTATATCATCATTGACTTACCTTGGTCTGCAAGTGACGACGGAATTCCGTTCGCAAGAGCACGTCTGGGCGCAACCAATGTGCCACTTTTCACCCATAGTGTAAGTTTCATTGCCGTAACTACACAACTCCAGTGGCGCTGGTTTTGTTTCTACAAATAAATTATAAATACATGTTAAACAAATCTTATGTTGCAAAAAATTAAAAATTCTATTGTAATTTCTGATATCTCAGAGTTCGAAATGTACCTACATTATATAACTTTTCTCTTCTTTTTCTGGGGTGAGCATAAAGATGGAATGATTCATCATTTTACTCTTACCTTTTCCTCGAATTAAAGAATTTAGCTGTCCGTAAGTTTTCCCACAAATAAGGAAAAATTTTATATTGCAATATTAAAAATCACTATACCATAAACGCAGCAAGGACAACATGTACCTTAAGATATATGCTACAAATTCAAATAAATTATGATTTTAATTGAGAATTTGAGAAACCGTAAAAATTTTTAAAAAATTATTGGATTTAAATGTTTTTTCTAAATTGTAAGCCTAGTCGATTCTGCGATAAGGCATGAGTATATACTAATCTTCGTATATATTCATTAAAGTGTATTTACTTAGGTTCAAAGTATGAAGAGGCTATGACAGACAGATAGACAAGCACACGCAATTTCTGCTCTTTCCTTTTACAAAGTAAATATTTATAAAATACCTAAAAATGCTTTTAAAAAAATATATTTCGATATTAAAAGTTATGTGTTTCAAAATACGTGTGATCTAGTCATATTATTAGACAAATATTTCAAATCCCATAAATATTATAAATGCGAAAGTTTGGATGGGTGGCTGCTTGTTACTCAATTACGCCAGAACGGATCTGGATGAAATTTGGCACAGAGATTAAATAGGTTACTATTTATCCCGGAAAATGTATGGTTTCCGTGGGATATCCATATTAATCGTTTAAACTAACTAGTTTAAGTAGGGATGAACACGAGCGAAGCAAGGATAAGTCGCTAGTAAGTTTGTATAATGTCAAAGCTGTTTAAAATACTACCTCCATTAGCAGTAACGCAAGCGACGATTGAGCAACATTCGTCCACCGGTGACTCAAAGCACAAGGGATCATTGAGGCGCCTGCCGCGACGTATGAAAGGATGTTTGCACCGCGGCAAGCACTCGAACACTCCGCTAGGAGTACATTCACATGACTCTTCGCAGCCGCGGTCAATGTGCTCACCGACCTGTGAATTTTGTTTAGATTCTATACAATTATTTATTTAAATATCACGGAACAATGTAAAAAACGTTAAAATGAAGATTGATTAGAATTATTGATATTAGATTCATAGTTATTCCATTCCATCGTAAATTTACATACACCTTAGCGTAAGAATAAATTGAATCAACATATCATATTTTTGTAATAAATTAATCATTGGGTGCAGTTAATTTAACATTTTATCGATGTAACAGATGTTTGAATTAAATACAACAATTTATTTTATAGCTATTTTTAACTATTTGTAATTTTTTAGTATACACTTTTAAATGGATTTACCTTATAGGTAACACCACTCTCTTTGCAGATTTCAGTCTCTTCTGACTTATCAACATTTATTAATGGATTAAATGGTGTTTGAAGATTTGAATAAAATTTATCTGGTATCTGCTTATTTCTACTCTCAGGTCCATAGTCTCTTTCATTTACATCTTCATCCAAATTTACATCACTAAGATCGTCAATTGTTTTTTTGATTCCTTTAGTTTGATTATGCAAAACATTTGCGAAGTTTTGTAGCTCTTCTACGTTTAAATTAAGTAACCTTGGCTTAGGTTTCGCGATAGGCTCCGTGACTTCATTAATTTCAGTAGTTACTTGTACATCTGTTAAATTTACATTTTGATCTTTAGCAGTTGGAGTAGATCGTGTTGGTGCTGGGGTAGTAGATGTAGTATCAGGACTAGATGTTTCTATTATCCTTGGAGGCATTGGTGGTAGGGTTGACGCCGTATCATCATCTTCACTGGTTAATTTACCTGTAAATAAAATACTTTTAATAAAATAATTTTTAAAGTAGTATGTAAAAATAAAATAAAAAAAAGTCGGTTCAGTTCAGATATTTCATAGTAATGTGAATAGTAAGTAGATTTTGAACAAATATTTATTTTCTCTCACGGGCATTGTTTCTATGATAATTATAATTAAATGGTACCTACATAAAAAGCTACGGATCAAACTTAACCATTCGTTCGGCCCGTTATCGGGTTAGTTGTAACTACTGTAATTGGTTTGCAAATAACTACTAACTATATTATTAATAAACTGTTTAAAATAATACTATTGATTTAAAACAAGTTGGTATTTCGGTATTTACGGGTATCCTGATTCATAATGCGTTTCCATGATGATGTTAGCCTTGTACAAAGAGCACGATATATGATAAATGAACCTTATTTTAGGATTTATTGTGCATAGGTTAATGAGTCATAGGATTCTTCCTCAATCGATATTAGTCATTCATTCATTTCATAATAACATTTATATCTAAAATAAACTGTTTATTTTTTTTACTTTTCTTCTTCTTCTTCTTCTATACACAATTGTAAAAGAAAAATAACTTTTAAGGCAAGTTTTTTTCATTTAATTAAATTTTCTTTCAACTTATTATAGACCTACTTGAAACTTAAGCTTTACAATCAAACATACAGAGAGACACAGAAGGACAGTAGCATTATTTAGTTAATAAAAAAATAAATATGTCCATATAATATTACTAAATCATATGAAAGGAATATTTTTTTTTATAAAATGTTGAATAAGGAAGGTTAAATAGGATATAGATTTACTTTAGGCTTATTAGTTATTCTCATATTAGCCCTTCTACACCAATACACGATACCTTATTAGCTAAAACGTAATAGAAACAGGTATGGTTAATGGTAAGTAATTTTAAAAACTCGCTAGTAACTTTTACTTAGCCACTTTCTACGGAAGTGTTTAAATGAAAACATATGTCTATTGAGTAAAGTGTCTATTTAAAAAAATAAAGGTACGTTCCTATAATCTGAAATTCTTAAAATTCAAAATTCTTTTAAAGCGCATCAAGGTGTTACGAGTATTAGTATTAGTATTTTTAAAGTAAAATTAAAAAAAATTGTACAGATCTCTGAAAATTACATCTAAAGTACTAAGAACTAAGTCCATACGTAACCTTATAATTTTGTTATTAACATTGAATTATTAAACGCTCATCGAAATTATAAGAATAATAGGCCTATATTTATATACAACTATTGCTATAAAATATGGTTGGGCACGATTTTACATTCAACGTCATTTCAAACCCAGCTCGACCTCAAACTTCACGGTCATCAAACTAGGTTAGATTAAGGACATTAAAAGCTCTACAAAACCGGTTTAATGACATAGGTTTACATCGTTATACAATAAAATATAAAATTATATAACAAACTTACACAATTGTAAAACTACAATTTTACTTTCAATCTAATATTATAATGATAAATAGTAGGTATCTAAGAAAATATTATAGTGAGATACAAAAGCTTTAACCGATCTCTACTTAAGTGTACAATTTATATGGTATAATGATGTAGATTATAATGCAACATAATGAAAAGGTTAAAGTTTAATTGTGTGAGCAGTAATCTTTGGAACTACTAAAATGCACCTAGTCTGTGGGTGACAAAAATTTTAAATACATTTAATCTTAGTCCTCACTCTTAAAAAAATATTTTTAGACAGCGTTGTGTCTTGAATTTACTTTCTGCTCGTAGTTTTTTACTGACTCAAAAAAGTTAGTAAATTAGGTCAGTATTATGTCAATTTGTTCTAAATTTTATTTATAATACTTAATTATTGAATCTAAGGAAGGAGAACAAGTTCTGTTGGTAGCTTTAGATACAGTTATGACCTTAATCTTCATGACTATCGAACTAGGTCGGTTATAGGACGCTAGCGTTACAAGAACCGGCTGATCAATGTTTACATTGTAGATTGTAGAACTCTTAGAATCCATTCACAATTTCGTAATACGGTACTAAACGATATCCATAGGGCAAAAGACAATTCGTACAAATTTAACTCTATAGAAAATTTTGAAAATCGATCATACCTTTAAAGTAAACATAATAAATTATTTCTATTTTAATATTTATTATAAAATTTCTGTTTTATTTATCCTATTAAAATTATTTATAATGGTAATTTAATGGTAATAATAATTTCAAAATGCATTATGCAAGTAGAGGAAACTAAATTAGCCGAATACAATATCCACCAGTAGCAGAAATATTATTATTAGCCAGTAATATATTTTTATCAATTTGAAATAATTGATTTTCTTAACTATTCAATTGATTTCTGCATAAAAAAGCTTTTTTTAAAAGATATTATATTCCTCCATATTTACTGTTGCATAAAATCGTCGCGCATCCGGTCTCGTCGCAGCTCTGTGACAATTTACTAAAATAAAGCGGTTTCATCAAAAAATATTAACTTTACTTATATTCTATTGAGAATATTCTACATCTACACTAACATTATAAAGAGGTAGAGTTTGTAAGTTTAGGAGTTTATTGGTAATGGATAAACTAAAATCCGCTTAACCGATTTAGATGAAACTTGGTATGAAGATAGTTTGAGACCTTGGGAAGGACATAGGATAGTTTTTATCCCGGAAGTCATTACTTAAGGGGGTTAAAAGGGTGATGAAAATTCGTATGGAGAACCAATTATATCTCCAGTAATCAATATGGAATATAAAACTCATCATAACTATGTATATATATACATAGTAAATTTAAAAAAGGAGTTCGAAAATTTCTTCTCCAAGAAAAGAAAATGTTTCAATCCAATACAAATACTTTTTAATCGACTAGGTAAAATGTATTCGAACGCGAAATGAAGAGACTGCTTCTAAGTTGTGTTTCATATTACGTTTTTGCGTGACCAAGTTTCAAGTCAGGTGCATTCACTTGTTTAAAGCTCATTCAATAAGGAAATCCGCTAGCGGCTCAAGTTCAAATAACAGGTGGACATCAACGGACGTGTGGACTGTATCCTTATTAACACTAGGTTCATTACACATTATACAAACATTATTCATGATGTTATTACACTTTAATCATTATCAGAACGGGATGTGAAGATGCCTTCAAGCTGTACCACTTGTCATTCATAATTTATATTCTTGTATCGGTAAGAACGTTAATAAACTGGAATACTTTATATGTTAATCGTTCCTTAAAAAAGATGTATTTAATTTTTTTTTAAATGTTAGTTGCTATCCTTTAGATTTTAATACAAAATTGATAAATTTTTTTGGTAAATATTTCTTAAAAGGCTTGGGGACAATTTATTTGTCTGCGCTAACTTGAGAATTGGTGGATGGATTTCGATTAACTATTTTTATGGATAGATCTGAACTCATAAATAAAAATTTTAGTCGATATAGAAGATTGAAAGAGCTTTCTATAAAAAAAAAATTAGTCATCTTATACTGGCACAAGTTCGCAGAATTCCATCATCCGAATTATTTTGTTATCAGTCTACTTAAAGTAGATCGATTCCATTTTCAAAAAAATCATTTCATCTTTTTATTTTTATGATTTAGTTATGTATGAAACTTAACAAACTGGTAATCTATAAATAGTAAACATATTTCCGAATATAAAGAATATAATTAGGAATCTATAAATATTGTAGACTCATCCACTCGATAAATCGTTAGAAACTAGATTGTTAATCGGTCATATCAATATCAATGTTATGGTACACTTTCACTTAGTCTCAGTTGTAATTTATTCGGCCAGTCGAATGAAAATCGTTTAACAAATCAAGGTCGTCATACAATGGTGTTTTAAAAATAACTACGTCTATGGCATCATTTAAGCCTCTTAAGAGTTCCATAATTAAATAGTGAACCTTAAAGGCTATATTCAATTTTTTTATAGAAAGTCCGTTTCGTTTTGCTTTAATCTTCCCAAGTGAATAAATATCAAGATCGTCAGTAGGTTAAATCACTTATTACATAAGTAAATCAAAATTATAATCTTCGTTTACAGTTTCCTCAACTTTCCGCGTGCAATCCTCGACCATCTGTGGATAGTCGTCACGCACGACATCCTATGGTTATGTCAATGACTGAGTTACGTATTGTCTCACTTAATTGTTCTATTATACACTTAACAATCTTGACCAATAACGATTAAAGAAATCCCTCTTAGCACTAACATGTAATACTAAAATTCATACTAATATTATAAATGCGAGAGTAACTCTATCTGTCTATCCATCTGATTGTCTGTCTGTCTGGCTGTTACCTTAATTCACTGAACCGAATTAGATGAAATTGGTATGAAGATAGTTTGAGACCCTGGGAAGGATGTAAGATTTATATTTCTTTATATGGATTTATCCCAGAAATCGTTAACTAGGGACGAACCCGAGCAAAGCAATGGTAAGTCGCCAATATTCAATACATGAAATAAAAATGTTTCTTATTATGATGAATTTACTTAGTATCGCAGTATCATCATGGTTATAATTGATTTCTTAATCGGTATTGATTTTATCCGCAATCATATCTGTGGAAGTTAATAGTTACCTACATATTTTCAAGCAAGAGTTGCACGCAGTAATGCTGTATAATTTTTTAATAAATGTAAGTAACACTTAACTTTCTTATTAACATTAAAAAGGTAATGTGCTATCAAAAATTTTACTACTGGCCTCTTTGACAACTTATTCAAGTTACAGAATATAATTAATGAAATTTAACAAAAATAGACCATGATTATTTATTAATTAGTATTGCTCATTTACACATATAGTTTTTTTTTCAATTTACATATCTGTTTTCACTTTATTGTATGAGTATAACTTGAGTTAAATGTTTTGTATAAGTATTTAATTCTGGAATGCATTAATAAATATGTAGACCGAATCATTCAAATTTCGTATATCTATATTCTTATTAACCAATAACCACTAATAATTAATTAAAATAAATTTTTTGTGTATGTCGAATAATTTAACAATTTTTTGAAAATATTAATTATGTATCTACTCTAAATCATAAATAAATAAAAAAATATTTAGTAAATTTAAAAAAAAACGACTACTTCAATTAAGGCCAAAATATGCATTTCTCATAATAATATAAAACGTTTTAATTTTTAAATTACTCGCATTGTCTTTTATATTCACTTAATTTTAATGGCTTATACTATTTATTATCGCTATAAACTTCTTTGTTATATTTTATTTTTAGCATATCTATAAGAAATCTCTTGACTTTAAAAGTCAAAAGTCGTTAATCTTTTTACACTTTTGTATTATTAAAACCTTTTATTATTAATTAATCCAAAAAGTTTTTAATTACAAAGAGGTCAAAAGCATAACTTCTTGTCTAAAGCGCAATGAGGGCTATCGTTTCTGGTGGCACCAGTTGGCGCCACTGGCGAGTAAAGTCCTATCGCTGTCGCTAAAAAGTATTTGTTAGTGCGGCAGGGTCGTAAATCTAATATAATAATAATAATAATTGTTAATTAGTTTATTAGAATTTTGTTTTAACATAATTAATATGTAATTATTAATTAGTGATTACCAAATAGATAAAATATTGACTTTTCCTTAGCTCTTCTTTTAATGCAATAACATTTGTTAAACTGTACCGTGTCTACCATAATTAATTAGGAATGGCACAATGTTTACAATAATCATGAATACTTAGTAAAGATCCACGATGAAAAGTTAACAGTTAACATTCAGTGTCATTTGGCAGTTATAGAGACCTCACTTTACACTAGAGCCCCTCGCGGTGAATTCTAGCGCGGTAGCCCTCATTACTATTAAAGTATTATACTACTTTATGACGATAAGTTTTTTACTGTTCATAGGTGTTACAAATGTAGCAAATTTTAGACAGATAAAAAAGTTAACTAAAGCATCTTTATGAAACAAAAAAGCACCGGAATGTATTGACTGTTGGTCTTCCAAATGCGGCAAACTCACGACTTCAAGAAGGTTCCGCCACGTTTATTTTTTTATTTCTTTTTCTTTATTTTAAGAACGTTTGAAATAGTATGGATTAAATTTAGTTGATATAGTACATACTTAATTTGAATAGATTGAATGGTCGATCTTTCTTAATAAATAAGTACGTAACCTTATTATGCGAAAATTAATTTACAAAGTTTTCCTTACTATCAAATAAAGTTTCGCTTTAATATTCTCGTACTCACGCACCTACATATATGAGGCACTAGTGGAAACATCAAAAAAATATTTATTTTCAACAAATATATTCTATTTATATTTTAAACAAATTTCTAATATTTCACGTGTCATCAATGTGATAATACAAAACATACAGATTGTACATCAAATAATATATTAAGTATTTTATTGACTACAATAAAAATTTTAATAACATCAATTTTAGAAATACATATTTCTTATATAGTATAGGTATATATGACTTTGTGACTCAACTTTGTTGTTGATGTTCTAGTTTCTATTAAATAATTATATAAATTGCAAAAAAATATATGAAATAAAAGAAAAAATAAGAGAAAAAAAATATATCTATGTATATGGGAATATGTGTCTTATCCACATTATTATTTCATACTAAAAACTAGTTCTCAGTAATCGTATATATTAACCACGCTCTACGAAACCATGGGGCAAAACTGTTGTGCTGATGCCTAAAAAAATATGGACCTCGGCGGCCTCTATCATTATATATAAGTATTTGATGAATTCAATGTTTTCTATACTAAGAGAAGTGGTAAATATAACCTTGGATTAAAATATCCAGTTGATATGTTAAGTCATGCTATCTATACTTTGCGAATGGGGTCAATATAATAATAATGGCTAATTGTAATAATAATATAAGTACAATTTTAATCATAATTAAGTATGTTTTTTTTTAAATTTCACTGACTTTTTTTTATAAATATAACATTGTTGAATTATATATTATTCTGCTATACACGTTATATCAATATATGCTTCATCTGTACATATACTCGTACCACAGATCATATAATACTATACTAGCTCGTACATAACAAAATTATAACTAAGCTAAATCTGTACATTACATATTTTTTAGAAAATCTTATTAAGATAGACTATATTATCGATACAGAGGCCGAGTCTGTCCGTCTGTGACTGCATCACGGAAAAACCACTGGAGGGATTTCGATGAACTTTGGTATGATGATAGCTGGCTATCCCGGTCAACATAAAGGATTCTTTTTACTGCGCGAAAATATCTCATCTCTGAGAAATCTATACTAAACGTTAAAACGTAAGAACGGGCGAACCCTAACGGAGCGAGGGTGAGTCGCTAGTATATATGTACATATATATGTATTAATATAATTTATTTATGAAATTATATTGCTAATATAAATTGCTAAATTGTCATAAGATGATCGAACCGTAACCGAAATAATTTAAAGTACAAATAAAATTAATCTGTAGAAAGACAACAAGATGTTTTGTTTATATTCAACATTTACTATTGATAATAATAAGATTAGCACAACATATTATGAAAAATTCCATATTCATTATTGATAATAAGAAGTATGATAATTAGTTAATAAAATATAAATGGATAAAAATATGTTTACTCACTAAGCTCAGTGTCGCAGTCTGTGTACTCGTGGTTGCAGTCGACGGTGTACGCCACCGCGCCGGCGACGAGCGCGCAGAGTAGCGCCAAAGCGCACGTGCCCCGCGCCATCACCGCGCCATCTGAACATACGGACTAGTGTTAGTTATCAGACGGGAAAGCCCTATTTTTTATTTATGTGTAATACCATTCTAAATGTGCAATATTATATTATCTATACATACAATTGAAGTGTCTGTTTGTAATGTTAAAATCACTGCTTTTTCCTAATGCATATGAAAGTATAAATGATACTTAAAAAAAAACATTTTTTAACCTTTTTTTTGTCTGTCATGTTCCGGCTAATCTCCGAAATAGACGGAACTTTTACTGGCAGATAGCTGATGTTATAAGGAGTAATTTGGTCTACTTTTATTTTGGAAAAAGAATTAGAGTTTCACGCAAAAAAAACCCCTAGACATTGTCAACAAAATCTGCGTACTAGGGACTCACTCTAGCGAAGCGAGAGTAAGTCGCTAGCCAATAATATTATTAACTCGCCACTCTAGATGTCTTTGTGTGCAAGTCGTAATTTATTTTTATTTTTTATAACTAAACTAGTGGCTTACCCTAGCTTCGCTAGTTCACCTCTAGGAAAACAAAAACAAACCTATCCCATGGGAACCGTGCATTTTTCAGGGATAAAAAGTACTGTGCTAAATTTCATCTCAATCCATTCAGCTGTTCTGGCGTGAAAAAGTAACAAACACCCATACATCCATACTCACATTTATAATATTAGTATAGATCACATACAGTAAAGTAAAATCAGTCCAGTAGTTTCAGAGTTTATTTCCCACAAAAAAACAAAAAAGTAATCTTTCCTTTTAATATTAGTGTAGAATAATAGATTTACCATTACGCTATTTTTCTTGTTTTCTTGTAGGATGACCTATGAAAGACAAGTTCTTAGGCTTTTTTGACGACGCGGTAATAATACGTGTCTGACGTTATACTAATCTGATTAGTCTACATTAAGTTACGTTGCGTCTGACAAAACCTGTGTGGGCTTAATACCTGTGTTAATAAGATTAAGAAAACGAAATGAACTGTAACCTCTACATTATTTGATTGGAAAGAATTCACTGTCTTATTTTTAGATACTAAACAGGTATGGTATTCAATGTCATTTCCGAATTTCATTAGGTAATAAACCACATCAATATAACTCGTAATCTTTGTCCCATTGCCAGCCTAAGGCATAGTGTGGCAGTAAGACGATCATCTCGTCACGTCATCCAAGATCATCTATGGCATCTATCCGTAAATGTCATACATTATTAATACTATTTTAATGCGAGTAAATTATTGTACGTATAACCTTAGGTTTTATTTTCTTTAAAGTAGCGATAAGTATTAAGCGACAAAAGACATGTAAAATAATTACGTACACTTTATAGGTACGCGCTATTTAAGTAAGCTAGGTATGTGGTATATATAATATAATTAATTTTAAACTATTAAAATAATATATTAATTATTAAAATGAATATTAATTATTAAGATGAATATTAAATATGTTAATGTCTTAAGCTAATACTAACTGTGAATTAAGTTGCTAGAGAATTTTTTGCGTATCACGTTGAAAAGTTTGTCATTTTTGCTATAGTAGTGCTAAAATATAGAAACTTAAAGATTATTATAAAATGTTAGCTTCAATGGATATATTAAAGATAAAAAATCTGTTCTACAATGTTAATAAATTTTGATAACGCATAAAACTATTTTAAAAAGTTTTTCAACATACTAAAACACACTTTTCTAAGATTTTAAATTCAAAGCTTGAACAAAATGAACAGTATTACATGTAAGCACAATGTATTCTGAGAAACGTCGCCTTATTTCTCTTTGCGAGAAAGTACAAAACTGTTACGAGGCGTTATTTAGCGCACCTGTTGCGGGAACGGGAAATATATGAAATTCCACGTACGAAGGCTTTTAGTTACGGCCTAAATAATAATAATTAAAATGGTATTTTTAAACAATATTCACGTTCGATCACAAAATCTTGCGTGAGTTTAATGCAGACAATGAAACTGTATGTAGGTATAATGTAAGTATTAAAACAGATAAAATATTAAACGTATGTATACACATAATACACAAAAATAGTTAAACAGTTATCTATTATACTTGTTTTATTTACTTTCCTACTAGCTTAAAGTTGTTTAAAGTTATATATTTACTTATTTTAGAAGCTTTTAAGAACATAAAACTTTGTAAAGGATAAACTCATCTTATCAATGACGTAAAGATAAATAATAATTTTTATCCACATAGTTATGTTAATAAGTAAGTTTCTATTTATATTTGTTGTTAATATTTATAATTATTTAATAATATAATAGAAACTAAAACGAATATTAAATAATGTATGTATATCCGAATATGACTCAGAAACATGCATTAGGTATAAGTATAACATATTGTACGCAACTGCGAGTATCATTTCGTAATTGCAACCATTGTTTGCGTACGAGTTTGAATGTAATACGAATTGCTTTCGTTTAAGACGACATAAAGGAATCATTTTGTCACCAAGAATCACGTCAGAGTCATGGATAACGTGAAACAGATTTATGAAATAGCGGTTTAAATTTTTAATTTTAATTTGATTTACATGTTTAACTTAAGTTTAACAAACGTTTGCTATACATATTTAAGGTATTTTAATTAAATTAATAATTTTGGTAAGTGGCTCTTAGTAAAAATATTTTTTTTATATTCCAGCTTAATTATATTTATGAAGACTAAGTGTATGTCTCTATGACGGAGATTGTGATTTATTGTCCCGCTAGGGCGGAATAGATGTTGACAGTGGGTATTGACAATATAGAGTACGTCTACAATCAAATACACTATATCGCAAGAGATTTATCGCGACTATTTATTATTAATAGGAAAACTATTGTAAATAAAATATCTTAAGTAATTATTTCTTTAAATTATTACTCTCAGGAGTTTTTTTTGATACCAACGTAATATTAAGTAGGTGTCGACCGTATCAGTCGTTCAATTTCGACGTAACAATCGTGTCGTAAGCACACCCATTGTTCACCTCTATCAGAAAGCGTAGCATTATAATATAATAAGTTATCGCTTTCGTAGAAGGTCACCGATATAAATATAAATTGAACACATTGAAATCGAAATTGATTTCAACTAAAGGACGGCACATGTTTTTTTAAAACAAAACAATCACGAAACAATCCACTGTTTTCAATCAATTCATATAAGCTTTACTTCACATAATAATAAATATTTATTTACCCAAATGACATATAAAATAAAAATAAAAAATTACGAAGGTCACGAGGTCAATTGCTCCAAAGAGTAAAGTTTCTTTTGGCCGTACAATATTATTGTTGTACGTTACCAAGTACTTTACCAACTTCGTGAATTCTTTAGTAGTTTAGTTTTAGTGTAGTTTGTTCTTTTAACTTCGTGAATTCTATTTACAATAAGTTATTATCATAATGGAAACCACTAGAGATACTGCGATAAAGACATACTGGGACAAAGTAGCTAATGTCAATTTCCTATCCAGTAACTGTCTATATGCAAAAATTATACCAATAATCGCTTCTTTTTCTCCGTAATACAAAAACCAACAAACACACTTTTTTGACTGTATATAATTCCATCCTCTACCTATTTAATTATAATAATTATAATAAAACTATAAAATGATAAGTGTCTTTCGTTGTAAATTGTCTTCATCAATTATATTATATAAATTATTATATGTTAATGTTGAATATGGTTCACTGTACGAGTTCTTTTATGCTGATAATATTTACTTTGCTTTTATGTACATAGTTTTACGCACATAGCTAATTAAAAACAATTCCATAATAATATAAAATTATTTCTTTGTAATGAGTCGATTAAATACTTAATAATAAGTGCCTAAATTTGAAAATTGCTAATTGACTCTATTCACTCTAAAAAAACAAACGAATAAATGATAACAAAACGATAAATAAATATAAACTTTTATTAACAATAAATAACATATACTATCTTTACATATAAACATTGCAAAAATAAAAGATTCTCAAAGCAATAACTAAGTGAAAGTTGCAAAATTAACGCTTGCATGAATAGTCATGTTTTAAGAAACCCGGACTTACACGAATTTCAATAGACACTTGAAATAATTTAATTGAAAGACACTTCATTCAAAATGTTATTTTTTTTAGCTTTTTTTTTTCATTTCCATATGATTTATAACACATTGAATCGAACAGGTAGTACATAATGTTTTTATACTGCGAGTGTTCGTGATATATTAGAAAGTTATAGCCATATAAAGAAGTCACAATATAACAGTCATTATGAACATTCTCTATCTGTGATTTGAAAATAGCTGCCCTATATTCAGCTATGTTGTTAATTGGACACCAAAAATTTCACGCATGGATTTAGAAAGAATAATCTACAGGAAGTAAGTTACTTATTTGCCAGGAAAGAAAATCATCATCATATAAAATCAGGTACCTATTACATTTGTACAACTAACATATTATTTTGCTTTAGTGAGATAGTAAGATATTAAAAGAGATAATGACCATAATTTTAACCTAAAAATAATTGGAGCAGTTGTTTTGCTTGAAAAAATATAAAATATCTTTTGCCAAAAATGTCACTTGGTAAACAGTCTTTACAAAATGGTACTTATTAATAATAAAAAGGATACCTTGTTTGTGTATAATATGATTTTCTTGAAGATGTTATTATTATTTACAAAGCTCTACAAAGGTAATAATTAAGCACAACAAGAAACGTCGCGCCAGCGCAAGTGCAACTTATCTGGGTCGATTTCTTTACAACTTCATCTTCCCACCTCATACGACACCGAGTTTGTTCCATTGTTCTATGGATACATTCACAAATTCCTAATGAGGATATATTCATAAAAATAATGCCGTATAACAAAATAATTAATATACATATAAATAAAAAGGTAAATGTTTGTTTGTTCGTAAAGTTCTGGAAATACTTTATTAACGTAATATTTATGTAACGATTAAACATAATATGTCCATATTTATTAAGAATATAGAAATATAGTCGCAAGTTCTTAACAAAATATACTTTCGAATAAATATTATTTGACTAAAACTGTAGTTTAATATTAATTATTAAAAAAATAAATTGCTAAAATATATACAACATATAGACGCAACGACAACAGATTAAGTTTTTAATTAAATACGTAGATATAGGGCTTAAGATCTTGATATTATGTCGAGGTATCATTGATCCGGTGATAAATAACAATTCATAAGGTTTTACGATTTATCCATTGTCGGATAGATGGAGAACAACAGACATGCATTATTTTGTATGAGTAGTTTTATCCATAAATGTTTGTATATTTATTATAGCGTGGGAATATCCACCATAATTGTGACGTTAGTTCTTTAATAAAAATATTTACTCATGCACTTTTTTTTTCTCATTGCTATTTTTCTTTTCCTTCTACCGTAGACCTCTCCTACTACTACACTTTTCATCCCCGCAGTAATGAATGAATCTTAGTCGCTGCTATAATTTTGCGATTCTTTTTTACTTTACTTTTAATTTTCTCAGGCTCATTTGTAATCGAAAAATAGAGAGGTCTTAATAAAAAAGAAAACATAATGTAATAAAATATAATACACATACTAGTCGAATATACGAGTAAGTCGTTCGAGGACCAATTTCAGTAAGTTCGTATGCGAATGACTCTACAGCAGTTGACGCATTTTGATAATGGTAAAACCAACGCGGGAATTGAATCTGGAACCTCTAGCGGGATAAGCTGTGACATATAACATAATGCAAGTGGTGTACAGTATCAAATAAATATATTCCGTGTTCATTCACTGAGGCAACGCGGTCAATGTAATAAATAGACTCTCGAAACAGCTTCGGTGAGAGTGTGTTAATGTCCGTTAGTTTATAAATTTATTTTTCGTTTTGTTACAAGATGTGGTGTTGATAGTTATTTTTAAATAAAGTAAGTAAGCTTTAAGTCATAATTATTTTTCATATTTTCATATGTTTATATATATAAGATATAAACTTATTAAGCTCTCACAATTGGAAATAAATAAAAATAAAAGAGCCTCGAATATAATATCAACTACATAGTAAGTTTATTTATCGAAAAAATAATGTAAGTTTCTGTACCAATATATCAAATGTAACTCTATAAGATAAAGATCAAACATTAAAATATTGTAGGCGCATTGAACAATTAAGCAGGCATTTGTTTTGTTAAAAATAATAGCACATTTAAGCAAGTTTCTACAGTGAGAACTACAGTGTTCCCACGTAAACAAGCGCGAGGTTTTTCTCAATCGGTCAATTTCGTAACCCATTGTGATATGGCTTGAATAAGCTATCAGCATTTCATGTAGATATGAAATATTTTTAAATGGTTATTCGATTATTATTCGGATCAAAGTACTAAGTGCTCTTCAATTTCATATTTCACCTAGCTCTTTCCGGGGTAAACGAATTACAATTATTTTACCGACCTTTTGTCCGTTCAACGTTTCGTAGATATATCTTTTGACTTCAAATTAATAAATATTGAAACCCAATATCAAAACAAGGTATATAAAGTGATGGTTCTCGAAGCCACGTTTTGTTTCACCGGACTGGCACTAATGTGGCACGGTCAGTGGAAACATTCACTCTATGATGAGATTTTACCGTGACATTTCGAATCTGAGAACCAAAACGCGCCATAGAAATAAATATGTGCTACTTTGGGCATCAAGGTATTTTTGAACAAAAGCATATTTGTTGTATCTTTAGAAATAAAAGCAAAACGATCATTTTTATAATAATTATTATTTGTACTTTATATGTAACTTAAACTAAAATTAAATGCAATCCAGTCTATTATAAACATCTATAGTTTTAATCTATTTTAACCGACTAAAAATATAAAGAGGAACCTAAACAATATAAGGTTTTGTGTGTCACGCAATATCTTTTCAATAATATAAACCAAGTTTTCTCCATCCTACGTGATATTAGCGAATTAGGTAATCTGTGCTCAACAGGCACGTCTTGAAGCCATTAACAAGAATATTTAATTGAATAGTAAACAAATTTCGATTATTGTTTTTTCAATAAACAGGAGTATGTCAAGGTTGGAGAATGGGACTTCTATAATACTATATAAATTACAAGAAAAATCCCTGATATTATATGTAATCACATTAAGAGGAATTTGAAATCGCTCTACTTTTTTAGTTTAGTTAGTTTATAAGTAGAAAATTATCATTAAATTATAATTTATAATACATATATACTTAAATAAGACATGATTTTGTATCAAATGTATTAAAATTTATTATTTATGTAATCATTTAATACTTATATAGCAGTCAAGGTAAGCAAGGTAGTATAAAGGAGCAATGTAAAATAAATAATTACATATATCTATCTCACAGATTTAACATTATAAATAATATAATCTACACAAGTTAGATGAAACAAAAAATATTATTTTTTTATTTAGTTTTACTAATTTGTTTTGCTTTTTTGTCTCTATTTTTGTAAACATAATTTCTGTTTTTGTAAATATTATAGTAGTTACATTTATAGTTATATTATTTATTATTAATTATAGTTATATCCTTATAGAACATTATTTTGTATAAATTAGAATAAGATCTAATATTTTATAGGTCATATTATCATTCGACAGAATGTGAGGCAGGGACAAAGCGGTGAGTCACTACGTTGGGTCTAAAAAATAAGTTTTACTGATCCTTTTGCATTCGAAGCTCGGATTAAGCTATTATCATCTACATGTTAATAGATTTAAATATTGATAAGATAAATGTAAACAATTATGTAATTTAGTAACGTTGCAATAGATGCTATTATCGTATAAATCACTTCGTGTCTATGTTCATCTCAGTGTGAGCTTTTCAAGATCGCTTATCTAAACCATTCAAAAAGATAAACATAGCACAACAGGTTCACCTGTATAATGTGTTGGTGAATATTCCTATTCACTCTCAGCCTCTTAGAATTTTATATATTTTTTGTTTTGTAATACAAATAAATATTGATTTGATTTGACGACACGTTTGGCTCAGCTTGTAATGTAGTAGTGTAATAGTGACCCTACTCACTGTGCCAGCGGTCGCGGGTTCGAGTCCCACTGGTTTCGTTTGTGTGATGAGCACGAATGTTGTACTCCATTCATGGATGTTTATGTTTATAGAATGTATGTCTTTAAAGTTATATGTGTGTAGTGTATTAACAATCTGGTGTCCATAACACAGGCTTCGTAGCTTACCATGTAACTAAATGGTGCTGTGTGTTAATGTCCCAAAATATTTATACATACATATTTATCTATAATTTACCATATTAGTATATTGTAAAGAATAAAGAAATACGAATTAAACTTTTACTTAACTAAATATTAATAATAGAGATTAATCAAAGAAAAATCAAACACAGCACATAATATAATACAATATCTCCTTCAAAATAACAAAATTAATTAAAATACCTGATTAAAACCCAATTAACCCTAAAAATCATATCGCACTGATCATGACCACTGATAATAACATGATAACTGTGAGATATAACGTCCAACTCTAAGTGTTGCAAAAAATGTGCAAGCTGAATAAAATTGTCCATTTGTATGGAAACGAATGAAACCTAATCTATTAGCCGTTTGATTTCCCCTCATATTTTTAACACGCGTCCTTGAAAGTTTATATAAAGACACGCTCATACCGTGTGTACACGAAAAGGTCTCGTCGTGAGGTCAAAAACTATGAAAGCATATGATACCTCATACGGTTTTATTTTAATCTTCCATAATATTTGACTTTTTTAATATTTAAAATGCTTTCTGACTTTTTATTAGTATATTCAATATTTAATACTTAATATAAATAATATAGCTATAACTTAAGTAACTAATGAAATATAGTTAGTTATGTTTTAAAATATGTACCTATTTAAATATTTTATATAATACATAGCATATTATATAGGCAGTGGTAGCCAAGTGGTAACGCGCTCGCTTGGGAAACCGAGTGAAGCGGGTTCAAATCCCGGGTCTCGCACCTCTGATATTTTCATGTGCGAATCATTTCTAACATGATTACCACTTGCCTTACGGTGAAGGAAAACATCGTGAGGAAACCTGTATGTCTGAGAAAACCTAGCAAGTTTTCGAAAGACATGTGAAGTCCGCCAATCCACACTTGGCCAGCGTGGTGGACTATGGCCTGATTCCCCTCGTATTGAAGGGAGGCCCGTACCCAGCAGTGGGACGTTAAAAAAGAATTGAATACATACATAGCATATATAATATGTGCTTAAATTTTATTTGTAAAATATGCTTAAAATGTATTTAAAACTAAATTGTTCATACACTTTGTACAAGAAAATAAAATAATACCTATGTATTATATCTATAAATTTGCATAGTAAGTAGTGACACTATTACCTACTATAACAAATTTTGTTTAACCAGCCATTATAAAAAATACATAATATAGGGAAGTACCTATGTCCTATTGATTCATCTGGCAACAGCTAATAATAAAATTACAATATATTATTTTAACAATGACAAACATTTTATTTTCCTGTACACAATGCAATAAAACTTAACTAATTTCCTAAAGATCATGTTAATTGATGATGTCACTAAAGCAACATAAAAATTGTTTATTGACAGTTAACTAAGAATATGCCGGTGTACATAATAGGTTTTACCCATATTGATAAGACATCTGATCTGAAAGTGTCATTCGACCAAGATTTAAAACAGTCATATGCTACGCAAATATTAATAATTCTAATAAGTTTTAATTTCCTAGATAAAATTAAAATATTAGAAACTAATTTGTTTTCTTTTATAAATGTAATGAATATTTTGTGAAAGAGAACAAAGTATACCCTTTGTCTATAATTTGTCACTGAAGAGTGAAATAGGCCTCGAACTTGATATACCTATCAGTTAGGAACTAGAAAGCATCAGCATAGAATAATAGTTTATTAGCTATTACAAAACACTTCTCCAAGTAACACATAATACCAATCTTAAATTCCAGGGGTCACTGTTTTTATAGACCTACAGCCGGTTTTACAATTCGAATCGTATAGGTGGCATTCATATATTTGCATGTGAATTTGCTGTTCGGTCACCACGTGCCAGTTCGGCTATCGAACGCCGCCGAGACTAGCATATTGATAAAGCTAAGGGTCATCCAACGTATTATACTCAAGTCTTTATAAATTATACCAAGCCTGAGTTTTATATGGAATAGTCTTCAATTATCCAATATGTAACTTGAATACTTTTTAACTGAGAATTTCTTAAATCGATACAGTTTGTTCATCAGAAATTTATAAAAACTATAAGAAAATTATAAAATCGTAGTTTTATACCTAAAATGTTCTTATTTGTACGTATACATTTGCTAATACACATTTACAAAAAAGTTACTGATACACGTTTAAGCACTGACATAAAAACACGTTTAAGCACTGTTAGAAAGCAAAATAAGCTCGTAATAGGTTTTCCCGTAATCCTATTTATATTTCCTTATAGGACTTCATTTCATTAACAGCTTTATAAAATTTATAGTTCATTGAATACCATTAATCCATACAAAACGTCACTCACAAAGACGAACTATTTATTTGTAATTAATTACGTCTGTCGTCAGCCTAATTATTTTTTATCGCTTACATTTCCGGGATATTTATTATAATGGTAACTTAAAGCGATTTTATTCTATATTATTAACCTATATATTATAACAAATGTACTTTGAAAGCACTGTTAGGCACATTGAACATATTATTACATAAATAACAGACCGTACAGAAATGGATGAACAAAAGAACAATGACCTAAAGCACAATATTAAAAAAAAGATATTTTTTTTTAATTTCAAGAGATAGGTAATTAGTAATTATCAATTACCATCAAATATGTACAGCTGTAATGCTATTCTGTAGGAACCTAACTTGACAGCTGTATCCGCGAACGTACCTAATTCAAGACACAAGTGTGAAGTATGATCGCGGATTCAGCTGTCGATTGATTGGTACACAACAAATTATATAAAAATAATACATACACAAACCCAGAACAATAACAATCTATAATCAGACTTAAATTGTTATTCTGTATTTATTATTAAATTAGATTACTATAATTCCTTGCACTTTCTCATTCTGTCCCGCTGCTTAACACTATTTCCCACATACATGGGTTAACTGGAAGAGATCTCTTATACAGATAAGGCCACCTTTGTCCACGTTTTTTTTTATGTGTTGTTTTTTTATTACTTATTTAGTGCAATAAAGAATATTATATAAGAAAAAGGTAAGCTGCCTTATTTTCTTAACTTTAACAGCCCTATTTGTAGCGGAATGCTTAGTGCAATATTTATGTCTCGTACAGCGCAAGGTTTGCGTATAAATAACGTGGTGTACGTTATGCAGTATGCCGAACAGTTTTTTGAGCACCATATACCTACTGTTATGTAAACGGCGTTCTCCGAGTATTCAAGCAGAATAAATAATCAGTTTGTCCACAAATATAGCTACTTATGTTTAAAGATATAAGGGTCAATATTGAAAGTCAAATTAAAAGGCAGACAATCGATACAATGCATAATTTTCTTTGATGTTTAAATTATATATTCAATAATAAACTTATCACTTACATTTTTCCCGTTAAACGTCTACCAGGCTCATGTGGTGTTTACTGAAGTTATAATAAGCAATATGGTCATTTTATTACTTTTGGAATTTACAAAGTACACGTATCCATCTATATTAATATTATAAAGAAGTAGAGTTTGTTCGTTGAACACGCAAATCTTAGAGACTACTTAGGGGATTTAGATAGCCTATTTTTGAGGAAGGCTATAGGCTATATATCATCATGCTACTACCCAAGGGAGCGGAACAGTAATATAATATATAGGCTATCTATTCAATACTAACCGTTAAAACGTACTTAGGGACGAACTTAAGTGAAGCGAGGGTGAGCCGCTACTCGCTAGTATTCAATGATTACAGTTTTAAAAGAGACACTTTTAATCAACTGTAACTTTCCATATTTTCTTTTGAAATTAATATTACTCGTCGAAATGAATTAACAGAATCCAAATTAAAGTCTTATTGAAAGATCCACTATCAACCTGCTGGTGTTATTATCAGATCAGCTGGATTGTATTAAATTATTATATTGTCATCCAGAAATAAAATACATATTAACAAAATTTCAAGACGATATGACTAAAAATATGAACCCAATTCTAATTGCCGTATGAGAAATTCAAAATGTTTTAAAAGTTTTGATCACAAATATTTCTATATATATATATATATTGTAACACTACATATGTAGAGGATTTATTTTAAATGTTATACAAAATAAAATATTCATATACTTTGATATTTACAGTATAATCTTCATTTAAGTGTTTGTCGATAACGTCTAAATAACAGCTAATATATACGTAACGGAAATATACATATGTATATATGTCTAAGTAATTTTATTTTTTAAAGAAACGTTTAAAAGAGAATAAACGTAAATGGGGTTTTTATGGTTATCTTGTTATATTTGACGACAGGTTTGGCTCAGTTTGTAGTGACTATACTTACTGTGTCAGCGGTCGCAGTTTCGAATCCCGCTGTGGGCATTCATTTGTGTGATGAGCACGAATGTTTGTACTAAAGTCATGGGTGTTTATATTTATAATATGTAAGTATTTATAGTTATTATTATATGTGTAGTGTATCAACTATGCATGGAGAAACATGGAACTAGATAAAACTGTACGTTAATGTCCCAACATATTTAAAATATATATACATAAATATATACATATAGTTATATATACTCGTACCGCATGTTGATTGTCCAGTCACAAAAACGTTACTCTATTGGCCGTTAATCTCGCGCTCAAATAAAACTAGGTGGGCTAGCTAAGCAATTTGATTTTCCAAAAAAAGTAAGGACGGCATTTTTCTTTTTAAATATGACATAATGTATTTTTAAGAAAAAGGTTAAACCAAAATCATAATGATTTTAAAGTAATAAAAGCTACTGCTCGGGCTGGAATTTCTTTTTTTAAATTAAAAGCTAAAGTATACCTACCCATGAACGAACCAAAAAAATCATTCGAATCAGTTCCCATTAACGAATATATAGCATAACAAATATACAATATTATCATTATTTTTATTTTATTTTACTAAAAAAAATACTAAGACCCTCTCTTTCGCCTCAGAAAATTTATCATGCTTGTATCATATCTGATTTCAGCTGACAAAAATTAGCTCGTCTGTTATGCGGTTTTGTTCCAAGATTTTATTTCTAACAGGTTTTGTAGTTTAATATAAATAGATATGAGTAGGTTGCTTAAGATATCTTTTACGTAGATAAGTTGTTTTTTTAACATTTATTATTAAAATCATGAGGCATCTACGTCTACTTATATACACGCTATAGAAGCGATGAATAATGATTTAATTGTTTCTAGGGTAAAAAGTTTAAAACTATACCTAAAACAATTTAAATGTTCCATAAATACTTTTCCTTTTTAATAATATTCCCGATAAAAGTTATCTATTTATTTTTTATAAAACATTTGAAATCAAATTACCTTATGTACGTTTATCTTAAGTAAGTTGTATTCTATTTGAAAGTCGTACTCTACCGAACATACATACAAAACACGGATAGAGTCAATCGTTGAACTCTAT
Organism: Argynnis bischoffii washingtonia; assembly: GCA_033884665.1. Classification (NCBI taxonomy): domain Eukaryota; kingdom Metazoa; phylum Arthropoda; class Insecta; order Lepidoptera; family Nymphalidae; genus Argynnis; species Argynnis bischoffii. The sequence continues at coordinate 5,210,290 of CM066625.1, forward strand.
TATACGCAAGAAAACGCTCCGTCGTAACCTGATTACGTCAAATTAAAAAATATTAATTCAAGTTAATGTTAAGGTGTTAATATTTCTTTTTTTTTATAGTCAGTCATAATTTTACTCTAATAAGGAGTATTAATTATAATTTATTAACATATATCTTATTAAATATTCACCAACATTTTTTACTATTTTCTAAAACAAAAATTTGGAATAAAAAAAGCAATCTGCTATAGATTCACAAAACTGCGTTTTTTTTTATTCTCAAAAAGAAACCGACTCTGTTCGCAGATGAAAAGAATCCGTTTAAAACTGAGATGCCAATTGAGAAGCTTCCTTTCTAACATTGAATGGAAATGCGTCCCTAAATAATACCGCTATTAAACGTACCGGTGGCCCGCAGTATCACTCCACACCACTTTCTAATCAAAAAAAGTTTACACAACACAACACACACGACACAGTGAAACACAGTGTACGATTTCGTCCAGGGCTCGTTAAAGTTTCTCAGGTATGTATAGGTTGTTGACACGTATGGTGTAGTAGGAATACGTGAATGACGTGTGAACGCGACGCGCGATACTGACGGAGTGGCAAGCCAAGCCAACCGGTCTCAGATTTCTCCCTGTAAACATCGAAAGCGAGCCTTCAAGCCTTTCTTCGCGGCGAAACGCATCAGCGATCCCCTACTATGGTAACTCATTGAATACTCACATTCGCATTTCATAGGTAGGTTTACCTATCATTTTTGATAACATTTTAATAGAATACAAAGTTAAAAAATTTTTGAATTTTGTTGCATATAATTGTTAAAACGAAAAGAAATACCTACCGACCTTATATTGAACACAAAAAATATAAAATAAATAAATAAATAAATATTATACTGTGTTATAAGTTGACCCCTACTATACCATATACATATGAACATACATAAATAAAGTCCGCAATATGTATGTAAATCGTAATACAATCATATAATTATGCAATTTAAATAATACCAGCAAATAGTAAGGGACGTTAAAGGCTTTCTTTTGACTCATAAAACGTTCGATGACGTCCGCCCCGTCAGGATGTAAGTAACGAAATCGGTCAAGGTATAAACTTCGACGCAACTTGGTAGTTAAGGATACAGCGTGATTCAATTACGACCTTACAACAGCATATTTAGAGAAGCTCTACAAATGGTATACCCAGATTTGGTCACTGTTCCAAAAGACTAATCAATACCTACGCATGTAACTTGCGAATACCTATGATACATAGCTAAATTTATTCTTTTTACATAATAAAGATGAAAACTAGTATTCGTATTCGTATTTATAATATAACCCGTTGAGATGTGGTCATAACTTGATCCCAACTTAAGTAATTTCTAACACGTCTTTTTTTATAAAATTTTAATACGTTTTTTATTGTTTAATTTAGCAATACTGTGTACATCTATAATTGTATTTTTACTAAAAATAGTCGTATCTATTAATTAATATATTGTAATTTATAAAAAAAATTAATAATGTACTTACAATTTATCGCTAGTTAATAAATAAAATAAAAATAAATAAACACACGATAAGAAGAAGCTGAAAAACGTATTTTACAGAAAGTACTTAATAGCTTATACCTATATAGATTCAATATCAATATCTAATTAATAAGACGACTTCATCATTTATCTTGGCAAGTTGTTTTACTTCATGTTTAGTTAGTACTCGTACTTAATCTAGTCGGCGTTACCAGAATTAATTATAGAAAATTTTATAAATTTATTATAAAATTACGCAGTTTTGTGAAAAACCAGATACATATGTGTGAAAACTACGTACTTACTTCTATTCTAAAATGCTGTGTTAAGCTCAATTTATATTATAATAGTAAAAATAAATAGAACAGTTGCTATAAAACCAGTAAAATGTGTTCCACTTACAACATATTTTCATAAATTTCCATATGAAAACTAAACAACAGTTACTCATTGTTATAGGTATGCGTGAATGTATAGCTGTGGTCATATATTACTCGATTATTTTAATATTAAGAAAATACTGGTTTCATCTAATTCTTTAAGCATTATCCTATGGATAAATACGATAAAAATACTATTTATTTAATAATAGATATTAATGAATAGATATTAATAAATATTAATGAATAAATCATGCACCAAACTGTCCATAGTCAAATCTAATCTATCTAATATATTTAAACGAGCAATTCTTGTTTATTTATTTATACCGGCGATCTCGGAAACGGCTCTAACGATTTCGCTGTGGTATGTGGAAGTTTTCGAGGGCAAAAAATCGATCTAGATTAGTCTTATGTCTGGGAAAACGCGTGTTTTCGAGTTTTCATGCAGTTTTTCGCACGCTTCAATTTCGCACGCTTGAGCACAAACATCGTGGTCAAGGGGCCAAGGCGCAAGATTGACAATCACAGGTGTCCGGGACCCGGATTCGAATCCCGGTGGATACAAAGCATTTACTTTTGTTTTTTTGTGTTTATTCAAGTTTTTAATTATTTTTTTTTTGATCTAAAAAATACGATATACTTAACAAAAAAGAACTCCCGAGCTAAGCTCGGTTGTCAAGGTACTACATAAATATTTATGCTCGTGACTGTACCTACTAGAAGCATAAGACTTAAAGATATTGAAGCATAAGGTACCTATATAAATGATATTAATAATATATATTAAGTCATGCCGTAACCAAAGCCTCTTTCTATAAGCCCCTAGAAAAGTTAACGTCATAAAAGTGACCCTCAATTATTTTCTTTCACCTAAGGCACATTTAGTCACGCTAAGCGTATTACGAGCGTATTTTACTAATGACCTTCTGTTAGACTTAGAAATAGCAATCTTAGACACTATAATTACATTAAAGAAAAGGTTTCTATACTAAAAAGATTACCGAAGCATTGCTTCTTATTCCAAATATCTTGAAAGATATTTAAAAGTATCAACTCGTGTGTAAACAAGCCGCGACTCGCATTGTATTGTCTATTTATTCATGTGGTTTACGATTTCATTTCTGAGCACAATAGGAGGATATAACGCTCAGTTGTTTTGAAATATCCTATTAGAGGTATGGCATGTTTGTACGGATTTTAAATCTTTGCAAGTGATAGTAATCTAGCTAGGATTGGTTCCATAGTGTAAAAGGCAATAGGTAATGTGCACGCCTATATCTCTTGATATATGCATCCTTCTATCGACTGATGTAGCGTTTTAATCTATACATATATATCTAATAAAATTCTAAGCCGAATCTGTACATCCAATATTTTTTGGAAAATGTTATTGAAATAGTCATTATTATTGATACAGAGGCCGAACCTATAGTTTTTAGAATTTATGTCTATCTGTCTGAAAAACCACAGGAGGGATTTTGATGATAGCACGTTATCCGGGTCAACATAAAGGATAGGATAGTTTTTTATTACGGGAAAATATCTCATCTTTGAGAAATCTATACTAAACGTTAAAACGTAAATAGGGACGAACCTGAGCGAAGCAAGGGTGAGTCGCTAGTAATATATAATTTTATACACAGTAGTTTTTAAATAATTATTTGTATATTTAAATAACCATAATAACAATCACTTCTTTCGTCTTATGCTTCTAATACAATACTTTTTTTGTCACGTAAATCGCAATCAATAGAATCTATACTTCATATACAAGATTATATCGAATAATAGTGCACTTGAGGAATTACTGTTAACTGAACGTAACAAACAAAATGAGAAACAAAAAGCCAACGTCACGCGGTGTTCCCAGGCGGTCACCCATCCAAGTACTGACCGCGCCCGACGTTGCTTAACTTCGGTGATCGGACGAGAACCGGTGTGTTCAACGTGGTATGGACGTTGGCTACAGAACATATCAAACGATCGTGCGCTTAGAGAGTCACCGTTAGCTTCATTGGAAGCAACAAACAAAATGAGAAACAAAAAGCCAACGTCACGCGGTGTTCCCAGGCGGTCACCCATCCAAGTACTGACCGCGCCCGACGTTGCTTAACTTCGGTGATCGGACGAGAACCGGTGTGTTCAACGTGGTATGGACGTTGGCTACAGAACATATCAAACGATCGTGCGCTTAGAGAGTCACCGTTAGCTTCATTGGAAGCAACAAACAAAATGAGAAACAAAAAGCCAACGTCACGCGGTGTTCCCAGGCGGTCACCCATCCAAGTACTGACCGCGCCCGACGTTGCTTAACTTCGGTGATCGGACGAGAACCGGTGTGTTCAACGTGGTATGGACGTTGGCTACACAACACATCTAACGATCGTGCGCTTAGAGAGTCACCGTTAGCTTATTGGAAGCAACAAACAAAATGAGAAACAAAAAGCCAACGTCACGCGGTGTTCCCAGGCGGTCACCCATCCAAGTACTGACCGCGCCCGACGTTGCTTAACTTCGGTGATCGGACGAGAACCGGTGTGTTCAACGTGGTATGGACGTTGGCTACACAACACATCTAACGATCGTGCGCTTAGAGAGTCACCGTTAGCTTCATTGGAAGCAACAAACAAAATGAGAAACAAAAAGCCAACGTCACGCGGTGTTCCCAGGCGGTCACCCATCCAAGTACTGACCGCGCCCGACGTTGTTTAACTTCGGTGATCGGACGAGAAAACTGAGTCATAAAACATTAAGTCAAAGGAACGCGACAATGCCGCGCGACTCTATCAATAAACGGATGCCGCTCGGACGCAGGTAGCTATACAGGATGACGCGGTCGTTGATAACTATAGTCCATTCGCGTTAATAAAATAGCGAGTCTTAATAGTGAATCTTGATTTGATATGATAAGGACTTTATTTTGATTCGGGATAATTAATCAACTTAATTATTATAACAGAAAATAAAGTCATATAATGATTTGGGATAACACTCAGACGATGACACAGACATAGATTAATATCCTACCTTATTTTCTTAACCTTTCCTTCATTACCTGCTATTGACTATCGACAATTTTTCAACCGACTTCCAAAAAAAGGAGGAGGTTCTTAATTCGACCGTATACAGGTATGTTTTTTATGTGTGTTCGCGGATTTCTTCGTCGTTTATAAGCCGTTTTGATAAAAAAAAATGTTGGAAAGGAGATATCCCAAGGGTGGTACCATGATAAGGAAACCAGGATCTGATGATGGGATTCCAGAGAAATAGAGGGGAACTTTCGAAAATTGTAGCGGCGACTAACGCGTTTGTTAACTTTTTCATTAGGTATTTTAAAGCACTACTATTTAATGAAGGTCTGGAGTCGATTTGATGCTGGACCCGAAAGACAGTCGAGGGAACTCCTCAACGATTTACAGCAATTTCCTGGTTTTTGGGCTTGATTAATTTGTATTGATGAGAACTTTACACCTAGATGGGTTGTGACTGTCATTAGGGGTCTGAATAATTGGCTTAATCATGTCTGAATAAATGGCTTAAAAATGTTTTTAAAAATCTTTCTTCTTAAAAATTATCTGCTTATTACGTCTACACTAAAAATGGAAAAATAAAAACTTTTTAAAGCGGTGTCAGCCAATAGGTACAAATCAAAGCACACCGACTTCGAAAATACCTGATTAAGTGTCTATTCTAAAAATATACAAGTCTGTATTACGAAAATAAAATTATAAATATTATTTAGAATTATTGCTAAAGCCATATGACTTATTCACATCAAGAATCTGTAAAAAATCTATTATTAAGTACCTATAAGTGTAATACTTTTTACAAAATATTACTAAATTATTATGTACCTAGTTGCTATTTTTGACCATAAGAGATTGCTATATAATAGCATTCATATATAAAAACATAGAATATAGATGCACAGCAGATGCAGGCCCTAACAAATATCTCTTCAAAAAGTGGCGTCGTAATGTGACGTTAAGTCAAACCAAAGAATAAAACCAAAAAAAAATTCTACCTACCCAGTTTTATCGTTAAAATTGTCATGGAGTATAGGTATAAAACTCCTGTATATAGAAGATGCACACCCTTACATAAATTTGCTTCAATTTTACATAATATTAAATATTCAGTATAACATAACATAAACGTTATGGTGTTACGTTTAGATAATAAACATAATATTATATTTATCATACTGCCTTACCATATTACTAAATAACTTTCTTTACGTATAGGAAACTCAATTTGGGAAGAGCAGCCAAAGTTGGTCGTTGGGCGCGGTCAGTACCTATCTACTTGGATGGGTGACCGCCTGGGAACACCGCGTGACGTTGGCTTTTTGTTTCTCATTTTGTTTGTTGCTTCCAATGAAGCTAACGGTGACTCTCTAAGCGCACGATCGTTTGATATGTTCTGTAGCCAACGTCCATACCACGTTGAACACACCGGTTCTCGTCCGATCACCGAAGTTAAGCAACGTCGGGCGCGGTCAGTACTTGGATGGGTGACCGCCTGGGAACACCGCGTGACGTTGGCTTTTTGTTTCTCATTTTGTTTGTTGCTTCCAATGAAGCTAACGGTGACTCTCTAAGCGCACGATCGTTTGATATGTTCTGTAGCCAACGTCCATACCACGTTGAACACACCGGTTCTCGTCCGATCACCGAAGTTAAGCAACGTCGGGCGCGGTCAGTACTTGGATGGGTGACCGCCTGGGAACACCGCGTGACGTTGGCTTTTTGTTTCTCATTTTGTTTGTTGCTTCCAATAAGCTAACGGTGACTCTCTAAGCGTACGATAGTTTTGATATATTTTGTAGCTAACCTCCATGCCACATTGAAGTTGACTACCGGTTTTGTCCGTTCACCGAAGTTATAAACAACGTTAGGCGCGGTTAGTACTTGGACGGATGACCACCCGAGAACACCGCGTGACGTCGCCTTTTAGTTGATATTCTGTCGATCGTATTTCTTTTTAATATTATGGCTTGACGCGCATAAATAATTATTAGTTCTAGTTAAAAAATGAAGAAGCACATTAAATAGCTTCCCTCAATACAAAATCTTTAATTAGATTTAATGAATCAATTAATTTAAAGAAAATAAGCTACCTAATAGCTATATCTGAAAATTTCCTTGGCTTTTTTTGTAATTTCACAACAATAACAATAATTTATTTTAAATTCCAGTTATTTCACTTGAAGATAACTTTGGTAGAAAAAAGGATTATGGAAAAAAAATTAATAAAAGGCACATAATATAGCAATAAATTTATTTAGAGTTCTACTCAATTTAATTAAAAATACTAAAGATAGTAGAATATAACACACAACAATTTACCATTAGTACCATACCATTCAGTCAATCATCGAATCGCATTACAAATTTAGCATAATCAAATTAATTATAAGTTTAGTCTAATTTCTATAATACAAAGGCACAAAATGTTATATCATAGACAATAATAGGGCTTTATATATTAAACTCATGGATTACCAATTGTGTTTTATTCAGTCTGAAACAAATATAAAACGTTTAGTTTTGGGAATGATAAAAAGTAAATAAATATGCATAAAAATAATTCATAGCTAGCGACTCACTCTTGCTTCGCTTGGGTTCGCCTCTAGGTTGCTTCTCCATACAAACTTTCACCCCCTTAAGGGATGGTTTCCGGGATAAAAACTATCCTATGTCTTTCCCAAGATCCAAACTATCTTCTTACCAAATTTCATCTAAATCGGTTCATTAGTTTCGGAGCCTATTCGATACAAACAAACAGACAAAAAAAACAAATATTTCCTTATTATAAATTAGAAGATAAAAGAAGATACTACAAAAATAATAACTAAATAAAACAGACGTAAGAAAAATAATAATAGCAAAAAAAAATTTATACCTTCACTATATTATCTTTAGCGTCATTATTTGCCGCAACTTCTGGGAAAAAATAGCTTTTCTTTTTCTTTACAAATGTAGCATCAAGGTGATGATCTCTGTAAAAAATATATTATTTAAATTATACCATTCCAACTTTAATACAACAAATTACTGCTAAATGAATGAAACAATACAAATCTAAGATGAAGGAATCACATTGACTAAAATCATAGTTCTGCATTACTAAATGAATGATTTTTATAGATAATAACACAAATAATTCTACATACAAATCGTATTGTGCAATACCATATAAACATTAAGTACATCTAGCTATAATATCTTGCAGAACTATGCACTTACAAGTGAATTTAAGTGCTTCCTTCCTCTTAAATATGTGCCAAATCCCAGATAAGTTTTTATAGAAAATGTATTTTTCATGCCTTAAACAAAACAAATCATTATATGGCAATATACATACATGTGACATTAAAAATATACTTTTAAAATAGTAAGGGCATAGTCCGCAAAACTACAATACGATTTATTAGCTACTGCTCTCTGTTTCGGTCAGTCTAAAGATTGTTTTTAATTATACTTTACAATTTTAATATGGATTAATAGAAATTTCATATATATTTGTTTTAATTCTTAGGAATGGAAAGAACTTCATTCAAGTAATAAAACGTAAATATTTATAACCTAAGATCTGAAACTGATTCTTGTAAATAACAGGTGTTCAATAAATCTTCATTGAAATAAATTGATCAATTTGTAAATAATTATATTATCAACTAGCGATTTACCTTCGCTTCTCTCGGGTGTGTCCCTAGGTACGTGGATTAGTCTCAATTTTATAAGTTTTATTTTTTGTGCGGAACCCTGATTCTTATTTCAAAATAAAAGTAGTCCAAGTTACTCCTTATAACGTTAGCTATCTGCCAGTGAAAGTCCCGTAAAAATCAGTACAGCCGTTTCAGAGATTAGCCGGAATAAACAGATAGGCAAACAAAAAATTTAAAAATTGCTGTTTCATTATAAGTACCGTATTTATACGCATTTAGTATTCATACGCATTTAGTAAAAAGCTGTTATATTGACATTACAAACAGACACTTCAATTTTATTTATAATAAAACGACTATTTGCAGGAATCAGCAGCCGGATCTTATACTATAGTTTTTAACTATAATTGAAGGGATCAATAAAGTATATTTAAAAAAACAAATAAGAATTCATAAATAGATTGCATATACAAACACGAATTTTAAATCTATAATCATTTAAATGAACCTGTAACATCAAATATTTCAAGACGATCGAGATCACATTATATTTTGCAACATCCATGCCATAATGTACTATACTATCTGCACAGTAACCAGATATAGGAGCTATACACGTGTTATACAGTAGCAGTGCTAACATCCACTGTGTTTGACTGTGTATCCGTAACCTTTTATCTAACAAACCATATGGAAATCTTGAAGTTTTATTTTGACGAGCAGTTATTTTTTTCAACTCTTCTAGTTCCTGCGATGTTTGAAAACTGGGCATTTTCATATTATTTATAAAGAATTTTAATTAAATAGAAATGGGCGCTGTGTGAATGCTTACCGTTTATCAAAATAGGAAGAGCGTGGTGTCGTGTTAAGTGAATGTTCAGTGCTGGACGGCTGCAACATAAAAATATATGTATTTAATTGCAAATTTTTAATTTGTGCTATTTCTACGTCAGCGACTCAATGTCAACTTTAGTTTAAATGCGAAAATATTAATCCAGTGAAATTTAAAAATGCTTCAAGGTTTTTTTTATATGTATTTACGAAAGTTCTTTAAATATTAAAGATAAGCATTTTTACATATAAAAGGTTTCTATGTTATCCATTTTTCTTTAACTCACCACTAAATGACAAACGAATCAACTTTTACAGTTGAGCTAATTGCTATGTAAACTGGGACACACGGGTGTAATCATGTATAAAAAATATTGCATTACACATGAACTCAAACAAAGCCACAGACAGAAACTTATACATACATATATAATAAAGCAAAACTAATTCAAACTAACATTATTCTCCTTATCCTCACTATCGGAGGACCCACGTCGCCTATTCTTGCACAGTTCTGGCTGACACCTGCACGATCCCCTACAGCCCTTCTCCGACTTCACACATCCACACATCTTGGTGGAGCAACTCCCCCTGCAAGTGCAGTGCGGGGAGCCGTCGCTGCCGCGCTTCACCGCCCGCGCGGGGACCGCGGCGGCCGCGGACGTGTCGGAGGACGTGTCCGCCGGTGTAAAGTTCATTGTGAGGCGGGATCTTTGTGCCTGGAATGTTAGTTTTAAATTATATTATGTGAGGTCTTGTTAGGTAATATTGTATTAATTTAATTATAAAAGGAACGTATCTAAGCAATGGCAAATGTAATTAATATTCATATTCGTAAAAATAAGTTAAACGTTCATTAATTTTTAAGGTTATCTGATGATTTAAAAATCACTCTATTTGTTGTATAGTCAACAAAATTTATTTTAAGTTTGGTGTATTTTACACACTTAATAGTCAACGGTGATATACCACACGAACGGAGCTTTGGGAAAAAGTAGTCTTGTACAAATATATTAAAAAAGAAATACTTAAATAAAAATAACACTGAGTGACGTGTTTTGAAGGACAATATCATAAAAAATTGAATAATAAATTGTATTTGTGTTCACTCTTTACATAAGTCACATTACCCAAAAATCCAAGAGAAATATTTCCCATTTAATACCTGAATGCGTTTGAATAACGGTGTAGCGCGCCAATCCGGATCCTTGTCTGGATCTTCAAACTCATCATCCTCTTCATCAGTGGGCTCTATGTACTCGACCATTTTCAAAGTGTCAGAGTTGGTCTCTTTTTTAGATCGTTTCTTTGCTTTCTTGCCCGCATTCCGCAGCTCTTCAAGTTCATCTGCTAATTTTTTCTGAAAAAAACAGACAAGTAAATTTTTATATATATATCACTTAGATATTTTTAACAAATTTTTATTACTTATATCAATTATCAATAACATAACAAATGTTAAAATTAGGGTAATATAATATTGTTCTGTAGTCTATACCAATGAAGGCCGAGTTTTTAATTAGGAAAAATTCATCCTTTGACTAAATTAGAACCTGACTGGAGATAAACATACAATATAAACGATAAAACTATAATTTAATTAATTTAATTCATGCATTTTATTATACAATTTTAGGTGATGATTTGAGATTTTTACAAAATTAATAGTAGCATAAAAAGCAAACCACACTACTATTTTTAGCTTTGTGACATTTATTTTGGCGGACTCCATAGTAATATATAATAATTTAGACTGAGAATTTAAATCAAATGTCAGCGAGTAATACATACGTTCTCCTGCTCCACCTGCTCGAGCCGGTCCTGCTGGTACTGGATGACGTTCTGCAGGTGCTTGCACGCCTCGCCGCGGTCGCCGCGCCCCACCACGCCGCGCTGGAGCGCCACCAGCGCGCTTAACTGAAATAACATTTTTGATGTGAAACATCTAACCACGTCGCTACGCGCTCGTAACCCTCAGACTCTTCCCATTCGGCTCGACAATTCCCTCCTCTCTCTCTCTCTGACCGCGTCGAGCTCGTATTTTAATTTTGATATTAAATTAAGATGTATTTTTTTAAATAAAACCTTATATCTTTTAAAAAAACTGAATATTTTGTTTTTAATTATGTCATATTTACTGCCTTTAAAAAACCATCCTGTCATGCCTATTTGCTATACAAAATAGTTTCGATGTTTCACATCTGACGAGCGTTCCGTGTCGGTCAACTTTTTTTTTACTATAAATATAAATTTGATCTTCGAATCAGTATTTTATTATTTAAGCTATTTGTTAAATGTATTCTATAAATCTTTTTTTATTTATTTATTTAAGCAAAAAAAGCAAGGAATTCCGTTAAACATTGGATGTAAGTAGTCATAATCGCAAACTTATGAACACATATCGTTTGAACACCTATAACTTTTGACTAACGCACGAAAATATACAGCAGTGAAATGAAACGTGTAAATCCAATAAAAGTATCAGGCGCTCGAGCTTTCATAACTCTGACAAACAGACCGAATGCAAACAATTTACAGTAAATATAGTTACTGACTGACGGTAATAAAAATGGGAAATCCATTGGTTTGAAAATGGGAAACTAACCTGGATAAAACACTCTTATTGATAAAGAATAAAGAAAGTTTCTTCAGACTTGTCACTATTTACATAAAAAATATTAAACAACCAAATCTAATAACGTACCTTCTGTTCATTTTGCAGTTTTATGGATGCAACTTGTCGTTCAAATTCTGTTTTGCTATTTTCAAATTCCACCATAAGCCTGTCGTAGGATTCCTTGATCTCTTCATACCTAGCCTGGTAACCTTTCTCACTTTGGTTCTGTAGTTCCCGCTTGGAATCAACCAGTAATTCAAATAGGCACTTTAGTGCAACCTTGGCTTCGAGCATTGATTGTATGTTATCCCATTGGATACGGGATTTGTTTTCTAGAATAAAATAAAATTATATATAAGTAAACTAACTGAATACTCTCTTTCAAAAGTCCTTTGAATAAAACGCAAGGATCATAAAAGCAGAACCGAAAATATTCCAATGAGATACTCCTTATTTAGAAATAGTAAGCGTTTATTTAGTATATTATGTTAAATATGTTGGGACATTAACACACCGTACCATCTAGCTCCATGGTAAGCTACAAGGCTTGTGTTATGGATTCCAGATAGTTGATACACTACACATATATAACTTTTAAATACATACTTAGTATAAATATAAATACCCATGACTAGAGTACAAACATTCGTGCTCATCACACAAATGAATGTCCCCAGCGTGACTCGAACCCGCGACCGCTGGCACATCAAGTAGGGTCACTACAAACTGAGCCAAACGTGTCGTCAAATGTTCATATATAATTTACGTCTTTTAAAAGCGCTTGTGCATAATCTAAATAGTATGAACTTACCCTGATCAGCGGTCAAAATCTTTTGTTGCAAATCAGATATTTGCGCCTTGCGTAGAGCGAGGTCGTTTTCCAGTTCCGCAATCTTCTTCCTATTGGCCTCATCGTCGGCGCCGCTACGAAGATTTTCAATTTCTTCTGTTATCCACGCCCTAGTCGTAAGAAAAATAATAAATAAAAACATTTTGTTGTAACATATAAATGTTTAAACTGCTAGATTTAAACAAAATAATATATTTATAGTCAAGACAGATGTTAAGATTTTTTTTTTTCAATAACTAATAAATAAAAAAGATCAAAATACATATATAGTAATATTAGTGAAGTTTAGAAAACACAACTTAAAGCACGGATCATATTATCTCCTTCCCAAATGTGCGTTCACCTTTTCGTGGTGGTGGGAGGCTTATTAGCGTCCAGCACTCCAGCCGGATGCGAAGCCAAGAAACACACTGGGAGGCGGTCCACCTCGGTGAGCACTTTGCCATTTAATCATTATAATTCTCTGATAGCAGAGTAGCAAGTAAGCAAGCGTGGAAAGCTCTGTTTGGTTTTAGTGGATAGTATTACCTTTACTGGTCGTTAAGTTCCATATAACCACCTGTATGTATACAGGTGGTAAGCATAAATGCATTTCTCAACATTAAAAAAAAAAAATAAGAAGAAGAAATGTTACCTGTATTCCATAAGTTCTTCCAAAGATTTTTCAGCCTCCACAATACTGAGCTGCACCTCCAACTCCTGCTCGATGTACTGCTGCACCGCGCCAGCCTTCACGCTGCCTTTTGCGTTTCTCTTCATTGCAGTATGTTTTTGCCTATCTAAAGCTTCCTGGAACACATGAATGAAGAAATAATACAAGCACTCTGTATAAATATGTAACTTAATAAATTAAATTTTAGATAAACTCATGTAGCTTGGTGATTTCACTTCCATGGCTGGGTAAATATTGTTATACTTACCTTAACGCATCTCCATTTATTATTTATAACTTTTATTTACTTTTCATAACCATATTATGAACAGGTGAAGTTTGAAAGTTTGGATGTAGGGACTAATCTCTGAAACTACTGCTTTAATTCTAAAAATTCCTTCACTAATAAGAAAGCTCATTACTGCAACAATATAATAAACACCTTGAGCCGTTTATTAACCGCGACGGCCTCCTCCATCTTGCGCTTGAGCACGTTCTGCTGCTTGGCGTGCAGTGACTCCATCTTGGCCATGGCGGTGGCGCGCTTGCGGTCCTCATTGCGCAGGCGCAGCAGCGCGCGCTCGCTGTCCGCCTTCCATTTGCGGAACTTCTCGCTCTCCTCGCGCATCTGCCTGATTATCTTCACCTATGGTTTTATAAAAAATGGTTTATATTAATACTTTAGGCGAGCAGATTTTCAGATTCAGATTTTATGCGCGGAAACTTAATTCCTTTACTAAGTTCCTAAGTGACTCCTTATAAAATCTGCCAGTGAATCCCTCTCAGAATCGCGTTTCGGAGATTAGCCGAAACAAACAAACAGACAAAAACTTTAAACATTGACTTTTCTTATAGGTAACATATATATTTTTATATGCATTTAGTAAAAAGCCTGTTATTTTGACATTACAAACAGACACTTTTATTTATTTGTTTAGATAATAATATATTTTCTTTGAGTATTAAAAATTGTGTCAAATTTGAGTTGGTTACTAGAAACCAATCAAATAGCCCATTAAGATATTTCTATTACACTAATATTATAAATGCAATGGTTTACGAGTAAGTTTATAACTTCTACTAGAGGAGATGAATGAAAAATGTTCTTGCTTCATATACATGAGACTAATTAGTGCTTTTAATTATCAATATTCTTATTAATACTAGCGACTTACACTTGCTTCGCTCGGGTGCAAGCATAGGTATGTTTAATTCTTTTGAGTGGAACCCACATTTTTTTTTTCTAAAATTAAAGTAGCCTAAGTTCCTCCTTATAACATCAGCTATCCGCGAGTAAAATCTCGTCAAAATCAACGGAAATTCACCGAAACAAACAGAGAGACAGACAAAAAATTTAAAAATTGTGTTTTTCGTATATAGTATCATAAATAATTTCATATGCATTTAGTAAAAAGCTGTTATTTTAACGTTACAAACTGACACTTCAATTTTATTTATCTGTATAGATTGGTTTATGTCTGAGTAACGATTTCTTTTTAAAATTCAACGCTTTGACTAAATTATAATGATTGAATATATTAATTTTATTTCTCAAAATGTACTACTTGCCTTAGTAGACTTCATAGCTTGTAACTCAGCATTGAGGGCAGCAATCTTAGCCTCGTTTTTCTCCTTCATCTTAATGATATTGGCTTGTTGCTGGCATTTCTTCTTCAAGTCGCTTATCTCTGACTCCAGGGTCGACACTTTATTTCGTCGCTCGTCGTGAGATGGATCTTTAGTCTGAACAAGAAAAAATATTGATTTCTTAAAAACAATTGAGTAACTCAATGCTAATAGTGATCATAGTTGACGACTCTGAGAATTGGCTATTTGACAGTTTTCGGAAAGATATTTTAAAACATACGTTGGTTCATTTTATACCTCTTACAATTATTTTTTTCTGAAAAAAGCGTTATTTATTCGGAAAAAAATATATTAATCTTTCAGTAATTTGAAAGTCGCGCGAAAACAGCACATCACGTGACATTCCTGGCTGTGACGTCATATTTCGATAAACTAAGTAAAGCTAACTACGATGCATGGAGAATATAACATGTTATATATTTTCCATGCTACGATGCTCCAACTCTTAAACATATTTTAAGCTAAAAGTTTGCAGCTTTTTCATTGGCAAGCTCATATAAGTTAATATATATATATATATATATTTAGAATATAAATATTTTTTATGAAAATGACAAGCTACAAGACGTGTGCCGTACCTATGTGTAAAAGTTCTACAATTAAATATCCTGACAAATTGTTTATACACGTCCCTAAATGTCCTAAACGTCGAAAGCAGTGGTTACAATTAGCACGCTGAGAGTTGAATTTTACATCTGATAAATCTGCAATTTTTTTTTGTGAAGATCACTTCGATGTAAGTATTTAAAAGCAATCAATTTAGCCTCTGATTTACTGAAAATAAATTAAACTTAATCCAGTATTTTGTACATAAAACATGTCATAAAAACAATTCTTTTTATGACATTATTTTTATTAATTTTAAAAGTATTATTTTTATTATTCACCATACGACTGTCGCGAAGATCTAAAATTATCAACATAACCTTTAAGTAATTTAAAATTATTTTATAAAATTTTTACTACTTGACTTAAGAACTATACACATTAACTTTTACCAATAAATTATACATAATTACTTTGTTCATTTCGGTACTTACACGGAAGTTTTTACATTCCGAAACTCGGCTGAGCAAAAGTCAGGATTACATGCAAAAAAATTTGCAACCATAAATGAATCTATTTTTGGTAAATTTGCATTATCAGCTTTTGTGTAACCCGGCTCCATTTCGTTAAACTTCTCACAAGCACTAATTAAAATATTTTAGAGTGATCTTCTCAGCAAAGTGCAAACGATAAAACACACGATGTTTTGTTATGTGAAAGGTGACGTCACACGCTGCACAAACATGGCCGCCAGCGTTTCAGTATTTGTAATCCACAGATAAAAAAACTCAAATTTATTTTTCAAAAATGAAATATTTACAATTTATTTTAATGCAAAAAACATATTGTATAATTATTGTGGACCCATAAGCTACTGTCTCCAACAGATTAAATATTTTATCGTTAGAATTGTCAAATAGCCAATTTGCTACATAACACATAATCGTTCCTTTTATTCAGGACCAAAAAACAAAATACATTAAGAAAACAAACGTGTAGAAAGCCGATCATAGATTATGGGTAAATCATTAAAACAAAACTAATAAATATGTATACATATGTTAATACACGTTTTCTACCTCCTTTTCTCCATCCTCTATAACTCAACTACTCCCTTTTACTTTAAAGAACATTTCAATTTCCTAGGATCGGCTTCTGGTATTCAACTTAGGTCTCAGAGCCAGTGTGAAAAGGAAAGCCTACCTTAGATTGCTTCAATTGTTGCAACAATTCATCCCTTTCCTTTTCTAATTTAGATATTTTCTCTTCATTTTCTTTCAAATTATTATGGCTGTCCAGCATTTCCTTGTTGCTGGCAAGAATAGCTTGGACCACAGATGCCTTGATCGCCATAGCACGATTAAGCTCTTGCAATTCTTGATTTAATGCTACCTGCAATTTATTTACAAAACTTGTGATTATTCTTTAAAAAATTGGACAAGTGCAAGGCGGACTCGCACTACAAGTGTTCTATAGCATGATACATTGTTTGCGACTTTAGGAGCATACTGGTGACTCAACTTGGCTTCGCTTCGACTTCATCCCTAGACAAAAAACAAATCTATCCTACGGGAACCGTACATTTTTCTAAGATAAAAAGTATCCTATGTGCTATTCCAGACTGTAATCTAACTCTGTGCCAAACTTCATCCAGATCCGTTCAGCCGTTATGACTTGAAAGAGTAACAAACATACATCCATCCATCCTCACAAACTTTCATATTTATAATATTAGTATGGATAACTTTGCAGTTATTGGCTTAAAAGAAAAAGGTACCTTGATATGAATTTTAACTATACAGAGATACATATCACTATTATGTGAAGTTAAAAAAAATTTTCACCCTTCAGTTACATGTATGGGGTACTACAGCAAGTTTTTTATAATTTTTTGTAGTTTGAATACGGCGATGACTAGCGATTTACATATAGACCATCTACCATCAAATCTCCACAATGCTTAAATAGTATTTGAGTAAATTAGTTGTAATATACGAATAGACGGACGAAATGAAAAGGGTTCCTTTTTAGCCATTACGCTATAGAACTTTAAAAAACATAATGATTTCATTTGTCTATCTATGTCAATTCAAATCAATTATTTTTATTCAATATTTTATTTAACACACACCATCAATTTGGAAAGACAAAGTTTTCAGGACTGGTAAATAAATCTCAGCAAGAAAAAAATATTTTTTTACTAAATTCAATGATATACATATGTATAATGTACCAGAAATATCTACTTATCTAATATTAGAACAAAGGCACGCAAAGTAACATTACCTGACCCATAGCCCTCTTTTCTTCTTCCATGACTGCCTGATCTTCATTCAATAAAACATCATCATCCACCTTCTCGCCATCGCCATCCTCCTTTACAAAGGACAATTTGATCTCATGATCTATCAATTCTTCATTGGTCTTCAAATTAACTGATTGTAAATCTTCTAACCTGGAATTTATAAGAATATAAAAATATAAACTATTATAAAATACACATTATATTTATTTAGAGAGAACTTTAGTTTTCTTATAAGACAAAAGGTTAACTTAATTTTTTGATATTATTACACTTTCTATAAAATCAACTACTCTATGTAAATATAGACTTAAACATTTGTATACCATTTTAAATAAAACTATCTTTCGGACTTTTTCGTGGATTTATTTTGATTTTCGGTTCCCGACACGACGTTTCGAATCCTTTACAGCAGTAATTTTTTTATTCTAAGGTACTTTGGTGCCATTTTTGTATTTCTGAATTCACACTGTCTGTAACAACTATCTATATAATGCCTTTGAGACGTCTAAAACCTTAGTCTCTCCCGTAACCATGATTGGTGTCAAACATTCAAAACATCAGTAACCAAAAATTAATATAAATCCGCGAAAAAATCCGAAAAGATAGTTATTTAAAATGTCAAATGTTCGTATAAACCTAAAGAAATATTATTCTTACACCATTTTTACATTAAGAATACTATTAAAATAATATTTACCTGGATTTTACTTCCTTCAAATAATCCACTACAGATGTTCTCTTTTGATTATCATCCTGAGATGGTTCAGTCATGTTGAGATTTTCTATAGTTTGATTACATTGTTCGGTCAATTCGTTAAGTTTTCTTTCAATTTTGTCTTTCGCCGCCTCAGCTAACAACGCCTTCTCACATAAGTTTGTATTTTCTATCAACATATTGCTTAGATGTTCTGTAACTTGTTTGTGTTTCTTAAGAAGCTCTGCATATTTAGCTTTCTCTTTGTCAAGCTCTTCTTGCAATTTTTCATTATTTTGTTCACTTATAGTGGGTAACTTGCCAAGGAGTTGAAGTCTGAGTTCATTTACTAAGTTATTTAACCTGTAAAACAAATTATTGTATGACTGTGTAGGGTAGTGTGGCATGCGTCTGATTAGCACAGCTCAAGGACATGGGTTTGATTACTGTGAAGTTTGTTTGGGACTATAAGAGAAAAGCACATAATAGAGTTTCATTAATGCTTATTACTTCTTTTTATCACACAAGTGTTTGATGAATATTTTTTCATTAATTTTTTTTTTATTCTGCTGGCACACCATGTTTTCTCCAAATAAGACTCAAAGTATTCACATTTTTAAGATTCGGTTGTTTATGTATTATCATGGTAATGCATGAATGGTATTTGTACTATTAAATAATATAACTCATCATATGAGTATACTCATACTGAAAATTGTACACTACCTTTTTCTGCTATAACAAGATCATTTTTAATTTTAATACAAAATATTGTAAAAAAAAATTAATGTGTTATTATAAAAATCTGAAAAATCTGCAATAGCATAAATCTTTCTCCTAAGGTACAATCGCAATACTTATTCATATCTATTGAAAACGCACCTTTTTTTTTGATTCGTGGGTAAACCCATTTACGGGTGCCCGAGCGCCGGGGGCGCGCGGGGTATGTGGGACTCCTGTCGCGAGAAGCGCGACAAACTACCCATTAAAACCACAACGGTGATCCTGTTCGCAAGAGACAGGGCCACAGGGTCGCTTTCGCATTCTACCGCAACCCTGTCAGCGATGCTCGATGTCGAACTCCCTACAAAACTTTATAGCCGAAAAATCTTTATATCCGACCGTGATTTGAACACACCTGTGATAGTCAATCTCGCACCTTGGCCGTTTGACCACGATGCTTATTGAAAACGCACCTAGGGACGAAGCACATTGTTTTTTTTTATATATTGGGAAATGCATTTACGCAATTTACCTGTAGACATACAGGTGGTTATGTGGGACTGACCGGCTAGAAAAGCCAGTACTACCTACTAAAATCCAACAAAACTTCACCCGTCTTAATGGGGCGTCGCGGGATCGCTAACACACTCAACTACGACGCCCCGACTCTGCCAAAGCAGACCACTATAATCATGGGGTAACTCCACAGTCCACTCAACTATCAAAGAAGTACCATGGCACACCGCTCACCGAGGTAGGCTGCCTCCTGTTGCCTCTCTTCGCACCCGGCTGGGTTGCCGGACGCTAATCCCTGTTGAAAAACTCCAATAGGATCCCATCAAAAGCGTCAATCCACATAGAAACCGATAAATATTTATTGATTTCTATGTGGCTTTTGTCGCTTTTGATGGGATCCCATTGGAGTTTTTAAACAGGGATGAGCCCCTCCACCACGACACGTGAACACTTCGACGACTGCGAAGAAGCAACTGAGCGAAGCGAGGGTAAATCGCAAGTATGATATAACAATTTACCAACCTAAGTATCTCTGCGGCCTTCGCGTCCTGGTTGATGATGGGCTTGTTGCGTATGCGGCGCGCGCGGTCCGCGTAGCGCAGCGTGGACACCGTCTCGTCCAAGTTGTAGTCCGCCGGGCTCACGCACGCCACCATCAGGGTCAACGAGTTGCCGCCCAGACTGTCTGTGAGATTATTGTTTCTATTTAGTTTATTATGTATTTTAATTTATATCGTAAAGAATATATAATATATTATTGTATTGTTTGTTAGTTTCTACAAATTATGTAAGTATTGTAGGGAAGATGAATTTTTGAGATACAGGTAATCCAATGATTGGATGAATTCAGGCTTTTGTGCTTGAATTAGAATATTAATATTTATGTAATACTTTTGCAATGTCTTAGGCATTTTTCTAAATATCTTAAGTTTAGTCATTAAATACATATTGTAAGTAAATTACTATATATTCCATAGAATAAAAAAACCGTTCTTTACACGAATCCAACTCACACTTGACTGTACATCACGTGCCCTAAATAACCATTTGAAAACGACAAAATATATGTAATAAATAATTTATTAATTAATTTACCTTGTAATAATCTAGTAAGTTTGCTATCTCTATAGCTAATGAAGCTTCTGTTGGTGCCATCTCCAAGTGCTGATATCACATTGCCCAAAGCAAGCAATCCTTGGTTAATCTTAACTCCTTCTTTCAAGCGCTCGCCACTCGCTTTCGTCTTCTTAATACGTTCCGAACCAGCTAAATCCACTAAATGGAACTTCGATGTTGTTGCTAAGTTCCTAAAACATTATAGGAAACATACAAAATATTATTAGATAAGAGAAAAAAAAATGGATTAAAACCTAACAAAGTTTGCTTAAGAAACAATGTCTTTAAAAAAGATTCAATATTCCCACAACATTTTCTGTATCTTTTTGTAGATTTCACAACAATTAAAACGAAATTGGTTATCAAAAAAATTATCGTAACTCACGAACTTTCCCATTTATAATAACTTATGTAGCTCCTGAGTCACTAAATCTCGTCTTTTAATAAAAAAAACAACACATATAAAAAAATAAATTTGGTCCTGCTGAGTTTCTTTCTGTCTGAGGCTTCTCTTTTCACACTGGTGGTGGTGTCATGATGTTCAATAAAAAATCTGTTTAAAATGATACTAAATCTAGAATAAATTGAAACAAAGAAAACAAGAACCGTATGAAGGTATAATCACAGCAGACTGGATAACATTCGTACAAAAATTGTTGTAACAAGAAATAATTATGAATGTATTAAACACAGCTGTGACAATATAGAAGACTAGCGACTCACCCTCGCTTCGCTTCGGGTTCGTCCCTAGACAGAAATAAATTTATCCCATGGGAAACATACATTTTTCCGGCGTAATATATAGCCTATAGCCTTCCTCAGTTAACGGGCTATCTAATGCAAAAAGAATTTTTCAAATCAGATAAGTAGTTTCTGAGATTATCGCGTTCAACCAAACAAACTCTTTAGCTTTATAATATTAGTATAGATAACACCCACAAATTGGCCAGTATAACATGGTCGTAAGCAAGAGTAAGAGAACAATGAAAATCCTTTGAGGACGCCTATATAACTAGCTGTGTAAGAAAACCAGATTGCTCATAATATTATATTATTTGTTACTCAACCCTAATTAATACATTGGAACTACCTAGCGTCAACCAACAAAGCCACAGCAACAAACCCTCCAGCAACTCTAATGCATAGGGACCACCAATATCGCATTCTTTTCATATTTCAACATAACTCTCGTGAAGTGACAGTGTTGTAACATCCGAGTGCACCTTATTGTTAAAAACTTTTCTTTGTGCATTGCATTTGTCACACTTCGACAGTGTAATCATCTTAGGATAATTAGTTTGTAAAATTATTATTAAAGTATTTTATAAGTAAAGTTTTCATTTCATTTGCATCCTCTGACTGTGACTTATATAACTTATTTGACTATTTATTTAGACCAATTAATCTTGTAAATACTAACTTTTGCAGCAATAAAGACTTTATTATTATTAGTTATTACTAATTACTGCCTCGGTGGCAGTGGCTAGCATGTATAGCTTCACATCCGGAATTCCTGGATTCGAGTCTAGCGATTGGCCAAATTTAGTTATTGAGTACTTTCTCTTAAGAAAGTTCTAGTAACAGCCCAATTAGGAAGTTGGCGGTGTTTCAGCCCCGTGCCTGATCTCTCACTGGGCATGTCGAATTATCGTCCCATGGGAAATTGAGAGTAACAGAAATAGAGTGCCCTGACGTCTGCATGAACATTTGTGTGCTATAATGCTCCTGCACAGTTAGCTTATCTCAGAGAGACTAGAGAGAGGACATCCCTACTACTAATAAAAAAAAACACATTTAAAGATACTAACTTGTCACTTCGGCTCTCTTTGGCAATAACAATAGTGAACACAGCATGACTTCTACTAGATGCTTGATTCATAGCTGTGGACCCCGTCACACGTCCCGATGACCCGCGCTCTAATGCCATCATAGTTTCCATTGTTGATGTCACTGGTAATTCAGTAATACCTAAAAATAAATACAAATAAAACTAGTGGTAATTTTATATTAAGAGTTTGTATGGAAAGACGACATGACTTCCCAGAATGCGTTTATTATTAGCAACACTATCAAATGGTGTAATTATACAGTATGTTTTTTTTTCAAAATCAACAGGTTCGATTCCTGGCTAGGAAAATTGATTTTTCAAAAATCCATTGATGCAGTTTTAGTTTTCATCAGAATCGGGTCCGAGACCCTTTGAGTACGTTTCGGTATTCCTCATAGTTTCGAATTTAGCCATGCACGCCCACTTGAAAAATTCACCCAATATATATTATGACACAAAAAACACACAAAAAATTCACGCCAATTCGTCACTCCGAAAGAAGGATAAACAAAAAAATAAACAAACACACTTTCACATTTATAATATTAAAGTATGGATGAGTGCTTTCTTTTAACTACTAAGAACAAATTAAATTTCAAATTAAAAAAAAACAAAAGAAAAAGTGCAACAAATGTTAAGTTTTTGTGTGACCAGAGATTATGACTTTCTTCTTTTGTCCTGGTTCAGTTCTTCAAAGGATGGATTGTTTTTAATGAGAACAGCGTTTAGTAGCACATTCCCAATAACATTAGTCCACAACTTTCAGCAGCTTAATTAACATTGTCTTAATCAATCTCATGGAAGGTGTGGTGGCATAGGTAGAGATAAGCTAAGGGTGATTTTGTATGTGAGTAATTTGTAATACACGATATCTTTCAATAGTTTCCTCAGGAACTATTACAATTCATTGAACAAGTTAAACATGTCTCATTTTGATTTAATGTAGATTTTTCACATCAAATGTTATTCAAGAATTTAGGTGGACACAAAGGCTTATTTATATATTTGGACACAACTATATACACAATTTCACAAACATTGTGGCGAAACCTGCAAATCTGAGAGAACCTAGCAAGTTTTCGAAAGACGTGTGAAGTCCATCAACCCGCACTTGGCCAGCGTGGTGGACTATGGTCTGATTCCCCTCATATTAAAGGGAGGCCCGTGCCCAGCAGTGGGATGTTAAAAAGGGCTGAATACAATATGCACAATCTATGGGATTTGAATTCTGAGAAGTATGAAAATTTTTCCCATGGATCTGAAAGCTTGAACTAAATTCAATCAATCCATGGGTCAGCTATGGAAAAGCTTCCCGTAGAATGGGTTAATAGTCACTTTGTATATATTTATGCTATTATTGTGAAGAAGAGAAAAGAGAAATGACATGAGTGACACACATGCACACACATGTTGATTTAGAGCTGTTAGCTCTAATTTCTCCACAACTTTCAGCATGTGTTGGCATTTCTAGGCATTTATAGGTAATACCACATTGTCACCATAAGTTACTATAATTTTCTCTCTATACTAGTGAAGATCTGATATGAAAAGAAAGTACAAGACTGGACCAAGGATAAACCCTTGTGGGACTCCTGCTTTTATGTAATGGGTGTATTGGGAGTGTGACATAAGTTGTGACATTCTATGGGATATTTATATGCAACAAGACAAGACCAGCTATTTATTTTAGACATTAAGAATATTATTAAGATATAATATTTTTTAAGAACACACCTGGCAAAATAACTCCCTTGTTGACATCTTCTCTGATCTCAATAATGCTGTGGTTCCTTTCCTTTCCAGAGAGTAAATCATAGCATTGTTCCTGGTACAGTTCCATAAATGAAACACTTACTTTAAATATAAACTTGTCTTCATGCAGCTCTATGAAATCAAATATATCAGCTACAGCTTGGGGAATTACACCTGTTGAGAAAAAATATTTATTAAAATCTTATTTAATATATTAATATCATCAAAACTTATTCTTTTAAATAAAATGATAATGAGCTTATAAAGTATAATGGAATTCATTAAAACTATATTTAAAATTAAGACAAAATAACTATGTTTAACCATAGTTAATAATAATTAATAAAATAAAATCAAATATGTTTTTATAAAAATAAAATAAAAGTACCAAATTGCCTCTGAAGCCTACCTAATTTTGTAGAGTCACCATCAGATCCAGAATAATTTGTTCCCATAGTATAGGTTTTGCCAGAGCCTGTCTGGCCATATGCCAATATTGTTACATTGTAACCTGTAATAATAATATTGATAAAGTGAAATCTCTATTATAATAAGTAAATAAATAATAAGTTTTTTTAAACAAAAAAACCTCTAAAAATATTTAGTATACAATACTAAAGTGTTAAAACACACAATCTCAATAGTAAACCAATATTAAGAAGACAGTAAGTATTTATACTTGGTAAGGAAATTCTTTCTGAGATATTTTGTAATCAAAACTATGATGGTCAATATCTATGATTGATGACCAAACATACTAAAAATCTATTATATCTTTAGCATTGCATGTTCTACAACTTTTACACAGAAACTATTTTTTTCTTATTATTGCTGAAACTTTTGTTCAAACGTAAATAGTAAACATTTACCTTGAAAAAGCTTTCCGATGAGTCCTTTAACTGCAGTGTCATAAAATTCTTCTTGAGTTATATGTTGAGGAAAAACATAGTTGTAAGTGAAAGATAAATCTTTAATTTGCACCTGTGGCTCCCCTGGCACCACATCAATACATTCGTCACAACCTCTGTCGATTTCATTTCGCATCAAAGGTCTTATCCTGAGTGCAACTTGCACTGTGTCAATTGTACCTTTATTGGTTTCCCCTTCAACCATTTTGGATATTTTATTATATGTATGGTTAAACGAAGACCTCGGCTCTAATGATTTTAATATTTTTCATGTCCTTATCATGACCGTTAATCAGGAAACTGTCAGCTTTTGTTTTTAAAATAAAGACTTGATTCTAAATAACCAGTATTTAATTTAACTGAAAAAATATTTATATATATAGTATAATAACGACAGTTATAAAATAATGTAATAAATATTGTCTGCAACCAGATAGATAAATTTAACAAATTATAGAAATAAATGGTAAAATAAGTATACAAAAATTATATAGGTACATCGCGTTTTACCAATATAAACAACCACCATAAGAAAAACTCACACAATAATTTTATTCAGCGTCAAAAAATAAATATGATTGTAATTCTTAGACAATAAATCAACTTTTAAATATCACAGTTTCATAACTTTCGAAATATCAATTTACAAATTAGGTACTACAAGAAAGAACGGTTTTATTCCAATTTCCAGTAAACATTCAAATAAAATGTTGCTATATAAAAAAATGGAAATATATTATTGCTAGTATAGTATTATATGATCTGTGATTATATCCAACCATTCACGTGACGATGATGTCTATTTATTCTAAAAAATTACGTATTGGTAGTCTGTTTTACATAATATATTAGATGCTTAAGTGTTCAAGTAATAATAATTAAATCAGAAGAAATGTATTCATTGTATTTTATAATCTGGTGTGAAAACAATTTTTATACTTTCCTAGGCAACTCTGTGTAACTAACTACATTATTTAGCTTCGCCATGGACCACGCTACTGGCTACTGATACTGCATCGTGTATGTATTAGTAAATAATGCGCAAATTATTTTTGTAATATAAAATCAAATTGTTTATTATTTATAAAAAAGTAGTCTAGAAAAAATAAAATAACAGAGGAATATACTTTATTTTTTTATCTGTAATTGTGAATAAGGAAGTTCTTTTGGTAACTACATTTTTATAATCTGTAACCTAAAGCATAATTATTAATTGTCTGTAAGAATTGTTGTCAAACCTTGAAAAAACGGAGCGAAAATCTCAAAGTTAGCAAACTTTTGTAAAAAGTCTCTTGTATTTTAGAATTAAAAATTTGTTTTGTGTTAGAATATCATGGAAAAGTCGATAATATAATAAGAAATAGTGCATATTACTTTCTCTCTTTATTACTAATCAAGCGTGAGGGGATTTTATGTTACAATAACAATTTCGTCATGCCTCCTAAAACTCGAGGAACTAAAGTTTCTAAAGCTACAAAAGAGAATCATTGTGTTTTAAAATCTAGGAAGGTAAAAGATGGTGCCCAAAATACTAAACCAACAAGAAAAGCTTTAGCTGATAAAACAAATTCGGCATCAGATGACAACACTTCTATACTTGCTGAAAATCTTCCTAAAAAGTTAACATCTTCTACAGAATCCAAAAATCGAAATCCACTAAATGATTTAAGACCACGTCGGGTTAAAAAGCTTCCAAGTCGTTATAATGAAAATATATCAATAAATGATGCCCCCATTAGCAAAGACAGCTGTAATAATAAATCTAACGCTATTTCCAATTCTATCCCTAAATACAAGTCACTTGAAACAAAAAAGCAACCTATTGTAGTTACAACCCCATCAGAAACAAACATCTTGGATAATAGCTTGGTAAATAATCGTCCTAAACGAATTTGCAGGTTACCAAGTAAGTTTGATGACCATTCCATTAGTCCTAATAAATTTATACCTGTAAAGCCTATTAATGCTAGTACTCCCTTAGCAAATAAGCCTAAAATAGTAAATAAAGGATGTATAAATAAAGTACAAACTAAAACAATAAAGACAAAAACAGCATTACAAAAAGCAACACAATCTTCTGATGTTTCTGTTGCTAGTAAGCAAAAAACAATAAAAAATTATTTTGATAATAAATCAGCAGCAGATACAAATAATAATGCAAAACAAAAGGGGCAAGAGAAGAAATCTTCATATAAAAATTATGATTTAAAAATTTTAGACAAGGGTAATTCTGATCATATTAAAAATAACGAAAAGCCACTTAAAAGAGATTCTAGTAAAATTGATGTTTATGAATTCACTTTTGATCCAAATGAAGAACCACATCCTGCAAAGAAGAAAAGGAAAAAACCAGTCAAGAAACCTACTAAACCCAAGATCATATCTGTAAAAGCTAATTATGATAGGAATTTAGCTAAGGCCTTAGCGGCTTTAAAGAATACAGTCTCTATGAAACAATCTAAAACAGAAGCTATACAAAAGGATAAGTCAAATATAAATAGTAATCCTGTGAAGCAAAATGACTACCCGACTGTTACTTCAAGTAATAAACCGGATTCAAATATGAGTAAAAGTATTGCTAATGAGAAAAATTATAATTCTGTAAGGATAGAAGATATAGCTTTGGCTATGCAACCTGATGATGATAATATAAACTATTCTCCAGTTAACTCACCAAGTCATCCTAAATCTCCAGTAAACCAAAATTTAGAAAAACCAAATGATCCACTGAATTTACAAGATATCAGTTTCTTTGATGAAGATCCTGCAGCTAGTAGTAGCATGAATACTTCTACCAGGCACCCCTTAGCTAGCCCATGGAGAGTAGACTTTGAAAACCTACCCTTAAAGTGGCAAGTGAATACTTATGTGAAACCAAATCTGACACCATCCTTTGAATGTTCTTTTATTAATTTTAATGATAACCAAAAGAAACATGTATATACCAATATGGTGCCAGAAACAGATGAACCCCTACCTCAAGTGGTTGAAACTCCTAATTTAATGCAAACCAGTATAATTTCCTTTTTTAAAGAAGTTGTTGAAAAAAGTGAAAAGAAAAAGAAGAAAAATAAAGAAACACCAGTCAAAGCTCATTCTCTATTTGAAGATACAAATATGTCACTGTTAGAACAATCAGTAAATAAACAAAGTGAGAAATCAAATGAAAATATCACTCCAACTCATGAAGTTCCAGTTGAAAATACAAGTAATACTACTAATTTATCAACAGACAATGAAAATGTTGATGATAAAAACAAAAATAATAAATCTGAAGTGAACAATACATATTTTGGCTTTGATGAGTCTGAAGACCAAGAGAATATTTCACCTAAAAAGAAAAATAAAGCAAGATCCCTACGAGCTAGAACTAGAGGTATTTTGCAAGAATTAAATGAACACAGAGGTCCAATGCGAGCCATGATACCAATTACTGCAAAATCAAAACCTACACAAAATGCTGTAAATGAATTATTTGATGGAATGAAGTCAGCAACAGAACCACCAGTTTTTCCTGAAGCAGCTGCAAATGGTAGCACTGAAGTTACAATCACTGAACCAACATTACCAGAAAATGTGGAAAATGATGACTCTCAATCAGTACATTTGTTTGAAGATATTGATGTTGTACATCATCTCAAGGTAAATGTTTTAAGTAAATATCCAAATAAAATACTATTTAAATTAATTCTTTAGACAATTATAATTCTTCATCTTGAATGAATAAGTTTTTTTTATTATTAAAATACTTTTTAGATATTATGGATGCTATATTTAAAATCTTTGATTTTCAGCCCCATCGCAAAAGTTATGGTAAGCCTAAGAAGGTAGCATTTCGTGAGAACTCATTAGATAGTGACACAAGTCCATTGAGTGATCTTGACCACGCTGCAAGTGACGAGGACTTAGATGATTTATCATATAAATTACCTTCTGCAAAACAGAAAAGGGATCTCAAGAAAAAGAAAGCAAATAAACAGAAATTATCCAAGAAGGTAAGAAAAGATAATGTATACTATATTAAATATCAATTTAATCAAGTTAATCCTATCCAACTATTTATATACTGTATATGTAGATATACTAATGTTATCAATCCGAATGTTTAGGTGTTTGGATGTTTGTTACTCAATCACGCCATAACAGTTGAACAGATCTGGATGTTTAGTATGGATAGATTATAGTCTGGAATAGCACATAGGCTACTTTTTATCCCAGAAAAATATATGGTTCCCGTGGAATAGATTTTTATTTTTCACTAGCGACGAACCCGAGCGAAGTGAGGATGAGTTGCTAGTGTGATATATATATAGTTAATTATTGACTATGGATTTACAGCATTTACATACAGTATGTAAAATTAGTTTACATTATTTATTTAGCAAGTAAAAAGAATTTATTCAATGCTTAATACTATTGTTATAAAAACTTCCAATAAAAACAAAAAGAAATGAAATATGTGCTATTTATTTATTTATTATTAAGCACACTTACAATACACATGTTAAAACAATTCCATACAATAAATAAAGAAAAAAAGAAACAGACATGCATATCAATTACAAGTGTACAAAGCATTCATAATATTATGGAATTATTATAGTTATTAATAAAAAATACAAAATTAACAAGAATTAGAAACAGCGTAATGTAAAATTAAAATAATTGGATTTTAGTTAATTAATAGTAGTATAAAATTTATTATTTGTATGTTTAAATCACAGTATTGGATAAATAATATGGCAATAGTTTGTGCTTAAATTTATTGAAAGAATCATGAAAAATATCTAATTCTGGTAAGGCCTTAGAAATAATATTGCATTGCGAACACAAAGGGACGATGGGAGATTGAGAACCAAGGTTAGTTTTGACACAAGGGATATGGAAAGTATTACATTTATGTCTTTGGTGCTTATAGGCAACTGCTAAATTTAAACGTTCAAGTAATTCATTGTTCTGAACTGCACCGTTCAAGATTTTATGCAGAAAACTTACTTATTAATCTAGCTAAGCTGTTTTTTCATTATTTTAATCTCTACATATAATAAAATTCTAATTGAACTGAATGTATACATTAAATATTTTTTTTGAAAATCTTATGAAATAGTCATTATTCTCAATACAGAGGATGAATCTATGGTTTTATCAATGTAACTTTAATGAAAATATTAAATTTTCAGGAAAAAGAAATAGAAGATTGGGCCGCAGGCTTCAATTCCATGTGTGAAGAGATTGAAGAGTTTGATTTAGTAGTAGAATAATAACTGTATTTCTTAATTATGCTTAAGATTAATTTTATTTAAAAGATTTTAACACAAACATAGAAAGGTGCAATTATGATACTCAAAATAGATTTGACAAGAAAATATTTTGACCACGAGTCATAGTGTTATTTTTAACTAACTACAAAAGGGTGATGGGTCTCAATTTGGCTGCATCTTTAAATATTTTTATTACTTACTACTAGTACCCGCGGCTTCGCCCGCATTCAAATTTCTGATTGCTACCAAATTTCACAGGATCACCAGCTGGACTTTTCTGAATATTGCCTGTAAATTTCATTGTAATAGCTCCAGCCATTTTGGAGTCCATAGGGAACTTAAATACACATATTGAATTTTATGATTGATTATGACTAAATTACAGTGGGACCAACTTCATTATAAATTTGAAGTTTCTTTGAATATTTTATCTTATTTATTTTGACCAAAATCATGAGTGCCATTAAATGTAGTTTTCAGTTTTGGGAAATATTTATTTAAGATTTTATCACAACGGGTTTTTGTTTTATTTTAAAGTTAATTAATTTAAGTTATTATTTTAAGTTAATAAGACGCCGGAGTAACGTCTTTTATAACATATTCTTTATAACACTTAAATTATGTAATTATTATTTAAAAATCTCTTATTGCGTGACATTAGTACATATTTTTATATAAGAAGATTGTCTCAATTATTATAATCTAAAATATTAATTTTGTTAAATTTAATGACCGATATGTGCGATTTTGCATTTATTATTAAGACTAACTAAATATAATGTAAGTTGATAATAAAACTATAAATTTTTAAATGTTTATTTATTTACCCAAGAAATAAAAACGGAATAAAAATAAGGCCAAATAAACAGTGAAAGATATACTGCAGAGAGATGAGATGGAATCATTTTTGATATTATAATATTATTATAGACTAGCGACTTACGCTCGCTTTGCTCGCGTTCGTCCCTAGGTATATTTTCACGGTTAGCTATGATTAGGTATACATAAATAGTAGCTTGCTACTCCTAAGATATTAATTTAAATTATATAGCGATTTACTCTTGTTTTACTCGGGTGCGTACGCCCGTACGCGGATTTTGTTCACAATTTCATGGGTTATAAATTTTTTCTAAAATAAAAGTAGCCTAAGTTACTCCTTATGACATCAGCTATCTGCCAGTGAAAGTCCCGTCAAAATCGGTCCAGCCAGTTCGGAGATTAGCCGGAACAAACGGACAGACAGTCAGACAAAAATTTAAAAAAATGTTTTGGAATATGTACCGTGTATACAATATACATCCATATGCATTTAGTAAAAAGCGATTATTTTAATATTACAAACAGATACTCCAATTTTATTTATCTGTATAGACAATATCACAGATCACATAATACTTATATTAGTACAATGCGTCATCTCATATAAAGAAATTGGACAGCGCTAATTCTGATTATTTGTCGGACTATTTTTGTTTCTTTGAATAGATAATAGATGTTGATCAGCTTTATAAACGCAGCTTTATAAAGCAGTTTTATAAACTAGCGGCTCACCCTCGCTTCGCTCGGTTTCGCCTCTGGACAAACAAAGCAAATCTATCACATGGGAACCGTACATTTTTCCGGGATAAGAAGTAGCCTATTTGTTATTCTGATATATGAACTATATTATTGTAAAATTTCATTGACATTCAGTGGGTAGTTTTTGTGTACTGAGATGTATAAGTTATTATAATTTTTTAACTATCCCACGAGAACTCCTTAATTTTTCGGGATGGAAAGTATCAAATTTTACCGGGGATATAAGCTACCACCATGCAAAATTTCATTTAAATCGATCCAACAGTTTCGGAGATCAGCCCGTGCAAACAGAGAAACAAAAAATTAAAAAAAAAAACTGGATATGTTCTATTTCTCGTCTTACATCCCCCTGACTCAGTTTTTAGCATTTTTTTCTATGTACAGACATTCGACCTCTACAGTTTTATTATATGGATAGAAATGTGTGAACTAACGTATGGTATTGTAAATTTGTATGTATACTTATTGTAAAATTCATCCTGCAGCAAACAAATTTCAGTGATTTTAACAATTTTTAACCGTAATAAACAACTCATCATCATCTCCTTGCCTATTACCCAATTAGTTAGAGTTGGCCCAGTACATCTTCTGCACTGCATTTGGCAAAAGTTTTACGTCCAGCGGCCTGCCGCGGCCGCCTGCCTGACATCAACCTTTCTTGAGAGTGCTATTGTTTCCGCGTTTATTGTTTCGTATATGCGATATCCAGCAAATCTAATTTAGATTTAGGTACCTATATAAAATGATCTAATGCCAGTAATTATTAGCAACTCATAAAAAGTAAAACGAGTATGCACTACAATTATCTATGATTCCTGATATTTCATTATCATTAAAATTATGTAAATTTCATTTACGGGCGTATTATTTCATTTCCCTTCGATTAGAGTATTTTTTTAAATATACTTTTTTGGGATCAAGTTTTTTAATTTTTCTTAAATTTCCACATTTAATAACAAATCGATAAACATGTAACGTCATCTATTGACATTTATTTGAATTAATGTTTCCTTGTCGTGATGAGACCCTTATGACGTATTTCTTTGCTGCCATCTAGTAGAACAATTATTAACTACGTCCTATGTACGTTAAAGCAAAGTACGTGAATATTTCTATGAGATGACACTAACTACATACAACGTTACAAAAATTAATTTCAATGATATTAAAATTTTAAGCCTAAATATAGTTTAAAATAATAAAAAAACTTGATAAGAGGATATCTACTTATTGAAATTGTGGTCTATATAACTAGTTTATCAAGTCACTTGAAGGTGTACAAGTATATTTCATAAATAAGTTATCTTCTCACCACGAGATGGCGTTGCCAAGCGCGTTGAACAATGTGAAGTATGATTATTTCTTGAAACTTGATTAATTACTGATAATATTAAAAATTAAAATTGTGTGTATCAATGTATATACGCGCAACAAGTGAATTTTCTATAGGTTATCGATACTTTTAATGAAATTCAATTTATATTTTAAATAATTAGGATAGGAGAAATACTAAAAAAAATCTTTTTTACCGATTTAAAAAGGAAAACAATATTTTATTATTAACATAGTACAGATGGTGTTAAGATGAAATTTAATTTTTAATCAAGTGTTGTAATGATTCAATAAATTATATACTCCTATAAAACAAATAATAATACAACAATGCAAATTTTTGGTGAAAAATAAATAAATATATATCTATTTATAATGTATAAAAAATATTACAAGTAAATAATTTTTAAACAATATTCATTTGATATGATTCCATCTCTAATTTCACCATCATTTTAAAAATAAATAAATTAAGTATTTTTTTATAAATATCTATTTTTATTTAATTTATTCTTTGATATATTTACATAACAGTTTAAATAATTTTTAATTGATTATTCATTCACTTCCGTAACATCCGTGATAACTTAATTAGTTTTCTCCACGAATCTTCAAAAAGGAGAGATGTTCTATGTTACATGGACTACTGTTACTGTATACCTAGTATCGTATTATGTCATCTGTGCTGTATGTAGGCTTCCTATGTGTACACCTACAACTCTGCAGGTCAGTTGCAGTGTGCAACGAAATTTGGGTTCGCTAGCCAACCCCACCCTCACGTCCGGAGCTAACAAGGTTCGCCGTTAACGGATACGTCAAGGAGGACATCATCTTCATGAACATTATTCATGTGTGCTATATATAAGACTCTCGTATTTACTTAGGTATTATTATTATCTATGACTAGCAGTACCCGCGGCTGCGCTCGCATTCATACTTTCGATAAAAATATCAGGTTTCCAATTATGAATAGAAATCTGCCCGATTTGTTGACATTTATGATTACTGCTCCGCTCCCTTGGGTAGTATCATGATGATATTATATAGCCTATATCCTTCTTCAACAAACTGTCTATTTAATGCAAAAAGATTTTTTTTAATCAGATCAGTTGTTCCCGAGATTAGCGCGTTCAAACAAACAAACAAACAAACTCTGTCTCTTTATAATATTCAAGTATAGATTCAAACAATCAAACTTATATGACAAACATTGTTTAGTCCGATCATACATATTTTGTAAGCTCACGATTTTGTATTGTAAATAAATATGCTGAATTACATCGTATTTGTTGAAGTCGGTCAAAGATTAATCCATTCACCAAAGTAAGTATCCCACTTGGTCCTAATGTGATGCCTGACGATATTAAAATGATTGCTCTTCGGCAAATATGGCGGGCTGCTGAATTATAGCGGAAGCAAATATTACCCTCGCAAACATTCGTCCCGGGAGAGCGAGCTAGTTCGCGCACTCAAAATTAAAAGCACACAATGAAAATACTGTACGAAAGCCCCTACTTCGATACCTATGTCGCGAAAAGTAAGTGCCTACTCCAAGCTTCGCTCTTAACGCGGTGCCATTGTTGTCAATGAAAATAGTCGCTCAAGTGTTTTTTTGTTTATGGACTCTTCGATGTTGCCACTCGAAAACAAATAGCGGTAACGAGCAATACGCCCTAACAAGCTGCTACAGCTTTTCACTATCCACTGGCCTTTATTGTTTGTTATTGTTTTTAGCAGTGGCTAATTGCTGGATTTTTGTCTTATGCTAATTGATTATTTATAAAAATGCAAGTAAAACTCTCATTAAAAACAAGGCCCTTTGTCAGATTTATCGCAAAACAGAATCAATCACAATAAAAGAAAATGATTACTTGCTTCTACAATGAATAAGTAAATTTTTAATTCGATATCTATACTTTGTTCGAGCAAAATGATAAACTTACATGGAGTGGCCCTTGAAAACAAATGTAAGTTGAACTTAATAAATCGACAATCGGACTGTTTTTAGTCATTTAATTAAAGGGTGACCGCGCTCCAGGTTAGTCGGGTCGGGAATATTAACCGCAATTCTCGGTCAACATTCACAAAATTGACACGTCAAATATTTGTAACTTCGTCCTGGGACCACGTTAGACGGCAAACAGAATCGTGTCTGGTCCTCCCTTAATTTCCGATGTTTCTACACCGGTCTCACTCAATTCCAATACCGTTTCTAATATATTGGTTCTAGGTCTAAATTTGTGTGCTCTCCGCCGGGCGAGATAGCCGCTTGTCAAAACAAAATGGCGCTGACTATGTTTGAATTGGGCCGTATCAGTCGCGAGCGGAGATTCATTTTGTCGCCTTGCTTAAGATCGTAGTAGTGTTTCCTACATATTGTCTCAGTACACACGGTGAGTGTGTGCCAGCGTGTCGAGCTTGCATTTAAAGCTAGCTACAAATTTGTTGTTTCAGTACAAATACAATGATGATATTGTTTGCGGTTCGACTTTGCGTTCAATCGAGGAGTTTGTTCGGCTGGCAGGGTAGCGTTCGATGTTGCGAGTCAACACTCGTAAATTGATTAAGAGTATTAAGATGATCGGAGCTCTCTTTCCGCAGCTTTCGTCAGCCATTTTTTAACAAGTTTATCTTTATATAGGTGAAAATTATCATCACATCATCCTCTTTCATATTTAACTATACATTGATCATGCAACTTTCACTATACAGTAAAAGAATGGGATTTATGGGTAAACATTTGCAATCCAAATATATTTTTTATCATTTAAAACATATTTTGCTATAAAACAAATCAAGTGCTCAAACTAATGTTTGATCTCCAAATTTACCTTTTATTAAAAACCACTATATGAGGTGCAAACAGAAACTTTCAAAGAGGAGCATACTTGACAAATATTATATTGTAAACTTTACATTGCGATAGTAAATATTAAATAATATGTGTACAGGTAAATAATACTGTCGCTAGCCGGTGCGCGGAGCCTACCTGCCGCTCAGTGTTGCCATTATCATAAACCAAACACGTCAATATTTGCCCACACAAACAAGGGCGTAATTTTTAAATAAATTGTGGCATTTCGCGAAATTGCTTCCGCAAATAGAATTGTGGACGAGTCCGCGTGAATGTGTAATGAACTTTTTTCGTCTTTTTATTTGGTAATGAGCATTTTTATTGGTGTATGCATGACACTTTTATTATATATTATGTTATAATTTGAAATGAGCTATGATTAATACAGAGAAAAATATATTTTAGGACTCTTATGAAAATTATTTCTTCTACTCGTTGATAGATGGCGTTACGTACTCTGTAATTTGAAAAACTTGAGCTTACAATTTTGTTTCACTTCGACGTTACAATATCGTACCTAGCTATTAACATAACAAGTAAACTAATCATATCATTAACCAAATATTATAAATACATAATAGTAAACAACTACATTTTCAGATCAGCACATATTTATAACTTTCGTTGAGGTTTAATTTATATAAAAATTTACTTAGGTTATAACACGGGTAATTAAGTACATACATATATCATAAAAAGATTACATGTAAAAATAATTGGATTTCATTAGGTTTCTGTTAACATATAATACATTGAGTCACACAAATATTGTTTATATTATTTAGCTACAATATGCCCTTAGTTTATAATACTATACAAGGTTTATATAATAATAAATACATACATTTATATAATCTGCTCTCATTGCCGCCATCTTGGTGGATTTCCCGCGCTCGACTCAAGGAAGATAATCCTGCGATTGGCTACACGGACGGGGAGGATATCTTGTTACATGCGGGTCCGACTTACTTGGAATTTAATAGAACGCCAGGCGTTCAGTTACGGTGTTCATTTCCATTCTATATTGAAAACAAATTATATTTCTAAAACATAATAATATAGAATATTAACCCTATTCTAAATAATAAAATAAAACTTTAAATTATAACTATTCTATAACTGAAAATTAGATAGATGAAAGTTCAGAAGAAATGGCATTAAAATTAGCTATTTTATAATATCATTGTAGCCGTTGTGTCTTACTAATATTTTAAACGTTTGTGAGGATGTATGGCTGGATCTTTTTGTTCTTTCACGCAAAAACTACTGAAAGGATCTTGATAAAAAATTACAGTAGATACTATAGCTTATATATCAGAGTATTAGATAGGCTATATAATTTAAAATATAATGACGGGAAACGTTATTATACAATAAGAAATAAAATAAACAATTAGGTTGATTGGCATTGCAGAAATGTGAAAAATTCTTGACACATTTTATTTTTAATATTGTCAGTTTCGTTTGGATTTATTTACTGCTTTACATCCGTTTATCTTATTCTCTTAGTTTAAGAAATATTTAGATTTATTTGCTTCAGGTTATATAGAAAATTATGTAGAGTATGTATACATAAAGTATAATATATTGGTAATAATGTAGTTTTCTTTTGCCACCAAAATGGTAAAAATATAGCCTTGTCTATTCTGCCTTAGATAATAAGATCTTTCTCCATGGTGTAGGTATTGGGTATAAGGATAATTCAAAATGTATTTTATTCTGCAAAGGGAAAACCACTATTATCCAATTCTTCACTGTTATCGACTTTATCTTCTTCGTAAGAGATACATAGGTTAGTATATTGTTTTAGGTACGTATTGTAAAAAAAAAAAAAAAATGTAACTACGTCTTATTATTTGTAACTTTTGCATTTGTTAATCATTTATTTTTTCCTAAAACATTTGATTGTGATCAATTCTTATATCTATTCTACATCTATATATGTATATATCAGGCTCATACACTATTTTTATTTTAAAAGCTCATTGATCTCTAAGTTTTTAGTTGCTGTGGTAAAGAACGACTAACCAACCAAACCAATAAACAATCAAAATATTTTTACATTTTACAATACCTATCTTCAGGCTAAAGAATTATATAGACGGAGTTAGCCAAAATGTATGTCTAAGTCAACTTTAGCAGCATGATTTGCTGTTAATGCTACCATTCTCGCTTTTGCCGTACCTACAGGTCGATTACTTTCTTTAAAGAATAAGAAATCTATATTGTTCTTTAGTTTTAATACCTATCATTGTTCTATCTATACTAATATTATAAAGCTGAAGAGTTTGTTTGTTTGTTTGTTTGTTTGTTTGTTTGTTTGTTTGTTTGGTTGAACGCGCTTATCTCAGGAACTACTAATCCGATTTGAAAAATTCTTTTTGCATTAGATAGCCTGTTTATTGAGGAAGGCTATAGGCTATATATCATCAAAAATGTACGGTTCCCGTGGGATAGATTTGTTTTTGTCTAGAGACGAACCCGAAGCGAAGCGAGGGTGAGTCGCTAGTTTAAAATAATTAAAGAACAGTACCTATCTGAAATTGTAACAAGAGATGAACAAGCCATCTTAAATGGCATGTGTTCTAAAATTTTTCATTCACAGATATAATAACGTATGCATATTTTAATGAATAATTTTTTTATAAGCAATTCCATAATCTGTACTAGTGTATTTATAAAGCACACTGCGACCCGATACGGTTATCGAGGTGGGGCGCACGGCAGATGCGTCGTGTCGCATATTTACTTAGGCGTCCCATTTTATCGCATGCACGTCTGGGGGCGCTTGATAACTTGATACTTAGTTATTGTATAGGTTAAAGATAAAAAAGTTTTTTATAAATAATTTACAGGAGGAGAAACACTAATGTGTGTGAAAAATGCGTTTTACCTGTCATTATATTGCCATTTTTTCTAACCATAATAGGTAAGTGGGAATAAACTAGAATGCAAAGTGCGGAAAGACTGGACTTTTTTCTTCAGTTTAATTTGGAATGCTGCGTCATTAATAACTTCCAACATTTTCTAATTAAATATAAACCTATCTTCTTTCATCACTGGTGACTTAAAAACATAATCTAGTACATATCTCAAGAAAGCACACAGAGTTAATGTTAAAGTATATGGTATAAATCAAAGATAAGTCTTCAATGATAAGTCATTCAGCGTAACTGCCTCACGACTTTGGAATTCTCTTCCTTTGAGCGTTAGAGGCGCCAAAACGTATAACTCTTTTAAAAATCGGTTAAAACTGTATTTCCACTCTGTTTAAAAACATAGGTAATCTGTTTACCATCTTTGGATGTTTTTATGCCATTTTTACTTGCGTATTCTATTATTATTTATTTAATACAATATAATATATTTATTATTATTATATATTATTATTTATATATTTATGTACTCATTATTTATTATAGTATTATTATTATGTACATATGTATGTAGGTATATATTTTTGATATGTAAATCTATTTATAGTATTATAAAATGAATTACTATTGTTGTTATATTATTACTATTATTTCTGTTTTTGTTTTTCTACTATATTGTTCACACCCCTTCCCTTACAGTTTGTCATTTCCAACACCTTAAGGTTGCCTGGAAGAGATCGCTGCCTTAGCGATAAGGCCGCCTCTTGTACATAGCTCTTTATATATTTTTCTTGTACAATTTTTCTTTTGTGGGTGTACAATAAAGAGTATTTATTATTATTATTTATATTTTTTCCGTTTGAAAACCTCGGCTTTACCGGTATTCTCAGCTAACACGGGCCAGAGCCAAGTGTTAGTGGGATAGTTTTTGTGGTATGGTAATTAAGTATCTAGAGTAACACTGTGTCGTTGAGGTGTATGTTGTGGCGGGCGTGGCGTTTGGACATGATTTTGTGTACTGTCAAACGATGTGGAGATACTACTACCTATTTCATTATCCGTCTGTAGGAATTTACGAACTATTCTGCATGTGTTTAATATAACGGCTTTTTGTAGATTAAAATATGTATATAAAGGAAGGTTCAGTACTTTAAGAGATTGAAATAGTTGTTTTGGAATTACACCAGTAGTTGAAAGTACGATGGGAACTATGGTAACGCTTTTAAGATGCCACATTCTCCTTATTTCGTCTTTTAACTCAGTGTATTTGGTTAACTTTTCAGCTATCGCGTTCTGTAGATTGTGGGTATTTGGTATAGCTATGTCAATGATAAAAGCTGATTGACTGCGTTTATCATGAAGAGTTATATCTGGTCTATTATAATGGATTGTCTTGTCGGTTAATATAGCACGGTCAAAATAAAGACGATAATTTAAGTTTTCTATAACTGTTTCTGGTATATATTTATAATATGGTACACTTTTGTTTGTAGTAATTTTAAGCATTTGGGCTATTTGCTGGTGGATAATATTAGCAACTTGGTCATGTCTGTGTTTATAATCAGTATGTACTATTGTTCGGCATGCACCAGTAATATGTTGTATTGTTTCAGGAGAGCTGTTGCATTTTCTACATAAGTCTGTGTTTTGAATTTGGGTTTTCATTATATGTTTTTGGTAATTCCTAGTCTCTATTGTTTGATCCTGTATTGATATCATAAATCCCTCGGTTTCCGGGAAAAGCTCCCCACGCATCAACCATGCGTTTGACGCAGCCTTGTCAACACTAGATTGGCACAAGTCATGGCGATGTCTACCGTGCAGAGATTTCCGAGACCATTCATCTATTTTAGATAGATTAGATATTTGATTCTCATTTTTCTGAGTGTTTTTATCTTGTAAATTCAAAGGTGTTAATTTCTTGTCAATATTTACTATTGTTTCATGTAGAGTAGATTGTACCGATCTTTGATGAAAATATGTCCGAAGTATAGTAATTTGTTTATTATGTAGGTTAGATACATCTATGAGACCTCTACCTCCTTCAGTGCGGGGTAATGTTTGCCGCTGAACACAGGCTCGGGGGTGGTGTTTTCTAAATTTCATTATTATAAATATCGTAACAATATATTTTGCTTCCTATGTGAATATACCCACGATATCTATCTATACTAATATTATAAAGAGACAGAGTTGGTTTGTTTATTTGTTTGAACGCGCTAATTTCAGGAACTGTTAATCCGATTTGAAAAAATATTTTTGCATAACCTAGCCCGTTTATTGAGGAAGGTTACAAGCTGTATATATTTCCGGAAAAATGTACGGTTCTTGTGGGATAGATTTGTTATTATCTAGGGGTGAACCTGAAGCGAAGCGAGGGTGAGTCGCTAGTTATAGATAAAATCGTTAAAACCTTAATTTGCCACATTTCATTTATTATATACTACATTTACTGATCGAGAAACATAATTTATTACTAGAACAGGTAATAGTGTTAGTTTTAACTAAATTCAAACTTCTAAGCCCACGCAATACGTAGCTGAAGTTTAAGCGGGCGAATGTAGAATTTATGTAAAACAAGCCGACGGTGTGCAAACATCGCTCGCTAATACTTGGTAACTGTGCTCGCTAAGTAGATTAAGCACACTACTGTAATGATACTAACTTACTTATATTGGGATATTGAAGCTTTTACGATGTGCAAAAGATGATAAAACTTTGCGTTTGATTCTGTTATGCCAAAATTGAATTTGGCTGAATTGCTTAGTTTTCCATTTGCAAAAGTATGTGGATTAGTCGATGTTAATGTTTCTTTATGTATTGGTTTTCTTGTTGTAAAAATAAGTAAATATGTTAATATTGATCAAACTTAAAAATAATAAGTTTTATCAAACACTCATCGCAAAAGATATTAAAATTCAAAATATAGAGTATTAAGCGATTTTTCAGAAGTAACAAAGTATGAAGAGGAAAGTGAAAACCTGAAAGAGTCGACATCGTAACACTACTTGCTATAGGGCTATTACTATGTATGTTAAAACATGTTGTGGATGTAACTATGTAATAAGAAACTTTAAAATCTTCGCTGCAATTTTCATAAAAATATTAACATTATAACCCAATAACTTTTTAGTAATCTCTCCTTAACTGCTTTTAAAAAGGCATTACTTCTTAATTACTTTCAATTAAACTTTTCCTATATTCGATACGTGTACGATAGAGTATCAGATTCCAGGTACCTCAATGAAACAATTCTTCATCATTAAATTTCCGCCCCCACCCTGGGCAAGCGTTCCCACCGGCGA
Organism: Argynnis bischoffii washingtonia; assembly: GCA_033884665.1. Lineage (NCBI taxonomy): Eukaryota > Metazoa > Arthropoda > Insecta > Lepidoptera > Nymphalidae > Argynnis > Argynnis bischoffii. The sequence continues at coordinate 5,253,053 of CM066625.1, forward strand.
TAAAGCCCATAAATAAAGCCGGCAAACAAAGTGCGCAAACACCATAAAACACGGAATGATTGCAATTAAAAACGCATCGCGGTCACGTGGCCGACGCCATCTTGCCTGTGACTAATGTTTGCTGATTATATACCTATAGATTGGAATTTGGACCTTTTAGAATATATATTTTATGTATATTTATTAGAATTTTTAGCTTACTTCAAGGGGAATTTGTAGCTAGAGAGCACAGAGGTACTTACGTATGTGTGTACGTGTGTTCAAAAAGCTTCTATTGCTAAATAAAAAAAAAGGTTAAGCAACGTTTGTGTGCCAAAGATTGATGATTACCGTAATATAGATTAACAATTGTATAGAAATAAAATAATTTAATCCAGCTGAGTTTCTTTCGCCAGTTCTTCTCAGGACTGAGGTTTTTTTTATTTTCTATTTAAACTTAGAAGGTTTTACCAAGGATCAGGTTTCTAGCGTTCTTGGAGATTAGAACCTTGTCAACAGCCACTGACGGTTTGAAATCGTCAAATCGAGCGGTCGGTCATATTTAAATGATCTTATGAATATATATTTTTGGGTTATTAGTTCTTCATATGTCTAAATACTAGATAAAAGTTCTGCGTTTTTTTAATCATAATACTTTTACTTTGTGTGCAATATTTTAATATTATTTTAAATTTATTAAATTAAGTTCACATTTTTACTTGGGAATTTCTTGTATTTGTATCTTACTTATGTATACAGATAAATAAAATTGAAGTGTCTGTTTGTAATGTCAAAATAACAGCTTTTTACTAAATGCTTATGCAAGTATATATGACAGGTACTTACGAGTGTAAGAAAAAAACAGTTTTTGAAAATTTTGTCTGTTTGTTCCTTCTAATCGCCAAACAGCTGGACCAATTTTGGTAGAACTTTTACTGGCAGATAGCTGATGTTATAAGGAATAATTTAGGCTACTTTTATTTTAGAAAAAGAATTAGGGTTTCGCGTAAAAAATTCAAACCCATGAAATTGTGAACAAAATCCACTTCTTTTCAAATAAAGAAGAGCAAGGAGCGCTCTGTGGTTATAAATCAAAATATAGTGTCTGGCTTAGATTATTATTGAGTACCTGGGTGACCGAGCTTCGCTCGGAGTTCTTATTTGTTATATCGTATTTTTTAGATAAAAAAACTAAAAACTTGAATTAAAAAAAAGGAAAAACACTTTGTATTCCAACTGGAATTCGATCCCGGACATATGTTTTATCTAACTTACGCGTTGACCGTTTGACCACGATGCTTATAACCAAGTATAAGAAATTATCGACCATATTCTGCGTGGAATAATGCAAAAAGAAAACTGCATGAAAACTCGAAAACACGCGTTTTCCCAGACATGAGACTAATCTAGATCGATTTTTCGCCCCCGAAAGCTCCCATATACCAAATTTCAGCGAAATCGTTACAGCCATTTCCGAGATCGCTGTATAAATAAATAAAGATATAAAGATATAAATATACAAGAATTGCTCGTTTAAATATATTTATAATATATATATTGATTATTGATATGATTACATTCAATATAAATATTCACACCTTATAGAAATTGAATCTGTAATCTCCGGCAAAATAGACATCTCAGCTAAACATACATATGTAATGCTACGCAGCTACGACTACTATATTTTTACTATAGTGGCTGTAATTACCTTGAGATGTAAATATTTGCAAAAAAGTGATCACTAAATAATATTACGAGTAAGTTACCTTAATAATTTTAAAATAGGGTTTTATGTGTGTCTTCATATAAAATTTAATTTAAATTTATTTTAATTTTAATTTTATTATTTATTTATTTAATTTTACTTTAATTTTAATTTGTGTGTTTTATTTATATAAAATTGTAAAGATGTAGAGTTTGCATTTTTGTTTCAAGGAATGCATTGATCTGAAAGTAATAGCTTGATTCGATTTTTTTTTCTACATTTTATAGCCTATTTATTGAGGCAATTCGAAGAAGCTATTTAAAATCTAGCCAAAAAGTAAAGCAATTATACCCACATAAATTATACAAGCGGAGCCCAAGAACAGCTACCATAACTAAGTTATATGTAGATGGATTGTTTTTTCTGTATATCTTTTATTTTAAAGTAATTTCTCTTGTGATGTATAGGAAATGCACTTGATTTTATCCATTCTTTGTTTTTTCTATTAAGCTGCATACATACCTATTCTACTTGAGCTTCTTTACTCACTAACTTACTTTTTTTTTCAACTTTTGTCTGGCTGTGTCTCTATATATCTAACTCAAATCTAGCTAAAATGATTATTTGCTGATATTAAAGTATCTACAGACATTTATAAATATTCCAGGGAGAAAAAAGGCTGCTGTATACAGCGGAAAAGAAGATTCACAGAGACTGATTTTATTAGGACTTTCATTGGTATAGGACAGGATAAGCTATTTTTTATCACTGAATCAGAGAAGGGTGAAAGTTAATATAAGATTAAAGTGTAATATACTGTGTAGTTTTATATGGCTATACTATTTGTTCCGTATAGGCACCTATTGTTTTTGCATATAGGTAATATGTTTTATATTACAACGACGCAGTAAACAGCGCCCGCTTGTCGGATACGTCGATATCCGAGTTGTTTGCCTCTACTAGTGATTAAAGTAAATAAAACCGAGCGCATTCGAATGTTATAGACGGATATTTTAAGAATTCCTACATTTGACACAATTCGTGATTAATGGCGACACTACCTAAATTATTTTAAATACATTGTTATGTTTTTCTATGTGTTAAATAATTATATATTTTCCATTACGAATTCGTTTTTACTCAATATTATTTCAACACAAAATGTTGTACTGGCTGACATTTCCTATTGATTTTATTGAAAAGCTTATATATTCTTCTGCTGCATATAAATGATCATAGAATTTAATATATCACAAGAACACAAAATTAAAGCGAAGCAAAACTTACACTTTCAAAGAATAATGCCACTACCCTAAAACGGAGGGGCAATATAAAGCAAACCAAACAAAATCTACGCCCGAACAACTATATCTTCAAAAGCTTAGATCTCTGCTGCACAAAAAGTCCATTATATATTTATATTCACCCTAGTAATAAGTATTTTTTTATTTATGAGCCTGAATTGCCCGCGGTGCTAATATCGGTAAGATGCGGATCATCCCGCGCTTAGGGTCCTAAAGGCCCCAGGCCTTTATGCACCGGTTCGTACATTTGACGTTTATTAACCGGCATGTTTGCGAATACTTGATTTTTTATTGTAATTGTTTTAGGTTCATGGTTTATTTTTATTTTAATAAATATAGCGTAAATTTCAGTGTTGTTAATAGCTCTACATACTTATTGTGATAATCTTAATTTTCTGTAGATTTATGTGTCTAGTGATGTATTTTTGTATATAGAACATAACAAAATGGACGTTGATGCATATGTGCTAATTATGTCACATATAAAGTGTAGGTAAGAATTATAAAGATAAACTTAAAAAATTGAACTTCAACAAATTCTTAAATTATATGAAATCTATGTCTTGAGGAGCCTACCTGTGTAGTAAAGTACTTATGGAAATGTTGTCAAATGTTAAAATACTTTTTTTTCATACCTATAACTTATTTAATAGAAATTAATAATATAATATTTATTTTTATAAATGTTAAAAATCAGAAACGATAGTAATAGAACAAAATACGCATACAGACGACCAGTCGATAATACGTACATATGTACATATATTTCACTTAAATATTCAAGTTCATGATTAAAAATTTCCTCCACATTTCCGTTAATATTAAAACGTTATACGCAGAGTTATCGTTTTCTAAGAATTTCTTGCCCAAGACGTTGTATATGGAATATTTTAAGATAGCGCCGAAGTTTGTTCAGGGAGATAAGCAACGTAGCGGATGCCCGCTGTTTACTTAAAACATATATGTACGTATTAGCTATACACCTACCATGGTTTTATATTTTGAACAATAATTATTTTTTTAGTATTTTTACAAATGTTTAAGTATATATAAATCAAAACGTACATATATATATACGTATACATATATAGTACATAAGCTTTAAGCTGAATAGTATATTATAGACATAGTTTTCTACAATCGAGTAAAACTTATATTATTATTATTAAATAATATGTCATTTTCAAATATTTTTCACATTTCTTTTAGCGATAGAAAATGTTAGCTTTTAAGCAATATCATATATTAATGTACTATGTAGGAGGCTTTAACCGCAATCTGCATTATTATATAATTTCATATTATGCAATTGGCATTAAATTAATAAATATATATAGAATTTCATTTCTTTTCATATGTAGTATTTTTAATGTTATGTAGCTAGTATTGACAAGGAAGAAATCGTTTTTTTTCTGACGTGGGTATTTTTATCTGTATGTTATGTCTACACGTGTTATATAGTTATTTGAATTGAATTGTAAAATTTTGAAAGACTCCGATGTAACTAAATGAATTATGTATGCTGTTCGTAAGCACACACTAAGTGCCACTGTTTTTCCCTTCCCATGGGGCGTGGCGGTACATTCAATATTTATGTAACGTTTCGCGGAATTATGCGCATAATTGTAAACAAAACATAAAAAAATGAATTTTACAAAAAAACTTTAAAGATTTCATTTAGAATATTTTTATGAAGCTAGCTTATATTCCTATATACTTATTTCCTCTTGTGTCTCCTATCTTCTCTATGTAGCTGTAACTAAAATAAAACTATCGTTCCTACAAAGATTATCTTGAACATTTTAGTCAAATTATTATAAAACTACGAAAAAATCTTATAATAAATGGTGTTTATTTATTCATCCTGTGAAAATAAATAAACAAAAGTAGGTACTAGCAAGTAGGTATATAGCGCTGTATACATTACGATATACGGTATATATGGTACCTACGTTTTGAAACGTAATTCAACTACTGAAATAACGTATTCTGTTTCCAAAGAGTTGTAAAGTGAATCTATAAAACTTTAATAACCATTAAAAGTTGTATAAGAAAAGATAAGTTGATCGGCTGCACCGGCAGACAAGCCTGTGTCAACATCGGAGGAATTAGTCCAAATTATGTGCCCCCCACCCCTCCTACACCAGGCTCCGAATCAATATTTGTTGTCCGCACTCTTCTGCCTTAATACAACACGCACAATATCCACATACACAAACATATATGCAAAAATATATTCTAAAATTGTATGGTAAAGTTAAATTTCGTTCAGCAACATTTTGCCGCGTGTGACCTTGTATCAGCGAGTTTGCCAAGACTCATCCCCGATGTTGCCTTCTCTTTAAACACAATGTCGTCTCTCTCTAACCGTGTTTTCCGGACACAGTCTTGCAATATGGAAGATATTTCTAGAAATATTCAAGTTAATTCAAGGAAAGCTGTTATATTATGTATAAGAAAATGAACTATATACAAGATTGGGTTTATCTGGACTATTTAAAACGAGTTTCGAAAGAAAAGTTACATCGCTTCGACTTAAAACCACTTAACACACACCCACGTCCATTTACATGTAAGTCACACGTCAATTAATATAAAAACCCGTATCTTGTTGAATATTCATAAAGAACTGCTAATTGCACAAGTCGGCAAATACGAGGAGAGAGCGACTCCGCTCCTAATGCCCCCACCCTCCCCCTCAAAAGGCCAACCCTGAGGCACACTCGCGCATGCACGCACACATGGCAGGGAGGCGCGCGCAACCGGGAAAACTACGGCCTTTTACGTACGTATTGTGTACGAGTACGCGAATGTATATCGCAGAACTGAAGAAGAACAGAATAATGAAAATGAAACGCATTGTTTTACTGCTTTAAGCTAAATTTGCTATTATAGTCCTCCAATAAAAAGTAAGGTTAACTCTAAAGTAAAGTTTTCATTAAACTGATATAGATAGATATAGACTCGTATATTAGCGAATTTGCTGATCGGGAGTAAATTAACATACACGAAACTCAAGTTCAGTAAATTAATTTCTCTATAATTTCAAAAGCCAACTAGTAGTTATATAATCACTATCTATAAATTACCAAAAAACTTAAGACTATATACGTTAATACAATAATAATATTAATAAAATAATAAACCGTTTCATCTCCCATCTTTTAATCTACTGTACGAAACGCGTGTTCGCTGTGTGCGCATCTATTTACGCGACAAGTAAATATGTACCCGCCGTTGGAGGCTGCATTAATAATTCAATTGGTTGTTCGCTCAGGTACCGTTTAAACGATTTTTAACTTGCCGTCAAACGGATTAATTGGGGACGAGAAACCACTTTTTGCGTTCGGATATTCAGCTTTAACAAAGATTTGGGCTTACAACTTAAATTATAGCTTTCTATGTTTGTTATTCAAAATAAAGGAGTCTATTTAATGTGTTAGAAGTAAGTTAGTTTGATTATCTTTGCGTTATTTTCCTCGTAAAAAAATTTCAATTTATAATTCTAAAGTTGTGCCAGAAACAAAAAACAAAACATTTAGAAAAAGAATACCTATAAACTTAAGCTCAAAGTTCAAACAATTTAGTATTCTATTATATTCAATTAGTAGTATACGTTAGCGTGTGTTTCTAAAGCAAAATATGTATGAGTATATTTCCGTAATAGATCCTGTAACCCTCCACTAACTAGCATATACCGTATAGTTCACACTGAGCTAAAAGGTAAATAATTAGAAGAGGTTATATTATAAATAAAACATCCAATAACGGAATGACTAACTAACACAGTGACTTAGCTAAATCGGGGTCGCACAAACAGACAAACATGCGGCCCCGCTTCTTTGACAAATACTAATATTTGAAAACCTCGCGCATTAGAGGACGATTTTGCGAGTGTGAATACGACTTTATATGTGTTTACCGGGTAGAGAATGTTTGACCTGAGCTTGTTCAATAATTAACTGTTGTAAAGTTTTACTCGGGTTATTATATTATAGAAATAATTTAATTTTTTTGTTCATATAAATAGTCATTAACATATAATAATCTAAAGGTACTAATGTTACAGGAAATTTGAAAGTTTAATTATGCGGAAAAAACGTTTGCTTATTTGTACTTTATAGTTAACTAACGACTCATCCTTGCTTTGCTCGAATTCGTCCCTAGGTTGTTTCCAATGCAAACTTTCATGCCCATTTTCACCTCCTCAAGGGATGATCTCCGGAATAAAAAATATCCTATGTTCTTCCCAGAGTCTCAAACTATCTTCTTACCAAATTTCATCTAAATTGGTACAGTAGTTTTTGAGTTTATTCGTTACAAACCTACAAAAATACAAATCTTTCCTCTTTATAATATTAATAATGTAGACAAACTTTGCAACCACTCAACTGATTTGAATAAGTCTTACCCTAATAGATAATTACGTTATCCCAGAATGCTATGGGCTATATTTTTTTTGTTTTTGTTTAATTCGTCATACAAAATACAGTATTTTTTGGTACACTATTAATAAGGTTGTTTAAAATTAGCGACTCACCCTCGCTTCGCTTCGGGTTCGTCCCTTGACAAATACAAATCTCTTCCACATATATAGCCTAAAGCCTTCCTCAGTTAACGGGCTATCTAATGCAAAAAGAATTTTTCAAATCAGATTAGTAGTTCCTGAGATTAGCGCGTTCAACCAAACAAACAAACTCTTCAGCTTTATAATGTGAGTATAGATTGAAATAAAATGTAAGCCTAATTATGTAGATCTTTAACAGTTCTACAAAAGTAATGTTTAACTTATTATTTGAACTACATAATATGAATCCTTATCAAAATAAATTATTTAATCATCACAGAGTAAAATTTGCCCTCTACAGTATTTAATTTGTTAATATAACTTAGGATATAATGATAAATGAAAATAAATCACAACCTGTGCGTAAAGGTATCTAAGGACGTTAGTAATTAATATATTGGTACATAATGTTTGTGAGTACCAAAAAAAGTCCATTTTTATCTTTTTTATAAACATTGATTGTTCAGAAATTGTAAAAGCTTCATTTAATACAGGTATAACTTTAAAAGTTTCTAATCTTACAGCCTTTTTCAAATAACAATTGAACATTAAATACATAACTCATATATGTAATAGCTTGAAGGCAATGTTCTGGATTTTTATAATAAAATGAAAGAGGCATTTCGTTTATTAATAATAATGTTCTCCCGACCGATTTCCGCCACGGCGGTCAATCTCATTGAGAGTAGCCATCTGCACAGGAGATAATATAGTGCAGCGCGTGTACGCGCAGACACAAATTCACTCTCTATTCCTGTCACTCTCATACTCTGGTGGGACGACTACTCGAAAGGACCAGTGAGAGTTAGGCGCTGGGCCGATGGCTTTACGTGCTCTCCGAGGCACGGGAACGAAACACCGCCAACTTCCCAACTCCAGGCTGTCACTTCCTTGGCTGTACTATCACTCGAACCCAGAACTTCTAGATGTGCAGCCGTACATGCTAGCTACTACACCACCGAAGCAGTTTCGTTTATTACATACATATATGTACATAGTGGTCCTGTGAAGAGTTTTGATAAAGTTGACCGCTCCTGTAACTTTGTGCACACACTAATATGTATTTACAATGCAACTTTCTCCTCAAATATTGCGAGCATAATAGAATATTTTATATAATTACTAGCGAAACCCGTGGTTTTGCTCGTGTTAAAACTACAACAAAAAAAACTTTAAAAAGGTAGATTTCATACAAATTTTCATCTCTTATTTTATCACCTTATGGGATGAATTTCAAAAAACGCTAAAACACGTATTTATTTAATTGTGTTGAAGAGCATTAATACCAAGTTTCAAGAAATTCGGATCATAAATATTTTTAGGTTATGTTATAACGTGCATTCCCGTGGGAATGAGATAATCTCCCGCGGTAAAAAGTATCCTATATGTTGACCCGGATATCCAGCTATCATCATACCAAATTTCATAAAAATCCCTCCAGTGGTTTTTCTGTGATGCGGTAACAGACAGACAGACAGACAAAAAAATCTAAAAACTATAGATTCGGTCTCTGTATCGATAGTAAAGTCTATTTTAATAAGATTTTCCAAAAAATATTTAAGGTACAGATTCGACTCAGTTAGAATTTTATTATATGTATAGATTGAAATCATGAAGACCTACTTTCAATAATAATTAATATATATTATGAAGAAACGAATTGTTTAGCATATTGAAGAGATGAGACTCTATTGCTCTAACATTTTTTCAATGAATACCACCTTTCGCCTAGTGGTCGAAATTTGACCATAATTCTATTGACAATTTGAGGAAAACATATATGAAGAGAATTTACCTATCTATATAAAAACTATTGTCATTTTTTTTGATAACACTAAATCTCGTTATTTGTTACTAAACAAAAAAAATCGGTTGACAAACAGAGGAGTAAAAAGTAATGAATTGTTTTGTCTATGCTTATTTATTATTAGATACTATCAGGGTGGTAGAGTATGCACGAACGAGAAACCACATTCAGTAGGGTGTTCCAAGATTAGTATCGTTGAAAATGCCTATCTCTCCTATATAGGTCGAACCTCGGTTAGCGATGCCTTTGAGTGCAAAACGACTCCTGAAATAGAAGTATAATACATATTATATTAATGATATCTATATATAAGAAAGGACAGCTTAATATGTATTTTGGTATTACTTAGGAATATTTTCAGTGAGATGCGAGCTTGAGGCCGTAGACAAAACCTTAGCAAAATATACTTGTGGTTACGATTATTCCGCATTATTATTTTGATGATTGTACTAGTCAGATGTTAATCTTTTCTAGGTTTTAAAGATTTCAGTAAGTCTAATTTATTTCTTTGCTTTACCTTAATCTATTGGTATTAAGTAAATGCTCTATATGCAATTAAACAAGTATTAGCAAACTATTCGCTTTCATAAGCCTGTGTACAGGTTAGTTAAAGTTGGAGTTGAGCGCCCCTGTATCTTTGTTGAAATATTTGCAGTGTAAGCGGTGACTATACGTTAAGCTCCGCACACACTTTACTTGTAACGGAAAAAGTGCGTGTACACTCTATGAAAAGTTGATCGTATAATAAGGAAATATTATGTACTTTTATCTTCACTTCTTTTCTTTCTTCTCTTTCTTCTTTACTTTCGGTAATTACTTATTCGATTATTTGCTACGTTAGATAACTAAAAAAAAACAAATGTTTTTCTGAAGGAAAAATGTTGTTTGTTAAAACAGCGCTATATGTTAAAACAATATAGTTTGTTGGTATAGGCTTTATGTATATGCATCAATATTCAAAATAGAGAAATAATAAACGATAATTAAAATTAGTTTGCATTTCAAATGTTTTACATATTTTTTTTGCATTTTTATTCGTAAAGTGTAGTCAGACCTTTAGGCATACGTACCAATGTTAGGTGCCAGTTGATTGTTGATACAGCAAATTTGTTCTTCGTCTCACTGCGACAGGATTAGCCTGTTTTTCTAAAGATAAAACTTCTATCTTGTTGGATATTATAATAATTGTGTGTATTTATCTTGCAAAATGATTGCGAAAGCGATGTTATGACGCACAGGGCCATTGGGTTACGAATACCCGAAAGTATTTAGTTTACAGCTGTTTTCATGAAGGTATTGTTTGTTTTGTATCCTCAAAAATACTGCACTGAGTCATTTTATAGCATACTTACTTTGGTATTTTGAACATTTATATATTTTGTTATATTCCGATGCAAATATTTCAATCAAGAAATTAATCAAAAGGCAAATACTGGTTGGTACCTGTTAATTATTTTTAGGCAGGGCAAATTAACTTCAATATTATTTTATACTGAAAAAAGTATAGGTAATTATCTATCTAATGGACGGCTTCACAGATTTAAATGTAAAACAAAAGTTATAAAAAAATTAAGTAAAATGAAAAACTAAATATTAAAAATTAAACATAATATATTAAATGTACACTTTGTGATTGGTACAGGATAAAATGCCATTATAATTTAAATTTGCCGTGAGACGTCGTAACCTCGATCCGAGAACAAGATGGCGGCTTATCGCCCGCCATGTTTGAAGAGCGAGCTGCGCAAGAGTTTGTTTTCTGGAACCAAGACCTTATCATGTGACTTTGGACCATCTTTCATAATATTATGCAAATACATTAAAGTTCAGTACCGATTTCAAAACCAAAAAATTAATAAATATTTTTAATTCCGAAACGATTATAATGATCTTTTATTTTTTTTTATTAAATTTTCAATTCGATAGTTTATTATATTACTACTTAAAAGACATTAATAAAAAAGCTAAAATTTTATAAATAAAAATACGTATAAACCTAAGGACACATAGTTATAACTTCCTTTAGACGTGCCTCTACCTACTCCACTGTCTGTGCAAAGGTTTTGAAAACAATTTGCCTACTATGTAAATGAGGACTTTAGGATTATAGTGTTTGCATAATTAAGAGTCGTATTTATCTCTTTGTTTGATGTTTGTTGCTAATGTGATTCATTGTTAACATATATACTTATCTCGCCTTTGTACTCCTTAGATTATTATTAGGTATCACACTATGTTATGTACCTACGCGAAAGTTTGTGAGTGGATGAATGAATGTATTTTTTTTTCTTCTATACTCTGTATATGTTCAAGGAATTTGCGTGAAACGTTATATGAAGTCTATATGCTGATCATAAGTGAGTAAATCAATAAAAAAACACCTGGACCTTTTTATTGACATGCATACGACCCGATGCGATTCAACCGGGGAAACGGTTAATAATAAAGTTGTTACGAAAATATAACTCTGTAATTCTTTATAGTTTTCAAATATCTATATTTTTACTATTATCAGTTTACATTTATTGCGGCGTTGTAACAAAAGCGTAAATGATTCCAAAACGTTCTAATAGCGTAGGTACTATAAATGACTATGAAGTTTCCGCTAAGGTTTTGGGGTGTGGAGTTTTTGTGGAGATACATGAAGCGTCTCACAATTCCCAAAGCTTTGGAAAGAAAATAGATTAGCAATAATAAAGGTGGTATAGGTACGTTACCATGTATCTATGTCCTCTTTATTTACCGACTTGGAAAAGAAGTGTTAAATGTCAAGCATAAGAGAAACTAAAGCATGATATATTTCTTACATTATATGACTTTATGCCAAATTACGTATCAAATTATACGAGTATATCAAAAGTAAAAAAAATGTGTTGGTATAAAATAAGTATAGCTTTCATTCCAAACTTTATAGATTGTTTTAAAATATTACATCTGAGTTGAGAAACACATTTATTTATAGTTTATTATTGATTATATTAAGTCGACATTGTTAACAGCACGTAAGGATATACGGGTTATAATGACTCTATATACGCGATTTCTTCATTAATAGACCGAAGGAGTGGGCTAAATAAATATTATACAGAACACACAAACTGCGCAAACATACCGCTTGCACAGAAAATATTTAGTAACACCGCCAATGTAAGCCAAGGAGTTTATCTTAATGATGAACACACAAATCAGTTTGAAAATAATATATTTGAATAGATATAGTAATCGCTATGTAACAAATAAAACCTCCATTTTAACACCTTCGTATGTACCTGTACCGAGGGCGAGAGAGTGAATAAATGAATATTAGTAGTCAATAATATACATATAATTTTTAAATACAGAATATCGTTTTTCATTTTGAATTTTTCATTAGAATAACTTTTATTAAGGTGAGGACCTGGGTGACCGAGCTTCGCTCGCCGTTTTTATTTCAGAAAAGATATAAGAATTATGGTTTTTGAGACACCAAAAACCAAACCAAAACCTCCCTATATAGATAAACTTATAAAGCAAAATCTTATCTTAATACAAAGTTTGATTCAAATTGTTATAGCCGTTTCAGATGTACACGAAATTTTATATATAGGTATACAAGAATTGCTCATTTAATATTATAAGACATTTCTAAATTAAATGCGGTAGTTTGTATGTGCATGAGTGTGGCTGGAACGATTTGGATGAAACTTAGTACGCAGATAGATTAGAACTTGGAGTAACACATATGCTACCTATTAAACACCTACGGACGCAGTCAAAAAAAAACTAGGTTAAGTGGAATTATAAGGACTGTTTAAACAACTATCATCATCATCATCTGTAAATTTAAGTACCTATCGAGTTTATAGGCTTTATTGTTAGTTGTAAAAACATTAAATAAATATCTTTAGAATTTATTTTATTTATTCATGTGTTTTATTGAAGGTTATATATATCAGTTGCTGTAATAACCAAATGTAAAACTTCAAAACTTTATATATTTTTAATAAGAATAAAAATAGGGATAAATTATAATGAGTTTAATCGTAACATAATAAAATATTAACTTTTATATCTATATAACTTTTATTAATTATTGTACTTTTAGTTTATTCAATACAAAAAATCAGCCCGCTGTTCTCAATACCTAAGAAAGGCCTACGGTTAAGAAACGTCCTATATAAACTTTTTCCTTCGTGCTTTAAGCCCTTGGGAATCCGTTGCTATACCACGATAAAAATAATTATTAAGAAAACTTGTTCTAAAATTTCCTCTGAATATCCCTCATACATTAGAAAAGATTTCTTCTTTTTCTTCGTTCTGATTTTGACTTCTTCTTCGTTCTTCCTATTTTTCATTCAAGTATTGTTAAACAAAATCTCAAAACAAATATAGGAACACGGTACAATACAGAAATGAAAACTCAAACCATACTTTTGGCTTGTTATTATACAAGTGTTAGTTAATAGAATGATTAGAATTAAACATAGATACTATGAAGATGTCCTATAATGATTTTATTATTTACAGTAGTACCTGCGCAAGTGATTTTGCTCTAAGCAATAAAAAATTTTCTTTCAATTCATCAACCTAACGCCACCTGTTGCTGGCGGCGTCTTCATAGTGATTTAACGTGAGGAAATATATTTACGCATACCATTTGTTCAAAAGTAAGTTATGTGAAGACTCGCCGGCTAGAAAAACCAGTACTGCCAATTTAAATCCAACGGAATCTTAATGTGGTCCCCGACTTCCTCACAGCTATCGAAACAGATCTCCTCCTGTTCTCCACAGAAACCATGCGTTTCTCGCCATGCGTTCTTCCTCATTTCTCTGACAGCATAATGGATCGAGACAGCAGCCCCTTGGTTGTGTGGTCTGCTTTGGCAGAACTGTCGCCAGGGCGTCGTGGTTAAGTGCGTAAGCGATCCTACGACGCGCGACGCCCCATTAAGACGGGGAAGGTTCTGTTGGGTTTTAGTGGCTAGTACTGGCTTTTCTAGCCGGTGAGTCCTACATAACTACCTGTATATATAGAGGCGGTAGGCGTAAATAAATTTCCTAGGATAAAAAAAATATGGTAGATAAATATGGTAGGTAAATAAAAAATATCATATAGAACATTTTACGGGACTCAATCTTTGTATGAATCATTAGCGGATGTTTATATTTGAGTTTTATCCTTTCGAAAACATTTTCAATATTGACTCAGCAAATGTATACTGTTAACCCTGACCGTGACCTTGAAGGCAAGTTCGGGCTTGATAACTAGTGTTAATATTGGCACCGTATACTATACTGTTTGATGAACGCTTTACTCTATCAATATATAAACATAATATTTATATTTGAAGCACTTTCGGTTCGCTAACAACGCCACTTGTGTAATTTGTCACTGAAATTGATAATCTACAGGCCTAGTGTACATATGGGTGTTTGCCTCACTAAAGAAAACTGTGGATACTGTGGGCTTTTTACAAGTATCCTACTTAAACATTTATTTAATAAATTTAAGCCAGATAGTAAGTATATTATCTGTTACGGAAACAATATAGGTTTCATTTTAGTCAATAAAGATATTTATCAGTCTATATAATTTTTGGTATGATGGTATTGTGCTGCAATGTATTCATATTTAGGAAAGTCCTCCGAGATTGTTTTAATAAACTCCCTTTATTAATATCATAAATTTCGTCGTCTAGGGGGTAGTTTCACTCTCAATTGTGTTTTCACTTTGCCGTAGTGGAGGGTTTAGTACAAACCAAATCGAGCGCTAAGCCGAGAAACATACTTGGGCCTATCTTCCTCAATAAAAATGACTGAGAGGTAGCGTGACTTGGTAGTTGTCGAGAGATGTTCGGATTGCTCTTGGTATTAATCTGATAACAGAGTGGACAGTAAGAGCATTCCCTTTTTTTAAGCATATACTTCAAATCCGAAAATAAGGGTAGCGTAAGCTAGTAGTGTCTCATTAAGACAGAGAATGTGCCGGTTCCGTTGAGTTTTAATGAGTATTACTAGTTAGTTTTCTAGCCGGTGAGTCACAACATAGCCACCTGTATGCAGACAGGTGGTTTAACCCTGAGATCCTTGGAAATTGGTTCGAAATCCACGTTGAGCTAAGTATGTTTCAGGGTTTTCTGTTAGTAAAATTATAATACTGGAGTATTATAATTTTCCTTTTGTATCCAATATTAGAAAGTTAGCGGAGTTACACCCCTACGTCTCAGAGAGCTAAGTCTGTAAAATACCTGTTTACAGATTATCGTCTGACAGGACTTATTTTACTCTATTACGCCAGAACGACTGAACGGAACTGAAATTAACCACAAAGATAGATTACAGTCCGAATAGCAAATATTACTTTTACTATACCGAATAGCAAATGTTACTTTTTATCCCGGGAAAATGTACGATTTCCGTGGAAAAGATTTGTTTTTGTCTAGGGACGAACCCGAAGCGAAACGAGGGTGAGTCGTTATTATAAATGCGAAAGTTTGAATGGATCTTTATTATTAAATCACGCCAGATCGACTGAACGAATCTTAATGAAATTTAGCATAGAGATTCTATGGAATAGAATTTAGGTTTTTATCTCCAAAAATTGGCGGTTTCCGTAGGATAGATATGTTCTTGTTTTTCACTAGGGACGAACCCGAGCGAAGCGAAGGTGAGTTGCTAGTGACTGTATAAATAAAAAAAAGAGGCACGGATGTCCGACCACTCTACTATAATCATTTAAAAGAAACTATATAGTTAACTATTATTGTAAAATTGTTTGTTGCCAATCAAGCCGAATCTGTACTATAAATATTCGATACAGAGGCCGAATCTATAGTTTTTAGAAT
The DNA here is from genome assembly GCA_033884665.1 of Argynnis bischoffii washingtonia. Taxonomy (NCBI): domain Eukaryota; kingdom Metazoa; phylum Arthropoda; class Insecta; order Lepidoptera; family Nymphalidae; genus Argynnis; species Argynnis bischoffii. The sequence goes on from CM066625.1 coordinate 5,269,242, forward strand.
TTTTGTCTGTCTGTCTGTTTGTAGTACAGCATCACAGAAAAACCACTGGAGGGATTTTGATGAAATTTGGTATGATGATAACTGGTTATCTGATCAACATATAGGATAATTTTTACTGCGGGAAAATATCTCATATCTGAGAAATTTGTACTAAACGTTAAAAGGTAAGTAGAGACGAACCCGAGCGGAGCGAGCGTGAGTCACTAGTACATTATATAATCAGATGGGAATAATAATAATCGTATATTACTACCATACAGACGTACACCTACATATTTACTTATAACCTAAGTTAATAAGCAGTAAAATATACGTGCGTGAAACGTGAAATATGCCTAAGTAATTAATCAATTATATTAGCAGTGAGTTTTAGCCACTCGGGCAGCTGAGACTATCAAAAGTTCGAAACTAATATTTGTTTTTTCAATTCGTGTTCGCAAATCTTGTAACATACCAATACTAATTTGTATTTGCTTAACAAATAAATTTACATGTAACTGTAACTAATCGAACATACATAGATTATTTATATGTTAGTATTGTTTTAAATGCAAAAATGAAGATACAGGTATTTAAAAAAAGTTACAAAAATAATAACTGGATCTTTCCAGTACAAGTAATGGAATTAAAAAAAAATTGACGTAAAACTTTTTTACGCACGCTTGACTTGGGGAGTAAGCTGGTGCATGCGTTACGATAAGTGTAAATCGGGCGAGGCGAATGTTTATTGCCATGTTAACCGTTACTATTGTCTGACAAATCTATACATATAATAAAATTCTAACTGAGTCGAATCTGTACTTTAAATATTTTTTGGAAAATCCTATTGAAATAGACTTTATTATCAATACAGAGACCGAATCTATAGTTTTTAGAATTTTTGTCTGTCTGTCTGTCTGTCTGTCTGTTACCGCATCACAGAAAAAGCACTGGAGGGATTTTGATGAAATTTGGTATGATGATAGCTGGATATCCGGGCAACATATAGGATATTTATATTACCGCGGGAGATTATCTCCTTCCCACGGGAATACACGTTATAACACAACCCAAAAAATATTTATGATCAGAATTTCTTGAAACTTGGTATTAATGCTTTTCAATACAATTAAATAAATACGTATTTTAGCGGTTTTTTCATCCCTTATTTTATCTCCTTATGGGATGAATTTCAAAAAAAGCTAAAACACATATTTATTTAATTGTATTGAAAAGCATTAATACCAAGTTTCAAGAAATTCGGATCATAAATATTTTTTGGGTTGCGTTATAACGAGATAATCTCCCGCGGTAAAAATTATCTTATACGTTGACCCGGATATCCAGCTATCATCATACCAAATTTCATCAAAATCTCTCCAGTGGTTTTTCTGTGATGCGGTAACAGACAGACAGACAGACAGACAAAAATTCTAAAAACTATAGATTCGGCCTCTGCATCGATAATAATGTCTATTTCAATAAGATTTTCCAAAAAATATTTAAGGTACATATTCGGCTTAGTTAGAATTTTATTATATGTATAGATAGATTAAAACTCTAAGTAGTGCCTAGTTATTGCTAAGTTAGTTTTATTTTGAAAAAACTACTCTATGTATTTTCGATTATTGCTCCATAGTGAGATAGTAGATAACAGTTTATCAAAAGTTTGTTATTAAGCCACGTGGATGACTTTTATTATAATTAAAAATTGCCAAGCTTTCTCCTTTATAATTATTCAATTGTCAGGTAGCTATTAAATATACATGTATGTAAAAGAAAAGATAGATAGGTCAACACCCTATTCATTAAATAAATAAAAAAATCTTTTTAATAATATTATACATAAATATAATACGTACACATAATTCTAGGCTTTACTCATAAGAAGAGCCAAATATTGCAACATATTTCATAAAACTGTAAATATACTGTAGAGTTCAAGTCTAAGCCCTAGTACAAATAATATTTCGGAAACGGCATGATAATAGGATCTACGTGACATTAACATTTATGCAAAACATAATATAACAATACTTAAGTTTTTTTTATACTGTTATATTATACGAAATAAAATGCGGCAGTAGATAAGAAATCTTAAGGCGTTCTATAAAAAGCGAAGCAGCGTTCCTTGTTCAATGCGAAGATATCTATTATTTTATAAAAAACTGAGAACTTAGAACTTACTATCTACATAGTTTCTTCCAAATGTAAATTGTTATATATATTAGATACACATAACACTTAAAATACGTTCCTATTGTTTTCAGACGAATAGATTTAAATTATAGTACCTGGGCGACCGAGCTTCGCTCGGAGTTCTTGAAAGATTGTATATTTTACATTAAGTGACTAAGTGTTACTGAGAAAGTTGTATAGATGTCGCGATAAGAACAATTTTCTTTTTAATTTGGCTTAAAAATAATTTTACATTAAGTGACTAAGTGTTACTGAGACAGTTGTATAGATATCGCGATTAAATTTTGCGTCGAATAATGCATAAGAAAAACGCATGAAAACTCGTAAACACGCGTTTTCCCAGACATGTGACTAATCTAGATCAATTTTTCGCCCCCGAAAGCCCCCATATACCAAATTTCAGCAAAATCGATAGAGCCGTTTCCGAGATCGCCGGTATAAATAAATAAATAAAGATATAAATATACAAGAATTGCTCGTTTAAATATATAAGATTATAAGACTTACGCACCACTCATCGTATGTCCATGGTAGGTACTGTGTCTTCTGGACATGGGTTTAGGCCTTTACAAGTCAGCAAAGGTTCATAGTTTTACACATGATCATTTAAATATATGAAGATTGTATGTTGTAATATATTCAAAAATGTTTCAAGTGTGTTTCTCCCTATAAAATGTTCATCACTTTATTTGTCAACAAGTGTAGATATCTAAAGGGCTTTTACAAGACACTAATATTTCACAGGAATTAAATGTAGTAGGTACGTAGGCTTGTATGCAAAAATCATATCACTTCGCCATTCTTTTGTTATATAATAGAACTAACACTCAATTATATAAATAATACTAGCGACTCACGCTCGCTTCGCTCGCGTTCGTCCCTAGGTACGTTTTCACGGTTAGCTATGTTTAGGTATACATAAATAGTAACTTGCTACTTCTAAGATATTCATTTAATTTAAATTATATAGCGATTTACCCTCGTTTTGCTCGGGTGCGTACGCCGTACGCGGATTTTGTTCACAATTTCATAGGTTTTAATTTTTTTTGCGGAACCCTGATTCTTTTTCTAAAATCAAAGTAGCCTAAGTTTTTCCCTATAACATCCGCTATCTGCCAGTGAAAGTCCCATCAAAATCGCTCCAGCCGTTTCGGAGATTAGCCGTAACAAACAGACAGACATACAGACAGACAAAAAGTGTGAAAAATGTTGTTTTGGTATATGTACCGTGTATACTTCCATATGCATTTAGTAAAAAACTATTATTTTAATATTACAAACAGACACTCCAATTTTGTTTATATGTATAGATTAGAAAAGGGTTGTATTAAAGCCATAGCTTAAAATTTACATTTATAATATTTTATTTCAGAATGTCATAATCCATGTCCAATAAGGTAAATCAAATATACAGACGTGTGACTTTCAATAATAATCATGTTTGTTGAAAATGTTAGCACTAACGGCCATCTTGTTTGGCCTCGGACAAATGTTATGGAAAATTACACATGAAAATAAACCTATGATAAAAAAATACCATGGAAACAGTACTGACTAACAACAGAAAAATTTAATTTTTCATATTAAATCTGGTATTTAAGATAATTCAATCTACAGATTAATAGTAAAGAAAACTATACGTAAATATGAGTGTTAATTATGCTTTTCAAGACTACAAAGTTTCAGAAAATAAATAAAAGTTGTTCAATTATTAACTTTCCATTAAACAATAAATATTTTATATAAAGTTTTCAATGTATACAAAGTATTTCTAATTTAGCTTTAGTAAGCTCTATGGATACGCTAGAAAGAAAAGCTAATGTTGCATAAACTCGTATTGTTATTTTAGAAACTATGTATTAAAGTCTGAAAGTTTACTGTGAGGAAAGTTAATATCTTGAGTTTTTTATTTTACCATTGTTCATCTTAATCTTCTTAAATAACAGAAGGTTTTTACAGGCATTATTAGCTTACCTTAGAATCTTTCGGAAATTGAGCCTCAAAGATATTTGCATCAGATACAAAATATGATAATTAATATGACACGAGAGCTCTTAATATATACTCTATATTACTGTATACACAAAAAAAGAAGGAAGTGATATAGTGAATTACTTGTATGTATGTATGTAACATCCCACTGCTGGGTACGGGGCTCCCTTCAATACGTGGGGATAGGGTTTATAGGAGGATTAGACTTTAGTCCACCATGCTGATCAAGTGCAGATTGGCGGATTTCACACGTCTTTGAAAAACTTGCTAGGTTCTCTCAGACATTTCGATGTTAATTCCCTTTACTATGAGATAAGACACAGTAATCATGTTGAAAATTATTCGTACATAAAAAGAACTGCTAGACCCGGGATTTGAACCCACTCCACTCGGTTTCCCAAGCGAGCGCGTTACCACTGGGAATAATTACTTATATATAAGTATGTGAAATTATTTATTAGTTACATTAATTATCCAAAGAAATGGTATGAATGAACTTAATTGAATCAAGATCGAAGAGAGAGTACCACTCACAACAAACACTCTTTTGTTGATATGATGTATAACTTATTTATCTTAGAAGTATCATCTTATGCTCTAGATATTAAAACTTACAAAATTGACACATTTGAATGACACATAATACACCTGTATTCTACATATTAATATTTACTACAAAAATATTTTCTACTGTTTATAAAAATAACCAAAAAAATGAAAACATACAAAATATGTAATATTAATATATACTTTCAGTATAATTTATAGAGTCGGTTAAAGTAACTAATTTGTAGAGTCTTAAATATAATTTTACCAGCAAATAGTTGAAGCGTTTATTGAAGCAAATATTTAATGTTTAATTCGAATATACTCTGGATTGCAACGAAAAATATTGTTTATTATCGTTTGTTAATACTATTATATAATATTGACTCTATGATGTTTAGCTGTAAATATTTTGATTATATATTATGTCAATTTGTATTAAATAAAAGTGTAAATGACTAATGGTGGTGATTGTTTTGCCGTGGCTAATCTATACTAATATTATAAAGCTGAAGAGTTTGTTTGTTTGTTTGTTTGGTTGAACGCGCTAATCTCAGGTACTACTAAACCGATTTGAAAAATTCCTTTTGCATGGAGTAGCCCGTTAACTGAGGAAGGCTATAGGGTATATATCATCCCGGGAAAATGTACGGTTCCCGTGGGATAGATTTGTTTTTGTCTAGGGACGAACCAGAAGCGAAGCGAGGGCGAGTCGCTAGTACGTATATATGTTTAAAAGTTGTTCATTATTTACAAAACCTATAAATTAGAATATTATGTTAAATTGTAATATTCATAAAGGTAATATTACTCAGAGGGAGCGATAACATTAAAACATTTTAATTTGGATGGTAAAGAAAAATCTAACACTACACATGCTTTTATTTTAAAAATCGTTTTGACTTTGAGGTAGAATTTATGAGTTGCTTTATTAGGAAATAAAGCATACATAGCATACGATTATTATAAGATATAAAAGATATATTAAATTTTAAAATCGTCGTCTCAATGAACATTATCAAAATACACCTACTTTTAGTCTTCGTTAACGTCAACGTGATGTCTTTTCTTTATCGGGATCGAAATAAAAGATTTTAAACGTTTAAAACAAACGATTGTGACGATACAGATGTTTATTACCCACAGTGACTATAGTTTATTTACACTATCTGCACACCGGAGTTGTCCTCTATACTCGTGTACAATGATGCGATATATTATAAGATTTTCTTTGTATTATAAGATAAAATACGTTAAAGAAAATATGAAAGTGTTTGTAACTCTTAAGTTATCTTAGTTAAATTATGACTCAATTACGCGTCAATCGCTGACCACATTGGGATAAAACTTGGCTGACAGATAGATCATGTCCGGAAGAGAAACAGGATAATTTTTATCTCAGTATTGTATTGCTGTGTGATGATAGTTCAACTATTGTGTTATTTTAAATCACTTTAATTCTGAATTTATCAATAGATGACGCTTCTCATGAATTTTTGAAGAAAAGAACGAAAACACTTTTCATGTTGGCGAAATTGTTTTTATTTTATAAAAATAATTAAGACTCATTTAGTTTCTTAAAAATTAATAATAAAATGTAACTATCTCTTAAAATGCACCGGCAGAACATTTCATCATTTCATTTATATTGTTTAACAATCTTTTTACTTGCGTCAGAATGTTTAATCCCTGTCATGTCTCTAGAGGCATTTACGAGCACACCTACCACTGTCAAACAAAGAACCTTTTCGCGCTATTTTAAGCTTAGGTAATTAAATGGAATTTTCCAAGATACCATTTATCTTGATAAGAGATAACATTTATTATTTATCTTGACATTATTCGCGAATGGTGACATTTAGGATACCTGCTGTATCTCATAACGTCAATTTAAAGTCCCGTGATCTCCTGTGTAAGAATTATAAATAATACTTTCCAGTGACTATCATTTCTGTTTTAATTTAAAAATATATCTTGACTTAATGCTTTAATTTTAGCGAATATTTTAAACCCAAAAGACAGCCTCAAATATATGAGTTGAGATTAAAAATATCAAAAATAATATAAATAATAAAAATGTCAAATTTATTGATTGATAATTGTAATTTGGAGGCTAACACATCCTCTGGAAACTGATTTAACAGTATTTTTTTGAGTTTTGTCAGTTCATCTGCCCTTTTATAAAATCAACAAGTATTCGTGGCTTGACGGCATTTAAAGGGCAAAAATGAATCTCTTATAGTTTCTTTATCTGTCTGTCCGTAATTTATTAAGTGGAATATATAAAAAAAAGAGTCTTAAATTAAAATACTTTTAAAGAAATTTATTTTAAGGAAGATACGTTAAATATTTTTTGAGATATGGCACATTTTTACCGGTGGTAGGACTCTGTCAAGCCTGAGGAGTCCGACTGGATGGGTACCACCCCCTTATCTATTTCTGCCGCCAAGCAACAATGATTGCATTGTTGTGTTCCGGTTTGAAGGATAAGGTAGCCAGCGCAATTACAGGCGAGAGGCATATCATCTTAGTCCTCACAGTGACAACGCACCTGCGGCTCTGTATTTTTGTTAGCCAAAACCTAAATGCATGAACCGTAGGTGTTATGGGCGACAGGTACTGCTTTCCATCAGGTGGTCTGTCTGCTCGTTTGTCACTGAATCTTATAAAAAAAAAAAAAAACACATTTAGAAGCTAGCTTGGTTTTTCATGTCTTTTAGAAAAACTTACAACGAAACACAAACTATTTTTAGCGGCTGAATAAATTAGTACTGCGCTCAAATATTTTCATTTATGTTTAACCTAACATATTACATAAATAAAACAATACTAATAGATAGATGGCATAGAACCCTCCGTATGTAAGTAATACTCGACTTGTCTAATTTTTATAGCATGTAATTAAAAACATAGATAAAATAATGAAGAAATAAGTCTCTTACATCATTGGTTGAGTAAATTCAAGTATAAAACCCAAGTTGGTGCGACAAGGCTGAAGGCAGTATCTACTACATACTATCCTTCTATGAAAAAGGTATGTCTATAGCACAAAGAAAACTCTAATATATCATTACAAATAAAAAAAAATGTATCTTATTTAGGGTAGATCGTTCCTATAACATGAACGATTCTCAAAAGGCAAAATGATATAATAAATTATGACATTTTAGTTTTAAATTTCGATTTATATTGATTATTCTCTTTTATCTATGTTTATTCAGTTTTTTTTTAATTACGTTTATTACAAGTATATTGTACATTATACAGAAATAATTAGATATATATAAAAAAACAGTAAAGTACTTTTTGGAATGTTAAAGACTGAGTTTCATAATCATTTTTCCATAGCTCTTCTCCGACTCCATTAGGCCCGGAAGCGGCTAGTTTTGAAGCAAAGGGGACATTATTTGATTAACACTAATTAGAGAACATTTCGGAGTTGCTAAGAAAACCTTACTTTACGACTTTGAATTACTAAATGTTGCTAGCAAAACCACCGTATTGTGATAAATATAAAGTTCAAAATTGTTAATTTTTAACTTTTGAGCAGCAAAAAACTCTTCTAATTGCGTAAATCCAATTTGGGATGAACGGTGAAAGCAGTCGCTTTCTCAAAACATGTGACTTATGTTAAAAAATATAATTAAACAATTACATAATATTTAATTTTCTAATTTTGATTGGCTTGTTCTAAACTGAGTTAATTTCTCATGCTGGCAGTACGCGTACCTATATAATCCTGTGAACCTAAAAATATGTATATGCAAACCGTTTTACATCATTTTTTATTGAAATGATTGGAAAAAGCTTATTTTGCAATCCGTAGTAGTGTGAAAATGAACAAATAAGCAAAGGTTCTCTGTACTACCAAATAAAAGTTATACGTTTCTAAACATAACTAAATGTTTTATATCAATCCACTTTTCTATACAGATAAATAAAATGAAAGTGTCTGTTTGTAATATCAAAATGACAGCTTTTTACTGAATGAATATGAAATTATATACAGTACTTATTAGAAAAACAGAATTTTTATTTTTTTCCTATCTGCCTGTCTGTTGTCGCTAATCTCCGAAACGGCTGGGCTGATTTTAATGGCACTTTCACTGAAAGTTAGCTGGTGTTATAAGGTACTCCTCATATGGTAAAAGTGACTACCTAAGGTACTTTTATTTTAGAAAAAGAATTAGGGTTCCGCTTAAAAAAATAAAACGTACCTAATGACACACTCGAGCGAAGCGACGGTAAGTCGCTAGTAATTTTATAAACTTAATTTAATTTTCATTGACTAATACAAATATCTAATAAGCGTTATTAGGTAATTATTTGTATAGTTTTATCCATTTATCGGGTGATATGATAATTATTACTTAGTAGATACGACATTACGACCCTCCTTAGTAATTAGTAAAACCATCAAACCAGTATAAAGAGATAAAAGATAATAAATCAATCTCATCTCGAACGATTACACGCGTAATTTTTCACAAAAGACAAGTCAAACGCATCCCAAAAGGCTATTCATTTTGAACGGGGGCTAACAACATTATACCCATGTAATACATATTTCATTATTACCTTTATGGTATGTTTAATTTTATAGCAACCCCGGTTTTTTTCATTGTTACAATAGCAGTTTTTCTATTCAATAGGGGGCGTTGTATTGTTGTACAATATTATACAAACGTTTTGATGCCGCGAGTACGGTCGGGAGATGCATTTTTAGGCATAATTTATTATAATAATATGAATATTGCAATTGATATAGTATTCGCTTACTATCTCATGCTTGTGTTTCCTAAAATATGAATGTGAACTTTAGTTTCTACTACAGTTACAAAGTTTGAGAGGTACTGTTATAAGCATGTGTTATCTACTCTCAAAGATGATCAAAATTTTCAAGGAATTTAATACGAGTAATTTTTTGTTTGTTTAATTTGTTTACATCTGGGATCTGTTACATCTCTACATTGATCTATAGCAAGCTAAGCTTCAAGTTAACAAAAGTTAATATTTAAATATAACAATCAATTTTATGTATATAACTTTTATGCTATCTGTACGTCCGTTGACGTTTCCACATCGACCTCAATAGTTCCTGAACGCATCTAGCCGCTATTCAGTTAGAGACACCGGCGTGTTCACTTCCGCTTGCCCCTACATTGTGTAATTCGTCAAGGCAGCTTCGCACTGCCGACGGCTATCACCGACAATAGCTTGCCAAAAATCGAAATCCCAATTCAAAAGCGCATCGTTGAGGTTTATTGGCTTAGCGCTTGATTGATTGTGCGAACAGTCGAGCAAATTTTTTTTACCAGTTTAATTTTTTCCATGGATTTATAGATCGATAATATATTTTGATTTGGGCGTGGCGAATTGAAGCTTTGTCGGTACAGGAAGTTTTACTTGTTAGCAGGTACATTGTAAGAGCAGTTTGGAAATGCAAAGAGTTTGTTTGTTACTCTTGTATTTGCGTTACGCATGTTAAAAATTTCTATACAAATTGTTTATGTAGCAACAATTATGCTTATATTGCTATAATAAGTTGTCCATTATAATTTCTATTATAATAATTTATTTGTGTCGAAAACTTTCGCCATATTATTTTTAGTTTGAACAATTTCTTCATATTTTAAATTTTATGTACTTCTTTGAGTAACATGACTCACTACGCTTTTAACCACTCCAACATAATTTATAAGAAATTAATTGTTAACTGAACCACCGGTGTTCCCGCGTCCCTCAACACGTTAAATTTCATTAAAAATGAAGAAATAAAAAACTCAGAATACACAAAATTTATGTTTGGACGTCTTTGTATTACTGCGTTACGTGCATTAAAGTAATATTAGCATAAGTGCTCATGAAATGTTCTGGGTTTCAACTCACGCGCAGGGTGCTTATTACGTAACCAAAACCTGAGATCCGCCTTTTAAATGAAACAAACATATCCTGCATGCATTACATATAACCTCTTTCAGATATAGCTTTTAACATAAAAGAAATAAGACTTGTTTTTAATAGATATTTCATATTAAAAGAGAGCATTCTTACTTGGTTTTACAGAACCGTGACACATTTGTGCCACCGTGGATAAACGGACACAGTGACGTTTGCATATACATATAGTATAATAAACCACTCATCGAATTTAAATTTCGGAACAAAGGAATGTATTTACATTACAAACCATTATTAAGAACAATACGGAAATGATTTGTTTTCGTTTTACAGAAAATATATGAAAATATTAAGTATTAGTTCAATAACAATATAGTTAAAAACTATTTTGAGGTTTACTATATTATGACAAAAAAAATTATATTAATATTTAATATGCTTTTTATTAGTAGTAGTAGATATAGTAACTTTGTCACATTAGACAAAAGGGGAATGTTAAATATTACAGAACATAGAACAAAAAATATTTCTTTAAATTTATTTGGTTTTTTTTTCATATAACGATAATTGTAATTAATGCTTGAAAACTTGTAACTGTATACAAACAGTTTAAGTAAGCTTGTCGAATAAACATAGGTGTCTTAAATATAAGGCTTCGTGCACGAATTTTATGAAACAAACGTTATTTAGTACAAATACTTAAAGTAAAGTGAAGTTACCTTAAAGTGAAACTGCAACTGTAATAAATAATAAAATTAATTTACCTTATAAATTAGGTATAAATTTATTTTCAAGGATCATAGCTACCAGTAAAATTAAAAAAATAATAATTACAAAATTGAAACTTCTTAGTTGCAATATTTTTATGCAGTAATATAAGCACTAAATTGTTTCTTAGTAATAATAGTTTATTCTTATTTCTTATCATAGTTTAATTGACATAACGATAACTATAACAAAGCCAAAGTCTTATTTTGTTTACAAATTATCATTAATTACAAAGGTCGAAACTATCACGCAAGTCACGGTTTGCTTTCAACTTCCATTCAGCAAAAGGGCTCATTAAATATCTATTTAGAAATTAATTTCCTTTACACTTAACAATAGTATTTACATTTGACGTCAGTTTGTTTTACATCCGAAATATGTACATTCAAGGCATATTTCTCTCCATACATTCACGTTGCGTTTTTGCTTTAGACTTGTCACTATAATGCGACCCATAGTTCCTTACATTGCTTTGTGCTACAAAAGATGAATGGCTAGAATAATAATAACATATGTCTGGCCGGTCGGAAGAATTAAGAATAAAAAGAAAAATGTTTATTGATATGACAACACTGCCACGTGTTACAGGTACAATAGAAATGTTGGACTTGGAACCTCCTATTGTTATATTTTTTTTCGAATTTTAAAATATTATAAATTCATTAATGAATTTTAAAACGTACTTAAAAGTTACGATAAAACTTTACATGTTTTGTATATAGTTTTTTGAAGTGAAAACTTCTATAGGCAGGTTTGGATGGGCAGTATATAAATGTAAGTCGTCATCGACATGGTCACGTGACGTGTTAACGCTAACGCTCAGAGTACTGATAGATGTCAAAACCAGATAAATGTAAACAGTTTTTACACATTTTAAATTAAGATCAAACCATTCATTTGAAAATCCAAAAAATAACAACTGTTTGTTTATAGTTTTAAGTTTTCCCCTCTGTCGGCAGTCCTCATGACTGCTTTTTTGTCTTTCATGTTTACCATTCACTATATGTTGATATCTTAAATTAATTAAATAAGCATCATAAAAATAAATAAGCAAAAAACTGTCAAATATATAAACAATATACATAATTGGAATAATTAATATAACAATCTTAATTAATAAAAATACATGGCGTATCACACTTATCGATTTTGTAAAAGTTTAAATATAATAAATAATGGAATGTAACAGGTATAAGAGAATGACAGAGGCACTTAGATACACAATTTTATATATCGTTTATCGCACGTAATAAATTATAGAATATATTTTTTATTTTCAACGCATATTACACGATACTACGCATATGCTCCACGGGCTCATAAATTTGCGAAAATGATTTATTAGGGGATTAGAGCGTGTTATCAGCATTATTCCTTCTGAAGGCATATAAAGCACTCTAATTTACTTTCTATATAAAGTATATTTAAAGAGAACAATAAAATTAATAATAGAGTTGAAAGAGTATCTACTCAGATATTTTTTATAAATCTATACTAATATTATAAAGAGGAAAGATTTTTTGTTTTTTTGTTTGTGGCGAATAAGCTCCGAAAGTAACGGAACGATTTAGCAAAAATTTGGTAAAAAGATAGTTTGAAATACTGGGAAGGATATAGAATAGTTTTTTTTTCCGAAAATCATCCAATAAGGTAGTATTATAAATGAATATAAAACATAAATGCAAAATAATAGCTAATGATGTACGAAGGGAATGTAGTTGAGACGTAAAGGAAAAGAGGGCACAGTGTCGCTGTAATTAAAATATTATATATTGTATATTATATATCAATGTACATATAATATAAACTATTATTTACCAGCACCTACCTATAAAAAACTTATAAAATAATTAAAGAAGAGCAACGGTTGGTTTGTACTATTCTCCTACAATACTCGAAGTTATATAATAGAAAAAATGATATGATTATAACAAAAGTGCCAAAAACATATCACACAAAATATAAGTACAAAGACTCGTTTTCGTATCTCGGAACCACTTGATGTCTCGCGCGTCGTATGCTAGCAACATTAAGGGCCCTTAAAAATGGCGCGTGAAATGACAGCTCGCACTCTTGTCTATGGAAAAAAAATAATATTTATTACTATTCACACTTGGATCAACTGAAAATACAATTAAGTGGAAAAATTGTATTAAAATCCAGTAAATAATAAAAAAATATTGTATCTTTTGAATTATAAACTGTTTAAGCATTGTACAATCTCACAATAGGCTGCAAAAGTTTGTGTTAATCTTCTTTTATTTTTTTCAAGGTGACTCATTCCTACTAATTATATGCCATAAACGCATATCTTAAAAAACAAAGAAAAGTACCTAATGATCCTCGTGCGAAATTTCGACAAAATATAACGTTACTCAGGAATGGTGTAGACTGTAGGTCTCTTTTGACGTTTTGTTCCTAGATTTTTTTTATCGATTTAATATATACAGAGGTTATTCATTAAAAACAAATAAATACTTGTTATATACTGCAAGTAGTATGTCTGATGGAGTTTCATATAGGAAAAAGAACAGAAGCTCAAAAAAAAACATTGAAAAGTCCTTACTTCGTAGTTACTACTCACAATCTTTATATCAGGTACGCCTGTGCATTTAATACTTCTAGGTTTAGCGGTCAAATGAAATAAACAACCAGAGAAAATGCCGAAATCCTTTTACTGTTACATATGGATCTTCAAAGCTGGATTTTAATTTACGTGTATCTACATAATATACCAAGTCATGTGCAAAATTATTGCTATTATGGCCATATTTACGTCACTCAGCAATCAATGCGATAGTCTAAGCGCTGTGGATTTTTTGGCCTCTCGAAAGGGATTACGTGTGACGTTAATCTTTGTACAATATATTTTATACAGCTTTATTCGGGATTATCGCTGTCATAATGAAGCAATAGCAGAAATATATTGAGAGTATTATTTTTATTTCGAGTGAATTTTATTTCATGAATTTATTTAATATAATTCATAATTTTTGTTAATAAAACACTTAATCATAGAGGAGAGCTTTACATAACTTCTAAATAAAGTTTTTTATTGAAATATTCGTAACTGTTTATTATTATGTACTATTTTTTCATCACTTTATTGGATAAAAAGACTTTTACTTAATAATTATGGAAATGTTATGCAGTTTAATGTTTGGCTCTAAAAATATAACAGCTCTACAATAATGAAATAATGTTACCTACAAAATTCTAAGGCGAGTTGTAAGGGTATTTTCTATCATAGATTAAATTAATTAAGAACAAGAACCTAAGTTATATAAGCGTACAGAAAATTTCCGTTAATCTTAAAACTTGTGAAAATTTTACCAAAACTTAGTCACATTGAACAAGGCAGAAGTTGCAAAATCAACGTAAAGAAACTTAAAATTTTAAATGATTAACTTAAAATTAATTGAATTTATAATTAACAGAGATTATAACTTTAATTTATAATTTTTCTTTCCTTATTATTTAGATGAATCGTTTAATAGCACCTCAACCACCGATGTAAACAGTTTTTAATCGACTGTTCAAACAGTGTCGGTTACTTAAACCTCGAATAAAAACTGTCTACACGAGAAATTTGTTAAGACAACACGACACAATGAGTCAATATTTTCTTGAGCGTTCTTTAGAATGTCAAATTGTTTACAACCATTGATAGCTTCGATTAAATCAATCGTTGAAAAAAATTGCTTAATGTATATTTGGTAAATAAAATCCACTTTTGGTAGTATAATAATGTGACGCCTTTCCCCTTCACTCTCGTTTAAAACTTTTTTTTTTTGGAAAATATTTAAGGCAATAGGGACTAAGATGAGGTGAGGTTCATTGTATCTATTACAAGTCTCAAGTCTTTATAGAAATATTATGTAAATTTCTTTAAAGGCTTGTAACAGATCTCAGATAGTTAAAAATATTATGAGTTAGAATATTGAAACTAGAGTATTAGAACAATAGAAATTTAGTATAACAGATTAAAATGAAATTTGATTTTAGAAATTATATAATCAAACTCAATTTTATAATCTATTTATTAATAAAACAATTCAAACATTTCTGAAAACAAACTAAACAGCTTCGAGTCTTAGACGTTTACACAGTGTTTTAATTAAAATAATTTAAAATATAATCGCTTTAGAGAGAGTTTCGAGCAGGGGAAGTTGAAAATTTCTGAAATGGAGGTACAAGACAAAATAATAAAATATTAATAAAGGCCCGGAGACGGAAAAGTTTCATCTGGTGCAAATATTTGTGTTTTAAATAAGGCGCTCTGCGATACGACGGGGTTGCTTACTCGGACTCGAACCTAACGCCGGAGTCGGGCGGAGC
Source organism: Argynnis bischoffii washingtonia (assembly GCA_033884665.1). Classification (NCBI taxonomy): domain Eukaryota; kingdom Metazoa; phylum Arthropoda; class Insecta; order Lepidoptera; family Nymphalidae; genus Argynnis; species Argynnis bischoffii. The sequence continues at coordinate 5,284,965 of CM066625.1, forward strand.
TTTCGTTTTGTTACTGGGGTTATACATTTTATTAATTACTTATATCATAATCTCATATAATCAATGGATTTCATTTTTAACTTTTGCATGATAATAGGGTTTAATATACTTATTTTATGTAAAGACATTTTTAAGACTGTTTTTCTCATAAAAACTTAAATATAAAGTTATTAAATTATATTAATTATTTACATTTAATTTTTAACAGTTTTTGCCTACGGCTTTTCTCGTATGATAAGTTAGACTATATCGACGGACATGATGCAATCTCTGTGTCTTTGCAAATTTTTATCGAAATCTGTTCATTGGTTTAAATGTAAAAAGACGACAGACAAACTGATAGAGTTTTTTTTCACATTATATTTTCATTTATATTATAAGGGGGTGAAAAGGAGGGGTGGTTTGTATGAGGAACCAATCGTTTCTTAAGTAAGGGATAAAAAACTTATCATACCTATGTATAATATGTATGTATAATAATGTATAATATCTATTTATATACTGTATATCTGTTTATACTAACCGTTAATATTATTAATATTTATAATATTTTGGAAACTATTACACTTACATATGACTGAGTAAAATACAATACATGAGAACCGCTTTACATCCTCTGAATAGAATCTAATGGTTTAAACCACAAACTCAAATCTCGGAGTGGTAAAACCGACTAACTACAATAAAAACCTAACATTGGAAGCTATTAAAAGCGAGTGCCTAGTGTAATGAAATATTAAAATAGTTTGTAGACGGTTGGCAAAGGCCCGCCGGCGAAAACAAATCAAATAGAAAAGCCCAGTTTGTTAAAATTCCCTCACAACGTTTTCGAAACGATTGTTACAGTTTTTCACAAGTAAAATCTATTCGACACATGACTGAATGGTGTAATAATGGAAAAAACACTATTGATATTTCAATTTATTTTTCATATGAGTATGGAAAAGGATCATGTACCTAATGTCGATAGATTTTGGCATGAAAAATTTTATTACTGTGAACTTTGAAATGAATTTTCAAAGGGTTTGAAGCTTACAATATGAAAGGAAATGATTATATCGTTACATTGTATAATTTTCTGTTGAAAATTTCTCTGTCGCTACAGCATATGCAAAAAATATCTTATACGCACCAGCTATGATTTCCAGTTGAAGTAATTTGATAAACAAATATTTTGATTGTATAGACACCATATTAAAACTTCTGAAATATGAAACGACTTGTTACCTTGGATTGATCGAATGATAGTCAAAATTAAAAAAGAATAAAATTATATTGATGAATGGCTGCTGATTCGTCAAAAAGCTTAACACAAATATAAAAGCAAAACGCGGTGGTAACCTCTGATGGCGATTTTTCCACCTCCGTTTGAAGCTGCGCTGTAATTGAAAACAAACACGCATTGTTGCGGCCCGTATCAATCAAGGCGATAGTTTTAGCAAACAGGGGTGAGCGACCCTGAATTATCTTTATTAAACCCTGTCTGTTCTGTCTTGCGAGTGTTAATTTGGGAGATTTGTCCAAGAAAGATTCGCTGTATCGATTTTCTATATACGTTTGTAAATAAATCATTGAAATTTTAGGGTACAATTGTAATTTTTATATACTTATGTAAAATATGTTTGCTTGTTAAAAGTTTTGGTTTCATTTGTTATAAGTTATTGTGTGAATAATTGTTTCACTCTATTATTCCTAATATATTATCGGGATGTGAAAAAATAAATAATTAAAAAACAAAATGAGCAACCAAGCAGAATTCGAAAACCACCCTCATTACAGTGGATGAAAATTAGTAACTAGGTGTGGCCCTCGAAGGTCCGCGTGGCGAGCGCGTGTCACAAACACCGACGCGTGCGCATTGCTGATATTAAAAGAATATGGAAATGGATTGGGTCACGTGCACCGAACGTGGTTATTGTAGCCCGTGCCAGATTCTACCACTTAATGTCACTGATACAAAGGTTTGTTTTATTGAAAAATAAGTGACACGTTGTTTAGATTTACGGTTTGCTTTTCTTATTTTATGCTGTGTTAGATATAGCTTGTTATGCTATGCATTTTACTCGGCTTTTTTGTATAATAGTTAAAAAAGAAAAGATAAAGGAAAATCAGTTAATTTTTTCCATTAATTTTACTAAATGTTATGTTCATGAACGAATGACGACGCATTTGGCTCAGTTTGTAGTGACCCTATTCTACTTGCTGTGCCAGCGGTCGCGGGTTCGAGTCCCGCTGGGGGCATTCATTTGTGTGATGAGCACGAATGTTTATACTCCAGCCATATGTGTCTTAATTTATAATATGTATGTTTTTAAAGTTATATATGTGTAGTGTATCAACTATCTGAAATCCATAACACAAGCCTAGTAGCTTAAAATGGACGATGGAACTCGATGGTGCTGTGTGTTAATGTCCTAACATACTATATTTATTTATGAAAGTGCTATACATACGTATTAAAACTTAATCAGATATAAATAAACTTTTTGTTCTAATTCCAATTTTAATGTTAATTTTATGTAAAAATGAACTTATGTGTAAAAGCAACTTGTTCTTTATTAAAATATAAAGTTAAATTACTTTTTATTATTTACATTTAGCTGATATAAGCATTTTAGTGCATATCTGTATCACATACATATTTTACAAATATTATTATTGTACTTTAGGATTATTTTCTGAGGGTGAAATCCCTTCAACATGCGGGCACTTTATAACGGAAATCTTCACTGAAAGTTTTACTATATACTTGAACTTCAACATGAACCTTTATATACAATTGTTATATTAGTTTCGTATTATGAAGTCGGTTTCTTGCTAAGTTTAGGGTCGTCGCCCGTTCTAATCCCGACGTGAAAAGGGCCGGCACGGGCACGCTATCGCTTGCCGACAGACGCTATGTCTTCGCATTACTTTAAAATAAAATCAAAATATATTCAGTTTTATAATATTATATAGATTTAATTCAATTATAAAATGTGATAACATATTAAAAAAAACGACCTGAACCTTATATAATTCGTATCCTAAACGTAGCTCATATTAATCACACAAAAAGCAGAAATTAACAAAAGGAAAAATTCATTAAAGTTCAAGTATTTGCTTAGAATCTCGCAATTATGAAGCGGGTGCTCCAGCGACAACGCGCGCAGATAGCGTTTAATTTCACCCGGGCTGTTTTATTACACAAATTAACCCGTTTTTACTGCGTTGGGGGGATACATAAATAATTAAAAGGGATGGGCCTCCGGAAATGGTTCTGTATACCCTTGCTCGTCTATATTGATGTTAGGTATCTGAAATTCAGCTTAAAGTTTAGATGTTTATTTGAAAGAAGGTAATATAAATAACTACATAAAATGTAGCCATTTCGTGTTTATTATCATCACGAAAGTTTTTTTATGATATAATTTTTTTACTTTTAAATAATTATAAAAAAGACCTTTTTCTTGGATTTGGCCGACGTTTCTATCATACTCATGGGTGAGACAAGAAAGCATTTTTCATAGGTTAACGTTACGTGTACTTTAATGTCGATGATACCTAGCAGAATCGATGTCCGATTCGGATATTGTTTCTCTTGTGCTTAAGAAAGGAATTCTTGATGTATAAATCTATCATTATTGCGATTTTTTTATATATAATGAATTATATTTTTAAGCCAAACAGGCAACAGACAAACAAAAGCTTGTATGTATTCAGCCATTTTTAATGTTCCACTGCTGGGCACGGGCCTCCCTCAATACGATTGGAATCAGGCCATAGTCCACCACGCTGGCCAAGTGCGGATTTCACATGTCTTTCGAAAACTTGCTAGGTTTTCTCAGACATGCAGGTTTCCTCACGATGTTTTCCTTTACCATAAGGCAAGTGGTAATCATGTTAGAAATGATTTGCACAGAAAAATATCAGAGGTACGAGACCCGGGATTTGAACCCACTTTACTCGTTTCCGAAGCGAGCGCGTTACCACTGGGCTACCACTGCCCAAAGTTTGTATATGGCAACATAATACAATTATGATATACCTCTCGTATCATTTAGTGGTTCGTGTACATGGTACAGTACATACTTCAATTCAATAATGGTATAGTGTAATAATTATAATGTGAGGAGAGACAAGGAGCGGTACTGCCGACGTTTCCAATTAATTAACGTCACAGTATTACGTTTCCTAAGGCTCCGTTGCTAATTACATTGTAGATATATATTATTTACTTGTAATTTTCCCCACTTGCTTTGACTTTGTGACTTCCTTGACTATATTTTGTTCTTAGCTTTTCTTGTTTAATTTGGATCATTTTAACGATTGGACATAACACAATATTCTGAGGAAACCGTTTTATTCTTAAAATAAGAAGAATTTTATTGAATTATAAGACATATTTTTTACTCAGCGACCAATTCAAAGATGAAATAATAAAAACTGATTCTTGCCAAATGTATTTCATAATAATCGCGTTGAACTAGTAAATTTTAAATACAGAGTGTTGTATGTAAAAGAAATATAGATATTATTGAAATATTTACCTACTTTTAATAAAAAGTTTTTCAGAAAATCGCTTAAAAGTTTTTCTCAATATATTTATATTCTTTAGACTATCTTCGTGCAAAAATTACTTTAACTCGTTCGCCGTGCTGTAGAAGGACAAAGCAACAAAAACACTTTTGTTAATTACATACATTTGTAAGGGTATCAATGGCGACGTAGTTAGACAAATAGTATTTCCTCAGTTAAAAGTTCACATTAGGGGCAGCAAATACAAAATTGAAATGTTCCTGTTGACCCTATGAAATGTGTGGGCGAATTTAGTTTGACACATTAGTTTATAGGTTTTATTGAATGGGGCTTTTCAACACATGTTGTATGGTCAAATGACTATTTGGCGAAATCTAATGTTGTTAATTTGATCACATTAGGTGAAAGATATATGTAGGGATCGTTTAAATTAATCATTCAATCATCCATGTATTAAATCTTCACTTTTCTTTATATATTATAAATTAAAAGTCCTGTGTAGTTATTACTTTCTAACATATTATATGAACATAGTTAAAAAAGGTAACTTTTTTCTGTTTTACCAAATAAATTTTCAATAATAATATGTAATTTTTAAAAACACTACTCAACACTATAAAATATCTGTCTTGGTTCATATCTTTCACAATGAGGTTGACCAATAATAAATGTCTGCAGGCATTTATTTTAATGATACATCAGAAACGGAGAAATTACATTTTTAAATTTGTATATTGCGTTATAAACGTTAAAATGTAATTAGTTCGAAAATAGAATTGCATTGTAATCAAAACATAGTTTACACTTTAATACAATTGCTAATAAGTCCTTAACATATATTATCGTTATATCGGAATATTAGGGCCAAAGTGCAGATAAGAGGTAGGTAATATGTACTATATTACTACAGTATCAAAAAATTACCTGCCAGTTCTAGAATCACCCCATCCTTTGAAATTTATTGAGCAATGTCAGTATACAAGCGAATGAAATAAGAACGTTGTAAAAACAACAATATTGTACAAATGTCTAAAAAATATGAAAATAGATATTAAAAATCTAAAATTAAAGCTAACATCCAAGTATGACTTTCACTATCATTTTCTTCAGGTATACATGAATAATAAAAATTCGTATATATATATATAATTACAATTACCAGTCGATAAAACCTCCCCCATGTTAATCTTTATTAACGCGCATTATATTCGTGCGAGCTTACAGCTTTCACTAGATCATTTGTCGCGCAGGATTTCGAATGATTTTTAGTTTTATGTTTTTGCTAAATTATGGCCACATTATTAAAGTATGTTTTTATAAGATAACGCTATATTTGGTTAGTATTAGTTTTCATGGAAATATGAGGCAAAATATAAAAATAGGTTTTTTTTTATAAATCACCATGATTTTTTATTGCACATTTGAGCATAGCGACTTTACAGATCGTACTAACAAGATAAAGATGTAAAGTAGACTGTTAGATGATAATAAATAATCTGTCGTAGACAAAGGTCTTTTTTAAGTCACAAACTAAAACATTAAAACATAGAAATCACGTTTGCTTATACATTGCTGGGCCTGAAATTAAATAACTGATAGTATTTTGAACGTGAACCACATCTACTAAATAAAGTATTTTTTTTTGGAAGATTAATACACAGCACCATCTAGTTCCATGGTAAGCTACGAGGCCTATATTAAGGATATCAGATAGTTGATACACTATACATAACTTTAAATACATACATATTATAAATATAAACATCCGTGACTAGAGTACAAACATTCGTTCTCATCACACAAATGAATACTCCCAGCGGGATCGAACCCGCGACCGCTGGCACAGCACTTCAAACTGAGCCCAACGTCTCGTCAAAATCATGTTATTACAATTATTTTTTAAATATTTCACTCAGTATATCTTAAAAGGGATTTGGTATATTATATAACTTTTAAACTATAGTTCTTCATCTCCCTTGTACTTTCTCCAATCACTGTTTCGCGATTTCCCTGCGAAATCCCAGCAATCAAGTGTATAGTTGGGGGTGGTTTATTTATTTTTTATGGTCCAACAAATTCCTATGTGAGGGCTGTTTAATGAGATGCGGTGTAAACATACGAATACCCTCGTATTCCTTGGAGATTCAGATTTAGGGTGTTTTTTTGATTCGAAAGATATTTGTCGACTTAGTATTGGTACCTATTGCAATTTATTTAGAGATTAAGTTTGATAGAAATAATTTTAAATACAATTACTATGTTTCGAGTTTTATACTCATGTATGTATATTAAAAACGTTATCTTGTATTTAGTACCTATGCAACTGCTTAGATTCTTTAGATTATTCAAATTAGCTATAAGCTACCGATATATTCAATAGAAATAAGATTACGTTTTTAAAGTTTTTAAAATATTCAGTAAAGAGATATAGTTCTCAAACCGTGAATTAAATGAGCAAAATTTCAAAACTAATCCTCCCTTGTCTTCTGTTAATTGATAACATTCCTGTGTGTAAATTTTGAATTTAATTTAATTTTAACTTATTAATAGACATCGGATTATATGCACTATCAAAATTCCAAAATATGCATGCAAATATGCACTAAAAAGGGCGAAATATGCATAAGATATGCGCAAAAAAATACTAATTGTTATCAAAATTTACATTTATTTTCTCTCCCTAAAGTATATATATACTCGTAATTCTTGTGACAATATACAATTATTACATATTTTTCTATATTTTAGAGCTTTGTGACGTTGTCACTTAATATTAGGTAATTTGTAGGCTGACACTGGCCTCTCTGTACCGACTGACGTTACGTTACTGGACAAAACTTGAATTTTTGAAATGAATTGAAATTGACATGGTAATGGGGGAAGTGGGGGGGAGTCTCTTAATATTTCCAAGGACTTGCATAGAGGAAGGAGTTTAATCCCTTGTCTCACGGTAATAAAACACGCCTTACACATTTAACTACTGAAATAAGCACTATCAGTGAAAAAGTACTAAAATATGCAATAACACAAAATAAAATTTCGTTTTATGCATGCATATTTGCATGTGCATTAGCATATAATCCAATGTCTACTTATTAATATATGTATGTATTGTATGTATTCAACCCTTCTTAACGTCCCACTGCTGGGCACGGGCCTCCCTTCAATACGAGGGGGATCAGGCCATAGTCCACCACGGTGGCCAAGTCTTTCGAAAACTTGCTAGGTTCTCTCAGACATGTAGGTTTCCTCACGATATTTTCCTTCAGCGTAAGGCAAATGGTAATCATGTTAGAAATGATTCGCACATGAAAATATCAGAGGTGCGAGACCCGGGATTTGAACCCGCTTCACTCGGTTTCCCAAACGAGCGCGTTACCACTGGGCTACCACTGCCTCATAAAATATATAAATGTACCTATGTGTGTCTTTCCCCCAAAAGCCTCATGGCAGTTTGATACACTTTAAACTCTTAACATTGCAACAGGTAATTCTTTTACACTTTATTCATATTTCTGAACAACATAAAATTATACAAAACTGAACAATGAATACAAAAATTTATTTCTAAAAAACAGATATTCAAAACAAACACTACCTTTATTTCACATCTTGGTTCGTTATCATAGTTTTGACACAAACACATACATACATATGTATGTATCACACAAGAAAAATAATTATTCATTGGGACGTGTTTGCGCAGGTGTGGAGTGCCCTAAATACCGGCCAGTGAGACTTTAGGTTTAGAAGAAATGCATCAAAATCTTATTGAAACATACATACTTATGTTTATTTTTATTATAGTATTAAAATATACAGAGATTTTAGTTGATAGATCTATAGGCATTCACCAACGCAAGAATCGAACCGATGAATGTTATTGTTATTTTATAATGATTTCGATGCTTTTTTGTCTTTTAAAATTGATATTATTAGTAAAAATGTTTTGCGAAAAATTCGTTATCGTTAATAGTTAAAAAGTAATTTTCTATATGTATAACAAAATATAAAAAGAGTACTTTTTTACTAAAAAGTATACTTTGTTCATTATATAATGAAGTAAGAAATTCTGTTCTTAATTAATAAATATGTATATCGAATATACAGACAGAAACAGATAAAAAAAGTTAATCCTATAGAGTACCTCTATTTTTTGAGTCAGTCAAAAATTTCATGTTTATTTTGATCGATATTGTAAATTTAAGTATCTAGATCAGTTAAGATGTGCCAGTATTGACACGGTAACTCGCAACATTTACGCGCGCGCTCGACCCGCGATCATATTTACTTGTTAGACAATCAAGCAAACGACGAATTCAATTAAAGTTGCTTTGTAAAATCATACTGCATATACATTGTGAGGTCACTGAAAGCGTGTTCAGTGTGCTTGTTACTGACTATTCTTGTTTACCCTACTTCTTCTTGTCCGTAGCTTAATAGAATATTTGAGGTTTTTTTTCTAGAAATTCTAGAACTTAACTCTACAACTTTACTCTATTTACAATATAGCATTTAAAAATAATTTTATATTTATTGCGATAAGTATAATACTCACAACGATAAAAAATATAATAGCCGGAATTTGAATCCAGTCAACTTTTTAAACACGACTTTTATGTAGCAAATGTGTGAGCACCCTTATATCTCGTTGTCATGTACTATAGCTTAACAGTAAAACGTATCGAGGCCTGTCGATATATCGCATTCATGGCACGCTAGCGACCCGCGCCCGTGTTTACTCGCGACTGTCGGGCACACGCAACCCGAAGCAAACATGCATCGCTTCCGATACATAAATACAATCTAATGCTCTAGTTTTCAAAGTGCGAAGTCACTATTTATATACTTAAATAAATTTAAAATAACCACTAAGCTCAGTGGTGATTTGTTTATACATAATTAAATGCATTGCTTAATACGCGATAAGCGTGTGAATAATATAATTATATTTATCCATATTATGAATTGTTTCAACTTGACTAAGAAAAAGCTCTGTAAAATAACATATCGTGTTAAATTTTGGAAACTTGCAATTAATATTATCTGTTGTATTACGCGATAAGTACAAGGACTCTACAGTTATTAGTATCTCTACATAATTTTCGACATAATCATTTTATAGTGCTAAATCAAATCCTTTTTATAATCTCATACCACATTAATATCATAGGTCATATTTAATCTCTTGTTGTTCATATCTTTGTGATCGCTTTTACTAATGTATTTCTAATGTTTCGTTAATCATCTGTTTGATGTTTATGTATTTGATAATGGAAATAGTGTGATGACAAAATTAATGGATCTGGAGTAATTTTATATGTATGGAAGCATTATATTAGACTATGCGTTGAAAATTTTTTTGAAATATTACAAGCAATTGAATTACTCTCGCTTTGCTCGGGTGGGCGCTGTGATTTTTACGACTTAACACAAAACCATTGACTTCTATACATATAATAAAATTGTAACTGAGCCAAATCTGTACATTAAATATTTTTTGAAAAATCTTACTGAAATAATCATTATTATCGATACAGAGGTCGAATCTATAGTTTTTAGAATTCTTATCGTCTGTCTGTGATCGCGTCACGAGAAAATCACTAGACAGATTTTGAGAAAAGGTTAGATGATAGCTGGTTGTCTGGTTCAACATATAGGATACTTTTTACTACGGTTAAATATATCATCTCTGAAAAATCTATACTAAACGTTAAAATGTCGCTAGTTTAATTATAATATAATATACAATATACATCTTTTCGAAAACGATTGACTCTACTTTTCTCTTTCAACTTTTACTTCTAACAGTAGCTTATGAATTCGACCAGATCTATTTGTAAACTAAAGTCATCCGTTCAGCCATTCCTGCATGAAGTAAAAAAAAAGCCATATATGAACTTTTGCAATTATAATAATAGTAGAGCGATTGTTGGTTTATTTTTCTTTTACCTGAGAGTAATGGATTATCATTTTTTCTATAGTTAGGCTACTTTTTATCTAAGTAGGTTGACAAAGTAGTTCCTATAGGTTATTAGTTTAAAAAATAGGTTCTAGTAATGAGTATTTTGTCAAATTATAAACTAATCTTACACCACCAGATATATAACTTTATATCTATAAATGGTATAATTTTAGGCGATAAGCTTTTTTTAAGTCAGAAGTATATGTAAAGTGATATTTGCTATATGACTTGTTTTTTTATCTATACATATTATAAAATTCTAACTAAGCCGAATCTGTACCTTAAATATTTTTTGGAAAATCTCATTGAAATAGACATTATTATCGATGCAGAGGCCGAATCTATAGTTTTAGATTTTTTGTCGGTCTGTCTGTCTGTCTGTTACCGCATCTCAGAAAAACCGCTGGAAGGATTTTGATGAAATTTGGTATGATGATAGCTGGGTATCCGGGTCAACATATAGGTTACTTTTTACTGCGGGAGATTATCTCATTCCCACGGGAATACACGTTATAATACAACTTCTTGAAACTTGGTATTAATGCTCTTCAATACAATTAAATACATACGTGTTTTAGCGTTTTTTGAAATTCATCCTATAAGGAGATAAAATGAGGGATGAAAATTTATATAAAACCCTCCTTTTTAATGTTTTTTTGTTGTAGTTTTAGCGCGAGCGTAATTTGGGGCGCGGGTTTTGCTAGTTTAATATAATACGTAAATTAAGCACTATCACTCAATCAATAAATAGAGCTTCTTAAAATAGATTTTATTATTCTTAGCAATATTTCTTAACATTAAATTAATTTGCACATTAAAGTTTAAAATATTGATTATATATAATATATTATTATATACATGTTGTAGTTGTTTTTTTCGTTTATTTTAATTTCAGTCTAGACATCCCCTAACATGGGCGTAGTAGACTTTTTTCATTAAACTTGATGGCATATCGTGAAGCAAGATCCTTTATAAGATGCCTTCGTCTCATCTCGCGAAATTAAGTTTCAAATATTAAATTCGCTTTATGAAAAATATAGCCTTCCAAGGCTTGTCTTAAGAAAAGAGAAGATGTTTTTTTACATAATATTCATGTAGACTCTTAAATTTTGTGTTGTGAAATGCTTAGTTTAATAATTCAATGACTGTACTTACAAAAAGGAATATTTCAGTAAGGAGTTGCTATAAAATATTATTATACAAGAGATTTATTCTCGCTTCATTCGGGTGCCTTTCGGCGTCTCTTTTATATATTAAATGTATGACCAGGTAACGCCACCTTTTAGCAAATTTTATTACTAACAGTAGCCTATGTATTTTTTTTATGAGATTCAGTGACAAACGAGCAGACAGACCACCTGATGGAAAGTAGTACCTGTCGCCCATAACACCTACGGTTCATGCACTTAGGTTTTAAGTAACAAAAATGCAGAACCACAGGTGCGTTGTCACTGTGAGGACTAAGATGATATGCCTCTTGCCTGTGATTGCGCTGGCTACCTTATCCTTCAAACTCGAACACAACAATGCAATCATTGTTGCTTGGCGGCAGAAATAGATAAGGGGGTGGTACCCATCCAGTCGGACTCCTCAGGCTTGACAGAGTCCTACCACCGGTAAAAGTATTAGTCTAGGTTTTATCTATAATCTATTAGTTTCATCTAGCTTCAGTTTAATTCTCCCGAAATCATCACAGAGTACCTACACATATCCTTCTTTCTGCTCTTTGTTTCAATAACGACACATTGTGTGCGAGATGGCGTTGTTTAATACCTTGCACTAACATTTACAGGCTATTTCTGCTATTTATTATTATAGTCTGTTAGTTATTCGGTCGGTCGGTCGGTTAGTTTAGTTAGTTAGTTAATATTTTTGGCTTACTGCTAGCTGTCAGATCACTATGTAAATATTTTTTTCACTAGGTTAGTTTTTCACGTTAGTACATATGTATGTATGTACTTTTTTATATTGGGAAATACATTTACGTATCCCACCTGCATACACACATGGTGGTGGTTATATGGAACTCAATGGCTATAAGAATACTCTACCTCATCAGCAATTTCAAACATCACCCTGCGAGAGAAGGATATATTAAGAAAAGTTAAAGCTCTAGATTCCAACAAAGGTCCTGGTCCTGATTGTATTCCTCCTTCGTTTGTTAAGCGTTGTGGGACGGCACTGTCCCTGCCACTGTTCTTAATATTCAATCGTTCACTCAGGGAAGGCATTTTCCCAGACAAATGGAAGAATTCACGAATCGTACCAGTTTTTAAGAAGGGCGACGAAATGAATGTTGAAAACTACCGGCCGATATCCATCTTATCATGTTTTTCTAAGCTATTCGAAAGCTGTATTTATCCAATAATTTCCCATCATTTAAATCGAGTCATATGTAACGAACAACATGGTTTTCGAAGTGGGTTATCAGTTCAAACTAACCTTGTTAATTTTATCGCTGATCTGTCCCAAGGTGTTGACAAGGGAGACGAAATCGATGCAATTTACACCGATTTCAGTAGCGCTTTCGATAAAGTTGATCACACTATTCTTGCTGAAAAACTCAAACAAAATGGTATTTACGGCTCTCTTTTGATGTGGTTCAGGTCATATTTACTGAATAGACATCAAGTAGTATCTGTTAACGGATTCGAATCAACATCTTATATCGCCCAATCCGGAGTACCGCAAGGATCTCACCTAGGACCCCTTCTTTTCCTTGTATTTATTAACGACATCACTAATAATATTAAAACATGTAAAATTACTTTATTTGCTGATGACCTAAAAATTTATAAAACAGTGAAAAATTCATCTGATATGCTGTCATTACAGGATGATTTAAATGAAATCAGTCTTTGGTGTAACAAAAATCGTATGTCTCTTAATGTGAAGAAATGTTTCTTTATAAAATATTCCAGAAAACTAAAACCGCTTGTTTCAAATTACACTATTGAAGGTACCCCGCTACAGAAAGTTAATGAGATTAGAGATTTGGGTGTAATCATGGACGACAAATTAAAATTCGTTCAGCACATCACTAGATCAATTAATAAAGCAGCTAAAGCTCTCGGATTTATAAAACGTAACACTAGAGGTTTCTCTGCATCAACTAAAACATTATTATATAATGCTTTTGTTCGTAGCCATCTGGAATATGCTTCTGTAGTTTGGAATCCATTCTATAGCATTCACTCGCAACGCATTGAGAGAGTACAACGTAATTTCACCAAGCATTTAGCATTTTTTTGTACTGGTATTTGTCAAAGACAGCCCTACCAAAGCCGTATCTCCTTTTTCAAAATGATATCCTTAAGTAACAGGCGTTCAGTGCTCGATCTTTGTTTTCTGCATAAAATCTTGAACGGTGCAGTTCAGAACAATGAATTACTTGAACGTATAAATATAGTAGTTCCCCGTAAGCACCAAAGATCCCATAAATGTAATACTTTCCATATCCCTTGTGTCAAAACTAACCTTGGTTCTCAATCTCCCATCGTCCGAATGTGTTCGCAATACAATATTATTTCTAAGGCCTTACCAGAATTAGATATTTTTCATGATTCTTTCAATAAATTTAAGCACAAATTATTGCAATATTATTTATCCAAAACTGTTATTTAAATATACAAATAATAATTTTATACTACTAATAATTAACTATAATCGAATTATTTTATTTTAATTTTACATTACGCTAATTCTAATTCATGTTAATTTTGTATTTTTTATTAATTACTATAATAATGCTATGTACACTTGTAATTGATATGCATGTCTGTTTCTTTTTTTTTTTTTTATTGTATGGAATTGTTTTAACATGTATATTGTAAGTGTGCTTAATAATAAATAAATAAATAAATAAATAAATAAATACTGTAGTATATAAATAATATATTTTATATAAGATATTTAATACCACATACTAACCCATACACTGTACACAAATGTATTACAATCAATTTTCTAGTATGGCGTCCTAATTGTTCTATTCTTAGGCCAGTTCAGATACAATACGATACAAATAAAACAATTAACCATTAAACGCGTCCCTCACACATCGTATTAATTCAACGCAATGCAATATAATCACTAGGTCGCGAAATAGGGAGGATTATCTTCTATTAGCAGACGGGACGTGACTAGGGGCGCATGCATTCTGTGTTTTTCTGCGCACAGATAAAATAAATGGAATAACAATTGGTGGAAATATATTTCTTACTTGTTTGTTATTCCATTTGATAGCTAAGATACGTCCAAGTACTATATAAATATTTATATGTTACAGTCAAAACTCCTTTTCTAGACAAAAGTACTTTTGATTAAAGAGGTTGCTTATAAGTAGTTTTGACTAGAAAATCAAGTCAATATCACTTTTGATGGATATTGACCAAAAGCGTTAATCAAAATCACTTTTAATAAATTAAAAATAGCTTAAAATAGGCTTACCTTGCCTAAGATATTAATAATTTTCTTGAGAATATTAGTATTATATAATTCTTTGCCGTTTCATTTCATACATTCTTCAATCTACCTACCTTAACTTATTAAGAGTTTTGACCGATATGACTGTCACGTCACAAATGCTATTGACCGAGGTCTGCAGTCAAAACTACTTTTGACTGTTTTTGTCAGTCAAAAACAACTTTGATCACAAAAGAGTTGTGACTGCAACATGTATAGACACTTTAATTTTGATATTGTCTTGACATTGCATTTGATATCTTCGATTATACTGAACGGAAAAAGTTGAAATTTTGTATGTATAAACATACAAAGTTTATAGTATAAATTATAGTAAAGATTTTGCTGGGTCAATGGTAGTATAGCGTGAATAAATTATTTTCTAATTCTGAGGGTTAATAGGTGTTGTGGGTAAAAAATTAGAAAAATATAGTAAAAAAAATCATATTGGATGAAATGTCTGATTAAGAAATACAAATATATTTATAATTACAAAATTCATAGTTGACAACCAAAGATACCAGAATAGTCGAGGGTTTATTATACTCTCTATCTTCTTCTAACGTGAATAATCAAAGCGCTTATGTATCATCACACATTCATAGCAGGATGTTACTTAACTTTTGTATTGTTATCAGAACTGAATACAGTGAAAAATTTTATGTTCTTGTGACTGTACATTTACAGTTCAAGTAAGAAGTGTACTGTGTACCTATCATTATAGGTACACAGTACACTTAGGTTTACTTTATATTTTTGATTTTATAATGACTGTATGTTTTATCTCCTAAAAGGCGATGATTATATAGAGATTATACTTTGAATTCTTATGTGTTATTAACATGAATTGCGTAGATACATATATTATCATACAGTGATACCACGGATTACTTAAGAGTTATCTCGTACCAGATACGCCATTTAAAAAAAAATTGCAAAGTAAAATAATATCATAAAAAAGTGTGTGTGTGTGCTTATGTACGCACGTAAGAAGTTAATATACTTCTTTGGTGTAAGAGAACAAAAATAGCTAAAGATTTCATCCCGTATGTCACAACTATCTGTTTGTAAAAGGAATGATAAATTTATAAAATCATTAAATAAGGCATATTAGGCATATTACAATCATATATTTATAGAATATCATTTATGGAAAGAATATGTATAATATATATCATTTATATAACAGTTAACAGCTAACTTCATCATGTCGCTTTTTGGCTGTCGGTATGCGCGCGCATCGTAAAAATTTTACTTTCATAATTTTATCCAAACGTGCCAAAAGAAGCATAAATTCTAAAAAATATAATGACTAACTTGTATGGATGTATTTAAATAAAAAAATTAAATAAAAAAAGTGGCGTCAAATAAATAAATATTAGCTTTACTTTCTAAGCATAGTCGTAGCAACAAATTAGTAAAGCAATAAATTATATACATTTTAATAGCTCTAATATACGTCAGTTAAGATTCGGCAATAACATTTATCGCGGCTTATTCTTGTAAGCCCCTTCCACTCTCGCGCCCTGCAGCGCTGCTAATCGCTCGACAAAAGCAACGGTTTAGATATAAATACAAATCGTGTTGTTTTCGGTCGCGCCTCATCGCGTTGCGATCCCTTCATATGACGTATATTATGACCCCTGCATATTGGAAAATAGACGAAGCTTTTGAATTTGAATGAATAGATCATAATAATAGATGTATCCGAATCATTCTTAGTTAGATGTAAAATATTAAGTTTATTGTTTGTTTATTGAAACTTAAGAAATCTTTTAATTAAATTATTTTTTTTATAAAGCAGCACTGTCATATATTATTTTTTTTCAGTTAGGTAGACATAGCTAATAGACTTTCATCTCTATATATAATCTAGTGACAAATCGTAATAATTACAAGTAGGTAGTTATTTTTACCATATTATGCTCAGCTGTTGTCTAATCTAAAAGGGTCTTAATATACCCCCGATGCACGCATAGACCGAGGGCGGAGTGCAGAGATTTTTATTGTTCACATCTGATCGCGGATCACGAGTCGCCGGATTATTGGGATGCGAATAAATTAACACAGTTTTATTAGGGCGTAGGTACGAGGGGCCACTATCGGGAAAACACTGATGATAATTGTTTGATTCAATTATATTGTGACAAAAATAAGAGCATCTGTTAAAATAATACGCAATAGGATTTGAAGTACATATATACTTATAAAAATGTTATTTTTTTTCAAGCACTTTTAGCCTGAAACGATGATAATAACTTATAGACTGTTTTTATAAATAAATAAATATGTTGGAACATTAATACACAGCACCATTTAGTTCCATAGTAAACTCCGAGTCTTGTGTTATGGATACCAGATAGTTGATACACAACGCATATATAACTTTAAATACATACATATTATAGTTAGTAAATATAAACACCCATGACTGGAGTAAAAACATTCGTGTTCATTACACAGATGATTTCCCCCAGCGGGATTCGAGCCCGCGACCGCTGGCATAGCAAGTAGGGTCACTACAAACTAAGCCAAACGTGTCGTCAATTATTTTCTCTGATATAAGTTTATTCAACTTTAAAATTTTTATGTTTCTATAGTATCGTATTTTTTATGTAATCATTTATAAATATTTGATTGTAATCAACCCTTTTTAACGTCCCACTGCTGGGCACGGGCCTCCCTTCAAGACGAGGGGAATCAGGCCATAGTCCACCACGCTGGCCAAGTGCGGATTGGCGGACTTCACATGTCTTTCGAAAATTTGCTAGGTTCTCTCAGACATGCAGGTTTCCTCACGATGTTTTCCTTCACCGTAAGGCAAGTGGTAATCAAGTTAGAAAATGATTCGCACATGAAAATATCAGAGGTGCGAGACCCGAGATTTGAACCCGCTTCACTCGGTTTCCCAAGCGAGCGCGTTACCACTGGGCTACCACTGCCTTAAATAAATTATATAAATTATATAAATATTTGATAATTTTTCTAAATATTTTGATAGTGCCAACAAATACTTTCTTATTTACGATAGAATATTGTAATAATTGTTTTGGTTTAGGTACAAATATGATTAAAAATATTCAAACATATCCATTATATTCATAAATCTCTACCTAATTATTATTTAACCCTTACTTCTATTATTACATAAAAAAAATCATACCTTAAGCTAAATTTACCAGTAATCAAACCACCGTATCATTACCAAAATGCATCAGAGCGAGAGTATAATATAAACGTATACCGCGGAATTTCACGCACAACTAAATCAATTATGTTTTGTTCCACAACATGCGCGGGAGTCGGCCAAATCTGAGGGGCAGGACAATACTTGTCAGCTAAGCGCCTGCGGCAACGGCTTACTTTGATATAGGATGTTATAAATATTTAATAGTTGATATGTATTTGATTTCTTCGTGAAAAATATTGTAAACGCAAAAGGTTATGGGAATAAAAGTTTGTATATATGTGTATATAGATGTTTATTTCTTGTATATGCTAATGTAAAACTTATACATCGTAGTGATAGCTAGACTATAATTTATAAGTTATAGAAATACCTTAATTAACTACGTGGAGTCAATGATTCGGATCCGCAGGAAAAACGCATGTAATATTGTAGTTGTATATCGTTACTTATACATAAATAGTTAGTTTTAAGAAAAAATAATACTCTATTTAATAATGATATGCTAATAAATAATTAAAAATATTTTTTTACTTAAGAAATAATTAATTTAACTTTTAACTATTTTAACTGCAGCGAATATAAAACGATACCTTGTATTTGACAAATTCACCATTAATTCATTAACAGTAAAAGCTTAACGTAAAGAAAGGCGAACAATAACATTTTTATTAAATTTGTTTTTCCAATGTAAACTAATACAATTCAATCACCCTGTGTTTCAACAAAGCTAGCCACGCTCGCTAATACACCGAATTGACTGACAGACAGTTAATAAAGTCGTGATATCGCCCATATGTTGGTGCCCTTTATATGTTATTACTATTTTGCACAGAATGAAACATGTTATTTGATATAATTAATATTATAGTTTAGCGAAACGAAAAATCTATAGAAGAGAACGAATTTAGTCTCTCAAATAAAATTTTGAGAGAGAGTGAGAAAAGGGTTTTCTAATACATTATTTACATTATACTAATATTCACTAGCGGTCGAAATTCGACCATAATCATTATAGAAAATTTGAGGGAAACATATATGAATAGAATTTACATCTATCTATACATAATATAATAAAATTGTAAACAAGCCGAATCTGTACATTAAATATTTTTTTGAAAATCTTATTGAAATAGAAATTATTATCGATACAGAGGCCGAATCTATAGTTTTTAGAATTTTTGTCTTTCTGTCTGTACGCTGTGGCCGCATCATGGAAAAACTACGGGAAGGATTTTGATGAAATTTGGTATGATGATAGCTGGTTATCCGGGTCAACATATAGGATACTTTTTACTGCGGGAAATATCTCATCTGTGAGAAATTTATACTAAACGTTAAAACGTAAGTAGGGATGATCCCGAGCGCAGCAAAGGTTGAGTTGCTAGTATCTATGTAAGAAAATTGTGTTATCAATAAAAAATTAGGAAACAGTTATTTAGTGAGCTTTATAGCTCATCAATAGGTACTAAACGAAAAAAAAAAGAAAATTGACTGACAAATAGAGGAGGAAAAAGTACTGAATTGTTTTGTATTTGCCTATTTATTTACAGATATCGGTTTTTTATTATAAATTTGAAAGCTTGTATGTGTGTATGCTTTTTTTTCACGCTGTCATGGCTGGACGGATGAAATATAATTCTCAGATATGACCTCGAATAACACAGAGGCTACTGATAGGCACCTACAGACGCATCCGAGCGAAGTAAGGACAAACCCCTTAAAGTTCTTATTTATCATAATAATAGGAAATTCTTATTTTATTTGAGAGACTAAATTCCATGTAACTTTCACTAGTGATTTTTTTTATTTAGCAGTTCGTGAGATTTTCTTCTACAAATAAACACATTTGGCCTATTTATTATAGTGTACCATAGGATTTTTCCTTTACGGTATTACATTTCTCTAGTATCAAACGTATAAAAAGTATATCCAACGTTTTGTCTTAACCAGTACAACAAATATCAGTATGGACAATACAAACATTCGCCCCGTACTAAAATCGAGCTTCTTATTAATTGTTTCTGCCCGACTATCGCTGAAGGAGGACTTGTTTGTGTACACCATGAACGATTATTATTTAATAGAAGAATGCAATGCTTCTGTAATTAGAATTTAAAAATTCAACTGTAGCAGATTTTAAAACCCTTGGATATTTATAAAAACTATTGTTCGTCTAGTGGTCGAATTTTGACCATATTCATTATTGAAAACTTGAAAAAAGCATATTATATGAGTAGAATTTACTTATAAATATAAAATAATAACTGGTTCTAAATTGAAAAAGAAAACTATCTTATTGGATTTTTTCGCGGATTTATTTAGATTTTTGGTTCCCAACGTTTCGAATGCTTTACAGCAATCATGATCACGGGATATATCTCATATTTACAGCAATTTTAATAATCTCAAATGTAAGCTTTGAGCCGTAACGGTTAAAGTATAGGTATATAATGTGCATACACGTGTAGGCCACACACAAATATATATGTACACACACATCCTTTATATACTTTTTTATTTTTGATTAAGACCTTTTTATTAATCTTTTTATAAATTACGTTCTTAACAGAATTTGTATAACGAAAAAAGTAGTGATATGCACAATTTTTATTTCTATTTTAAATCAAAATGATTTAAATAATCAAATATTGCTGCAACGGCCATACACGACAACAAATATCTACTTTTTAACCGACTTCCAAAAAAAGGAGGAGGTTCTCAATTCGACCGTATATATATTTTTAATATTCTGTAGGATTTTAATGTAGAAAATATAAACTTTTCCTTACATTTATTTTCTTTAATATATAATATGTTTTAATGAATGTGTATAGTTTTATGTTACTATTTGTATGTAAAAAGTTTTAAAAGTAGATATTTCAGTTACCATCAACGAATTCATTGAAACCCAAGAATTGATAATTATGTTACATTACATAACATTTTCACTATTTATTATTTAAAAGCTATACAGAATATTTAAGGGTGGTTGTTATTCTCCCGGGGATAGCAATAAACGGTATTCTCTAAGGACGAGCAGTACGCACCACGCAGGGCTGCACGCGACCCCGTGGTGGCCACTTGAACAGTATTTACATTCCCAGTAATTATTTAAAATGCTCCAGTAGCCTTGCCTTTATTAGGAATCTTATTAATATTTGATGACATACGGTTCTATTAAGTCACGCTATTGTAAGTAAAATTCTTACTTGAAATAACAGTTATGCACAAACAAGGTAACACAAACGACACACGACGCAGCTTATGAGTTATGACAAAACTAATTAAATTTTATAGTACATATTACAATAATTATTATTTATTATTAGCAATATGTAATTATTATATGCGAAGAAAGCTTAATAACTATTTTGATGTTATTTACTATGAATGTTTGGAAACATTGGAGCGGTTATTTTTTTAATTAAAGATGCGAGATAAGATCAGTCAAAACATTTTGAATCAGTTTCAGTTAGGAATTTCATTGTTACCTAGTGTTTTACCTATTGGCATGAATAGTCCAAAAATCTTTTTATTTATTATTAGTAAATACAGATGTGTTAGTTTACATATATTTACCTACATCTTTTTCTCCAAATATTTAAATGTAATAACTCATAGTATAAAATAACATTTATTATTATTTTTTTTTAATAATAAACAGTCACATTTTCATGTGGCGTGTTATTAAGAACTAGCAACTCACCCTCGCTCCGCTCGGGTTCGTCCCTAGTTACGTTTTAACATTTAGCTCAGAGATGAGATATTTTCCTGTAGTATAAAGTATCCTATATGTTGACCCGAATAACCAGCTATCATCATACCAAATTTCATCAATATCTGTTTAGTGGTTTTATCCTGATGCGGTAACAGCCAGACAGACAAAAATTCTAAAAATTATGAATTTGGCTTCTGTATCGATAATAAAGTCTATTTCAATGAGATTTTCCAAAAAATATTGATTGTACAGATTCGGCTTAGTTACAATTTTATTATAATATGTATAGATTAATAATTGCATGATGTTAAACATATTTTATGTAAGAAAAATCTAAGTTATCAAACCATCGTTTATAATCATAAAAAAAGAACACTTTATACGCTCTTCTCTTAGTGTTTCATAATGAATGTACCTTTATGATCCTATCCAATAATAAATACTCACCCTTCTTTATGTATTTGACAAATATTAACTTTTTAATTATATAAACAAAAGGTTTTAAACTATAACTTTTTAGGCCGAATAATAAAAATATTATTATTCGGCTTATACAAGACAATCTCTAATTACGTTAAAACACGCGAATTATTCAGTGCCCATTCAGGGGTATCAATAACGTACAAGTAGATTGACAGCAATAAAAATTCGCCATGTTTTTCCACCCGGCGCTCCTTGAAGCTGTCAATAATAGGCTGCCCTAAGACAGCACGCAAATTTTTATTATAGCGTGACCGCCCTGCCATGATAGTTGGTGATTATTTTTGATTAGTGTTTATATAGTTTAATATATTATTGTACTATGTAATATTGTTTGTCTTTTATTTCTACTAAAATATTGTAAGTGGTTAAAATATTGAAAAAAATATGTTATTATTTATTAAGGTATTAATTTGTAAAATAATACTTTAATTTAATCAACTTCAGATGCTAACGTTACTATGGGCGTATAAGTGCCTACCGGTGGTAGGACTCTGTCAAGCCTGAGGAGTCCGACTGGATGGGTACCACCCCCTTATCTATTTCTGTCGCCAAGCAACAATGATTGCATTGTTGTGTTCCGGTTTGAAGGATAAGGTAGCCAGTGCAATTACAGGCAAGAGGCATATCATCTTAGTCCTCACAGTGATAACGTACCGGCGGTTCTGTATTTTTGTTACCTAAAACCTAAGTGCATCAACTGTAGGTGTTATGGGCGACAGGTACTGCTTTCCATCAGGTGGTCTGTCTGCTCGTTTGTCACTGAATCTCATAAAAAAAAGTGCAATTCTAAGTATTTCATTTTGTCACAATATAATTTTATTATTTTATGTTATTACAGTAGTATTAAATCAAAATAAATATAAGGGATGTATCAAACAAAATAAAGTATAGCTAATTTCATATGCTTTATAGTGATCTCATCGCAGTATACGCAAGTTTGGCGAGTATTGAACATTGAACAAACGTCGCCAGATGGCGTAGTGTTTGCTCGACCTGTTTGAGTGCAACTTTGAATTTTGAACTATTAGCGTCGCGGCCACCCCACCAAGCACCTGTCGCTGTTTAGTGTTTAGTTGGTTACCAGCTTATCACTTAATTTAATTTACTTATTATTTTATCTGTGAAATAAAAGTAAATATCGTAAAGTATTTAAAAGTACACTTTAAACTATTTATTCCGTTATGAAGTAAATAAAAAAAAATGCCTTTTGGTTTCTATTTAGAAATATTGATATATACATTCTGTCTTATTATCATATGGATACTGGATAACTATAAAATAAAATTATTATTCTAATAAGGATTTTATATAAGGATTTTATAGCTGTAACGTTAGTATCTATGAATAGGGGTCCTAAACTAGCTCTACATCAAAAGCTTGGACGCATCTATTTTTTTCGTTTACATATATATATTCCTCAGACCCTGATACTAGATACTTCAGTATTACCTTTGAATGATGTTATTTTAAAGACATTTTTGTTACCTGTTATTCTTGGATTTAATTTTTTTTTAAATGACGTGTAGATGTTTTAGTAAATGAGAATAATAAACTCGATGGTGATTTATTAGTAAAATAAAATAAGATTATGAGAAAATAACCGGAAAAGTGGTTTAATGTAAACAAACCTGTTATTTTTTTTTTAATTACTTCAATATGTACATTTGCTACTACGTGTTGTTTTAAAAATATTTAATGATTTAAAAACTATGAAAAAAAAATCTGTATTAAGGGAAACTAACGAATAAACCTAAAACATATGAAAAAAATTATAATCACATTATTATATTATCCATACATTGTTCCTAAATGTCCTCATAATGAAGCGGAATAGTTAACAATTAAAATTATCCGTTGCATAAATCAACGTGAAACACGACATTAGCCCCTATTAAACTTTACACAACCTTTATAATTGCCTGTGCTATCCACTGTCCATTAGACAGCGCTTATCGTATGGCGTAGGTCATAAGAAAATATACTAAATAGCATACTATAGCAGAAGTAGACCGAGAAAGGTATGGATAGATAGTATGAAAGACGATATGTATGTATAAAGGTACGTGCTAAGATAATGTCCTCTAAGCAGATTTCTTCCATGGCGGCCGATTTTAGTGAGACTAGCCAAGTGCGCAGGAGATGATATTGTGCACAGGTGTATGCGCAAACACAAGTGCACTCTCTATTTCCTTTATGGCGGTCCCTCACCGGGAGTATTCGCTTGTATGTAATAGTTCAGTTTATCTTGTATGAGGGAGAAGAACTGAAAATTACTAATAATTCTTAGTTTTTCTCCCTCACAAACTGAATCTGAACTGTTACATTATAAGCGAATGCTCCCGGTGAGGGACCGCCAAGGTCGGGAGGGGTCGAAATATCGTCCATCGGACTTTGAATCCGATGGACGATATTTCGACACGACCGGTGAGAGTTAAGGCAGGACCGACAGCTTCACGTGCTTTCCATGGCAGGGTGCAACATCGCCAATTTACCAACTTTGAGCTACTTCTGAGAATATCTTAATTAAACTTGGCCCAACCCAGGACTCGAACCCAGGACCTCCGGCTGTGCAGTCGTACATGCTAGCCACTATACCACCAAGACAGTTAAATTGTACTAAGGTAACGGCTAATAGAGGAAAGTGGAAGAAATAAACATGTTTTGCCCCCACAGAGTGGAATAAGGACAATGACAATAATATGAAAAATTAGGCAGTGACTACTATTTTACTCGTTTTTAAATGCAGTATACTCACAATTTGATATCATGATATAAGAATACGAAAAATGAGAGGCTCTAGCTGCATCTTAGAATCTCAGTTATACTATTGAAAATTCCAGTAAATTCAAAAAAATTCGAGTGCTGCGCGATTGGACAAATAGATAAAACAACATATTATTGATATTCTTTATGATAAAAAAGAGGATCCACAATAACTTTTGTGACAAAATACCGAGAGGAATAAATATTTAGTAACTTATTAAATCACGAAGATTATTTCCAATTCCTATGCTATAAACAGTTTTAAAAAATCGCTGTTCATTTAGCACTTACACCGTAGTCCAAAGAGGCCGCACGCGATACGAAATTGCCGACATAAGCCAGATAAGGATCGGGACACATGGAAAGCTTGTAAAGGCCTCATTTATACCGCATATGTAGTTATAGCTTACAGGGGATATTTGCGTATAGAGTGAGGTTAAGGCTTATAGCTATTGAAATAAAATTGTTGTTCTAAATTATGTGTTACTTTGAACAAATATTATTTTTATTAGTATACATTTAGAACTCAATTTTGTAATTTAGGAAATAATTTTGTATGCATCGTGTTGAAAAATAGTTAACTATTATACGACTAAATGTCCATAACTACATTTTTCCAAGAAACTTATATCCCATGGAATCTTTTTTATAGGTATTAAAATAAAAACATTCTATGTCACATCTATCTGTATGAAAAATTAAAAAAAAAAAATGGGTGCGTGTAACCTTTATGCGCGGATGAAGTAAAAGTTCTTTGGCAAATATCGCAATTAAATTAAACAAATCTCTAATTAAATAAGACATATTAGGCATGTTACAATCATATATTTATAGAGTATCATAAATCATATTATATTTATAAAATGTCATAAAAAGAATACCTATAATATTATACATAATTTGTCACACAAAGAACAACGGTTACCATGGCAACAATTAATCATGTATTCTATCTCATTTTCTCCTTGACTTAATCGTATATATTTATGTGTTTGTCTCTATTCCGTGTCGTATTTTCGTTTCATCAAGTTTCAAATCACAACGATTCAAAAGAAGTTTAACTTCAAAATCATCTAAATCCGTTCGGTTAGCTCGGTTGCATACTAAAATAAATATAAAGCAATAAACTTTTGCATACGTAGGTAATATCGGTAATGGTAAAATTTTACTAATGTTATCTATACTTTCATGATAACTATAATCTCAATGCTTATTTTTAAATACTTACATATTTACAAAATATATAAAAATCAAAAAGAAAACATAAATTTTTATCCCACAAAATTTTCGCCAGTTCCTTGAAATAAAATAACTAATGATATATGTATATGATAGCTTATAATGTATCAAAACAAGTTTTTTTTTGTAATTAATTATCAAAGAGCAAAATAATTATATACAGTTTGGATTTAGGTCCTCTAATGAAAAGAATATTTACGGAGATAATTGAAGTATTTTAGTATATATTTTGTAAGTAATTCATTATTATTGTTTCAGCCATCTTCCTGGATTTAAAGAAATGATGAAGAGGGGCTCGTCTGAATCTCAATAACGCTAGTACTGAAGCACAGACCAATAAAAACCCAGACTTATTTGAAATAATCAAAGTTTCTAAATAAGACATATTCATTTACTTTGTCATGATTAACTTAGTCGTGAAAACAAAAAAAATGAGATTGTTATAAGAAAATATATTATTATATGAATTATTTACACACTATTATTTCACAAGTATTAATAACTTTGAGTAATACGTTGAAATATATAGTAAAAGGTAAATAAGATAGAGTAAGTTTAAGTGTAAGAGAACCATTTTTTTATATACATTCTCGCTGACCTGGCAAAAGTTATTCTGCTATATAAAGTATGGGGGTGGGGATAGGCCTAGCAAATATACAAAAAAAAAACATTAAAATCGCTTGAGCCGTTTCGGAAGAGCGCGACCACAAACACCGTGACACGAGATATTTATATATTTGATTTGTATATGATATAATAAATAAATGTATATATTAGTACAGCAGTAATAAAGAAATATCTATTATTCGTATTACTCTGCGGCACGCTATCGCCAGGGGGTTTAATATTAAAAATAAAATATAAAAGAGGCGATCTCAGTGTAGTGGCTCAGCATTGTGTGCTTTTTAATAAATGCCCGAATCACTCACCAGTTCTTTCTGCGTACTTTCTGTTATTTCAGTATGGCGATTATTGCGTAGGTGGATTTTATAACTAAGAACACACAGATACCTAAATGTTAAAGAGATGACATTTCAATTTAATTTTATTTCCGTTTGTGTACTTTAAAACGTGATTTTATTTTTGACGTAGCCTTTTGTATATTTTTTGTTATATTTTTTTTATTTTATGATAAGAAAACTAAAAGCAAGTGGGATTTATTATTTTACACTAAAACATATTTTTAGCGTTTTAACGTTTTGTAAATGTTATCACTCACGATTCTGCTCACGGTGATGATAAAAATGTTGTCTCACATTGTCAAAATTCTACAGTTTTCTCTATATCGAGTCCTCTAAGTTGTTAGTCTAAAGTCTAAAATCAATTAAGCTGTTTTTTTTTCTCCCTTAACCCTCATTCTTTCCAGATATACAAAATACTTATTGTTTTGTTTCCTTCGTCGCCTTCAGGTTTCAGCCGTTCTAGAGACTATTTTTTTTAATTATTTCATTTTAATATCGCGCAAATCTTTTTCAAATCTCAAAGAAATGAAAGTAGAGTTTGATAAAAATTAAGTTCATATAGCGTTATGAAGAGCATTGATTATAATATACAGGCGTTTGAAGTAACCATGAATAAAACATAGCAATCGCGTTTGTAAAATCAGCACATGTAGACAATTTCGTCAAAGCCGCAGCCTTTGACGTTGTCTGAGCACATCAAAGGCCGCCGCTGTTTGCCTCTACCTCTACAGGTGCCGCACAGAGAGAATATTGATTGATGCACACATGCACTGGATTGATATGTTGATGAGATGCGTTTGGATGTTTAAGGTATATCGGCCAAAATCATAGGTCAAACTGTTATAGAAGATTCTAGTTTCTTATCGAAGTGAAAGTTATATTTTATCTTTTATATAATATGATGATTGATATTAAATTAAGCCTAATCAAGGTTAAGAAATAAAGAACATATACAAAGACACACATTCACTCATTCACTAACTCACACACCTACTCTTTTACTCACCCAATCTATTACTCACTGTTTTACTCATTCATTTTTTCATTCACATTTATATACAGACCAAAAATATTAGTCGCCAGGATATCATAGATAAATATGTGTAAATGCATATAAGTATATTAACTATCCAAATTATATATTCAGTAACCAACAATAAAAAAAGCTACGTTCTTCTTTTACATTAGTATTATACCTATATACCTACTCGACACTAATATCACCACAATATTAAATCTTTTAAAAGATATCGATTACGCTGATAAAGTATAATTGATATAAAAATATTTATTTTGAGTTTATTTTTAAAGCACTACGCCGTGACCGAAGGCTGAAGAAGTTCCTTTGAATGATTAGCATCCTCATTACGAAGAGTGGATTAGCACCTCGTTGCTACCACTTATTGGAAAAACGTGAGCACGTCATCAGCTTAAGAGGAACTATGTCAAGGAGGTTAATATAATACTTGGTCTGAAGATTTTAAAATCCTTTATGATTGCTTAAGCCTGAAGGTTTGTTAAACTAAAGTGTTATATTTTTTTAAGATTATTTATATGTACATACAAAAAAGTACAAAATGTAGACAAAAGGTTGTTATATAATATTATTACTAGCGACTCGCCCTCGCTTCGCACGGGTTTGTCCCTAGGTACGTTTTAACGGGTAGTATGAAATACAAATCTTTGAATTTCTCGGCTTTTCTGTACTATAATATGCATGTATTATACATATAAACCTTCCTCTTGAATCACTCTATCTATTCAAAAAACCGCATTAAAATCCGTTGCGCAGTTTTAAAGATCTAAGCATATATATGGACAGACAGCGGAAAGCGACTTTGTTTTATACTATGTATTGATACAAAAACATATTTAGTAATTTTAAATACGAGGATGAAAATTATGATAATATAACTACCTCAATAAGCTTTATGTTTTGGTTTTTGCTGATGTGGTAGAATCTAATAAAGCCCGACATTATTAATTGCCCTGATAATCGTATCCGGGATGATCCCCGTTTATCCAACATTTTTAATACTGAAAAAAGATACTAGTAATATGTCATACATAACGTTATCCTATATGTTAATCTAATTAAATACTTGTATAACGAGTTAACGACACTGATTTAGCAGATAGATTAGATATTTTTTATTTATTTAATTACACAAATAGCAGGACTTGAAGAACTTGATAGCAATTTATACTAACTAGTTATATGTATATGTTAAAGTGTATTTGTTAATATGCACTTTTTTGCTTAGTAAAAGAGCAATACATATATCAATGGGATTTTTCATAAAGATAGAGTTTCCATAGAGTGGCATAGCTACTTTTTATTTCTATTATATTATTAGCGTAAATATTTAAGGAAAAATTATATTTTTCATTTTAAGACCTATATAGTCCTATTCTTAACGTTCTTTTATATTACTTGGCATGTGAATTCTCTATTATAATTCAAGTACGAATATGTTAACGATTGAACTGTCGAACATTAATAAAATTTTTCTATTTCAAAATTTTCATGAAACAAAAACGTTCCATTTTAAGATATTGTAAAATCTTTTGTTATTTCTAATGTATAAATATTTAATTCAGTATATGGATATTCGCATGATAAATGAAACGAGACAAAAGCCGGATAATTCACCTGCGAGAACTATGATCAGCGAAATGTAAGAATTATAAAGACTTATTTGGATATCTTAGAGTCATCTTAGATGTTGTGTTGTATAGTCATTTAAAGCTTTCAAATAATAAAATATATATAAAAAATATAATATATTTTAAATAAATATCTTCATAAAATATACTTTCGGCCGGTATCGTAATTTTTATTGTAGGTATTTTATATTACACATACTTATATATAAATTTTAAAGTACTCAAACTAAAACTGTACTCAATCTGTGTATTTTAGAAAATTATATTTCCTTCATACAAGAAGTTGTAGTGTTAAAGGTAACATAAGCGACGTCAAACAAAGATTACATACGACAAGCAGGAACACAAATAAAGCTCGGACCTTCATTGGAATTCTCAAAAACATTGTCTTGCTTACACCAATATTTGCCCTGACCAGTTATTGGCAAGTACGCTCTTGCACGAAATTCTAATGTTATATTAAATTTTTTAGCTTTCGATTCTAACATAATGCTTTATCTTTCTTCCGGTAACGGATCTATGTAACCCACTTTTTAAGTGTATCTACTTCTTTTTATTGCGGAACATAAAGAGATCCTGTCTTTGATAATGAGATATAACGTGAGATATAAGTAAATTACAAAAAATATAGATAAAAACTACATAAAATAGATATTTACTGTGGATATGATTATTTATTGTTTGGACACAAATTATTAATAATTGACATCCACATATTTTATGTTTACTATATTTTTATTTAATATATGAAAATGAGAAGTTTGTTTTCTTGTTTGAGAAAATGCGCTAATCTCCGAAACAATGAAAAAAATTTTTTTTGCATTTTATAGCTTACTTATTAATAATTGAGAAACTTAGCAATTTTAGATAAATAAACTACACAAGCGTAAAAACTGTGTGTGGTTTATGAACAATTCCAACAAAGCCACATTTTGACAGCCGTTTCTATAATGATACTAATTCATGATGATAATTTCAAACTTAAAGAGGTCAAAACTTTTTCAACCGCGTCGTTTGGCAAGTTTTGTATGGAAAATCAAATTTTTCTGGGCGGATTTATTTAAAATCCCAAATTTATGTTCTTAGGCAAAATGCATGAAACGTGTACATGTATTAAAATTACACTTTTTTTATTAAAAAAGAAAATTCTTCTTGTAGGTACCTATATATGTATATACTAAGTATGTATAATATATTAGAAATTTACCAAAAGTGGTATATTTTACAATATCATATAGGTAAGTAACATCATCTCTTTATGACTGTACAATTCTTTATCTTATTCTTTTACTCTGAAATAGGCTTGACGGTTGTGATAGCTTAGAGGCAATACACAATTCGCGCTTTTTCCAATAATATTATGACATCTTACTATAGTATAAAATGACCAGAATAACAAAGAACAGATATAAGAAAGAAGGTAAATAAAAGCTTTTAAAAATGAGTTTGATGGTCCATGTCACGATCATGCATAACACATTCAGAAAGAAATAAAAAAGACTGAAGTTTAGTTTGTTTGGCGCTAGCTAATACGCTGTGGGTCGTGGATTTGATTTCCATACAGGGAGCGTGTTTGTGTTAGTAATGCAGATGTATGCTCTGGTCGGACTAAAAAGAAAAGGGCAAACTGTTTTTCCGCACGCATTCAGGTCCGGTTGGAAGAGAACCATTTATTATTTTTGGTACGTAAGTATATACTTGTGCTTATGTTTCTATTTATTACGTTTTTAGTTGTATTTCATACTCTTTTTGTTAATTATGACTTAAAAATCATAGTTTATTTGGTACCTTTTCAGCCAACTTTCAACTTTTATTAATGTACAAAAACATTTACAACGCTCGAGCAGTATTTCTAACGTACTATATACCATTACAAACAAGCATGATGTTTAAACACCATAACATGGAGTAAGTTCCTAGAAATGGCGTATCGTTAGCGCCTACATGCGAAATGGCCGACTTGTGACAACATCGTCTCACACAAAATTCCATGCCTTTCCACAGACGTGTGGCTTTAAAAAATGACATTTATTATCAAGCTTTAATATATTTAAAATAAAGTTCTTTTCGAAATCTTTTTTAGTAATTGTAAATGCGATGTGTTTGTTGGTTTCTAGATCTTCTACGAAAATACGATAAATGCACATCATCACTATTATTAGATATAACTATCTATATGCTTTATATTCGTGATGTAAATATTTCTCATGATAAAATTATTTTATTTTAATAATTTTATGTTTTTTTAATTTGATTTTGCTAATCAGTTTAGTCAGATTTAGTTTCATTTATAAAAACTTTAAGTAATTCATAATATTAACACTGTTCTAGTGCATGTTGTGTTCTCCAGTACTGGGGGTACATTTTAAACAATGTCCAAAGAGCTTCTATTTTTTTGTTTTATATGTACTTCTGTTGGAGATCCTTAATAAATAAATATGTAATATATGGTAAGTAACATAGGCTACTTTTTATTACGTTATATCAACTTTTCCCCACACTTTATTATAACTGTATAACTGTAAAGGTATACTGACTTTAAAGTCACTTTAAAATTATTTTCCACTATTACGATTATCACTTCAAAACTAATTTTCTATAGTCTAATAGTTTTACACAATATTATCTAAATAATAACTTCTGCAATAAATAGATGCTATATAACAACAGGTGTAACTAGTGCCAAACTTACAAGTCCCACACGTACACGTACTACGACGGTCATCTACAAAATTATACGAATTATACGATTTCTTAATCATCAGATAATTAGGGCTGTGTTGTAATCAATAAATTATATATATATTTAATTGAAATAAATGTAACTTGACTGACAATGAATATTAATGGAAAACAATTGAATTATGAAAAGAGCGAACACCCGTTTAAATTAGAAGAATGTTTAAAAAATTAGCTGTATGTAACTTAAGATTTTAATATCAACTGACTACCTCTGTGATAATTTAGGATATGAGCTTCATCTCTCTACTTCATCTCCATTTCTATCAATACTTTCATCTTCATTCTGAATTGCACTCAAATACGTTAGAGTCGTTACCGAGTGTATGGATGTTTGTTAAAATTCAATGACAAATTTTCGCTCCTTTCGCTCGTATGCTTTCCTAGGTCAGGTACAGTAGCCAATGTCTTACTCCAGGTCATAAACTATCTACATAGATACTAGCTAAACATCCAAATTCGTCCAGATATTTCGGCGTGAAGGAATAACAAATACAAGCATACACAAAGTCACCAGTCAGTTTATAATAGTACAATATGTAGTCCGATTATATCAATCTTTTTTTTTATTTACAGAGATCGCTGTCCCGGTCACAAAGGGGTTCAGCCTTTGACGTAAAGATTAATTACCTCAAGCCCGCTACCACCCGGCTCCAAAGAGAGCCAATCTTGCAGCAAGGCCACTAATTCTTCACTTCAAACGACTGCATCACAGATTATGGTGGATTGACTCATTTAGAATTCCCTGTGTCTCGACCCTAGTTTCTTACTAGGTGCCCTGGGTGGGTTAGGATCTTAGTATGTCGTAAAGCGAACTGGTCTGACTTTTTTAAAAGCTTTTAGCGGACCGTTTGGTTTGTAATTGTATAGATAGTGCATGTAAAGATTAATTTATTAAATTTTTTATTTCAGTTTTATTAAAATTACAAGTAGCCTACAGAGAGACAAATAATTTAGCAATAGTAGATAATTTCAATTGAATGTCAAATATCAAATCATCAGTTTAAATATGTATATGTAAAACAATTCGAATATTTAGTGCTAAATATCATAAAAATATATATTAATACTTTTCAACAAATTAATAAAAAATGTGAAGCGTTCTTCCAGTTAACAGATGTAACAGAGCGGACTCTATACAGGAAAAGTACGAGATACAATAATATTCAACATAACTTCAGTTTCTTATTGTAAATATAAGACATTTTTGAAGTAAAACTTCTTTACGCACGCTTGACTTGGGGGGTAAGCTGGTGAATGCGTTACAAAAAAATTTACGTACGTTTGTTGCCATGGTAACCGTTGTTATTGTCAGACAAATGATGTAAAATATTATATTCTTTCCTTAAATGACATTCTATAAATATATGATTGTAATATACCTAATATGGTTATTTTTAGTATCTCATCTATCCTAATTATTTAAAACATAAATTGAATTTCATAAAGAGTACCGATAACCTACAGAAGTTTTACTTCTTGCACGTGTACACATTCATACACGCACTCTTTAGTTATTATTTTCTTCAAAAATAAATGATTAAAGTTGTTATTGTACTAAATAATTTAATTATCATCTGCAGGATAGTCATCTATTTATATATTATATATATATTTGTTTTATAGGATTCAGTAACAAACGAGCAGACAGACCACCTGGTGGAAAGCAGTACCTGTCGCCCATAACACCTACAGTTCATGCACTTAGGTTTTAGGTAACAAAAATACAGAACCGCCGGTACGTTATCACTGTGAGGACTAAGATGATATGCCTCTTGCCTGTAATTGCGCTGGCTACCTTATTATCATTGTTGCTTGGCGGCTGAAATAGATCAGGGGGTGGTACCCATCCAGTCGGACTCCTCAGGCTTGACAGAGTCCTACCACCGGTAAATGAATTGAAATGTTTTATAAATCTATGGGATGTACCTAAGAGACATTAACGTCCTTACTTCTTTAGCTCATTTACAATAAATAATATTTTACAACAACATTACCCGCGTTTGCTAATAATGTGTCCATAAGCTTTATGTCACGCTATCGTTTTCTTTTATACACCTACGTATATTTCAAAATAAACAGAGTACTTAAAAAATATGATATTTACTACAATTTTACTGTGTTATATTTAGTAATGAGTAAATAATATCTACAGTTCATAATGATCGGATTTATTTTTTCATAAAAGTCTGTTTGAGCAAAAATAGGTTTATTCAGTCGCATGTTACGTATTTTCTTGGTTTTTCTTAAGATTTTTTGAAACGGACAAATAATTTTACAAAACTGAGAAATATATACAATAACTAACAATATATAATACAATACTAATATTTTGTTTATGAATTAAAATAAGAAGACGAAGACGTTAGATATAAAACGTTAAGCTTTCAGTGTCACTTGTTGTTATCAGGCATCGAACCCGCTATCAAGTTTACTATCAAGGTGGACTGCACTCCGTCAACCTTATCAAACTTATCGATTTGCCATCTCGTTTATTTACACTGTACTTTGATGTGTAGAATTATGTTTTACTAATAATTGCAAAACGCATATTATGTAGATATAGGTACTGCAAATAAAAAAAAAAATATTTCTGAAATAGCTAATGCTTAATTACATTTTTAATTTAACCATTTTTATTAAAATAATATATTTATAAAGAAAGTAAAATTTTACGATGTATTATATTTTAATTATTTATTTTTGATATGATGTACCCAATAAATAAATTAAAGCCTTAGTGAAAGAAACTCATATAAAGAATTGTATTATTATTTTGATAAATAAGGTTTAAGAATATACCTGAAAAATTGGTCAAGAACGAGTCGAACTCGAGCGAATGAAGTTGGATTTCCGAAGCTTCCCATGTCTTAATTACCTACATACTTTACTTTTTGTTTTTAACAACATTTTAGACTTAGATACCACTTTGGTTACATTGGTTACATAATTATAAGTAGGTACATATAACATATTTTTTTTAATTATAAGTTTAGAGAATTATCTATTTATTTATTACAATTACAAAGCTAGATTTAAACTATCAACAAAACGAAACATAATATACGATATGTAATAACAAGTTAAAGAAAAATGAGAATTAGTGAAATCTTAACAAATTAATTATTACTGAATTTAGAAATATACCAAATTAAAATAAGTCAGGTTTTAACGAAATGGCATTTTCTCAATTGGTGTTTCCTTGAAGCGTACACTTGCCTTTGTTTATTCAACTGAGATGGCAAGCGATGAAACGAAAAAACTCCCAAACCGGCTCGTGGACGATTTCGAAAATATTTGGCCTGATAAACGTTGTACTGCTGACACATTAAATATTGTCAATAAATTATTTCATGAATACATTATCTTTATGAATGTTAAATTATAACGAAAAATAAACTCAATTAATTAATCATATTTATCACATATCTGTGGACGTCGACTGAGCTTGATTATTTATTTTTCAATCTGTAACAACTTTAAGGGAATTTTACTACTTTTCCTTTTTTATCATTGAAGGAAGCTTTTACAAAAAAATAAAAAAGTCCGTTAGAGTTGCTACTTGATTCAGTCTTTATAAGTGAAATTTACCGAGGACGATATGATTTATCATTATATTAAGTATTTTTGAGTGAATTGGGAAACAAAACTATTTATTTTATTTGTTGTCGGTACCAAAAAGTATAAGATGGCGGCAAGCAATGACGCGGAACGCCTTACGATGAGGCCTGAACTCAGCAATGCTACGTGTTTCATATAATACACGTTATACCTATATTACATTAGGTATCGAGCAAGGTTATTCGGTTGTTGGAAGCATGTACCTACATATAATAAAAATATATTTTTAAATAAGTACTTAATATGAAGTATTGTAAAAGTGATGTGAATATTGCAGTAGCTAACTTATTTGCCTATTATATTAACTATTCTATTTCTAACTTTTTCCTATTAACAATGTCATATTAAAATTATAATCTCAAATTTTGAGATAGTAACATATTAATTATATTGGGACAAGTAGGTACAATAAATAATTTATAAAAACTTCAGTCGAAAATCCATAGAAGTAACCAGAAAGGATCAACATATAGGATACTTTTTACAGCAGGAAGATATCTCATTTCTGAGTTTGCAGATTATAAAATAGCACCCAAATTTAATAAACATTTTTAACATTATAAGTTAATATATAAGTTACCTAAATAACATACAAAGCTGTCATTAGGTACGTCCGGGTATAGCGGCATCCCTTGATAAGTGTGTTTGCGCGCCGCACGTCGGTCCGGGATGTCACCGCGCTTATCTAATGAGAACTGATAATAACCCCTCACGATTTTTTCTTATAGCAGGTGACTTTTAACTTAAGGTAATTTATATATTAATTCAATTATTTTATATTAAAAGTATGCTTATAAATGCTTAAGAATCCACCAGAACCAAAGCTACCTAAAATCTCAAATCGTAAAGCTTAGTTATATAAAATAACAACAATTAAAAGATATACGAGTACGTATGTATGTACAACTTTATATAGCAAACAAACAAATGCTTTAAATTTTTTTGTTATAATATAACGTCCTTCCTTTTTCCAAGGCAAATTTCGTTTTAAAAATCCATATTGATTATGTTAGGAGAATTAATATAATCTAATTTGAAGATTTAACAATTCAATCACGAAGTCAGAGTAAATATAAGGATCATTGGAGTACTCCATTAAACGGACATCGCGAAAATTTTTAAAGAAAATTTGAACAAATTACCGATCTCCTACGAAATGTTCCTCTCCCTTGAGCAAAAAACTTCTTTTTTTAATTCATCCTTAATTGTTAGCCAGGACGATATATTCGTAGAGAACCAAGAAAATTAGAAATAAAATATTTAATATGTATTATAAAAGTTAATAAAATGTAGTGAAATTAAAATATAAATATATAGAAAGGTATCTAGTTGATAGTTGTCAAATTGTTGTGGTTATTTACTCATCCTTTGTTCACGTAGTTATTTCAATTAACTCTAACATTAAATGTAATCAGACCATTATAATATCTTTGCATTTCTTAACAACAACTGTAAATAAAACTAAATAACA
This sequence comes from Argynnis bischoffii washingtonia, assembly GCA_033884665.1. Taxonomy (NCBI): domain Eukaryota; kingdom Metazoa; phylum Arthropoda; class Insecta; order Lepidoptera; family Nymphalidae; genus Argynnis; species Argynnis bischoffii. The sequence goes on from CM066625.1 coordinate 5,322,765, forward strand.
TTTATTACACTCGTAAACACACACAAAAAACATACATTTTGTTTTTATCACGTCTAGTTTTTTTGTTACAACTGTAGTATACACATTTTTATCTCATTTACGTGATTTCGATGGAATAACTTTTTGGCGGCTAAATAACTATCGTATTTGACTAAATTAAGTAAATTGGCATTTGTTAGATTGTAAATATGCCACGAGAGTGTTCAAATTACCCGGACAACTTTTGTTATGTGTGTGGAGAATTAACTTTTGTGTTTCAGCGTCGAAAATTTACATAATTAATAGAAAAATGTTATTTAAACTATTTTGGTTTTCCTGTGCACCATCAAGACAATACTTGGGTTCCTCATGTATATTGTATTCATATATATCATGTGTGATACTCTTACTAGGTTGGACTTAAAAATCAAGACATTCGTCATTTGGTATAACAATGGATGGGACAGAAGGGATAGACAAAGTCACTATATAAGGAAAGTATGGTCAGGTCATGGTCCAATCATTCACTCCAGGAAGTAAGAATATTAAAAATGAATCTTTGATAAACCCTAAAGACATACATTTACCACCATTACATATAAAACTCAGCCTCATCAAAAATTACGTGAAAGCCATAGATAAAGATGGCAGTAGATTTTCATACCTGAAAGAGAAATTTCCTAAACTCAACGACGTAAAAACTAAAAAGGGAATATTTGTTGGTCCATAAATACACTAACTAATAAGGGACAAGAACTTTAAACAGAAACTGAATGATTATGAATAATTCCCCTGGAAATGTTTTGTTTAATGTCGTTCACAATCATACAACGGAAGATTACAAAGATTTAATGGTGAACTTATAAAGTTATACAAAGCTTTAGAGTGCAATATGTCCTTAAAAATACTTATCGTGGACTCTTATTTGCTTCTCTTACCCAAGAATCTGTATGCAGTCAGTGACGAACAAGGTGAGAGATTTCATCAAGACATTTTCTTATTGGAGAAGCGTTATCAAGGGAAATGGATTCCAGGAATGTCAGCTGATTACTGCTGGTTACTTGAAAGGGATCTACTAGAAGCCAAATACTCATAAAAATCATAACAATTTACTTTACAGTAAATAATATTTGTGTAAGTGTAAATGAATTTTGTATTTTTCATGAAAATACTTATATGTTTTGATATCACAAAGAAACTGAATGTGCCAATTTTTTCATTACCATGTTATTGTTAGGTGGCCATAGTATATTTGAAATATAATATAATTTTTGTATGATAAATAATGTTTGAATTTTGTAGACCAGTTGTTATTAAATTATTAAAACTTCTAACAAATCTACAAGAAAGTCCAGTAGAAAATAAAATTTTTGTGCAATTTTGCTTAAACCGATCCAAACATCGTCTTGTGATTAGTCTCGGCGATTTTTTCCGTTCAATTGAACTTATGAAGTCCAAAGCCGTCACTCTAATCATTATTTGATCTCATTACGCAACCAAATCTAATGAAACGATAATGAAGTTAGTGAAAAGCTTCTTAAAACATTTACATAATTTTTACTTGTTTAAAAATATCGGCTGCAATCAACTTGACTTTATAAGATTTTTAAATAAAGTTTTAAGGAATTTATTCAAGTGACGCAATGATGACATTCTAGATATTATTATTATCATCATAAATGTGTACTAAGAGGGCGATTCTATTAATGTATTCAGGGTTCTACTTCTGGAGGAAAGATTTTAAGTGTTAACACATTCATGGACACATGCAATACAGCCATTTCCTCATAGTGTTTTAGACATGGATCGGTGTTGACTCAAAGTGGATGGGCATAAAATGGCATTTTAAATACAGTTTTCGGATTATTCGTTGTATGATGATTATTCATCAAATGACCCATTGGTCAATAGAATTGAGGTTTAATATAATTTTTGCATATCACACATCCATACTAATATCAAAATGTGAAAGTTTGTGAGTATGTATGTATGTTTGTTATTCTTTCACGCCAGAACTGCTGAATGGGTCTGAATGAAATTTGGCACAGAGATAGATTTTAGTCTGAAATAACACAAAGGCTACGTTTTATCCCGGAAAAATTACGGTTCCCGTGGGATACATTTATTTTTGTTTTTCTAGAGGTGAACCCGATCGAAGCGAGGGTGAGCCGCTAGTACTAGTACTAGTACTAGTACTAGTACTAGTACTAGTATTCTGTTCATACACGCTTGAGAAAACCAGGACTTTTGACAGTCTTACGAGATCTCCTCTTACTAAGCCTTCCACCTACTCTTCCACGATATATTTTTTAACTAATCTTGCTTTAAGCAAGGTTTACATTTATTACGATATAAAAATACTCACTTTTTAAAATAAAACTTGTGACTGTCTATCACCAATAGCATCAGTAAATAACTTTATTTAAATAGAACTAATATCACTCGGAAACCAATAAAACTATATGAGGATGAAAGGCAGCCTATGGGCTATGTAGCTTACTGGCTCGTTTATTTTATATACCTTGTGAGCGGAAGGTACAATATGAGAAACCTTCGCGGACATGAGCAACTCACGAAAGATTCAATCAAGTAAATAAAAAATTTAAGAAAGGAATGTATATCATATTACCTATAGACTAACACTAATAAGACAAACATAGATTAATATTTATATACATACATATTGATATGTCTATATTTTCCGATAATATACAAATTAGAATATTATCTAAATGCATAGCTATCTCAATAAAAACTATTATTTTAATCCATGAAACAATAAATATTAATGGTAATAAAAGCCATTATCATAGTTTTATAACAGCTTTTCGCCATCAAGCTGTAGTTTGCATAATCTGTATGCTAAGCGCCGGCAAGTTACAATAGTTAGAGTAAGACTGAAAAAAGTAGTACTAAGCCTAACTTTTTAAATAATGCAGATAAAATCTATATAGTCTTATTACAGGTACTTATTACAGGTAATTTTTCATGAGTTTTTTTAGTTACCTTTATTTAATAAGCTTTAATTAGCTTTATCAGAGCTTACTGAACGTATGAGACGTGAGGATATCAAAACACTTTAAAAATAATAACCTAGAATAAAAAATAAAAGTAGCTTAGAAAAGTTATAAATATATTTAAATTAAAGCATTAAATATGTAGTGTGGTACTAAAAAAACAAGTGGAGTGCTTTTTACTTAGTTTTCATAAAGATTTTTATGAATAGATACATAATAAAAGTTTTGAGAAAACTGATTTTAATCTTTTCACTAATACAAAAAAATTTAAAAGTGAAAAAACATCTTACGTTGTACATTTTTTAAGTTCATATTACAATTTAAACGTGTTTGTTATTTCGAACATGTTTTAACTTTTCTTTCTTTATGAAGCATTTTACAGTTACAGTATATATCTTATGCACTTAGTAATATTACGAATATTTATACATTATACATATTTAAAGGTAATTTTAAAAACAATATTTTGGGACAATGACAGTGTGCTTAGTGGCTAAATTATAAGAAAATCCTCCGGAAACTAGAAAATGAAATGTTTTGCCCTTGACATAATTAGCTTTAGACAAGAACTTACATTATCACGATTGCTAACTGCTTAAGAATTTTGATAATGGTAACTGCTAATGTATAACTGGCTATTTTTTTTTATTTTACAATTTTTTTTTAATTTTTAATTTTCTATTTAAAAGAGTAAAAGCCTATCATAAGTTTATGACAGCTCTTTGCCGCCAAGTGGCAGTTTGCATAATCTATAAGCTGAAGGCCCGCCGGCAAGTCTACTTGAAGCCTAAAAACTTTAGATGTTATACGGCAACATTGAATAAGGATAAGTGGTAAAATGTCTTAAATATTATGGCTTCTTTAAATTATTACCATTATTAAAAAAGGGTGTAAGTTTGAGTAGCTTAAGTTAAAGAAGCGAATGTTTTAAAAATGTTGTCCTACTTAACGGTGTTCAAAGAAAGATTTCTTTGCGACTAATTATGCTGACAGAATATAAAAACAAGTAGTAACAATCCTTGCAGTAATTATTTTTACTTGAAGTAAATTCTGAAATTAAAAAATAATCTTTTCAGAGCCAGAATCAACACTTATAACATGTTAATATAACAAACATGCTATCATGTGATATTAATATTTTGTTTTACGATAGGTTAAGGAACGATGTCAAGCAGCAACTCTCAAGAATGTAATGAGAACAATTTCAGCGAACAGGCGCGTCGCGACCACGCACCCGCTAGTATTGACTGTGTCCATTGCGCATGCCTTCATTCGCCGGGGTGTTCTACGATATAAGATACTAGATATGCTCAAGTATAATTTTAATACAAAGAGAAATGTAAAAATATGTGCAGTTTCCTGCTTATATATAATTTTAAAATAAAAACTTTAAAAAAATTAGGTAAATTGAAACTATTCGATGGACCTTAAAACATTCATAACCTTAAAAAATAACGATAGGTACCTCTTGTTAACTTGAAGACTTTAATAATACTATATTCATATTAATGTAATGTTGTAATGGATGCTATTTATAAGGATGTAATGTAGGGAAAAAATCATGTTAATTTTTTGAAAGAATTATGTTCAATAAAAAGAATAAAACTCTGTGCTACTTTCCTTCGTAATGTCATTCAAAACCAGTCCTGACAAATCAAGTGCATGAATAATATATTTTTAATTTAGATTTCTAAAAGTAGATCATTATTTACCACTATATGTAGTGAGTTATAATTTGTAGGAAATCCTATTAGTTTTATTGTTGTGAAACTCAATTTTTGCCAGCTCCATACAGGAGCTAACATAATAATAATACCTTTTTTGACTTAAATACAAAAGTGTTACAAGACATTTTCTTAAAACTATATAATTTGTACAATCTTAGTTTAAATACATTAACGTCTGAACTAGGCCAAGCCTGTATCTCAGACCTCTTCCTATTACACAATTTATTTATTTACATAATATATAATCCTTCTATGACATATACAGTTTTTATCTATGCTTTACTCAAGTGAAATCGCTAACGATAACTAGTTAACAATAAATCTCAAAGTAAGTCGAATATTACTCAAATATATTATAGTTACAGCTGCAGTAATTTCTTTTTATGGTAAAACCACAGCACTTCATTTATTAAAATGTTTCGAAACAGATCCACGTATAAAACTTACTTTAAACGTTTTTTTTTAAATAATGTAAAGAGACTTGATTAAGAAATCCTTTCTTCAAGTATCCTTTATCGCTTCTAGTTACTGTTTGTTCATGATAACAGTTAACAGTGTAACGGCACGCTAACTTATACCAAGTTGTTAAGGATGCAATTATATGCTGGATTGGCAAAGGAGACGGTTATTTTGACGTTTTTAATGATTTTTGTACAGTATTTTTTAATGATTATACTAATTATAAGATATTGTTCATAGAAAGTTGTATTGTATCTAAAAAACGTAGGTTTTATTTTAGTTTTTCAGAAAGCTTAAACTAATATAGGGTATAAAATATGTAAATAAGTATATTAGGTTTAAAAACGTATTTCCTTAAAAGTTAGGATAATTTATTCCATCATTATTAATTGGGAACTGTAATTTTTATTTTGGATAATGGATTAAGCTCGTTTTAGATATTTTACATTATATTTTACATGAATACTTTTAACATTTACTATTTCTTATTACGAGTACGTAGCTTATTTATCTAAGAAGCAATAACAACAAATTAATTCATTAAAAAACTGTATAAATCTAGATACTACAACTAAAGTGACCACAACATCAAAAAAATAACGAAACTAAAAACAAACACATAAATCAAAACGAAGAACAATCCATTAACTGAATCAAAAAAAAATAAGAACAGCTGCGATTGGTTGTCTGCCGGCTCCGAATATGCGATTGGCCGCCGTACGTCGGGGAATTCGATACTTTTTAATAATGGCTCCTTTAGCTAATGCGATCGGCTTTATATTGTGTTTAGTATTTTATTACATAGCCCAAATGTATTCTGAGTGATTGTGGGAAAATAAACCCTTGTTACAGATTCGGTGGTTGGTGATTAGAGATTTGTTTTGACCAATGTTATTATGATAGTTTCGTTTTCAATTAGTTGTATTATGTTGTTTGTATACTTAATTATTTTAATATTTCTTTCCTCTTGAATAATAATACATCTATATATGACAACCTAATGTTAAGATCACCTGAAAACATCAATTTATTATAAGTAAACTCTAAAACAATCTAAACATATTTAGTTCGTTTTTAAATTTGAAATATATACATTACTTGTACATAATATTACTCCGCTAAGCAAGTCATCAGTGCTAAACATTTATTATGACGCGAAAGTGTCCATTAAATAGCAAACACTCTTTAACAGATAAAACAAATTGCAATGTGAGTATAAGTAATCTATTATCAGGCGAGTTATTCCTCAAATACGCAAGATACTCGAGCCTCTCATTGATGGTTCTGTGCAAACAAAAATATCGACTATTCGATAACGGCGAGAATCGATACTGACCCCGCGATACGGCAATGAGCAAATACTAGGTACGTAAGACGATAAAAAGTGAACGCGCCTTTACTAGGTATTCCATTCTATTATTTTTACCAACTTCGAATAGGAGTAGAGATTCGATTTGGATGTTTTTGAAGTGAAAACTTCTATAAGGTTTGGATTGAGTAAATTCATGAAATTTGTCATCGACATGGTCACGTGACGTGTTAACGTTAATATTCAAAGCGCTGATAGATGTCAGAACCAAATACCTAAATGTAAACAGTTTTGATTTACAAATTTTAATTTAAGATCAAACAATTAATTTAAATATCCAAAAATAACAACTGTTTGTTTATAGTTTTAAGTTTTCATTTTTGTCAGCAGTCCTCATGAGTCATGACTCCTTTTTTTTCTTTGTATGTATGTTTAAAACGTTATGTCATCGCCAATAGTGAACCTATTTTTTTGCTCCATAAACAAAAAAGCTAGCTTTATAGTTAACAAGTAATTTATTACATTTTTTTATCATAATAACTCCAATAATAATTTACCTCTATGATTCAGTAACTCAATCGTATCGTTTGCTTTTCATTTTGTATTTTTCAAAAATTCCTGTCAGAAAACAAAACTTAGTTCTTGAAACTGTCCAAAAAAGAAAAAAAAATATTGTTATTTCAAAAGTAAAATTTTTAACACTTAAAAAATATAATACTTTCTTAGATTTACGCGAGTATTTGACATTTTAAATAAAGCTATCTTTTCGGATTATTTTGCGTATTTATTTCCCTTAGTATCTCCCGTGACGATGATTGCTGTAAAGCATTCGAAACGTCGGGAACCAAAAATCTAAATAAATTCGCGAAATAATCCGAAAAGATAGTTTTATTTAAAACTTTAAAAATATCTTGAAAAATTTACATAAACATTGGTTACCCTAATTTTGGTGGAAAATTGTGCGATGTGTAGACGCTAGACGTACCTACATATCTACAAGAGCAAATAATATGTACAATTTGGGACCTTGAATGATTATGATGACTTTATACAGGTATGTCATATTTTTTGCTTTACGATTCAAAGTTGTCCTGCATATTTTAAAAACGTGTAAATATTGTAAATTAAATATGAATATTTAACTTTTATTACTTTAACACAACAAAAAACCTTCTGAGAAAAAACTATTAAGACACCAGGCTTAACTTGTCATCTACATTGAAAAATATTCTTAAATGGAATTATATTAATCTTGTACGTTTTAAATATTATTTTATCTATTTGTTAAAGCTGGGAAGAAATATTTACTACAGTTTGTGTATAATTTCATAGTATAATATATTATGTACATAAATATATCTATTTATAAATAAATGTAATTAAATATATTATAAAAGAGATAGTTATCATAATCACTCGTAACTTTCATCTAACAATGACTCGCGACAAAAATAATATGTAATACATACTATCACGATAGTGATGTACGTTATCGATACAAATTCTAATGTTTGTCTGTCAATAAATACGCTTTGTTTTGATGATTCGCTACATTTTGAGTATGAGTTTAATCAACAATAATCAATAGAGCAAATATTGTCTGCGGTAGTTTGTAGAGATGCCGAAATTAATGTTTTAATTGTCACTTGCGATTGATAAGGAACTAAATACACGCACCTAATCAATTAACTGGTGTGTAACAGTTCAAATGTTCGAAACATATTTGCTTATACCTTGTTTGTAAACATTTACTTACTCTTGCCTTGTTTATAAGTTACTTAACATCAACTAGACATCAGTCAATCTTATTTATTGGAACAATCGTACGCTTTTACTGACTTGCACAATGTTTCCCCAGTGCACCACTATTATAAAAATGCAAGTTTGTACGTGTGTGTGTATGTTTGTTACTCCTTCACGCTGAAACTGCTGGACAGGTTTGATTAAAATTTAGTACACAGATAGACTATGACGGATGACCTGAAGTCACAGATGCTATTATTATTAACAAAATTTGTCAAAAGCTGACGTCGACTGTATACCTATCTATACTAATATTTGTAAGTGTGAAAGTTTTTGAGTATGGATGTTTGTTGCTCTTCCACGCCAGAACGGCTGAACGGATCTGAATAAAATTTGGCACAGAGATAGATTAAAGTCAAAAGTAACACATTAGCTACTTTTCATCCCGAAAAAATGTACGATTCCCGTGGGATAGATTTGTTTTTGTTTGTCTATAATGAAAACAAGGTTTTTTTTTCAATGATGACCTATTTTTGACTGTTTTTAAAAAAGACAAAGGAGTTAAAAGATGGCACAAATATGATAATAATTGTACGTTTTTCCGTGATAAGTAGCCTACTTGTTGTTCTAGCGAAACGAAATATATTATTGTAAAGTTTCATTAAAATTTAATCATCAGTTTTTGTGTACTAAGGTGTATAAGTTACAATATTTTTTAATTATCCCACGGGAACTCTTTAATTTGCCCAGATGAAAAGTATTTAAAATGTTGACCGGGGATATAAGATATCACCATAAAAAATTTCATTTAAATCGGTCCAACAGTTTTGGAGATTAGTCCACACAAACAGACAGAGAAACAAAAAAAATTAAAAAAGTAACTAGATTAATTGTTCTATTTCTCTTCTTACATCACCATGACTCGGCTTTTAGCATTTTTTTCTATGTAATGATATTCGACCTCTACAGTTTTATTATATGTATAGATGAGTGATATGGTTTTGCTTCTCTTTACGATATACCAATTCATATACATACATTCCACGGTAATAACTCGAAGTACGCGGTTAGGAAAATCTGCCAAAAATATCTGTCATACTTAGTATAAAAATTTCATGAATGTGATAATTTGTTGTGTTAAAGAAGGATACGTCAACCAATACTTTCGTTTATAATATTGCTAGTGTTTACCCGCCGCTTTCCTGCTTTGTTAATGTATATATACACCTCTTCTATGGTTCGTAATATTAGATAGCCTATATAGCCTTCCTCAATAAAGTGGCTATAAAATATAAAAATAATATATGAAAAATTGTTACAAACAAACAAAAATCTCTTCACGATATACATTGGTACAGTTAAATAGATAGAGTATTAAATAAATATTATGTACCTTTAAAAATGCTTAAGCGAAAGTGTACTTTTGTAACGTGTAATAATTAAAAATGCAAGATGGCTGCAAGTCAATTCGGTCAACGCACTGCGTAGCCCTCCCTACGCTTATACTCATTCTTAAGTGGCAAGATTGAGTTGATATTAAAACTGTTTTGTAAACATGCAGTTGATTAAAATCAATAAAGTTGTAGTGAAGCCATTAGCTATCTATATGTGTTATTGTAGAGTTGGAAACAGTTATTAGGTACTTTTATATACATACTTTTTGGTTCTTCTTAAAATTTAGCCCCTTCCTTCGTACTTTAGTGAACGAAGACTCTACTTCAATCAAAACTTACTTATTGACGCGGACATGCACGTCCATCATTGCTTGACTTTACTTAAAATATGTACCAAATGTCGTATGTACCAAACTGTTTTCGTCTAGTAGATTCAGTGAAAGTAAGCTGTAAAAGAATGATATGACACTCGATAAAAAAAAAAAAACTATTTTCATGAGGTATCCCCATGGATCCAAGAAAAAAAAACAAATTAATTTTAATTATGGTACTTTTTTGATATATTCGTGAATAAAAATAGAGTTCAAGTCCTTTGTCTTAACTATAATGTTTATCTATACCACCATTACTCCAGCTTAAATAATAGTTTATCCTTTAGCTCAGGACCCACGCAATATGGTCTGTGACAGATATGGATGTTACTCACCTCTATGAAACAGAAGCAATTTATCGAACCCTGAAAGTTTTCCGTTGGGTAAATCATCATAAATCACTATGACGTATGGCTAAGATAAGAAAATATAAAAGTTACATATTAAATAGTACGCATGTATATATGTTCTATTTATATTTTTAGCCTTTTGATGCTCGGTATAAATAATAAAAATCTTTACATGAAATATTGAAAGTAGTTTTTGTGTAAAGTCTAACTATACTGATTAATGACTTTCCTTTTATTTACAATAAAGAAAATTACAAATATACCTACTTAATTATATGTTTATACACAAGACAAATGTACACCTAGTTATTACTGTATTGATTAAAAAAAATATACCTACTAACGTAGTCAAATGTTTGAATTTCTTAGGCAGATTAAAGCTATTATTAAAAAAGGCAAAAATAATTATTAACTTACGTTAGAAATGTTAAAGTTTTCGGTGATTTCTTACGGGAACTCACAAAACTATGTAAAATACAGGGCTAGTCCGAGGCCGGTTTCGTTCCGGCAATACGGCTAAGTGCCGGCTGGTGATGGATGGTGTTTGCAGGACAAATAGTTTTCAATTTTATGTCGCCACTCGCCGCTCGCTATCGAGATATTTCACTCACGAAATTGATATTAGGGACGTAATCTCAAAAATTCTAAAGCTCAGACTTATGTATGGGGTGAGTTATGTTGTTAGTAGGTAGGTATATAAGGCAGCTATGCGTATTTGTTTTGTAACGTTTCCTGCAATATTATATTGTTCTTTTTGTTTATAATGTTAACTGTGTTATTACTTTATAACAGCTTAAATTAGAAGAAATTGAAGCATATTGCAATTAACGATAAGTCAGCTTTATATTACTGAAAAAAATATGCTTTTATATTACAAAATAAAACTATCTTTTCGGATTATTTCGCGAATTTATTATGATTTTTGGTTCCCGACGTTTCGATTGCTTTACAGCAATCATGGTAAAGCATCAAAGCAATCGAAACGTCGGGAACCAAAAATCATAATAAATTCGCGAAATAATCCGAAAAGATAGTTTTATTTTGAAATGTCAAATATTCGCGTAAATCTAAGACAGTATTATGTGAACCAGTACGGACTGGAAATCGCAAACAAGATACGCCGGTTAGAAGATCTGAAGACGAAGCGCGCAAGATTATTAACATCTTTAACTTTCTTGAAGAGATGTCGAGATCATCGTCTCATTCCTACGTGTGTAAAAATATCTTCCAAAAAGAACATACGAGGAAGCGCTAAGATCGTAAACCAGGCAAGTTTTAAGTTGTTACGGACAGTGATTCGTCAAAACCGCCGCGATCTACGCAGAAACGACCGGGACATTGAACAGACGTCCGATAACCATGATTGCTGTAAAGCAATCGAAACGTCGGGAACCAAAAATCATAATAAATTCGCGAAATAATCCGAAAAGATAGTTTTATTTTGAAATGTCAAATATTCGCGTAAATCTAAGACAGTATTATGCTTTTATATTACTTTGTTAATTTGATATAAATAGCAAAAAGCTCACATTTTAAAATTGCTAAAGCTATTAAATATAGAAATAACAATTATTTTTAAAATGATATAAATTAAGAATATCTAAAAAAATACTGTACCATTTATCTCAAGTGAAGATCTGAGCGGTACAATCACTATATCTCAAATACAAATTATTCATCTCACAGGAAAATACATAATTGCAGGAAAAGATACAAGATTTCTTACAAAATATGATGACTAGATGATATGGACGGTTTTGCTTCGCTTAAGGTCCATCTAAACCTCAAAATACTTACACTTTGGATACACTATTCACTTACATATATGAAACATGCTATTTAAGAGATATTTGTGTTACTCTCCCATTCATAAAGATATCTCTGTGCAAAAATAACATCGATCTCTTGATCTCTGGTGTGAAAGAAGGTTACGAGCTCATTAATAAAATTATCTAAGGATGCTTTTAAACATTCAATCCAAGACTTAAAAACTGAAGTAATAACTAGCGACTCACTCTCGCTCCGCTCGGGTTCGTCCCTACTTACGTTTTAACGTTTAGTATAGATTTCTCAAAGATGAGATATTTTCCCGTAGTAAAAAGTATCCTATATGTTGACCCGGATAACCAGTTATCATCACACCAAATTTCATCAAAATCCCTCCAGCGGTTTTTCCGTTATGCGGTAACAGACAGACAGACAAAAATTCTAAAAACTATAGATTCAGCCTTTGTATCGATTATAATGACTATTTCAATAAGAATTTCCAAAAAATATTTAATGTATAGATTCGCTTCAGTTAGAACTTTATTATATGTAGGTATAGATTAATAATTTAAATTAATAAAAATATTTTTTTAACTCTAAATATCTCAGTTTCTTCTCGAAAACGTTAACACATACCATATTTCCGAGAAACAACAAACTCATAGTCAGGGCAAACATCCGATAACGCCAACACAAGCTAAAAAGGTTCCTGCACCCTTTCGAGCTAACATATTTAGCACCTATATGAAATATCTCCTCCTGCCTTCACTTAAACTTATAAGAAAATAAATAAATGTAATTTCTTTACTCGTGCTATTCACCGTTTGCTAATTTTAGCGGAGCTAGCATTAGTTCTTAATAATTGTGACATTTTACGCTAGTGTGTATTTTTTTGTTATAATTTTTTTTTTTAGGAAATATATATTTAAGGCTTTAAATGTAAATTCTTTCATTTACTGTACGTTTTACATACTTTGTTAAATCTGATTTTTTTTTAATTATAGTGAAGCCACACTTTCCTTCATAAATTGAAAAAAAAAAACTTTTAATATTTAATTAATTAATATGTCACTTGATGTTAAGTATCGATTATAAAAAAAATATACCTACTAATTTTATTCAATAAAACGTTAATTTGGATTTTTCATCTTATTATAATATTTTTAAATTATGCGTTGAAAAATTAAAATTTAACGCAATAAATAGGTACTAAGAACTGAATATAACTGAAAAAAACTACTGCATTCTACATCTTTATTTTTAGCTGGAGCTAAATAAAAGAAATATACATGATACATAAATTAACTGCCTCAGTGGTCTAGTGGCTAGCATATACGGCCGCAGATCCGAAGGTCCTGGCTTCGAGTCTGTGATTGGGTCACATTTAGTTATTGAGTATTTCCGTCAAGAACTTCTCAGTAACATCCCGAATTTGGGAAGTCGACGATGGTGTTTTTATCTGTCTGTGGCATCGTAGATCTCAAACGGACGATTTCGATGCGGTTTTTTTCATTTGAAAGCCAGTTTCCTTGCGGTTGTTCTTAGCTATGTTTGGTTAATGTTAGTCCAGCAGTGTAAGAGTATCAGCTCTTTTCCAAAATTATTTACTTTTTAAAGGTTGTTCCTTAAACTATAAGTATTTTTTGCGTAGGGGGTCTTTTAAATTTTTATATCCCCGTGCCTCGCTACCCGTGGTCCTGCGCCTTAACTCTTATTGGTCATATTGAGTAGTAGTTCCACCGAAGTATGAGAGTGACTAGAATAGAATGTTTACTTATGTTTGCATGCATACTTGTGCACTATAATATCTCCTGCGCAGATGTCTAGTCTCAATGGTATTGGCTGTGGTCAAAATGGGTCGAGAGGACATTATTACATACATGGCACATTTAAAATTATATACAAATGTACATAAAAAGCATATTACATAAGTGTTTCGTAGAATATCATCTATCGTTATAAATAATTAAAATTTGAAATGCTCTTTGTAATTTTTATTTTCCTTATAGAGACCACGAAATCGTTTTTTAGTGCGACATTAAAAGCATTTCGGTATCAAATAACTAAATAGTAGTGTTTATTATGTTAAACTAGCGGCTCATTCTCGCTTCGCTCGGGTTCGCCTCTAGACAAACAAAAATAAATCTATTCCATGGGAACCGTACATTTTCCGGGATAAAAAATAGCATATTTGTTATTCTGATGTATGAACTATATTATTGTAAAGTTTCACTAAAATCCAATCAGTAGTTTTTGTTTACTAAGCTGTATAAGTTACTATAGGTTTTTATTATTTTAACCATCCCACGGGAACTCTTTAATTTTCCGGGATGAAAAGTAATTAAAATATTGACTTGTTGGGATATAAGATACTACCATGTAAAATTTCATTTAAATCAGTCTAATAAAGTCGGAGATTAGCCCGTACAAACAGACAAACAGACAGAGAAACAAAAAATTGAAAAAAAAACTGGATTTGTTCTATTTCTCTTCTTACATCTTCCGGACTCGGTTTTTAGCATCTTTTTCTATGTACAGACATTCGACCACTACAGTTTTATTATATGTATAGATGTTCAAGTTTAACATATAAATGACTTGAGTAGATAGTAGTGACCCAGATGTGTGTGTACGAGTACCTACGTTTATTTAACGATTGTAAAGGTCAAAAGCTTGGTTCCAACTAAGGAAAAATATTTGCATTATACAGATATCTATATCGATTTAAACTCATAAATAATAGAAGATAATTAACGATGAAAAAGGTTGAACCTTTTTCTCGCTTTGTATATTAAAGTCAAAATAATTATTATCAACAAAGCAGAACGAGTAAAAAGTTTGTACATATGCAAGTTATAAACTGTTTTATAAAAAAATCTGTTTGAATTTTAGAGTAAAAAGTTTAGAATGTTTTAATTACTTTACAAGCAATGAAGTAGATATTTAAGTATTTATTCAAAAACTGAGAGCAACCTTTCACATTATATACTCATACCTACATAATAAATTTGCGGTCAATTTGAATAAAACGTTGACAGCTGCTGCATCGATGAAGTAATAGATTTATCATTCGCTAAAGAGCATTATGAAATCATATCCAAACCAGTTCCAAGAGATTTCGAGACGAGATGAACAATCACACTATGAGGAAAGAATAATAATTTGCAAATCATTATTATAATAAATATTAATATTTAAATTATTCTTTTTTATATTTTGTTACTACCGACTAACCCTCGTTTCGCTCGGGACCGTTCCTGGATGCCTTTTATTTATTTTTTGAGCGGCATCCTAATTCTTTTTCTAAAATAAAATTAGCATAAGTTACTAGTTATACGTTATAATAGTTATACTTATTCATTTATAGTGAAAGTTCCGTCAAAATTGGTCCAGCAATTTCAAAGATTAGCCGGACGAGACAGACAGACAGACAAAAATTTTAAAATTGTTTTTCTTATAAGTACGTATATAATTTGATATACATTTAGTAAAAAGCAGTTATATTGACATTACAGACAGACATTTCAATTTTATTTATCTGTGTAGATTATTAACAGCAATTTCTCATAGCTCTATTCATTCATTTTTCGATCCTACTAATATTATAAATGCGAACGTTTGTGAATTGTGATTAAACTTTTAATGTAGTAAGAAACATAACGCTGTGAACTTTTCGACCTTTTTACTATTATTATGATACAAAAGCCGTACATGATACGGGTGTTATATCTCATCATGTCTATTATTAGGATTTATTGGCAGGAGGTTTATCTATACTAATATTATAAAGCTGAAGAGTTTGTTTGTTCGTTTGTTTGGTTGAACGCGCTAATCTCAGGAACTACTAATCCGATTTTAAAAATTCTTTTTGCATTAGATAGCCTGTTAACTGAGGAAGGTTATAGGCCATATATCATCCCGTAAAAATGTACGGTTCCCGTGGAATAGATTTGTTTTGGTCTAGGGACGAACCCGAAGCGAAGTGAGGGTGAGTCGCTAGTATAATATATAACCAGAATAGAAAATAAATACTATTCAAACTATAAAAACATATATAAATAAATTTAAATAGCTAGCTAATGTGATGATATTTTTTAATGATAAGTTTCATTTCTTTCTATTAAAGAAATGTTTTAATTAATTCCCAATGTATTCCAATGTAGGCATGTAGCAATCCTTTGATATTAGTAAATGTTCCAAATGACTTGCTTGAATAAAGTCTTTCAAATTTCAATTTATCTTTTATTAAAGGAAGCTTTGAAAATATCTGTCCCTATCATGTCCTTTATGAATTGAAAAGAAAAGATTTTAACATGTACTGACACCACTCAAGATTTTCTACCGTTACAGCGAACAAAGAAAGTGTTTTATTTGTATTGTGCCCGACCAAAACACAATATCCATATAGCCTCTGACATAATATCACACGAATTCTACCAAGACCCTACAATAAAACGAAGGAAACCAACTCTCAAGAGATTCACAATAAAACTTATAAATGGGCTAAGAAATTTACGTTATACTAAATACATTTTAATAGATATTCGTTCTTAATATTATGTGGTAAAGGTGTTTTTATTGATTTTCGATGGTGTCGATGTGTAAATGACTTGTAAAACTGAGCATTGATGACTTGTGAAGATTTTGAAAGGTTATCAAAGTGTTTGGACGAAGCCCGGTAGCCCGCTTCTTAACAAGCTGAATGGACTGACACATTAAATCAATAAATGGAAAAAATACAATGCGCCCACACACTATGGGGTTGGTTTCCATTAAACAAAAGTTATATTAAAAGCAAAAGTAGTAGTGCCAATTAAAGAAGTGTTTACGTTATTTTAAACGTTAAAACATGTTTGTATTATATGGGCTAATTATATGCATAATATTTTAATAAATATTATCTAACGTTAATCTGTGTCGCAGCAAAAGCCGACCATTTCCTACACCAAATATAATGCACTACATTAAAAGATGAATGTATGGGCTCTGAAAATAAACTTATGTTCCTTCATTTATAGATGAATAAATTGTAAAGGACAAACACAATTTTTTATTTATATAAAGTAATCAATTGACGACACGTTTGACTTAATTTGTAGTGACCATACTTGCTGTTCCAGCGGTCGCGAGTTCGAATCCCGCTGGTGGCATTCACTTGTGTGATGAGCACGAATGTTTGTAAGCAAATCGTGGATATTTATATTTATATTATGTATGTATTTAAAGTTACATATGTGTAGTGTATGGGCTATCTGGTATCCATAACACAAGCCTCGTAGCTTACCATGGAACAAGAGGGTGATGTGTGTTAATGTCCCAAAATATTTATTATTATTAATATTTATTATTAAGTAAACACCAGATGAAAAATGAATGTTAGGTATAGAAACTTTACTAAATCTGAATTAATACTACTTTTGGGGTTTCCATCATTACAGATACAATAAAAACAAACAGATTATAAAAATACAATGACGTGAGTAAATGAAGCCGAGTCATTCATTCTTCATAGAAATCGACAGTATGTCAGTCGAGTGGTCAGTTTTATGGACGCAGTAAACCACCCGCGTAGTCCCACCTTGGTCTGGGATCGTCTGACTTATCATAACTTACGTCGAAACAACTTTATTTGTGGATGATAATAAGATTAAATAGTTAAGATATTTTGATGTTGTGTTATAATCGATATGCTACTAAAGATGTATCAATAGACAATTTATTTAAAATTATAAAACTTGATAAAGTTTTAGGATCTAATTGTAATATAGAGAAATTATTTAAATTTTTTACTTATCGAGGTACACTGAGTTCAATATAAATGCTTTAAAAGTCCATCCCTTGGAAAGGACTTTTTTATTAAAATTTATACATAACTTCCCTCAAAGTATAACCTATGTTTTTAAAAAGATCAGAAAAATTGGTTCATAATTGGTGAACGTATCACGTAATATACCTATACAAGAAGAATAACACCTGAAATCTACGCACTGTCTCCCTTTCAGAATCAGTAAAAAATTCTAATTTTAAATTATTACTGATCTAGTATAATTTTGACATCGAATTAGAATAACTATTGGACGAAAGACAGCGTTCTCTTTAAAAACTACGAATTCTTCTTTGATAGATTCAGACTGCATATACTCTACGTATAGTTAAATGAAAATGTACCTAATTATATATTTCAATACAATAGTGAAATAATTTAAAACATAATGTTTAGCTGTAGATTTACCACTTGAGTAGTAGTACTATCTTTTCGAGAATTTTGAAAGCTCAAAAGGGTTGCTAGAATGCATAGTACCTACCTAAGTTTTAAATATTCTAATCGCATACATATGTATTAGAAATATTGTTGCAACTATTTTCATGAATGCTGTAATCAAAAACACTATCAATTGATAAAGATAAATCAAACCATTAATCAATTATATTTACAGATACAAAGACATCTGTGAAGTACAAATATTTATTTTAAGAAATGACCAACAGAAGGTTCTTCCTATGACATTACTGCTTATTAGCAGATAGCAGTGGTTTCGCAGTCATTCCTTTAAACAAATTAACACAGACACGTGTTAACCCTTTTGTGCTTTATAGCTTTACGAATGTCATTGTAGGTTAGAATAAACTTATCTTGCACAACGCCGACAAAAGTGAAAATAACCGGCAGTAAAAGTATGCGATAAGTGTTTTTATTGATTTTTATGCACAATACTAGCGCCGAAAGGTACCTGTTCTATACTTTGTCGGTACCGGAAGTGTTAAAATGATTATTTGGGATGAATCTCTGAATAGATTTACCATGGGAATTTTTATGGCTTTGAAAGGCGTGGCGTTAGGTTAGGTTGCATTGTTGAATCAGCACAAGCTTACGGAACAAATTTGTAGAGTTATTTTTCAAAATTGTACTTTACCTAAAATGTGAAATTAGTTTTACATTTATATTCTAAATTAAATAAGTAAGCAATATCTCAATTTACATTGAAACAATAAAAACATCAAATATTTTTGTAAACTTAATTTTATTAACTCTGGAACTAACAGATGATATTACAAGTTACCTATCTAGATTCGAGGAATACATAATATGTATTTATAACTACAAGGATAAATTTAGCATGTAATTATATAAGCATTCGACAAACGTACTCTAAAGTGAATTAATTCAAAATAATTAATCTCTGATCTCTGAATTAAAAGTAATAAAACAAAAAAAAAATGGCTCATTTTTAGGATCCCAGTATATATATTGACGTGTCGCTGCAATTTGTCACTTACAGAGGTCATATAACAAGGCTCTACTAAATCACGCGTCATTCAAGGCGATCCGCATCACCAAATTATTACAGCCACATGTTAACAAAACTTACATTTATTTTGTCTATCTTTAGTCGCTTACATAACGTACAGTTCCGTATTCGAAGAGAATCGATATGATGTAATATTCTACCTCCTTAAAATTAGTAATATCATTACATATTATTACTATCGCAACTCAATATAGTGGGTAATGCGTACGTTTGCCAAATATAATATCATATCATTAATATATAAAATGCTAAATTGACACTTGTATATAAATATATATTCGAATGGAATGTGCGGAAGCGAGATAGGTACCCAATTACACCAAACACCATTATTTAGAATTATTATATACCTTAGCCTATATATACATCTTATCTACACTCCTAAATGCGATGGTCATAGGACAATAATTCCGTTTTTTTTTCTATCTATTAATCAATATATTTATTTATACACATTTGTTACACAAACATTGCACTGTTCATTCCACGATATGGTTACCTCTCGCGCACTCTTATACCAAATCTTTTAAATAAATATTTACAAACTCTATGAAATCGTACCGCTATAATTGTTCTCTTCGAATAATAACTAAAGAGGTATAACATTGCTTTTAAATAAATCTAATATTTAATATATACCTATTTACACTTTATAATCGTAATTTTCAATAAATTGTTAAACCTAAACATCATATATTATTAATAATTCGTTTCATATTTTATTTAAATTAACGAATGCTTTTTAAATATCTGCCTTTGTAGATGAATAAAATTCTCAATCCAATGTATAAACAAAAGATTTCAACGCGCGAATATAATCAATTTATCAAAACATCGATAGATAAACCCGATAAGGGTATCGATTGATCGCATTATCGCCGCGATTATTTGAAGCATTATGTGATACAGCGTGCTTATTGTTTTGGGCGGAAAGTTTAGTTATCATTGTAAATTGAAAAAAAGTTTCCGATTACGGTTATGTTCTTACGTATGATGAAGAGAACAGCCTTAAAAATATTGTTAAAACCGAGTATTTCGATCGTAATTCTAATTAGATTTGGTATACGTGTGCTATGATCAGTTCAGAGGACTCAGAAGGACACTTCACATGAGTCCCACAGATCAAGTTAGGCCTAACTTTGCCGCCGCTCGGGGCGCGCCACTCGTGCATCGAACAACTACCTACTAAAATGCGCACAACGACTCTTAAAATTGAAAATATATACACAAATAATTTATAGGCCCCGAGCGACGATGACGATATCACAAGAACACAAATCACGCTCACATGAGTCCGAATATGAGATTAGAGCTGGGTTGGGCGTCGGCGTCGGAGTCACCCACGGCGCGGCCAGGGGGCGCTGGGGGTGCGGCGCGGCGCCTACGCCAGGGGATACTGTCACAAGGGCGGCTGCGCGTGCGCGTGCGCGTGATGATGGTACAGCGGCGACTGGTAGTAGTTGTCCGCCGGCGCATGTCCATATCCGTAGTTCACGTCGTACATCTTCAGATCAGATTTCGTGTCAGCGCCTGGCAGCAGTCGAGTGATACTGAACGGATGCGGCGCAGGAGCGTATCCTGTAGGTTCCTGTTTCAATTGTGCATAATGCTCTAGAGCGAGCGGTGTGTGCTCGGGCAAGCAGAGCTCAGGTGCTGCGTGCAGCTGTGCAAGCAACTCGTCGCGCATCTCCTTTTCTTCACCAGTGCCAGCGCCTCCGCCAGACTTTTCATGGCCGTGTTCTCGTTTGTCGTGACCGCCACCGTGATGTCCATGGGTTTGAGCAGCTTTTTGTGCCTGGCGGAGAGATTCCTTCTTTTCATCTTTGAATCGTTTTTGTCGTCGTAAGAAGCATCCATTTTCGAACATATTCCCGCTATCAGGATGTAGAGTCCAGAATGAACCTTTACCTGGCTTGTCGGGGGTGCGCGGTACTTTAACGAAACAATCATTGAACGAAAGTGAATGTCGTATAGAATTCTGCCAGCGCTGCTGGTTCTGTCTGTAGAACGGAAATAGGTCCATGATGAACTGATAAATCTCCGAGAGGGTGAGCATTCGCGATGGATTATTCTGGATGGCCATAGTGATCAGCGATATGTAGGAATACGGCGGTTTAGCATGCGTGTAGGAGCGACGGTAAGTCTTGTCGTTGCGGGCGCGTTGCAATGCTGAAGTCGGTGAAGCAGCTTCTTGCTCCCGGGGAAGAGTGCCATAAGGAACGGCACCGCCGCCGCCCATGCACGATGCCATGGTGCTGGGCGGCGAGTAACCGACGCCCGGCGATCCCATACACGAGCCGCCCGCGACCATGTTGTTGGTGTAGAGATTCGGGTACGGCTGGGCTGGCATACAACCCATACCGTTCACATAGGGTGGCGCAAGGCCCGGCGATAGTGAAGACAGCGACGCGGACGTCGGCACATCGCCGTACGACAGCTTCTGCGAGATCATGGCTAGCGCATCACCCGCGCGTGCACGCCGGCCAGGGGCAAACACTCGCACTGATTGAAAGAGTAAATAGAAGCCGGGGGCCCGCACTCCCCTCCACGGCCGGCCATGGGAGCTAAGGGGGCGGCAACATTCGAGCCACGCCCCCCGTGCGCGCGCACGTCACCCCCCTCCCTGCGTCTCTATGCCCCGCGCCGTGTCGACTCGCGTCCGCCCGCTAATAATACCGCAGCTCGGAAAGATAAAAACATGGAATAATCATAAGTGCGTTAGCGGGAATGTGTAGTTGTGTGGAGCTTTGAACGTAGCCTGCGAACTGTTCTTCAAACGTACGTTGAATGTCGCGGCCTTTTACTCGATTACCTACTGCACCATTCAATTAGGTCTAATTACCTGGTCTTTGTGCTCAGTGCTTATATATTTATACTATTTTACTAAAAATAAAAACATCTATAGAATGTAGAGTGTAGACAAAATAATCTTACCAGCTATTGTCTTAATTAATTATCCTATACTTTGTTGTGACATTTGATAATGACCTAGTTTTGAGCCTGTCCATGATAAGATTTTAATATTTTAAAGCTTTTCGACTGTGTTAGATTACTATCGAGAAACGATTGAATTTGATTTTTAAAAGGTTTTTTGTTTTGTGAAAGACAAAAAAACTTTACTAAAATATCTTTTAGCAACTATTATGCACTTTTTCTATAATACAGAGATTCTTTTTTCTATTCTGATAGCTTATTAGAAAGATCTTTATAGATTTTTTAAATTACTTTAATATAAAATGTACTCATCTTAAATAAAGTGACTTAGGTAAGTACTGTTAGTACTTTCCAAACTAGTGTATATTTTTTCAGAAGCATTGTTAGAGTCACAACTTTAATTAACCGTGTGTACAATTAATAAAAGTATCACAACTAAATTATAAATGTTAGGAAAAAATGATATGTTTTTTAATTTCGAAATTATATGAACTTAATATTTATTTAAAACATAGGTACTTTTCATATTAAAATCCATAATCACGTAGACTAGTCTCTTTTTATGGCAAGTATATAAGTACTTGCCATAAAAAGAGACTTAGATATAAAAATTCGCTTCCGGCGGAATAACAGCGTAAAAAAATGAATTACGTATGTACCTAAGCTGTTTTATAAATTTTACTATTTATTATTATTTTACTTAAATACAAAACTCATTAACTCCTAACACAGTATCTTCTTTTTTGAAGAGTTAAGGTTTAAGCGTTTTTAGAAACGTTCATTTAGGTATATTAGGCTTTTTATTAACGCAAGCTAACTTACGCTAAAATATAGATATAGGTATTATTTGGGGATTATTTGTAATTGCTATCATTTGATTGATTTATGATTAACAACACAATGCTATACAAACATTGTAAACTAAATCTTTCTATTTCCTTAGATCTATCGATCTTCAAGCAACAACAAATAAATTAAGCAAATGAGTCGCATTACTACAATTCTCCTAACGACATACATTAACTGAGTTAAAAATAAAAATCAGATCAAAAATAAACACATTAGACTATCCAGTTTGTTGTATAGGTAAACAAAGTGATTAGTGAAAGATACTTTCTACAAAAAAAATTAAATTATACATATTAACTAGAAAATTATTTTATAAATTGAAAGAGTGTTGTATACAAAAAATATTTCCTGCTTATCAATAATTGTCTAAGCTGAATACTCGTGAAAATTTTAAAATGTCGTACGTTTTATTTATTAAGTTCACAGATTTCCTTATTTCAGGTTTTGATAGCATATAAATATTTTGTTTTAACGCTATATTTCTTTAGTCGCTATTAGGTAAAGGGTTTGGAGATTGCAAGTTTTATTTTCACGGTTAGCTATGTTTAATACATAAATAGTAGCTTGCTACCTCCAAGATATTCATTTAAATTACATAGCGATTTACGTTACGTACGTACGTTATTACGTACGCCGTACGCGTATTTTGTTCACAATTTCATGGGTTTTTTTTTTCGCGGAACCCTGATTTTTTTTTCTAATATAGAAGTAGCCTAAGTTACTCCTTATAATAGCAGGTATCTGCCAGTAAAAGTCTCGTCAAAATCGGGCCAGCCGTTTCAGAGATTAGCGGGAACAAACAGACACACAGACAGACAAAAATTGTAAAAATTGATGTTTTGGTATATGTACCGTGTATACATCCACATGCATTTAGTAAAAAGCGGTTATTTTAATATTACAATCAGGCACTCGAATTTTATTTATCTCTATAGATATAATTAACAAAACACTAATAAAATCAAGCGCCAACAGACAAACTGATATTTTCTTTTAGATTTTTAGATCGATAAACTGTAAAATTAAGGTCATGATTTTCATTTAAAAAGCTAATTTAAACATAACAAATCAGTTATTATAATTTTAATGACAGTCAAGTTAGTTAAGAAATGTCACGTATACTAACAAGGTATACTTATAATACAATATGGGCTAAGTAACTATACTTTTTTGTTAAAAGTTTTTTTTGAGGTATGTAATAGAATCTAATACATTAGACATTAAGATAGTCTGTATGTTGGCCCATTGCTTCAGAGCACATTTCATGATTTTTTTTCAATATACAGACCTACGTATAGTCCATATTCACACAGTGTTTACATTATGTGTCAAAGCGCAGAGAAAAGCCAGATATATTTGGTGATTTTTTTATAATATCTAGGTTTTAGAGACTCCGAAAAGATATAAGGAATATGTACAATTGTACCTACATATTTGCTTAGCTACTTATACAGGTAAATAAAATTGAAGTGTCTGTTTGTAATGTCAAAATAACAGCTATTTACTTAATGCATATGAAATTATATACGATACTCAGAAAAAAAAAACACATTTTTTTTGTCTGTCTTTTCGTTCCGGCTAATCTCCGAAACAGTTGAACTGATTTTGATAGGATTCTCACTGGCGGACTTAGTGTTCCACTAAAAAAAAAATTAAAATGTACCTAGATATCCGAGCGAAGTGAGGGAAAGTCTCTAGTTTATTATAAATCAAAGTAACATAACACAAACTGCTATCTATCTGTATGAACGAGTATTACCTACCTACTATGTACTTTGACAGTATTACACCTACATAGTTTAGTACTAAATAAGAATAAATAAGAAAATACATAATGTCCAATAGGTTAACGGAAACTGAGCGCCACATAACTGTTACATTCCACTTTGTCCTTCATATACGATACATAAACTATAAAGATACTTTACCAAGAATCAGGGTACCATTACTAAAAAAGAAATATATAACCAATTTTATAAATTTATTTAGCTTTAAACTCTTTTTTTTCTTCAAATTGTCAGAGCGCATAGTATAGTTCTTACTATATTTTATGTTTTACCATAATGCTACGATTAAATAAAACATTCAACCTATGATCTGTACCGTTTCAAATCAAAAATCAAAAGAATGGTTTTTTGTCAATCTGCCTTTTTAATTAGCTGAGTTAATTCAAAGATACATCTCCGTTCATCTGTCAGTCTTTGTTTATCGTGCTCTATGTAAAATACACACACACACACGCACGCACAGGCCTACACACACAGACACACGTACACTTGGTCTATATATGTTGGCGGTTAAACATAATATATTAACAAGCGAGGAAAGCTACAGGCAATAACTACTAAATAAAGCAAAGTTCTATATAATATAATTATTCAACAAAATTTCATCACAATTGACAGTTCAAAGTGGAGGACACTCATCGCAACTCGACACCGGATCCAAGCTAATGGCCAATACGTGTTCCTCGCGTGTAACACGAACTGCATTGTATACGCATTGGTCATATTGAATGTCTTATTAACCGAATATACATATATAAAATTATATAGGTACACTTTATGAAATTATATAAGTTTCCCTTCGTACTAAAGAAAGGAAACTTTTTTTTAATCTACATTTTTTTATAATTGTTATATTAAAAACAAAAATAATGGTTTTGATAAAACTGGCTATGCTTTGCCTTACGCTAGTTTAGAAACTAGCGTAAGGCAAAGCATAACCGTTATTTTTTTTATTTAGGCAATTCCACACGCATTGGTAGCCCAATGGCAACGCGTTCGCTTGGGTAACCGAGTGAAATGGTTTCAAATCTCGGGTCTCGCATCTCTGATATTTTCATGTGTGAATCATTTTCAATATGATTACCACTTCTCTTACGGTGAAGGGAAACGTTGTGAGGAAAGCTGCATGTCTGAGATAACTTAACAAGTTTTCGAAAGGCATGTGAAGTCCGCCAACCCGCATTTAGCTAGCGTGATGGACTATGGCCTAACCTCCCTCGTATTGAAAGGAGGCCCGTGCCCAGCACTGGGACGTCAAAAAGGGCTGAATACAGGCAATTCAACAAAATAATTGTTTGTTTGCATGAAAAGAATGTCTGGAGCTATAGAATTTCTATTGGTGATTGTAGAATGTCATGAAAAAGTCTAAACTCCTATATTTTTAAAAAGATTTATCTCTAAGAAGCTAGATCCCTACGTTGTTACGAATATCTACGCGCCTTTCACAGCAACTAGTCTAAAATATAGTTATAGAAGAGGAAAATTAAAAATCTTCATCTTACAATTATTCTAAAACTCGACTCATTGTATATATTTGCGATGCAGAGTAAGACTTGAAGAGGTATACAAAACAGTTAATTAGGTAAACAGCTGGCGCCTATCTTGGCAACAATGCTAATTACCGCCATAATAACGCAAACAAAGTATCGCTTCATGCCTACTACTGCATTTTGTTTTGCTGATGATATTCATTTTATCTCATTACTCACCTAATTTAGTAAGAACCGATCTAATCTATCCATATATATAACGAAAGAGTAGCAAGGCTAAGTTTGTACATTATACGAAAATTGATTCTTATTACTTAAAATCAATATTTAATTAATAATTTAACAATATACCTATTGGCTAACGTTGAAGGAAAACTTCGCGAGGAAACCTGTATGTCTGAGAGAACTTAAGCTTAAGAGAAGCTTTCGAAAGACATGTGAAATCCGCCAACCCGTACTTCCCCAGCGTGGTGGACTATTCATTCTTATTAGGCACTAGCTTCCTGCGACTCTATTCAGATGTAGAGGTATTTATGATTGCAGACCTATATATGTATAGGGGTGTTCTGTCAAGAAATTGTTGGCTATTTTCAGTGATATTGGCCGTTGTGGCCGAAATTTATGAAAAAAAAAAAAATATTATCATATGCAGAGTTTTGCAAGAACTCATTCTTTTAAAATTTAACTTTGAATCTACTACAATTTTATTGTGTAAGTATATGTAATTGACATATTCAAATAAAATCTTTCCAAATCACAATAAGCAAAAATAAACTAAGACTTAGACTTTCATACATCATCAAAAACAATGTAAACATACAGAAATAAAACTTCATACAATATAATAATATACTTTATTTATTTATTTAAAACGTAATTACAAAAGAGGTTCACGCATTAACTAACAAAGGCGTAGAAACCTTGACCACCTTACACCTAACAAGATAAGCCAGGTACATAAGCCGAAGAGTATCAAAGCCATCACGTTCATAATCGCTGTCTATATCCCATTGTTAGCAAGATTGAACTAAAATTGACGTGAGAATTTGCTACAAAATGTTGACTTCCTTCGAACAAAAGCAAATCCAGTCACTCTAGAAGACATTAGCCTTCTCTTGTTCCCGTTGATTCGCTTGCTCTTTAATGTCCGTGCGTATTTTTTGATGATAAAATAACTAATATAGTTATTTTTATCTATAACTAAGTAGTTACTGGTCTACAAGCTTTAACTTTTTGCAACGACTACTCCTTAGGAGCCACTTATTATTACAAGCTAAAGAGGACTTATACCACTCCTCCACTGATAAACAATTTCAATGCAAAAAATCATTTTTATGCTTTATTGGCAAGTTAAAAAAAATACACCATTAAAAACACTTTTACATTTATAATAGACAAGCCCTTGTCTGTGTCTTCACTCGTATAGATTACTTATATATAATTTATCCTTTCTTTAAGATCATAGAGTGATGTAAGTTTATAAGTTTTCTTAATAAATAGGCTATAAATAGCATTTTTTTTTATATCGGATGAGTACTCTTGTTTAATCCAGAAAAAAAAATTAACTCTCCAGCTTTATACATAAAGTGCTTATCTAACACATTTTATGCTTAATTATGAAGTTAATATTTAATTGAGCATAAAATATATCTCTAACACATTAAATAAAAACGCAACTATTTTGTATATTATATTGATTTTTACGAGTAAACTTATTCGCAGATCAATCATATGGATACCTTAAAAATAGATAATAAATAATCTAAAAAAGTAGAAAATTATCAATTTCAAGAATACTCCGTACGAAAAGAATACTGGTCTCTAATTAATTAGATTAGATACTTTAGTTATTGATGCTTTACAAGTAGCGCCATCTAGTGTTGAAGAGTTTGACTAAATAATAATCGACATAACAGGCATGACTGAAGTTTTAAATCAATTAATCGAAAACAAACATTTTAATAAATATACATAAAAATACTGCTTTAATTACATTTTAAAATGTACATTACAATTATAAAAGAAATAAATAAATATAACAATCAGCGAAATTTCTGATGTTATAGTTTATTATCTTTGTCCAAAAATTAAATAATATTTTTTGATTTCTTGTATTATTATTATTGATTGTTTATTGTTATTATGGACGGATAAAACTTAAAAAAAAACCGTTGAAGTAAATTTAGCTTTTTGAAGTACTTCTTTTGGCACGTTTGGAAAAAAATATGAGAGTAAAATTTTTACGATGCGCGCGCACACCGACAGCCAAAAAGCGACATGATGAAATTAGCTGCATTCCTTTTACAAACAGAAAGTTGTGACATACGGGATGAAATCTTTAGCTATTTTTATTCTGTTACGCCAAAGAAATATAACTTCTTACGTGCGTACATAAGTACGTAAACACACACCTTTTGTTTTGCTTTTATCAATGCATCCAATATGTTCATTCAAAGTTACGTAGGATAAAGAAATTGGACCAAAGGCACACAAAGATAATAAAAAACTAGTTTTATAAATTATCTCTCTTCTTTATTATATTATGTTAAGTTTAAATATAATACCATAAATGCTACATGAAAAGATTTCCAAACTTACATTTTTTATTCAGCATAAACCATTAAACTCGTGGGAGGAAAATACTTCAGTTCTGAGAATATATAGCGAACTCTACGAAATATTTTTCTTAT
Organism: Argynnis bischoffii washingtonia; assembly: GCA_033884665.1. Classification (NCBI taxonomy): domain Eukaryota; kingdom Metazoa; phylum Arthropoda; class Insecta; order Lepidoptera; family Nymphalidae; genus Argynnis; species Argynnis bischoffii. The sequence continues at coordinate 5,351,941 of CM066625.1, forward strand.
TTACATTAGTAGTGCAAATTGGAATATGAAAATTGTTGAAAATCTGCGTTTCATGTTTTATACCAATTTGCATGTAAAAGAAGTTTAATTATGAAACTTATTTCCCTAGAGGCCACACACCGAAACCTTTGCCTTATAAGCATGATCTACAAAGAGTCGTAAGTTCGGACAAACGATTTTAAAGACGCTGTTCCATCGCCAATTTAATGCGAAGCTAAAAATTAGATAACCATATACATATATACATAAGAAGAATTTTATGCGAACCACAGATTCAATTGATATGACTATTTTTGTTTAACACTTTTCCAAGGTGTTGTGTTCTTTAGTGTTGGAATTAAATTCATATATGTATAACAGTAAGGTTAAGGAAGCCGGCTAAATCGCGAGTAAAAATTGTAAATAATAGATATTCATTAGATTAAAGTCAAATTTGAATAACTCTAGAGCTCCATATAGATGAATTTATTTATTTAAAATGTACGATACCAAGTCGTGATAGTACAAATAATACGTGATATTTAGCGTTTTAGTGGAAAGCCAGCTTCACATACCCACGGCACACCATTAGGCCGATATTGACTCAGCGTCCAGATCGCGACCAACTAAATTCCCCACGCTTATGTGAAAATTGGTCGAAAATTCGTGTTTCCTTGCGTTGCTACGATCGCACTAGCATTGATATTTTATGGCAAAATGTATGACTTCATATTTTAATTGTGATATGCGACAGTTTTCATAGTTTACATGTAAAAAAAGAGAATTTCATTCAATATATAGCATTATATAAAATTAACGTACATATAACTATAAAAAATATAACTTAAAATGTTATCTGTTAGTTTATATTGTAAAAAGTGTTTTGTTGGACAAAAGAAGTACGTACTTAATTCTTTTACGCAGAAATCTAACAAAGTATGCCTATATGTTTCAATCTTTATTCGTAGTGACAGTTTATAAGCAGGGAATCCCCTGTGATAGTGATATATCCCGTAACATATAGCAAATCCAATAATATTTGCAATAAAAATGTTTACAAAGTTATGTAAGTTAACAATCCGAGAGACAAAAACATATGAAGTCTAATTTCTCTGTATAACAAAAGATCTCATAATATACGTATTTTGAATTCATCTTGACCGTTTAGTGAGTAATGCAATAATAACGCAAATAACTGTACGGGCAGTGGCCCACTCGCAGTCGGTACATACTCCACACGAGAGCACTTGCTGTATAAACACGTGATACATGTTTAAGTTAAAATGGATTCGCTAAAAAACTTACGCTTCAACATAAATCAAAATTTTGATTACTTTATCATTATAATGGTGTATTAAGTATAAATAACTATTTAAAATATGAAAACAAATGAAATTACATTAATACGAAGTACGGAAATGAAATTATGCTGTTACTCCTTAATTGATACTAAATTAAAATAAATGAATATGTCTATATAGAAATAATTTTCTCAATTACATATGTAGTTGGAATTGATTTTAAAAATCATCAGCCAACATTAATTTTTATATGATAAGTATTGAGTACTTCTTTAAACATAAAATTAAAACTCTATACTTGCATAAAGTCTTCGGCTCAATGTATCAAAATATATCAAAACCAATTATAGTAGAACAAACTGACTCTAATTGTATTAAAAATGCGGAAATGCGGACATTCATCCACAGATGACACAATATGGTCTAAGAGCTGGATACACCACTACCTTCACCGATCTGTTAACCAGATGAAACATATTTTTTATAAAAGAAATGAGTAGGCAAGGCTACCTAGTGATATTCTTTATATTATTTACTATCGGTTAGAACAAAATTCGGCTCGTCAAAAAAAGAGTGAAAAATAAAAAAATAAAAAAAAATGATTAATTAATTTAAAAATAGCCTTTTATACGCCTAAATATTTTAGGCGTATTTATCTATTATTGAAACTTTACAAAAAAAATGTTTCATCTGATTAACAGATCGGTCAAGGTCGTGGTGTATCTAACTCTCCGGCTAAAAAAAACCGGCTAGCACTTCTTCATTCAGTAATGACTTGACGGATTTGAATAAAATTTAGGATAAAGATAACTTATGTACTGAATAAATTCACAATTACCTTAACTACTATAATTATTTATTATGTATGACGTGTTATCCATATACTACCGACATCATCTTTGATGGTTACTAATCTTGTGGGCGTTATTAGGGCTCAAATAATAAAGTATTCAATGCTTAATACACAATTTAATCAGGGAAATCACAATGTTATAAACTTGAAATGGTAATTCTAATGATTTAAAGCTAGCGGGTTCACAGCCTCCGATCAGACTTTCACATACTATAATATCAAAGCATAACTCTCTATGATCAACCAACGTTACTAAGCCATGTATCTCCAGTGAATGTCATGATGGCGTCTCGAACCCGCTCGAGACGTAGTCTCTACTCTAAATTTAAAGTCATTTTAAAAGCAATAAAAAGTAAACTAAAAACATAGTGACCTGAAATAATATTAATATTATTTATAGCAGAAAAACGTAACAAAATCCTCCTCCGTCATGTATTATAATACATAGATGTGTTTTTGTGTATATAGTAGTATGTTCTACTTGCATATAACTGCACTTTAGCCTACTTTAAAACACCATCTCTACCAAAGATTGACTGGAAGAAATTTCTTCTAGAGAAAAGGTCCACTTTTGCAAACTAATTTTATTGTATGTTAATTTCTGTATTACATTTTAAGTATAATAAAGAATAGTGCATGGATAGATACATATTTATCGATGTACCTAATACCTATGTATTGTTGTGGCATAGGTAGATCTACAAATTGCAAAAGATAGGCCACATGATACGTGATACTAAAGGAAAGTGGACTAAGACTGAGTGGTATCCAAGAAATGGCAAACGCAGACAACAAATTAGATGGGAAGATGAAATAAAACTGACAGCAGACCCAAACCGAAAGAGGGTTACTCGTGAAAGATATCAATGGAAAGGGTTAGAGTAGGCCTTTACCAAGAGGCATACCGTAGTCAGAGACATTCTATAAAGCTTTGTATTTACATTTATAAAAAGTTATTTTTAAGTTTTTACATGAATATGTTATGTCTAGTTTCGAAATAAAGGCCTTACTATTAATACTTATGTATGTACTACAAGAGCAGAACAAGAACAATGTATATAGTGGTCTATTAGTACACTTCTTTGCTATAATCGAATGTTAATAAAATGTTTTAGGGTTTTCCGACGCCGTGGGTGGCCCCATCATGCCACTTAGCGTGTCACACAAAAAATACCATCAAAATATGAAAATATCATACTTATAACAGGTAAAGGCGTCAGTGGATATTCCTATGTAAATATTTTGGGTTTGTATTTATAATGATTCGTTAAGACATTTTTATTATGATTATAATCTACAAAATTTAATTATCATAGACGATATAATAAAATCTTAAACGTATCTATTTTGTTATATATAGAACATTTAAGAACTAGTGTCTGCCTAGTGTTGGACATTCGACTAGTCATTATTGAAAATTTGAGGTAAATATATGTGAATAGAATTTACTTATCTATATAAAAAAAACTGTTTCCAAATTTTTGTACTAATAATAGCTATTAAACTAAAAAATTGATTGATAAATGGAGGAGAAAAAGGCACTAAACTGTTTTGTCTTTGCCTATTTAAATATAAATACTTAACTTTATATGAAATGCACTTATATCAATTAACAATAAGTATAGATATTGTGCAAAAAATAAACTTGTAATATATATAAATAATACCAAACATATTAATTTACTTTTATTTAAAATGTAAGCGACTATTAAACGCATATCATTAACCACAAAATCTTATCCTCTCTATTCTCATCACTACATTTTGTTTTCCTAGGTCAGGTACGGTGCGCCTGCACAGGTACGGTGAAACCGTCCCATCTTAAGAGGCTGTTTCCTTTCCCATTTCAGACCATAATGTTATAACATTTCATTGTAAATCAAAGACTACGTGCTTTCAAAGATTACTCTACGTTTGTTTGTTTTAATAAATCTCATTCGATATTTTTCGATTGTTAGAATATAAAAGACAATTAATGGTTATATTATGAATATAAACTTCCACTTTGTGTGGTAAAAGAAACTAGAAACTACGCCTCAATATTTATTTGTGGATATTTCTTAGATAAAAATGTATTCTAAATAGTCATAAATAAGAAGTATAGTAATATTAACAAATGTACTTAAAACAATATCAAAATTGCTCTACATTCATAATAACATTCGAAGAAATTATGGCTGTAATCCCTATCTATTGAAAATAAGTACACTAGAATACGTATAGCCATACTCTGTACTCCAGTTTCGACTGTACTTAGTGTCCCACACTCGTAAAGCCCTTTTAAATCATGAACGAGACCAACCGCGCGTACGCACTTTAAAAACAATTAAAGTTATGCCATGGACCGTCAGATAAGGAAGGTTTATATGATGGTGAAGTTTTTTATATATATATTTTTTCATTTTGAAACAGAATTAAATTTAGGCCTTAAACTACTGCTTAAGATTACTGAAACTTTTAATAATAGATTAGTTACCCATGGGGTGTACTTAGTAAAAATAATTGTTTAAAGAATATAGTATATTTATGTACTTTCACCAGTCTTTAAAATACGAGGTGTCTAATTTTATGTGTAATCCAACAATCAACAGATCATTGTATAGTATATATAGTAAAAGGAAAAGAAGTCTATAAAAAATTATCTGCAGTTTCAATATCATAAACTAGCGGCTTACCCTCGCTACGTTCGGCTTTGCCTCTGGAAAAACAAATCTATCCCACGGGAACCATACATTTTTCCGGGATAAAAAGTAGTCTATATGTTATTATGATGTATAAGCTATTTTATTGTTAAGTTTCATTAAAATCCATTCGGTAGTTTTTGCGTAAATAAGAGTAACAAACATCCATACATCTATACACCCAGACATCCATACATTCTCGCAAACTTTCGCATTTATAATATTAGTAGGATAAATAGTAAGGATAATAATCGAAATAGTAGTTACCTTGTTTCGAAACTGTAAACACTGCGTCAAGGTAAACTTTGATGCCTGCAAAGTATATTAAGTTTAAACAAGGACAAACGAAACAACCAATACGTTTTCGCAATTATGGAACTAGATGGTGCTGTGTGTTAATGTCCCAACATATTATTATTATTATTATTATTAATTTTAGTAAGGACGCAACCATTTGCCATTACTAAAATCAAACCTGCGATATTTGTGATACAGATCTATAATAACTGCATCATCGTGTTTTATCTACCGTCATATAAACCAAGCGAGTCGATTCGCGAGTCGCTAAACCAGCATAATCCGGGACAAGTGGCCGCCTCGAGGGAGGCCTGGGAACTTTATTACCGCCGCCTAATTCCCTACTAGTGGCTTAAGGTATGTGGAAGGTATGCAGAGGGCGAATTGTGGGAGAATATAAGCAATATTTGGTTTTTATGTAAGATGATAATTAATAGATATCACGTATCTAAGCCTATATTTATTTTTATATACATTTTTTTAGTTAAAAGATACAATTTAAAATTAATTTTATTTCCCTTTTAAACGTAGATTTTTTCTTAAAATTTATATGTATATACCATTTTAACATATTCAATACAAAAAAGTCTTGAAAATTGCTTCACCATGGCCAAGCCATCATGAAACAAATAAAAACATACATTCCCCGCCTGACCTCCTCCCTTTTTAAATTCCATCAAAACTATACATATTTCTCATATTTAACCCTCTGAATACTTTCAGAATAGTGACCTTAGAATAAAGTGGTCGTAATGCAGAATTAATTAGCAATCGCCCTAAAGCAAAAGTATTGTTAATCCCGTATTTTGCGGTTATCCACGAACGAAGCACGTTTAGGGGTTGGGTAATAAAACAGCACTGATCTCTATTATTGCTTTTTAGTTACGATGTATTCCAGAGATTACTAAGAATAAGTAATAATCAAAAGAGGCAAGAGGGATATGGAGATTTTGTTTGATATATCCTTATTAATGGAAACAAATAATTTTACACCATGTACTTTATGACAAAATATATTATCAAATAAAAACTTCATATAATAACGAGTATTGCTAAATAAATAAAGTGGCATTGCATGACATGACAAATTGTTATGGGCTGCTGTTGCTAGAATCTACAAATTCCTGTTCATTATTTTTAAGTCATTATTTCTTTACTAGGCATTTCTTTACTAGGCAGTGGTAGCCCAGTGGTAACGCGCTCGCTTGGGAAACCGAGTGAAGCGGGTTCAAATCTCGGGTCTCGCACCTCTGATATTTTCATGTGCGAATCATTTCCAACATGATTACCACTTCTCTTAACGGTGAAGGAAAACATCGTGAGGAAACCTGCATGTCTGAGAGAACCTAGCAAGTTTTCAAAAGACGTGTGAAGTCCGCCTACCCGTACTTGGCCAGCGTGGAGACAATGGCCTGATCCTCCTCGTACTGAAGGGAGGCCCTTGCCCAGCAGTGGGACGTTAAAAAGGGCTGAATACATACATACATACATTTCTTTACTGGCTTCATTATTAGATACTGCTAGTGCTATTAATATTAGTAAGTTAATATAAATGAACGTTTCGAGTGCAACTCGATACCGCAACACTTAACTTAGTCTTACCAGTAACACGTCGCCTGGTGGGTATTAAATAAATGTATGTTCTGCATAATATTAATAACTAACGGCTCATCCTCGCTTCGCTTGAGTTCGCCTATAGCCACACAAAAACAAATGTATTCCACGGGAAAAAGGATAAAAAGTAGCCTATTTGTTATTTTAATGTATGAACTATATTATTGCAAAGTTTCATTAAAATATAATCAGTAGTTTTTGTGTACTAAGCTAACTATCCCACGGGAACTATTTAATTTTCCGGGATGAAAAGTATCTAAAATGTTGACCGGGGATATAAGGGGCCACCATGCAAAATTTCATTTAAATCGGTTTAACAGTTTCGGAGATTAGCATGTGCAAACAGACCAAACAGACAGAGAAACAAAATAATTGAATAAAATCTGAATTTGTTCTCTTTCCCTTCTTACATCCCCCTGTCTTGGTTCTTAGCATTTTTTTTCTATGTACAGACATTTGACCTCTACAATTTTATAAGTGTATAGATGATTTATTTTCTGTTTACATTACACTTTAAAAATTAATTCAAGATAATTTGCTTTCACTGAATTTTGTTATAAACTTTTATTTACTTTTTTCTTTATAGGGTCACGCAGCAGTAAAAACGTTCTTTTCAATAATTTTAATCTGTCTGTGTTTTCCATATTTACGAGCGACGTATTTCCGACTTTTAAGTAAAAAATTACACCGACTCTAAAATCAAGTGCACGGCAGTATGGCAGTGAACGGTAAAACATACATGGTTTTTGTTGCACTGTTTGTGTTTTGATTAGTGTGTTAAAAAATGTTATATATATATATATATATATATATATATATATATATATATATATATATATATATATATATAAACTTGAAACACTTGTTAGATACTCATTCAAAATCACTCTATAAAATAAAAATTATTAAAATTTATTCATAATAGGTAAAGATTATCGCATTTCATGTGAAACATCCTACACTGGGATTTCGAAAATATGTTATTTCTAAAGATTAAATTTTTCCTTTATATAAATTACAAGCGTTGTCATTGGCTTAGGTACTGTGAAATACTAGTATCTCAACTGGTATCACTTGTTATTTTTTACTTATAATAACTGTGTCTATAAAAGAATATGTACTTTTGTTGTTTCGTTGCTGCGTGAAAGCAGAACAAAAAACAAACACACATATTTTTGCGTTTGTAATATTCGTATTTTTTCTTGTGCCCCACAATCCAATCATTTTCGATGAACCTAAAATAAAGTATACAAGATAACTAAGCTATTTATTTTAAAAATCCCACACCTCGTTAAGAATCACATTAGTCCAGGGGGATGCATCTACAAAGGGGTAGTCGGGGAGAGGGGTGTAAGTACACGGTAGCCTGACGGGCGTTAAGTGGCTCTCGCACTAAAACCATCATAAACTTGTCTTGCTATGAAGGTACAGGTGCAAGGGATATTGGAATGTTATTTGAGCTAACACGAAATTCATATCTGTACGTCTTTAGACACCTTGATAATTTTGTTGGGATGGATTCAATTGCCGCTCGAGGCAAGTAGTGTTTCTATTCTATGTTTATATTTTATAAGTTAAAAAAACTGACATAAAAATTTTTTTTGCGGTGTGTCTGTCATCATAAGTTAACAAAGCATCGCAATGACTTAGATTCCATCGACTGTCTCAGACCTAGTAACTAAGGCTTAACTCAAATATTAGTTAGTTTTAAAGCTCTATTTAACATTAACATGTACATATTTATGAAGACATCACTTTTAAAACCAACAACATTTGCCAAAATTAATATGTCAAGGGTTTCTCTCGTGGTAAGTAAGTATTTATTTATAAAATGGACTATAAGAGTGATTTACTTCTGGTTTACATATATGTAAATTATATAAATAAAATTACACCGTATTGTAGCTTAAAAAAGAGTTGCAATTAAACTGAAAAGTAACAAAAATATTTTTTTTAAATCTTCTTAGTTGGCTTCAGACATTTATAAAGACAATAAATTTTGAAGTTAAAATTAACTGTTAATTATAATTAAATTAATTATATATAATTTGAATTAAAATATTTTTTCTAATTAAATGTACCCTGCGTCTGTACTGGACCACCCGAGATCGAGTATTCTTGAACTCTTGACTAGTTCTTTCTAGCGGATACTCTAGGCTAAGGAAGAAATTTAAAAAAAATATGAGACCGAGTTCTAAAAAAATATATATAGTATTATTAGCCTTATGTACCCAATATCAGAAATAATACTTTTAAATTGTCAATAGTTAATTATGTACCTACCTTTATTAAGTTTCTAAACTAGTTATTATTAAATGGAATATTTCAGAATTTTTCATAACTACTATGAAACAATAAGACTGCATAACTGAGAAAAAATAACAGTTACCATCGGGTTTGTTTCCCATATAAAAAAAAAACATATCTTACTGAGACCATAAAACCATAACTTATCATACTGAGAGTGACTTTTTTCCAGATTTCAAATGGGACCAGCACAAACTCGTTTAGGATCTTGGGTCATGACAAAACCCTAAGCTTTTCCTAAAAGCAAAATTTATAGAAAAGAATTATAGAAAAGTACCTATAATTTTGCTTCTCACTAAAATAGGTAGGTATCTACTTACTGCTACCTTGGGTGTGTGTTACTATTTGTTTCTACATATAATATGTTTTTCTCTCCCTCTCTGGAAACAAGTATTATTGATCGGGCTCTGCCTAACACCTCACAAACTTTTGATGCGCCTGATAAAAATATTCTAAAAACCGTCTAGTTGTGAAGTACAAATGACAACAACCCCGAAACTCATATCTTTAACAATGCCATAAAAGGGGTGTTTACTTTGTCTGACCATAATCAACCCTTGATAGAAGGTAAGAAAAAGTAATAATTGTTTGTGTTTAAATTAAACGGGGGCAGGAACGTAAATACTTCATGGGTGGTCGTGGCTCGACTATGCGAAGATTTGGAGGCTGTAAACATTTGTAAGGCTAGTGTTAATTATTTAAAAAGAGGTTTAACCTGTTTTCTAGTACTTTTAGAATCCTTTATTGCATTTTGCATATTTTTCAGGTTGTAATAAGAATTATTGCTTTAAAATATATGTAGACATAAGGGAGACTCATTGCTTAGATATTATCAGTTGATCAGCTTATAAAAATATATTATTGTTTTTATAAATATACTAGTTGACTCGACAAGTATCGTTCTGCTCAGAATAAATGCTTGTGATTTTTGAAATCATACAACAACATATTCAGCTTATGTAGAATTTCCCAACGCTCCGGGCAATTTTTCCAATTTCTTTTCTACAAACCTTATTCAGACTAACGTTAAAAATCATCCGAAACAGTCCAGCTGCTCTCAAGTGATGTAATAACTGATTAACAATCATTTTTATTTATACAAATAATATCACTGAATTATAAAGTGACTCTACAAAGAGTGTAACTTTATAAGCCTGCAACAAATATAGAGTAGTTTTTACTTAAAAACAGTACCATACGTCTATTTTTTATGGCCAAGAAAGTATTTTTAATGTAGACTATGTTAAACACTTATCTATATGCAGGAAATTATTATACTGATTGAATGCTCAAAGCGATTCGTCACATGATTAATTAAATTAAAGCCGAATAAAAAATATGATAACGCGTGGCCGGCACTCGCCCTCTTCAGCGTTCACGGCCGACCGATTTCTGAATGAGGCGCTCTTTTGTGAAATATATTTTTAAGTGTAAAAATAGCATTTCCCTAACACGTATAAAATAAGGTTTATTTTAGCATATTTAAATATATCTGAGGTTATCTGGTAACAATGTTCAAAGGGTCGTAATCGAACTGCAATTTGTTTATATTAGGGACTTAGAAGATAATAGCAGGCGGTTTGATTAAAACGATAGTCTTTGAAAGTGTTTAATTGATTTTCCCACGAAAAATTGCATTCGGTTCAGCAAATATTATTATCTAATAATGTGAGACCACTTATTTTATGTATATTTTATTATTAATTTGTTATCTAATACCTACGTACAATGTACATACGTATCAGGTATATTAAGGTCCTAAATAACGATTTTAATATTGCCAATATATATTTTTAAAACAATTAGAAGCAATTAAATTTTAATATGATATTAACACCCAGTGATAAAATCTATTGTAATAAAATCAACCCGTAAGCAACCCGCTGCCTTTAAAGGCACCTGGTTAAGCGTATTACGACTCATCCCTCAACTAAATAGATTCACCCTCTCGATCCCACGCAACCTTGTGAAAATATAATTATAATTATATGCACACGTTCGGACTTCCGTAATTTTTTATGAGGGTAGATTTACTATAGCTGTCATTTTGATGTGCTCTTTTTAGTGTTACCAGTATTAATATGTAATTTGTCGGATGGTTTCTGGGGTGATTGATTAAATAAGTGTGCGGGAAAGATAAAGCGCTGAATGTAAATGACTTGATGCTATCATTTAAGCGAGTCATGCTCGGTTAACACTCGCACTACTAGTTTAATGACTGATGCATATTGTAGTTTTTTTTTAATTTATATAAGGAATTCTGCTCAAGTTTTAAATTACATTAGTTTTTCTATTATCTGGAACTTTACTTAATGATATGTCTTTGTAGAGCTAAAACTTATTAAACGACGAATACTGTAATATAAATCATATTTAGTATTTACATAAGCTATGCGCAAAATAAAAAAATGATTACATTTAAGTTTTTTTTTACTATCAGATCAAGGGCGAGACCTTTTTTAATGTTTTAAAAAGATAATCAGACTTGCACTTCTAACAAAAAATATAATTTTCGTTAAAAAAATATTATTATAATTTTTTGGAGGAATAACCAGGAAAACTAATTAAGAATCAATAGGTACAGAATTAACAATAATGAATATTCAGGTCTGTGGTGTGTATAATAACAAAATGATAAAAGTGAACTCGCAGACAGCATATACGAATCACCCTCGTCAAGCGGTCTCTACACAGGTGGGCTTAATCAAATTATACAAATTGCACCATACAATATTCATCGATAGGGAGGGACGGGAATCGATAATTTTAATAATTATATATAAATGTGTCCGGACTGAATTGTCAGTAATAGAAGATAGAACAAGTACAGTTGTTCCGTTTTAAGACAATTTTTTCAACTATTAAAAATTACCATCTTTTACGAGATATATGATGTAGAAAATACATATTAACATATGTAATTTGAATAGAAATAAATTTAAATAAGAGTTAACCTTTTTTGAAAATTATGTTTATTTTGGATGTTGGTAAAAGCGATTTCATTGTCAGCTTTTTTCTAATTCGATATGTCTAGACGAATTTTTAGATCTTTTATACTGTGCAAGTTAATAATTTAGGTTAAAAAATAACTATACTCTGGTTTGCTTTTTATTTACAGCTTTTAAGTTTTGTTCTAACTGGACTAAGAGCTTTATTATCTTAAAATATTTAAAGATATCAGTTGTATATATCTTTGCCTCTTTAAAATTTTCATTTGAGTACCCCATTCGCCGCAGTCGTGTTAAAAGAATGCAAGCGAAGCCGTAAATACATAGCTAAATTTGAATATACCTACATATATAAATGTACCTGTAGACTGTAGTCTTGTAATTTATCGCCAGAGAGAATCACATTTAATTATTGTATTTCAAATAACTTTGATTCTACCATATGTCAATTAAGGTAATATTTTATAACATTAAAATTACGACATTAAAACTCTACAATACTGAATGCCAAAAAAATATATCACAAACCAAAAACAATTCAAAAAAACGGTTATATTTCAACAGTTTAACATTGACGACACGTTTGTAGTGACCCTACTTGCTGTGCCAGCGGTCAAGGGTTCAAGTCCCGCTGGGGGCATTCATTTGTGTGATGAGCACGAATGTTTGTTCTCAGTCATGTGTTTATATTTATAATATGTATGTATTTAAAGTTATACATGTGTAGTATATCAACTATCCGATATCCATAACACAAGCCTCGTAGTTTACCATGGAACTAGATTGGTGCTGTGTATTAATGTCCCAATATATTTATTTATTTATATATTTATATTTAAAACAAAAGCTTACACCCGTTGACTTTAAATTTCTATAAAATATCACGTATCCGCTATCGACATGACAAGCCAGCACTAGGACAATCGACAAGTGTGATTAATTCATGTTCAATAATGAGGTCGAGCTTTTTAGCTCGCCGCGAGCGACCCGCCATTGATTTGGGCCCAATTTGTCGCGCTGCGGTCCCTGAATATTTGATCTGTCTGCGTAACGCTATATTTAATTATTTAAATTATAAGTGGAAAATGCTCAGCATTTATCATGCGGTTAATTTATAAAGTTGTGGAATTTCATACGCTCATCTATTGTCAGTGTTGTGGCAGCTTTCGTATTTTTTTTAAATTATTCCTATATAAAAATATGTAAATCTTTATTAAATAATAAATTAATAATTACTCAATAATTGATTGGGATTTAAGGATCTGTCAAACGTAACATCACCCCACGAGACAAAAATCAAGTAATCTCAAAAAGGCTACAATTAAAACCAACCTCATAAAATATAGACACTACAATTTCCCCATAATCAGTGAAATTATTAAAAAAAATCATCCTTTCCCACCATCAAGCGATGTACGGAAGTTCCCATCGCATCGCACACGCAAGATGGCGCACGCGGCCGACACGCGCGCGCTCATACAAAAACACGAAAAATAAAGGAAACAATACCCTATGTTTTCTCACAACACAAATTAGCCGGGGGCTAGGGTTAAAAACCAATTGAACTATCATTACTGAACTATATAAAGACTTCAACATTTATATTACAAATACAGGGTTATTAAAAATTAGACACAGTGAAATTTTAATGATTTATTAAAACCTTTACCAGTCAAATAAATTGTGACATTTGAGACAAATAATGGTATATGAGTATTATAAAAGAACCACGCACCAAAAGACGTGCAACGTGCATAATTAAATCTAAATCTACGAGACCTTTTATTTGGTAAAGTAGCTTATTTTAAAAGCTTAACAAATTTTATAAAATAAATACAGGCAATTCTGTTAATATAGAAAATGTCACATATTGCTCATTTATCGCTTTCAGAAAGTTCTAAAATTAACATTTTATAATTTTACAAACTATTATTATATTTAGATTTAAAAATTCTAAACCAAAAATGATTAAACATTAGTAATTCTAACAAATACAAATATTGGGCTCAATATCAAAGCTTATTTACTGAGCAATGTGCGACATCTTTACAGTATAAATCGACAATTTTTTAGTCATATTAGGTAATAAGTACCATTTTTCGCCATTAATATTAGTAATAAGCAGATACTAGAGACAGCATTAGGAAAATGGCACAGTACACAACAGTTACTCCTCCAACTACACATGGGCGGACATGATTACGAATAAGGCACCATTATTTATTATAATACGATAATTTAATTACAATTAATTATATACATACGTTATTTTAATTATATAATATTATATAGTATTTAGGTTTCAGGATATACAGAAAACATATTAGCGTAAAGGCGATATTAAAATGTATACAGTTTAAGTAAAAAGAAATATACATAATTTTAAAGTTTCAACGTAATATAGTCTTACTTAACAATAATGAACATTTTAAATTAAACTTTTCCTTTGATTTTTTTCGCCATTTTATTTTTTGTTCAAAACGATTCGAATGCCCTATAACTGTAGCAAATCGGTGCCATTATTTCAATTTATTGTATAAAGGCGGTCCCTCACCGGGAGCATTCGTATGTAATGTAACAGTTCAGATTCAGAGTGAGGGAGAAGTACTGAGCATATTAATATTAGTAATGCTAAGTTTTTCTCCCTCACTCTGAATCTGAACTGTTACATTACAAGCGAATGCTCCCGGCGAGGGACCGCCTTAATATTTTGTGGGTAGATACAATTTGCAGTAACTATGATTTTTGAGACATCAAATATTGTAGTCTTTCCCGTTACCATGTTTACTATAAAGCATTCGAAACGTCAGAAATTACAACATGCAATCAAAATAACAATAAAACTGCGAACAAGTCAGAAAAAAAAATTACATTTAAAATATCATATATGTATGTGTATGTGCAAATATCTATTAAGTAATATAGTTTTTTTTTATAAAATTTAGAAAAAAATGACGACAAAATATAAAAGGAAGCATACTTATTACTTACAAATTAACACAAAACCTGACATTCACATTTACAAATCCAGTACAACACAGTAGTGAATGTGTATTATTAATAAGTTAATATATCTATATATTCTAAACTATACTTATTTCGATTTGGTATACAACTTATATGTAATTAATAAATAGGTTATATCAGTCTATACTAGTTGTCGGTGGTTAGTAACGGGGAAAGCAGTATAAAATGACAAACAGTAAAAATGTTATTAATAAAGAACAGTTGAAAATACACTGTCAAATATTTTACATTATTATATAATTACAAAAAAAAAAGTTCATATGATTAATTCTATTGCTTAATACTTTCTTACATTTACGCGAATATTTGACATTTTAAATAAAACTATCTTATCGAATTTTTACGAGGATTTATTTTGATGTTTGCCGAATGTAACAACTATACCTATGTGACCTTTGAGACGTCTAAAACCTTAGTCTCTCCCGTGACCATAATTGCTGTAAAGCATTCGAGACGTCGTGAATCAAAAATCGAAATAAATTCGCAAAAAATCCGAAAAAGATACTTTTATTTAAAATTATATTCATAATTATATTTCTTATATACCTATATGTCATTATACAATTTTGTCATATTAAGCATTCGGTACATTAATTTTTTATGCAGCATTTCATTCTATAATGATTTGAGTAAGAATTAATTATTCTATAACATTATTCTACAATGTCTTTATACTGTCATTTTCATTAAAAAGTTTGTCATTGCAAAGTCAATTTCCATTTTTAACAATTCCACTCTAACTAATTAAATTATTCAATTCAGTGAAGAACTCGAATGTCGGGACGTTTTTAGAAAACTACGTTTCTATTATGGAAGAAATGAAGATATAAATGCGTCTACGGACTAGAATGAAGGATTGACTCTAGACATTCTATAATCGCTATCGCTAATTATGTCATTCCCTTATATTATAGTTTTCTATTAGCGATTGTAGAAGAAAGGCGTAATAAAAAGATCTCTACTTCGTTTTTATAAATAAGTAATAACTTATGGTACCATTGTAATTATCTACTTATAGATATTATAGGTATACATTTCTTTACATTATTGTCTACGTAATAAATGAATATAATCTACATTGCTTCTTTTTGAGCAGAATTGACAGACTATTGCAAGTTACAGATGCAATAACAATTTTACACACCAATTTAATCAAATAAGTTAATAATTAATTATTTTTAAACATTTTAAATACTTATTTATAATATATAAGCCTAGTATGCCTTATGTGATTATGTGATAGCTGTATTGGGTACACATTAGCTCTAAATCTATTTAAAAAATGGAAGTCGTCAATTCAATTCTCGTTTGGAACTTATTTTTTTATTTAAACAAGCAAATATTTGAATCTTATAAGATTTTTAGTCAAAAACGAGGCGCTAATATAATAGTTTGCCCCATACATAATTTTACATAAAATGATGTCATACATTATTTTTTCATCACACGCTTGCTATTAATAGATAATTCAAGATAGAAAAGCTTGTCACTCATTTTTCTACTAGGTACAAATAAACGTACTATTGAAAACTAAATAGCGAAGACAATTTTCATTTAACTTTAATATTTATAACTAACTAATTATTAATCCCTTTGTATGACTTTATGAAACAACGTAATGTCTCATGAGAATTATTTATATTTCAGTATAAAAAGTATTTTGTATTACTCAAAAACATAATACACATAATCAAAAGTTTCCATCGCAATCTATTCAATATTAAACAACCAACATCCCAACATGTCATAAACTTTCACGGTTATATTTATTTTTTAAATAAATAAGGAAACAAATTTTCACGCGTATCGAACTTGTGACCATTGCCTTACCAAACGATGCGAATCAAGTACCCAATGTGTCCTGATGGCCGTTTAAAATACACAACACATATTACGTGTAATATATTAATTAACGTTTACATGTAGACAGACAAACATCAATTACTACTATTTGAGTATTTAGACAGTGTATTAGTTATCTGGCATCACACAATATTCACAATTTATTCTTAAATCGAATCATGCTAGAGAATAACGATTTATAGTTTTACTACAGCATATAGTTAAAATAATTTCAATAGTAGTTAGGTGTATAATGCCATTAGCATTTAAGGTGATAAATCTAAGAAAAAAATTACAAAAGGCAAAAACAAATGAACTCTATTTTTTTTTTGTAAATGTACTGTTTTTTTACAAAAGCAAATTTGCAATAATAAAAGAAATAAAAAAAAGCCAAAAAAATGTATACGACACACAGATTCATGATAATTGGAATGACCGCAAAACTGAACGACCTTTACGAATGTCAGCAAATAAAAGGTGACCTTAGCGAATAACAAAATCAAAATTTTTATAAACGTTTATATATACGTATGAATGTAAAGACTAGTAGCTCTGCGTATGAAACAAACAAAATGGACGAAGATTAAGAGAAAAATTGATAGTGTGAATTCTTCCTAATAGAAAATGACAATATCAAGGTGTCAAAAGTGAGTTTGTTATTAAAAGAATCAACAATCGCGTCTTTAGATCGAGGAAATTATACCCACAAATGTATTCGTAAACAGCTTAGAGTGAATTACGCAAGCGCTCGTAAAAAAAAAACTACTCGCAATACTATAATTAGGCTCATATACGAGTATATACATATAATCAAAAGTCATGGCCGCTAGAAAAATTATACAAGAAATAAATTTTATACTTCTTATTATTGATTATAATAATATATAAATAAATGTATAAATCATAAAAACGCTGAATAGTGCAAGTAGATAATATATGTAAATATAAATAAGCAAATTGTGCATCTTATAACAATACGTCAAACAGATATTAAATTATCGATATATGGTAGGAGAGCTGGTGAACATTTTAGGGTAGGTTCTTGAGGCACTACAGAAAATTTTATAATTGTCCTCGAGGGACCCCTAAATAAGATAGTCGAGGTATGGCTCACGGGTAGCGGCAGGGTTGCTAGCAACCCTTGAACTTTTTTAAGGGAAATTTCTTTATTAAAAAAATTGAGGCGGTTTGAAATTTTTATATCCTTAAGTTAGATATTTAAGGAATTAAAAAATCAAAAAACCAGACCAATCAGTCGAGTCTAAATGTTAACCTGACTGGTGCAAAATGGTTTTTTTAAACAAATGAATAATGATGCCTCAAGGCAGTTTGGTGTTTTTGGAGAGAAATTACTTAAAAACAAATAATCCCAAAAAGCCAGATTATATTTGAAAAAAAAAAATCAAGGGTTGCTAGGGTGTCGCTGCCCGTCAGCCATACCTCGACCATCTTATTTAGGGGTCCTTCAAGGACAATTCCAAAATTTTCTGTAGTGCCTCAAGAACCTACCCTAAATTGTTTACCAGCTCTCGGACTAATAGCGCATGTAATTGATCACATAATTAAATAAAATCACAGCAAAAAGTGAGCAAATTTAAAAATTCGTGATTTCCAATCATTTTGTAAGTACGTAATACCGTTCATAGAGAAATTATAGAAGAAAACTTAACTGCGATTATGTGCTTAAATTTGATAATTTGTTGCAAAACAAAAATGATAATTTTGTGCTCATTAGATCATAATTTGACATTAATTTGTAATGCAATAAACAACATTATAGCAAAAACTGATAAAACTTTAACGTAGTGCTAGGTACACTGAGATTCAACACAATCTAACAAATAAAAATCACACCATGGCATTACAAATAATACCTAAAATTTCTATAAGAAACTATTGCTTATCTTTTTGCCATATTATGCTTAGCGACAAAGATTTATATCTCTAGATGTGCCCGTGATTCCGCGTCTAAACAGGGTTATGTTTTTTATGATTCTTTTATTTATGCGTTTCCATAGTAACTTAAGGAATTTAAATATCAAAATACGAGTGTTACGCTCTCTCATTAACATAGAAAATTGTGCACTAGCATATGTTATGAAAATGCTCTTTTCGCAATAAAAAACAGACAATAGTGTATAATCGTAAATAATTTTATAAAGCGGATACACATCAAACACACAAACAACACAGTAACACCTCTCGCCCTACAGGATTTTTATTAATTAATTATTGAAGTATTTCCTTAAGAGTTTATTTTATCGTTTGATTATAGACAATTTTACAAAAACAAAGAAATCATAAGCACATGACACACTGCTATCTAAGAGCGACTGACACGGGATGTGTGAACTCACTCATCTCAAAATACACTTTTAACAGTTCTAAATAACCGTATTTAGGGCTAATCTATTGATCTAAACCTTTGATTAATGGATTTAAACAAATCCGTAATCGCGTAGCATATAAAATGCCAGAGTTCGATTCGCTACAAATCAGTTACAGGTCCGAATACGACCGTTGGGTTGGTAGTATTGGTCAGATTGGTCAAATTAGTCAAGTTGGTCATATTGGTCAAATTGTTGGTCGAGTTGGAGCGCCGCGAGCGCGTGTCGTGTTCGGGTTCGCTCGGCAAAGAGTCGGGTCCGTTCGTAATTTGTAGACCGTTGAATTTTGAACGTAGCTGCGTAACTAGACGTTCGAGTCTGCAAGTGAGGTTAGCCTTAAAATATAGTAAAAATATTGCTCAATAAAAATAAAAATTGGATATGAAAGGGGAGGAGGTGGTTAGGTTATAAGTGCGGATAAAAATTAAATGTGCAAATAAAATTTGTAAATATGTATTATATTTGAAAAAAATAAAATATTAATAATTTTATATAACATGAAAAAAAAGTTATTCTCAAAAAATATTTAAAATTTTCTGGTAAATTAATTTTATTAAGAAAATAATAATTATATAATTATTTATAAGTTAAGAATAAACCAAGTACCTCTACGTAGCACATCAGAATTAAAATATTTTACTAAAGATGTTACAGTAATAACAAAAATATGAGAATGATTCTATTAAAAATTGAATATAATATATAAAGCTAATTAATTAATGGTAATGAGAGAACTCACTTAAGGACCTGCTCCTCCATACTTTGCTTCGCTCGACGCGTGTCAGCAAGTTCCTTACGCAGACGCTGGCGTTCGCAATCTGCGTCCTCTATGTTGCCATTCAAACGAGACTCGTTGGATTCGTAGCTGTATGGAAATTATATTATTTGAAATAAATAGGTATACTCAATTCAAAATTCAATATGTATTTAACCCTTTTTAACGTTCCACTGCTGGGCACGGGCCTCCCTTCAATACGAGGGGATCAAGCCATAGTCTCCACGCTGGCCAAGTGCAGGTTGGCGGACTTCACATGTCTTTCGAAAACTTGCTAGGTTCTCTCAGACATGCAGGTTTCCTCACGATGTTTTCTTTCACCGTAAGGCAAATGGTAATCATGTTAGAAATGATTCGCACGTGAAACTATCAGAGGTGTGAGACCCGGGATTTTAACGCGCTTCACTCAGTTTCCCAAGCGAGCGTGTTACCACTGGGCTACCACTGCCTATAAAAAATCTATAAAATCCCATTAATCACATAAATATTATAAATGCGAAAGTTTGGATGGATGTTTGTTACTCAATCAAACTAGAACGGCTGAACGGATCTGGATGAAATTTGGCACAGAGATAGATTATAGGTTACTTTTTATATAGGAAAAATATACGGTTCTTGTGGCATACATTTGTTTTTGTTTTTCACTAGGGACGAATCCGAGCGAAACGAGGGTGAGTTGCTAGTTGTTTAAAATTGGCAAAGATATGACGTATCTCCTCAATATTTCGTTAAAAATATTAACCAAAATATTTTGAAATTATGTTAGCTTAATTATTTTAAGCAGTATCGTACCTACCTGGCATCGGTGACAGGGTGAATCCCTTACATATCTAGCCAGATTTTAAAATATTGTAATCGTTACATAGCTTTTCAAAACAAAAAAAATCTGCTTGTTTACTCAATCATTGATATAAAAACATAAAAATACACATCTTCTAAAAAATATCTCTCCAAAAAGTGTTGTGTGTTAAGTAAATCGAAATCAAAAGTTCTTATTGTCTAAACATAAATTTGAACATACGCAGACCACAAAAAATACTTTTTTAAACGAAACAACTTGCGTTTTAATTTTATCATCCGCAAAACCATGAACAAAAGAGGTTTGAAAATAGCGCACAATTTCGAATTGTGCACTTTTTTTGAGGTTACTTTTTAGACGCTAATTGTGTATCATGAGTAGTATACAGAAGTATATCAATGATCGCAACCCAATCTATGTTACGTTATAAATACTTTGTAATTCAATAAAATATCTCCTTAAGTAAAAAAATAATAATATCATATATATGAAACTATCCTTTTTGGATTCCGGCATGTTTGCTGTAAGGCATTCGAAACGACGAGAACAAAAATATTAAATTAAATCGCTACAAAATCCGAAAAGCTGAAAATGCCAAATAATCGCGCACATTTAAGAAAGCGTTAAATATCATATGAAATAAATTGGTATATAAAGTTTTCAGTAATCTTCTATTTTTAATTTACCTATTGGCCATCCTAAGTACACGTAGTTCGTCCTCCAATTTTACAATTCGATCCATCATGCGTCGCTTGTCAGCTTCTGAGGCACGAAGGGCACTCTGTAACAAAATATTATATATTACGTAATATAAAAATACTAGCAACTGCCTGTGGTTCTGCCCGTATTAATCTAGAACTAATCTGTCTAGACGTTCAAAGCGGATGTGTGATGAAACTGTCCGACAGACAGATATATTTTACAGTTTATAACTTAGAATTTATCAAATCGGACTTGAAATTCGGAATTTGAATAAAATTACGAGGAGTGAACATAGATTTTTATCGTGTTTAAAGTAATTAGCAAATCCCTAAAAGCTTTGAAACACGAATACAAAATTTTACACAGAAATATGAGTAACTCTTGTATCTATCTCTCAAAACATGTATTCAGCCCTTTTTAACATCCCACCGCTGGGCCTCCCTTCATTACGAGGGGATAAGTCCATAATCCATTACGCTAGCCAAATGCCGGTTAGCCGACTTCACACGTCTTTCGAAAACTCGCTAGTTTCTCTCAGACATGCAGGTTTCCTCAAGATGTTTTCCTTTATTGTAAGACAAGTGGTTAACATGTTGGAAATGGTTTTCAAAACATGCAATACTTTCATTCCGTGTCGAACACGTACAAACAATTCGTGAAAACGCAGTATACATATTGGTGTATTTTTATCTAGCACTTACTCGTATAATTTGCGAAGATCTTGTTTATAAATAATCTAACTAAATGCCAAGTGACATAAAACAAAAATATAAGATAAAGCCGAATTCTACTTTGGTACAACGAAGTATTTAAGCAGTGGGACAGACAACTAGCAAAAGATCGTACGGCTACGGACTAATGTATGCGCAGTCACGGACGGGACTTGCTGACCGCGTGTATCTAAAGGACCTATAAACCAGCCATTTCTTGTAAATTCCGTAAAATACGAACTTTATTGAATAATTTGAAGGCTTTCTTCTTTGAAGATTTAGATACAGTGCATACTATTGATACTACATTTACTAATTCTGAAAAACCTTAAAATTAACATTCTATATACTGTCTGTAGTTTCTAAAGTTATGATTTAATTATTATAGGCACAACTACGCTGATTCCATATGAAAAGCAAGTAGCAAAATTAACGTCAATTGATAAAGTCACTTATTATTCTGTGTAGGTATATTGTTGGATAAGTCCCAGGTACGTTTTAATTTTTTTAAGCAGAACCCTAATTCCGTTCTTTTACTAAAATAAAAGTAGCCTGAGTTACTCTCCTTATAACATCAGCTATCTGCCAGTGAAAGTCTCGTCAAAATCAGTAAAGCCGTTTCGGAGATTATCCGAAAAAAAAATGACAGACAACAATTTTAAAAGTTATGTTTTTCTTATTTACCTTATACAGTATGGTACATTTCATATACATTTAGTAAAAAGCTGTCATTTTGACATTACAAATAGACACTTCAATTTTATTTATCTGTATAAATAAAAGATTAAGATTAACATACGGGAGACGATGCAATAATTAGAACTGTTGTCTGTTACTGTCAAGTAAGTATACTGTAAATTGCTTTCGTTAATTGCGAAATCGAGTCACTAGGAATATCTAATCAGCGTCAACGTAATACTTTTAGTTATATAGTATGTATATAGATAAACTAAAGTACAAATAGCACACGCCTCAGCAAACGATAAATTCCATTAAGAATGATTCGTTTCAAACTCGTGTATCAATGTCGCGTAAAGATTAAAGGAGTCCACGGCTACGTCTAAATACGCGTGCAAACAGACAGACGCTCAAACCGGCTAATTTTGTTTGTTTCTCTTTATGTCAGTGTCATCGTGATCGTGTCACATGTCATACTAAATGGCGTACTAAAAGACAATACAAGACGACTATTATAAACATGAAAGTTTGTACATATGTGTCTGTTTATATGTTTGTTATCTCTTTACGCTGAAACGTCTGGACTTATTTAGGTACCTTGTATAAATAACTTTAGATTTGTATATAAATGACATAAAAATTAATTCTGAAAATAGGAACTAAAAGTTCTAATGCATATTGTGGAGTTTTTATTCGCAACTATGGATAGTTTACTTATAGTTTGTTACTTTGGTATTTTAGTTCAATTAGTAAAAACGTATGAAATATCTAAATTTAAATTTTTTGAGTCCAATTTTAAAGGGTTTTTGTTCTTGAACTATTATTTTAATATACCCAAATCCTCAAAAACGAAACTTGTAACAAATGTTCTAGCACACCCTACAACGAGAATACATGCAAAATCGATTGATATTCTCAGTCAACACCAACCTAAGCACTTCTATTAAGGTCCACAGGTCTATGCAGCCGACATTTTAGCTATCATTGTAGCGCCGCGACCAGTAAACATGTAGAGTCACGTTCTAAACATTTCTCTGGGAAAGTGACGAAGAAATTTTCCTGTATATATGATACCGTGAATGTCACTAACTATGCCGAGTGAATGAACTTTATTTAAGAAAGTGTAGTTATTTCATGAGTCAAATAAACAAGAATAGCGAAAACACTACGTAGGTATGTGTAGGTTATTTGTGATAGACATTTTTTTTATTCCTTTAAAGAATAAGCTTTTCTATTTCTAAAATATTAAATAATTTATTTAGAAGTAGGTATAAAACATACATCTATACATATAATAAAATTGTAACTAAGCCGATTCTGTACATTAAATATTTTTTGGAAAATCTTATTGAAATAGACTTTATTATTGATACAGAAGCCAAATCTATAGTTTTTAGAATTTTTGTCTGTCTGTCTGTCTGTCTGTTACCGCATCACGGGAAAACCACTGGACAGATTTTAATGAAATTTGGTATGATGATAGCTGGTTGTCCGAGTCAACATATAGGATACTTTTTACTGCGGGAAAATATCTTATTTCTGAGCTAAACGTTAAAACGTAACTAAGGACGAGCCCGAGCGGAGCGAAGGTGAGTTGCTAGTTTTAAAATAAATTGTAAATTACAGCTACTTTGGTTTGCACTTTTAATTACATATCTTATTAATTACATTGGATGATTCAGTTACGATAAGCTAACCATAACGAACTATCCACCTCATTATACCAATTCTCACTTTAAATAAATCCTAAATACACTTTGCACATCTTGAGAAACTCGCGCCAAATCGAAGTTTTGCTTCAAATAAGAACTCAAGAAAAAAAACAATAAAACGATTAAAATAAATTAGAACCAAGTGAATTGTACCTTCGCCATGCCATGGACTATGAACGCCCGAAATAACGGATAAAGAAACGATGCTTTTTATTGTAAGGAATAAAAGGCAATAAGCGAGATAAGTAATTTTCACAGCATCCAGTGATACTAAGAATAATCACTCTCGCACAGGATACGAAACAAGTTTGGTTAGCGCTATAGGTAATGTTTAGCGTGGTTTAGCGCAACAATGCATTACTGGTGTGAAGTTTCTGCACAATTAACTTATTACGATCGGTATGCGCCTGGCGCTAATGGAACGCGCAAACTCGCCTACGATACATTTGGTTAGCGCGTGATTATCGGAGATCTTAAATCAGTCTGCAGGCGTCTGGTAAAACTCTTCTTCGTCTTATGTAATAAATAATAACTATACATATTATTCATGGAAATATTCTTTTAAAGACTATTTTCAAACCAAGTACAAGTATCTGTTACGGTATGAAGCATCACAGGTCTAAAACACGATAAAGTCGGTTACGATTCAAAATCGGTGAAACGTAGGAGCGGGACGTACTCGCAGGGGTGGCGCCTGGCTGCAGCCATCCACTCACATCTGCCAATATTTACACAACGCCCCACCCCTACGCACCCGTTCATATTTCAAATGCCCGATGTGGGGGACGGTAAAGACTACAAAATACCGGCTAACGTACGTGTTACACCGTCGTATATGTGATTTTTGGCTTCGGAATAAACCTTATAACAAGCATTTTATATGGCAATTTTGATAAAGTAATACATATGAATTAATAACTAACATAATAATTATTATATCTCTTTCTTTAAAGTAAAATCAAAGTAATAAGTCATAAGCCAAGAAATACATACTTAATAAACTAAGTTATATACTTAATAAATAAAGTAAATAATTTGTAATAAATTTAAACAAACGAAATTCTAAAAAAAAAAATACAGAAAAAAGGTCACAATCTACATCTTATTAATTAATTTTATTTTTTTAATCTTACAATGCAATATTGCATCGGTGTAACAGTCGGCCCCATCAAACTATTGGATGATACGAATGCCCTCGCGTTTGGATGAATCGATGTTCCGCTCTTTACCTACTCACGGTGATTTTATAATCCGCTGCGAGGTACGAAAACAACCCTCCGAATATAAACGAATGAATATAATACAATTATTTCATAAAAACCTAACAAAACAAGCAATACTGATGACATCGTCGGATACTTTAATCTAAACAAAATGGATAACTTCGACTATGTACCTACTACTAGCGACTCACTCTTGCTTAGCTTGGATTCCTCCCTAGGTACGATTTAACGGTTAGTATATAATAGATATACTATATATGTATTATATAATTTATGGTCTATAGTCTTCCTCAATAAACGGGCTATCTAATGCAAAAATAATTTCTCAAAACAGATTAGTAGTTCCTAGCGTGTTCAAACATACAAACTCTGCCTCTTTATAATATTAGTAAAGATTTAATCAATACATAAAACGTACCTACAAGTTTTAGATTTAGTAATATGGTATGTATTTACCAATTATTTATAGGAACAGTTCAGAACTGCCAGTTTTATTAATAACGTAGTTATATGTATCGAGAATGTATGTCCTTAAGTTCTTGGAAACAATTAGGTATTTTATTTATTCGATGTTTTGAAAATGTCTTATATTAATATTATGTCTAATTTTAACCATAGATATTTCGTGGAAAAGTATGCCATTATTAGTTAATATATCATGTAATTTGAATTTTAATCCCATTATTTTTATATAATATTATAACTACGGTCTTTTACGGTCTTCAATGGTTAAAGTTATTTTACATTTCTATTTTACACTTTTTAAGTCCGTGCAAGTTGCATCAAAATGATTATATTAATCAAATAAATTATCAACAAAAATGTATGTATGTATGTATCTAATATCGTCTATCCCGAAGACATCCCACTTTCTTTGGCAAGCCTACAATAAACACCATAAAGTATAAACATAACAAACATTTCCAGTCACATAGAGTTTTTCGATTCGGCGCTATTAAAGTTTATTTACACGCGCTGGGTGGTCGTCGAGTGCACTTCACGCTCTTTGACGTCACCTCGCATCTTACACTGTGTATGTGCGAAACGATTCGCCCGACACGCAGTGATAATGCAAACTTTGAAAAATTCATACATTTGTTCATGTTATTACAAGGTTATTTTAACTTTGGCTAGGGTTACTGTCTTATTTGTGATACTCGCGGACGACACAAAGACTAATTTTGGATTTTTCGGTACTCAATGTTATTTCAAGCGATATTTTACTCTTATGAATTCTGTGGAACAGTAACAGTCGTTAGTGCAAAAATCTCTAAAAATACAAAAATTAATCATAAACAACAAAAATAATGATAAACTAGTTTTTACTCGAGACTGCACTTGTAGCTTACATATGTATGTATTATAGCTTATAGCTTCGCTCCCAAGGGTCGCAAAGTAATAATAAATAGTCTATAATCATTCTCAACAAATGGGCTATAAAATGGAAAAACAACTTTCAAATCTGGCTGGTAGTTCCGGACTTTAGAAAGTTCAAACAGACAAACTTTTCTGCTTTATAATACAAATATTAGTGTAGATAACGTTGCATCCTCTGCAAGCCCCCTCAAGGGCAATCTACATACGAGTATTTCGGAAGTCACTGAAGTGTTCATACAGAGAGCGCAGGGATATAGGATATGTTGACGATCCTAATTAGTAATATAGAAGTTTGATTAAAACAAAATGGAATGTCGTAAATTTTGTGGAAAGTGTCAAATCGAGATTGTATTAGTGGCATAAACTCTGATATTTTAATTTTAATACTTATTAAAAAGAAAATACTAAGTTATCTCAAAACAGAGTATTGTTATTTTATTCGGGGGTCATCTTTTTTGTACATAGCAGAAGTAGTGAGATATGTGATATATATATATATATATATATATATATATAATATATATATAATATATATATTAATGACTGTATTAAAAATGTCATTATGTGTTTAATTGAAACATAATGTGTTAATGGCATTTAGTTCTTCATAACTATTTATAGATGGCGCTGTTTAAACAAAAGCAATCAAATCGCCCTTACAATTACATTTAATTAGACATTAATCACCTTAAACATAATACTAACCGAATTTTTAAATAGATTTTTTAAACCTTTCTTTTTAAGTCGTTCGTAATAAAATAATATCCTTACTTTTCAATAAGTAATTTGATATATATGAAACTGTTTTGCAGTACAGCAGCATTGAAGTAAAAACATCAAAATATTCTCAAAACGAAATAATTTAATAGTAACATTGCTTATTTATAAACACACTGCCCTCTATCGAACTATGTTCGAATTACAACATTATAAATATACAATAACAGATGGCGCTTTTCTATAATGTTTTTCCAAATGGTTCTTGCATTTGTACAAAGATGGCGCTGATTAAAATATTAACTTCTCGTGTTTCACTTACACCAAAAGCTATAGTTTCAATTCCATCACTGTTTTTCCTTATTTATAGCAATTTATTGATTAATTACCTTAATTTCATCTAGAGTCCTCTCTGCAAGTTTTGATTCTGCCGATGATAATCCGCTCTGAAAATAAAATATACTTCAATATAAAATAATAATAAAATGAACACAAATTATAAACATACACCTGACACTTTTACGTAAATATTTCTTTATTGTATTAATAATTGTATTTTATCTTACAAATTTCATTTTTAACGTTTTAAAAATTATAAGAAATGGTGGATGCTCTACCTTTATGATTAATAGATTCGATTTGTTAGATTGTATTATACTTACCACTTTATAATTTACTATATAGTAGGCTAATATTATATTTTACTTAAAAATCTTAAGAATTTAATAAATAATTATACAATTATCGTTTTAAAGGTTTACACGTATGTGTAAAGTTTACACATACGTGTAAACCTTTAAAACGAACAAAAATGTGTAAATCGACTTATAAATCTGATCGCATCAAAAATAATAACGACTGTGTTTTCTATATAAATCTATACAAATATTATTTAAAAAGTTAAAAGACCAGATGTTCGAATACAAACGTTTATAATACGGGACAATCGCTTTTCCCTCTTATCTCCGTAAGTCTATCTTGTGACGCAAATCTATCCAATTGACGTAACAACGGTTATATCAGTTGATTGCAATTAGATAGTAAGTTACAATTTCATAATGTAATTATAGTATTAAAAAAAGACTTGTGGGCTTTTAATATGTAATGACTCAGGTAGTAATAAGATGTAGTATACTAGCAGAACCCGCGGCTACTTTCGCGCTAAAACTACAAAAAAAGCATTTTTGAAATGGGCTCAGTAGTTTCTGAGCTAAAAGCACTTAAACATATTAAAAACATCAGTTTTACAATAATGTATGGAAGACTGCCCGATTTATTGACATTTATGATAACTACTCCGCTCCTTTGGGTTAGTAGCATGATGATATACTTATTGCAAAAAAAAAAACAAATCGAATTAGTAATTCCTGAAATTAGCGCGTTTAAACAAACAAACCGTAAACAGTTCCGTAACCTTCAACATTAAATTTATATTTCAAAATATGTACGTGATTTGTTACGTTAAAAGTGCAATAAAACATTTAGCCATCTACGATATTCATTTTATCGACGGCATAAATGAGTTTATATTTCATAGTATTTCTATGAGAAACAAAGTTACATTTCCAGCCGGTTAACTAACAAAATCTGACAGTAGTACCAGATAGATCAATAATCTCCCACACGACAAACGTACGTCATGAAGATTACAAGGGTTCCACGTTTTTTTTTGCCTTTTGATTTGATGACTTTTAAATAAAACCAATACCTGGGCGATCGAGCTTCGCTCGGAGTTTTTGGCCAAAAGTACCTACAATTTTCTTTTTAGTTTGGCTTAAAAACAAAAAAAGACTAAAAACTTGAATAAATAAAAAAAATACAAAAGTAAAAACTTTGTATCTGATCGGGATTCAAGCCCAGACACCTGTGATTGTCAATCATGCACTTTAGACATTTGACCATGGAGCTTCTACCCGAGCGTGCAAAATTAACGACCATATTTTCCGTGGAATAATGCGAAAAAAAACCGCATGAAAACTCGAAAACCTGTGTTTTCCCAGATATAAAAGTAAATAAAAGAATTTTGATTGATTGATTGATTAATAGGCAATACGTTGATTAATAAATAATACAATACATCATTATATGACAATAGATGTCCAATTTCATTTCGACTCGTGTAGAATCACTTCACTGAATATTCATCTAAAAATAAAAACAATAACGTCACAACATTCGTGATTCATTATCAGCTTAACATATAAATACAGCCGTACAAAGTAGGACAAGTGCATCAATTTAATTCTTAAGTCCATAGCAATACATAGTTGCACGGGCCTTGATACCGGAGATAAACTGTTATCATGTACCAATATTATCTAAAGATATCGGGAGGAAGATTTCGATGAAAATTACATAGCAAACGAATCAAGAGTTTTTGGAAAAAAAAAAATTAAATTTTGTATTTTGTGTTTAAATGTAATAATTACCTGAAATGAAAGCTTGTAATGTTCCTCAAAATTAAAATATCAAATCATATGTACAAATGTATAGGTTTTTTAAATACGACTAATTTAGAGATAATTTTAAGAAAAGTATACTCTTGTAATCACATATATCACATTAAGCCGAATACGACTCCATTTTGTATAATATATTACATAGATATGATGTATTATAGCCAGTGAAAGAAAAGCCCAAAGGCATTAAATCTCTTTTTTTTTCAATTGTCGAATTTTTGCAAACATTATTGATTTAACTTGAAAGTTCACCAAATTGAGATCAGTTAGCATAACAGGACGATTATGTGCATAGTAAAGATCATGCTTGTTGTGTACAGAATGATCGATCGCTACTATTGGTAGAAATGTTTGATTGATTTGTAAATGTCGCGACGTTAAAAGCCATAATTTCTACGGTAATTTTCAGCACTATTAATAATTGTCATAATTTCCTAATTTGAAATATTTGTCTAAAGTTCGAACATCCTATTCAGACAACCCTATGTATGAATATGGCTTAAAAGTACTACACTTTATTAAGTTTTCTTTTAAAGATCAATATTTAAGGTCAAAAGCTTCATGCAACTACAAATGAAGAGGTATTGATTTGCTTTAATAAAATAATAACGACGAAGTTATGCATTTATACGAGGTCACAGAAATGTAAATTTATGTCAAATAAGTTGTATGTCTTGATTCATCATAGTTTAGACTCCAGATATAACCGTTAGACCTAAAGGGTCAATCCAAACTCATAAATCCAAAAGTAACTGTATGTCTGACTGTCTGTTACGTTTTCACGCCTAAACCAATAAACCAATTTTGATGAATATTGGTATAGAGATAAATAGGATATTAGAGAAGGACAAAGGGTACTTTTGTCGCGAAAATAAAACTTAAAGACGGTGAAATAGGCGTCGAAATTTTGTATGTGGAACCAACTACCTAAAGTATACTCACGATAACTATTTTTTTATCTATTTAAAACGTACCTAGGGACGCACCCGAGCAAAGCGAGGGTAAGTGAATACTAACGATACAAATCAATAATGAAATAAATTACCAGAGAAAAGTTTTTTTATAAATCTCGTAAAGTGGCGACAAAGTGTACATGAGAAACAATATTTTTCGGGTGCAAAATTAAAAAAAACAAATACAAGTCGGGCCGCTAAACTACATATGTAAGCAATAAGAAATGAAAAATAGGTTTGTTATTTGTTAGCTAGATATGTTGATTATTGTACTTTTTCTTTAACAAATGTACATTCGTCTGTCGTACATTCTTTTAAATTTACGATTGATTGATTATTATCTAATAATAAAGTCAATACAATATAAATAAACCTATTATAAATGCGTAAATAAGTTCCTTTTTTATCGAATGAACTTTCACATTCACTGATATTACTATTAATTTAGGTGAGAGTTACAAAGTAAATATATATTAAAGAACCTGTGGCGAGAGTGTGATTGGAGACTATTAAGCATATTATGCTAATGAATGGAAAATATTTATAAGCTGTAATATAGGTTATTTTTTGAATTTAGGTTTATCAAAAAAAAAAAACGGAAAGTTATCCTCTTTTTTTTAAAGAGTTTGCTAAGAAAGGAGAAAAAATATACTTATACCGTATAAAAGACATGTTCAATAACAAAACCACGGTTATGTATGTGGTACATGGTATGTGGTATGCTGCTGTAACGTCGCGTAAAATAAACTATGTAATATTTATTTTAGAAAGGGGGACTTACTGCTACAAAATAAAGACGTTCATTTACTAACGTAATTGATTAAAATTCGCGCACTGGCTATATATAATCTATCTTCTGTCTATAAGTATATATAAAAGGCAAAAGTGATTGACTGATGTATCAACGCACAGGCCAAACCCTTAAGGCTAGAAAATTGAATTTCGCACACGTATTCCTCATATGACGAAGGCATCCACTAAGGAAGGATTTTTCAAAATTCAACCCCCGAGGGGGTGAAATAGGGGATAAAAGTTTGTATAAAACTTTTTATTCCTTGGACATATCTGCATGAAATTTTATTATTTTCGTAGTTTGATCGCGAACGAAGCCGCGGGTTCTGCTAGTAATATATAATTGAAATGCGCATATAAAACTTCGCGTCTGAACTTTTAACACGAAGAAAGTTTTTGAAGAACTGCTTCATCTGGAGCCAATTTTAGATACAGAATCAGGTAATACTTATCATGAAAAGTTACTGTCATCGAAACTAGACCAACGTGTAAAATTACAACTCTGTTGGATAAGAGAAAATGGTTATTATTCAGCTTGCAAGATTTGACCCATACAAAAAATACCAATTAACAAATCAAGGCATCATTGCAAGGTAAATAAAAACTTTTAATCAATAAAGAGAGGTTACCCTAAATTGCATACTAATAACTTTTGTAAAAATCAACGTGTGTTCCTCATTGCTGAAACCACACGTCGAATAACAAATGAAACGCAATCTTGGAGTGCCGCCAAGATATTTTGAAAAGGACGGACGGTCATAGCAATGCATATAAATATTTTTCAGGCATGCCGCTGGTAAAAATAATTTTATCATACACCGTGTATGAATAAAATTTTAGATAGGTGTTTAGTTTTCCTTAATCGCATTCTGACAATAATTATTATATAAAGTCACTTCACCACACTATTATTTATGCCTGTAAATATGTTTTTCTACATTATCATTGTACTGATACAGTTAGTCAAATGCATGATTTTAAATTGTTCAAAATTATTATTTTTTTCAGTTCGGCATATGATAGCTCATTTACCAATATTATATTTTTAAACGCAAACAGACGGTCTACTTGACAGTAAATAGACAACGAAACCACAAATACCTTAAGCATAGGTAGAATTGTATATTCATGGCGTAACTTTACGAACTAAACAAATTATGTCCAGGTGACGTTCTTTTAAAAATGTATCAAATAAAAAAAAATTACATGTGCATACTCAAAAATATATATTTTCTTACGACATGTTTGGCTCAGTTTGTAGTACTTGCTGTACCAGCGGTCGCGGGTTCGAGTCCCGCTGGGGGCATTCATTTGTATGATGAGCACGAATGTTTGTACTCCAGTTATGGGTGTTTATATTTATAATATGTATGTGTTTAAAGTTATATATGTGTAGTGTATCAATTATCTGGTATCCATAACACAGGCCTCGTGGCTTACCATGGAACTAGATGGTGCTGTGTGTTAATGTCCTAAGACATTTATATTTATTTTTCTTAATCAATTAGTCATACGTACATCAGTCCTTTCCAGTACCATGGCCCGTAGCCGCGCGTACATGGCGTCTTCACGCATGCGCGCTGCATCTCTGATCTCTCGCACTAAGTCCGTGACGAATCCCGGAGAGTATTGCCCACCTTGATAACAAAACAAACAAATATTTATTTTAATTTAATAATTACATACTAATAATACTAAGGCAGTGGAAGCCTAGTGGAAACGCGCTGGTTGGGAAGCCGAGTGAAGCGGGTTCACATCCCGGGTCTCGCATCTCTGATATTTTCATTTACGAATCATTTATAGCATGATTACCATTTGTCTTGTGGTGAAGTAAAACGTCGTGAAAAAATCTGCATGTCTGAGAGAACCTAGTAAGTTATCGAGAGACTTGTAAAACTCCAATAGGAAAGCCACATAGAAACAAATAAATATTTATTGGTTTCTATGTGGCCTTTGATGAGATCCTATTAGTTTTTAAATAGAGATTATAGCCTGATCCCTCCCGGGTGATCAACAGCAGTGGGACGTTAAAAATGTCTAAATTACATACTTTAATGTATTAATTATATCTTTTATTATATCTATTATCTATCTATCTATTGATTTTTATATTTATTATTAATATTTTTATATTATTTTCTTATATATTTGATATGATCTTCTTCGTCTTCTTAGGTGTGCCTAATACTTGGGGCTATACCTTATTTCCAATTCAAGAAATTATAGAAATTTAGTACTTAATTTTTTTGTTTAGATTCTTTTAAAAAAACGACTTCATCTAAAATCAGATTGTGAAATGTGTCGCTAACAGTAGGTACTCATAAATTGCTTTTTTGCTTGCAGAGTAAATTACGATACAATCCATTTTAGTATTTTATTTTTATTTTTTTTATACATATCAGATTTTTGACTTAGACAATTTAGATTTAGATAAAAATTTGCAATTTATATTTCTATATATCCACTACTTCATTATAACAGATATGTAATTTGAAAAACAAAATAGATAATTAATGGATCTTTCAATATTACTCTTATATGTACATTTGTAAGAGTCGTGAAGACAAATACTTCAGTTGTAACTAATTAATTATGGAACATTTGAAATTGATGTTTCACTCGCTGCTTTGAATGTAATTGGCATGAATAAATGAAAGAATCTTCCATTATGAGCCTCAAACTGTAAGAAGTAAATGTTATTTATGTAGTATAAATTTATATAGTAGTTACCTACCTACTACATAAATATTAATATTGGCGTGGTAGAGCACAGTACGACCGAGGTTATCTGGCTGGGTCGGTCGGAGCACGCAATGCTTAATGATTACTTACAATTTAGACGATATAACCGATTGAAAGTTTAGTCGATAATTTTTGTTATTCCATTGAAGATTCATGTTTATATAAAAGAAAAAAAAATCATTCAACATTTTTTTTTTTTTAATAATCTACTTCGATCATCATCGGCTTGATTTCGGTAGATACATTGTTTTGACAATTAAATCGCTTATTATATGGTTCTGTTATATTAAAGCAATGAAATATTAAACAACAATAAAAATGCTCAAAAATATGTCGAAATTCTTATTTTTTAAATCCTAGCTACTATTACTTTTGCTCTAAACTATACCAAAAGAAAATTGGTACTCCCTCAATTAGGCTGTATTGGATCTGTAAATTATATAACATACGAGTTTGTTATATGCGATGGAAAAATCCAATCTATACTAATGTTATAAAGAGGTAAAGTTTGTGAGGTTATAGGGGGTAATCTCTGGATCTACTGAACCGATTTAGATGAAATTTGGTAAGATAGTTTGAGACCCTGCGAAGGACATAGGTTAATTTTTAACCCGGAAATCATCCCTTAAGGGGGTGAAAATGCGAAGTTTGTATTAGGAAGCTAGGGACGAACCTGATCGAAGCGAGGGTGAGTCGCTAGTAAATAAATAAAACCAAGAACACCGTTCATAAATTAAACCAATCAGCGCTTCATTACTATCCAATTAATAACCGCGCTTTCCTTATTAGCGCACGAGGAACTCAAGTTATTGAAGTTATACAAGTGTTCCGTTAACTCGACACGCCGTCGAACAAAACAACAATAAAAAAATGAACACACGACTATGTGTATGTACTGGCATAGCTATTGTTTAATGAAGGAGAAAGATGCTATTAATAGAGATCATAATTTGCCACCGTGTTAATGAAAGTATATGATACCTCATTAGCCTATATTGTATATATTTATTTACTAGTTTTTGCCCACGACTTCATACACGCTTAGCACATATATACATATAACATTGTAGTCATCAGATTGTCAGCCCATCAATCTTGCTCAATCTGCATTAAAAAACAACACACCCAACGTTATAAGGTAGACTGAGGTATAGTTCTAAAAAATATAGTTTTACCCTTTGTTAGTTGATCAAATCAAAGCATTAAAAGCAACATGGTTTATTTTTTGGTACGTGTTGCCATTTTTATATATCTAAGTAATTATTAAGTTATGCTTTCACGTTTCTGAAAAATGTTTTTTTTTTCTGTTATGTAATGTTTTAATTGGTATTAGCGGTAGTAATATTCCGTCAAGAAAACCTAACATTCTTCATTATTTCCATCAGTTCAGAATATTTTCAGTTTGAACACGTGTTTACAAGAGCTTCAAAACCCCATAACCTTGATAAAGGTAGTGGAAACAACCGCAACGTTTCAGAAGATGTCCTGAATCTGCAGAAATTACCTATTTTTTAAATAAATTATAATTATATATCGTTTAATAATTCAGCCCCTTTAACCTCAAATAACTGAGAAATGAACCATTAGAATTAGCCTTTATTCAACTACGTTAGCCTTCTGTGCGATAATAATTGGGTAGGTCCTCTAAGACAATACCTATCCCTACAATCTTTTTTTCACCATTTATGCCATTGTTTATTTTAATTTTTTCTCTCGAAAGTATGTCGAGATGGGGCAGGATTACATCGACCGGTAATTTATTGGGCGTTAGGCCGGGTCATGTATTTTGGTCACCGTTGGGACGACAACTTCACATTTAGATGGGGAAGGCTTCGTTGGGTTTTAATAGGTGGTTATGTGTGAGTCACCACATAGCCACCTGCATTTAGGTGAAAAAGATACATATATCTTTTTGAATAAAGATTTTTAAATAACTATCATTCTTAATGTAAAGCACCAATTTTTATCGATTTTAGGAGATCTATACATCTACGTATAATCTACGAGTATATTTTTAAAAACAGCATGATTCATAAAAGTTCATTATTCATTTTACTGATTTTCACATGTAACTATTCATATACGTATATATACATTTTTAGATTAAAAAGAAAAAAAAATCAATCACTCTTACGAATTACGAAAATAAAAATACATTTGCTTCAATTTTTAGCATATTGTCCTTTACGACACTCCCACATTATACCTAACCTTTTATTGCGATTGTAAGGTTGTCTTATAAATTGTCCGTGGATTGCCATTTATATACTTTACTAGCGAGTCACCCTCGCTCCACTCGGGTTCGTCCCTAGATATGTTATAACGTTTAGTATAGATCTCTTAGAAATGAGATATTTTCCCGCAGTGAAAAATATCTTATATGTTGACCCGGTTAACCAGCTATCATAATACCAAGTTTCAATCAAAATCTTTTCAGTGGTTTTCTCTTGATGCGGCCACAGACAGACAGACAGATAGACAGACAGAGAAAAATTCTAAAAACTATAGATTCGGCCTCTTCAGCGATAATGATGACTATTTCAATAAGATTTTCCAAAACAAAATTTAATGTATAAATTCGACTCGGTTAGAATTTTATTATATTATGTATAGCTAGATATATTTACTAATATGTGATGCTAATAAATATGTTATGTTTCGCTATTGTGTAGTCGGTAAAAGGAAATAAGTCCAATTGTTTTAGATTTAATAGATTGTTTTAAACAAGCCCCTCTTGGTCTCTTAAGAGCCTCGCATGTCTTGTATAAATCGATTTGGCATAAACTCAAATCAGGCTAATTTTATGGTTTACACTGTAGTAGAACTAACGTCTACGTAAAAATACAACAACTCTTAAAATAACTAAATGAAAAGTGAGCAACTTTTACTTATCAATATTTGACATATGAGTAAAGTTAATATTAGTAAAGAGTTAATGAAACTTAAAAGTGTGAAAGTTTGGGAAGTAACGATTAAGATTGATTACTGCTTCACGTTGTAACAGCTCAATAGATTTAAGTAAAATTTGGAATTTAGATAGCTTATATCTTGAACACATAGGTTACTTGTTATCGTATGTGAATACAATGCGGTCGCAGGCAAAAACTAGTTTGAAAATGAAAATAATATTCGCCTTTTGCGTAAAACATATTGGAAATGAAATATAAGTAGGTTCTATTATATAGATAAGTTATAAAATCTTATAAATATAATCTAAAAGACAATCATATATTTACCATTCCCACTAAGATTTGGTGCACCCATTGTTGGAGGAACTTTTGCAAAATAGGAGTTGTGATGTCGAACAGTTTCTAGTTCAGCTGAAAATAATAGTAATAGTACATAAGATCAAGGAAGTCGAGATTAGCCTACTTCTAATAATTCTATTTTAATTAATCTGATTTTTAAAGTAAAACTTCTTTACGCACGCTTGAATTGGGGAGTAGGTGGTGAATGCGTGGCGAGAGCGTTACGAAAAGTGTGTTCTTTCCTTAAATGATATTCTAGATAAATAAATAATTGTAATAGATATGTCTATAATGTGTTATTTATTTTATTAGTATCTCACCTATCCTAATTATTTAAAACATAAATTAAATTTCATAAAGAGTACTGATAACCTACAGAAGTTTTACTTCTTGCGCGTGTACACATTCATACACGCACTGTCCAATTTTTTATTGGATTTTTTATTTGATGACGAGAGGTGGTTGGTGAAATTCTTTACTGGCTTTTAATAAAACCTTCAAACATGGGATCATTATTTTGGATAAGTACCATACATTACTATTGGTCGAAAGCATGTTTTTTTTATTATTAAACTATAAATACCACCTACATTATTCTAACTATTACTATGCCTTATATATGACTCTTTGATTAATATCACATCACAATTTTTCCAGTAAATATGTTAATGTTACAAAATCTCTCAATTTCCTTATTAGAGTAAAATATTTATATGTAAAGGTTTTTTCTAATTGTATCTATGTGATGGGTGAATATAGATGTATCTCTTGAATATCAGTTTACTTGTCTTTGATTGCATCAAATGACCTTGTTGTTGTCTTAGAATTGTATTACTGTGTTATTTTTTATAAAAAATGTAACATGATGAGGCTCCTTGCATCATATTGTGTAGGTGACAAGATATTTGAATGTTCTTATGGACTTTTTGCTGTAGGCGGCAAGGTTGCATACACCAGACCATTTGTTTAACACAAGTATAAGTAAAATATTGAGATCACATAATATTCTTATTAACACCGTAATATTTTACACTTCAAATACTTCTAATAAATCTTGAAGATTTTAGTAGGAACTAAATGTATATAAATATTCATTTGCATTAATATATGTACATATGTATTATAATTGTGCTATATATTAAGTACAATAATTTTTTTTTGTGAAGTCATACATCTTGCCTTTATTTACTAAATGTTGCAAGGAAGAGATCTCAAAGAACGATTCGGCTGCCTTCTGAGTATCTTTTTTATTTTGAGTTTTTATGTTTGTTTTTGTTTCAGTTATTAATATTGTTTGGTTCATTATAGTTTTCATTGTTATTGTTAGACATTATTTTTAGTATAAGACTGATGTGAATCATTTTACCCAAAAAAATAATAAGTTTGAACATAAAATTTTACATTTGAAATTTATCTATTATATCTTATCTTTAATACTAAAAACTATATTTACAGCATCTACTTATATCAAACTGTAGTAATACTTGTATTACATAATAATAATAATGTGTTTAATTTGAGTATTCACAATTTTGTAATTTATAAAACACAAAATTAATAAGCAATTATGTTTCATAAATAGCTCTGGTAATAAAACACTGTTCACAATAAAGAGTGCTGAATGTGATTTAAAATAATAGAAATTCTACTTTTGTCGTTAACGAATACCAAAGTTTAATTGTGTAAAGAACAGGAGAAAATGTAATCCTATAATATTTATTCTAACCTACCTCTTGTTTCCTGTAATTCTTTGTTTAATCTATCATTAGCTATTTTCAGTGCTGCTATTTGGTCAAGTAGGCATGATAAAAGGCGGCTGCCAACTTGACTGCCTGATAAACCTGAACTAGCTTCTGAATCCGAGTCTACCTCCCCATTAGCAGGTCTGGCTACATCAGGCAATCCCCTAACACATGGATCACTGTACCTTCTTGCATTACTACCATCATCTTTGTCATTAGTCTGCAAATCACTATTAGAATTTGAATCACCCATAGAAGTTACTATAGGAGGCAGGCTAGTAAAGTCTTGACTATCAGAGAAATTCTTTGGTTGCAAATAATTAGTTTGGTTTGTGTTAGCTGGAGTACTTAATACTTCTTCAGCTTTATTCTCGCTACGTCGTCGGGGTCGTGGCCTTTGTACCTGTATGCTCTTGTTTTCATTGTGCAAATAACGATAGTCAGAGTACGGTGGTGGCACTAGTGGATTATAATATGTTGGTAATGAGGGAAGTGACATGGGTTCAGATGCACAGCCGTACATATTATATTTATAAGGATCGTAACCGGGTGTAAAATGACTACCCATTGGCCAGTTCATACTCGTATTTAAATAGGTGTCGAAAACATCAGAACTTGGAGTTGATTCTTGAATGTGATGCATTGTTTTATCTAGCCATTTCGATAAGTATTTTCCTTTATTACCACGCGATTTTTTTCGCTTTCCACCGGAACCGTTGTTCAATGGCAAATTGTCATTCGCTTGTTTTGGTGTAGAAGCCATGAG
Organism: Argynnis bischoffii washingtonia; assembly: GCA_033884665.1. Lineage (NCBI taxonomy): Eukaryota > Metazoa > Arthropoda > Insecta > Lepidoptera > Nymphalidae > Argynnis > Argynnis bischoffii. Next base: position 5,392,572 of record CM066625.1, read on the forward strand.
CACGACGAAAATACTACAACCGTTTATTTGAAATGAACAAGATAGCACGCCCCAATTAAAATTTATTTATTTTATTTCATAATTAAATATCATAATAACACAACCGCCTAAAGTTTGCAATTTACATATATTAAATTTCGTTACACAGTTACACACTCCACTGATTCGTTTACAATGAAAATGAATGACATTTGTCAATTGACAATTGCCAAATAGAAAAAAAAACAATAACGACAATCGCCCAACTCCTGTCCAAAATTAAGAATTGAGTTGGATTAAATTATATCATTAACTTGTAATAATTTATTTATTATATGCGTTTATGTAATATAAAACAGGTAAAAGATCTAATTTTCTAATAATATTTTTATAACACTTGTTCTACTAACGCCATCTAATGGAAAATATGGAGAAATAAGAGATAATGATAATGCTTCTTAGTTTAAGACATAACATATAGACGTCGTTGGGAAATTCACGAATATAAGATTAATATTATATTGTGATCTAAATATTTTTACTATGCTAAATTGTATAGAAACGGATCATAAGAAAATAATTTATTTCTTTAAAAAAAATTTACATTATACATTTTTTTTTGCATTTTTGTATAATTTTGTGTTTGTATAAATTTCCATGCAGGCTTTATTGATTTTGAATTATAAATTATAATTTACATATGCCTATTAATTTTATATTATAGTTAATATTTCAAATGATATTAAAGTCCTCTAGTTTTGTAACTTGTAGGTACAGATACTTTATCCAATATAAATTGGGCTGAGGCTATTTTTGACTTCTTAAATAAATAATAGATGGCGTTGATCCGCAATCTATAGAATTGTTTTGTTATATTAATACGTACTTATGTACTATAATTATGTGTTAAATAATTCCAATTTTATCTTGTATTTAATTATTTGGCATTTAACGTTTATAAATACCACTATTTTTTTTAAATAGTTCCCAAAAAGATATAAAGATAGATGACATTGTTCTTTAAAAATACTCTTAAGTAAAAACGATTAAAGCCATTAACAAGAAAACTGAATTGAATATTTCATAATACTATTAACAATATTCCGCCGAGATTTTAAATGTTTGCAATGCTTGCTTGCATTGCTTCTTTTGCATAAACTGCGGGCCCAAGAATAATATTATAAAACATCATTTCTGCTTTCAGTTTGCGACATGTATTTAATTTATACTCCGTTATATGAAACCAAGCATTTTTTATAAGTAAAACGACATTATAAATGACAGAAATTTAATCTCAAAATATATAAAAGAATATTCAGTTTTTTTTTGTATTTACAATTGTTATTTCCAAATTGAAAAATATATACCATAGTTGACTGTATACATAGAATCATAAATACAGTATAGATGAAAATAAGTTGAATATATAGATATTTTATGATCTATGGCACAGTGACATTCATTCCAAACCCAATTTTCACAAACATGAATGAAAGATGATTGGCAGTAGTAAGGTAAATATAATAATACAGTTATAATAAACTTTAAAACAAATAAACATTTTAACTATCCACCTAATGAAATGTATTGCGGGTAAATGGGATGTTATAATGCGACTTATTGCCGTTTGCGGCGCCACTAGAATTTAAAACGAAATAACAACTTTCTTACGTTCATTTCATATTATTAAAACACATCATTGGACGTAAACAGTTATATGTAATTAATTTTTTGACGTAAAATGCTAGTGGCGCCATCTGAGCTACATCAGGCCGTCAGTGCAAGAACAGCCTAACTTATATATTTTTTTTTGTTTTTGACTTAAATAATACAAATTATTCTAAATATAGTGAAGTTTGTTTTACAAAAGACCTGGTTGCAGTTTGCAAAAATGCCGCTAAAAAGTTGTTTTTGAATTTAATTTTTTTTTTACTTTTTGGAAACGCAAAAAGAGCCTAAGCCACTCGATGTATTTGCATTGCCAATGCCATTTCCATATGACTTAGGCTGAATCAGATGCGATCGTAGGCATATTGTATCGAGAATAAAATTTACAATCATAATAACAACAGGCGAAAAGTTACATATGATTTGGCCTAACCCTCACATGTATTTCAAAAAATTTGATAAAATTTAAAGCACAAAAATGGCCTAACCCACATTTATTTTTGAAAAATCGTTATTAGATAGAAACAATGTTAGAAAATAAGCTAAAAACGCAAAAAAAACCTTTGAAACTCAAGTTAACGCTATATGAAAAACTATGAATAAGTTTTAAAATAATATGAAAATATTCAATAGCCATTTTCTCCAAAATAGCTATAAGTGGGTTAGGCTTCACGTTTGTGTTGACGACCTCAATTATAAGACTTCCCATTTTAAAGTGCCGCCAAATTGTCAAGTTTAAGGCTAACATATGCTTGTTACCATTATATCAATTTATAATATGCAATTCTTTATACTTTTATAAAATAAAAACAAACGTGATCTTAATAAGATAATAAAAAACTTATTTATAACTAAAATTTACTCGTAACAACTTAACGAGATTTAAATGATTGCATTTAATGACGTGATACCATTTCTATGTAACAGTTTATATAGTATTGTACTTGTAATGTACGGTGAAGAGTTATATACTTGTCAGTTGTTATTTATTATGCTACGCACATTAGTACATAGAAAGGTATATAAAAATAAATATGTTTATTCGAGTATAAAACTACTTACTGCTTTAGTCTTGTGAAAGAAATGCTTTTATATAAACCATTTAACGGTCCATTAAAAGTGCAGCCAAATTAATAATTTACTAATCAAAAAATAAATTTTACATCAAAATGTTTGATTGGATTAAGATTTCGATTCTATATCCATTCATAAAATACAGTTTAATTTAAACATTTTGATATAAAATTTTCTGTCAAATAATTCTAAATTATTTTGTTAGTACATATTTTCATAATGCTTTGTAAGCCTTTGTAGAATTGAACCACTTGAGTGCTGACAGTGTTTGCAATTCATTTTCATTGTTTCTTAGTTTCTAGCTGAGTATATAAATTTTGATCATACAAAAACAATTAACTACTTAAATCGTCTGAATTAGTAATAAAACACATCTTTGTGCTTTGAAATAGCATTACTGTATAATTAATTTTTAAAGAAAATAATATTTATTTAACATAAAATATAAGTTTGCCCAATAATTCCATAAAATTGATTGTCGTAATTCCGCTTACACTTAAGTTACTCCCACACTTAAATCTATAATATGTGACATAATCTATACTCATAAGTCTTAACATTAGTAAAACCTTTCACACTAAGTCACATTATTGTATCACCGTGGATTCCACCAATAGCCATAAAATCATTATATACCTTTATCCATACTATAATTATATAATTCTATAAAATTCATCAAAAAAACATCAACATTGGATATGTTATAAATAAATTGTCAGCGGGTGTGCACATGGAACACGTTGGTCTAAAAGGTAACTATGAGGAAACGTGGAATCCATTGGGATTGTTTTATTTATCATTGACCCTGCATACATTCGAGTGATTTCTAATGAGAGAAACAGATTATTTCTAGCACCATTTCTATTGGAATGTTTGTGTGAAGTGAATAAAAGATAAAAGGCGACTCGACCGACATTGTTGAAAATGTTTACAGCTTAAAGCAATTATTTCAGATTTCCCACAATTTTCCAATGGAGATGAGAAATCACTCATATCAAACATTCAAAATCCTAAACCAGCTTTACGTCGTCGAAGGCGATTAGCAACTCGCTGGTGCCTTGTAGCATTTCTGAGTCGGGCCAAAAGTCTGTCGAAGTCAACGGTATGTTAGAATCGAGGAGCATGTCTGTGGATTGGAGTGCGAATCCGGGGCTCGATTGCATTTTGTTTGTGAGATAAGGGTCGTAGCCCTGCAGTACACCAGTTGGTGAGAGAAGTCTGTTGGGGCTATACATTTGGTAACTGCCAGCCGGCGAAAGAGATTGGGGAGTGGAATAAGGGCTTAATACACGGTCTTTTGGCACGGGGCTGATTGCAGGGCTGTATGTGGTGTTGGGGCTCACACATGGCGAATACATAGGGCTGCCTACATTCAAGGTAAGGGGGGACATCGGGCTGGCAACAGAACGCGTAGTTTGGCTTGGTATCGTATTGGCACGAATCATTTGTTTGTTCGGTGCGGATTGAATGATGTTTATGACGGGTATCGGAATATTTTTGTTGACAGGGCTCAGGGGCTGCACTTTTTGTGTGTTCATGACAAGCTGGTAATTAGGATTCGGCTGTTGCATTTGCTTGTCTTTCGGCTGCACATCCTGTAATACAGAAAAATATGTTTTAGTATGAGATAATTAACTAATAAAAAAATAATCAGTTAACTGTTGCACATTGATATGTCTTAATAAGGATATGGAAATCATAAAGTATTAGCTTTAATCTTAAACATAGTAAAGTGTGACAAATATAATTTATATACCTTTACGGTCGACGACATTGAAACGTAGTTACACAAGAATTTCGCATTTAAGACGTTAACGTTTCTCATTTTCTATAATAGCGCAGATATGATTATTTTAAATTTACCTATTGTTTAAGTAAATTTCTACTCCAATATACTTTTATATACCACAAAGACTAGCCTCTAACATAGATCACAATGAATTCTGGACAAAAGTTAAATTGACCAAGCTTTATCTTTATTTTCGCTTCGTTTTTATTTGTTATCTACCCACTTATTATGGTCCCGGCCGCCGGGTGTCGCACATTACTATCTAATCCGAGATAGCCTTTTTTTCCTTCTAAACAATCAACTTTTTACTACATCCTTCATATATGATTTGAATTTCATGTTAAAGTTAGTTATTTTAGCAGAAAATTAGATAATTTCTAGTGGTTGTCGCTTAGAATGCTGACAATTTGTTATGATGTTCAAATTATGAATATGTAAAAGGATCTACGTTTTCCTCTTAATTTTGTTATATTTATATCTTGCCACATAATATGTCTCTGTTAAATTAATTTATTTATGTACGTTTTAATTAGTTTGTTTGATAGAACATTGACCTTTTCATATGCGACGTGATATTAATAAATACGAATTCCCTTAGAATTATAAAATTAATAAAAACCGACTACATAATAATATAAAAAATAAAAAAATTATAGAATCTACAACTAACTTATATAATCTTATTAATGTCTCATATTAAAATTCTTGATGAAGGTAATTGAAAAGGTTTCTTTTAGTGCTTAAGTACACTTTAATCCTAAGTTGTCTTAGAAGTGAGAATTTCGAACTGAATTTGTTTTAAGACTAGGTACGTTTTCACGGTTAGCTATTTTTAGGTATACATAAATAGTAGCTTGCTACTCCGAAGATATTCATTTAAATTATATAGCGATTTACCCCCGTTTTGCTTGGGTGTGTACACCATACGCGCATTTTGTTCACGATTTCATGGGTTTTAATTTTTTTTTGTAGAACCCTGATTCTTTTTCTCTAAATAAAAGTAGCCTAACCTTACTCCTTATAACATCATCTATCTGCCAGTGAAAGTCCCGTCAAAATCGGTCCTGTCGTTTCGGAGATTAGCCTATAGCATTTAGTAAAAAGCGGTTATTTTAATATTACAAACAGACACTCCAATTTTATTTATCTGTATAGATTAGTTTTTATACTTTATATGGGAACATGGGATGAAAATACCATTTAAAATAAGCTTATCAATTGTGAATAAAGTTTTATATAAACAAGCGAATTTAGAGTTTTCTAACCCTCTTAGGAAAATTATTTTAACATTTTTTTGTTATTATTAAACTTAATATCTTTAATCTTATTATCTTATTAGATAAGCATATTATATAAGGAGCATAGCAAAAATTTCATTTAAGACCGTTCGATTTAGGCCTTGTGTCGAGCCTGTGTGTGTCGGCCTGCGTTAGAACTATTTATTGAGTAGTAGATTTTTTTTTTTTAAACCACTCTACCATCCTTCTCTTATTGAAATAGGGTTTTAACATGAAATATCTTTGAGTTTAAAGTTATTGAGGCACACTTTAATGAATGCTAAGTCAGAACACATTATTCAAATCCACAGTAATCCGAAGCGGAATTAACTTAAAATCTTGTAAGATAAACAATTGTAACAATTCTTACAGGGATCATGAAACGAATTGTTCTAGATCTTACTAGTTTTCACAATTATATAACTTTATTTTAACTTAATAAAGATAGGTTTGTTGATATTTTTATTATGAAAGAGGCGTTAAGGTTAATTAGCATCACCATGAGAAAATCTCAAAACCTAAAGCAAGCCCATTCATTTAACGTAATAATACGCATATTAATACTACAGTATATTGTTTTTAGCAATACTAATATTAGAAAGGCACAAAAAATAGAGATTTCAAATATTTTACTGTACATAAAAATATACTAAATTAAAAATCGTAGAGTTAAGTAACAACGAACATCTGAGTTGTACTGTAATAATGAAACAGCATTTAGAGTGGCGGTCCCTTTGTGTTTTAAAAGGCTTTTAATTGGTTCCGAATTATGGACATAAAAGTTTTAACTACTTTAAGTTGTTTAAATAGTCAAATACCTTTTAAGCGTTATAGTTATAAAATATTTAGTAAAAATCTATGCTGTCTATAATAACACCAGAGTAAGTAATAAGAAATAAATGTTATAATTATTAAAACAATAGAATCTGCTCAGATATAAAGTATATATTATAGTTTTGCTGCATTCGTTTCTTAATAAAAAGGCTAAAACCTTAATTTAATTTTGTTTAAACACTCGTAAATTCGACAAGATTTCAAAATAAGAAAGTTAACGATAGCTAGCAGAAACTTCTCGGATTGATGATTAATAATATAATATACATTGATGTAGGTAATATTTTGAATTCAATAACATTTTTCGATTATTACTTTATAATATATAAAAGTTTAAAATCCTATTTTTCTTTATAAAGTAAATAATTAAACTTGAGATAACAGCTAATACTTTAGGTAGGATAGCAGGACAGGGACAGATTGGGGGGTAAATAAAATCAATGTGCACCAGTTCACCTATGTTCAAGTTACTTTTAATATCGAACATTTATCAATTTCATCAGGCATTCATATTTCGTTCACAAAAAATAAAAGTTATATCATATACTTTTCTAACACATCCTTTTAGACTATAAATTTGAATAACAACGATGATAAGTTTTACACTTCTACATACATAGATTTTACGTCTTTTAAATATATTATGTGTATATTTATTTAAAATCGCTATGACAATTGCCAAGCATATCAGGTTCTTATTCGAGTATTCCGTAGCTGCTTAAATATTTTTTAAGATAAAATACAAAATCAATGCATCAAACGTAAAAAAATACTAATAAATCAACTCTACGAATATATAGTTATCAACGAACAAAACTCGTAACACAACTAAACTCTTATAAGTTGTACTTTGTATGATTTGGCAGTGACGACAGTTAAATAACTAGCAAATCGTGTCTAAAAACTGCCTTAAATCTAGTCTTGCTAATATAAACTCTGAATAATTTTACAACGGCATACTACTACTATACAGACCTGCGCTAGGAGTCTTATCTAAACATAAAAACAAGTAAAGTTACTAACTAGGCATAAATTAATTAGAAATAAATAGCAATGATCTTCCAAAGTAGGTATAATATAGTCTATTAAATAATCGAACCTAAAACATAAGACTGAAGGCGCGGCAGACCTTAATAAAACCTAGGAATCAAAATAGTTCATAACCACATAGATATGCGCACGTTCTAACTTAGCACTAGAATACGACTAAAAAGATTGCTTACAATTTCGTACCCTCAGAGATTAATATCTTCATAATGATTACCAGAGAATATAAGAGTAAAACTTAACTAATCAATGGTACCTAATAATATATTCTCTGAAGGGTAAGATTATTGTGTTGTTTTGATTCAAAACTATATAAACATTTATTTGCAGACTAAGGCGTGCACATAATTGTACAAGCCTACGAAGATCAACTACAAAGTCTGAGAATACCGTTTGGTAACTCTAACAATTTGATTGTCTCCACACGGTTTGATTATTGTCATAGGACTGTTAGTGGTTTAGATCCTGAAAGTATAAAAACAGTAGTAATATCACAAGAATTGACGGCACTGTTAAGTAATTCGTATTCGATCCAGAATTGTACCGGTCACGAAGCATGATTCGCGACTTTCATAGAATACAAGTATATCTAAAAGTATTCCTACTGAATAAAAACTTATTAAAAGATGGTGTTTGCTTAAGTATTGAAGTGACTTCGCTACTAACGTAGTTACTTTTTAGATATGACCTCATTCTACGATAGACGTATAGCGCGGGGCAATAATCGATCACTGGACGTGCATTATCACAGTTTATTGAGTAGAGTTTAGGTTATTTCAGGCTTTTGTTTTTTGCCTCGGCCGGATCATACAAATATATCCGGACTCAACGTCACAGCCGCTCACCAGCAGGTTCATTAAGACGCTTGAGGATGGAGTACTAACGGGTGCCGACTGTGTGTTAATTGTTGGGGATGGACTGCGTTTGACGCGCTTCGCAGTTGGTTCTTCATCTTGTTTCAACACTCGTTTCACACCCGTATCCCATGAGGATATACTTCTACTGGGAATAAGACCTGAAAAGGAATTTAATTCGTAAACAACGTAAATTAAAAATTGGTGTCAAATTACATCAGCTTATGTACAACGTTTTAAACACATCGTTATAAATTGAATGGCGCGCAAATATTTGTTTCAGTTATTTACTCATTCCTTTATGCATGAAAAACAGTTACTTAAAAAAAAACAATTTATTTAAGTCATGCTAATAAATAGCATATTTGTTGAACATAATTTGAAATCTTGAGCATATTGAGTCACTGTGAGTTAAGTTCTAACCTTGGTCTGAGTAAATGTTAGTAATGAGATCTTGTGGTGGCGGGCCGGTCGGGGGAGCCGCAAGTAAACGTTGCAGTGCCGGTGCCGAACTTTGCAGCTCTGAAGGCTGTGGCCTCGCCTGGCTTACATTGTCAGGCAGTGCTCCCCACATGACAGCCGGCTCCAAGAGTGGAAGTTCATCGGTAGTGGGGATAAATGGAGAGTTTCCATCATCTATCTCATTATCTGATCTATTACTAAAAGCATCTAATGACAGTTCTGTCAAGAGGGAAGACTGTTCACATGATGATTCAGTTTCCTGCAAGAAATATTAATATAATAAGATGTTATAATTATATTAAGAAACAATAAAATTTAGTAATCATTTAATAATAAATTATACAAACCTGCGGCTCGGGAGAAGACAACAAGGAGTCTCCGATCAAAGAGTCCACGGGAGATCCATTACCCAATTCATCACCAAGTAAGCTACAGTAGTTATCACTTAGTATAAAGTCATCAAACATATCAAAAGGACTGTTTTCCAGTGGTATACAAGCGTCACCAGCGGTAGGTGCCAAATGAGTCAGATCTTCCGGCTCGTCTTTAAGCACTGAAATATCAAAAAAGTTGAAACACACTTCTTGTATGCAATACCTATTCCAATAAAGCAAGCAACGGATACCTAAGCTTTTTTTGCCGTTCAAGTGCCACTCACTTGTTAGTCCCTCGTGTGGAGAGAACATCAGAAATCCTTTGTTCATTTCTTTCTTTCTGGGTGCAAATATCAGTTCTGTAACAGGTATAGGACGCTCCTCTGGGATAATAGCTTCCACTATAGCGCCGTTGGCGGGTTCAGAAGACACAATGATTTGTGGAGGCAGTGGCGCAGTCGGTGCCACCACTGGCTTTAAGTCTGCGTGCTGCACTTGATGTGCAGCAAACACTTCATCTTTGCACTCGATACCGCTGTAAACAAATCATGGAAGTATAGAAATAAGGCCGATATAAATAGAAACATGGTCTACCGCTAAAGACTGATTTATAAAACTTTATTTACATTGTTAATAATATTGACAGTGATGCTAGTGCTAATAGATAAACATAAGTGCAATCCTAACATATGTATATTAATGTCGCGATGTTAATCGTATGTGGAAGCGACTAATAAGCCAACAATACTTCAAGGTCGATGTTAAACGACGTATGTACAATGTACATCTATAGAAGTCATACATCAGAATAATACAGACAATTTTGCTTTTATTTCTCGTTTCGTTGTTATGAAAAGCGGGCCACCTGGCATTCGATAGTAATAAAATGGCATGGCTCGAGAAAGATTGAAAAAGATTGTTTTGACATAATATAAAAATATTTTGGATTTGAAACAACAAACCTTACAAAAAATAAGTATTTTTTGGCTCACCAGAGGATTTAAATCTTCCTAATTTAAAGAAAACAAGAGCAAAAACCGCATATATTAAAATTCAAGTCACAGTTTTACTAAGATATTTACTTTTTAAAATTATAATTAATAAAATTAAAAAAAAATCGACGTGTTAACTGTCTCGCTGCTAATGTTAATTTAAATTTCAATCTAACCGATAGTTTAAACAAATGCTATCTTTACTGCACTGACTACTAAAGTACAGGATTAATTAATAAATGTCAAGCGACCAAGATAACCCAAGAATTGTTCCTCAGGGATATAATTGCGTCAATGATTCCAAAACGTCAAAACTACCGATCTATCGATAAGAATGTTGACAGTTAACTACAGTTCAAGTTTTCATTAACCTAATAGACATTATGTTTACTGTATCAGCGGAATCATTTATTTCCTTCATTATAGACAATATGTTACATAATTATATTACGTACAATGCTATATTGGCTAGTAGTTTTATACAATAATAGTTAAATAACAATTGTTACATTGTTTAATTTGTGTACGAGCACTAAGAAATGTTTTATATTATGCTGTCCGTATACGTGGTTAATACGCAGATTCTATTGAGAAGTATAACTAAAACATCTATTAAACGTTCTTATCAAGTAAACAAATCACCAAAGTATATTTGTCATTAACAGGTAAGAACGTATTGATTTACGCATCAAATACAAATAATACAGGAGGAAGCGCCGCTTGGCAAATTAATGGCAATTTTTGTGACGTATAATAGATGTTGCCAAAAAGTCGATTCATCCTGAGCCAGACATATATCGTAAGAGGGTGTGTTTTGGTCGTGGCTTTACGTTGCTTTCGAAAGTGAATTTATTAGAGGAAGACAGTTGAAGGGAGGTTGCAATGTAGAAAGGAGATGTACAGATGGTAGTAAGCTCGGCCTTGCTAACGACCTTGTCCGCTCACCCCCTGCCCAAATCCCCCATGTTTTCGTTGAAACGGCCATTCACTAGGATGGAAGTGAAACTGAGTGCGCGCGCAGAGGTCCATGCGGTATCGATTACCGGTTAGATTCAGATATGACGTCCTGTCTACAAGGCCTACCGAAAATTCTAACTCCTTATGTCAGATTCTTGTCAAAAACAAAGTTAAAGTTAAAGCGACTAATCTCGAAGGTAAAAGTGAACTCGTAATGAAAATTTTTAATGTTTAAAAAAAAATTTTAACTCCAAAATTTTATGTGTTAGCTGTTAATTAAAAATGATATTTGTTGATAAATACAAACAGATGATATTATGAGGAAGTATCACATGAATCAACTCAGATGTTACATCTTTGGCCTTGGCCGTGATTCTGTGAACGGGCAACGCAATTCAATAATTATATCTGACGGTCGAGGGCATTCGTGTTAGGTCATCTCATTATAGCCAAATTTTGTATCTTATAAACACGTGTCTTCTTTGATATTCTTGTCATTTATTTATATCACTTTATCCGGACTACACTATTCGAGACGTGTTGAAAGATTTAATCGAGACCCTTTAAAGTCTACGTTGTCTGTTGGTCCATCCATTATTATATATTACAATTTTTTATAGTTTTGTACTTGTAAAGAATACCTCAATAAATTATAAAATAGCAATCAGATAATTAAACAAGTGGATTTGTTATTTTTGCTCGTAAATAGTACTAAATACGAGACGTAATGAAAATATTGGGCAAGTCCAATTTTAACAATAATTCTTAATGGAATTTCAATTGGTTTAAAGTCAATAAAGATTAGATGTTAATAAATTATTTATAAAAAAATTACGTAAATGTATTACCATACAAACAAAAGAATGAGATGAGTTCTTATGAAATCTTAGTCACAATTCTATTTGCGAATTAAACACCCCAATAATTATGCATAAAATTACTCAAAGGCCCTTAGATCTCTTTATAACATTTTAACAGTTATACATATTAACAATTTATATGAACATAAATGTAAGCAAAGGAGTTAAAGAGATCACTTTCAGTGAACCAAAATAAAAATAAGTATATAAAAAAATGAGTGATAGTGCACAAGTGGTAATACTAGTGAATACCATAGTCAGACTATCAAAATGTAAGCGTAGACGTTACCGTAAACACTATAAATATTTACGCACGGGCTTCAAGGTCGCGTCTGATAAGATTCACCATTAACACGGTAATGTTATACATATAATATACATACATTACCGTGCCATTAGTACAATATAGAGTAAAAACGATAGTAGCGTCATCGGAAGAGAGCGTTTGATCGATAAATATATAATGCGAAATTCATTGATAGTAGCGATAAAGTTGAAGAAACAACGGAAAACTTTGTCTGTGTATGTCTATGTATATATTTGTATTTGATTGGAATATAAACATGCACGTGCAATATAATGAGATATACGTTGGTGTATATATTATGATGTTATTTATTATTAAAACTATTTTTCTTTTAACCGCTGAATTCTTATACGTCGGAAAATTTCAATTTTTTATAGAGATGAACCACATAGATATTAGATATGAATCGTTATATATTCAGAAGTTATTATTACACGAGATGCACATAATATTGGTTTCACATATTAATTTCAAAATAAACGCATCGGCCTGCCAATGGCGTGTTGGTGTGATCGGCGCGGGAGTCAAGGCCGGGCCGGTGGCGCGGTTACATAACCGACGGCTGAGGACAGCGGGGGAAGCGCACGCTAATTTTAGCACATCTCAAAAACAAGTCGCAACTCAGCCATAAGCGCAGTGTACAGAGATGCTCGGCCACTGTAACTGGTTTGGATTGCTGCTTTTGAATGATTAAACACTCAAACTGACTACAATTTAACATGATCGCGTTATAATTACGTCGTCGATACAAATACTTTAACTTCAATTCTATAACTGATATCACAGTAAATGTTACACGCCCACAGCGATAAAAATATTATGAAATATTAAAAGAACTTATAAGAACATTATTTCAATATTTTCAAGTATATTAAGTCAACAAAAAATAATTTGGCCTAGATAAACAATCATCTAAATTGTATTGGTACCAATAATTCCGTTCGTCAATGATTATTCCGTCTACCGTCCCTGTTATATTGAAAAGCTGTAATTAGCATAACACTTTGAACGACACAAACACGATATCACTCACTATTCACTATATTACTGGCACAAATATACCACTGCTTACCATTTTTCGACAATGTTGGGTTCGGTTTCGAAATAAACAAAGTTTGTGCGTTTACGAATCGAACAGCTGATTGAGATCGTGAGTTTCACTGAGTGGGCGGCAGGGTGTACGCATGGGGTGTACGCTGTCGGTGAGGTCCGTGGCGCGAATGATACGCGCGGCGATTGGCGGCGACGGCGCACTCGAGAAACTCGTGACGCGACCGACCTAAACACACACTGCACAGTCAAGCGACACAACCCGATGATAAATTTTTGAGGGTTGCCGCCACGTACATTCGATGACCACGCGATGAGATAATAGAGCTCGCGATTCACCAACAAACTACTGATCACGGCCAGGTTAACTCGGCATCATTTTCGAATGAGTGATTTTCACATGTTTTTATGGAGCCATTATCGTAGAGTTAGATAAACGCTGCAACTACTTATTAAAACGACCTCGATAAAAGATGATTAAGTCAGTATTGAGATAATAGTAGGTACAGTTAGTAACTAAATATTAAACTTTATTGTGAAATAAAACAGAAATATATATGTTAAATTTAGCGTTTGGAAGAAATATTAAGTTATTTCTGAAGAGGTCGATAACCTTATGAAACTAGGGTACGTGCTAAATCTGAAATTACATGTTTTACGCCATTGCGAACATACAAGTCAAGATTATGATGTTTAATTATTATGCTTTTCAAAAAAATGATTTGGCATCAAATATCGACAGAGATATCTCAATCTAGCCATTATTCAAACCGCAACATAAATATTATATGTAGCAATAAATACAGCAGGAATTTTTATGTAGGCGTGAATAGTGAGATCCGATATTTATCCTATGGAAAATCAACAAAAATGATTCTTGATTATAGCTAAAACTATTACAGTTACTTTCCTAGATGAAACTTATGGTTTTTGAAAATTTCACCAAAGTATAACTTGCAAGGATCAGTTTTGGAAAATAAATGCATCAAAAATATGCTTACATAAATTAAAAACGCGAAACGATTTCCAGCAGTATGTTTCGGAAGTGTCTTTATCATGTCGTATCATATATTGAGTTACTTTAGGCTATCTAAAATGTCTGTCTGGCTTACTAGAAGATTAAGCTGATAATGTAAAAAAGTACCGCAACAGAGACCTAAATAAGGAGTTACATTTCAAAGAAATATAATTTAGAGCGTATTTACGTAGGATATGGAATATCTCAGTTATCCATCATAAATCGGTAATACGATACTCCTGGATGGAGCAGCGTTGTTCCACAATTTAGCCGCGTAACATGATCAGCCGCGTTAATGGACAGCGCTGTGTGCACTTAGAGTAGGATAGAAATCTAGAATTGAGATTTATAATTCTAGAGATTATAGCGAATGTTTAAAAATAATGAGATTTGCACCACTAAAATAGATGCTAAGAATTTCAATTTTGTAAACAATCATTAATTAGAGATAATACGTACGAAATATGATTACCTACTTACAAATGATATTGATTTTTCGTCCTTAAATAGTTTTCTTTCTTTAATCTTTTGTTTCTTTTAGTTCAACAAATATATTAACTTTATATGATTCCGCGTCAAGCTTTGGAGAAGCACTAACGAAACAGCCTACTAAATTTTCATACTGCTATGCGGGTCAGGATTGCATAAAGTTTTTATAATTATCGTCATCGTCAAAACTGATGCAATAATCAGGAATAGGGATGAAATTTAATTAGTGTCTTATTTCTTCCAAAATCAAGAGTACATACAATCCTCAAATGTTCTCTAATTTTCTTTTTATTTAAAATCTCTCATGCATATCTATCAATGAACTCGTAATTTCTTTATGATCAAAACCGGATTTTAAAGTTCTCGTTAGTCGGTACATAGATTGCTTCTTAACAATTCAGAGTTCGTTGCATAATATAAGATTCACTTCGCGAACTGCAAACCATTATACCATTAGGGCCGCGGGCCCGTTCGTTGACCCTAGCTCCACCCCCATTTTCGACCTGCTTCAAGAAGACTACGTGACTCGAACAACGTTAAACAATCTAGAATTACATCACCTGTATTTGCTGCTTCGTCATACTAATCTATTGGCGTATAAGTGAGACACAAGTTTATATTACAAGTTTCCTACTAAATTAATTATAATAAAAGAAAAATATTTTTCTAAAATGTTATAGATGTAGGCAAATGACAAGTTATAGGCAAAGTGCACACAATACAATTTTTAAACTAAATTACTTTAAAATTACAATTCAAACGACCGAGCTAATTGCAATGTTACATTGTTGGTGCAGTAAGGTGAATTTTACTAATTACTAGGTATTGTATGTTTTATAAATTATAACTTATAAACAATTTTATAATACATACAATAAATATTAATCAAAGAGTTGAAAATCTATTTGAATAGTGAAAATCGGCCATTAACATTTACATATATTATATAACTTATTATTCTATTAACATGACACACTTATTATATACATAACCATTATTATAATAGCCTAAGGAGTCTTTTAATCATTTTTATTGGATATTTATGAATATATATGTTAAACGTAAAACGTTATCTCAAAAATTATTAATAATATTGAAATAATAAAATATGAGCCACCAATACAAATAATAAGATTTTTTACATTTTTCCATAATATTAACCAATCCATATTCTATACGACCTATTAAAATAATAGATTTCTATTAGGTCAATCTAGATGTGTCAGCGTTATTTACATATATTGTATTAAGACTACAAAGTAGATGTCAGATATGGGAAATTTGGTTGACGTGACCGTCCACACGAACGTATACCACAGTAGGTACGAAGAACAGAAGGATTTCATTTTACGTATGCTATCGTCGACTACCTGAAAGTATCGATCGCACCGGAACGAACTCGTGCGCTCAATTCGAATGTCAATCACGTGATAGAGCGGTACAGTACCTACCATGTAGCTCGCTTGATATATGATGTCAAAACAGTCAATATGTAGACGATCTTAACCAAGTTTCAAAGTGTAGAATAGATAGAATGAAACATAATCGGATCATTGATTTGTAGAAAACTTGAAGTAACAATCTAAAATTCCGCTTAGTAACAAAAATAACATTTATAAATGTAAAATAAAAATTCCCAGCTAGTACTAGTAGGTATATTTAATGTATGTAAATAACAAGTATTGTTGTCGATTGTTACTTAATTAATTCTTGGTGAAAATCCTTGCATTTTTCGTACTGACATTACGACATTAAAACTTTACTAAGACAAGTCTTGCAATACATTATTATCAAATGATAAAATCGGTGTCAGTGAACTTGTAACTCCTTTAGGTATTTAGTCTGTAACCGTAACTTAGTAATATTTTATCAATTACGTGTTCAGTACTCGTATAAAATATCACGCCACAATCGCATGAGGTATATTTAATTATTTATATTATATAAGAACGATTTTAATCTTGAAAGTTAATAAAAATTTATGATTATAATAAACAATACTGCAATAAATAACACTTTTAATATATATTACATAATGGTAAAATCTATAAAATATGAATAAAAACATGTTCAATGTGTAATATTCTCTGTCTAACACCCCATAATCAAATCACAAGGCCTTTGGAGACGAGTGAATCTAACTTCGTAATAGGCCCAAAGACGTCACAGCCATTGACCCTCTCCCGCTCAAATAGTACCACAATCTATCATCTAATAAATGGTAATCAAACTATCATTGAAAATAAAACAGAGCCGGAGAAGTGACACGACTATATCAATCAGTGAAATAAGTGTTACATAAGAAAAAGTCTTATACATACATACATGTGTATTATGTATGTATATTACCGTTGGAAACGTCAGTTCAAAACAAAAATAATATCTAGCACTGCAGAATTTCGAGTAGTTTCAGAGGTATCGCTCATGCCGCAAGCGGGACAATAACCGGAGTACACCCACGCTACCCATTCAGTTTAAAACGAAAACTGCAATGTTCTATTTGGAATAGGTAGAAGGGAGGGGTGAACGACCGTGGGGGGGAGGTTGCAGTGCACTCTGTATAAACCCAACGACGCCGCGTGTTCGGCACAGACGGTGAACAAGAGTTTCGCTTTCATTATGTAATTGCACTGATGTAGCTCTCAAGTTTTAAGTTATGCAAAGGTACTGTTCTATTCGAATGAACTAAAATAGCATGATTTACATTTGTTTTACTAAAACATTGGTTATGAAAAACATTGAAATGGTCTGCTCGTAAGAAATATATTTGCATGTTTTGATATTTTTATACCTATGAAAACTAGTAATCTATCTGGCTATTTGTATGTATAATTAATGAGCGTTTAGAGAGAAAACGTATGAGAAAACAGCGTTTTAACAAAAATAAACCATAGTGAGTATGCTGAACTAAAATTAATATGTATCATTTTATTTATAGTAAGTACATATGTATGTATGCCTATATACATATACATACGTAATGCTAATAAAAAATGTAAGACTTTTAAAGTTAACATGGTAAAGAAAAATAAATATAGCCAACTATCTATTGATTTGATATTCTATTTATGTATCTATACTTATTAATATTATAAAGAGGCAGAACTTGTTTGTTTGTTTATATATAACACGCTAATCTCAAGAACTATTAAACCAATTTGAAAAATTCTTTTTGCATTAGATAACCTGTTTATTGAGGAAGGCTATAGCCTGTATATCATCATGCTATTTACTGCCCAAGGGAACGGAGCACTAATATCACATAAATATTAGAAATAGCAACATATTTTAAAACAAAGGATGGAATCTTATATCCTGGAATGACAAAGACGCATGAACTAATATAAATATCTTTTAGTGACGTGCTAACTAAACGAGCGGATCTGCAGCCAAAATTAATATAATAAAGCATACATCTAACGTCGAATTAAAAAAGATTAACCGGAACTGTTTACTATCGTAACAAACTATTAGCTTTTTATAACGAAATTGTTGTCATTTAATTACTTAAGTATACTAAATTTAGTTGGAGATAATTATTTATTGTTAATAATTTATTTTGGCTATTGGCTATCGCGCAAATATCTAACTATAAAAGCTGAATATAAGCCAGCTATTTTGAAATCATTAGGGGACACTTCCGTTTTATACATAGGTATCGTTATTACATACAAAAATCTAGTACAATAACTTTACAATAATACTTAGATAATTCACGAGTTGATATCAAGCGTAGATTAGTTTCTTTATATTATTCGCGTCGACCCAGTCAATGTGCTATTAATAGACGAAGCAAGTGGTCGGTAGCCTTTTGAATGCAATATATAACATATAGTTGCATATAATTGCATTGACCTACATATATGTGAAAATAAACGACATATGTATAGCACGATTTAACGCAGGTGCACCCCACAAACACAACTATCAACTTTAGGGTCATGGGCAGTTTATATCCGTATGAAGTTTTGATAATTAATTGCTCAAAAATAATACATATATGTTAGAGCAAAACAAATATTATAGTAATAATATTATTAGTATTTCAAATAAGTTTCCTACAACAACAAATTAACCTCTCAGAGTTAAGAATATGGATAACGTTCGTGTATGGAATTTTACTTTTGTGAATAACACAGTAAATTATCAACATCATCATCTTAACAGAAAAAAAAATTAAGTATATTTATGTATATCATTTAAAACACGCTTCACTGTCTGACTTTTTATTGGTATTTTACATAACGAGATAGGAATATGTATTTTATAAATATTTAGACAAAATCAAATTTTTGATAATTCATATTATGCTAATAATAGATATATTTTCCTTCATTCGTGTTCATATCTTTGATAGTATCTCAATGTTTTATAATCGAAATTGGCGATAGAAATTCTACGAAATTACTTTCGAAATGTCTATCCAAATAGTGTTACTAAATTAACCCGACCACAGCTACACAGTATTTTGTTAGTTAAAATAAAATAAATAACCTTTTTTTTTAGAAATAAGGCAGAATATGGAAGTTTCCAGTCAAGACAGTTTCTATAAATGACAGACTATTGAGAAAAGAGATAAGTAGGCACTTTACTATCTCATATACCTACACAATATGTGGATGTTGATCAGGATGACATCTTGAATAATCGATAATTGTCTCGGTGATCTAGTGGCTAGTATGCACGGCTGCACATCCAGAGGTCCGCCTTGGGTTCGAGTCCCGAATCGGGACAAGCTTATTTATTAAGTCTTTCTGTTAAGAAAGTCCCAGTAACAGCCCGGAGTTGGGAAGTTGGCGGAGTTTCACGCCTGTCCCTCGGGTAGGACGTAAAGCTGACGGTATTGCGCCTGTTCTCTCTCACCGGTCGTGTCGAATTAGCGACCCATTGGAATTTGAGAGTGAATAGAGAGTGCACTGGTGTATGCGCGTATACTTTTTTTTATTTTTTTTTGTACATGATGATTATTTTATTTTATTTTTTATATATATATTTTTTTTATTATTATTATCTATTTCCATTATAAAATGAAATTATTTAGATTTACTTTTTGATTCTTATATTATTACAGTTATGATTTTTTGTACTTTTGATTGCTGAATGTAGAAATGCTATGCCCACTTGTAAAAGACATGCATATAAGATATATTATTGTTATTAATTTTAAAAATGCTGTGTATGTATGTTGTAAGTGTGCTTCTCCAAATAAATAAAAATAAAATACTTTGTGCATTATAATATCTCCTGCGCACTTGGCTGTCTCAGTGAGATACAATGCCGAAATCGGTCATGACGACAATATTATCATCATCAATTGATAACGTTTAAATATGAATTATCGAAGAGGTAATAAATAAATATAAAATTACATAGACGAATATTGTTTATACCCATTACTTATTAACATACCTTGCTAAATATATATAAAATAGTATACCGGATTTAATGATAAGATAGAAATCCAGTAAGGTTTAAACGAGCAGACCAAAACCATATGTATTTGTAAATTAAATACTTTACTGTTTAGTAAATCAGTCTACATAATGACGTTCTACTTATACATGCATTAAATACAGTGACATATTAGTGCATGGTTTACTCCAGTTCAAAATGTCCTTTCACCTACTTGGTATATAATTATCATACTAAATTGTATTGTTCATTAATTTTTTTTTTCATTCTTTACCTGACTACGAAGGATTATGTATAAAGTATGTATGTATGTTCATCTGTTATGCTGCATATCTTCTAAGCTGCCTATCATAATTTGACCGCTGGTTAAAGGATAAGTTACGTCACATTAAATTCAACATGGCGTCCTCTTGAGGACACAAAGCTTTGTATTAAAGAAATATATTTTTTAAGTGCGATATTAGTATGTACGAATGTAATTTAATATGAAGTATTGTTAAAAGACTTAAAATATTTTGGTCTACAAGCTATAGTCATTTTATGTAATTTGCTAATTTTAACTTACTTATGTTATTTTCAAAACAATCCAATTTCATATTTAAAATACCAAACAATAAGAAAATGAGGTACGGTCTAAAAAATGTTAAATACCATATCGTGCATGTTGCGGTGGAGTTTCTCGTGAGTCACGAATAATGTTGTAAAAATGTATATAAAAATTAAAATTTCTTACACATTAGCTATTACTAAGGATACCTATAGAATTTAAGCGATGACTATAACTTTAAAGTACAACTCTCTCAGATCTATTACACTATACTAATCTATACAAATAAATAAAATTGAAGTGTCTGTTTGTAATGTCAAAATAACAGTTTTAAAATTGAAGTGTCTGTTTGTAATGTCAAAATAACAGTTTTTTTTATGAAAGTATAAACGGTACCTATAAGAAAAAACAGTATCTACCTAAATTTTTTATCTGTCTGTCTGTTTGTTATGGCTAATGTCAGAAACGGCTGGACCGATTTTAACGGGACTTTCACAGACAGATAACTGATGTTATAAGGAGTAACTTAGGCTACTTTTGTTGAAGAAAAAGAATTAGGATTCCACGCAAAAATAACCCATGAAATTGTGAACAGAATCCGCGTACCTAGGGACGCACCAAAGCGAAGCAAGGGTAAGTCGCTAGTTATAAAATACAAACTGTGTGTTAAATATGGCGGCAGAATTAGATAACTTAACAATAAGTGTTACTGTTTTAAATAGTATTAGGTTAAGTAATCTTGGCCGGATGAGTTTGTAATTCCATTGTGAGAGCTTTAAATAAAATAAGTCGATTAATATCTTTCTGACATTAAGAAATTACATTCTGAAGTTAAAACTTCCTTTTAAATAAATAAACTTTTTAGGTCTACATATTACCTATATTCAAATATTTTTACTAACAGCATATTAGAATAATACCTATCTAGCTTGAAAATGTATATATGGAATATAAAAAGTTTTTTCAAAAAAATCATTTAAATTCTTTCGAGAGAGGCTTTATGATATATCAAAACGAAACTATCAATTCACATTTCACATGAATACCCACATGCGTTATCCACTACGTATTATCATCATTAATCATTGTCATCATTAATAAACCTTGAAATCATTAAACGTTCTAACAGTCATCTTTATGTGACATAAGTAAAATCATAGATTTATATAGGTAGATATAATTAAAACGAAGACTTGAGAGATAGAGAAAGCTAACTCTACACAGAGTAGTTTTTATAATGAAAGGTAAATAAATCAGTTCTTTGAGGTTGTATATTATTTAAAAATGGGGATAAATTGTATTTCTTCGATTATGACTTGGTTTATAGGAAAGAAACTTATAATAAATACTTACAATGGTACTTACTATTATTTTTTTTAACTTAAAAACAATTTGTACTATAGTGTACATGTGACCTGAGCTAAGCTTAAGAAACGTCTATTTCAGCGAGTCGCTTCGTGTTAAAGATTGGAATGAAAACAAAATTGATTTCGTTCTAATTGTTGAGACGCTCTCTCTGAACCGTCTTGCTCAGCGCCGGACATTGGGGTAATGCGTAGCCCATAACACCTCTTTCCGATGACAACCCGGATTTATATTTCTGGCAAGCTACAGCACGAGCTAAGGCCGACTTATTGAATTTTTAAATTTTTGTACACTTCCTGATGATTATTTCTTATTAATTTTCTCCAAATTACACGTATTTTAATATAACGCGATCGATCAGAATAAATTCTATAAATACATTATAAAATCACGGCGCTATCAAGTGTGGGTCGTGATTTACACCGATAAAAAGAAGCGAAAGAAGCGAAAATAGCGACTTTGGTTATTCGGCGCAGTGCCCTGTCCCAGCGACCCCGCTCAATCCTAGAGCTGACTATATAAGCTGAATAATGACATTAGATTTATGTTTCTAAGACTAATAGTTTTGTAATTATTAAGGTAAGACGATATAGACGATTTCGTTACGGTCCACTTTTATGAGCTGGTACCAGGTCTTTCGGTGTGATTTTAAAGACGTTTCAGGTCAAAAGTAAAAGACGACATTGTTATAAATAACATATTATTTTTATACCCATGATGTTAAGGTACCTAATTTATTTCATTAAGAAAACTGGAAACTTATTATTATTAATTTGTATCTAAGGCGCTTGTGCCATAATTATTGTCGTTACTTTTGCACTTATGAAATAACTTAAATGTACGAAAACCTACTAATATTATAAGCACGAAAAGTAAGAATGGATGGATAGATATTTGTTACTCATTCATGTAAAGACTACTGAACGGATTTTGAAGAAACTTTACATTAATGTAGCTAATACACCAGAGTAACACATAGGCTATATTTTTTTGAAGATATAGTATTATAATACACTAGCAATGCCCGCGGCTCCACCCGCATTCAGATGACTAAAAACCAAATTCTTAGGTTTTACTTATTAGTATACTCTTACATTGCAGTTTTTGTATTTTTTCTCAGAAAGGAGATATTTTCCTGCGGTAAAAAGTATCCTATATGTTGACCCGGATAGCCAGCTATCACCATACCAAATTTCATCAAAATCTGTCCAGTAGTTTTCTCGTGATGCGGTAACAGACAGACAGACAGATGACAGAGATGTGGTAACAGACGGCGTGCGGAGTCGCGGAAAACGCAAATAATGCAGGATAATTTAAAAATCATTTTCTTACAAAAAAGATAGTCAAGTAAATTTCAATCAGCATATTATTAATATATTTAGAAACTATTTTTAGTTTATCTATATAAATAAAAATGAATCACCGAAATGTATATATACGCGCATAACTTCCGATCGATTACACCAAATTGGATAATTCTTTTTTTTTGGTTTTGTTATTGTCAGGACAAGTTTTGTATAGAAGAATATTAAAAGATTTTTTTTTTTTTTACTAAAATAAGATTTTTTTTAAATATGAAAAGTGAGTGAGTGAAATAGTTTTTATCCCGGAAATCATCCCTTAAGGGGGTGAGAATGGGGAAGAAAGTTTGTACGGAGGAGCAAGCTAGGGACGAACCCGAGCGAAGCGAGGGTGTGTCGCTAGTATTATATAATTATTATATTTTTATATTTTAATTAAAATTAAAAATGAATAATTAAATGTAACTAATACCTAGCAACGATAGAGATAACCCATGGCTTTAGATGCATCTGGTGCCAATGTGCATTAGCTTTTATCTAGAGTCAACAGAGATAAGATAAACTTTCAGTTACTGTATGATTACCAATAATGAAATTACTTAACGATTTTACATGTATTTAAATATCATAAAATTAAATTATGAAACATTTAATATTTAAGTAGATACTAAAAAATTATATGAACTGTCATAATTTGTTAATTTTAAACACGATTTAAGGTAAAATACAGCTTAGCTTCAGAAAAATAAATGTAGGTTGGGAAGTTAAATCGAATATAACAAAGTATTTCATCTTGAAGTAAACAGGAAATTAATGATTTATGAAATTATGTTTACTTATTAATAATTAATAACAATATATTAATATCAAACGATGCTTATCAATGAATTTAGGTATATAAGCAAATAAGTGTTATAATAAAACTAGCGACTCACGCTTGCTTCGCTCGCGTTCGTCCCTAGGTACGTTTTCACGGTTAGCTATGTTTAGGTATACATAAATAGTAGCTTGCTGCTCCTAAGATATTCATTTAAATTAAATTATACAGCGATTTACCCTCGTTTTGCTCGGGTGGGTACGCCGTACGCAGATTTGTTCACAATTTCATGGGTTTTATTTTTTTTCGCAGAACCCTGATTCTTTTTCTAAAATTAAAGTAGCCTAAGTTACTCCCTATAACATCAGCTATCTGCCAGTGAAAGTCCCGTTAAAATCGGTCCAGCCGTTTCGGAGATTAGCCGGAACAAACAAACAGACAGACAGACAAAAATTGTAAAAAATGTTGTTTGGTATATGTACCGTGTATACATCCATATGCATTTAGTAAAAAGCGGTTATTTTAATATTGCAAACAGACACTCCAATTTTATTTATCTGTATAGATTAGAATTAATGTTATTAATCTTCGTTACGTTCCATAACATATGAGAGAACAAGAATCTTTGTTGTTCTAGATATGAACATTAAAAAACAATGTATATTTCATGTCGTAAGTTTCAACGGCAAATATTTTCCTCATAATATGTCACAAGGGTAAACCCTACTATGGCACCCACACAAATTGGAGCAATTGTGAATTGAAATATTGATAATTGGGTATCATCTTGGTTATATATACCTACACGTATATACATATATACATCTATATATAATTTCCTAAGATTTTGATGCATTTTTTAACTTTTATAATAGGCACATCCATATAAAATTTGCCTCTTTAAAAACTAGTTGCATTCTGATTAAATATTTGATTAAAGCATTTTTTATAACGACTTTTACTCTTAGCAGTTGTCTATCCTATTTCTATCAATACAGGTGCAAAATCTGCAATAAATTAAAAATTATTAATTGTATTTATTTAAAATTTTATTCAAATAGACTACAGATGTTTTTAAGTCTACAAACGTATAAGTAATTCAGATTTTTCCACGACTTTATATTTCTTCAATGTTATCGTTTTCACTAAAAATTAGGCAACAAACAACAAAAGTGATGCTATCTAAAGCCAGCCGAAAAAAACAAAGGCAGACGCGAGTATCGTTCGATATAAACATCCTTGAACTCCGTTAGTACGGTATCGCCAAATTATATGAGAAGCATAGGAAGCAATAAAAGAGATTTATGATGAACAACAATGAAAATGTTTATTTTTACTGTGTATCACGTAAAGAATGTTGTAAACTACTAATAAGGTATGACTACAAGTGTTCTTATGTTGCCATAGGTCTAAAAGATGAAGTATGATATAATTTTTGAAAAATGTTTACAAAGTATAAAAATTATCAATTTAATCGTAACCACTGGACTAGCTCGTATATATATGTATATATGGGGTTCATGAGTTTATTAACGATTGCGCTACGACGGAACGACAGACGGATAAACAAAAGCTATGAGCGGATGATTTTCGATTGATGAGCGACCGTAGAACATACCCAATTCGTATTAAATTTGGCTTACTGAAAAAGAGTAGCACATGCCAAGGACTAATGCAATGTTATATCAACTATAAAAGACCTAGTGTATGGTAAACGCGGGTTGGATATCAATTGAGTAGCTCTATAGATTCGTGTAGCTGGTGAATGTTGGCCTTGACTGATTTCTAATTGCAATTATGAATTACTAACGACTCACCCTCACTTCGCCCGGGTTCCCCCTTAGGTACGTTTTAATAGTTAGTATGGAATAGATAGACTATTTATTATATGATATATAGCCTATAGTCTTCGTTTCGTTTTTCAATAAATTTCTTTTATTTCTAAAATAGATTATAAGATTTATTTATTTAGATTATTATAATAAAGATAGTAGATTAAGATTCTTAACATACATTAGCCTTAACTAATTATATACGAGGTTACAATTAATC
The DNA here is from genome assembly GCA_033884665.1 of Argynnis bischoffii washingtonia. Classification (NCBI taxonomy): domain Eukaryota; kingdom Metazoa; phylum Arthropoda; class Insecta; order Lepidoptera; family Nymphalidae; genus Argynnis; species Argynnis bischoffii. The sequence goes on from CM066625.1 coordinate 5,419,097, forward strand.
ATCTTGGGTATTAGGAACAGAATTTGGGTTATGTTCAGGTGTCAAATCTCATATAATTTTATAGGCGGCCTCGAAAAACAAGTCCGCAGGCAATGTGGTAAGTATAGACTATAAACCCAATATGGCTTTCGGAGCACTTTCAGGTTAACTGATAAAGATTTTCGTGACTCAACGATATGAGAAAATAAGTTTACTATTTGGAGTTATTTATACAATACAGTGAATTAAGTATTGATACACTTAGGACTTTCCTAATAAAGAAAGTATAATAGCCTAATGGAATAAAAATTCGGTTTTCATTTCTGTTATAGTTACAGAATATTCTATTAGCTGTCTTGAATTATTAGAAAAAAATTATTCAATTGTTTTAATCATTTTTGATGTATGAAAAAGCTGAAAGCTTTCTGGCTAAAAATAAGTGAACGACAGCTTCATTTAAATAAACTGTCAACGTTTTGCTTAATAATTAAATATCAAATGAAAAACATAAAAATAGTATGGAGTAATAATGTGGCTTAGATTTTAATGTAACAGGATAACTGTGCCAAAAATCGTTCAAAATTTACAAAAGGAATCTTCAAGAAAAAAACATCAATAGATACTCTAAGTATGGATTTTGAAACAATAATTGTAAGTCATTAATTAATAATATGTACACTAGTTTATGCTTTAGGTATCGTAACCCTAACTAAAAACATAAGTTATTAAAAAAACTTCGTTCCTTTAATCTCACGCAACAGTGATTTTTTACCGATTTCAAAAAGAATTTTTGTGTGTTTATCGTTTTCCATATCTTCGCAATAAGTTATAACTTGAAGGGTGGCTTTTAAATTTAAAAAAAAACCGTACGGTGGAATATTGAAGTATTTGTGACTTTAAAGTCAATGAACATTTTTTGTAAAAGGTACAGGCTATATTATGTAAGCTACAAGAGATTTCAATGCAACAAGTTTATAATAACTTTAATTAAATAGGACAAAAAGAAAGATCTTAAAAAGCGTAAAAAAGAGTAAATAAATGATTAGGTATAAATAATTAATTCATTTAAGAATAAAAACAAGAACTAAACCTTTTTCCTAAAGCAATTCGTTCTTTCTGTCAAAAGCCACGGTCAAAGATTAAGGCAATAAAAATGAGAAAAAGGCTTCGTGGCGGTCTCGAATCACTCAGATGACCAGCCCTAGGGTAAATTGTTACATAAGACGCTGCGGCGCACGATCAAAGGATTACACTGTAACTTACTTTATTGCTTGTTGTTACAGAGCCCAAGATTTTTTATAAGATTACAAATTGTGAGACTCATATATCAATATTGGAAGGATATTAAAATTTTAAAGAGAAATTTATTAAATATAATAGTTTAAACAAACAAGTAATTGCTTGAAAATTACATTTTTTTTAAAGAATACACACATTTTAATGTGACTGAAAGTTTTCTTTTCAAAAGATTATTAAGTCAAGAATATCAATTAACCTCCTTAATGAAAAAACTTCCACATACATATTTTGCATTGCACCACGTGTTTGTTACATAATAAACTTGATTAAAGACAATGTTATCAGAAATTCCTATCAAGATAACTCGCGAAAGAGTAATTGCAATTTAGCACTAGCACTTTATGTTTTTATGAATAACGTAGTCGATTAAATAATAATAATAAAACGGTAGACAATGTTTGTAACAATACATACAAATAAAAAAAGCTACTTACCGTCTTCAATAAAATGGCAAGCATATGTCCTGAAAATCCAAATACGGCTGCCAAAGCACAACTTTACATAGAAAATTTTCCGGCTTATATCTAGACTTACCTGATGACGTAATTTACGCAGATGACGCTTATTGGTTTTTGTTGCTTGTCTGTGATGACTGTGGCTTGCGTTTGTACCCAGGCGTACCCGCCACTCTTGGCGAGGAAACGGTATTGTCCTGTCTCGCATTGTCCTTTTGAGAACACTGTAAAAAATATTTAAATAAATACCATTTTTTAAACACTATTTTTTATTATAATATAAATATAGCTATCGAAGTAGGTAAAGAATACAATGATAGTGGAGCAAATGCACTCTTACTCGTACGTTGCTAGATGTCGCAAGTTCGATTTATGTATATGGTGAATGTTTATATTGTCTCATAAAAAATGTATGCAGACTAATATCATAACAAAAAAAAATATAAATTAAAATTATGAAAATAATTTATTGAATGTAATTTATGTTATTGGGGTAGCAGAAAATCTTTTAAAATAAGTAAAATTAACAATCAGATGAATGCAATCATAAAAACAGTCTGGATGAAGGAAAAGAAAAAGTAAGTCCCACAAGTTATTACGGGGACAGTTATTATTATTACTGTCTCGTGTAAATTGAAATCAACTCAAATGACTTGAAAAGTCACCATCAGATTTTTTGATTTAACGAAGAGGATTATTATTGAAGAATATTTAGTGTAGCTGCCACTGAATATTGTATAAATTTTTTAGTTGGCTTTTGATTGATTCTAATTACGATTTTTTATACGGACGGAAAGGACGCTGTAGATCATTTACAAGCTTCTTTGGAAATGGAAAGTAACATAAATCAAATTATTCTATCATGTAAATTGTACAAGTATGTTTGATACGTTTTCTTTAGTAAAATATTTTTATGCTCAAGGTCAGTTAGACATTTAGAAAGCAGCGCAGCTTTTAGAGAGCTTAAACGTTGAATTATGAGAACCTTTTTGAATACCTTTATGAAACTGAGTATGTAATACAAAATAAGATGATATCAGTTAATATTAATAGCCAGGAAAGATAAAAAATATCTTAACATGTCATACTGTGGTATAAGATTGGTAATTTAAGTTATAGCAGTTTAAAAAATGTATTAGTTACTTTAAAGCATGATTTTGAAATCGTTTTAACACTTGGATAATTTCTAAGAAATTAATTGTTAACTGACACGCCGGCGTGTCTGCGCCTCTCAACGGGCTAAGACGTTATACTTTATTCGTAGTACCTATAAAATAAATTAAAATGTAAAATATTGTTATAAACAGTATTGAATAAAATAGTTCATTTCTTTGTTTGTATTGTAGTTAACTTGATTGTTACTAGTTGATGGATATTAACTATCCGAATAATAATTAGATCTAAGTCGTATAATTAGGACACTTAGGGTATTTCACCAAGTTTTATAATAAATCGAAATCTTATGCGAATTGATTCTTCAGCACTCAAACTGGCAAACAATATCCTTACTATCTATTTTTATATTAATTTAGGGTTGCTAGTAATTGTTTGTATATTAAAATATTGTTAATTAATAATTACTATTATAGAACACTAGCGACTCACCCTCGCTTCGCTTCAGGTTCGTCGTTCGACAAAAATAAATGTATCCCACAGGTACCGTACATTTTTCCGGGATGATATATAGCCTACAGCCTTCCTCAGTTAACGAGCTATCTAATGCAAAAAGTTTTTTTTCAAATCGGATTAGAAGTTCCTGTGATTAGCGCGTTCAACCAAACAAACAAACTCTTCAGCTTTATAATATTAGTATAGATTATTATCAAAATGCCAGCAAGTTATAAATATAAACGTTCGCGTGTTCCAAAGTTATGACGGACTCATATAAACAAAGTTATGTGTGTAGTCGTTGACTTCAGTGTTGTTGTGACAAAAATATAAAAGGCGAGGAATTACGTTAAGTGATCATTTATTTCTTTCATTGCAAGTGCAATTCCATATATATTTAAGGTTCTAGCAGATAACAGCTAAGTAATCGTATATATGTAGGTATGTATATTAAATGGACTGCACTGCCTTGGTGGTGTAGTGGCTTGCATGTACGGCTGCACATCCTGAGGTCCTGGGTTCGAGTCCCGGGTCGGGCCAAGTTTAGTTATTGAGTCTTTCTGTATAGTAAGCCTCAGTAACAGCCCGGAGTTGGGAAGTTGGCGGTGTTTCACCCCCGTGCCTCGAAGAGCACGTAAAGCCGTCGCTCCTGCGCCTTAACTCTCACCGGTCGTGTCGAGTAGTCGTCCCACCGGAGTATGAGTGACAGGAATAGAGAGTGCACTTGTGTCTATGCGTACACTTATGCACTATAATATCTCCTGCGCAGTTGGCTAGTCTCAATGAGATTGGCCGCCGTGGCCGGAATCGGTCAGGAGGACATCATCATCATCATTAAATGGATGAGTGAATAATTTTAATATCTATATAACATAATGACCAATTATTATATATTTATTATTAAGTAATTTGAAATATGTAATCTTCAACAATCTGACTTCGAAATCCATTGTATATTTTTGTCATCAATCAACTCAACATATTTTATTAAACTATTAAAATCTGTCGCAAAGTGTCTTTATATTGAAATTTCTGCATAAAGTTAAATGTTAAATTATTTAAATATTAGCAGTACAGAATGAAGTAATATAATTTATACACTTGTTTATTTTCTAACGTTGCTAACCGCTCACCTGGCATTGTACCAAACCCTCTAGGCTAATATAAAATTCATTGAGATTTTCAAAGGTATTATTATGTTTTTGTTACTCATAAAAAGAAATCTCTATAAAGAAAGCCACACGATATGAAGTATATTTTATACGTTAAACGTTCTTTCGATTTAAGTAGTATAAAATTTGTGTTTTTAATGTATCTACTTTATAATATAAACGATAAGTTACCAGTGCACTCAAACCAAATTCTCTCTCTGCCCGAAAGATTGAGAGAAAATACTCTGACGGACGGACGGACGGATCTCATAGGGGTTCCGCTTTAAAAATCGAATTAAAAATAAATTAAATATTTACTAATAGAGTAAGCAATACTAAAACAATACTAAAACGCACATACCTATTCTACTTTGAAATGAATGTAGTTATACATTTGTATAAATTGTGCCATCGACCCTGAATTCAATTTAGCTTTGAGTAAGGAATAATAAAAGGAGCTCTAGAAATACTGTTCTATTTACAATTCCAATAGATATACAAATGAAGAGAATTTATATACGTACTAGCGAATTTACCCTCGCCTCGCTCGGGTTTGTCCCTAGGTACCTGAAGGTATGACTTATTATTATGGAATAGATAGATTGTATATACATAGGTATAATGAGTTTTATATCTCTTACTTGAGAAATGATTGATTCCCCATACAGACTTCCACCCCCCTTTCACCTCCTTAGGGGATTATTTCCGTGGTAAAAGCTATCCTATGTCCTTGACAAGGTTTAAACTATCTCCGTACCAATTTTCATCTAAATCGGTTCAGCGGCTAAGTCGTGAAAAGGTAAGAAACAAACAAACAGAGTAATTTTCGCATTTATAATATTAGTAGTATAATAGTAAGTAGTATGGATGTATGCTATGTTCCCTATTCCTATGTAATAAACCGTTAGAAGATGTTTTTCTTCAATTTCATGATGAAGAGTGTGTGTATAATTTTTTAATTAAAAAACTCTTCTCTGTCATATGTAAGTATGATGAATTTTCTATAATAAATACAAAAAAAATGTTTATTAGTAGTTTAACTGTAGGTACCTATTGAATATAATGTTTTTATGATACGATAGGTCTGGCGTCTCAAGAGATTCAGAGACCTTTAAATATTAAAGAATAAAAAAACAAAAAAACTGTACCTAAATATTTTATCTAAACACTAAATAGTTTTAGGTTAAGCACTATTTTATCTCTGATGATGTCTTGTCTTGTCTTGTATTGAGATACTGAAGCCGGTTCTGAATAAGATTGTGATAGGTGTTTATCTTAACAGCCCATCGAGTTCGGATTATTTTAACAACATATTATATTACAATTTGTTGAAATTATATCATGTGCCACAACAAAAATAGGATATAATTACTGTGGTACAAAAGTAATATATATTTGGCCTTGAAACGACAAAAACAGATTGTTTTCGTCGTTTCAAGACCAAAGGTGCTTTCAACGCTATTTTTAAATCTCTAAGATATTCGACCTGCAACAATATTTCGAAAAGCAATAAATTTTAACAAGTTAAATAAACTATAAGAAACAGAATAGTAAATGTAACAGAATACATTGTTAGTAATACAGTCTATTCGTGTTTCGTATTTATTAATATAGACAACTACAACTAATAAAACAATATGTAATTAAAAAATTTCAATTCATTTAATTGACCGAGCGAGCGAAGCGTCTCTGCTTTAAGTCTAACAAAATTTGCTTTTTTCTCGTCTGTTTTTTGGTACTTCTCTACAGGTCGTATTTTACAACCAATCTGGACGAAACTTAGTATAGTACAAGTTTTACGACCTTATAGAATTTTTTTGTCGTTGGGGATTTTTGATTGGAGCGGTATTTCTTCCAAAAAGGGACAAAAAGGGGGCTACTGAATATCCCATCTAAAACAAATGAACTAATTTATACTAGACTAGCGACTCACGCTCGCTTCGCTCCCGTTCGTCCCTAGGTACGTTTTCACGGTTAGCTATGTTTAGGTATACATAAATAGTAGCTTGCTACTTCTAAGATATTCATTTAAATTATATAGCGATTTACCCTTGCTTCGCTCGGGTGCGTAGGTCGTACGTGGATTTTGTTCACAATTTTATGGGTTTTAATTTTTTTTTCGCGGAACCCTGATTCTTTTTCTAAAATAAAAGTAGCCTAAGTTACTCCTTGTAACATCAGCTATCTGCCAGTGAAAGTCCCGTCAAAATCGGTCCAGCCGATTCGGAGATTAGCCGGAACAAACAAACAGACAGACAGACAGACAAAAATTGTAAAAAATGTTGTTTTGGTATATGTACCGTGTATACATCCATATGCATTTAGTAAAAAGCGGTTATTTTAATATTACAAACAGACACTCCAATTTTATTTATTTGTATAGAGTATAGATAATAGACATGCAGTTTCCACTCACATTTAGAGACCGTTTGGTAAAATCGGTGACTATTATGGAGCTGGAGGTGAATTACCACTTATTTCTAAATATACATTATATTAAAATAGATAGGTACAGTGTACACTCGTAAGCACAATGCTATGCAGTATGCTGATTTGAGCGTTAGTATTTCCGTAACCCGTGATGTACGAGCACGTATTATTTATGCCAAGTTTTAAATGATTAGCAGGTAAAAATAATTTAGTTGACTTTATTATATAACATTATTTAACAATGGAAAATTTTGATACGAGCTAATGTACCTATATTTTTAAATAATGACAATAAAAAATTATAGTACATAAAAAATACTAATAAATTAGTGGTATCACTTCTTAAATTAAAAAAAAAAAAACAGATTATTAAGGAATTTCATATATAATCTATAGTACTAGGTACTTAACAACTTAATTTTCATAAAAATCTTGCGTAAATATCTTTAAAAAACACCATAATTTAAATAAATTTCAATGCCATTGTCATAAATCACTGAAGCATTAAAAAAGTTTTAAAAGTACATACATAACAACAGTCAACAAAATAAACATACAAAAGTAGTCAACATACAGTATATAAAATAGTTAAAGATACTTCATGACGAGTTTCATAACGTTAATAACTGTTTTGCTCTAGATGTACTAAAAGTATCTAAAAAATGCAGGAACAATATAATAAAAACGAGAGAGAGAAAAAAGTGAGTGCATTTGTATCTTTAGTATTTTATTGTGAGCCACAAACTGTTTGAAGTGTCACAGTGACACTTCAAACAGTTTTCAAAGATCCATAAAATGGAACTGCCTTGCGCATTATTATCTAAACAATTATCAAAACAATTTTATGATCTTTAGGTACAATTTGATGACTTTGGCTTTATTGCATATTTACAATAAAGGAACACAAAATGTTTACAAATAAAATGGTAAGGTGATAAGAAAAATAACAATTTGGCGAAATAATTTAATATAGCATTGTAAATTTTATAAGGTCATTTGTTGTGCTACTAAAATCATTCTATTCACATCTAATTCATAAATGTAAAATTTTTGTCAAAGTTCTGAAAACCAAAACATTCCCAATTATTTTGGAAAATATTTAGAAATAGCAGTAATAAAGTGTTAGAAGCATCATATCTTGAAACGTTTTTATCCGTCTCCTGTAATGTAGTTTAGTGGATTTAGTGTAAGTGGAGTTTATTATTATTAATAATAAGTATTATATTTTATCAATTAATTATAGCCTTACTATGGCTATAAATTATATTAATTTAAACAAAAATGACGTGAATCTATGATTATCGATATTTGCTGATTTATTTCTCCTCTTTAAAGCCTTTATCTATTCTTATATTATGTTGTCATCGCATTCAATGATTTGGCCATGATCCACGTCACTATTGTAAAACTATCGTTTCATATAGATATTTTAAAGATAGAATTCAAAATAACGTTCACCGGTTAAAATTAGAGAAATTTGCGTCGATACAATTGAGACAAAGTGGACTCAAGACTCGTTAATTGAAATAATAGGGGAAAATGTCTTTTTGGTTGAACGCCTTTTAAGGGAATTAAAAAAAGATAAAAATTGAACATTAAGAACATTTAAATAAATTTAAGATGTATTTTGTGTCTCTAAGTTAGACGTAAATATTGCGGTGACACGCCACACTTGGGTAGTGTGAATTAATATTCCAGAAAGTATGTCACGCTCACATACATGAACTCTAATGTCGGCACATCGTGCTTGTATATCAAAATCGATATCTTAATTACTCATACGACAAGGTAATTTATGATAGTTTGAATCAAAACCATTTTTTATTGAATTGATTGGGCTGTCTACCGGAGTGAAAGGAAGAAACATTCACTTATGATATTCCAACAAGCTAGCTTAATCTGAGGACATAAAGATGCTGACAACTGTCTGACAGACAATTGCGTGGTCGTAAACTTGCTGCTTGTTATCGTTGCTGGAACACTGCGAGATATTATCAACATAGCAACCGGCGGTGCGCGTGTCGACCCAATATTTTAGAAAGCATATTATCTTGAGAACACTCATATCTAATGGACGATCACAATTGTAAAGTATTTCGTAATCGTTTTATTTCAGGAGATTACTATTAGGAGAGATAGTATATAGGTGCGTTACGCGACGATAAATGTATCGCTAGCATTTATTTTACATGGCCATAGTATACAAAAAAAGACTGATATGACTGGCTTACTAGATATGAAAATTCTGAAATAGTACATACATAATTATCACGCAATCGAAACCTGATATTGCGGGTCATCATTACTCGTGATTCAAACGTCTTGTATATTTGCAAAACGCAATAATACATCAAATTAAAATTTCGTGAAAGTGATTGTTTAATGTTGATTAGATAAACAGAAACAGTTTTTGTTTAATGCGCGCTTATTCATTGATAAGTTAACAAAACTGAACTATCCATAACAATATATAAAGAAAACGCATTTTTAACTTTTGAGATCGTTTCGATAATAATTTTTAAGTAGAAATTTCGAGAGTTGCCGTCATTATGTGGAGTAATATTTAAGACAAGTATTTAAACGAATTGGAATTCAGGCGACGACGGTCTGAGATGAGCGACTTCCCGGAATTATGTAATAAATCTAAATGAACTTAAATGATTCCGCCTTAATACAATTGTGTTAAAAAATCAGAACGACAGAGTACTAAAGCATTTTTTAGATTTAAGTGACAGTTTCTTAGTTATGATTACATAATACTAGTGTTCGCTGTTGACTTCACATACGTACGTGGTACAAATAGCTGTATCTATTTGTAAAAGAAATATTTAAAGCAATTCAATAATTTCAAATTTTATTATTCCTTAGACTAAAAAACAAACTTAAAAAAGGCTCAAAATCACTAACTTAATATTTCATCTTTAGGTTTTTCCTCCGAACCCAAACAAAATTGTGTACCTCCTCATTTTTGATCTAAACATGAGTAAAACATTGAATTTTATAAAGGTACGAATAGGTAGAAAAATTGACAGACATATTAACAAAGTGCATTTAGATTTCCATTTAGAAGATACCGGTTATCGTAAAAAGGTTTAGGTTAATTTGAATAAAGCTATTGAGATTGGAATGTTGGTAATGCGAGGATTGGTCGGACGGGCACGTCATTTATTCTTCGGACCCTGTTCAAATAACACAATAGGCAGTTATTTTTTGGTTGGACTTAATAACGATTTTATAAAAGTATTAACTTTCTTTAATTCCATAAATTATGAAAGGAATAATAATACGTAAAATAAAATCAAATTTGAATTAAAAAATAATATTTAAAAAGTGACAAACAAATTAAATACGTGATACATTCGTATCACGTATTTAATTTGTTTAATACCGCAATAATGTACGAATGCGCCTACTCGCGGTTGTTTTGTTTGCCAAAATTTGAAACATTTTTATAATCTGTAAAGATATAAACTATATATTTTTTTTTTTTTTTTTTTTTATGAGATTCAGTGACAAACGAGCAGACAGACCACCTGATGGAAAGCAGTACCTGTCGCCCATAACATCTACAGTTCATGCACTTAGGTTTTAAGTAACAAAAATGCAGAACCGCAGGTGCGTTGTCACTGTGAGGACTAAGATGATATGCCTCCTGCCTGTAATTGCGCTGGCTACCTTATCCTTCAAACCGGAACACAACAATGCAATCATTGTTGCTTGGCGGCAGAAATAGATAAGGGGGTGGTACCCATCCAGTCGGACTCCTCAGGCTTGACAGAGTCCTACCACCGGTAAAATAAAAAAACTAGCGACATACCCTCCCTTCACTCGGCTGCATCCCAAGGTACGTTTCAATTTTTTTGAGCGGAACCCTAATAATTATTTTTCTTAGCCGGAACAAACAGACAAACAGACAAAAAAAACTGTTTGTCGTATAAGTAGATATGTATAAGCAGATAGAATATAATAGCTACATCTGAGCGCTTGTACCTAACTGAATAAAAAATACCTTACTAATATTAAAAAAATAATTGTGTTCATTGTTTTTCTTTGTTTTCTTATAATGGTAGGTACACACTAACTACCTGTCTTAATGGTATTTAAGTAGTATGCATATAGTAACATCCTTGAGGTATATTACGAATTTATGAATATCGATTCACAATTGGTGAAAATATCGCGTAACATACCCAGAAAAAATAGAGTAAAATAATTCTACTAATATTATTGATTAGGATCCTTTTTGAAGTGGGTCAAAAACTTTATATATAATAAATGTATTCAAAAATAAACAAAATAAAAAAAAATCTTTTTAGACTTAAACATGCACATTTCATCAACTTTCGATGCTTCGCGACAGTGTATGTAGAAATAGAACAATGTTTCTTTATAAAAAAGACGATATGTAAAATCACGATGTCTTTCAAATCAAAACAATTTATATTATTTAATAAAAACACTCAAGGGTATAACACAAAATATAAACAAATTTCAATCACTACGGCTCTCGTAAAAGAAAGAAATATCTACCTAAGCAAAGAATTTTTAATTATTTCTAGACTACAAAGCTAAAATCTATCCTTTGTAAGAAGATATTTTCATATAACTATACAAATTCAAATGCCTTTACACTTTTACTATGGGTCGGTACTGTTTTGTAACAATCTATACATACAATTAAATTCTAAGTCGAATCTGTACATTAAATATTTTTTGGAAAATCTTATTGAAATTGTCATTATTATCGATACAGAGGCCGTGTCTATAGTTTTTAGAATTTTTTCGTCTGTCTGCTGGGAACGCTTCACGAGAAAACCACTGGACAGATTTTGATGAAATTAAGGATGGTGATATCTGGTTATCCGAATCAACATTTAAGATACATTTTACTGCGGTAAAATATCTCATCTCTGAGAAATCTATACTAGCTATAAAACGTAGCGACGAACCCGAGCGGAGCGATGGTGAGTCACACACAGTATTCAAATAAATCCTTTATTCACTAACGCTATATCGAATGGAATTTGTTGAGCGATATAACGAGATCTTAGGGACAGGAAGTGTTTCATTTCCGCAGTATCATGTAGGCCGCGCGAATACGTAGTACGATTTATTGGCAAATTACAAGAATATAATCACAGTTAAATCATATTGATAAATAAAAGTTAGATTGCAAATATAAGGAGAGATGGACAGACAAAATTTTATATACCGTTATATGTTAGCAATGAGTTATTTTTACTTCTGTAAATATTATGACAGCTGACTCGTGACATACCTACCTAATCATGCTGTTTTCGATTAACAATGTAACCATATTTTTCATTATTTATTTTTACTTAAACGTATGTCGTATACAGCAATGGTACAGGAAATATTCCATACAAAATATTATAACGTTTGCAACAAGTTAACAATAATTACTTTATTAATGTAATTCAGTTTTGAGTCTGCTTCTAAAGATAAAGTAAAAACACCATTAGAGAAAGTTCACGACGAAATAAATTATTCTAAGAATGTTAGGAAATAAATCAGTCATAAATCATCACAAATCTCGTAAAAGAAAGAAATATCTACCTAAGCAAAGAATTTTTAATTATTTCTAGACTACAAAGCTAAAATCTATCCTTTGTAAGAAGATATTTTCATATAACTATACAAATTCAAATGCCTTTACACTTTTACTATGGGTCGGTACTGTTTTGTAACAATCTATACATACAATTAAATTCTAAGTCGAATCTGTACATTAAATATTTTTTGGAAAATCTTATTGAAATTGTCATTATTATCGATACAGAGGCCGTGTCTATAGTTTTTAGAATTTTTTCGTCTGTCTGCTGGGAACGCTTCACGAGAAAACCACTGGACAGATTTTGATGAAATTAAGGATGGTACATATGCAAATTTATTTATATTGAGGTGATTTTGCGTTCAAGTTCAAGGCAGCATAAAAATACGCCGATGACGTGAATAAAATAACGTTCTTGAAATTATTATGTAAGCCGCGCGGCGGGTCCACCTATTCGCCAATATAAAAACACGCGAGATAAAAAGTGGTGATGTTTTATGTTGACAATAAATGCTCAAGTTGGTGGCTACGTAAATAGCATTTGTCGAGTTGGTAACTAAAATATTTTTTAAATCTAAGAGGACATAGATGTAAACACAAATACCTGTATGGAGAAAAAAATAGTTTTTAATATTGACAGAACCTGTTGCAAGAGACAGTTCTATCTAAAATACACAATCCTTAACAAATATTTATTTAATAATTCTGCTGCAACTCCGATTGCGTGTTCAAAGAAGCCTACGTTATTTTCACCCAAATCATTTTTACCTGAGAAGTTTTTGTAAATGTACCGGATCTACCGTTTTAAATAATAGCGGGTATGGGAAGAAATATCTTTTTTATAATATAATGATTATAAATAAAACTATCTTTAAGGTTTTTTTTTTAATTTAAAATGTCAAATATTCGCGTAAATCTAAAGATTAATTATATAATTATTAATTATGCTTTGGTATCGTTCGAAAAATCATAGGAGTTCAATGTGGGCTAGCGATTTCAGCTAACTGAAATCATAGAGATATTTTAGTTTCAAACATTACTTAAAGGATTTTATACGTAGAGTAAGGCATTCCACAAAGAAATTACTAATGCTGTTTATTTATTGAGTTAAAATATTTGCTATAAACAATTTGAAAATTTGGCAAGTCAGCCGGATTCTCCGATAGCCGGCCGTCACACTAGTTTTATTTAGCCGTTCCGACAATGACATTTGTAGTATTTCTCAGCAGTTACGCACGTGATATAGCTACTAGCTAGTAGCTACGTTAGTAAATTAGTTTTTACTTTACAATTTACGCGTAGTATCACATGATATAGTTTTATATATGTCAATTAAGAATTAACAATTTTGTTTCCACTGTCTTATATTAGTCATTACTCATTAGTGCGTAATGCGGTTGTTTTAGATTTCTTCTCTATTTCGCTGATTCTCACAACAATGTAAGGTAAAGGTAACTTACAAAAGTTACTTTTAACTGAATTTTATTCAGCGCTCAATATCCTTAATTTCATTGAGCTTAGCTGTTCACCGTCGCACCATGGCACGTTTTATAATGGCCTCGACCGTGACCTATTACTGGTACCAGCTGTATAGATTAACTGAACGACACGCCTCTGTTTCCTTTAGGTTTAGTATTTTATAGTTCTATTTTAATGTGGGAGATATTAATGTATACTGTATATTAGTGTGTACTGTATATACTATAATATAACTTAGCTTACTCTTTAAACAGCTACATTAATAATAATCTAATAAATTATGAATGTATAAATAATATTAGCTATAGTAACTATGAAACTAATGATATACATATTTCCTTACTTTTTATATATACCTTTAATCTTGGAGATTGAAATGCATATGGGAGTAAAAAAGTACTAAAATAGAACTAACTCTATCATCGAAGACACTATTGAATTTTATCTGAAACTTGATGAAGATTGCTTGATTGTCAAATACGTAAAAAATGTAAGCGATCCATATTTTTACGCGTAAAATGGCTTCACAATCACATTTCATAACGATCTCAACAGCAAATGGGATGAGAGAACAAACAATGTATATTTCTGTACCGCGAGGGAGTATTTTCTGTAGGTACAGTGTATTAAAAGCAACATGTAAAGTGTACACATATATAGTTTTTATTTTCATAACCATAAAGACTTTTATACGGGCGTCGGTATTATTTAATGTGTGGTTTTAGCCGGCTGTAATATAAAAGTAACAGTATTACCCTCCCTCGACTCCCTGAAAATATTTAACAACGAAATAGAAAAAGAATATAAAATGTTATGTTTACGACGGTTAGATAGCAGTATATTTCTATTATAAATTAAAAACACGTAGTATATGAAATACTACAGAAAGACGTATTCTAAATTAAGTTTTATAACACATATACATTATACATATCTCATAAAATATAATAATAATATCGAATATGTGCAGAGTTATGACGGAACAACTTTAATTATAATGTCAGGAACATGCTGAATGAAATTAGTTTTTTCTTATAACTTTTTGCAGTCTCTTTAACATGTTACTAGCTAGTCACCCTCGCTCGCTCGGGTTCGTCCCTACGTTTTAACGTATAGTATGGAATAAATAGACTATATATACGTAGATATGATGAGTTGTGGTTGTTGTTGGTTGTATTATAACGTGTTTTCCCATGCGATAATCTCCCGCGGTAAAAAGTAGACTATGTCACTCACCAGCCCTCGCAATTATTCCCACACAAAAATCACGCCAATCCGTCCCCCTATTTTGACGTGAAAAAAGGACAAACAAACACACTTTCACATTTATACTTAATATTAAAGTATAGATATTGATTGATTTTGCTACATTGATTTTAAAATTTCTTGAGCAAATAAGTTTTTTTAGCCAACAGTTTAGTTATTTTAGTCACATGTGGTTCGAAACTCGAAAGACGTCAATGAATTCGAATAGAATCATTCAACCCGCGAATGACCAGTTCCTATGAGGTCTTATTGAAAAGAATAATGGTAATTGAAAGTTGACACCCCAAATAGTAGCGCTTAATTATGATTTACTCTTGCATCGTGGAGTATAAAGCGTTTAATATTAGTTTTTAGATCAAGTAGGATTTAAAGTCAACCAAAAAAATTAAATCTCAAACCTATTAGAAAAATTGCAATTTTAATTTTTATAAGCAGTATAATACCATATAACTATCTCCTTCTGATAATATGGCGTTAAATACAATAAATTATAAGAATAAAAGAAAATTTCTAAACGATAAAAATAAATACAAATTCTGTGTTAATAAAGTAAGGCATTTGAATTGTAGATTGCCATTCAGAGTCAGAATTGCAGAAAATTACTTGTGATCCAACAGATTAAACTTCCGCTGTGAGATTCTGTTCTTGTTAAAGTTAAAATTGCTGTGGCTAAGCGAACCTAAAATTATTATTATGATGGATTTTTTTTAATCTATTATAATAAAACCACGTTTATATAACTAAGTTTTAGATTTTAAATAAAACTATCTTTTCGGATTGTTTCACGGATTTATTTTGATTTTTGGTTCCCGACGTTTCGAATGCTTTATAGCAATCATCACGGTCACGGGAGAGACTAAGGGTTTAATGTCTCATAGTAGTTGTTACATACATTCTGTATTAAACGTTAAAGCATTCAATATGTCAGGAACCAAAAATCAAAATGAATCCGTGAAAAAGTTCTAAAAGAGTTTTATTAAAAAAGTCAAAGATTCGCGTAAATCTAAGAAAGCATTAAGTTTTAGATAATAACTTGACTCGCCAAATGAATCTTACGAGCCCAATTTCGAGAGCAATTGAACAACTCGCCTTCCTCCATCACTAGATCAGTTCGATTGTATCAAACTGTCCAGATCTCACAATCTTACATAGTTTAACAAGTCAACTAATAAAAATGAGTGTATGTGATAAATATTAAACATTAATTTATTCCAAGAATATTTTCATAAGCAGAACTTTTACAAATACATAAACGACGTAATTTATCTCATTTATATTGTAATAATATTGATATTATTATTACAGCATTAATTTATATATAATATTAATTAAATAAATTACGTCGTTCTAATATTACATGTAAATGGTACTATGCAATGATGTGTAGGAACTTTGACAGCAATAATTCTTCTCCCTGGCAACGTTTTCGATCTGAAGCTTTAAGTAATTGTCTTTCAATTTGATTATATTGGCCATTAAAAGACTTATAAATGTTTCAAAGGACTTCTGATGTTTTGATTACTTTATTCAGTGTTTACATCGGACTACTATTATAAATACATTTTGTATGTATGTATGTATGTTTGTTTGTTTGTAACTCCTTCACATTGAAAAGGCTAGATAGTCTTATATTCGTGTATAATGAGACCACTGTTTATATATTGTATTTTTATCAATTTATATATTTTACAACACTTATCATGTGTATCCAGTATCGTGACGAGCCTAAGAGAGAGAGAGAAAGAGAGAGCAGAGCAGGGCGGCATAGACTATAAATTCATAGATAATAAATATATAGCAGATAGTTTTGAAATTAAGTAGGTACACAAATAGTCTATGACTCTGGGTCATAGAGTAATACATAGGTTTTTAGGCAACTGGGGACGAGCCGGGCAAAGTGAAGGTAAATCGCTAGTTGTACATAAATAAATAACTTTTACATAATTCACAGCCTTTACAAAAAACTTTAGGTAGGTATATAAAATCAAAACCATGTGACACTGACACAAAGCTTAATAATATACATACAGTGTCTCTCATTTTATTCCCATTATTATGGGTTACCCGGCGGAATACGTGACATTTGAGGAGAATGATAAGATAGATGAAGTGTACGCAGTGGTGGATAAGTTTTTGTAATTTTTTGTATAAATATAATTAAAACGACTGCAGAACATAATAACTAGGAGCTCAATGAAATTATTATAGGAAATATCAAATATTTTGGTGTAATAATTAGATATTGAAACAAACATTTTTTATAGTCAATTTTATTTATATTTAAGTACATATATAAAAGATATAAAAGTTGTTTCTCTGTCTATCCCAAAAGAAAATGCGCGTGTTATATTTTTAATAGTTTTTAAAGATAATATATTTTTCGAAGATGACTTATTGGTATTTTAGTAACCTTCCAGAAATTACAATATTTTATGTTTTATTCTTTCTTTAGTATAATCTGTTACGAGTAGTAAAGTAGAACTTATTCCATACTGATATGATAAAAAATAAAGTATGTATGTGACCTTCTGTCGGAACTGTGTCAAGAAATAAATCGAAACAAAATAGAACCATGAAAGAAACCATACCACGGTCCAATCCTATTATAATTAATTAATTAAAAAACTTCTCGTACCAATTTGTTTTCAGAAAGTACACAAAGTACGGATATTTTAATACCACTATTATTACTGTCTTGATGACTGAAAGCCAGTTTTGTATGGAAAAACGCAGCCGCATCAGTTGCATATAGTTGATAAGTAATTAGAATTACATTATAATGTCACTATGTACAATTTAATATAATAATAAGTTATTATTAATAACACATTAAAAATGAATTAATATTGTTTTTGCATACTGTATAAATTGTATAAGTAGTAAAATAATTAGTACTTACTAAAATCTAGTTTTTTAGTTTAGTAGTTTATGAAATTTCATAGTGAGTATCCTTTTATAATTGGATGGAATTTTCACTAATATTATTAATGGTAACGTTTGAATGTTGGTTGCTTCTTCACGCCGAAACGCCTGGACGGATTTGATGACTGAACACAAATAGCCCTTAATATGGATTAAAACATAGGCGAAGGAAGGACCAGTCGCTAGTCGCTAGTAAATTTATAAAATTCACTAAGAGCACAATTTAAAGTCGCATCACGAATTCTACTAGTTTTCTGATCCCACAATTTATATAATTTACTTGTACTGTTCACCGTCGCCTAATTACCTAAGCTATGAAAGTTTTTTTTTTTAAATCAAATCGTATGGGCGAAAATAAATGAAACAAAGGTATATCGAAAAAGTTATCTTCAAGTAATATTTTTACAAAAGAACTATTTGAAATGTTCTGTTAATAGATTTTGGCAACAAATGTGACAGTGTGTTAGCTGCTTATATAAAAGAGAATGACAAGTTACATGTTTTAACGACTGTACGTAATTTATTACGTAGCCGCAGACAAAGAATTATATATATATATATATATATATATATATATATATATATATATATATATATATATATATATATATATATATATATATATATTGTCCACAGTATACATTTAAATTACGTATGTACACACAACATTCATACATACCACAGCGTCTACGCTTTTATTAAAAGTAGAGGTGCCATCTCTCGAACTAGTATAGAAATATAATACGTGTTTTATAAGCTCTATCAAGAATTAGTTAAACAAGCGATGGATAGATGGCGCTAGATAAGTTTTGTAGTATTTATGTATACAGATAAATAAAATTGTAGTGTCTGTTTGTATTATTAAAATAACCGCTTTTTACTGAATGCATATGGATATATACACGGTACATATACCAAAACAACATTTTTTTTACAATTTTTGTCTGTCTGTCCGTTTGTTTCGGCTACTACTTACTACTACTACTATTACTACCTACCTACCTACTACTTACTACTTTTATTTTAGAAAAAGAATCAGGGTTTGCGTGAAAAAAAATTAAAACCCATGAAATTGTGAACAAAATCCACCTGAGCAAAACGAGGGTAAATCGTTATATAATTTAAATTTAAATGAATACCTTAGGAGCAGCAAGCTCCTATTTATGTATACCTAAACATAGCTAACCGTGAAAACGTACCTAGTTTATAGAAATAAAATTTGCGAGTTTACAATTAATATATTAGATACAGATTTTATTTAAACCAAAAAATTTGACTTTAGACTTTGAAAACACTTAAACGTATTATGGAGATTAACACTATGTTTTAACAATGTATTTTTTTTTTCAAAAATTATGGATTTTATAAAATAAAATTTTTACAGGGCTACTGAGGCTAATTAAAATCAAGAAATTGTTTTAAAATATACCCATATTCTACTCTAAAGTACGCATTAATATTAAAATATATAGACAAAAAATGATGAAACTGTGTTTATATTTGTTACTTTTTCCAGAGCTCGGAACCGGTTAAAAAAACTGTTTATTTCGGTAACGTAATGGTTAATTCATTGCATATTCATTTACCGGTTAATGAAAATGAACGGTGTAGAAAACCGTATAATGGTTAACGGTTATTCTTAGAGAAACGTTAGATTACGGTTTTGATATCGAAAAAAAAACCGTTAATTCATTCATAAGTGAGAAACGTACATGTAGTACATGTGTACTACTAAGTAATTAGCAAAGTTTCGCTGATGGTAAACGCACAAAACTCATTTTAACTGGTTAGTTTTGATCTTGGAACCTAAATTCGTCAAATATCGTTCTCACAGATTTAATCAGTTAAAGAACGTAACCGAAACCTTAAACCGAAAAGTCTTTCGGTTTGGGGGTCAGTTACTAAAACCGGTTTAAAAACTGAACGGGTTTCCGAGCCCTAACTTCTTCACATTGAAAATACTCAACTTAATTCGGAATGTTTACTGTTTGTATCTTGGATTTACATTTCATCAATAACAAAGAAAGCTGCCAGTGAAAAATAGTAATAAGTAATAAAATGCACTTACATGATTTGAACTGTTGAGCCAAAGCAGCACTGTCTGCAGCATGGTGGTAGTCGTACAGTGAACGACCGGCCAACTCTTCCGAGTCGTATCCTAGACTGTTCATTAGGCTGCAACAATAATATATTAAATTTGTAAATTGTATTATTTATACATATAATAAAATTCTAACTAAGCCGAATCTGTAGATTAAATATTTTTTGGAAAATCTTATTGAAATAGACATTATTATCGATACAGAAGCCGAATCTATAGTTTTTAGGATTTTTGTCTGTCTGTCTTGTCTGTTACCGCATCACGGAAAAACCACTGGAGGGATTTTGATGAAATTTGGCATGATGATAGCCGGTTATCCGGGTCAACGTAATATAGGATACTTTTTATTGCGGGAGAATATCTCATCACTGAGAAATCTATACTAAAAGATAAAACGTAAGTAGGGACGAACCCGAGCGGAGCGAGGGTGAGTCGCTAGTACGATCAATAATTCTAGTAACTAACATTATTATAATATGGGTAAACTTGTCATGTCAAACATACATGAATCTTTTTTAATACATAGTATGTAAATAAGATAAGGCAGTGGTAGCCCAATGGTAACTCGCTCGCTTCGGTATCCGAGTGAAGCGGGTTCAAATCCCGGGTCTTGCACCTCTGATATTTTCATGTGCGAATCATTTCTATCATGATTACCACTTGCCTTACGGTGAAGGAAAACATCGTGAGGAAACCTGCATGTCTGAAAGAACCTAGCAAGTTTTCGAAAGACATGTGAAGTCCGCCAACCCGCACTTGGCCAGCGCGGTGGACTATGGCCTGATCCCCCTCGTATTGAAGGGAGGCCCGTGCCCAGCAGTGGGACGTTAAAAAGGGCTGAATACATGTAAATAAGTAAAAATTTGAAGTTTTATTTACTTTTAAATGGACCAAAAAAAAAGGAGGAAGCTCACTATTCGACACGTATATATTTTTTTAAGTTTGACCACGCATATCTTTTTACAGTGTAGTCTGATTTCGATGATTCTTTCTTTATTGAATAGGGTATACCTTAAAGTTGGTTCTATTTAAATTTGAAAAAAAAAAACATTCTTAAGTGTAGAAAATAAAGATTGATTGATTTTCACCTACTATTTTTTTTTTAATTACTTTGCTATTACTATGTCTTCATTAAAAATGAAAAATAAAAACCGACTTCAAAACACTGGCAGTCGATACAAATCAAAGAACACCGACTTCGAAAATATCTGATTATTTATTATAGATAATACCTAGTACCTAAATGAAAACTTCCAATTAGTTATTTTTTACTTTTTAGTGTTTTTCTTTTTTTTTTGAAAAGATCTTTACTACTTTTTTTATCACATACGGTTCTTTTTTTTTAAATACTGCTTCAGAAAAAAATACATGAAAAAAAAATTAAATAAAAAATATATATCCAAATTCATGCATATTTTAATAATTTCATGTCAATTTTAATTTTTCAAAAAAGCTTTTTTATTTAACTTTATATATAAACATAATAAGTAATTTATTTATTGAATATAAACTATTATAGGTACTTTATTATTCCAAAATATCCTACAGGTATGCAAAGTTTTAATATACCATATTTATAATGTCCCATGAGCTTATCGTTTTATACATAAACTTAAAAAACTTTAAGAAAAGCCCACGATGTTATCAAAGGTCATTCCCAATGTGACCTAGAGTCCATAACATTAAGTTATGTTAACCGGTATACACTTAACCTTGAATGACCTATCGGCAACTTTATCGCACTTTTCACTAATATTGACATGAACATATGTTTCAAAATGGAATAACATAAATATTTGTTAGGAGTTTGTATTGGCGGAGAATTCTATGAAAATAACTTACAGATTTTAAAAAACCCGCCATTCTCTTGAAATTCGGTCACACAAAACTAAAATCAATAACAATATTTCCCAATGACACAACACAGCACAAAATAATCACAAACACTTCACTTTCCTAATATCACAAATCCAACATCCGTTCTTAATCGTGTACCAAGTACAAACCGTATGGAACCGCGAAATCGCATCATGTTTAACCTACAAAATACATTTGAAGGTGATATTTTTGTTGATATTATACTACCAAATAAAGTAAATCGTTTCAAATGTCAAAAGTCGTATGACAGAAGACTACCTGAATTTTGCCAGGTAATACGTATACTCTATTGTTGTACAGCGCCATCTATGGACGTGACGCTGAACTAGCTAAGCCCTGAGCTAGGGCAATAATGCTTTGTTTTTGTCGTAAACCGCAACAAGTAGGTCGTAAACTTTCAATTCGCCGAGCTTTCGGCAAAATTTTTGATACTTGTAAATTATATTACAAACCTATTTAAATTTGCTGTATTACTTTGTATAATTGAATTAAGGATTAAATCTGTACGTTTTGTTATGAAAGGACGGGGTCTCCTAATACAGGCAAAAATTACTTTCTTAAAAGGGAACCTCAACCACAAATTTTGTCGACTCTGTACCTCTTTTCGCAAATATTTTTTTTAATTTATTATTGTATTGACCAAATTTCTTACAAGGTTATTTGTAATTAGCACTAAATTATAAAAAATATTAAAAATAGGCAGAAATATTTATTTACTTATTTTATTAAACAATATACGTATTATGTGCAAAAAGCACTTTTAAAACCAATGTTCAACCAACACTTTAATGTTCATGTCAATATTATTAGCAGATATGTTTAACAATTTACTCAAACATATTGGTATCGTTACTGTTATACATTAAATAAAACGCAATAATTAAAGTTTAGTTTTTAAATAAGAATTTTTTTTTTGGAGTTTTCAGGAAAATGAATTATGCAAAACGATTATTATCACAATAACTAGATTAATATATTTTACAAAAAACGACAAATATTTTCTATTATTGCCAAATACGCAGGTTGTAAGGTTCTTAACTGAACTATTAACATTTTAAATCGAGATTCAAATATATAATTCATAATTTGTAAAAAATAGGCAAAGACAAAACAGTTCAGTACCTTTTTTTCAGAAAGTATGTTTTATTTAGTAGATATGGATAAGCTTTAATATTAACAATAATTGTGTGACAATAGTTTTTTTTAATATACGTAGATAGGTAAATTGTATTCATATATTATGTTTTCCTATAATTTCCATAAATAATTATTATAGAATTTCGAGCACTATGGTAAATACATGAGCATATTATAAACAAAATATTAACTTACCATTCATCGGAGTAAGTGAATTTCATATCCAAGTTATGTTTAGTCAGGAACGTCATGCTATTTAACGGTATTTCGATATTAGAAGGATGTGGAATTGGTCTGCCTACAGCAACAAGAGCACCGGATTTTGTGAATTTTTTAATTTCACTTTCCTTCTTCTCATCTTCAGAGTCTACTTTCTGCTCTTGCTCTTTGTTGTTCTCTTCAGAATTCAGCATATGGCCGGTAACGTGAATCACCTATGAGAAAAGAATAAATATTAGCATTTTAGTTTTTCTACAGCATTATTAATGGAATAAGGATTAACTAATATATCTAAATTACACAAACACTACTACTTCTGTCGATACATTCGCCCATGTGCTTCCGCCAAAACTGTTGTTTTCGTTAGTTTCAGTATATAATACTTATAGTGCCACTAGCTTATCTGACACGGTACCCAAAACTGGAACTACGTGTTGCCATTTTGAAATGTCATTTTGTTGTTAAATCTATGTCTTGGAATCCAGCCTCTAAATTACCCAGATTATCTACATGATCATAATAATAATATTAAAGTATAAGTCATTAAAATGTGTTTTATTACCTATTCCTAATTACATCATGTTGTATAAACAAAGACTAAAACAGCAAATTAACGTCTCGATTACTCCTTGTGCACTTGGGCTATGTCATTATTATCACCCTAAAAACTGTGGAAATTCAATTTAGGTGCAATACTTAATTCAACAACAGCGATTACCGGGTCAGATAAGTTTGTGACACAGTACATAATTTGATGATATAAGCATTAATAAGATTCTTTGAAGCGCTACAGGAAAAGGATTGTTTATAATTTGTTACATTAAGGGAAATGTCAAAAATCTTTGCATGGTGTGAGAGAGTGGAGCGAGATTGACTTACTCCACTTTCTCACACCGTTCTTGAATTTCTATCGCATCAATCTAACTGATGCTAGTTAACAGCACACGAGATAACTATAATTGATGACCGGCCTGGGACTCGAACCCAGAACCTTCAGATTATCAGCCGTACATGATAGCCACATAGTCATCGAAGCCATCAAATATAACACTGCTCACGCTTAATTCATCCTATTTTTTGATCAGTCACACTGGATAAAGTATTTTGTATCACCTAAAAACTACTTTATGGATTTTGTCTTTGGTGACAAATATAATGTTTCACCAGGGACTACCCCTGGTTTATGGAAAATAAATAAAAGAAAGAAATATGTATTTTAAAAATCTAGATTCTAATATTAAAATATAAAAAATCTGTTTTTTAATTAAATTACCACACTTTATTTTAATTTTAGTGATATGTTTGTACCTTAAATTGTTTTTTGACATGTTTATATCTTAAAGGTTAATGTTTTTATTTACCGAATTATTGTAGGATAAAAAATTTACAGCGTTCGTCAAGTGAGCGCGATCTATCGTATTCAAGCAAAACAAAAAAGCCCGAGGAATGCACCTAAAAAAAGATTCATCTGATTTCTTTGGGATCTGTATTAGTATATCAGTATATTATAATGTGTAGTATGGTACCTCTTCGTTTATAAGATTTAACTTGCATCAATCATCATTAATTGCCATACTACTTTTATAACCCAGTCTATAGAACAATAATTAGAAATAATAAATATAATATTCACTACGTGCATTAGGCACGTAGCTTTAATTTTACGTTTTTGTAAAAACAACAATGAAGTATATCTTAAATTTATTATGATTTTAGTAGTCCATTTAGAAGCGCACTTTTAAAAGGATATAAATGAAAAAATTAAGGATTTTGTCAAATCTACTGAAATTATCCTAATGCTCACACGAAACAGTTTGCACTATACCATTTTTATAAAATGAACAGCGACATCGATTGTGGGGATGTGTCTAGGCAATGACTCTAGTCGTTATTCACATAAAAAAGTAAGTTTTATTTCAGAATTTCAGGACAAAAAAATTATACCTACACTACTATAAAAATAATACTATACACTATATAGTTATATACCAAATCTCTCCATGCATGCCATGCAGTCCATGTATATCATGCAGTCTCTAAAGTGTAAAATTTCGTTAAAATTTTCATTAAAAATGTATATGATCTCGTTATTAGCTTACATGGTTTTGGCCTATTTATATAAAAATTAATATCTTTTTTATTGACGGTTTTCGGTTTCAAATAAAATAAAAATACATATATGAGATTGCTAAGTTAAAACATATAACTATAATAATTATTCATTTTGCACCACGCCACTCGTATAGAATTTCAAGCGGCCACAATAGCTATTGTAATTGAATAAGCAATCTTGCGATCTAGTTAGGAATATTAATACTTACATAATATTTTTTACGTTTTAACGCCAAAGCGCCGAAAACAACGTACTAAAGCGGGGGAAATTGCGTCTTTAATTATTATTTATTATTAAAAATGTATATGTTTATGAATAAAAAATTACGAAGTGACGTCATATATACGTAAATATGTGTTAATCATAACATTTATTTGTCTATTAATTTATTATTTATTTATAATTCATTGTTATTTTTTTTGTAATATAAAGATAACGTTATAGATGTTACAATTTTGCACAAAGTTGTTTCGAAACAAAAATATATTCCTATTTAAATAGGAAGTTTTCAGCCATCAACGATTATTATACTATATTCTTTAGTCACGTCCAACAAATGCTTTAAAGAAAATTGCACATACACCTACACAATAAATTAATGATCATTATTGTTCGTCTTTATAATTATTATTGACTAACTATAATATGCTCGTGTATGCAAAAGGATGAATTGAATTTGATGAAACTTTGCACACGAATCACATTATGAAGGTATATCGTTTTCTAAATATGTTATTTGACCTAATCATAATATTTTGTATATGTAATATGTATATAAGAACAAAACAAGGAAGTTTATATATTAATATTTACAAAAAAAATGTTGCAAAGCGAGTAAAATAAGATTTTACGCGAATAAAAAATAATAATGTAGAATTTAAATATCAAAATTACTCCTTAGATTTCAGTATGAAAAAAGCCTCTACTTGCAGTTCCAAAAGGTTAAATAGACTACCTACCTACTAGTTTTTTAAAATACGAAAATTTTTCCTTAATTTATGTACACAACACATACATCTGAAATCTATACTAATATTATAAAGCTGAAGAGTTTGTTTGTTTGTTTAGTTGAACGCGCTAATCTCAGAAAGTACTAATCCGATTTGAAAAATTATTTTTGCATTCGATACCCCGTTAACTGAGGAAGGCTATAGGCTATATATCATCCCGCAAAAATGTACGGTTTCCGTGGGATAGATTTGTTTTTGTCTAGGGACGAACCCCAAGCCAAGCGAGGAAGCGAAGAGTCGCTAGTTTTAGAAATTAATATTTAAAATAGTATCAAAACATATTTTTTTTGATATCTATGTTCTATCAATATTATGTATTGACCACAATTAAAATCAATATACATAATATATTTACAATATCATATAGACTGATCATGCAAATTGTTTCTCGACTAATCTTAAGCAATCATCGAGTTACTGTGAATAAATTAACATAATATAATTGAATATAAAATAATTCCTTGACTCAAAAGTTACTAGGGCTTTTAAATTTTAAATTACGTAAAAAAATGTTTTTGAGTGAATGTTTTTGCTGAAATGTATATTGGATCGATCTCGAGGTAAAATAAATAGCCTATTCGCTGAAAAATAATTAAAATCGATAATTAAATTCACAATGAGCGATAACAAAGAGAAACAAATTATGTTATTTAGATATCGATATATCTATCTAGATATATAATCTAGAACTCTCTACAGACGTTTATGTTTATTTATTTATTAGAGGGATACACCATCGACTTATCATAATGACACTATAATTATTGTAACATATACATGCAATTCGGTATGATTCGCCTTTACAGGTGTATACAGCATTCTATTCATTCATATTCATTATAAATTACGTAACATTTTTTTAACATATTAAATGCCAAAACAAAGAAACATGAAATAAATATGTATATATCAAACGTGTTAATTGTAGCCGAAAACAACATACCACGGGTCAAGGATTACAGCAAAACATGTGATGCTTCCATATCACAGTATTATAAAAAATGTACAACTTATGATAAAATTGTTATTATTTTTATAATATGAAATAAAAAAGCCTCGCTTAGTTGTTAAAACAGTTTGTATCAAATCGAAGATTTTATATTTATTAAATATTGAAAAGGACCCTTTAGTTTTAAATTCTAGATCTAAGTAAATATTATTTAAGATTTTATATTGAATGTTATATACTTTTGATTGGAAATATTCCTAGACTACAGTTTTATACATGGAAATAAAACTTATTTAATTTTCACCGTTAAACTTCGTAGTACCCAAATAAGGTAATAATTAAATAATTATATAAAGTTCCTGGAAAAACTTTTCCGTCGAAAATATAAATTATGGACATGATAATTGGAATTTATGATATATTTATGAAATACTAAAAAAGAAACGCTGGCTTATAGTTGTAAAACTTTCTAAAAGGCTGATTCACTAATATAATATTTCAGATAGTTCAGTTGCGTAAACTCAACGCAAACGTTGCATAAAATATACATATACTACATACAAAAACCTGACTTACGATCGATGTAAATTTCTAGACAAGCGTTTTATGGTTATCAACGTGGTTATTTGACCGATTTCAAAAAAAGAGGAGGCTCTCAAATTGGTTACCTATTTATATCTTTATCTACTGGTGGGCAGATTTATACGTTTATTCTTAACTAATATTATAAAAAGAAAAAGTTTTGATATTTTGTATGTTTGTTTAAATGGATTACTTAAAAAGTACTTAACCGATTTAAAAAAAATGTTTACCTATAAAGCTACATTATAAGCGAGTTATACGGGCTGTATATAATTTAAAAAATTAGAGACCCCTACGAATATTGCAATAATGATAACCAAGGTTTCAAAAATTTGTCTATAAAAGTCAGTTATTAGCCTGAAGGCTGGTTCTATTAAATTTGAAAAAAAAAACAAGTTTAGTACCTACTATGGTCTATATTTTAATGCGGTGTAAAGTTGTTTTACTTCCCGACTTTAATTTTTTTTTTCATTTAGGTTCAAACGGAGGTAATCTCAGAGTGACATAAAAAAGTGACCGGACAAAGCCAGGGAGAGCTGCTAGTAAATAAAAAATACCTTATAAGAAGCAGATTTCAAATGCACATTTCTTCCTTTGCTGGTCAGCGTGCATTTAAGGCGTAGAAGTAAGTCTCGTTTGCCGTCTTTCCCTGGACGTAATGCTTCACGTATCTCGTCGTGATCACAGGGGTGACTGAACTCGAACACGCTCTGCCCCATAATTTCCATCTGGAAAATTATATAAAATTACAATTTTTAGTTCGTACGAATTGCATAAGCATGTAATATAATATAATGTTAATAAATAATATAATGTTAACCACTGGTTTATGTAGACATTATCTTAACGTATTATGACCGCGAAAGTTGGTATGTCCTTTGTTTTTCTTAAAGCACCAATGTAGTAATCAATTAAAATGATTTTAGAATGGCTGGAATGAAATGTTTTAGGATGCTTTTTCCACGGTATAATATTTTTATTTTATTTTTTTTTTAAGTTTTTGGTTGAATTCCTCACTGATAAGATCATTTTACTCAAATGTATTAATTGACAATGGACTAGTGCCAGTAAAAATCTATTTGAATAAAGTAATTTTTAATTTGATTTAATTTATGATTTTGACTTAATTCCCGAACCATTGTCAGAGTTACACTTTTTTTAGAGACGTACCACTGCACCAAAGGCGAAAACGTGTTTCTGGTTATATCACAGAAATATATTATGTAGATACACTCACAGAGATCTGTGAGTAAGACTACAATACAAAAATACATTATTTGATATTTACCTCTTGAGTGTTAATCAAAATCTCAATTAAATCTCTCTAAGAACAACAAATAAGAAGCTGTGAGATATGCTTATATTTCAACGGTCGTGATAGGCTACGACATCGTATGTGACTTGGGCTACCACTGTAAGGCAGTGGTAGCCCAATTGTAACACGCTCGCTTGGATAACCGAGTGAATCTCTGATATTTTCATGTGCGAATCATTTCTAACATGATTACCACTTGCCTTGCGGTGAAGGAAAATATCGTGAGGAAACCTGCATGTCTGAGAGAACCTAACAAGTTTTCGAAAGACATGTGAAGTCCGCCAATCCGCACTTGGCCAGCGTGGTGGACTATGGCCTGGAGGCCCGTGCCCAGCAGTGGGACGTTAAAAAGGGCTGAATACATACAATACATGTGAAACTACACTACTATTAGAAAGAGGAAAAAATGTATTTTTGTACGTTTTTAACGAATAAACTAAAAACTACTGGACCGATTTAGATGATATTTGATAAGAAGATCGTTTGAGACCCTGGGAAGGACATAAGATATTTTTTATTCCAGAAATAATTCCTTAAGAAGGTAAAAATGGGGATGAAAGTTTGCATGGCGAATTAACTGCCAGTCGCCGAAAGGGAAAAACACGAGTGAAGCGAGGGTGAGTCGCTAGTACTTTACAAAACCGAGACCGCTAAGATTCGGATTCGGAGGAGCGAGATGACAAGATAATGTTCTATCTTGAGCATCGATCAAAAAAATACTAGATACACAATCCCATGCAAAAGTTCTCTTAAAACTGTCACCAATTGTGTTTAGGTAATTATTATAGTTGAAATAAATATACAACAATATAAATTGAACCTTAAATGCAATGCTTATTTGCTTTTACAAAAAAAAAAAAATTAAAAGCGCGCTCAAATGTTCAAATGAGCGCTCATTCCGTGGGAACATTTTTCGTCGCTTATTATGTATCTAGTACTTTTTAGTGAGAAGTATAGAGCGATAAATGCTCAATGTATTTAAGCGCCAAAACATTTTTTAATTTATCATAAATTAATTAAATAACCAATCGAAAAGTGAAATTCGGTAACTGAAGAAATAATTCTAGGCTCCCTGACAAAACAAAAACCCTACACAAATAGTGAGCTGTTTCTGAGATAAATTGCAATATGTGTGCAAAAAATGTTTTTTTTTTTTTCAAAAAATAATATTATCGAGAAAATTTTCACCAATCGTGTTTTCAAATTTGAGAATTCAATATAAAAGTCCGATTTTTCCTAAATATCAAAGTAGTAACTTTCATAGATCTTAAGATAAATAACGAATGTCTAGGTACATACACATTTGTCATATGCTTGATGTACTACATACTATGTCATACAAAAGGAAAGTACCTACATATAGGTATAATATTAAGTCGCTCGTAAAAAGAAGCCATTACAAATAATTGTCATCTGGGATTAGAACTCATGACCGCGAACTATTGTTCGTTGTTGAAAGTATTTATTCATAAGCTAAAATAAACAGCCTTTTGTATTTATACAAAATGCAATATTTTTTGACAGACGAAAAACCACTTAAACTTATCGAGGATAATATACTATCGCACCTTTGTGATATAATTTATGAAGCGGAAATATTTGTGACAGTTGATATATGTAGGTAAAACTGTATGTTGTCGAATGCAGATTGTATTTTGTATGAATAATTATAATTAAACGTTTCACAGTAACAACTTTAAGCGGATGGTTTGTAATAAAATAATAAATTTCCTGTTTTCATACACTCGGTATCCATTTTTTTTTTTTGCGATTCAGTGACAAACGAGCAGACAGACCACCTGATGGAAAGCAGTACCTGTCGCCCATATCACCTACGGTTCATGTACTTAGGGTTTAAGTAACAAAAATGCAGAACCGCAGGTGCGTTGTCACTGTGAGGACTAAGATGATATGCCTCTTGCCTGTAATTGCGCTGGCTACCTTATCCTTCATACCGGAACACAACAATGCAATCATTGTTGCTTGGCGGCAGAAATAGATAAGGGGGTGGTACTCATCCAGTCGGACTCCTCAGGCTTGACAGAGTCCTACCACCGGTAATTAATAACGTATTAAAAAAACAAGTCCCTTTCGACATGATGCACTGCAATTTTAACGTGATTTTTGCCTTATCAATAGCTACAGTTAAACTTGCTATGTAATAATACCTCAAAAGTTGAGTCATGAAAGATAAAAAAAAAAGATAAAAAATAAGCAAGATATATTAATCTGATAAAATTATAGTTAATACCAAAACATATAAATGTATTCTAACGGTATTTGGAACTTCACAACGTAAACGCGTATCACGGGTTTTATGAATTTATTTACTCATAAATATCAACTTTTATGCTATACCTACATCATCAAAATTGAGCGTTAAGTTTATGGAGCCGGAAATATGATTTAATTGCTTTAATAAATTCCTGTAACGGGATTTTAGTATTGTGGACAAAATTATCGAGAAGGCAATGTGACTTTTTTTTTATGGTACTCAGTGATAAACGAGCAGACGCCAGACAGTCCACCTGATGGAAAGCGATACCTGTCGCCCATAACACCTACGGTTCATGCACTTAAGTTTTATGTAACAAAATGCAGAACCGCCGGTACGTTATCACTGTGAGGACTAAGATATTATGCCTCTCGCCTGTAATTGCGCTGGCTACCTTATCCTTCAAACCGGAACACAACAATGCAATCATTGTTGCTTGGCGGCAGAAATAGATAAGGGGGTTGTACCCATCCAGTCGGACTCCTCAGGCTTGACAGAGTCCTACCACCGGTGACATGTTAATCGTGTGAGTTGCCATAGAAAGCGGTCTTCTCACATAATACAATTTATACAGATAAATAAAATTGGAGTGTCTGTTTGTAATATTAAAATAACCGCTTTTTACTAAATGGATCTGGATGTATACACGGTACACATACCAAAACAACAATTTTTACAATTTTTATCAGTCTGTCTGTTTGTTCCGGCTAATCTCCGAAACGGCTGGACCGATTTCGACGGGACTTTCACTGGCAGATAGCTGCTGTTATAAGGAGTAACTTAGGCAACTTTTATTTTAGAAAAAGAATCAGGATTTCGCGAAAAAAAATTAAAACCCATGAAATTTAAGTAAACAAAATCCGCGTACGGCGTACGCAATAACGTATGTACGTAACGTAAATCGCTATATAATTTAAGTGAATATCTTAGAAGTAGCAAGCTACTATTTATGTATAAACATAGCTAACCGTGAAAACGTACCTGGGGAGTGAGTCGCTAGTATTTAATAATAAAAAAAACTGTCTTTAAAAATGAAGAGATGATGCTGGATGGAATTTGGACGCGTATATGTTTTTACTGTATAAGAAATGTAATGTAATACGATACAATAATGCAATTTTTTTTTAATAGTAATATAAAAATGCGTGATTAATAATTTCTATGGAATTCTTCTAACAATGTCGTAATGTAACTTGAGCTTTGTGCAGTTTAACAACATTATTAAATATTTTAGTATGCGTTTCATTAAAGAGATGAATTTATTTAAAGGAAATAAACAAGAATTGAGGCTAACAATACAAATGATAACAGTATCCCTATAAGGCTTCTCCGAAACGATTCAAAATGAATCTGTATTGGTTTTCCCAAAATAATGTGCACATACGCAATGACGCAAACACATTATTAGAATGCACAAAGCATCGACATACAATATTAGCGCCAGTAGACTTTAACAAAGAGTCAGTCGTAACTCTTAGTATCGCCTGTACTTAAAATTTATCGCATATTATCTTCTAATATTTAATGAGTAATTCTTGTATATAATATGTAAATTTACTTTGTGTCGTGTATCTTAAAATCAGCCCTAACGATTTGGATCAAATTTTGTATTTAGATAAGGTTTTGATTTTTAATTTTATCTATATAGATAAAATCTTTTCTGAAAAAACACAATACTTATATCTTTCTAGAAAAACGCCGAGCGAAGCTCGGTCGCTCAGGTGCCATAATTTATCTGGCAATTGTTAAAGTTACAACGAAATAACAACATTCCGATTTAACAAAGTTTATTAATTAAGAATGCAAATAATAACGCTATAATTGCTAATCATTCACTCCATTAATAACATATTTGTGTACAATAATCAGGTTTTTTTAATCGACAGTCTTTTTGAATCGAAATTTTAATATATCTATGTATAGATAGTTTCATATCAATTTATCAAATAAAATAATTAAGACAAATATTAAAAAGTCAAGAAAATTGCCGTTTACTAAAACTTATTGATCCTTCATGTAATTAGGGGAGAGTCGGAGGTATTGTACCGCAGGATGAATCGTACCACCTCCAGATTTCTTCTAAACGGCAGTATTTTTTTACAGTGGCTATGTTAAAATATGCGGTACTAGCGCCAAATGTCATAAGTCATTTTGTAATGGCGTGCGGCTGTTAATTTTTAATCCAGTGAAAAATTTCTATTTCGGTTGTTTTTGATCGAAATTTTACAGTGCATACGTAAGGATCTATCCTTCATAAATAGTGAGTAAAAATTATCATTTTTTTAATATGAATCAGTGATTTAATTTACTACAAATATCTGTGTTTGTGTTGTTGCTAATTTTTGAGGTTATCAAAAACACTTTTTCTAATTTGACAGCTAGTTGTTTGTTGAATCGTACCACTAAAAGTTCTTTGTAACGTACCGGTACGATTTAAACGACTAATTTTTAAATTTCTACTGTTATTTTGCTTACAAAAATATTATTGTTTATAGATGGCTAATAAAAGAAAATATTATAAATGGACTCCAGAAGATCTCGAAAGAGCATTATTAGCTTTAGAGAGGAAGGATATGAGCTTGAATAATATATGTAAAACCTATGGGACACCAAAACCTATACTTATCCGCCGCTTTAGAAAAAAAAGAAGTTTTTTTTATGCAATTCAGTGACAAACGAGCAGACAGACCACCTGATGGAAAGCAGTACCTGTCGTCCATAACACCTACGGTTCATGCACTTAGGTTTTAACTAACAAAAATGCAGAACCACAGGTGCGTTGTCACTGTGAGGACTAAGATGATATGCCTCTTGCCTGTAATTGCGCTGGCCACCTTATCCTTCAAACCGGAACACAACAATGCAATCATTGTTGCTTGGCGGCAGAAATAAATAAGGGGGTGGTACCCATCCAGTCGGACTCCTCAGGCTTGACAGAGTCCTACCACCGGTAAAAAAGTTTGCAAAGTTTGCAAATGAATTAAAAATTCGAAAAGGAGTAACTACTTAGTCGAAACTAAGTCGAAACTTTCAATTGAAGCTACGTTAATTTTATATTAGAAGTTATAGAGTTTTTTTATTTCGTTAAATTACATTAAAAGAAGATAATTTTATTGTGATATTAATTTAATTTTAGAACGTAAAAGCCAAATGCTATATTTTTTGTTAAATGATTGTAAAAAAAGGAAAAAATGTCATTTTGATTTTTTTTTGTTAAGTTTGTATTTTGTCGATTGTTTTACTCTCAGAAAGTTGTTTAATTTTAGAAAATATATTTTTGTTGATTCGTAACTATGTGTCATAATAAAAACAAGACTTAGGATAAAGACGTGACATTACTTATACATACATATGATATATAATCATTATTTAATTTTTTAGAATATATTTTTGTTGTTTCATAATAATTATGTGCCTTTGGCAAACTAGATTTTAGATAAAGTGATATTACTTATTACTACATACAATAAAAATTGTTTAATTTTGTAAAATTTTAATAAATAAATGAACGAATTGTTAAAATAATATATTTTGATTATAATTAATTGAAATCCACCTATTTTAGACAGCATAAACAAATTTATATATTAGTGGTCCAATTCATCATACCTATGGTACAATATATCCAACTAGTTCTCCGAATTGTACCATTTGACTGCTTGTAGAAAATCGCATATTTTAGGCAAATTAATCAATACTGGGAATAAAATGCCACTGGTTATGATTGAGGACATACCTCCTTACCTACATGTAATTTTGTACTTTTGTAAGTTTTTATAGAAAGGAGATAATTTATAAAAACTGAAAACTGGTACAATACATCCGACTTTCCCCTATATTAAAAAAATATACTAATGTAACAATATATTAAATGTTGTTGGATTACCAAAAGGTTGCAGGTTCGAATCTGCTGGATACAATTTACATGGCCTATTAATAGAGCTACTTTTTATCTATATTTACCCTGATAATAGCGTACGATATTTTCAGACATTACATACCAACTTATAAAGTGGAAAACGCCAAATTCACAGTAGTTTACGTGGTACTAATAGACATCAAGGTTGCGATAATACCTTACCGCTACAAGCAAACGCACATTAAGAGGTTATTTTAGTTTGGGATAATCAACGATGTATATCAATGTATATCAAGAAACATCGAAAGATTTTTTCACGAAACCTTCGCTTTAAAAGTACTAATTTTAGGTAAATACTAATTACTTTAACACATTTTTTCTAATACGTTCAATAATTTGCAAAGATTTATTTTTTATGTCTACTAATTAATCTATACTTATCTAATAAAGAGGAAAAATGTATTCCATTGTTTATAATCGATAAACTTCAAAAGTACTGAACCAATATGAATAATTCTTTACTATTGGAAAATCAAATTACTCAGAAGTAACATGGACTATATTTTATTTCGGTCATAATATTTTTTTAGAAATATCACATAGGGACGCTGGTTACAGGTACTAAAATATTTTAAGATTCTACGCAATTATTTACCTGTGAGACTCCAAGATGTTCAGCAATATTTTCACTGCAGTAGACGATATCGCCTTGTTGAGACAGTACTAAGACGAAGCCATCCAAAGCTTTCATATACGAAAGCTCAGACTGAACTTCTTCCAAGCCTTTTGGGCTTTGCAGTTTTGGCGCTTCTTTGTCTTCGGGTACTGGAAGTTAAAAAACGAAAACAAAAGTTAATAAAAGTAGCATCTCAAACACTACCTTTTCCCGCAATTAATAATTACACAACACCTAAAAAATTTGATTCTTACACAAAATTTATCATCGTTTTCGGCCCTTCAGGGCCTTTGAATTAAAAAAAAAAGACCTAATAGAAAAAATGAAACGACGACCTTAGACAGAGAAACTAATTAAGACACACGCACAAAAGAATTTAATTAACTTAATTAAGACATAGAATTTTACTGAAATTAGAATTGATAATGTTATTATAAGTTATATTTCAGTCATTTTTTTTTTTTATGTTATTTATACGTACCTACACATAAAACAGTACAGTACCTACTTTTATATTAGCAAACGACATTCCGACAAGTAACTAAAGGTTTTACATTAAAATAGTTTTTGAAATTTATAAATATTTAATATATGTAGGTATTTATACGATACACCATTCCTAAATTGTGAAGGTAAACCTTGTATGAAAGATAGTAATGTCAAAAGTTTAAATAGATAATCAATCTATATAATAATATGTTGATTAACACATTATTTAAATAAGGAAATGAAGGAAAGATATGACAATAAGTCAATTAACTGATAAGCTTAAACGCATAGCATCTTATAAAATAACAATGGGTTTAATAATTTAACCTTTTAAAGTCAATAGCAAAATTTGTAATCAATCCGTCATTGTGGTAAAACTTGCATTATTAACGCATTCAAGAAACGCGTGCCAAAGTTCTACATAAATCGGAACTTGTGGTGGAACATATAAATAAAGTTGAGGAAAACATTCAATATAAATATAAAAATTTATTAAACACAGCATATTAATTATCAGCATATTAAGGACCTAATTCTATTGTTTAAGCAACCGCACGTTTAGATTTAGCCTTCGTCGAATTTGGCTTTATCCTAATACTAGCGACTCACCCTTGCTTCGCTTCGGTTCGTCCCTAGACAAAAACAAATCTATCCCACGGGAACCGTACATTTTCCGGGATAGCCTATAGCCTTCCTCAGTTAACGGGCTATCTAATGCAAAAAGAATTTTTCAAATCGGATTAGTAGTTTCTGAGATTAAACAAACAAACAAACTCTTCAGCTTTATAATATTCTAGTATAGATTTATATTGGTGTTACAAAACTGTTATATTGTACCGTATCAGTGATTCTATTCGTTTTAGGAAGTATTCCTCTTACTTGAATAATATAAAGTCAAAATTATTAGAAAAGATGAAAAGCTTAAGTAATAGGTTATTCATTAAACACTCAATTTATTACTGGTACTAAAGTACAATATTGCAAGTATTTAATTTCTTTTTGTCGCCATATGCTACAGCAAATGCCTAATGACGCGACATGTTTTCTACATTGCATACATTATTCATAATGTCGACCTAAAACTCCATAAAAACGCAGTTTAATTACGATTCCTGTAGTGTTTCGCATCGATGTAACTGACACGCTTGCTGCACATGATAAAATGGGCTTAAAGTTTAGGTAGATACTAGATTTAATACATATAATAAAACTGTACAGGTCGAATTTCTGTACATAGAAAAAAATGCTTAAAACCGAGTCAGGGGGATGTAAGAAAAGGAATAGAACAAATCCAGATTTTTTTCAATTTTTTTGTTTCTCTGTCTGTTTGTCTGTTTGTATGGGCTAATCTCCGAAACTGTTGTACCAATTTAAATGAAATTTTGCATGGTTGTACCTTATATCCCCGGTCAACATTTTAGATACTTTTCATTCCGGAAAAGTAAAGAGTTCTCGTGGGATAGTGAAAAAACTATAGTAACTCATACAGCTTAGTACACAAAAAGTACTGATTGGATTTTAATGAAACTACAATAATATAGTTCATACATCAGAATAAAAAATAGGCTACTTTTTACCCTAGAAAAATGTACGGTTCCCGTGGGATAGATTTGTTTTTGTTAGTTTAGAGGCGAACCCGAGCGAAGCGAGCGTGAATCGCTAAATGATTGAATAATATTCTTATATTAATGTACTTATAATTAAAAAATTAAATCAAAATAGAATAACCTTTGATGATATAACTTAGCTAACTACAAACGTAGCCCACGATTTGCTCTTAGTACTTCCATTATTAAAAATGATTGCTAAAAACCTTAGGAGCACAACTATTAAGGCGTATTGATTTCTGTACGTTTAAGTATCATTTGCTTAATAGCTGTGCTTAGTAAATTCCTATTGTAGATTTTATTTAGCAGTACGTAATTGTATATTCAGTTGTACAATGTTATTGTTAGCTTAACGGTTTTATATTAAATGCATGTAACAAGTAGATCATTTAACATAAATAATAATATCTAAAAGTAGTAGATAGTACATACATAAAACAAATTCTATTATATGAAACAAGCAGAATGGTAATAGTTTTTTCTGACAATTAGGTACTCTGCCACTTCTTCCTCAAATCTATCTATCTGAGGAAGCAAGATCTAGCGATCTACTTACCGCTACTAGATAGTACGACTAGACAATTTAAAATTGAACGTAGTTATGCAGAATGGGTCCAGGCCCACGAAAAACGTTTTTTAAGTTATCAACTTATATACAAAAAGTAGATTAAATACCCGATAGCTAAGAAGAATTAAAAAAAAACTACGGTTTTGTTATTTTTATATACTATTACTAAAATTATATTTAACTAAAACTCATACTTTCTCAAAAGTAAGTTTTTGTGGTTGGATCTATTTTGCATAACTACGTCCAATTAAAAGATATAAAGATTCACACTCACGCATTGAAACAACATCGCGCACGCGCAAGTAAGAGATTGCTAGACGCATAACAGATGCCTTGTCTAGTTGTTCCACTTCCTCTTTCTTCGCTGGCAGTGCCGCTGTCAGCTCGGCAAAGATCTGCATCTCTTTGGTGCGCCTGCATCGCGCTGCCACGCGCGATTTCTCTTTGCGCTTTTCGTTATTCCTGATTTTAAAAAAATAGATAGTTTAATATCCAGCAAGTAATTTATCAAGCACTAGTAACACTTGTTATTGCTAGGTGTCATAATCTATTGTACAAAATTTCATCCAAATTCATCCTGCCGTTCAGTGAGGAGTAACAAACATACACACATGGATATACCTTCGAATATATACAATATACATATATACAATGTGTAGGTATGTTCATAATAATAGTCCGATAGACATTAACTATAAATTTTGTTTATATGTAAGTATACTTATTACTTACATATCTATACATAAAACAAAATTCTAACTGATTATGAGTCGCATCTATACATTAAATATTTTTGGAGAACTTATTGAAATAGTCATTTTAAATACTTAGTCAGATAATTTTTACTGCGGGAAAATATTCTATAATAAACGTTATATTATATAGCTGAAGAGTTTGTTTGTTTGTTTGTTTGGTTGAACGCGCTAATCTGAGGAACTACTAATCCGATTTGAAAAATTATTTTTGCACTGTATAGCCCGTTAACTGAGGAAGGCTATATAAGCTATATATCATCCCGGAAAAGTATACGGTTCCCGTGGGATTAATGTGTTTTTGTCTAGGGACGAACCCGAAGCGAAGCGAGGGTGAGTCGCTAGTTCTATAATTAACGTTAAAACGTAAGTAGGGACGAACCATAGCGGAGCGAGGGTGAGTCGCTAGTTAAGAAATATGTATATTTTTTATTGTTTTTTTTTATATGTATGTAAATAAATAATAAATTAGAATAGAAATAAGATTTCTAGTGATCAAGCTAATGTTTGATCATTCATGTAAAAATGTTTTAAATTTGATCTATTGATTATAATCCTAATTCCTAACAACATATAACGGAATTGGTGTAATATTTTATAGAGATGGTATATAAATATTGACCAAAGTATGAATATTTGATATTCTATTTTTTATCTCAACACACCGATATTCAATCATTTTCCCTAAAGTAGCCCGTGGCAAAAAGTCTATTAGATTTGGTGCATTAGTATATATCTTGATAATAAATATAATAATACTATCTATCTTATAGGATTTTGAATAATATTAATAATAAAGCTATTAAAAAATATATCAAAAAATTGACGTTTGAAATTGATAAAAGAAACAATTACTTCTTCGAGAATATTCGATGTAAGCAAATTAACATAGCAGAATAGTTCATTTTCTAATAGTATTGTCATTTTAATTAGAACGCCATTTTATATTAAATAAAATCAGGCAGGTACTTAATAAAGTTAAATTTAAAAAAAAAATCGAGTAAAAAACGCATATTAGATGCGTAATTTTTTTTTCAAACAGCTTGACTCACTGACACACATTACAAAAAACTCTTTATTTCTATTACCTTTTAGTCACTGCACAAAGTTTGTCCCGTTTGCTTGC
Source organism: Argynnis bischoffii washingtonia (assembly GCA_033884665.1). Taxonomy (NCBI): domain Eukaryota; kingdom Metazoa; phylum Arthropoda; class Insecta; order Lepidoptera; family Nymphalidae; genus Argynnis; species Argynnis bischoffii. The sequence goes on from CM066625.1 coordinate 5,459,914, forward strand.
AATCTCAGGTACATCAGGTAAACACATTTTGCACTCACTTTATTTTTATTCATTTGATATTTAATTTAAAACACAAGTATTGAGGAAATGAATACTTATTACTTAGCACAAGACAATTCTTGTCCAAATCACCAAACAGTGTGGCTTGCAATTACTAAAACTTTATTCCATTAATTTGTCATTAGGTCCTAAGTAACAGTAAATTTTATCGCTTGCTCTAAATAGAATATTTAACAAATGCGTCAACAAATGTGATTTTACATTACTATGTATTAGCTTTTGTTGATTGTATTGTTTATTCGACGACGCACTACTTATCTTCCTCATAGCTATATATTATCTGTGCTCATAGTTTAACTACTAATATTACAAATAAGAAAGCAGGTTTATTGATATTCCTAATTTCTTACAGTACGATATATGTATAACAGATCGATGCAATTGTAACAAATTCTAAGTCTCCGCAGGATTCTCCGCCTATTTCAAAAAGACGCAATTAGAGATTGGGTGAAGCGAGATCGGACCACTGACGTATAACTGATTAACATACAAAAGACACATAATGCCAGTTAATAACTAAAATATTAAATAAAAAAATATTTACTTTTAATTTATTTCTTTTCAATCACTCAAAAAAAATGTAAAATAATAATCTTATTTGTACAGATTAAATTTTTAATATGAAACATGGCATGTGCGCGCCTTGGCTGCAAAACCGACTGGTGTGACGACAAACGGTAGCGTGACGCAGTCATGCCATGATGCCCTTTTACGTCACCGTCCTCCACTCCCTTATGTGTGAGCGCGCGTATACTATACACGCTCCAGTCCATTGTAAAAAAATCTCTATTGAAAATACTTACATATTTTCTATTCTATTTATGAATATATACTATATCCTGTTATTATTATTATAATTAAAATAATAAGAAATACATAAATTAATTATGAATTCCAACATTACATAGATGTTTCACATCTACCGGGTGTCCCGTGACGTCCAACTTTTTTTTGTATATATTTTTCTAATAAAGAAACCCGATAGATAACATTTAAGTGATGAGTCACTAATAAAAAAAAGTAATAACTATCAAATCTGTTGTTAACGATTGACGCAAATGTACGTCGTTGGGACGTGCTTAGACTGATGAGCTGGCTGGAGGCGAGACGGTCGGAATCTTTTGAATAGTGCGTCTTACATATTTTACTATGTGATTTTCATTTTTATGTATTTAGTTTTTTAACAACAATGATCGTGTAGGTAGGTACTGTGCAACAAAATTATTAAATTTGATTGACTGGTTGAACTTTCCATGTTCCCTTCTTACGTTACTTTAAATACGACGGTCACGTTTGAAAGTTTTGTGCTAAATAAAGTTTATTAATTAAATGCTGTTTAATTGACCCTTTATAACTATTTTCTATTAAATAAGATATTACCAGCGTACGCATACTATATTGAAACTAACATATCCACATTTTCACATGTTCCAAAAATAATAATTCATAAATAAAATTTCAATTCCTATGTTTAATTAAGCACAATACACATAAAGCCTAAATATTTTTGGTAGTAAAAAAAATAGTTTATAATAAATAACATTGAGTAAACTTATCATTGAGATAAATACATTCAAACGCTGCAGTATCACATTTGCTAACCAGATATAACAATAATACAAATATCAAAATAACATTCGGCAGCTTATATTTATTATATAAACAAAATGAAATACACCAAAGCACGAGCAAAACAAACTACCATAGTAACAGGTTACAGATGTGGAAGTGGACTAGTTTTGGGAACGATAAAACCGTCGGTGAACGATAAGGACGGCTATATTTGAGTGAAACGCACTGAGGAAAAATATCGCTTCATTGAAGCGATAGCGGCAAAAAAACGCAAGAATTATATCTGCATAAATTGTTGTAAGCAGAATTTTTAAGTAAATGTTTAATAAACATTTCAAGTATGAAATCTAATCATTGCCTGCTAAATTAACATTGTCTTAACCGAGAGCTTTCGGAAAGCTGAATGAATTTTGTACAAAAAATAATTTAAAAATGATTATTAAAAGACTAATAAGGGCAGTTAAAGTACCGGAACAATAAATTATTTTATTATTATATGGCTGTAATGATAATAGATTAGGTACTTATCTACTTTTGCATAATTCATCACTATTTTCATAATAATTATTACTTTGATTCCACAATAAATCAAATTCATTCTGATTACGCATACTAGATGAAATTCAAATTCATCAAACATTGTAAAAAAAATTTACGCAGAATTAAAATTAACTGAAACATACATAACTAGCGGCTCACCCTCTCTTCGGTCGGGTTCGTACCGTAGTTACGTTTTAACACTGAGTAAGGAATAGATAGACTATATATTACTGCTCCGCTCCCTTGGGTAGTAGCATGATGATATATAGCTAAAGCTTTCCTCAATAAACGGGCTATCTGATGCAAAAAGATTTTTTTAAATCGGATTAGTAGTACTGGAGATTACGCGTTCAAACAAACAAACAAACTCTGCTTGTTTATAATATTAAGTATAGATATTAGATATGTTATTACCAACCTACACTACCTACATATTTAACTACACTACACATTCTTATCTTTATTTTTCTCAATCGAACCGTCAATGAAATAGCATTAATATTTATTAAATTAGCCCATTCCTCTTCTATTCTTTGTCCCAGAAAAAGCCTTTACTTTTTTTGAAATAGAAAATAGTCTATATCATTTTTATCAAAATTCTCTGAAAGTGAAAATCAACTTTAAATCCGTTCAGCCATTACACACAAACAGGCACATATGGTAGGCAGCGACCTTAATTTTTTTAACTGCTTTCTTTATGGTAATTGGTGTAGTGCACATAATCATTTAAGGTTTAATGTAACTAGCAGTACCCGTGGTTTCGCCCGCGTTCAAACTTCCGATCGCTACCAAACATCACAGGATCACCCGCTGTGTTAATCTAAAGACTGCCTGAAAATTTCATCAAAATCGCTCCAGCCGTTCTAGAGTCCATAGGGAACATACATACACCTATTTTTATATATTATATAGATTATATATAGAAAATAGATGTGCAGTTATTACGAAAATATAGACGGTCCTATTTGGGCATATCTATTAACTTTTAATAAATGTTTCTAGGCAGAATAAGCCATAAAAAAGTCATTGTATAAGAAAGATTTAACCAGTGGAACAAATGACTCGAATTTCGAACCAGTTTAGGTCGGCCAAGTTAAAGGACCAATGTACTCATAATAATATTATAGGATCGAAGTGTTGAGCAATATTCGGATGAAAGAAGCGGTATATTAGGTATATATTTTAAGTTAAACCTAATATTAAAAAAAATCGGTCAATTGCGAGCACTACTTCTGTGCCAAGGTCCCATAAATACATACATACGTACTTACATGTTTTATTAACCATTAAGAAATACTTTTAATAAACTGAAAACAACGTTTTTGTAGATAGATCCTCTTTTTATAACCCATAGTGTAAAATTTTTATAAGAAAACATGTCACAGTTCAAAAGTTTAAAAGAATAAAGAAGCCAGATAGTTCCGACGGACGGACAGACGTCCTAGGTTTATTAAAAAACGTATCATGACTCTATGGATAAGAAACGTAATACGTATGTATATAAAGCTGCAATATTCAGAAAAAAAACAGTGACAATGTTTTTTTAAATTAATTACATTTTTGAATTACGTTATGTCTTAGTATCGATAGTTATATAAGATGATTATATTTCAATTAAGCTGCAATTTATGACTTTCGTATTCACGATGTAATCTCTAAAGAATGACATAATACTGTCATACAACAAAATTATATAATTTTTATATTTTACATAACTTAATAGTAAAATAAATAAATTAAAAGTCCCGCGTATCTCTCACATCATTAAAATATAAAAGAAACAGTCGCAAATGTATTAGTTAAATTTATTTTTGATAAGCCATTATAAAAAACTGCCCTTGAAACTCAGACTACAAATAAAGTATAAAATAAAAGCAAACGAAAATGAGGAAAATATATATTTATTTAAACCATAGCTTAATATCAAAGAAACTCTTAAGTTTGTTTTTACTATTACCAAATCGCAATTAAATTATGGTAGGTATTTCGGGTTTGTCAACAAAGTATTACGTCAAAAGGTAAATAAGTGTATTTTTTAACTGAACTAAAACTGGTTTTCGTTTGCCCAATTTGTGAATATTATTATATTAAAAACTAGTGACTCTATGTGTTTTCCTTCCGCCTTTTTTTCTGTTTGGTACGGAAAAGTCATAAAGTGACAAAATATTACTTGTATAAAATAAAAAAAAGTATTCAAATATTTTTTTTATTTATAAGGTACGTAGCTCATGTAATATTCTATTGGAAAACATACATTCATTCTATTCAAGAAACGTATTGGAGTTAGAGTGATCTTGTTGATGGTAATGGCACAAATATTAGCGTGTTCCTCTGCAATTGAGCAGTAGTGCTACGTAAATGGTAAAATGAAATAGTACCAATCAAATGTTTATTTTAGACTAGCGGCTCACTCTCGCTTCGCTGGGGTTCGCCTCTAGACAAACAAAAACAAATCTATCCCACGGGAAACGTACATTTTTTCGGGATAAAAAATAACCTATTTGCTATTCTGATATATGAACTATATTATTGTAAGGTTTCATTAAAATCCAATCAGTAATTTTTGTGTACTAAGCTGTATTAGTTACTATAGTTTTTGAACTATCCCACGGGAACTCATTTATTTTCCGGGATGAAAAGTATCTAAGATGTTAACCGAGGATATAAGGTACCACCATACAAAATTTCATTTAAATCGGTCCAACAGTTTCGGAGATTAGCCTGTACAAACAGACGGAGAAACAAAAAATTTGAAAAAAAAAACTAGATCTGTTCTATTTATCTTTTTACATCCTCCTGACTCGGTTTTTAGCATTTTTTTCTATGTACAGTTATATTCGACCTTCACAGTTTTATTATATGTATATTTTCTTATTATATTGTTTACAATTTATAGTTAAAGCAAGTCAGGAATACCAATTAGATTATTCGTTTGAAGGCGACAACTGCTACGGAACGATCACAAAGTTTACGACTTTAGCAGCTTACAACACAGCATCTCTTATAATAATAACTTAAATAAGTTATTTTTAAAGATTTAACATTACCGTTGGCTTTCAGTAGAAGTGAGACATCTTCCTATGAAACAGCCATAATATACCAATAGCCTCCGAGTAAAATAGCTTGGAGATGTTTTAAATTTAAAGGTCTTTTTACTTTTTGGTTAAGAAATCCGAAAAGGCGATTAAATAGAAACGTTGCGGAAAATATAGTAAGTAAAGATGTGCTGTTTCCCAATATGATATTCTCAAACCACTCAAACCCCTCTCTGGTTTGACTTGACACTAATTAAAATTAGTTGTGATTTTCGACCACTTTGAAGTCAAACTTAAACAAAAAAAAGAAACAAAAATATTTTAAGGAAAACAGAAACTTTAGCTGATCTGCAAAGTGCATAGTGGCAGACGGGTAGTGTATTCAATAATAAAAAATCTGAATTTTTGGTGTTTGCCTCGTTCTGATCTTTTAAGATCTTAATCTCGTAACATTAAAATGATTAGAATAATGTCAAAATCTCCATATTGGACAGACACTAACCGCATGTGACTACAATTGACGCTGATTGCAAAAATAATTGCGTTCCCGTCCAATCGAGGAGTTGTGACGTACGTCTGCAAATTTGTATGTCCGTTCTTTATTGATATCGTGGACGATTTGTCGGGCTACGTGAGGCTTGGAGTGTATTTAGTAGCAGATTATATTATGATAAATAACGGTATTATATTACAAGTAGCTACGCTGAGTATGCTATACTAATTGTTTTTAATGCATTTTTTCGAATTATATTGTAGACATATATTTACCTTAAATTAAAACAGGCATTGTATTATTTCATTTTGTTGGCAATCTCTGAAAATAGTGAGACGAGACCCATAGGCGATAAAATGTGTTTACCTACTACAATACAGTACCTACAAAAACCATAATAGCTTTGATTGAAATCGGAAAGAAACTGGCCGCTGTGTTGTTTTGAAATAAAGCAATAATATGTATGACAAAAACCCGACTGCAAAAAATTCAACTAAAAAGATGAAAATCGCCAATTAGACATTTAAAGTTATATTTAGCATTTTTTTATCCTATGTTACTTTTAAAAATATAAATTTTATATATTTTTGATCGTCTCTTAAAAAAACCTTTATTTTGATACCCCACTTCGATTGGTTTGGAAGTTTTTTTTTTTTAAAAAAACATATATTGGCGCTTGAACTCCGCCATTTTAATTTTTAACTATTTTTATATAGCCTACGGTACTAGAGTTATCAAAACGAATCTTAACGAAATATGACTCATCAAAAACGACCCACGTGTTTGGTCTTGAACGCCACATAGGACATACATGCATACATGTATATATACATACATACACACACACACGAGCGCGCACACGCACACGCGTGCATAGGTATACATACACACATACATACATGCGTAGACTGATAAACACATTACTCTCCTTTGCGTCGCGCAGTCGGGTAAAAAGACGAAGAAGCGACAGTAACTCTGTAGTAATTGATAAAGTTTAGATAACTAGCTTCGTAGTTTATTTGTATTGTTTATTTATGTATTAAAGACCATAAGCTTTATTTAAAATATTGATTTTTTTTTAACCCATTCCTATTGTGACTTAGAAACCTTACAGTGGTGAAAAACATAGTTTTATTATGTCGTTTTACCTACAACAACAAGATTATTATCTATTAACTTATAAATCATAGGTAATTAATTTGATTTCATAGAAACATAAAAATTCTTGGAATTTGTCGAGGAAATGAACAATATAAGCCTCTGCAAATATTATAGAGTTTTATAGACTCTACCTACATTCTGTATCTACACATTACTCTGGTGGTCGCATTTTAGGTTCTCTTCTTATGGACGGTATGACTAAATAAACCACAATAAGTATACAAAATTTGACTTCTGTAAAAAAGGTAAAATTTAATTAAGGAGTGCCACCAAGATGTATCTTCTTGATTAAGGCAGGTGTCGATAAAAGAACTCTATACCGTAGTTTACGTTCTCGCCGTTTGCTCGATAATGGAAGTGCATAAAGCCATAGATCTATATTTATGCTTAAACTATTTGCTTCTAGAAGTTTTATAACATATAAAACTATAAATTAATACAAAATAAATACCGGTCTTGTTTTCCTTAATCATTAACTTCTGTCTAAACCCTATCATAATGTCATTAAAAGGTAATTAATCCATATGATGTCTGGCACAATTACCGTGGGTTGTGCCGAGCGTTATTATATCGCGTGTTGAGATATGTATATTGTATCAAGACAACACGTTCTATACATTCAACAAATTAAACTCTTAAATATTCTTTGCACGCCTGTTCAATCCTTAGATACTCACTAATGCATGACCAACGGACTACAAAGAAATCGTAAGCTCATTGTCTGCAAATAAACTCAATAAAAATTGATTTATATTAGACCATACCGTATGTTTCTAAATATTACAACGTAAAATAAAACAACGTAAAACTTATTAAAACGTAAAATATTTTTAATGACAATAATAAGGCTGAAGCAATTAAATGGAATTTTTCATTCAGGTATCACATATCTCTTAATCTAAAAACTTTTAAAGTCGGTGCCAGCCGACGCAATGGAAAACAAATCCATCTGAATTATTATAGGTATTAGTACATCACAAACTAATGTATAATTTTATCTATAATTAAAGTAAATGCCTTTTATCTATATTTAAATGGGTTTCTCTTTTTAATTTGCTTATTGATTTTAAATCAATAAAAAATATTATCCATATGGATTGTTCGTTTTATTTAGGGTTTAAGTCAACATGACAAATAGAGAGAAATTAGTAGGTTAAAATTGACGAACTAGCTTCATGTACTTATAGTAATATTTTTTTAATATTCTATGAACAGTATTCTCAGGTAGGTATCATTTATTACTATAACTACTTATAAAAAATGTTATTTCCTAAATATGTGGTACATCAAATATATTTAAAAAAAAATGTGTTTCGGCTGTCTACGTGGTAAAATTTTATCAATTTTTTTTTTAATAACTAATAATGTAACTTCCGAGTACTTTATTTCAATGGTATCATCTTTACCAATCATAGGCTTGACAGACAAACTAAGCCGCAGGTTAGCCATAGTTCAGACCTAAATATTAATAATATGTTAACCTGCATAAAATGCAAGTTAGAGTTTATTGTAGATAAACCAATAGCCGGACCGGACCTGTTATCATCGCGTTACGTACCTCATGTTGGTTAAGGAGTGAGGTTATCAGTTGCACTGTGCCTATGTTGTTTCCGCTGGTTTTATATATACACTCTTTAAATTAGATTAAACTAAACTGTTAAAGTTAATATTTAACGCAAATCGAATAAGCACAGTTTTCCTCAAATAAAACTGTTCTTGTCTCAATATGTCCGGAGCTATTTGTATACTTTGACGAGCAGCGAGGGTTATGTGAATTTCTGTCTGTAGTGAAAAATTACAAGAGTCTAGATTCAGAATTCTCACGTGGTTTTAATCAGCTGATAAACGTTAGGCGTCTGGCGATCTTCCAGTCGTTATTAGTAATACTTATGTTAAATATTCTTAACCATTTCGCTCCGAATATCCACACCCTCGCAACTTTTGTCGCTGTATTTTTATACAGAATAACTTATCCATACTAATATTAGAAATTCATCCCATAAGGGGGTAAAATAGGAGATGAAAGTTTGTATGAAACGTACATTTTAGAAATTTTTGTAGTTTAAGTGCGAGCGAAGCCGCGAGTTTTGCTAGTATAATACATATATAAGAAACAACTGTCATTAATATTCATGCATATTTTCGTATCGAAATGTTACACATTTCATTAACATTTACACTTTATATTAAAGATGAATATAATTTAATTCATATTTCCATACTTTTTTTTAATATTATAAATGTGAAAGTGTGTTTGTTTGTTTCCCTTTTTTCACGTCGAAAAAGTGACGAATTAGCGTGATTTTTTGTGTGGAGATAGTTGGATGACTGGATAGTGACATAGGCTACTTTTTATCGCGGGAAATTATCTCATTCCCACGGGAAAACACGTTACCAAACAACCCATAATAACTCATCATACCTACATACATATGTATATAATATAATATTCAGATAGTCTATCTGTTCCATACTAACCGTTAAAACTAAGGACGAACCCAAGCGATGAATAAGGCTAGTACCTAACTAATAAATGTTAAAATATAAATTGAAAGTAAGTACCTACTATTTATAATAATGTTTAGATATGTGATGATGTTCTCCTGACCGATTCCGGCCACGGCGGCCAATCTCATTGAGACTAGCCAACTGCGCAGGAGATATTATAGTGCACAAGTGTACGCGCAGACACAAGTGCACTCTCTATTCCTGTCACTCTCATACTCCAGTGGGACGACTACTCGACACGACCGGTGAGAGTTAAGGCGCAGGACCGACGGCTTTACGTGCTCTCCGAGGCACGGGGGTGAAACACCGCCAACTTCCCAACTCCGGGCTGTTACTGAGGCTTACTATACAGAAAGACTCAATAACTAAACTTGGCCCGACCCGGGACTCGAACCCAGGACCTCAGGATGTGCAGCCGTACATGCTAGCCACTACACCACCGAGGCAGTTGAAGTCCTTTCTCTTATAGATATGTATATATCTATAAGAGAAAGGAAATATCTACAACTTTTACATTACTAAAACACAATTTATACGCGTGATAAGCTGGGTATCGAGTTTTCAATATAATTTGCCCTCTAACTGGGCAACCTGACTTGATAAGATAAAGTTGATGTTTTGATCTATAGAGTTACATTGTATTATTATTGTTCTTTATCAATAATCATTTTGTCTATTACTAAATGCGGATGAAGTGGCTTTTTTTAACCGACTTCCAAAAGGAGAAGGTTATCAATTCGATAGGTATTTTTTTTATGTATGTACACTGATTACGCTGAGATTTATAATCTGATTAACGTAATTCTTCTTTTGTTTGATGCGAAATAGTCGCCATTTGGTCTCATAAAACTTTAACATAGTTTGGCCTAGAAGTTTTTATTTTATGAAAAAAAAAAGAAAATTTTTGTTTACGTGGATGTAATTTTGTGTGTTCGCGGATTACTTCGTCGTTTTTGAATCGATTTTAACAATTCTTTTTTTGTTCTGTCAAGCCTGAGAAGGATGGGTACCACTCCCATATCTATTTCTGCCGCCAAGCAGCAATGATTGCATTGTTGTGTTCCGGTTTGAAGGATAAGGTAGTCAGCGCAAATACAGGCAAGAGGCATATCATCTTAGTCCTCACAGTGACAACGCACCTGTGCTTCTGCATTTTTGTTACTTAAAACCTAAGTGAATGAACCGTAGGGCGACAGGTACTGCTTTCCATCAGGTGGTCTATCTGCTCGTTTGTTACTGAATCGCATAAAAAAAAGATATCCCAAGGGTAGTACCATAATAAGGAAACCAGGATCTGATGAAGGCATCCCAGAGAAATCGAGGGGAACCTTCGAAAATCGTAGTGGCGACTAGTGCGTTTGTTAATTTACTTCATTAAGTATTTTAAAGCACTACTATTTAATGAAGTTCTGGAGTCGATCTGATGATGGAACCGAAAGACAGTCGAGGGAACTTCTCAACGACTTACAGCAATTACCTAGTGTTTGGGTCGCATCCGTGAAAAGGAAAGGTAAATAAAAGTATACATAGCAATCGTATATATGTTAATAGGGTTTATAATCCTTGATTTTATGGACTTCAGCTAGAACTAACTTTTAATTCAAGTCAAATGATAAATAAAAGTAAAATATGTACGAGGATTGTATTACGTTAACTCCTACCACATTTAACATAAGCGTTAGCGGCGCGGTAAGATAAGCACAATGTGTTTTGTTTTTTCGTATTTGCCAGGTTTAAACCATTCTTGATTACCAAAGGGCTACCACTGTTAAGACTTTAGATATGGAAAAGTATTTTAGAAACCATCGTAATAATATTAACACTATGAGTATATTTCTGATAAGTGAGACGCAATAATGTTTTACTTTTATATCTCTGAATAAAAAACAATATACCCCAAATTATATCATGTATTATTTCATGACAATCGCTAAATGTCTCAATCATAAGCATGACTAGAATTATTGCTAGACTCACATAAAGTCTTCTAAGTCGACTACATTCGTGTATTGGCACGCCTGTCCGTCCACGTTGTAGCACATGCTGTTGTAGTCCCATTCTGGTCTTTGTTGGCAGGGTAAGTTTGCTTGAGTCACTATTGGTGCATTATAAGTAATGCGCGAACAATACTGTTGCACATTACCCTGCCCATAATAGTACCTGTTGTAACACTCCACTGGTATATCACTATAGCCATTGTGCTGATTATAATTGCACAAATTGTTCACTGTAGGCTGTCTGGACCATTCGTTTGACATAGGACACTGCATGTTCCATCCTGTCTCTTCAAAATTACCTACAACTGGGCATCGTTGTATTAGAGGCTCTCCGTTGACCAACATAATTTACACTTTATTATTAACATTACACTAATATTAAAACAGTCCATCGGGCTACATAATCAACGAACGACTGATAGCTGAAAGATGTGCTTATCTTGCCCGCTATTACTCGCATGGTAGCAAAAATTGATACCTACTCTAACAAGATAGCAAAACATTAGATTAATTTTGATCCATTTGATATAACATTATAAATGAGAAACAATGATAAAATCAGACATTGAAACGTTATTTTCTTTTTATTAAGGAAAAAATCTTATATAATATTGATTGTTTAAAATCAAGCAAAAATAAATGTAATTTACAAATTGTTATCAGTACCTAGCTGTCATACGTATAGTCGATAACAGCATATAAGCGATAATATGATATTTGATAGTTAAGACTAAATGACAATAAATGTATGTATGTAATATATTTTCACTACTGACCATACTCGTATGTACTATAAACTTCTAACTTGCGTAAGTTCTATAGGCACAATAAGTCGAATTATACTTTACTTTTCTTTCTAGTATTTCAGCTTGGGTATCATTAATAAAAAGATTCAAACTACGTATATAAAATTAATCTTACAATAGCCTATAATATACACTATACATACCTATATTAACTAGAGCACAATTTTTATTACCACGATACGTAAATAAAAATTACTATACATAAAGATGACATAACTAAGGAATATCATTACTATGTCCTTAACTGAGCAGCGGATGAGATAAAGATAAATAAACGGTAACAGGATGACTTAATGTCACTCACCAGTTACAAGCCCGTAATTAAGTGGCAAGTTACTAAAGATGGCGTTTAACGTATGCAATGCCGTCTGCACGGGCTCATAAAAATACGTCAGAATACTTATGTTCTTTTAATTACATGGGATACTGAACTTTAGGTTAGAATGTATTTTATAATTAATTACTTGGTATTTTCTTTGTTATAAATTGTATCTGGTGAATTATTTCAAAACAAAGTATTTAAGTTAATTCATAATATTATTTTACATTTTTCAAAGATTCGTGTCAAATACATGTTAATCATCAACAGACATAATATACCTATCAATAAAATTGATACTTATTTCCGACTGTGTGTCATACTGTTTAAAGGAACATCATTCCGACTTCCTTCCGACGTAATTCCTTCTACCAACAAGTTACGTTTTTTAAATATATTGGTAATAATATCCATATTTATTACTATATTTTAGATTATTTTATAGCAACTGGTCAAGTCAATATAAATATACAGGTGGAGGACCTTACCGTTATATGCTTCCAGCTAATAATTACCATTAAACATGATGTTCATTTCGCTTTGTCAAGCAAGACAACAATATTTTTAATTTGAGACTTAATTAAATTACATAATTAGGTCTAGTTGATTTCCAGTCATAGGTAATAAAGCAAAATACAAAAATTGAAAACGAACTATTTTGGCTTGCGTATATATAGACAAACATAATATGGTTTAAATTAACAACATCTATGAAAAGACAAGAACTTGTTCATCATCTATATAGCATTGAAATGTTGAACAACATAAATGTAAATTATTGCGGCGCGTCGCGTCGTTATCTTCATTTAGTACTTAGTTAACCTAATTTTATTCTTGCCAACGCGACGTCAACTTTAAAGGCGACTCGAGCCATGTGAACGATAGAAATGTCAATGTTAGAATTCATTTTGTTTTAATACTCATTTCCACATTCATTAGCAGCTGGTTTGGTGAGTTTTCTTCTTAACACATTTGAATATGTCTGTTTACGACAAGATAATACATAACATACTTGTAAAAATTTATTTCGTAGGTATATCTCGGAAACGGCTCTAACAATTTAGACCAAATTTTGTATATTATTTAGATAAGGTTTTGCTTTATAAATTTAACTATAGCTATTGGTGTTTTTTTAAAAAAAAAACCCAATAAGTAGTTATATATTTTCCGAAAAAAACACCCAAGAAGATACTTGATTTAATAAGTAAACACTATAAAATATAGGTATCCTACTAATGTTACAAATTTTCATTCTTTTATGTAAAAATTACACGACGGATTTTTACGAAACTTTAGAATAATACCTACAGCTTATACAGCAGAGGACACAGAAGACACTAGCCCTCAATAATTAAAATAAAAAAGGAGACCAACAAAAATATTATCACGTTAGGTACAAGGACGATTTAAAACGATTAATGTCTTTAGATTTGTTTCTTACAATTTATTAATTGCGCAGTTGTTATTGGCGTGATAGTTTGGATAGTAAAATAATCGGTTTTCCTTCTTACAATATTGTAATTAATGTCTTAAAGCTATTTCCAAAATAGCTAGCGTCAAACTCTTATTCAAATATACTCGATTTAATAGTAATGAGATGTGTGATAGTTATATGATTTCAAATGAATATTTTTATCAAGGTTATATTTAATTTTATCCTGGAGTAAAGAAAAAAAATATATGTTGATACGTTAACACACAGCACGATCTAGTTCTAGTTCTAGGCTTGCCTTATTGACACCAGGTTTGGCAACAATAACTTGATACGAAAATATTTTTTTTCTTAATTAACATTTATTGAGTCAAACTTGGAAGTAGATCCTACACAACATAAAGTAACAAAAATTAACATTTATTTTACACTAGCAGTACCCGCGGCTTCGCCCGCGTTCAAACTTCCGATATAAACATCAGTTTTACAATAGTGTATGGAAGACTGCCCGATTTGTTGACATTTGTGATTACAGATCTTCTTGGGTAGTATCATAATGATATAGCCTTCCTCAATAAACAGGCTGTCTAATGCAAAAACAGTTTTTCAAATCGGTTTAGTAGTTCCTGAGATTAGTGTGTTCAATCAAACAAACAAATAAACTCTGTCTCTTTATAATATTTAATATATTATAGTATAAATGCATTCTCACATCTGAAATATTGAAAACTTGTGAGTATACTTTCAATAAATTTTAACTGTAAACTGTAAATATAGCATTTGACTACCTACTTGTGTCTCCCAATGTAGAAAACATTAAAGTTTAAAAAAAGTATTTGGCCAGGAACTGTCACAAGTCACAATAATGACAAATAAGAACATCTTTAACGCTAACTAACAATAATAAACGCTAATATGCTGCAAAAGATTAAGACTATTGATATATATAAATATATTTACGAATTAATGTTTAGTAAATGTGATGTCTTATATCAAATACTCGGGTTCGCCTCTAGGAAAACAAAAACAAACTTATCCCACAGGAACTGTACATTTTTCCGGGATAAAAAATAACCTATTTGTTATTCTGATATTGTTAACTTGGCACCCGACTTTGGAAAAATTGATCTTCTTAGGTTTATTTGAAAGATTTTTGTTAGTAGTGAATAGTAGTGAAGCTAACTTCGTTTGCAGTAGAGCCAAAAAAAGAGTAGGTAAAGGTAACAAAAAAAAAAATGTCATGCCCCGAAGTTATTTTTTTCCCACTTGATTCTTATAGAAAAACGTTAGTAGTGGTTTGTAGTGCGTTTTTTTTTCGTTTGTTGCAAAACAAAAAAAAAAAATTTTTTTTTGCGTATTTTTGCAGAACGATTTTTACTACATAAATTCAATTAGAAAGCCGATACGATTACTATTAACGCTAAAAAAGACTAAAAATCGTTCGTAGAGGTCAGTAGTGGAAGAATCTTCAAGTGTAGTGGAACAGAAGTTGATGAGAAGATAAGCTTTTGTTGTAGTAGTTGTTCGTAGTAGCGTTAATTTCGTTTGTAGTATCATTATTTCGTTTGTATGTAGTTGTTTGTAGTAACGTTAATTTTGTTCGGCCGTGACGTGAGTTACCTTTTTCTGCTAAAAAACCTTGGTATTATTGCTTTTAAAGTGATTTTTTTAGAGCAGAGGTTTAGTCTCGAGTGGGGTCGAGACGCCATCATGATATTCATCGGAGATACGTGGCTCAGTAACTTAGGTAGACATGGTGGATCATAGCGAGTTATGCTTTGATATTATATTTGAAAGTCAATGATCGGTATCAAGAACCTGCTAGCTCAAAATCATAACAAGTTTATAACATTGTGATTTCCCTGATTAAATTGTGTATTGAGCATTAAATACTTTTTTATTTGAGCCCTGATAACGTCCACAAGATTAAAGATGATGTTCGTAGTGTATATATATCTATACATATAATAAAATTCTAACTAAGTCGAATCTGTACCTTAAAAATTTTTTGGAAAATTTTATTGAAATATACATTATTATCGATACAGAGGCCAAATCTATAGTTTTTAAAATTTTTGTCTGTCTGTCTGTCTGTTACCGCATCACAGAAAAACTACTGGAGGGATTTTGATGAAATTTGGTATGATAGCTGGATATCCGGGTCAACATATAGGATACTTTTTATCGCGGGAGATTATCTCTTTCCCACGGGAGTAAACGTTATAAACACAACCCAAAAAATATTTATGATCATAATTTCTTGAAATTTGGTATTAATGCTCTTAATATGCAATACAATTAAATAAATACGTGTTCAACGTTTTTTGAAATTCATCCCATAAGGAGATAAAATAAAGAATGAAAATTTGTATAAAACCTACCTTTTTAAAGTTTTTTTGGTGTAGTTTTAGCGCGAGCGGAGCCGCGGGTTTTGCTAGTATATATATAAGCAATATAAATAATATTATGTATTATGGGCAGAAAGGAAGAGCTATAACAATAAAATTTTAGAAAAACTCCAGGTACCTATTCAATAACTAAAGAAATAAAATGAAAAAAATGTAAGCTTTAAAGCTCCCCAGTCCCAAAACGAAATAAACCTGTCAATCTCCCTTTTTGGGGTATAAAAGTACCCATAAAGCATGAAGAATTAACATACATTAGTAGATTCAAAACCCGTTGGCCGATACGGGTGCATTTTTTAACTTTAACTCACTCAAAAATATTAAAATATTTAAATAATTACTGTAAAAAATAAACCTTTGCTTTAGAAAGCCATTGCGTATTTCCAACAAACAGCAGGTTATTATAAATTATAATTCGTAGAATGAGTTACCGTTATTTGCTTGAGACGTATGAACAATGTTGGAAGTATGGTAATTTGGCTTTGAGCAAACAAATTTTTATTAACAAACCCGTGTACAAATAAAATAAAACATTTTCTACTTAAAAAAAATCTATCTACTTGGTGCAATTCCAAAGACAACTTACAATTATTCCATTACTGGACTTTAGATAGTGAGAGATAAGATTTATCTAACACGTCAATAAATGGCAAAGGGCATATCAAACTCTATAATGCCAATGATATGATAAAAAAGGAAAGTATTCAAGTGCTTCACTTTTCTTCATATTATGTTATATCATACGGAATATTCGATAAAATATAATATCAAATGATTAAAACTACTTATCTAATATTTAAGTGAAATATTTTGCTTGTATAGATAAGTTAACTACTGTTACTAGCGGAGTGATTACTCCTAACTGTTATGTGCAATATAATAGTTCTATGAATAAATAAAGTGGTAAAAGACGAGTTGCACTCGCGAAACGGACGGTTTCGTACATTATAAAACAAAATATACCTACATTTTCTGCCCTCGACCTGACATATGAGAACAAGGACAACAGAAAACTCTACAGTTTCCTAGGGAACACACGAATGATCAAGTATACTTATTTTGCCAATAATTATAAATGTAGCGCCTCTTTATATAAATATTCAAAAAAATCAACACGTCCTATCTTCAGACGGAGGAACAATATATTTTATAGCAGCCACACTGACTACTATATTAAACTTTATCTTCATCAATAAACAGGCTATAAAAAGGGTCTCTCAATTAGCGCATTCAAATATACACTCTCGCTTTATCTAATCTATCTAATATATTTAAACGAGCAATTCTTTTATATTTATTTATTTATATCGGCAATCTTGGAAACGGCTCTAACGACTTCACTGAAATCCATACTAATATTATAAAGCTGAAGAGTTTGTTTGTTTGTTTGAACGCGCTAATCTCAAGAACTATTAATCCGATTTGAAAAATTCTTTTTGCATCAGATAATCCGTTAACTGAGGAAGGCTATAGGCTATATATATTATCCCGGAAAAATGTACGGTTCCCGTGGGATAGATTGATTCTTGCCTAGGGACGAACCCGAAGCAAGGGTGAGTCGCTAGTTTAGTATATGGGGGTTTTCAGGAGCGAAAAGTTGATCTAAATTAGTCTTACGTCTGAGAAAACGCGTGTTTTCGAATTTTCATGCGGTTTTCATTCGCATTATTCCTCGCAAAATATGATCGCTAATTTCTTACGCTCAGGAATAAGCATCATGGTCAAGCGATCAAGGCGCAAGATTGACAATCACAGGTGTATGGGTTCGAATCCCGGTCACAACGTTTTAACTTTTTGTTTCTTTTTTTTTTTGTATTTATTCAAGTTTTTAGTTTTTTATCTAAAAAATACGATGTAACAAAAAAAAACTCTGAGCGAAGCTCGGTCGCCCAGGTACTAATTAATTATACGTACAATTAGTATATATTAATCGTTAATGATATACACATAAACACTATAAATATATACCTACAGTCAGCAGTGGAACAAGCAGACCAACAATTTGAATTTAAAGTTCAAAGTCCGATCAGTATATTTAATAACAACAAATGAGACCATTTACTGTTTATAGGAAACAAATAATTTATTTACGTATTAACGACGTTGTTCTCGATTACAAATAGCATAAAACAAAAACTCTAAGCGCGTGTGTCCGCTTTAGTATCCGAAAGTATGCCACGGATTTTAATGTGGTTCATTAATATAATTTACAATCCAAAGTCCATCCTCTAAGCGTTAGACAATTTCTTTTGTTTAAGCTTATAATGCCCAGTGGTAACGCGCTCGCATAAAATGTGATGCCATGTGAAGCGAATTCAAATCCCGAGTCCCGTAACTCTGGTATTTTTATGTCATCTAGCAAGTTTTTGAAAGAGGTGATTTCCACAAAACCGCACTTGGACTGGGGACTATAATCCAACACGAGGGGTGAGAGCATTGAGGATCCAGCAGTCGGACATTTAAAAGGGTTAAAAATAAGCTTACAATCAACTTCGAATAGAATCACAGTAAAGTCCTATATTATCATATAATATTGATCAATCGATCTTCCTTTTATTATGAACTAGCGCCTTACCCTCGATTCGCTCAGGTGCGTTCCTAAATACCTAACGGTAGCCAATGTGTTATTCTAGCTTTTCTACCTGTGTACTAAATTTCATCCAAATCCGTCCAGCCGTTTCAGCGTAAAAGAGTAAAAAACATACACACTCATACATATTATGTACTGAATGTACATCTTTTATAACTTTCGCATTTATAAAAGATGTAAACGTTTTTGGATGTTTATTATTTTAAAGGATTTAAATGAAATTTGACTTTTTATTACAGTTATGAGTTACCGTGAGATAATATTTTTACTTTGAAGTTATTTATGTTTATTAATTATTATAATATACAGCGCTACTTAATCTAAAGTTAAAAGAACAGATAGAAAACATTTAATTTAGATGAAGCAGCAGGCAATGACTAGTACAAATTAAATATAACATTCAACCTCTGAAAAAACAGGTGCAACATCTGTTCTAAAATGAAAGTAATGGCTAATAGTAAAATTAATCATTATTCTTAATGCCACATGTGTGGTAATAACAGTGCATATTAAAGGTATAATCGTAGCAGTGGATGCAAAACAATATTACTAAAACTTATATTACTAAAACTAGCGACTCACCCTCGCTTCGCTCGGGTTCGTCCCTAGCTTGTTTCCCAATACAAACTTTCATCCCCATTTTCACCATCTTAAGGGATGATTTCTGGGATAAAAATGTCCTATGTCCTTTCCAGGCTCTCAAACTATCTTCTTACCAATTTCATCTAAATCGGTTCAGTATATCTAGGAATTACCTCCTACAACGTCACAAACTCATAAAATCACAAACTTTATCTCTTTATAATATTAGTATAGATATAAGGAAAATTCTAGTGCATGATTATCGCGAGTTATTAGTCAGCTTTAGAGTTATTTCCATTGACCTGATTTAACATTGGCTAGAAAACAAGACATTATGTAACAAAGAAAAAATTGCAGTTTACATTTCCGTGATCTATAAGTGTATAAAATAACATTTTCTTTTACTAAAGTTTTCATTTTAAAATTAAACTATCTTTTCGGATTTTTTGGCGGATTGCTGAATACCCACTATAAATTTATACACAAGTAAGGACGTTACAATTTTTTAGAATTTCCAAATTTTATTGTCTTTAGAAAATATTTTTTATGTATTTAATTTTATAATACTTTCTTAGATTTACGCAAATATTTAACATTTTAGATAAAATTATCTTTTCGGATTTATTTTGATTATACGTTCCCAACGTTTCGAATGCTTTCGAATGCATGCATTCATGCCCGTTTCAATATTTAAGATATTTCAAGTATATTTGTGAAAATTTACATATTAATTAATCACTTTAGAATATTGTAAAAAAGTGAGTGTACCTATATAAAATAAAAATACTAGCGTTTCACTCTCGCTTCGCTCGGGTTCGCCACTAGAAAAACAAATCTATCCCACGAGAACCGTACATTTTTCCGGGATAAAAAGTAGCCTATATATTACTCTGATGTATGAGCTATATTATTGTAAAGTTTCATTAAATTCCATTCAGTAGTATTTTCGTGACATCATACATACAGACATCCATACATCCCCAAAAACTTTCGCATTTGTAATATTATATAGGAAGATTTACTAACAACATTGAAAATTACCACCTCGGGAATTACCTTAAGATTCTACAATTCACAATTAGTACATTCTAAATTCTTTATTAGTTACGGAATGTGTATGTAAACAAAAAAAGCAAGCATTATC
The DNA here is from genome assembly GCA_033884665.1 of Argynnis bischoffii washingtonia. Classification (NCBI taxonomy): domain Eukaryota; kingdom Metazoa; phylum Arthropoda; class Insecta; order Lepidoptera; family Nymphalidae; genus Argynnis; species Argynnis bischoffii. The sequence goes on from CM066625.1 coordinate 5,480,558, forward strand.
TAAATAACATTAGAATCTCGTTGTTTCAATTCGGCAAAAAATTATAAAGTATTGAAAGAAACTGAGGATTTTATGGTTTGTTCATGATGTTACCATGGTTACTATGAGATAACAAACGACGAAATTAGACGGATTATAGGACAGCAACCTTTGGGCCCATTTTATAAATAAAATTGTACTAGCCAAAACATAAAATAAACGAGAATATGCGATTGAATTCGTAGGACTCACGAACTTTCACATTTATAATATATAGTATATATATAGATGTCTACTCTATTTTTTACATTTGCCATTTTGCATTACCTATCTAACAATAAGTTAATCGATTTTGAAAAAAATATTTATTAATTTATTATATAAAACGAGAAACTATCACGTATGATGAAATATTTATGCTAGCAAAACGTACATAGATTATTGCATAAGCGGGAAGCCACGGACATCAACACGTACCAACATAAAATGGCTATTATCAATATGTGATGATCTTTTTTTAACCGACTTCCAAAAAAGGAGGAGGTTCTCAATTCGACCGTATATATTATTATTTTTTATGTTTGTTCGCGGATTTTTTCGTCGTTTATGAACTGATTTTGATAATTCTTTTTTTTTTGGAAATGAGATATCCCAAGAGTGGTAGCATTATAAGGAAACCAGGATCTGATAATGGGATCCCAGAAAAATCAAGGGGAACTTTCGAAAATTGTAGCGGCGACTAGTGCGTTTGTTAACATTTTTATTAGGTAATTTAAAGCACTACTATTTAATGAAGGTCTGGAGTCGATCTGATGATGGACCCGAAAGACAGTCGAGGGAACTCCTCAACGATTTACAGCAATTACCTGGTGTTTGGGTTCGATTAATCTGTATTTATGATACGTCTACACTAAAAATAGAAAAATAAACACTTTAAAAAAAAAAAAAACCGACCTCCAGGCACTGAAAAATAAAAAAATTTCAGTGCCTGGAAGTCGGTTTTTTTTAAAGTTTTTATAAAGTATCAGTTTCAATTGAAGACATATCATATAAAGAAGCGTTATCCAATATTATCCATCATGAAACACAATTTTTTATGCATTATTTAATTTTTGTAATAAATACCTTTAAATATGGAATATAAAAACATTGCCCCTAATCTACACTAATACTATAAAACGGTAGTTTGTAGGTAAGGGGTAATCTCTGAAAGTACTGATCCGCTTTTGAAAATTCTTTCACTGTAAGGACGTTGCAATACCGCCGAATGCTTATAGGTTAATTATATTTATGTAGATAACAATGTAATTGCTGTCAGAAACCATAATAATTTAGAGCGAAGTCAGAAAATTTTTGTCATTGAGTTGCTTTTTCGGCTACATTTAGGCATCTGCGTATGTACGCACCCGAGCAAAGCGAGGGAAAATCACTTGTATTAATATTAATCAATGAATTTAAAATTAAACGTTATGTATATTACACTTTATGCTTCGGCGAATTTATATGACATTTCTTATAAATTATAAGTTGTACAAGATGTAAAATAAATCCGGAGTCGGTGAATCCCCAACCAATATTAAGCACTAACGGTCTACAAGGATTTAATAAGTACAATATTTAAAGCGGGTTTTACCTAAGCATAATCTTGTTGTAGCATACTCATTATTATAAATAAGCGATTTCTCTCACTTCGTTTGGTTGCGTCCCTAGGTGCCTAAAAGTACCCTAGTAGTGACAGGTTATATGCGTATATATGCATTTCCGAATGTTAAAATAAAATATATATATATATATATATATATATATATATATATATATATATATATATATATATATACGGTCGAATTGAGAACCTCCTCCTTTTTTTGGAAGTCGGTTAAAAAGTACGTGTGTGTGCAATTCACACAAAGTACAAGTGAAACTTCAGAAAAGTAACCTACGAGAGAATGAGATGATGAATATAGAATATCCGGAGTAGGATAATTATAAAGTTTATTTTTTTATAATATTTTTACCAAGTTTAAAGGTATATTTTACATTTTATTTAACATGAATATACGTTACATATGACGGGTACGCATGAGACTACATAAGTCAAGATATATTTAAAGCAGAAATAAACAACGAGTTATCAAAAATGAAACTTGAAATATTACAAAAATTAACTTAACCGTTCACTTGTTTAACACGTATCTTATCTTAAAATTCAAATTCCAAGCATACCTTTAATATGTGTCTAGTCTTTCGTTTATATTTAAGATCTAGTAAACCGAGAGTATTTAATTTTATTTGATAGTTGTTTATTTTTAAATTACAAAATAATTACTTTTCGCACGATATACGAACTTTAATCTAGCATTTTATTTGTTTATTGTCTGTAGACTGTACTGTTAAATAAAAAAAAGAAGATTTTTCGGACTTTCTACATGAAATCGTTGACACAGGTAGGTACATAAAAATAAACACAAAATTTTACCTGTAGTAAATATAATTCCCAAATAATCAAAACAACCTTTCTTTAAAACATAAATTTTTTGAAGTCTTGAAGCAAAGAAAATTGAATTAACAAGACAATTGAATTGAATATTTTTGAACCATTCAACAAGTGTTATTATGTGAATATTTATGATAACGGGAACGATATGGATAAGTACTACAAAACAGTAGATAATTGCGAAAGCCAGTCAAAAGTAAGTAATGGGCTGTAGGCACATATTTACATAACTAATTATTAAAGCTGAGTGGATCACGGATTGATGCGTAACAGGAAAATCTTATCGCTTGCCGACAGAATTTCTCAGAAGAAATTATCTTAAGACATAGCATCACTAAACACGAATTGATTTACATAGAAAGCAATGTTTTAATTTATAAACTATACCTTTAAATAATATTGTTTTTTTTTTCTTAATATAAAATAGCTGCTTCATAATAATATACTATACAATAGCAAAGCTATATTATTGCAAATACCATTTCAAACTCAATTTTGACCATCATTAAATAATTCAGGATTTTTTGTTTGCAATAAATGCTCGATAGCGCTGTAAATTACATTCGGGGGCACTTTTTGGGCACTTTTAGTTACATGAGAATTATTTTTTGTTATGCATTTTAGTTTTTTTTTTCATTGAACCATGACAAAAACATGACGAGGATTATATTATACCACATGGTGAATGAAATAAGGCTATAATAGATGATGGTGAATAAATCAACAAACATAACACTATTGAAAGTATACATTATGCAAATTCATTTATCTTTGTTGTTAGTGACATCTCATGCTCATATTAGGCTTATATGGTCTTAATATAGTATGAGTATAATAGAGATACATGATATTTTTATGGACTATCACAATAGTAAATTATATAATATAATTTTCTTCCTTTTCTCCCTGTTCTGAGACTAATTCTTAATTAGTTATTTTTTAACTAGTAAAACTAAAGTAATAAACAGTGACTGTTATGAGCTGTAGTAATTGAAATTCATCTAGGCGATAGGCAGAAAAAATATCTAAATATGGGTTTAATCAGGTAGGTTACAATTTTATTATATTTAAATAAACACAATTAAAAAGTTATAATACTCTTTGTAAAGCAATTGTAATATATAGATAAATTATTAGGTTTTGAAAGAACCAGAGACATCTTACAATTTTAATATTATAATCATTATCATAGACTATCAGTAACTAAACATTTTAATATTTTATTTTTTGCTCATAGCTCTTTAATTGTTGTATATGGTATTAATTATACAAAATTTATAACAGCTAGCTTGGTGCAAAAATCAAATATGATATACCATTTAGTGGTCTAGGAATACCTAAACAATAGGGTTCATAATTTACAAGATTGTAGCAATTTATACAAATAAAATTATAGTAAGGTTAATTATATGTTATAGTTCAATTTTAATTCATTCACTACAATGTAACTTTAAACAGACTAAGAAAAATAGCTGGTTGCTCCAAACGTATTTAGTACCTAATAAAATTTTATAAACAACTATGACATGAATAAAGATTTGGTCATTGCAACTCAACTTTAAGCAGTCATTAGAATTTGTTTCCTATTAAAGCACTTGCTAGTATAGTATAGATTAATTTTGTTACTCTGAGTAGCTTTATCTATAATCGCTACGTAGCCGCGCTCTTCTATAACAAACATTCACAAACGATATGTAAAAACGGAAAAAATATTACACATACCTATTGATACTTTACTAAGATTTACACCTCGAGTGTATTACAATTACGCATATTTATTAAACTCAACGATATGATATAAATAATTGAATTAATATTAAAGAGAAAGTTTAGCACAGGGACATTTGTTAGGAATGTAAGAGGAAAACATAAATCTAAGGTTAGGCATAAACTATTGTCTCAAAATTGACATACATTGTTAACATGGCTGCAAGAGAACATAAAAAAAAACTCACCTTCTTTTCTGATTTGCTGGCTTTGAAACCATTTCGGATTTTATCATAGTGTCACTATTATGAAACTTCGCGATATGACCACAATCTTAGAACACTGCCAAGGAGAGTAACATATCGCTTCACAGAATTTTCTTTGAGCGTTTCTTTATGTTTAGATCACTTTATTATTTCACAAATCACAATCTAGATCATTTTATAATGCACTACACAAACAAAATACAAATTGTTGTCGTGAACTTGCACAGTGGTAGCTAGGTGAAACTTAAATCGAGATAAAAAACAAGATGTTACCACATGTAATAATGATAATTTATAACTTTCATTTTTTATATCTCATAATTATAAATAAAGAGAAACATAATTATTATTAAATTATAATTATTAATAAAATAATATATATAAATTATTTTAAGCTAAACTTTAAAATAGTATAATCAAAGTTAGCGACGATATGGCAGCACGATAGAGTTTTATAAGCTTGCCCTTTAAATAAAATACCTAACATTACGCATTTTATGTTATTGCCAGTAGATGGCTCTAGATAATGAAACAGCGCCATCTATGATAAATATTCTTAGTCGCTAGGTAACATAATCAAATATGAACTAACACATTAATTGTTTTTACAGCGATGTTTTTTAAAATGTCATAATTGAAAACATCATATCCCTGAAACTAAACATGGCAGAGTATAGTTTAGTTAACGTTTTCTTAATTCTATACAAATTGATCTTATTTTATTAGATACTTAGATCTTATTACTTAATAGTTTATTAGATTACAACAGTGCATTTGATAATTTTGTCCCTAGACATCGTTATTTATCTTGGAATCTGATAAAGTTACCACTTTGATATAGAAAAAATGATACTTCGGACTTTTATGTTGAATTGCCAAATTTGGAAACACGATTGGTGAACATTATCTGTATAAATTTTTTTTTTGAAAAATTCATGTGTTCAAGTGTGCAACACTTGTTGCTATTTACACACACACACATAATATTGTTATTTATGTCAGAAACAGCTTAATATTTTTCTAAGGTTTTTGTTTTGTCAGGAAGCCTAGAATTATTTCTTCAGTTACCGAATTTCATTACGTGAATTAAAACTGTTTTGACGCTTAAATAGGTTTATTGAGGCTTGAGCATCCAAATCATAGCGGTCTCATGGCACACTCTTATCTAGCACCGGTGGTAGGACTCTGTCAAGCCTGAAGAGTCCGACTGGATGGGTACCACCCCCTTATCTATTTCTGCCGCAAGGCAACAATGATTGCATTGTTGTGTTCCGGTATGAAGGATAAGGTAGCCAGCGCAAATCGCAATTACAGGCAAGAGGCATATCATCTTAGTCCTCACAGTGACAACGCACCTGTGGTTCTGCATTTTTGTTACTTAAAACCTAAGTGCATGAACCGTAGGTGTTATGGGCGACAGGTACTGCTTTCCATCAGGTGGTCTGGCTGCTCGTTTGTCACTGAATCGCATAAAAAAAAAGCTTCTATTTACTCTCGCTTCGCTTTGGGCCCTAAGAGCTATAGTCTTTTTAACCGACTTTCAAAAAAAGGAGCAGGTTCTTAATTCGACCGTATATATATTTTTTATGTGTGTTCGCGGATTTTTTCGTTGTTTATGAACCGATTTTATTAATTCTTTTTTTGTTGGAAAGGAGATATCCCAAGAGTGGTAGCATTATAAGGAAACCAGGATCTGATGATAGGATCTCAGAGAAATCGAGGGGAACTTTCGAAAATTGTAGCTGCGACTAGTGCGTTTGTTAACTTTTTCATTAGGTATTTTAAAGAACTACTATTTAATGAAGGTCTGGAGTCAATCTGATGATGGACCGAAAGACAGTCGAGGGAACTCCTCAACGATTTACAGTAATTACCTGGTGTTTGGGTTTGATTAATTTGTATTGATGAGAACATTACACCTAGATGGGTTGTGACTGTCATTAGGGGTCTGAATAAATGGCTTAATCATGTCTGAATAAATGGCTTAAAAATGTTTTTAAAAATCTTTCTTCTTATAAATTGCCTGCTTATTACGTCTACACTAAAAATGGAAAAATTATTAAAAAAAATAAATAAAATAAAAACCGACTTCCAGGCACTAAAAATTAAAAAATAACTAAACGGGGGTTTTCATTTAGAATAGATACTTAATCAGATATTTTCGAAGTCAGTGCCAGCTAATACAAATCAAAGCACACCGACCTCGAAAATATCTGATTAAGTATCTATTCTAAATGAAAACTCCCGTTTACTTTTTACTTTTCAGTGCCTGGAAGTCGGTTTTTTTTTTTCAGTTTTTTTGCCATGCGTTTTATGGCTTTATTTCAACTCTTTAGATGTAATTAATCATGTAATTTATAAAACTAAGTCCCATAAGATTTTAAGTATATCTGCAGTAAAACTTTAGTAGAAGTATCATGTTAAAACATTTTTATACCGAAGAAATATACCGACCAAATGCGGCTTATAAAAATACAGTAGGTAAGTTATTATGAGTAAGTACTACTTAAGTTTTTAATGGTTAATATGAATTAGAACGTTATTACTATCTCCCAACTTGGAGGCACGTGATGTCAATCTGCTTTCTTATCATTCCTTCCGCATTAAAAAAGCCGATCAGTATTTTTGTTCATAAATAATATTAAGAATGATCAAAATAAGGAATAAGGACATTGACAATTAGATATGACCATATATTTGAAAAGTTGCTAAGACTGCATGAAGCTAGACCACTCTGAGTGGAAACACAACTCATAATATTAATACCTAGTCTTAGAAATTTCATGGACTTATTAATTGATTTATGAATTGTTACACAAAATATAGCAAAATTTTAAAGTTAACGTTATAAATGTGGATATTAAAATTATCGTTAAAACACGCCTTTGATCAATTGTAATGTAATGAAAACACGCAAGAAAAAACGCATTAAATGAGCTCAAACTCGATAGTACTACTACTACTTTTACCATTGAATTATTGTATTATTCACTTTTTAACTTTATACTGCTGTATTATAATTCTGATTTCATATTATACTTTCAAAGTTTCAAATGGAAGACAATTAGTAGTTAATGAAGATGCCCACGGTTGTTTAGTAACGATCTGGTAACGTATTACGTACGCAATCGTATCTGGAAACGATCTTGGAAATCTTGAGATTAGATCACTTATTAATATTAATCATTTCTTTCCATACTTTTCTTTTTCATAATAAATTAATATTTTCTTTACAATAGATATAGTAATTCTTACGAAATGTGAACTAATTATATTCTTTATATATCGCACTTATGTTAAACAATACAGATATTGCATGCTAAGTAAACTACAGGGGTGGACTATTACGTTTCTTCCAGTCGACCCATGGACGCGGGTGATATTTATCGAAATATTTACGGGTAGAGCCGTAAGCCGAAGCGAAGCGAGAGTGAGTCCCTAGTTTTATTATATGTATAGATTACGTAATAACATTCTTTAAAGAATTCATAAACTCCTCAAGATTAAGTAACCGAATTAACACTTAAGTTAATTAACAAACACAATTCAATAAATCAAATAGTTCTTATCTCGTCGTATTAATATTAATGATATAGATTATTGATGTGGATAAATTATTAAGTAATTACTTAGACGCGGCGGGATGAAATGCATGGCTAGATGTCATTAATTACTTATTTAAGAGCTCGTCACGACCGGCTGAAATGAGGCTATGCACGCGCTGAGATGACAGATAATAGATATCATACATATGTATGTATGTATGTCGAGATTGAGACTTTAATGACATACGAACTATAACAAAGCATTCTTTCCTTTGAAAGTTTTAAGCGCTATAAACTTTATAAAAGGTTATCAATATTCAATGATAGAAAAAAATAACTCAGAGTCGACTAGTTGGGATGTTTAATAAGTTATACTAAAGTTACATAGAATACAGATATATGTACCTAATATCATGTTGCTACAATTTCCTTATAAGACTTTACATTTTACTTCATTTAATGCATAATTTCCGAAATTAGTATGCAAGTAAAGGTTGGTAGGCATTGATCAAAGAAGCACTAGATACACAATCAGCGACAAAAAAATGTCCTCACTGAATGAGCGCTCATTTGAACATTTAAGCGTGCTTTTAGTTTTTTTTTTGCATTGCGTTTAAAGTTCAATTTACGTTGTTGTAAAATATTTATTTATTTTATTTTAACTAAAATAATTACCTAAACACAATTAGTGACGGTTTTAAGAGAACTTTTGCAAGGGATTGTGTATTTAGTACTTTTTTTAATCAATGTATGGTAATTAATATTAATAAGTAGGAAAAATAAGAAACGTATAAAAAATATTATTCCGTGTTGCATCATAAAAATATTGTCAGTTACCATGAAAGCTTAAATACCAATAATAAAGGTACCTATCTATAAATACTTTCTCCTTCAATTATAGAATCATTAGTAAACCCTTTTTCATATTAAACAAATTATTGAAGGTTTATAACACTTCGGTGTTATAATATAATTTGTATGTTTATACGATTAAGCATGTAGTACCTCCAGAACAACTTATAAATAATGGCTAAACGAACGCGGGCGCGGCGTTGCGGCGCCTTTGGCTAATTCCTCAATTTATGATGATTGTTCTTACGCTAATCGCTCGCTGGAAACTGGCTCCTTTCAATTTAAATACACTTTGCTATCTGAAAATTTAGCGCAAAGGTAATCAAAGCGTTGTCAGTTATAGTGTGCCACTATCATTTATGTAGTGAGAGATTCTAATTTACATATATAGTTGTCAAGAATAATTTCTTAATCTTAATAATTATATATTCTTGAAAGCTATGTAAATTAATATAGCCTTTATAGGGTAAAGTAGAGCAGCTGCTATTTTATTAGCTGAACGGTGCCAACGGAACCCTATTACTATGCCTCCGCTCTCCGTCCGTCAGTCCGTCCGTCAGTCCGTCCGTCAGAGTGCTGTAACTTATGAACCGTAATAGGTAGAGAGTTGAAATTTTCACAAAGTAGTTCTACAATAAGTATTTTTATTTATTTTTATTATTTATAAAAATAAATTAATATTAATATATGAGAAATATTTTTTTAACGTTCGTAATCGATCATCGAAGTTAATATACTATACATACATAGAGTAAAAGACATATTAATAAAAAGTACACGCACTTGGTATGCACTGGTGCATGGTATGCTTCGTGTGCCAATTCTACTGGCGCTTGACCGATTTTTTTATGGTTTAGTATAACGATAAACATTATACTTGAACGAATAGTATATTCGACCATACGTCGAATACCGAATATTCGTTGGGCTTTTTGGCCGAACAGCCAAATATTCAGCAAAAGTATTCGGTCAGCTCAAACTTGTGGTGGAAAAACTTGTATCGACGTGTTATTCTCTTGTTTGACGCCAGGAAATAGTATTTATTCAGAGCATCTTTTCTCTGAAGCTGGGATTGTCACTTCTAAGTTTTAATTATGATAATGCAAGTGCATAGAAATTTATTTGATAGTTTTTATGGTTAATTTTTGTTTTTGATTATGTACCTATGACTACTTTAATGATTATAAGAAAAATATATTATTATAAAATAAATCAATATTTTCATTTTACCTATTATTTCATTACAACAAAACATATTGCTTAAGTATTTGTTATTCGGCTGAGTAGTCTTATACCTATAGATATTCGGTATTCGGCCGTATAGGAAAAAAGTTTCTGAATAGGCCGAATACCTACCGAATAATAGCCGAATATTCGTTGCAAGTCTAATAAATATCGATTACTTATTCCTTTATTCTAAATTGAGGTACACATTGCTACTGTATTCTCTACAAATACTTAAAGAATACTTTACAAAAATCATACAAATCATATTTGTTTATTTTTTGGTAGGATCGAATTCCACTTAACTCGTTCGAAGCTGTAATATGTGCAGCGGAAATAATAAATCTTTTGATAGACATCTATTAAATTTGGGGAGGGACTTGTCAAACTGGCAATTAGGGCGATGTTAAACTGCCGTAAAGTTTAAGCAGAATGTAATTAAATAATGGTCATTGAATAAGCCGACATCGAAGATTATTCTTTAAATATATGTACATAAACGCATATTATGTATATAATATTATTATAATTAGGCTTTTAGATAACTTTCAAGCTAAATGTGAACAACATTTTATAAACTTACGACTTTTATATAACTACTACTACTTACACTACTTGCTGTGCCAGCGGTCGCGGGTTTGAGTCTCGCTGGGGGCATTCATTTGTGTGATGAACACTAATGTTTTTACTCCAGTCGTGGATGTTTATATTTATAATATGTATGTATTTCAAGTTATATATGTTTAGTGTATCAACTGTCTGATACCCATAACATAAGCCTTGTAGCTCATCGTCGTACCATGGAATTAAATGGTGCTGTGTGTTAATATCCCAACATATTTATTTATAAAAAAAATGCTTATAATAATGCTTGTTCAGTTCTGATTAAAACGATAGAAATTATTTGATGCTGCAGTCACGTCTCCTCACGGTACTCCTAAAAGGTTAGTAGCACGGACAAGAAACTTTTCACGTAAGTATGTAGGTTTAATTTTGATGTCATAATGTCGTGCGACATGCTTTTTGGAAACTAATAAATTACACATAAAATATACAAATTATAACTTCTTTTATACTTTCTAGTACGCACCTTAAATAAAGGCTTGTTTATTTTAAGTATTTCTTAAAAAAATGCGTTTTTATTAAAGGTTTACCTCTCTAGTAAACCTTACGAAATAAATAAATTTTCTATGTACCAAGCGTTACAATTTCAATATTTCTTGCTAGAAAAGGAAAAGTTGGACAGAATTCAAGCGTTGTTTCATTTGTAGTTAAATTGTTTTGTATTAACATAACTGGAAATTGTACTAAATCAAAACTTGCACAAAAATAGTTTAAGCGTATAATATGTTTTAGTTATCTGATTTCTTTAGTTTGTTTTCAATGATGAATAAATAAAGAGAAGAGTAGAAAGAATAAAAACCTTGTTTCCTATATTATTATAATCAGCCACTGCGTTAATCATTCTGAGGCTCTGGGCTGCAGATCTTCGCGAGACCCTTTAATCCTTTCATTAAAGATATAAAAAGGTTTTTGTTACAAAAGGTCAAAAAGAGTTTCCATTTGTTTGTTTACGTTTCAGGTTGTGTTCATAATAATTTCATATTAATAAAATTAATCTTCTGTACGCATCTTCAAAAAAGTAAAAGCTATTTTAACGCTTAGGCGTTATTTAAGTATTTTTTAAAGTAACTAGTTTTCAGTAACATTTTTGCAACATCAAATTTGTCAAAAGCTTCTTTTTAAGTCTTTATTTACGAGTGAACAGTCTATTGAATGTTCTACTAAAGCATTCAAAATTTCTACTCTAGACTCTAATTATTCGGTGCTTTTACCTGGAAAGTTTTTGACTACTCCCGACAAACTTTCCTTTCTTCTACACATCAAATTACTTTATTGTGTATCGCTCTCTGCTCAAAACGATAATTTCATTAAATAGTAGTAAAGTAACGTACACGCAATAGCTTTTATATACCGTTCTTGCAAATTGCATAATGAAATATTTAATGACATGGATATTTTCCCTTTCTTTAAATAAGTTTAAAATTTTAACTAAAAGTGTCTATTCGTGATCGTTTCCTTGTTATTGTTATATACTTTAATTTTTATTAGGCTAACATGTATTATACCTACCTTAAAAATTTGTAAACTGTGAAGACTTAATCGGTGTATGTAAAGTTTTTTATTTCTTTTGTTTTATATGTAACTAGAAACCTACTGTTTGTCTACCAAATAAATAAATAAATAAATAAAGAATAGTAATCTATTCCTAATGGATGTGATTAATAATGATTTACTATTCTTGATGGATGCGTAGGAGAATGCACTAAATTTTTAAAAAAACCATATGTCAGAAGAAATCCTCCCTACTTTTTGCTAGTAGGTGTATGGTTTTCATTTCAGTAGCAATAATAAGTACCCATATAGTTAATAATATTATTAAACCATAAGAGCATTGTAAAACGTAAACTTTCATCACTATAAAGCTTTTAAGATAGAGGTATCTTTTGGATTATGCAACGAGTATTAGGAACAATAACATGGAGATTTATCATCGATCACTGATAACTACTTTGAAAAATGAAGCTATGATAAATTGCATCGCACCCAATTTTCGTTGACTATAAATCATATAAATAATCTAAGGTTTCACCGCTTTCTTATCAATGCAATTGAAATGTACTATATATGACGATATACTTCTTGATTTGTATTGACATAATAATAGAATGCAAGTAAGAAATACATAGAATATCTTTTCTTTATCTTTTTTTGAATGAGAATAGCTATATAAATGGTTAAACTAAAATTATATTAGCACGGTTCTGTATGTGTTTTTTTTTCATATATTTTCTGTTTAATTTTGAATGAAGTATTTTTATTGCTAGTTAGAAGCTAGAATTGCTTATTAGTAGCGAGTAATGACTTACCTTCGCTTCGATGGGTGCGCCCGAGCGAAGCAAGTTCGTAGGTACGTGGGATTTTGTACACAATTTCATGGGTTTTATTTTTTGTGCGGAACCCTGATCCTTTTTCTAAAATAAAAGTATCCTAAGTTATTCCTTATAACGTCAGCTATCCTCCAGTTAATGCCCCATCAAAATCGGCCCAGCAGCGAAGCATACAGGCTCACGAGTTATGTATAAGTACTTTCTTATATTTAACAATAATGGATTTACGGAATTAAAAAAAATGTCTAAATAAATATTTGCACAATAATTTAAAATGTGTATTACAAATATATCTATAATATGTATTTGGATGGAAAATCCATTAGTCTAGAGTTATGATTGTAGAATCGAGAATGACATCTTGTATAGGCTCCCATAATAGAAAAGGAAAACTAATAATGTTATAGATGTAATACCATTTTTTAGTTATTTAACCGGACTCATTTATCTTCTACAGAATGGTTGTCTAGGGTCAAGCTGAGACCAATGGTCCATATAAATTATAGAACTCGCTTTATCTACGGATCTGAACTTCAAAAACCATCTGAGCAGGCCTTGGCTCGGAGAAATATTGAGCATTTTGAGGATTAATGTGCGATCAGGGAGATCATTTCGAAGTTTAAGAGCTTTTCCGTCTTTCATCTACTGTAAATTACGGTCATATTTGGACATTTGATATAGTACAGTTTGTTTTGTTGTTTTTAAAGCGACGTATACATAAAATTTTGAAGAAAATTATTTTAATTATTAGATTTATTTATATAATCTTCTTGGCATTATTAAGATATTCCTCGCTTCCCATTTGCAAAGGAAAATTAAAAATATAAATAATAAGACTATAGTCAAAGTTACAATATTACGACACGTAAGTAACAACAAACAAAAATAAATTTTCAAATATACCTATAACAGAAAGTAAAATTATAAATTGTATTAAATAAATATTTATGAAGTACACCGTATTATTACCTTTCTATAACAAATATAAAAGTAAGTAGTCAATAAAATAAGCGAGTATTAGTTCAATAGGTTAAATTTAGATAAACTTATCACTCCAAAGCAGTTAAGAAAATAAAGGGCTATATTTATTTCAACATTACTGCACAGTAAACTTGTTGGGTGTGTAATTTATTTAAAGGTACTCCAAAAATTATAGGAGAAAGTTAAACATTAGATATTTTTGTTGTGATACTCTAAACAGTGGGTAACAACAGACTATATGAGAATAAATATAAAATTATAAATATGTATGAATTCATGATTTAACATACTGTCACAATTTTTATATATAAATTAATTGGTTACAAACAAATCGAATTGAATTTAACACATTAGGGTATGGTTTTAAGGTATAAATCGATATATATTAAAAAGGTTACGTTTGTTACGTCGATAATTTGAAAAATTACCCATAAAAATATTAACATAAAAATTCTACACAAACTACTAGTTCTAAAATAAATTATTAAACAGTAGTACTACATATTAACAAAAACTCAATGTATTTCTTCGAAAGTACGTAATATATGCATTTTTTTTAATTTTCGTTTTTATCAGCGCTCTTCATTATTCACTGGATTTATTATCATTTCCAAACAGCTCGACGCATTAATGATTCATTGGAATTATACTCGTGTTGGTTTGCTGAAAATGATATCACGTTTTTTGGCGTTAAACATCAGATTCTATAATTAATATAATTTATAATATACATACGTATGTAAATGATAGAATCAGTCACATAAAGGGTAAAAAATCTTGGTTCTTAATCACTCAGAGCAAAACGTCTGGATCTAGTGGCTGGAATTTTGACAGTATTCATAAAACAACACATACCTCTATAAGCTAAAAAATAACACTTAAAAAGACGACAAAGTCTGTGTGGAAAACAATATTTTTCAAGACCCATTTAAAAATAGCCTGGCTATTAAAAAGCCGAACTGTTAGACATTTAATTATTAATGTACTAGCTAGTACATACATATTTATAATAGCTTGTACATGACAGAGACAAATACAACAAATTTTAAAAGTTTAAATCACTACCTATCAAACGGCACGATTTTTCTTGGTGTTCGTTATTCACCTGTCGTCATAAGCGTTTCAATAAAAATACAGCGATACAATATTATCTCGCCGCTACAGAAATCCGTTTATTAAAATGAGTGCGTTACTATAAAACATTTTATGTCTTCATTAAATATTTTGGGGGTATTTTTTTAAATAGATTATTTTATTGTTTTTGTCTTACAAAGTCTATCAAAGTGCTATTTTATATGACTAATGTTTAATTATATAATACTAGCAAAACCCGCAGCTTCGCTCGCGCAAAAACTACAAAAAACCTTTAAAAGGGTAGGTATCATACAAACTTGCATCCCCTACTTTACCCCCTCATGGGATGAATTTCGGAAAATGCTAAAACACGTATTTAAGAGCATTTATGCCAAGTTTAAAATAATTCTGGTCATAACATTTTTTTGAGTTCAAATTGGGTAAGTCACTCTCCATTCCTCCAACTATCTTCACACAAAAAATCATGCTAATCCGTCGATCTCTTTCGTCGACAGACAAACAAACAAACACACTTTCACATTTATAATATCAAGTATGGAAGTATGGATTGTAGGTACTTTTACCTATACGCTAATACGGCTAGACGGACTTAAAAGTAATTTTAGTACGCAGAGAAAATATGATCTGCAGTAATGCTGTCACATGTTACACTTATTTACTTGTTTTCTCTCCTAAACTCAGGATTATTTTTATACCTTAGAAAGTTTTTTGTCCCGTAAATTACGACAGATAGATCACGAGAGGTCTAACAAAGGTTCCGTTTTCCATTCCATGTGCGGAATCCTAAAAAGTTAAAACCATTGTGACGATTTGGTGAAGTTATTTTATACATGTATGTTATATAGCAATAGAAAACAAAGCCTTTGGCAAGTGTCGACATAATTAAAGTAAAATAATTATCATCCAACATGCCTCATTAAGAGAGTATTTAATTATGGTTTAAAGCTCATATTAATTACTGTGTTCTACCGGTGGCTTGGGATAATTTAACAATAATATTTTTCTTTCGTGCGTGTCATTACCTGTTGTAAAAGTAAATTAGCATTATTGTAACCTGTTTAGAAGAGCTACAACAGCTCTTAAATTACCTGAGTAAAACATTTATAAATGAGTTGTAATGCCTTCGGATACCTAAGGGTCTAATAGAAAGTCTATTACAAAGCATATGCTGTCCTACTTTTGAAAAGCAAATTTTTTGAATCCAATGTTATCCTTCCAACGTTTCAACTTATATATTGATAACTTTATATGTAAAGTATTTTTTAATTAATATGATACAGATATATTGATAATTATTATTTATAACCTTTATTTTCAAATCAAATCACATTCAAAAGTATTTTTACCTCGACTATTTTGTATCTGTATAAAAATATGATAATTTTGGCACGGTGTGAAAACTGTCTATTTTAGTTACGGAAAGTAGGTATTAAATTAATTAATTACGGTTTTTTTTTTTATTAATAATGGGCATACTCTTGACCTTCATCTGAGCTCGAAGGCACAGATAAGATCTACGATGTAGCGAGTTTGCCCAAGAGAAGCCTGTTAACACGCACCTTAAAGAGTTTCAGGTCGTACTCTCTCGGAAAAACAGACGCAGGCAGGGCATTCCACTTCTTGGCTGTGCGCATTATAAAAGATGATGCAAAGCGCTTAGTACGAATGGTTGGAATGTCAACCAAGAAAGGATGGTATCCTGCAGTACGTCTGGTGTTCCGATAGAAGAATGGTGATGGCGGTATTAGACTATGGAGCTCGTGGGCACACTCTCCGAAGTACAGCCTGTAGAAGACCGACAGACAAGCAACTTGGCGACGGTGTGTTAAGCTGTGAAGCTTAGTTTTCACCAGCTTCTCGTCGCCGATTAGCTTTTTGGCTCTGCGTTCCACCGAGTCCGAGAGGGTTTATGTTACACAGTGCTATAAAAGTATTTTATAACACGTGAACGATTATTTATAATGGTTTTAAGGAGCACTAGTAAAGCACAGTTTACTTAGACAGTTTACCGTGTATCTAAGTGACATTACATGTTTCTTATATTGCAGGTAATGCTATCTAAAGTGAATGATGAATGACAAATTGATATCTTGGTTCCCAACCGTCTTCTTCACTTTACCCTTTAAAGTTTAAGCTGTCTTACATATAAACCATGAATGGTGGAGTAATGGCTAGCGTAGCGGTTCTGGTTTTGAGTTTTGAGTCGGGCCAAGTTACGACTTAATAATTAGGTATATTAAATCTTTCTGTTAAGAATGTCCCAGTAGCAGCTCGGAGTTGGAAAGTAGGCGATGTTTCACCCCGTGCCTTAGAGAGTACGTCAAGCTGTCGGTCCTGCGCCTCGTGTCGAAGTAGGTATCGTCCCATCGGAATTTAAGAGTGACAGGAATAGAGAGTTCACTTGTGTCTGCGCGTACACTTGTGCACTATAATATCTCCTAACTCCTGTACGCTTGGCTAGTCTCAGTGAGATTGGCCGCCGTGGCTGAAATTAGTCAGATTATTTTTTACCGACTTCAAAGAAGAGAAAGTATTCAATGCATTTTTTTGTGTGAGTAACTTCACTAATAAAATAAAAGAAAATAATTCTACCCCTAATTATCTAAATTACTATGAAGTTGTTTGTATATCGGCGTATGTTTGTTAAAGAAAAATACTAATTACCAAAAAATACAACATTTAACTTTAATTTTACCAGTCCCAATTATTAGAAAAAAATTACTCTTACATTTTATTAAAAAAATTAGCTGACCAGTTCAGAAATGTACTTAAAAAGTGTATCTGCTTATTTATCAAAAACCAGCTTTAACCTCAATTGACCTCCTGTAAAGCAGTTGAATTGTATCAAGGCATCTATGGAAATAGCTTTATTAACGTCTATTTTCTACGGCCAACAATGAGTTAATGTTAACTTTTGCAATGTTTATATTTTGTATGTATATTATACGCTACAAAATTGTGTAGGTACTAATTATATCTATATTCATAGTAACTAATTAATTTAATAAATACATAATCAATACGAAGTGTATCAGGCCATAGTCCCCACACTGGCCAAATGCTTGCTAGGTTCTCTCAGGTATGAGATATTCGTACATGAAAACATCAGAGGTGCGACCAGGATTTGAACCCACGACAACCACGAGGCTACCATTGTCTATAATTTTTTTTAAATATATAATTAATTAGAGCACCTCAAAAAGATCTACATACCTATATTTTTTAAATATAGAAAATATAAATGTAATGAATATTAAAAATAAATAAAGAGGTGCATTCAATTTCTTTAAAATAGGTCTAATAATTTAAAAACCACCTCAAGGCATACAATTTTAATAATAGTAAAAATATAATGATGCCGCCATCGCTAGGCGGCCTCTCTGTTAACAAGCTGTCGATATCACGAAGAATTGCATAACGCTTTTCTAATATGAGGTACCTATCATAATGAGGTACCTACCGCATATGTATAATTTTATGCCTCGAAAATACATGGCCCGTCTTACTTTAAATTTTTGTCTTCATAAAGAACTTTAAAAAGAGAAGGCATATTATAAAAGCAATCTAATATTTTTATAACATTATTTTCTGACGAGCAAAATGTGTATGGCGGTTCTTCATTGTTTTCTTTAGATATTACACTAATTTGGTACCCATACATGTTCTTGCCATAATTTAATCACGTTGGATTCCAATAAAATATCTACTTAATTACCTTAAACTACCTTTGATATTTCTTACTAGTGGTAAGAATTTGATATAATTTGTATGTAGTTAATGTTTCTAACTCTAGTATGAAAAACGATAGATAGATATGTAAAATTATTTTCTTCGTTAATGAACATATTACTGTTCATTAACGAAGGTCGACGAAGACGAAGGTGGCGTCACACTCGATTTTATATACCTAGAGATATTTACAAATGTAGGTTATTGCTAGAAATTAGAGAAGGATACTGAACCATATCCTTCTGTAATCTTCTGTATAAATGTTATAATTTACAATATGACCACATTTGGCTATTTGCGTTCAAGGCTTAACAAGAAAATGATATATAAAGTCTTAAAACTAAATTAATATTAGTATCTCATTATTGTTATATTTATTCGATAACAATATTTAATACTAATATAATAAATTTAAATCAATTGAACGAACTCTAAAACAATGGCTTATTGTAAAATGTTTCTATATTGTAGCCTGTAGGAGAGTATTTGGATTACAACTAACAAGCATTTACCCTCGCTTACCCTCCAGGTAGTTGTGTATAGATAATAACAATTATTGTGAGCGTTCCTTAGGAGATGCTTTCGTGGACATTTCTGTAGGCCCCGGCACAGTAAAATCCGTTGCGTAGTTTTGAAGAAGTAAACGTAGAAACTCACAGAGGCATACATCAACTTTCTTTTATACCTACTATACTACTATAGATATAGAAAAGCGATTAACGCCCGACATAAATAAAATTGCAGTGTCTGTTTGTAATATTAAAATAACTGCTTTTTACTAAATGTATATGGATGTATACACGGTACATATACCAAAACAACATTTTTTACAATTTTTGTCTGTCTGTCTGTTTGTTTGTTCCGGCTAATCTTCGAAACGGCTGGACCGATTTTGACGGGACTTTCACTGGTAGATAGCTGATGTTATAAGGAATAACTTAAGCTACTTTTATTTTAGAAAAAGAATCGGGGTTCCGTGAAAAAAAACTAATACCCGAGCTAAACGAGGGAAAATCGGTATATAATTTAAATGAATATCTTAGAAGTGGCAAGCTACTATTTATGTATACCTAAACATAGCTAACCGTGAAAACGTACCTAGGGACGAACGCAAGCGAAGCGAGCGTGAGTCGCTCTTTTTGGAAACCAAAAATCAAAAACCAAAATGACAGTTTTATTTGAAATTTTAAACTTTGTATTTTTCTATGAAAATGAAAGATTATACCGTATTAAATTGTTAAATTTGTTGTCTGATAGCTTTTGTGTAATAAATTATTCATTTTTTTACTATATAAACTATAAACTATAAACGACTACTCGGCCGAACCAGTAGGTATTGTGTTTTCCTATGGAAATGAGATATTTTCCTGTAGTAAAAAGTATCGTAAATGTTAACCCGACTAGTAAGCTTTAGTACATAAAATTTAGTTATAATACAGTAGATACTTTTTACATGAAACGCACACAGATATACAGACGTACAGACAAACAGACAAAATTTTTAACAACTATGACTTTGGGGTCTGTTGACAATATGCATCAGTTATTGTTTTTAAAAATAGTACCTGGACGACCGAGCTTCGCTCGAACTTCTTTTTTGTTAAATGGTATTTTTTAGATAAAAAAACTAAAAACTTGAATAAGTACAAAAAAAAAAAACAAAAGTCAAAACTTTGTATTCGACCGGGATTCGAATCCGACACCTGTGATTGTCAATCATGCGCCGTGGCCGCTTGACCACGATGCTTATGCTCGAGCGTAAGAAATTGGCGACCATATTTTGCGTTGAATAATGCGAAAGAAAACTGCATGTAAACTCGAAAACACGCGTTTTCCCAGACATAAGACTAATCTAGATCGATTTTTCGCCCACAAAAACGCCCACATACCAAATTTCAGCGAAATCGTTATAGCCGTTTCCGAGATCGCCGATATATAAATAAATAAATAAATACAAGATACAAAAATTGCTCGTTTAAAGATTAAACAATGAAGACTAGTAGCCCTACGTTATCACTTACACTTAATTATTTACAGTGAATCGTAGTATTGATTCAATTATAGTTGTATATTTACAAGTAAAATACAATTATGGGTTTTTATAGTGATTAATTTAATTCGTTTATGTACAAAAGGTAGCTTTCAATCAGGACGCAGCTAAATCGAGCTTTACTGTTTTTGACATACAATTACTCGAGGAAACGACCAATCGTAAACCAAACTATTCCGATTAAAGTAATTTGTCCTCTATTTTTTAAAAGTTTAGGTAATTTCTACGGCTACTGGCCAGTTGAGGAATACGAAGATTGATCTTATTATATAGTGAGATGGCTCGAGAATGTTTTAAAGCCAAATAAATTTTAAATACAATAAGAATATTATCTACTTGTACGTAATTTATTATTTTATAATTGTACTTTAGGATTGTGTCTAATATCAGTGTTCATTGTAGAAATTCTGAATCAAAACAAACCCTTTAAAATCGCAACTTTTAAAATTTAAGATTTAAAAATATTTTAAGAAATGTTATTTATTAATATATTTTATTTACATACTCTGTAATATCGCCAATTTCTCAACTTCTGCTATTTAGAATTTCTTTCCTGCTCTTGGCGGGCAATCGAGGTACTCAAACTCACTAGCTCTAACCTGGTAAATGACACAAGAGATAATAAAAATAGCCATTACGTTAATCTCTCCAGGATAATTTCTAAGAAATCCGTGCGAATTTCTGAGAATTCAGTTGTTATCGTACGCGCCGACGTGTATGCGGTCCTCTAGGGGTTAAAAAAATGTAATAAGATTTATAGAATTAAAGTGTAATAAGATCGGATCGCCACGTGGTATTAACAAAAATGCTGTTGACAATTTTTAAAGATTTCGAGAAAATCATCTCAAAATTGTCACTTGACATTTACAAAAAAAAAACGACAAGGCTAAGGCCGTAGCTTTAATAAACTCAGAATATCAATGAGGACACCAAATGTACCAACTAATAAGTCTTCTTGATTATTGTACCTCATTTTTTATAATATTTTTATGTCTTTATTAAATAGAGTAATATTATCACTAAATTAGATTTATATAGTTCTGGTGGCGGGCCTGTATGACATAAATCTAATTTACTAGTCGTGTGAAATAATAATTCAATATTTATTAAAGTAGCCATTAACACTCATAAATAATTAGCAAATGGATCCTACAATTTATTAAATCCAAAGTTATATAATTTGTCGGCAAAATACAAGTAAATCAATAGTAATTTAGCTCTATTTGAAACAATACACCAACCGGATATTTGATTTATATTTAGCTAATGCGTAAAATTAAAGGCGCGAATGAATTGCACATTTACATTTTTTAAAGCAGCCTGTAACTAATCAACAATGTAACATGCTATTTATATTTATTTCCAAGCATTCGAATTGTTACCACGAACGTTGTATATTTTAAGAAGAAACGTTTAACATGGTTGCTGCCAGTAATGGATAATTTTCTGAAATTTATATGTCAGTTATGTTTAAGATCGTTTTGACGCTCATTGCAGCGTTACTGTTAGCCGTATATTAACTGTAGGAAATAAAATAAACCGTTCGGTATAACTATACATAATATACATATATATAAAAATATTGACAGTCCAGTGGTGACGTGCTCGTTTGGGAAACAGAGTGAAGCAGGTACAAATTTGGGTCTCGCATCTCCGATATTCTCATGTGCAAATCATTTTCTACATGTTTACCAGTGCTTAATACGATGAAGTAAAACATTGTTAGGAAACTCGCACGTTTGAACTAGTTTTCGAAAGACGCGTAAATTACGAAATATTAAGATTTTGGCATGGATAAAGATCATCGTTTATTTATGAACTATCCAAATTATTATTACTAAAAGGATATCCAAATTTTATATCCAAATTATTATATACAAATTATTATATACAAACACAAGGCATTAAGTTCATATGATTAGTTATATGACATATTATTTTAAAATTGTTTTAGATGCAATAACTAAGGTACTATTAGGTTTTCTAAAGAAACTAAACCATATGATTATCAACAAAAAACAGTGCATAATTATGAAGAATGATTAAAATTATTAGAAATACTATAAAAGTTACAAGTAGAATGAATAAAGTTGCTTATCATAACGTTAGTGATGAAACAAAATAATTGATTTAACCATCTGTAAATTGCAGGTCATTGCTCTTAGCAATCAAGAATCACTCGATAGTCAATTAACCCGTAAAAGACTTAAATACTAAGAACTTTATCTGAACATGAGGCAAAAATATTTTTTATAAGCAAAAACGTTGTTTTCTTTTCGCAGACAAAAAATAAGAAAACGAATGAAAAATATACTTAATAAATATAAATTTTAGCTTTAGTATGTATATAAATCACATCGATCCATTGCTGTGTAATAAAAGGACAAACTAACGCACCAACAGATATACAAATGCACTACATTTATAATATACTTATTTTTTATTATTATAATTGTATAATTGATGTACATAACATTTGAAAATAAAAAAAAGTATTAAACATTTTGTTGAATTTTTGTGCGGTATTATTTTTATTTTCTTTTTGTTCCTAATGTTTCGAGTGCCTTACAAGCATGGTCATGGGAAATACGAGACGTTAGGCTTAGATATGTAGATAAGTTATTACAAAATATTTTTTTGTAATTACGAGTGTGGCATAGCCCGTTTTGAACTGCTTTTGAGGGTGTTGATGTCGAGTGAAAAAGAATTTATTTTGTTTATTATCTATATAAAAATCTATTGCTGTTTGTTAGTCTCGCTAAAACTCAAAAACGGCTGAGGCGAAAAAAAATAGAAATCCCAAAAGAATAGCTATAAAATTGAAAAGTTTCAGAACTGTTGATTTTGTATGAGAATCACTACTTCGGATTACTTTAAATAGATGGCGTTAATGGCGGACCTATCAACTAAATTCTACAATATTATAATACGTCATGTTTAGATTGAAAAAAGCCACTTTCCATATAATAATTTTTTTTTATATTTGTTACCTCAGAACTCCGTCATTTATATCCAATAGTCCTATTTAAATTAAAAAAAAACACCCCTAAAGGTGGAAAAATAGCTAATGATGCATTAAACCTACTTCTAACTATTGTCATATTGACTTGAAACTTTGCATATGTTTTTATTTCCGTTAATAGTTCAGTTGATAGGTATCGTCAACTTGAGTTGATGGCAAGGCCAGAAGGTGGAACTCTTCAACGGCTAATAGTAGATACTTTAAGTTTGGGCTTATATTGTTCGATTTGACAAGGCCAATACGTTAGAATTGGATATTAGAGCCTAATTTTTAAGTTTTACTAATAAAAGCGAGTTTTTGTTCGTCAATCTTCACATAAAAATTGGCATCAAACTAAGTTGTAGTTTTCATTTACTATAGATACCTAATAAAATATTTTCGAAGTCGTTGTCAGCCGATACAAATCAAAGCACACCGACTTCCAAAATATCTGATAGTAAATTAAAACTACCAATCAGTTATTTTTTACTTTTTAGAGGATTTTTTTGAAGTCAGTTTTTTATTATACTCTTTGCCCACGGTTTCGCTTGTATGATAAGCGGGGCGGGGATCAAGAGTAGCCTATGACCGATCCCAGGGTGCAATCTATGTCCTTGACAAATATCAACATCTGATGAGCGGTGTAAGTGTAAAAAGGTAACAGAGTTACTTTTATATTTGTAATATTAAGTATAAATGTGACATTCATCTTGTTACTGAAACCATTAAAATGTCATGTTTGCAGAATTTAAAAATATATGTATAAGCATCTCCATAATTACTTTCCCAGTAATTCTCGGCCTCTCATACTCGGTCAAATACAGCTGTGTATAACCGGCTGCTAGCACTTATGTAGATGCATCCCAACTGTATGATTGTTTTACTTACTATTTGTTCCTTTTGATTTTCTGTAAACTAACTTTTTTAGGCTTAGAAAATTTGGTACGGGATCCTTCCATTTCCATTTATGGACTAATTTATCTACCTTCCAGTCATTTTATTTGATAAGTATGTCAATTGATAAATTAATATTTTAATGCAGCTAATTTTAACGTTTTCATTCAGTAGTTCTGAAAGAATAGTCTACAGCAGAGAGATAGACACAGATACCAGAATAATTCTGTAGAAGTTCTGTCTACAGTCTACACTAATATTATAAGCCGTTAAAGTGTATAAGTTTGGATAACGAAAGTATGGGGTAATAATCTCTGAAACAATTAATCTGATTCAGAAATTTTCAATGTTCACCGATACAAAGGTACATTGACGCCTAATGTCAACGCCTAACGCTATTTTTTAATCCGCTAAAAATGTGTTTACATGTCAGAAATCATAATAACTTTAATTAAAGTCGGAAAACAACTGGCCGTTGATTTGCTTTATCGGCGTGCGCTGCCTAAATGGGCCCTTCCATGACCACGATTACTGTAAAGTGTAAAGCATTCGAGATATCGAGACCCAAAAATCAAAATAAATCCGCGAAAAAAACCGAAAAGATACTTTTATTTAAAACTAGAGGCTCGCCCTCGCTTTGCTCGGATTCTAGAAAAACACAAACAAATCTATCCCACGGGAATCATACATTTTTGCGACATAAAAAGTAGCCTATGTGTTATTTCAGACTATAATCTATCTTTGTGCCAAATTTTATCCAGATCCGTTCAGTCGTTCTGGCGTGAAAGAGTAACAAACATCCAGACTCACAAATTTACACATTTATAATATTGATACAGATGGTTTGAAATAAAGCAATAAATTAAAAAAAAAGAAAAAACAAAAATACACCTACGGTACGTCTCCAATGAAGTGAGGATAAGTCACTATCGCCTATAATAAAAGAACGAGTCAATTCATCTCATGGCGAACAATACAGCTTTCGTTAAAACGCCTTCGTTATCGAATGCCTAGAGGCATTAAACAAATAGTAGAGGCATCGTATAGTGTAAATTACACAGTTATTTATGATGTGCGTGAGTAAAACGTACACTTGTATGGTAATTATGGTAGCTTTCTTTACGTGACATTGTTTGAGTTAATAATTTAAATTACTTTTTATTTTAATAGAAGTTCGAGGTTAACGACTACCACTGAAATTAGATTCACTGTACTACGAGCCAACGGATTAACGTAACTTAGTACAAAAATATAATAATTAACTTTTATTGTAACTTTTACATATCAATGAAATGTATTATCTACTATAGTTAAATGAGCAATTCTTGTATATTTTGTTATATATATCTTTAAGAAATATAAAACTTACACGAACTTAGTTTTGCAAATAATAAAGTATAATAAATAGAGAAAAAGTTTATTTTATTTGTAATTTGATCGCGGGCGAAGCCGCGGGTTCTGCTACTAATATATAATCAATAAAGATATCCAGCATTGGCACATCCGCAGCCACAGCTACCAGCTATGGATACAGTACCAGCGGCTGGCAAGTCACCAGCAAAACGAACAGCTCCAAGAATTGGTACCTGTCCAGCAACCAGTGTGGTGCCAGCTACTGGCAGTTCTCCAATGACGGCAACATCTCCAATACCAGCACCTCCATATGCACCGTTAATTTCACCAGGCGCAATTCCTGGAGCTAGACCAGCCAGACCCCCACCCAGACCGTATGCACCACCAGGGAGACCTGCACTCAGACCTGCAGCCGGGACTAAAGCAGGTGAGATACCAGTACCATATCCCAGGCCATATCCATTAGGCAGTCCAGCATTGAGGCACTGGCTGTAGACATTCTTAAAAAGCAAAATAATTGTTAATTTTAACTGTATATGTCACTAAAAACTAAAATAATAACATAATCAGTACTAAAACTATAAATATGAGAAAGCTTGTTTGTCTGTTTTTGGCTATTTGGAGCAGGTCGTTATTTTAAAATTAACGTATCAGTTTGAAGAAATTAATAATTTATAAAATCTTTTTTTGATTTTATACTCCCGGATCCAAAGGGATTTAGATAGACCCTATAACCATCAGTACCGTCAGGTGTCCTACCTCAAAAGAGGTACCTTCTGAACTGTGTAAGGTTAAATATTAAAAATTCCACTCTATTAAGTATATAGTGGATTTATTATTTGTGGATATTTTATATAATTTACATTGAACAAGCAAAATGCGCTGATGAGGAAGAAAGTGAATGAAGTCATCTTGATGTACTCTCTCAGGACTATGGCGACTTCGGTTGCTATAGTAACTTCTAAAAAAAACATAACGTTTTTATATTAAAGTTTACATAAAAATATTGTGTAAATATTTCTATGTCATTATTCGTACGTGATTCTTTAGTTAGACACTAATTGGTAAGATTCGATAAAATATTATGCAATTGTTATGTAAATTTTAAATTTCATATGGTATTATAATATTACTAGTTTTCGCCCGTGGTCACCACTTGCTGGATATAAGTCCTTAAGTTTTCATGGTCAATGACCATAATTTTATGATGTAAAAAGGCATATTCACGATTTTTCTCAGTTACTTTTATATTAGGGATTGATACATTTAATCAATGTATTCCAAGTTTTCGATAAGTGAAACCCGTCCTGTTGAAGTTCTTGTAACCTATAAGCGTCTTTGACTAAAATTACTATAATACTCATAGTCATCAATGCTAGATCGAATTGCAAATCCAATATGAGAATCTAGAAAGCTCTCGATTATGCTCTAATTCAAAGTACATTAATATGTCAGGACAATTAATGGCTAGCCTATTAATTTTCATCGCTACTTGAACTAAGGAGCAATCGACATATCAACAAATATACTTTCACAATTATAATATAAGTATTGATTATGTGGTATATTGTTATGACATAAGCTCTGAGTTCATATTTCATCAGTTCATGTCATAA
The DNA here is from genome assembly GCA_033884665.1 of Argynnis bischoffii washingtonia. Classification (NCBI taxonomy): domain Eukaryota; kingdom Metazoa; phylum Arthropoda; class Insecta; order Lepidoptera; family Nymphalidae; genus Argynnis; species Argynnis bischoffii. The sequence goes on from CM066625.1 coordinate 5,508,295, forward strand.
GTTTTGATAGATTAGTATTTTCACATATGTATATATAATGAACAATTAATTAAAATATACATTCTCAAAGTTGTTTTCATATAAAGAAATATTATAAAAATGTGCTTGAAAACTTTCATAATTTTTTGGTTATGTGCAGCGTATGGCCAGGTACCCATTGAAAAATATTTGAATATATGAAATTAGTATTGTTTTAAAAAAGTTACATGATACTAATTATATTTTTATTATTACTATAAACTATTTTTTTTGTGTCTGTGCTTATAAAATAAAATATTTTCTTCGAACATTAATTTACTTTAACATGACTTATATTATTTTACAGACCATCACTGCCCAATGTATTGGCGCATATAACGATCGCTTGGCTTGGGGAGCTCCTAACGGACTAGCTTGGGAGGCTGGTGCTTCACCGTGTGCAGCTGGTCCATTTGGTCCATATACTGGAGCTGGCTTATCTCCTTACGTTGGTGCCATAGCTGAGTGGGGAACAGGTTATTCACCTGCCACTTTAGCCGCATCCAATGGTGGAGGTCTTGCCGTGACCAGTGCATCTCCTATCGCCCCAACTGGCGTCGCTATGACTTCAGAAAATGCATACGAAGGTGCCCTGGCCGTGACCGGTGCCCTTCCATTCTTAGCTGCCGTGTCTCTTGAAGGAGTGCTGCCTACTGCTGGGTCTGGAGCAGTCAGGTACGGCTGCGGGAATGGTAACATTGGTATGATCAGTGAAGATATTGCACCCTTGGTTGACTTGACACCCGGACCACTTAGTTACGCAGGAGATATCGCGGGGCTCGGCTACAACAGACTCGCCGGTCCTCTCGGCTATGAGGCCGGTATCGCCGGACCAGCTTACGGCTATAACGCTGGAATAGGTTTAGGCGGCTGTGGCTTCGGACCAGTTTATTAATATTAATATTTTTTGTTAAAACTTTCGTTTTTATAAATAAATGAATATTACTATACATTGTAATTATATTATTTTATACTATAACTTATTTATATCTTATAAAATTCTTAAGATACGAAACAAACTCATATTCGATGATAAATCATTTTTTAAAAGTAAAGCAAAGCCGCGGGTTCTGCTAGTATGCTATATTTCAATACGACCATAACCAAGCAATCTTAATCATTAGATCATTAGTTGGTTGCTGTAACCATTGTAGTTTGTCGCCGCGACCATGGTTTTAGTGGCAGTCGCCTTGTGTGTGTGTGCTCTAACTAAAATATATATATAGGTATAACCACTATCGTCATTGTAATTTCTTTGTTAAAATGTAATGTTAAAATTTAAATATTTTTATTATTCTATTTTCGTTTGTCTACATACACTTGCCATTTATACGAGTTGTTTTTTTAAATTAATTTCAGTAACAATAGGTTTGAAAAAATACATATATATATATTATGTTATTACTCTAGCCAACTCAGCTAAAATGTTTTATTTTAAAATAATTATTATAACTATATTGTACCTACTGTTTAATGTGCTATATGTTAAATTTAGGTTTGGAGACAACTCGATGTGAATATGTTAGAAGTTAGAAAGTTAACCTTTTATAAATTTTTGTTTCGTTATAGATAGTCTTACCAAGACCTCAAACTCAGTGACACAATATAATACCTATAGTAAAATAATCTATATCTGTATATATAATAAAATTCTAACAAAGCCGAATCTGTACAATAATATTTTTTTTTGAAAATCTTATTGAAATAGACATTATTATTGACACAGAGGCCGAAACAGAGTCTGTCTATCTGTCTGTTACCGCATCACGGAAAAACCACTGGAGGGATTTTGATGAAATTTGGTATCATCAAGTATCCTTTATGTTGACCCGGGTAACTACCCGGGTCAACATAAAGGATACTTTTTACTACGGGAAAATATATCATCTCTGAGAAATCTATACTAAACGTTAAAACGCAAGTAGGGACGAACCCGAGCGGAGCGAGGGTGAGTCGCTAGTTTACAAATATAAACGGTAAACAATGAATAATAACTCAATAGATGTAGAAAGAGAAAAGATACATTTTAGATAGAGAGAGGACATAGACATTTCTTAAATAATATAATTAGGTAAACTTCTATTATTACATCTAAATTATTTTTTTATGCAATTGAATTATGTACCTATATTAACATACATAATATATGTATATAAATTAAGAAAAATATACTAAAAACGTCTGATTAATTACAAATTATTTAATACCTTTTTTTAAATGGATACGGTAATTCAGTTTTAAAAAAGTTTAGTACCGATAGAGATAGTAAGAAAGTTTTTTTTAAATATACTAATAGAGAGTTATATATAAATAAAACGCCAAAATCGCGTTGCTTACCTGACTACTAAAAGGCCAGGTAAAAGGTTATCTAGTGTCAGATTGTCAGGTGTAAACAGGTAAGTTGATATGAATAAATTACCTTCGGGCTTTCCTAAGACGTATTTATATCCATGTGAGAGGAAATAAAGGTGGTGAGTGCCCCATAAGATCACCCGAGGGCGTGTGAACAACAGGATGGCCGTAACGGAGGAGGATTTGAGTTACCATTTTCTGCTATAAAACCTTATTATTGTTTGAAGTCACTATGTTATTTCGTTTAATTTTATTGCTTTTAAAGTGGTTTTAAATTTAGAGCAAAGACTACGTCACGAGCGGGGTCGAGATGCCATCATGACATTTATCGGAGATACATGGCTCAAGTAACGTTGGTTGATCATGGTGGATCATAGAGAGTTATGCTTTGATATTATGTTTGAAAGTCAATGATCGGTATCGAGAATCTGCTAGCTCTAAATCATTACAATTACCGTTACAAATTTATAACATTGTGATTTTCCTGATTAAATTATCTATTGAGCAATAAATACTTTATTATTACCTTATTATACGGGCTCACCTGATAACGCCCACAAAATTAGTAACCCCTAAAGATGGTGTTTGTAGTATATGGATAACAACGTCATACATATAAAATGAATGTATGTACCTATATTAACATACATAATATATGTATATAAATTAAGAACATAAACATAAAATAATGTTGTTTAAACATGGTGATATCTTCGTTGTTATTTACTGAAATATTACATCTGCATTTGTCACGCAACTCGGATATAAATCGTTTAAAACTCGAAGCGGTCGTTACGAAATATTATAAGTCGTGTAATGATATTCGATTGTATGCAAATACATAAATCATGCTATATCGACCCACACAGATTGCACAGTTGTTCTGATTCATATTCATTTCAATGAAGGAAATATTTAATAACTAGCGACACACTTCGTCCCTAGGTACATTTTAAGTTTTTTGAGCGAAACCCTGCCAGTGAAAGTCCCGTTAAAATTGGTCCAGCCGTTTCGGAGATTAGCCGGAACAAACAGACAGACAGACAGACAGACAGAAAGACAGGCAGATAGACAAAAATTTTAAAAATTGTGTTTTTCTTATAAGTACCGTATATAATTCTATATGCATTTAGTATAAAGCTGTTATTTTGACATTACACTCAGACACTTCAATTTTCTTTATCTGTATAAATTAAACTACGTGTCATATATATTTACCATGTTTTGGGCTTGGTTTAGTGTCAGTATAGTCAAAATTTGAAGGAAGACACCCTTACAATATGACAGTTTATTAGTATGAATTACACATCTATAAACTTTTATTGTAATTTATGACAGATTTTTTTTCATTATTACGGACGTTATTTCTATGTTATATTTATGAAGCGGGTTCAAATCCCGGGTTTCGCACCTCTGATATTTTCGTGTGCGAATCATTTTCTAAATTGATTACCACTTGCCTTACGGTGAAGGAAAACATAGTGAGGAAACCTGCATATCTGAGAAAACCTAGTAAGTTTTCAAAAGACATGTGAAGTCCGCTAATCCGCACTTGGCCAGCGTGGTGGACTATGGCCTGATTCCCCTCGTCTTGAAGGGAGGGCCGTGCCCAGCAGTGGGACGTTAAAAAGGGCTGAATACAAGTATACAATATCATGAACGTTTAATACTAGTAGTTAGTATATAAAGCTGTAAATTCGTAGGTCCTGGGTTCGATTTCCAGGTCGGGTCTAGTAGACATATTGGGTTTTTCAGTTAAGCAATTTTCACTGATTGGCCGAATTTGGAAGTTGGCGGTGTTAATAGTCATAGCCGAAATCGGCCAGGAGGACCAACTTACCTTCGTTTTGCTCAAGCCCTACATCCCCTGTGCCTATAGAAAGCTATGCCACGTTCTTTTTGTTCTAACCTCATTTCGTTATACTAACTAAGCTTTCAGTAAGGATAACAACGAAAATTGATTTAAAAGTAATTTTTATTTTCTATTCAGTCACAAAAAAAGAAAGATAAATAAGTGTTTGCACATATAAAATTACTTGTCATGGAGACTATAAAAGTAGATAAGAAATACATTTCAGGTAAGAAAACAGTTTATGCTTCAATTTAAGTGACTTCAGTATTTCTTGGGTTAATTTATTTTTCTTATCGAGTTACTCGTGCATGTCTAGAAAACTGAAAATAACGTAAAAACCTTGTATACACTTTTGTTACGTTATATACAGTTGCTTGTTATTACGTTAATATAACTTTTTTAATTACACCAATATTATACAAAAGTGCGAAAGTGTGTGAGGGCCGTCGTTATTTCTTCATTCTTGACGAATTTGAGTGAAATCTTTAATCACACCAATATTATAAGTGCGACAGAGTGTGAGGGCGTTTGTTATTTTTTCATTTATGACGAATTTGAGTGAAATCCGGATAAATTAACACAGGTTAGTTTTTGTCGATGCGTTATATCTACTTGGCAAGCGAAGTCGCGGGTAAACTAAGCATTTAATATGAATGTCGAATGTTTAAAGTCTCTTATTTTGAATTATTTGAGGGCGGGATTGAGAAATGTTTATTGCTAGTGAAGCATACAAGAATGAAGTATACAAGAATAGGCTATAGAGTATATAATACTATATATAGACTAGGTATAGTTTTATTATATTAATACATGATTTGTACCTACACATCTATTTATTAAGGCTAATCGGTTTTGAATAACAAAATTTAAAACGTGGGCAGAATTAAATTTTTTATTACAATACATACTCGTACTATTTTGTAGAATATTATTTTACCCCGTTTATGTTACACGTGCACTAGTCATTAGCGACCAATTGTTTACATAAATATGACTTTATTATGTTTCTAGAAATAGTCTGTTGCAGCGACCATGGTCTCGATTGGTTCATGACGTGACATGACATGTAGCAACTAAACAGGAGAAAAGAGAAAAGAAATGGGAGGAGGAAAAATGAAACGAGTACGAAACTATAAGTTACCTTTTTATAAAGTCGCTAACAGAATTGTTAATTTTTTAAGTTGCTTTCAAAAATGTGTATTCATTTAAGCTAATCGCACTAATGACTCTGCTTATATGTAAATCAAATTTTGATTTTAAAACGTAATACATTGTCAAACAGTCAAAAAGTACATAAAAATAAATAATACTACTAAATCTTTCCATAGTTCTAAATTATTAGTATGAGTTAAAACGTAAACAAAATGCACATTTAACCACTATTTAGGGAGTTAATTAATTTTCGTGTGGTACCGCCTGGGGACCCAATGTAGCTAATAGCTATTATGCTCTGTAGTTGTCTTTAATTACTTTCCAATTGTTATTAAGCAGTAAAATTTGAATTCGTTAGTTTATAGTCGATTTATAGTATGTATATATTGTGGCTATTTACAACTTAATCTAAATATGTTGCTTCCCCATTTTTATTTCATTGAAATATTTTATACAGTAGTCAGTAGAAGAAGATTTAACTTTGCTCGGGTCTTAGGTGCTTTTTATAATTTACAGATATTTATAATTTTGCTTGCTTGTACCAGAACAAACTCAAATTCAAACACGCAACATACACACTTGCACACACGTAAACACATGCACACACATAAATACACACATACACGCATACGCACACACACATACACATACACAGACACACACACACAGACACACACACACAGACACACACACACACACACACACATATACACACACACACACACACACACAAACACACATACGCGCGCGCGCGCACGTTGTACGTGACTGATAATATATCCCTATGGGATGAACATTATATTAGGCGATGAAATTAGAAAAATATCATGTAAAATTGTAAAAATATGACATATTAAAATTTCATACAACGACCATTTCTTTCATTTTTTTCTTTCCATTTCATTCGACTTCTTGTATTTCTTGGCTAGGCAACTCATCAGTCCTCTACAAATTGATCATACAAGCTAGAGGAACCCAATGCGTTAATAAATAATTTCCCTAGAAATAAAATTACATATTTCATGACAGAATATTTTAAATAAGTAGGTATATTATATTTTACTATCAATTAATTATAAAAAATAAATAAACGGGTTCTACTTTCTAAATTGGTTATTAAGCTAATACAAACTCTGATCTTCTCATACATTTCAAGTTGGGATAACTAGTTCTAGATAACCTTAAGTCAACTATAATAAGTTACGGATTTCCAAGCAAATAGATTACCTACACGACATTAAAGATAAACAAACCAGCAAACCGTTTTAATATTATAGATGTTATCTTAATTCATAGATACAATGATATAGACATCAAAGTAGTATTTTAAAAGTTGCTTAATTAGGTGATATGGGTTATCTCATGTAACGATATAAGTATAATTAAAATTATACTAAGAATGAATCTACTTCATACTTCATCTTAAATTCATACACCAACTGACAGACACCGCACAGTGAAAGCAGTTGGGTAGAAGAACTATAAAACTTAACTGAGTTCTTTTTATATTATGAGGTTTTGAAGTTAGAAACATGGGAATAGACGTTTTGTTTATTTTGCCGATGGGAAATCACATCAGGCTCATTGTTCGTAGATTAACCATTTTTCTTGAGGAATATTTTGGATAAATTAATATAAAACGTAATAAAATATTTCGATACTTTCCAATTATAAATATAAAGGTAGAGGATTTAAATTTATACATTCTGTTAAAGTTATTGTACTTTTAAAAGTTTCATTTATTGTATATTAAGTTCGCAAGCAATCTATACTAATATTATAAAGCTGAAGAGTTTGTTTGTTTGTTTGGTTAAACGCGCTAATCTCAGGAACTACTAATCCGATTTGAAAAAATTTTTTGCAGTGTATAGCCCGTTAACTGAGGAAGGCTATAGGCTATATATCATCCTGGAAAAATATACGGTTCCCGTGGGATTGATGTGTTTTTGTCTAGGGATGAACCCGAAGCGAAGCGCGGGTGAGTCGCTAGTGGTTGAATATTTGTCACCCATAGGGAAATATATGATTAAAACTAAGTACTAACGTGTTCGTTTAGGTAAAAACGTATTTAATTTAGATTATCATATTCAAATATCCACACTACGATACATTATCGTAGAACATGGACTGTAATGTTCAATAGGCAAACAAACAAAAAGGAAGATAAGCTGTTCGTGACTTTTCAAAAGAATTAATACATGGTACAACTCAAACAATGCTAGAGCTATATCACATTAGCTTCAATAGCCACTAGGATAACAATAAATACATCATGCCATGACTTATGATACATGCCAACAATTGTCTGAAATGAAAATTTAAGCGTAAATGTTGATGTATCACAGAAACAATCAATATGACTTTCCAATACCTATTAGTAACGGTCATAATATAAAAAAATAAAGAGTGCGTTTATGAATGTGTACACGCGCAAGAAATAAAACTTCTGTAGGTTATCGGTACTCTTTATGAAATTCAATTAATGTTTTAAATAATTAGGATAGGCGAGATACTAAAAAAAATATTAAATAACGCATATTAGGCATATAACAATCATATATTTATACAATAATAAGGAAAGAATATAATATTATATATCATTTGTCAGACAATAACAACGGTTATCATGGCAGCAAACATTCGCCTCGCCCGATCACATTTTTCGTAACGCTCTCGTCACGCATTCACCAGCTTACTCCCCAAGTCAAGCGTGCGTAAAGAAGTTTTACTTCAAAAAGCTATGTAATTAAGGTCAATTAATAATAACCAATATCAGAAATAAGTATTCGTATTTAAAATATTTAAGACTTTTGTGCTCCAACAAATAAACATTTACTTTACATAAATAGAATAAAAGGTAGAAGCAATAACAGGTTATCGCGACGATTAGAGATCCACATCAATCCAATCTTCAATTTTTTTACACTATATCCTTTGTCGGTTAGTTAGAATAGAATGCGTTTTTTAGTTAAAAAAGTAATATGGCTGCTTTTTAGATGTGTTTTTAACATTTAACCAAACGCTATGCTCAGCTCTATAATTAAATCATTTTTATCGATTACTGTACCAATTAAATGTAAGTTTTGAGGTCGGGATGAATTAATTATCACATTCTCGGTTATTACTGTGATAGCTATAAAGGAAGTATCACCGAGAACTTAGCTCATACGTATCATTATATTTTATAAGTGCATACTATATTAATTAATTTCATTTAATACTTTCTTAGATTCACGCGAATGTTTGACATCTATACATATAATAAAATTCTAATTAAGTCGAATCTATACGTTAAATATTTTTTGAAAATCTTATTGAAATAGTCGTTATTATTTATTATCGATACAGAGGCCAAATCTATAATTTTTAGAATTTTTGTCTGTCTGTCTGATTGAGAACGCTTCACGAGAAAATTACTGGACAGATTTTGATGAAATTTGGTACGATGATAACTGGTTATCCGGGTCAAAATATAGGATACTTTTTACTGCGGAGAAAATATCTCATATCTCAGATATCGACACTAAATGTTAAAACGTAACTAGGGACGAACCCGAGCGGAGCGGGGGTAAGTCGCTAGTTTTTAACAAAACTATCTTTTCGATTTTTTTTGCGGATTTATAATAAAATTTCATTAATTTTCATCATCTATCTTAAATCTTCTGAATCATACTCTTCTGCGAAATAAATTGTGCTTAAGGGTGGCTATAAAGTATTTGAAGTGTTATGGTGTACAATTTTTTATATTCTTCAAAATTATGATAAAATATTACATATTAGTACTCGTCGAAATACATTCTTTCATTTGATATGTGACATGATGCTGTTCATAAATTGTATTTTATTTTTTTGCCCCAAATATAAAGAATAAAGAAGTTCCTGTATGATTTAAATAACTAATAGACGGATGTACCTATCTATTTCCATAGGCTTGAACAAAATGGGGGTAGGTAGTTTGAAATAAATTTGCTGTAAGTATTTTTAGAAAGTAAAGTTATAAAGACCCCTTGGAACTTAATGCCCAAGAAAAATCTTATTTCAGATGAAAGTGCTAACTGTGTTTCGGGGTCAGACAAGTGGTGTATTATTTATGACCACTCCTTTTCAGATGGTCCGCTTTTGTGAAACTGTGATATGTAACCGTACCGTATACGCTTGTATCCTTATAAAATTTTGATACTGTTCCACTTTCGGTTGCCGCTCTGAGCTAGTGACTTTTAATTAATGTTTATATTTTTATGCTAGCTTTGCCCGCGGTTTTGCTTCTCTCAAGGCTTGTAGTATGATGTATCTTCCTAGTTAAAATATCAATAGAATGCAAAAAGAATTTGTCTAATCTGACTGAAATCTCTATTAGCGCGTTCCAACAAACATAAAAACATAAAATGTAACAAAATCTTCAGCATTATATTATTAGTACAGATAAGAAAGAAACGAGCGACGTAAAATAATAACATAATTCCTTTTTTTCGTGTATTATATCATATTTTCTTGGAAGAGTTAAAAATACTTAAATCTATTTTGGGCATGGCGATGTTGCGATTTATTACTCACTGTTGTTACATATTACATTCTACATAATATATACTTGTGTTGTATAATAGTTTAGCGTAATTTGAATGAAACGCAAAAACAGTTTTTTTGTATTAAAATATTGAATATAATATTTGCATGTGAATAATTTAGGTACAATAGTTAAATTCGAAAAATCAAATGATAATTGGTAAATAATATTTATGGTATGTATGCAAATCACGACTAATAATTTCTTTGTAAATAACCGGATATAGATTTGGTTATACAATTATACATATTGATTAGAGTTCTTCATAAAAGAGAATTTCAATATTTACTCTTGTATTCAGCCCTTTTTAACGTCCCACTGCTGGGCATGGGCCTCCCTTCAGTACGAGGGGGATCAGGCCATAATCCACCACGCTGGCCAAGTGCGGGTTGGCGGACTTCACATGTCTTTCGAAAACTTGCTAGGTTCTCTCAGAAATGCAAATTTCCTCACGATGTTTTCCTTCACCGTAAGGCAAGTGGTAATCATGTTAGAAATGATTCGCACATGAAAATATCAGAGGTGCGAGACCCGGGATTTGAATCCGCTTCACTCGGATTCCCAAGCGAGCGCGTTACTACTGGGCTACCATTGCATTTACTCTTAATATTAGTAAAATTATGCACTCCCACAGTAAAATATCACAAATCGCTCAAACGATGCAAGCCAACCTTAAACCTATATAACAATAGGAAACTCGTATCATATAAACCTAAACTTATTAAATATCTTAAAAAAATCTGCTTACATTGAGGCTCCTTTAGAAAACAACTTAGACATTTTTTCGCTCATAATTTTATAAGAAGGCTGGCTGCATTGTAAAAAATTTTCCTCCATCACATAGAGATGGCCTCTACGTGACATGATTCGTCAATTTTCATCATTTTTCCTAAATCAGTTCACTTTTATATGATATACACTTTGGCCTTTTGCCCTGCGTGCATATTAAAATGTGCACGAAAATGATAATATGGAATATACACAATGAAATGGACAAGGGAATTTGTTTAAAAAAGTTGGATTTTTTAAGATAAAATCGTTTTCATTTACATAAGCACATGTAGTTAAAACAACTTTTTCTTCTACAACATTGGCTTTGTCGTGTACAATCAGTACCTACCTACATCAACCAGGAACTGAGAATGAGGCAAAATATTACTGTGATGCCAAACCCGAGATACCAAAAAATAAAGCAAATACATAAACAAAGTTGACTACACGTCAGCCATTTAATTTCAAATTGCTATTTTCATTTACAAAAATCAATTTCTTTATGTTGTTTCATATGAATATTTTTGTGACTTTTATAACATGTAAAAATGTTCCCGTCTTTTTAAATAAACGAATACCGCTAAAATTAAACAAACATACTCGTACATACATATTTTTTTAAGACAGGAATGATTTTTAATACATGAATAAATTGCTGAGCGTTTTATGGCCAAAAATGGAAATTGTTCTTTATCGATCTGCATATATTATTACAGTGCTTTATCGTAGATTACAACTCACCCTCTCTCTGCTCGGGTTCATCCCTACGAATCAATGGTTAGTATAGATTTCTCAGAGATGAGATATTTTCTCGCAGTAAAAAGAATCCTAATTGACCCGGATAACCAGCTACCATCATATCAAATTTCATCAAAATCTGTCCATTGGTTCTCTCATGATGCGTAGGGAACGCATTATGAGAAAACAGATAGACAGATAAACATTCTAAAAACTATAAATTCGCCCTCTGTATCGATAATAATAACAATTTCAATAAGACTTTCCAAAATACATATATTTAATGTTCATATTCGACTCAGAATTTTATTATATCTATAGATGAATAAATGATAACAATTTTCACATATACTACGAGTAGCACAGCATATTTTTTTTGATAAAGAATTCGGAAATATTTTTAAACTGGAAATATTCGGTTGGCTTAGCAGTAGTTTTATAATGATATCTCTAAGTAAGTCAAGATCTCATCAGAATGGTTCCTAGGTTTAGTTGTATTTAGTTACAGGAATTATATTCTCTAAGGATTTATGTACGCCTAAATTCGGGCAGCATACAATAAAACTAGGTATGTTATAGGTACTAAAAGTAAAAGGAAACGTAGCTTGTAAAATTGTATACAGTACATTCTTAGTTTTATTATAACAAAGAGATAGAGATAAATGACTTCAACAAGGGTAAGCAATTCGGTTTTGTGTTCGGTTTTTTTTGTATGTTTATTATGATATCTCTCCCAATTATTAAGAGGATTGTGAAGCTAAATAAAAAAAGTAAATTTCCATACAAAAAGCGATAACGTTTTCCCCCCCATTAACATAGTCTAATTTTCATAATTTTTGGAAATGTTGTAGATATAATGAAAAACTAGGTCCGTACGTTTTTATTTTAAAGAAATATTGCGTATGATAGAAGTTATTAGCATCTAAATATCTGTATTTTTGACGTAAAAACTTCCTCGAGCGTTTTTATTTTTTTATAATTAAACTAAACTGAATTACTGAAAAAAGAAAACGTACAGACCTAGATTAAGGTGTACTGAATCTAATGAAACCAAAATTGTCTCATTTCGTAAATGTTTAGGGGGGTAAAAACGTTATCGCCCAAAACAATATTTCAAACAGGAATGTAGGTAATTGCCTCTAAGATTTGCAACTCTCTCTATCGCACCATAAGGGTTGGCAAAGCGAGCGATATGAAACAGATAGCATTTTCTTAAAAACCTACTCGCGCCGTGTATCGGCACTTCACAATCCTCTTAAGAGATTTCTATAATACTTTTTTTTATCAAACAGGATATACATATGTAAATCAAGATGACTCATCCACCCTAAGAGTGGAATAATGGTAAATAAGTCGATAAACTGTTTATAGTTAAGTAATTATTATTATAATAGAAAGTTTTAAAAGACTAATTTTAATATATTAAACAAAAGTAATATAATACAATACAAATAATTTCAATGCATTAAAAATGAGAAAATAATTTACGCTTTGATATTTTTTATTTGTACTAGGTAGTTATTTTAATTTCAATAATGCTACATTTTATACGAAACACGATATTGCAATTTATCTTTTATTTGCCGAGCATACAATTGTTTTTATTGCTTTGGACGAAGTTATATCTCGATACTGATGACTCTTTTGGTGGCATTTTCTGATGGAGTGGTTTTAATAATTTAATTAAAGTTAGTAAATATTATTTGCTCTGAAATAAAACTTAAAATAATTTGATTTTGGTCGGTTTACCTTATTATTTAAACAACATAATACACACTGTGCTGTACACACACTCTCAATTGTAATGTGTTTGTTTCGAAGGAGATAAATATTTATTATTGGTTTTTATTTATTATTAGCGTCTAACCTTCGCTTCGCTCGGGTCCAACTCTAGCCCCTAGGTACGTTTTAACGGTTAGTGATTCTCATACAAAATAAACAGTTCTGAACTTTTTGATTTTCCAGATGTTCTTTTAGGTTTACCCAATTTTTTTTATACTTGAACCACCCCTGACATACTCCCCAACGAAACAAAATTATTCAAATCGGTCTAGCTGTATCTGAGTTTTAGCGAGACTAACGAACAGCAATTGATTTTTAAGTATAAAGATTAATAATATCGTTTAATGGTTCCGTAGTCAAATGGTTAAAACGGAACCCTTATAATTTTGCCATGTCGTCTGTCCGTCACTCGTCTAACCAGCCACTTCGTTCAATAGGAACAAGATATTATAATGTTTTATTATACGGAATCCTCGGTGTACGAGTTAGATTCGCACTTGACCGATCTTTTCTGTAAGTCAGAATTATGATTCATCAAACCCGTTTTTACTCGGTTACCTTAGAAAGTATATGCAGGTCTATATTATGTCTATTTCTTTGATCTGTTTTCTAGTTGACGTTGATGGATTTTTTAAATATCGTTAAAATTCACCTTAATTGTGGTAGTGGCGGTAAATAAATAGCCTATTATTAGTACATTGTTGAAAATACTAACAGTGTACGTTTAAATATAACACAAAAAACATTTATAAATACGTTACTTTCAATAGAAAAAAAATATTCCGTTATTATTTCCAGCTAACAACTTTAAAAAATATTTTTTTTATTATTGGATATTGTTTTCTTTATCACACATTTTATTTTCTGGCAATAGCTAGCCATTTGTACATATAATATAATTTAATTTTATTTGTATACATAATAATATATAAAATATTATTTGAACGCAATAAGAATAGCAGATAGTATAAGTCCTTATTGCAGTTTCGCTTTTAAGGTTTTAGTTACAGTCTGTCAATTTAGTAAACTGCCACTTAGCATGACCCCTTTTTTTTTTTTTTTTTTTTTTTTTTTTTTATTTTTTTTTTTTATAGTTGGGGAATGCATTTACGCATACCACCTGTACCCCCAGGTGGTTATGTGGGGCTCACCGACTAGAAGAGCCGGTACTACCCACTAAACCCCAACTTTCCCCTCCCCTCCGCCTTAGTGGGGCGCCGCGGGATCGCTTACGCATAACTACCGTGACGCCCCGGCGGCAGGCCTTACGGCCACCTAACCAATGGGGCTGCTCCATAGTCCACTCTGCTAAATCAGAGAAGTACCCGGAGCAGCCCCATTAAACCTTCCCGCCCACCGAAGTGGGCACCCCTCAATCGGCTGCAGAGGACAGGGAGAGCGGCAACGACACACCGACACTCCTCTTCCCCTGCAGCCCCACCGCGTCTGCCACCTAAGAACGACGAGACGACTGATGGAGAACGACGCACCGAAATACCGGCACTCCTCTCCCACCGCGGCCTTCCCCTCTACCGGTTACGGGCCTGTTTTCACAGTCCCGCAACCGGTCCCCACCCTCCGGTCGCGAGACCGCCGAAGAGGCCCCGCTCCCGGTGGCCGCAACTCCGGAAGCCGAAGCCTCAACGGAGAGCAGCCCCGTCCTGCTTTGGTCCGCGCCGGATTTCTCCGGTACCACCCGCCCTGCACAAAGCGGGTGGCGTTCCCCGATCCGCCACCTGGGGACGCGCCCGGTAGGAGTTGGCTCTCCCCCGGGACTTAGCATGACCCTTGTTTTAGTCTACACAACCTATTAAAATTAAACTATACAGCGTTTAAGTGCTGGAAAATATACTATATAGTACAATTATATATGTACACTAGCGACTCACCCTCGCTTCGCTCGGGTTCGTCCCTCGGTACGTTTTCATTTTTTAAGAGGAACCCTAATTCTTTTTCTAAAATTAAGGTAGCCTAAGTTACTCCTTATAAAACCAGCTAGCTATCTAAGTACCGGTGGTAAGACTCTGTCAAGCCCGAGGAGTCCGACTAGATGGGACCACCCTCTTATCTTTTTCTTCCGCCAAGCAACAATGATTGCATTGTTGTGTTCCGGTTTGAAGGATAAGGTAGCTAGCGCAATTACAGGCAAGAAGCATATCATCTTAGTCCTCACAGTGGTAACGTACCGGCGGTTCTGCAGTTTTGTTCCGTAAAACCTAAGTGCATGAACCGTAGGTGTTATGGGCGACAGGTATCGCTTTCCATTAGGTGGGCTGTCTGCTCGGTTATCCCTGAGTACCATAAAAAAGCCAGTAAAAGTCCCGTGAATATCGGTCCAGCCGTTTCGAAGATTAGCCGTTATCACCGACTTCGAAAAAATCTGATTAAGTATCAATTCTAAATGGAAATCCCCGTTTAGTTATTTTTTACTTTTCAGTGCCTGGAAGTCGGTTTTTTTTTATATAAAGTTTTTTCTATGTACAGATTCGACTTCAACAGTTTTATTATATTATAGATAGATAGAAGATATATTAACTTAGAGTATGCAGTAAACAATAAATTAGGCTTATTAAATTAAAATAATTTCTTATTTGTTTCACTAATTATTTTTCTAATTATAATTAAATATAAAAGAATTGCATTATACAGACTTTTCACAGTTAGCATTAAAATATATAAATGTTTTAAAAAATAAAAACCGTAAAATTGCGTGATAAAAAGAACTTTACCATTGGTTAGTGCCAACAATATTTAGTTGTTAACTTGCTAACTTAACAGTTAAAGTGATCCATTAATTTTTATTATTTAAAAAAAATTCTATATTATAATAAAACTGTGTACATAGAAAAAATGCTAAAAACCAAGCCAGGTGCATCAGAAGAGAAATAGAACAAATGCATTTTTTTTTAAATTCTTTTGTTTCTCTGTCTGTTTGTACGGGCTAATCTCCGAAACTGTTCGACCGATTTAAACAAATTTTTGTATGGTGATACCTTATGTCCTCGGTCAATATTTTAAATACTTTTCATTTCGGAAAATTAAAAAGTTCCCGTGGGATAGTTAAAAAACTATAATAACTTATACAGATTAGTACACAAACACTACTGATTGGATTTTAATGAAATTTTACAATAATATTGTTCATACGTCAGAATAACAAATAGGCTACCTATTATCCTGAAAAAATGTACACATCCCGTGGGATAGATTTGTATTTGTTGTGTAGAGGCGAACCCGAGCGAAGCGAGGGTGAACCGCTAGTTATATATAGATATCTATCAATCCTAAATTTAAATAAAAATATAATAGTTAAATAGTTTATCATTTAGCTTAACCGAAATACCTGACCGAACACCTGCTACACCGTCATTTTAATCCCGTGAGCTATAAATGTGTACTAAGGAAATGTATGATGTAAGTATTTTCGTTCTGACCTATTTTTATATTTTAATTCCCTTTTGTCATGACTGGGACTTTGTAATCAATGACAAAGGAAGGCTTTAAATAGAAATAGAATCCATATTGAGATGAAACATATCTGTTATTTATATAATTTGGGTCATACTTACAGCGTGGGGCAGTCATGAAGTGCAAGGAAAAATCTTTTGGCGTACCTCTTTTTTTAGTTTACCACTGAACCAAAAAAATGAGTTTGTTAATTTTACGTAAAAAAATGAATTTAGAAGAGCTCTGTTTTTGATGAAATCGAATTTAGAAATTTCTGTTGGGGGTTCACCCTCTCATGGATTTGGCTCTAAATGTAAATGTAAGAAATACATACATATAATACAAAGTACTTACACGGAAACCGCCGGGAATAAAAAGTAGCCATGTCATTTTCCTGCTCATAAACAATCTCTAATTTTAATTTAATTTGGTGTCAAAAGTAAAATTCAACAAACTCTTTCTCATAATAATAAAAATAATAATGACCTCCCGACCGACTTCGGCCACGGCGGCCAGTCTCATTGAGACTAGCCATCTGCGCTGGAGATATTATAGTGCACAAGTATACGCGCAGCCACAAGTGCACTCTCTATTTCTGTCACACTTGTGCTCTGGTGGGACCACTACTCGACATGACATATGTAACAACGCCAACTTCCCACCTCCGTACTGTTACTGAGACTTATTAAATATAAAGACTCAATAACTAAACTTGGCCTGACCCGGGTCTCGAACCCAGGACCTCTCGATGTGCAGCTGTACTTGCGAGCCACTACATCACCGAGGCAGTTAATCTCATTATAATATTAGATACCTAAATGACGATAAGGAACATACATACATATGTATATAAAAATATGTTAATTCAATTCAATTATTCTGATTTCTATAACCATGGCAACTTGAAATGTAACAAATTCGCCTTGACGACGCCAATATCGAAGAATCAAGGAATCGATGGTTGTTATATAGATGGCAAATAAAAACAGGCCTTACATTTTATTCTTCTCTTATAGTATTAAATTTTATATGTTCTAAGAAGCTTTAATCATAATAATAAATACACTTTGCTCTAATTTCTTTGGTAAATTGTTTCGTTTAAGTAGTTTAATCGAAAGTTAGTGGTAACATTAAGATTACTAGAAGCATAACATAAAGAATTTTTAAAAGTAAATATTATTATTGTACTAAATCATCCCGATAGGTAATGATACAAGTTAATAAGAAATTATAATTGATGTTCCTGTCTAGGTGGTCTGTAAAAAGTTAATGAACTCCAGCCGCCGCGTTTGTAGGGTTTTTCTTATTCAAAATGACTGTGGGAGTGAGGTAGACCCATGTATAATAATGTGTTGAAACAGTAATGTCTTTTATTTGTAGACACGATTGTTAGCTCCTTTTATAGATAGAAAATTTACCCGGAAGTTTGGCAGCTTAAGTTATAATACGAAATTCTTGCTTAAAATAAATGCACATATTACTTTTTTTAATAATGCGTATTTCAAGGTGATTAGTGGTGAATATACGTTTATTAAACCTGAACAAATAACTACTAATATGGCAATTGTTAATATTTGTTTTTAGGGATATTCGAACCCGTGTCCTCCGGCATAGATACCTGTTTTATTTACCACGCGGCTTTTTTAAATTAACTGTCGCATTAAGTCTATCGACCGTGGTAGCTACTTAATAACTCCAATTGTATTGATTATGGGTAATGACGAGCAAATAACGATACACAGTATGTGACCCGCGTTAGTAAGTTCAAGGATCCTTCAAACGTATACATAGGCTGTAATAATCCATGGGTACCTCGGTGGTGTAATGGCTAGCATGTACGGCTGCACATCCGAATGTCGTGGGTTCTAGTTCCAGGTAATAGCCCGGAGTTGGAAATTTGGCGGTGTTTTACCCCCATGCCTTGGAGAGTACGTAAAGCTGTTGGTCCTGCGCCTTAATTCTCACTGATCGTGTCAAGTGTCAAGTAGTCATCCCACCGGAGTATGAGAGAGACAGGAATAGAGAGTGCACTTGTGTCTGCGCATACACTTGTGCACTATAATATCTCCTGCGCAGTTGGCTAGTCACAATAAGATTGACCGCCGGCTTAACGTGCTCTCCGAGGCACGGGGGTGATACACCGCCAACTTCCCAACTCCGGGCTGTTACTGAGGCTTACTATACAGACAGGAATCAATAACTAAACTTGGCCCGACCCGGGATTAGAACCCAGGTTCTCAGGATATGCAGCCGTACATGCTAGCCACTACACCACCTAGGTAGTTATTATGTCTGGTATATGTATAGATGTGTGTTACTCTTTTACGCAAAAACTACCGAATGGATTTTAATGAAACTTTACAACAATAACTTAACTATCCCGGAAAAATGTACGGTTCCCGTGCTATAGATTTGTTCTTGTTTTTCAGTTCAGCCAGTTTAGTTATATTTCTTAACATAATATTAAATTAGAGATAACAAACAAAATTAAAAATGTAATAAAATAAAATAAATCTATTGCACATCCAATAAATATGTAACAATAGCGTTTCTTATAGTCTTTATGTCAAAAAGCCAGCTTTTAAGATTGTTGTGTAGGTGTGTAGATTATATTTTATTGTAATGATGACACAAACTTTCGTGTTTACGTTGGTAGTTTAAACCGGCCATTATAACCGTCAAATGTTTTTGTGAGTTGCACCTGCTTTTATGACGGCGTAATCAACAACAGATTGCTACATTAAGTAATGAAATGCATATCTCACTTTTTTTAAATTATTCATAGTCATTACAAAGCTTTAAACCGTAGCGTAGCTTATTTATAGACTGGTCGTTAAATTTTCTCGGAAATACGGAATACTGATGTTTTGTGATATTATTTGTAATGAATTTCGTCACAAATCTTAAGTCTGATTGTTATCCCATCGAGTTGTCCTAATATACATTTACAAACTATAATACTATTATTTATTTTTAATTATCATCTTGATGTCATGTCAGTTGGATTTGCCGGCGTTAGTGAATGAATAAAATTAGTATTATTTCTTATGATTTATGAACACTAAAGCCCAAAATTGACCGACTAATGTATTAAACTGCTTTATTGGTAATGGGCGATAGAGGTTGTTGGTGTGTTTGTGAACGAGGTGAATTTATCATTAGGAAAAATATTAAATATTTAGATGACTAATTCGTTGCATTAACTTAATTTTCTATTATAATTTATACGAATGTATTTCGTCTATTAAATGAGATCACTTAACCGATTTAAAATAGAAAATAGTTTTATTAAAAAAGAATATTTCCGGAAACATTACATGAGATAATGTGTAATCCTTTGACTAAATTTAACAGTAGTCAAACAAAACGAAAATGCTCTGAAATTTACATCATCTAACTGCTAGTATTTAATTAACTCAAGTACCTAATAGTTAACTAGAACTTGTGGTTCGACCCCATCTACGATACTCTCCGCTAACTGAACGCTTAACTTTTACTAAGAAACTTGTGGCCTTGTTTTACCTAGCTTCATTAACTTTGCCAAGGCTCGAAAGATTTGTAATCGTAGTTAAAGTAAAAACAATGGGTGCAACTTTTGTCCAGTGTTCCGTAATATGATATTATGTTTCTATATGCAGCTTATAGTACCTTGTTTTCATGTTTTTCACCGATTTCAAAAAAAAGGAGGTACTCATTTAGGTTGCTTTTTTTTGTGTTTGTAACGAGTATGTATCGATTCACAATTGGCTATAGTCTTGACAGTTGCGAATTGATTTTTATTTTTTTTTATAAAATAACAATACCTCGAGAATATAAATTATATGTATTCAAAATATATGTATTAAGTTTTAAACGTGGTTTATTTTTTATTCACAATAATTTTTAGCTCACGACCTAAAAAAATTTGCGAATCAATTAAAATACACCAAATTATAACTGTTAACGTGTAATTTATGAGGGAAATTATTAGATTATTATGTACCGTGGAATGATCAATTATATTAAAGCCTTAGAGCAAAGTTTTATTAAAATATGTTCAGTTGTACTGAAAAGACAGGATAATATGCCATCATTCATGCTTGACAACTATGTAAAAGCTGACAATTTTATTATTAGCCATCATTATTATTGCTACGTCTTTCTTCGAGCTTATTATTGTCATTATTTTAACTTGGATTAAAAGTTAAGTATTACTGTCCAGTTACAAATAGAAAATAAAATATCCACAAAGATGTAACAAAATATTGAATTTCAAGTAACAATTAAGTACGTGAATGGGATTCTTGGAATTTAGAAGTTATTAATATAAATATTTTCTTCAAAATTTATTTCCTGTTTCTCTCTTAGTTACTTTGGAAGCCACGAAATGAAATTACAAAACATTAAACAATAATATTTTGAAATACCGAATATCTAACCATATTTTAAGGTAAAAAGTTATATGAACGACATTAATGAAATTTAACCAATTTTTTGAAGTGAAACTTCTTTAGTATCGTTGTGATTTGAAACTCAATAAAATGAAAATGGGACTCTAAAAAGAGATAAACACATAAATATATAGGACTAAGCAGGCGAGAGAATGAGATAGAATGCATTGCCATGTTGCCATGGTAACTGTTGTTATTGTTTGACAAATATATAATATTATATTCTTTCCATCTATGATATTCTATAAATATATCATTGTAATATGTCCAATATGCCTTATTTAATTATTGATTTGTTTTAATTTAATTGCGATATTTGCCAAAGAAGTTTTACTTCAACCGCGCGTAAAGGTAACTCGCACCCATTTTTTAAATGATTTTCTATCTGTAGTATCGTATCTAAAGTTGCAACCGAAGAATACTCAGATACCAAAAGGTACTGTAGGTAGTTTGATATGGTGCCTGTATCGCATACAGGACGAACTCTTTTTTTTTCTTTATTTTATTTTACTTTTTATACTTATAGTTTCATTTTCAGTAGAACGATTATTTTGTTTTATGTTATGAATCAATACATATAATAGAATTCTAAAACGAATCTGTACATTAATTTTTTTTTGAAAAACCCATTGAAATAGTCATTATTATCGATATACTCATAGTTTTTAAATTTTTTGTCTGTGTGTCTGTCTGGGAACGCATCACGAGAAAACCACTGGACAGATTTTGATGAAATTTAGTATGATGATGGCTGGTTATCCAGGTCAACATATAGGATACTTTTTACTGCGAGAAAACATTTCATTTGTGAGAAATAAATACTAAACATTAAAACTTAACTAAGGACGAACCCGAGCGGAGCGAGGATGAGTCGCTAGTAGATTATAATTAATTGATCTTTGGACTAAATTACAATTTCGCATAATTAAGATACTTTATATATTACATTGTCTTCGTATTGCAATAAATAAAATAGAAATATAATTTATTTTTTACTCTACCAATTTTACTATTTTAACATTCATATTGGGGATTTTTTTTTTTTTTTTTTTTCTCTTTATTTAAAGGACTTGTTCACAAAAAAGAAACATGTCGTCCTGTACAGACTTCTTACATGCTACATAACAAATTTTAAATCCTTAACACTACTAACATAATTATGTATTAATGGATAGAACTATAACCGATAATGCGAGTTTTCTTTTTTTTTTTTTTTTTTAAACATTTATACTAGGAATCTATACATACTTATACATTTATCTTTTATTTAAACCTAACTTCACTAATTTGTACACACTTTTAGCAGAACTTGAATGAGGACATGTCAACATACTATTGCAAATTCCAATATTCAAGCTATTTTGAGCAAATATATGATTTCTAAACGATTCATTCCGAACACATTCCATCAAAATGTGATAAACATCTTCATTTTTTCCACACACTACACACAAAGGAGATGCAACTTTTTTCATCATAAATGCAAAATAGTTAAGGGGAATGTGTCCAGAACGAATTCTAAAAGCTAATATTAAGGTGGGTCTATCTAAATTACAGGATTCAAACCAAGGAGAGTGAAAGGGTACAGGCTGAATAGTCCTATACCAAATCCCCTTGTTCTGAGAAGTCTTCTCAAAATTTTGAACCCACAACTTATAAATATGTTCTTTTAATATAGGTAACAGATCATAATAAAAAGGCACTATGCTTAGGGGTACTCCATCAGATCCTGCCTCCCTTGCAAGGCGATCTACAAGCTCATTCCCCGGAACTCCTACATGAGACGGAATCCATTGGAATATTACTTTTTTATTAGACATTTCTAAATTGAGAATTGTTTTCAATATTTTGTAGGCTATCGGAACTCCTCGAAAATTCGAGGTGCACCGAGCCACGTGTTGGAGCGCACTTCTGGCGTCTGTTAATATAACAAATTTATTATGACTAATATTATTTACATAAGAAAGTGCCTCCGCAATAGCGAACAATTCAATGTACATAATGGAAACGTTGGTTTCAATTTTTAACTTAAACGTAGTACCTAACTGTGGATCTAATATAGCTGCTCCAAAACCATTATCTCCTTTCGATCCATCAGTATAAATTTTATAACAATCAGAGTATTTTTTGTGTATCATTTCTAAGCATTTGTATCTTAAATTAAAAACCTCTATATCTTTTTTTGATTCTGTGACATTTTCAATGAAACAGCATATATTATTTTCTAAATTAATGTTTTGAACCCACGTATTGAGACTAAACATTTCTAATTTTTTCGAAGAATGGATGGGGAAAGATTTTAAAAGAATATATACATTAATCAACAAAGGTTTCTTTTTAGCCTTCCAATAGCTAGATCTAATGCTTTGAGAATATAATTGACTGACTAGTTCAATATTTCTATTGTTCCGAAAAACTCGACTTCTTAACCAAAACTTCCCTGCTAGAAATAACCTACGCAGACAAAGTGGATGTAAATGGAGTTCGTTTTCCATAACATGCACTGGAGTCGTTTTGATAAACCCACCAATAATACGCATGCAATGATTTTGGACTTTATCAAGTTTGTATAAATTCCTATTAGAACTTGTGTCATAAAGAAAGCTCGCATAATCCATACGACTACGTATCATAGAAATATACAACCTTCTTAGATGTTTAGGGTGCATACCCCAGTCTGATCCTGCCAAAATTTTAAACATATTTAAACATTTTTGTGTTTTATCTAAAGTTTTATTTATATGCTTAGTCCATTTAAGATTCTTGTCCAACTAAAGACCTAAGTATTGGACATCCTCAACTGGTTGTATCTTACTTCCTTTAAGTTTTATGTCAATATTTATAGGTAATTTATTCTTTCCCTTCCTAAATAAACAAATTTTAGTCTTTTTTTCAGAAACTTCTAAACCCAGAGCCTCTACCAAATTGTTAAATTTATCTAGTGCTAATTGTAACTGTAACGACCCTTCTTCTACTGACTTAAACGAACCATATAATACAAAATCATCTGCGTATTGAGATATAGAAACATTTTCTATCCCCTGACATATATACATTGTTACTACGTTAAACAGGAGTGGCGATAAAGGGTCTCCTTGTGCTAACCCACGGCCTGTTACTCTTGATATACTGTAATTACCTGAGGAATGTATACTTAATTCTCTAGACCTCATAAATTCCCACAAATAGATACAAATAATTGATCCTACTCCAACATTGTCTAATGTTTTCAATAAAATAGTAATATCAACGTTGTTATATGCGCTCTCAATATCTACAAAACACCCTAAAGTAAACATATTGTTCCCAAATCCTAATTGAATGTGTGATACTAATCTCGTCAAACTATCCAAACAAGAGTGAGCTTTTCTAAACCCAACAGTATTTTTAGAAAAGCAATTTGAGTTTTCAAAAAACCATTCTAGTCGGTGTTTTAAAATTGTATGAAAGATCTTACAAGGGCAAGACAGTAGAGCAATAGGTCTTATATCCAGAGACGATTGAGAAAGGCTACCAGACTTCGGTATAGGGATGATTGAAGTTTTTCTCCATTGAGTTGGCACATATCCAGAAGCCAGAATCTTATTATATATCTGAATTAGTATCTCTTTCCCATTAACAGGAAGGTATTTTATCATAGAAAAGGAAATGGAATCATCGCCAGGAGCTGTATCTTTGTTTTTTATAGCACGATTGAGTTCTTGTAGAGTTATAATGCTTTCAAGGGCTTGATTACTCGAATTAAAAGGAGGCCTATCTGGCGAAACATAATCTGGGGATAAATTACGTAAAAATTTATTTGCAATAGCTTCATCAATATTAGCCTTTGGTAGACGGTATCCTTTCAACCATCGCATTCGGCGGCACATTTCACTAAGGGACACAATTTCATTAATACTACTACAGAACTTTCTCCAAGCTTCTCTTTTAGCTTTACGAATAGTTCTCCGTGCAGAAGCAATTTTCGCTTGAAGGTTGTTCAAATTATGAGGCGTAGGGTTTTTCCTAAAGATTGCTAAAGCCAGTCTCCGTTCCGCTATTGAGCGAGAGATATCCACATTCCAATATGATTTAGGAACAAATTTTTTAAGTCGTAATGGATCTTGACAAATGATAACTGGGGGAATATATATATTAGCAGCAGTATTAATAGCGTCAACAAATTGATTATACGCCTTCTGAGGATTGGCTGCCAATATCAAAATTGAGAAGATGCTTTGAAGAAAACTAGTATAACCATTCCAATTGGCTTTTTTAAAATTCCTCTTTTTAACGAAGCTAGGACTGTGATTATTATTACATAAGGAATATTTTATAATGAGATGATCACTCCCTAACGTTTCATTTGATGTTGCCCAAGTAAACTTTAATGCAATATCACTTGTTACAAATGTAATGTCGGGAGAAGATTTTTGAAGATTGCCATTGACCAATTTAATTCTAGTAGGAGTTCCGTCATTCAGAGTTATATAATTTTTATCTAGCAATACATCAAAAAGCTGACTACCCCTGATATCTGTCTTGTATGACCAATTCGAATGGTGAGCATTAAAATCTCCAGCAATCAAAGTTTTATTGTTATAAATGCCAAAAATATAATCCCAATCACTTGTTGTAGTCTGCACGGACGACGGACAGTAGATAGCTATGATATTTTCTATTTGAAAACAATTCAGTAATTTTAAATGTATAAGTTGTATTCCAGGATTTGTACAATTTATTTTAGATAATTGACATTTAATGGAGACATGCACTATAATTGCTACACCACCATATCCGTCGTCCCTATCCTCGCGAAATATATTATAGCCAAACATCCTAAACGCAACATTAGAATTTAACCACGTTTCACTTAACACCGCAATATGAATTTTCTCCTGACATAAAAATAGTTCCAACTCAGCTAATTTAGGACGTATACTTTGACAGTTCCATTGGATTATATTAACCGAGCGTAAAAAATCATTATCCATTTTGAAATAGATTTTTGAAGTTAGACCACTCTGATATATATTCTACAAATGAATCCATAAACCAGTAATACAAAACCTTTACACAACACTTAAGCTTTTTAGTAAAATTAATTTTTTTCATAAAAATTATGTCCTTAATTTTTTTAATTAATTGCTGCACATCAAATTTATTAAATTTCTCTCTTTGTTGGGCATCTTCTCTCTCCTGTAGCTCTAAATCGTCATCAGAATCTAATTCTAAAATGTATTCCTCTTCAGATTGAACCTTTTCTTGGTCTTTTCTTGCTTTCTTCTTTTTTGTTTTAAGTACCGATGTATTAGAATTTATGATTGTATCTTGCTCCCTGTACACTTCGGCTGTAGTTTTTAAAACCTCTGCGTATGTTATATTGTTATCTGATTGAGTTGTCATAAGTAGGTTTTCCTGAGGAGTTTCCTCTTGATGTCTTTCATACTGAGGTGAAGGTTGCACGTACATTGTCAGAGCCCTTTTATATGTACAGTTGTATTCTGCCATCAATTCCCTTATTTTCTTTTCTTTTATATAAACAGGACAAACTTTTGCCAATGCCATGTGTTTACCTTTACAGTTCACACATTTGAAAGCTGTTGTTTCGCAATTATTATGAAATTTCCCACACTTAGGGCAAATGATTTTATTTTGTGAGCATTCCTTATAATTATGACCAAATCGCCAGCACCTAGAACATTGCGTAACGGGGAAAACGAAAGGGTCTACTTTTATCCGTGTGCCATAAGTATAAATGTATGACGGCAAGGACGAGCCCTTAAAACATACCCTTACACATTCACTATCTTCGAATCCACCATTGTCAAAATTCCGCCGCTTTAGGCGTTTTACATTTAATATCGGAATAGTGCTAGTTAAATCTTGCAGAATTTCGGATTCAGTCATTTCTAAATCTATGTCCCTAATTACTCCATAGGAAATGCCAACTTCAAAGGTCTTTTGACATCGATATTCTTTGTCAATGAAGTATTTGCACTGCATTAGCTTCTCTGCACTTTCGTTTTTGCTGAACTTTAGAATCACTTTATAGGCATTAATATACCTCACTCTAATAATATCCAATATATTTTCCTGCTTGAGGATACGGGCCAACCCTATTTGCTTAGGTAACTTCTCCTTTGTCGATGTCATACTTATCTCAATTTGTTCCTCTGGTACTCTAGTCATATCATCATCCGAAGCACTGCGTGCCACTACTTTACCTCTTCTCCCAACTTCTGTCCAAACTTCTTCCTCGTCTACCTCCCGAATTCTCTTCTCTGCTCGACTACTTTCCGTCCTCTCAAAAAATAATAACGAATTGTCGTCATTACAGTTAATCTCCGCCCGCTCTTCTAAAAAATCAATTACTTCACTTTCTCGGTCCATATCTAACGAGTTTATATCGCTATCCATATCCGACGAGTAAACAATTCATCGCAATTTATATAATAACAAATACGCGTACGCTTAAACAAAACCGGTTCTAAACGACCGCCAACAGCAAGCGAACGCAAGCAACTGATATTGGGGATTTACAGTGTAAATTTACATGAAGACTTCTTTTGTCGATTTACCTATTTATATATGTGCTAATTGCTATATTATGTGCTAATGTGAGTGGAGTCGTGGGTTAAAACTAGTTTCTAAAACACTTTGAAAAATATTCGTATATATAAAATAAATATTCCTAGTGATTATACTTCGAATGTTCTAATGTTTGCCACAAAAACCAAGTAACAAACAAGGCTGAAGTTAAGAAATTCTAGTTAACAGGATAACAAAATGGCTATGTATCCGCGAAGTTACGAGAGCAATGTTTCTTTATACGCAAGAAAATCTTTAATTATGAGGGTCGCGTCGACAGAACTTGGATTTGAGTTACGCCAACATTTGTACCTTGGTCTATTCTGTTATACACTGATTAGGGCTTTGCGACACTGGCTCATTAGTCGGTTGTAAGTATTTATTTTGTTTCAACAATATTGTACGTTAATAAGAAAAAAATTAAGTACCCAGTAAACATTCTTTTGTTAACTATACATGTACTTTGCCAGTTGTGAATTGCGAGTATAATTATGTTATTCATATAAGATCCGTAAGCTAAGTTATTAATTATAATAACTTCAGAGCGACGTATTCTTAACGAAACTCAAATATACACTAACACTTTAATAGTTATTCGCCTCAAGCGATATTCGAACCTGCAATCTACACAATATACTACTTATCCTTATACCTAATAATTATTGTTGCAGTTACTGATATATGTATGTACATAAAGAAAACTTGTAAGTAAATATAAGTAAAACCAAAAAATAAAAGTTCGTAAAAAGGAGCCAATTTGTACGTGAAACGATATTTTATTAGTGTCACTCAATCAGCTAGTAATTCTGTCACGCTGTGAGCCGTAATGAGGGTGACAATGGACACAGTCTGGAAGCTTTTGCGCCCCACTCAATAAATTAATGAGTCCATAAATATTATAATGTCCCTTGTACAGTCTCCTACTCGACTTATTATTTATCCTTAAAATAATAAGACCTATGTTATTTTAAAGCAGATACCAAACTACAAAGAAATGTTTATATTTTCATAAAAAATGAATAACCGAAAAGAAAAGTTTGTCTTTTTGTTTGTACCTACCTGCTAATCTCTAAAATCATTCAATTGTTTAAAGTAATATTAGTTACTTTTTATGTCAGGAAAAGGGAAGGATAGGCGATGGAATATGTAAGGACCCATCCTTAGATAAAATGGATTAAACCTGCATATAACTATTAATTAGTGTTGTATATTAGCTAATTACTTATTTCCTGCAGTTCCATGCATATTTTTAGTTTGCAGCAAATAAAGGTATTTGCTCGTTGAGTATAATCTAGGTATTTCATTTCCTTGTCATTGAAATTTCTGCTTTTAACTTTGAAATTATCCGTATAGCAAATAATATCTTGGGTGATAATTGAAAAAACATACAATTGCAACAATTTTATAAACTATTGATATTTGTTGTAACCCAAACAAGCATTCCTAATCCATGCATCCGATTGCTATGAAATGATTAGTAATATGTATATCCGTGAAGGTTTCTTACATATTTTTATTTGTATTCTAATATAAATAATATATGTATCAACACACGACCGGTAGTGTGTAAATAGTATCGGACAATTTCAGTCATTGGTCTGAATTCAACAGATACAATCACTATAATTCGTGTTGTAGGTTCATACAAATACACTATATCTGGACAAAATCAGGGCGATTCGCGAGCTTAAATTAGATTCAAAAATATTATATGTATAATTAAATTCAACGTACTGAAATACTAAACAAGTTATTAGCTAGGCTGATTATTATTAGTAAGGTTCATTCCTAAATATCATTTCTTAAATGTTCATTATCTAGGTACGAGTATATAAGCTAGTGACTGAATATTATAAAAGATAAATAATTGTTTTCTTTGTACAAATATATTTTTAATTTGATTGTTGTATTTTATCTGGTGTCTGAAAATCAAATATACAATTAAATTACATTTCAATACTTACTGAAAATTTTATAATAATAATGTAGTTCAATATTTGTTATTCAAAGGAATCAATACATATATTATATGTATACATATATTTAGTATAAATTATACTTAGACAAGGACAACCCAAACTTTCCACTGGCTAATGTAAGTTTAGCATGTCTGCAGTAGCTCAGGTGAAAACGTAATATAAATGAAAAACAGATATTACTAGAGTTTCTATTACTTACATAAAACAAAATTTATATAATCAGTCTTTCAAACTAAACGTTCATTGTTCCTGTGATACATGATGTATTACAAAGACAATCTCTTTAAAACTAAAATAAATACTAGCAAAATTTCATAATGATGTAAATATAAATGATTTTAATTGTTGTCCCTTTACCGGATAGATAAAATTTAAGTTGATGAATAAAATTATCAATAAATTATATAAATAAATATGTTGGGACATTAACACACAGCATAATCAAGTTCCATGGTAAGCTACGAGGTTTGTATTATGGATACCAGATAGTTGATACACTACACATTTACAACTTTAAATACATACAAATATAAACACCCATGACTAGAGTACAAACATTTGTGCTCATCACACAAACGAATGCCCCCAGAGGGATTCAAACCTGCGACCGCAAACAAACATACTGAACTAAACGTGTCGTCAATATTATAATAAGAGGAAGTGCTTAAATTGTGTGTATTTTTATGTATAATATTTTTCATGTATAAAAATGAATCTTAGTTACCGAAATATGCTACAAAAGATAAATGAATAGACCTTAAAAAGCCCACTCATTTGAAGTTGAATTTGAAGAAAACAAAATGCTCTAAGGAAGAACTGTGTATTTTTAATAAATTTTCATATTAATTTTGAAGTTGATTTAATTACCTATCGTTTTATAAAATTATTGTTATAAACCTTTTGTTACAATTTGTGAATACTTGATTTATTTATAAATTAAATTGTGTGTATTTAAAAACAGTTTATATTTTTTTGAAAAGATGACAATGTATGCATTTTAAATTCAAAAATAAATTAGTTGCAGTCAAACTTTGTTAAAGTTTTGCTTTTCGTTAGCAATAGCTGGCCAACTCTAGGGGAAGTACCCCACAGAATATAAACGTAAAGTAACAGTAGCCATAATGTTGGCTTTCGTTCAGTGAGAACGCCGGAGGCGCAATCAACCCTCCCCTACCTACATATCTCCTACCGCCTCTTTCCTCCTCAAATGATAACGAGTCATGCTCCTAGCAAGCGTACATGCGCTACGGTTTTAGCTTATCGGACAATCTTTATACTTATTTGCAACCAATATAGTAAAAAAATTTTTTTACTATATAAATAGGCTTACTTATAAATATTACTTGGTACTTACCGCTCGAGTAGCTATATATATTGTAAAGCGTCTCTAGGAGCCTAACAGTAATAGTACTTTCTTAGATTTATGCGATTATTTGATATCCATACTAACATTATAAATGTGTATAGTGTGTTTGTTTGTTTGATTGATTGATTGTTTGTTTGTCCATCTTTCACGTTGAAACGGATAAACGGATTGGCATGATTTTTTGTGTGGATATAGTTGGAGGGCTGGAGAGTGACAAAGACATACTTTTTACCGCGGGAAATTATTTCATTCCCACGAGAAAACACGTTATAATACAACCTAAAAAATTATTTATGATCAGAATTACTTAAAACTTAGTATTAATGCTCTTCAGTACAATTAAATAAATACTGAGTTTTAGCATTTTTCACAATTCATTCCATAAGGGGTAAAATAGGGGATCAATTTTAATACGAGCAAAGCCGCGGGTTTTGCTAGTTTTAAAATAAAACTATCATTTCAGACTTTTTCGTGGATTTATTTTTATTTTTAGTTCCCGACATATTGAATGCTATGTGCTGTCTTTAACAACTATACGAGTATAATAAAAATTAATCTATGTATTACTCCAGATCGTAGCCCACCTGTATACTAAATGTAATGAAAATCCGTTATTTAAGTAAGCAAAGGAGGAAGTAGTAACAAGTACCTATCCACAAATACAAACATTCCTATTTATAATAGTAGATAGATTTTTGAAATAGTTAAATATTATGATAAATATAATTACAGTGAGTGGGGAACATCGCCTTTGTGTTAAGAAAACACAGCGTCGCACCATACCCCAATTCATTAAGCAGAACATTCTGTCCGTACGTTTGTATTGTATTGTAACGATATTAACGACACCACAAGCTGAGATAATAGCTGCCAATTTTTGTTTCACATCTCTTATCCATTTCCTAATTTGTACAGGGAAAAGGTAAAAAAGCAATTTTAATTTGTTTTTGAGCTTTTACTGTGCTTCTTTGTGACATTTTGTAAAATTGTAAAGTTTCTTTTATAATATAAGTTATTTATATATTTTAAATAATAAATTATTGTTGGCCATTTTAATTCCATACCATATTTACTAATTGTTATATATAGTGTATTTAATAACAGTAAATACTCGTTTTATACAAAAAAAGAAAAAAACTATTTATTAAGAGAACTATTCTCAGCGGTAGTCTTACAATAAAATAAAATAAAAATCCCGTCTCTACTATTGCAAGTTGCGAATTCTTGTTCATCTATGTTATCTTTTATTATAGCTAGCTGTAGTTTTTATCTTGGTATGTATCTATGTGATATCCGTCCTCCAGAATACCTATAAAATCTATGATTTTAATCTTTGCGGCCACGAGCATATGTGTCCATATTATGAAAAATAATAATATGCGAATGCATAAAACAGTTATTTGGATTTTGTATTGTACCTGTACTTAAAAAATTGCCAAATTATATTCCTATCAGCTTTTCCCTGAAGTTCGGTCTCGCGTAGTTTATTTTTATTCGCGTAGTTTATGTTTATTTCTAGTCTGGAATCTGGACAATTATTGTATCCTCCCATCTATTATAATATTAATCGCCAAAGCAGAATTTAGTATTGAAATATTATGAATAAAGTATCATGTATAACTTTAAATATTAATATTAAGGTAATTACATAATGAAACAAAACCACCAAAAGAACAAGTCATTAGTAAAATGATGAAATAAAGTGGTAGAGTGTTCGTACTTTGAAAAGCCCTACAGTTCATTAAATTTATTCATAGTTCAACAATAGTTTCAAGCGTTATTTTAGTTAACCAAATAACATGAGTGTTTTCTCTAGAGAATTATTAAATTATCTACTTGTAGGTTACAATTACTGAAGTACACCAACTCGCCACCCTCATCTCGACTAATGAATATTAATGGAAGATATATTACCTTTCACACCTGTCCGGATAGCGGCTAAGTTATTTGATATTTATTTCGCTTGAGACACGTGGATTTATTGCAGTTTTAGTGTAACTTGTGCGATATTTTTCATCTTAAATGTTAACAATATAATATCTTTTTCAATAGTAAAAATATACGACAACTAAAAAACACATTAAAATAATATATATTTCTCTTTATTTTTTATGTTGGACCCCTCGAGTATGGTTTATTTTAAAACAAAATTAATTAGCATTCAAATAGGAGAGTATAAAAACATACACTTCAAAGAAAAAGTCCATATTTTAAATTGGTCATAAAAATAATAAGACCATATAATACTAGCTTTTTCCCGCGGTTTCACTCGTATAGTTTTTTTATATCTATATATAAACAGGTAAAGACATACCAGTTAAATACCTTTTTCTCCTCTGTATGTTAGCCGATAATTTTTTTTTTGTTTTGCGCCTATTGACGAGCTTTAGTGTTATCAATGATGATTATGGTTGAAATGGTGAGCACTCGTTTATATATAATTGCTTTGCATCTAAGTTTGATACCTCCGCCCCTAATTTTCATCCCTATGCGGATGTACCTAAACTTTGACTCGTCGTAATTTTTAATCAAAAATAATTATTTCAAATTTTAGTCACTGTAATCCTAAAAATAACTGATTCAATTAATCTGTGACTATATACATACATAAATTTATAAAGCTATAGTAGATATTTTATGCAATCAAATTGTGCAAAAAATATTTTTTAAATATAGGAGTCTTATTTTCAGTTATTTATTTAAAACCCTTAAAATGTTATTTAAACAGTTTTAGTTTTAATGTTTTACAGTAATGTTTTAGTACATACATAGATAATTTTTAATATTTTGAAGAGTCGCCTTGTGCCACTTTGATCATAACGATCGTCTAACATTATAGTCGAAGTATTTTTTTCTACGTCCAACGAAGGTCGTGGATTGAATTCTCCTTGGGTCAAATCTAATATATTTAAACAAACAATTCTTGTATATTTATCTGTTTATTTATTTATTTAAATATATGTATATTTATTGATAGCGGCGTTAGCGTACGCGTACGCGTTACCGGCGTTTGGAATGTGGGGGTTTTCGAAAAATCGATCTAGATTAGTCTTATGTCTGGGAAAACGCGTGTTTTCGAGTTTTCACGCAGTTTTATATAGCATTATTACATGCAAAAAATATTCGATAATTTCTTACGCTTGGGCATAATCGTGGTCAAGCGGCCAAGGTGCAAGATTGGCAATCACAGGTGTCGAATTCCGGTCGGATACAATTTTTTTACTTCTTTTTTTTTGTACTTATTCAAGTTTTTAGGTTTTTTTTTCTAAAAATACGAGTATAATGAAAAAGAACTCCAAGCGAAGCTCATTCGCCCAGGTACTACTAATTAATATTGGCCATATAATAACATATTTTTTACTGTCTGGTTGTACATGCAAAGTGCATGTTTTCATTTTGTTTCCATGAAATCCTGGAGACTGTAATCTAATTAGCCGTCATGTGTAGCTGTAAAACATTCTTGAAGTGGCAATTATAATAAAAAAGACAATATATTTTTGAGAGACGTTTGGGTATTTAAAATACAGCATATATTTTGTTTATAGG
Source organism: Argynnis bischoffii washingtonia (assembly GCA_033884665.1). NCBI lineage: Eukaryota > Metazoa > Arthropoda > Insecta > Lepidoptera > Nymphalidae > Argynnis > Argynnis bischoffii. The sequence goes on from CM066625.1 coordinate 5,542,862, forward strand.
TTGAAAGGCGTGCCCCATAAGTCTTTCATAAAAGCTGGCTCTAACTTTTCATTGTTTTGTTTTAGAAACACGATTATAAAATTTCAAAAGTATGTTTTATGACAAATTAATTAATATAGTTTATTATTAATACCAAATAAACTTTTATAACGTAAGTTAAGTTTTACAAAAATGATTTTATTTTGAGAAATTATGTTTTAAGCTTGATTCATAATCGTATATCTCAAGTGTTAAGTTTACACGAAAAATCTACAATAAAACTGAATTAATTTAATCTCTAATATACGTAGATATCTGGTTACAAAACAAATGTACACGTGTATTACTATTTGCTGTAGAGTTCACGGCTGCATGGAACTGTGGCAAGAATGGTAGCTGAATTTCCTCGCTGAATCACAATTAAATATAATTCTAATATTAACTAATTAGAATATTGTAGAAGAAAAACGCTGTGGGATAAGACACATCCCTCTAGCATGGGATAAGGATAAGGAGAAAAATTTCAGGAAAAAACTTTCTTCGTATTTAAAATTATTCTTAACGTCTGTAACTTTTTCTTTTCTTTTCTTTAATTTACAACTTTCGTTTGCTTTTTCTCTATCTATTTTAGCATCAATAGCCTCTGTTTGGATGTCTGTCTGTTCATTTTTAACGGTTCGTCTTTGTAAGTACTGAAATTCTTTTGTTTTTTCATTTTATCTTACACGGAACCCTCAGTGTTGGAGTTCAATTTGCACTTGACCGAATTATTTTTATAGCTGTAACGATTCAACAATTTTGGATAGTAAGGCGTTTGGATACGCCCTTCACTGACACCTTTACTGTCGCTTATGGTAATAATTGCAGGCACAATTTGCCACGGCCATTTTAGAAGATTGAACAATTTATATTTTTCTATTTAAGTGGCGACTTTGGTGGTATTGCCTTTACAGAAACTTTAAATGAACTTCAAAAATACCACGGGTTCAACGGTGGCGAATACCCACTAATAGATACATATATACTACTAGTATATATATATATATATATATATATATATATATATATATATATATATATATATATATATATATATATACATATATAGCGTTGGAGAAAGACAAACTGAGAAATTATGCTTTTGCATTTATACTATTAGTCCCTAAATTAATCTATATTGGTTATTTGAAATAAAATATTATAGCATTCCAAGCTATTCAGGTCGTTATGAAAAAACAGTTGTTATATTTTCCATTTACTTCATCCATAAAATATTTATATAATAATACGACAAATAAATAACTTTAATAGGAAAATAATAACATACCTAATATCACCGACAAGCGCGACAAGGTACGTAAGCTATTTTAGCTATTAAGGAGTCTACTAATAATTTTGTATTACCGTAATGAAATAAAAAGTAAATATTAATCTTTTTATACATAAAATTTTCGTTCACTTCAGTTTAGTTGTTTTCAGAATTTCACATCTTTATTAGGTCTTCTAAGACATGCAAGTTGACCTACGATGTTTTCCTTCATGGTTAAGCGAATGGTAATTTCAGAGATGCGAGATCCAGGGTTTGTACCTGCTCCACTGTTTTCCAAGCGATCGTGTTACTACGGGGTTACAAGTGCTTTATACAACTGTACACAAAATAAAATTGTAAGCCGAATCTGTACATTAAATACTTTTTGGAATATCTTATTGAAATAGACTTTATTATCAATACAGAGGCCGAATTTATAGTTTTTAGAATTTTAGTCTATCTGTCCGTTCTCTCTGTCTATTACTGCATCTCGGGAAAACTACTGGATAGATTTTGATGAAATTTGGTACAAAGATGGTTAACCGGGTCAACATCTATATGTTTTATGTGTATATATATAGGACATCAACATCTATATGTTTGTTATATGTGTATATATATAGGATACTTTTTACTACGGAAAAATATCTCATCTCTGAGAAATTTATATTAAATATTAAAAGGTAACTAGGGACGAATCTGAGCGAAGAAGAGATTCTTTGCTTTACAGCAATGAATGCTTTACAGCAATCGAAACGTCGGGAACCAAAAATCAAAATAAATCCGCGAAATAATCCTAAAAGATAGTTTTATTTAAAATAAATATCAAAATTTATACACTTTGCAAATTAAAATCTATACTAATATTATAAAATTGAAGAGTTTCTTTGTTTGTTTGTTTGTTTGGTTGAACGCGCTAATCTTAGAAACAACTGATCCGATTTGAAAAAATTTTTTTGCATTTGATAGCCCGTTAACTGAGGAAGGCTATAGGCTATATATCATCCCGGAAAAGTGTACGGGTCCCGTGGGTAGATTTGTTTTTGTCTAGGGACGAACCCGAAGCGAAGCGAGGGTGAGTCGCTAGTAAAATATATAATTAAGAGACGAACAAAAGCTAGTGTTAATATAAATATTTCTAACAATTAATTTAATAGAATTTCTCATAATAACAATTTCTTTATAAAGGAAAACTTTACTACTAAGTAGTCTGTTTTGTTACATTTCCAAGACAGCATGGGCTTCAATATGTTTTAACTTTTATTTGCTTCACTAGCCAGAAGCCGGTGCTAGAGCGCAAGACTCAGTACAGGGTATTTTAAGTTCAGTTCATAAACCGCTTTGATGTGAGTAGCACGCTACATTTTCTGTCGAGCTTTCGTACGTAAACACGAACTGCGATCTACATTAAAAGTCAAATTCTGGTGTATATCAACTCTAGTGATAGTGCTTAAATATTTGAATGATAAAACAAGTTATCAAGGAATTTCTACAGCATTCTGTAAGTATAAATAATGTTTTTACTTGAAATTTCGTCTTCTGATATTAATTAAGTTATAATGTACGAAGCTCTCGTAACTTGTCATACGAATATATTATTATGAAAGCCTCTCAAACTCCGTACTTTTAGTATATTAATGACTCTTTTCAACTTTACCCTTCACTCATATGGAGCTTATTATGTTATAAATAATAAACATGTGCTCTGTTGTATCACAGTATTTTCATATGCAGACATTTTTAAATATTTTAATATAATTAAATAAGTACAAAAAGTAGTTGATTTATCTTATTTCTATATACTTGTAAATACGAAAGTTTGGATGGATGGATGTTTGTTATTAAAATACGCCAAAACCGCTGGACGGATCTGCGATCTGCTGAATTTGGCACAGAGATAGATTATTATAGTCTAAAATAGCACATAGACTTTTTACCCCGGAAAAATAAATGGTTCCCGTGTGATAAGTTTGTTTTTGTTTTCCACTAGCGAGGAACCCGAGCGTAGTAACGGTGAGCCACTAGTTATACATATTTGTAAAGGATATTTTAGAAAATTGTCATAAAGTTGTTCTTTTTGGAACTTTCAACAAAATTCCTCAATATAAATTATCGCAAAAGTCTAGACGCTTTACTATAGGATGGGATGTCCTTGCTGAAGGATTATCTCGATCATGTCAATTTTCTTTTTAAATCATTGGCTTATAGTTGAAGACTGATTGCAGATACACGAAGAAGGAAAAATCTTTTTTTTTCAAAAAAAGAAAATGTCAAGGGGAAGTTTTGAAGATAATGCATAGTTAAATATAACAGTTTTATCTGTCTTTTTAAATACTTATCATTCGAGAATAGAACTCTTTATTGTACTGATCAAAATCTGATTTAAAAAATAACATGGATGTCTTTCTTTTATATCGTATTTTATAGATAAAAAAAAACTAAAAACTTGAATAAATAGCAAAAAAAAAAAAAACTTTGTATCCGACCGAGATTCGAACCCGGACACCTGTGATTTGCAATCTTGCATCTAGACCGCTTGACCACAATCCACGATAATAAATTATCGACCATATTTTGTGTGGAATAATGAGAAAGAAAACTGCATGAACCTCGAAAACACGCGTTTTTCCAGACTTAAGACTAGTTTAGATCGATTTTTCGACCCCGAAAACACCCACATACCAAATTTCAGCGAAATCGTTAGAACCATTTCCGAGATCGCCGGTATAAATAAATAAATATACAAGAATTGCTCATTTTAATAATTAAATATTAATATAACCTTTGTTTTAGATCAATGTAAACAAAATTGTGTGTCTAGCTAGTATGTTATAATAATAATTACAGACATTTGTCTAATGTATATAGATTATCTATAATATATTGAAAAATTTAATATGTATTCATCGATCGTCGTCTAATAAATACTGAGCCGGCCATCACAGATTCGATATCTTTATCTTTTCAAACAGTCATTTATCGGTTTTTTTAGGAGTAAAAGATATAAATAATTAAAGTGTAGAAGAAGATATTTTATTTAAATTCGTTATTAATAGGACTCTTTATTTTACTATTCAAAATTTATACTATAAATGTAAAGTTACTGCTTGAGCTCTCCGTTAAGATTACTCGGATTAAACGGAAGTCAATTTTATTGGTAGGTGGCGGAAAGACTAATAAAATATACGTAATTTTGTATGTGTGTCTTCTTGTTTATACTTTACACAATTAGACAATCTACATGTACCTATAACATTTTTTAAAATAAACTGCGGCTTTCTTTTTCATAAGCAGAAAGATTGTCATAAGCTCAATATATAAATATTCAAAGGAATATAGCACTTGAGTAATAAGATTATAAATATATTTAGCTTTCATATTTTAGATTTGCGTGAGTGATTGCCCGATTAATCTTGCACCTAATTTTATAAACATCGAACAAGTTCTACTTAAAGATAAAGCCATTAGATACGAGTATACGCGATATCACATTTTATAAATATTTATCATAAATATTTAAATTAAAAACATGACTTTAATTATTTAATATTTTTAAATACTAATTTTCTTGATATTTATTTTATTCAGAATAAATAATCTTAGGTTTATTACACCAAAATTTATGCAGTACACAAATTCTCCTATGAGGTTGTACCTGGTATCTTGCGGAAGTTTTGCTGGTACATAAGGTATTCTTAATTTTGGCCGAAGTTTAGTTAATTAAGCCGAAGTTAATTGAGGAAATATCATAGCAATTTACACTTCAAATCCATTACAGAGTTATATAATATTATAACATAATTTTGGTAATACTTTTATTTATCCCTTCTATATTTTTCCAAGATATTTTGCAACAGACTAATGTCTCACAGCATGATATAGTATCAAGGTTTAAATCAACTTATTCCGATCGCTGGATTATAATTATCTAAATGCAAAATATCATGTCTATTCGTTGCAACCTAGTCAATATCAGTGTGATACAAGTCTTCGGTTTTTTAAATAACCCAGTAATAATGTCTAAACAAGAGATGGACTTTGCACATTTTTAGGGAGTGGTCAGTGTCGCATTTCATTTTCTTCAAGCTCAAACCTGAAACCTTCTTTTTGTGAAAACAAGAAGTAATAAAGACAATGACTAGACTAGGGTTTTTGTGAGGTTTTGAATATAAATTTAACTTAAAAAAAAGTATTGGTAACAAAATGCAAGAAATAGGCAGATTGACACCTTCTTGTTATTGACTATTTTATAGTATAGAGATTATTTTTCAAGAACATTGATTTTATACTATGTAAAGATCTCGTAAACTCAAGATGATATTACATACAAGACCGTATACAATATACTTATACGTAGAGACTTAAAATAATTAAATTTTCATATACACATATCGAAAGTAAAGCTGAAGATGATGTTTATTTTTTAGATCCGAAAAAAAACTCTTTTTAGTATTTAACATTACGCTACGAACCCTAAGAAAGGAACAAAGAACACTAATAAACAATGCGAACGTAACTGCTATCAAAAACTAGTATTATATAAATAAAATTGAAGCGTCTATGTTTCGGTTTGAATGTCTCTGGGTCCATTCAGACCGATCGTTCAAACATTTTTTCTATTTGCGGTGATCAATCTTCGAAAGCTCTAAATTGGATTTGTGAAAGTTTCATGGCTAAAGTTGTGCACCGTAAATATTTAGGAAACTTGCACCAATTAGTGCAAATCGTTAATTCCTTGTAGAATTGAAATATTTCTTGAGACATTGATTAATTGAAGTTTTAGCTACTAAACCTTTAAAAATTACTTGTAATAAATTAATAACTGTGTTTTTAAATGATAGTACAATAGTGTAGCATGGACTAATCTAATGATGGAGCTTATCTGATGACATGGCTCCTAGGAAAATCTTCGAATTAAAGCTTATTTGATTGGTTTTGACAAATGTCATATTACGTAACAATATACATACGACACATGGAAGTTAACACCTTAGGAGTTTAATTGCTTTATTATACAAGGTGTTCAAATAAAATCATAATAAAATAAATAATAATACGAGTTATAATATATATTTTCGATATAATAGACAAAGATAAAACGAAGAAAATAGCAATTGTATATATTATTGCTGTATTTCGAGCTCGTTTTAGCTTTTTTTTTTAAATTTCAGCGAATTAAAAAAAATATGTTCATATATAAAAAGGAAGTAAATAACAATTATTATTTTGAAATTTATTGCAAAATTTTAACCACTTTTTATACGTATATAGATAAAAAAGAGTGTTTCTTTGTACGTATGTTTATACTCTATGCGCCGATTGTGATGAAACTTTGGTGAGTAGTTTTGCATACGCCCGCGAAGGTTCCTGGTCCAAAAAAAAAGATATTTTCTTTGTATGTTTGTCTATGCGTTCCTAAACCACAAAGTGAGGGTAAAACTGTAGTTACATATATATATTTCATTAATTAATTTGTGTTTACAAAGGCAAACAACCTTTTAATTTATCAAATGTTTTTGTTAATTAAATCTTGATTTTATTAGGGTATATTTTAAGTCGAAATTTCTAACTAATTAGTGATACCGATTTTCATACTGGGTAAATGTTTATTGACCATAGATATAATCGTTCTAAACTAATTTAACTCTCAAAATGCTGGAATAAATCCCATAAATCCCCAAAATTCTAAAAGTTAGTTTCATTTAAAATTCCGTGACTATTGAAACTATTGAATAATTGAAGCGAGGGTGGGTATTCGTTTTTTATGAAACTAGTAATTCTCGCGGCTCCGTTCACGTGGTACTTAGAAGGTACGTCCATAAATAGTAGAATTGAAACACAAACCAAATTAGTATGATATGACAATATACAAATATCACAACCAAACTAAGGTTACAAATTCAAACTAATTTTAAGACACAGCAGGAGTGTCTATGTAAGTACGTATAATAATATAAAAAATTAGTTTTCTTATCCTAAGTCTTCTTCTATAGCTAATTAACATTGGAACATACTTTGTCTGTGACATCAGACAAACACTTCACCTCACAAGTGTACCTCCTACACAAGTCCCTTTGCCTATGTCTAATATATGGTAGTCTTCACACGACCTGGTTGCCAAAACAATAGTCCTAAACTGGAACATTTTAAAGTGTATATTGTTCTCAGGACGAAAAAACACAAAGTGTTTACTATCTTTTTTCATATTACGTACATATTTCATGATTTTATGACATGATATCTATACTTATAATAAAATTCTGAGTCGAATCTGTACATTAAATATTTTTTGGAAAATATTATTGAAATAGTCATTATTATCGATACAGAGGCTGAAATTATTGATTTTAGAATGTCTGTCTGTCTGTTTGTCTGTCTGGGAACGCATCACAAGAAAACCACCGGACACATTTGGATGAAAGATATAATGATAGCTGGTTTTTCGAGTCAACATATAGAATACTTTTTACTGCAGGAAAATATGTCATTTCTGAGAAATCTATACTAACCGTTAATAATCTATACATATAATAAAATTATAACTAAGCCAAATCTGTAAATTAAATATTTTTTGGAAAATCTTATTGAAATAGACATAATTATCGATACGGAGACCGAATCTATAGTTTTTAGAATTTTTGTCTGTCTGTTACCGCATCACGGAAAAACCACTGGAGGGATTTTGATGAAATTTAGTACGATTATAGTTGGTTATCTGGGTCAACATATAGGATACTTTTTAACGAACGTAGGATAACGTTGTAGGGACGAACCCGAGCGAAGCGAGGGTGAGTGCTAGTATAATAATAAAAATACGAATGCGTCTTAGTTTACTATATTCTATTTGTTAAGTGCTTGTTGGTTTAATATATAGTGGCCCATTACCATATTGTGTTTTTATTATATAAATAGAAAATTTACCACGTGCAAGATCGAACTCGTGACCCTGTTATATCACGTACCTATGCTACTCAGATAAATAATGGTTGTTCACTATTTCATTAATTAATTTATAAGTGCTTTGTGAAATTTGTGTTAATACATGTGACTCATTTAGTAAAATAATTTTAATTACGTGTCAAGTGTCGCGGGACAGATCCACGTTGACATCACTGACCATTATAATGATGATTATGTTTGGTTTGTGTCAATAATTTAATTAATACAACATTAGGTAAACCTTGATGCTCTAGAAATCTAGACTTTAGGCGCTTAACTTAAAAATACTCCATTTATGAACCAACTACCTTTTAACTTTTTCTGAAATAAAAATGATTATTATCCATACCGATATACCAATAAACTAAAATTATATCTGAATCCTAATATGTCTATCTCTATTTTGATTATATTTCATTTGATGGGCGGCGGTTATTTGAGTTGTATACAAATAATAAGAATTACTATCGTAAAATGTAGCTTTTCTAAATGCTTCAGAGATAGCGCGTTTGATCCTGCCCATGATATTTATTTATATTCTCCATACAGGTGTTTCTTCTGTTAAGGTTAATATAAAAAACGTTATTTGTTAACATGTACGGAATAATATAATAAGAGATTCTAACTGTCTCTTAGTTCTAAACACCGAACAGATAAAAAGAGTTTACTAAGAATACAAACGTATATCTCGTGAAATGTTTTGTTTGTATCAGTATAAATAGCATTTCAACGTTTCTCATTTGATACCTTTACCCTAGGTACCTACCTACCTTTAGATAAGATGGCAGGGATCTTTAACCTACATCTTGAGTTAAGCGTTTGTTTGATACAATCTATACCTTTACAGTTAAATAAAATTGAAGTGTCTGTTTGTAATGTTAAAATAATAACTTTTTAGTAAAATGCAGATGAAATTATATTATGTATACGGTACTTATAATAAAAAATACAATTTATAAAATCTTTGTCAGTCTGTCTGCTTGTTCAGGCTAATCTCTGAAACGGCTGGACTGAATTCGACGGGACGAGTAACTTAGGCTACTTTAATTTTAGAAAAAGAGGTACACACTACATACCCGAGTGAAGCGAGGGTAAGTCGCTAGTTTGATTACAAATATCTTATTTTAGTAATACCTTTGTTGTATATCGCTTTAGCTCAGAACATTCAATTAAGATTTTCATTAAATCTGACTCGGACTTTAAATAGTTAGGACCCATCAATGTGTCCAAAATGAAAAATTTCTTCTCATAAATAAACGCCAAAAAAATATTTTATAAACCTATTTTCTTATAATACCAGTTCATTTTTAAAAGTAATAAGCGCTTGTCGTATTCGGATTTTTTTTATTTTGGTAGATAGGTATTTTGTTTGGTATTAGTTGTTTTGATTTTTGAATGATTCTTGGGTACAGTAGTAATTAAACGTAGTGATCGTTCTAGAATGTAGATTCTAGTCTTGAAGCAATTTGCATGGAGTTCAATTCCATATTTTACAGGTAAATACAATATTTGCTGAGGAGATGTTATTCTACACTTTTTGATATATAAAATTTGTTATTAATTAGATCAAAATGGCTATATCTATAGAAATATTATATAATTTGTTTATATAGCCTAGATCAAGTTATGTACCATGATGTCAAGAAAACAAATATGAGAACAATCATCTAGTCAGTAGTTAGACGCTTACTTGTAGGCGTCCACATTCAGGAATTGAATCCACGACCTTCGGCAAAGTACTATGCTACATAGATTAAACTATAGAGCTTGTATAAATTGGCTATAGTTTATAGATATTGTGACGAATTTAACGACGCGTAACTAATTTTATTACAGAATGTCACATATGCAAATACATATTGGACATGTTGTATTTTTTACATGTAAGTTAAGCATGTTTGGCTTAATGGCAGTCCATACATCAAACCTGTCCATATGCAATACCACTATCGCTAGATTGATTAAATTAAAAGTAATATGTAAGATTTGAAGCATATTCAAATAATAATAAATTCAACTACAGCTGTAGTATAATTATAACGGGACTTAATTTTTTGTCTTCTTACTAACTTTGTATTCATTCGTTTAAACAGAAATAATATAAAATTAAATTTTAGCATGTCGACATACATGATGCAAGCACGTCCAGAGTTACGAGTACGTAGAATGAGAGAAAATATTTATTTTACTATAAATGAAATTATAAATCTAAAACAAAGTAGAAACCAGTAAACAGTCTTGCGAAATAAACTCTTTAACAAAGTCTAAGCTAACAAAATTCAATGACACACTGTCCTGGACTAGTTAAGCCGTGGAAGACTTGTTTTTCTCTTCTATAAGTTGAACTGTATGACGGACGGAAGGAAAATATTCCTTCAACTTACGTGGTTTTGTATATGTTAATAGTATAGTGTATTAAAAAGGCAGTGGTAACCCAGTGGTAACGCGCTCGCTTGAGTGAAGCGGGTTCAAATACCGGGTCTCGCACTTCTGATATTTTCATGTGTCAATTATTTTCAATGACAGGACTAGATAAGCATGTACGGCGTTGATGCGCGACTAGGTAATGTAGAAAAGCTCTTTTGAACACTTCAATCATTTACTATGTAACAATACAAGTACATATAATATGCGAAGGAGTAAGTTTAATATTCAGATTTTTATTCATATAAGTGTATATAAGCACAGATCATAATATAATACTATACATATCAGTAACACAAATAACTGAAAAATATTCTAAAACTTAGATTTTTTTTTAAAATAAAGTTTGTGCAAGATTAATTTGTCAGAAAGCATGATTTATTATAATATGCTAATTTATTAAATATGCGGTAAAAGTGTTTTATAAAGTTAGTAAAATTGTGCTTTGAGCAGATTCTCTATCGTTAGTTTAAAAATTAATTTTGACCGATAAAATTATTATAAAGGCTGTGTTTATAAAAGCAAATAAGAGAAAGAAAAAGAAGAGACAATGTAATGTTAGTACTCTAACTATTACTTAAATAGTAAACTGCTTTTGTTACTTCACAAAATAGCCATTGGGGAAAGCTAATCAGTGCTAATAGTACTTAGTGGGCGAAAATTCTGCAAAAAAATTACGTTGAAGATACTAGAAACACAATTGTATATAACAAACAAAATAAAAATTATGTAAGTATATAAAGATATTTTAAAACTTAAGTAAAAAAATTAAGTAGGTATATAAACTTTATGAGTATATAATTTCGATGACAATACAACAATTTTATTTTATTTATCTGCATAAGCTTCTATTCAATAGCTATTAGTTATTTGTAAGCTCCTTGAAATTATTATTAGACTCATTTGAATTGTTTTAAATGTCTGTCTGGAAATAGAGCCCGAAGTAAGTTTTAAAGTTGTTTTTAGTTAAACTTAACGTCCCTAGATGCCCTTATATTTATAAATAGTAATCGTAGCTACCAGTAATTTATTATTGCAAAACTGCGAGAGTGAGTCGCTAGTTATGAAATAAAGATATTTATTGAACTCACTTTGCTGCTGTTATATGCATCTGTATTCAACCTTTTTTTTTTACTCCCACTGCTGGCCACGGGCCTCCCTTCAATGCGAGGAGGATCAGGCCACAGTCCACCACGCTGGCCAAGTGCGGGTTGGCTTCACATGTCTTTCGAAAACTTGCTAGGTTCTCTCAGACATGCAGGTTTCCTCACAATGTTTTCCATCACCGTAAGGCAAGTGGTAATCATGTTAGAAATGATTCGCACGTGAAAATATCAGAGGTGTGAGACCCGAGATTTGAACCTTCACTTCGCTTCACTCGGTTTCCCGAGCGAGCGCGTTACCACTGGGCTACTACTAATGACACTTTATACACCTAATAATTTTGAACTTTACTGATCGGCAGTAAGTTTAATCAATCTGTACGTAATGTTATACAATTTTGATAAGGCAAAAGTTCTTAACTATGTAAAAAAATTATTCTTTGAGATATAAAAGAAGTCATATCGAAAGTTATTCAAATTTATTCTTTGTATTTCTGTTTAATTCAGATTTAATTGTGGTTTGAATTAAACACATAAAATATATTTGGCAGTATCAAATTAAGTGGTTAGGCGGTTAACATAATTAAAACGCGGCCGAAGTCGCATGCAAAGTGGAGTAATAAAATAATCCCAATAATTATTCGTTTTAGACACTATCTACCACAATAACAAATAATTTCATCACTAACAGAACTGTCATACAAATTTTCATCTCTTGTCGCTTGGGAGCTCTTTGTTGTTTCAGGACAAACTGTTGACTAAACATTGACTTAACAATTAAATTATAATTATGCCAAGACAAATATGCTTATACCGATCATACATATGAATATTATGTTTAAAATCAATGAAATATTTTTCGCTCAATTACATAATGTTCCCAGTAAAATGTGACTGGTAGATATAACTCTAGTATACAAATGGTTTATAAACGACTAGCGAATCACCCTCACTTCGCTTCGGGTTCGTCCCTAGACAAAAACAAATCTATCCCACGGGAACTTTAAATTTTCCTGGAATCATATGTAGTCTATAGCCTTCCTCAGTTAACGGGCTATCTAATGCAAAAAGAATTTTTCAAATCGGATTAGTATTTCCCGAGATTAGCGCGTTGAACCAAACTAACTAACAAACAAACAAACTCTTCAGCCTTATAATATTAGTATAGATAGTATAGATTCATTCACGGTAGGGAAATTGAAAAAAATAATAACTAAATATTAAGTATCTAGCCATCTAAGAGAAATTTATGAAAAGTATTTATCTTAATTAGCATTAATTTTTATTATTATTTAAAGATTATAAAATTAAATTACTAATAAAAGTAAGCCAATATATCAAGACAAAATAATTAGTCTTGCAAGGTGTAATGGTATTCTCGTGTTAAGTACAAAGTATACGTTTACGACCCTTTTCATAAGTTTATTTTAATAGGACCTTATTACCATTATTTTTTATGATCTTACAGATTGTAACTAATAAGTGGATTGAATGTAAAAGTCATTACACAATTTACTATTTACTAAATTATTAGAAAATATGCACTTATTTTTGCTTAACGTAGCTTACTTTCATATATTTATGCGAGTGTTTGACATTGTTTTATTCATATAATAAAAGTGTAACTGATCGCTGTCTGTACTTGGAAGATATTTAAAAAAACAGTTATTGGTGGTCTTTACTAACGCAATAGAATCCAAAACAATGATATTTAGAATTTTTTACTATTTATCTGTGCGTTTGTGCTCACTAATCTCTTAAAGGGCTTAACCGATTTGGATGAAATTTTCACTAATGTATTGTGATAAGTTTCACATAACATTTAGTATTTGTTTTATTTCAATCGATTTTTAAATAAAAAAGTTATGTCAATTTAAAGAATAACTTTCAACCGAGCGAAGTGAGGGAGAGTTGCTAGTTTTAAATAAAATAATCTTTTTGGGAAAAGACCCATGCCAACTATTGCTGTAAAACATCCAAAACCTCGGAAACCAAAAATTTTAATAAAGTCGCGAAAAACTTCGGAAATATAGTGTTATTTAACGTAGCTTCCTGAGGTGAAAACTATAGCTGGCACACTATTATTACCGTTACATCGAACGCGATGTACAGTGTACAGCGTGACGCTGAAAGTGATGGCAGGCCAGGTATATACATCATAAACTAAAGTTCACCACAAATAGTTGTGAAACTCAAACGGTAATAAAAAAACAAAAAAATCACTTTTACATCTATACAGGTAAATAAAATTGAAGTGTCTGTTTGTAATGTCAAAATAACAGCTTTATACTAAATGAATATAGAATTGTATACGGTACTTATAAGAAAAAGTCAATTTTAATTTTTTTTATCGGTATGTCTGTCTGTTTGTTCCGGCTAATCTCCGAAACGGCTGGACCAATTTTAACGGGACTTTCACTGACAGATAGCTGATATTATAAGGAGTAACATAGGCCACTTTTATTCTAGAAAGAATTAGGGTTTTGCTCAAAAAAATTATAACGTACCTAAGGATGCACCTGATCGAAGCGAGGGTATGTCGCCAGATTTATAATACAAAAAACACTGTCATATATGCAAAAAGAAAGATCTGCAATATAGTACATAGTATTTTATCTGATGATGTTTTTTGGACTCTACTAAAAATACGATAATTCCTTCTTACCATTTAAAAAAGGTTTTTATTATAAGCCTAAATTTACATTGAGTCGAATTTAAATTTGTTTTCCCAAAGATCTTAGTATAAAGATCCTTTTATTCTTACTTTATATAACGATCGCTAAAAATAAAATTATGTCGGCACTTGGGTCCGATGGTAATTGTTATTCGAGTTCACATTAGGAAAATGTAAGGTCGGCAAGGGACCATAAATGTTATGGGTTCTGTAAAAAGACTATTTATGTGGTATGTTATAGCTGTTGTAAATAATTACTGAAATCATTTCATATAGACGCTATTTAAGCAGGTAGAGCCATATAATGCTGTAGTGCAAGACTAAAAACGTAATGTCGTTCCTGGGCATTATTTCCATTCTCGTCGTGTTTGAACTAATTACTTTATAGATATACTAGCAACTTACCCTCGCTCCATTCGGGTTCATCCCTAGATACGTTTTAACGGTTAGTATAGATTTCTCAGAGATGAGATATTTTCCCGCAGTAAAAAGTATTCTATATGTTGACCCGGGTAACCAGCTATCGTCATACCAAATTTCATCAAAATCTGTCAAGTGGTTTTCTCGTCATGCGGTCACAGAATGGTATGGAAAGTTTAAGCTTTGTTGAATTAAAAACAGATGTTTTATAAATTAATATTGTACATTTTGAATTTTCTGCTGGTTAATTCATCAATTTTCAAGTTTGACTAGTTAGGTGTTTTAAAAACGTTATCATCACAGGTTTCATGATTTGGTGAGATAAAGATGTTTGGCATTTCGTCTCGACCCCACCCTGAAGGGATATAAAAGTAGATAGGAAGTTTATACTATGCTATTCAAACCTTACGAACATAGAGAAATATCAAAGTAAAAATATTTTAAGATTTCAAAAGAATAATAAATATGTATACCTATACTATTAGGTACCTACCTAACATCTATTTTAAAGGGAAATTTGCAGATTAGTTTTGTTTACGAGAGTAAACTACCCACCCGCACTCGCTTTATTTCAGGCTTTACTACTACGCGTGCCAAATGACTCATAAAACTTAAGTTACGTAATTAGTCATTGTTATTTTGAACTTAGGTCCTAATATAAAGTCTCGATAAAATTGTTTAAACCAATCTTCTTTAATCCTGTATATTCCTTTGTCTAGAGGCTAGTACACACGGCCAGAGAGATTGTGGGTTCAAGTCCCGAGGCGGACCAAGAATAATTATTGGGTGTTTTGTACAGAAATACTCGAGAGCACGTAAAGCCGTCGGTCCTTCGCTTGACCCTCATCAGTCGTGTGAATCGTCGCCCCACCGGACTTAGACAATTAAAAGAAAAGAGAATGAACTAGTGTTTGCGTACGTACTTTTACACTGTATCTGCTACGCAGTTCGCTAATTTTATTGGGATTGGCCTTCGTGGCCGAAATCGGAAACAAGAACTTTATTGACTTATTTTCAGTACAATCGAGAGCACTTTTTGTTTCCCAAAATAGAAATGGCCTATATTCTTCAGTATTAATTGCGCTATCCGTTAGTCAAATTCACGATTAGATCAGTTAAGCTATTTTTGAGTTAAGCCGGTACTAAACAGCAATCTCTTGATATTAATTAAATTTGTTATCGAAAAAATATCTATATGAGCTTACGAGGTAGCTAAGTTAGCTATTAATAAATTAGAGGCATAAAATATAGATTATATACAGTATATAACTTTACATATTAAACATCAAACCACTGAAATTTTAATGATAGACAGGCAATTATTCTATGAATGCTTCCTAAATACTAGAGATCTCATCGTGATCATGACTTTGTAGATTAGAAAACGTGATAAAAGTTGCGTTCAGTTTGACATTTAACAGTTTTCCTATAACAGCTTGTCATGTTTTTGTTTTATTTAGAAGTCGAGATAATATAAACGTAAAACCGTGTGTTGCATCTCAAATGGAAGTAGAATAATATTTCAATTGCATTAAGATAATGCAATTATGTTTGTATCACTATATAATACACTAATTAGCGTAGGACTTTATATTTAAAAGTATTTAATATTAGCGACTCAGCCTCGCTTCGTTCGGGTTCGTCCCTAGGTTGATTCCCCAAACAAACTTTATCCCCATTTTGGGGCCCTTTAGGAATGATTTTCGGGATAAAAAATATCTTATATCCTTTCCAGGGTCTCAAATTATTTTCTTACCAAGTTTCATATAAATCGATCTAGTTATTTTTGAGTTTATTCGTTACAAACATACAAAAATACAAATCTTTCCTCTTTATAATATTAGTGTATAGATGTAGATTTACATTCGAGCTACTTTGTATGTGTATGCGAAGGTCTGTATGTTTTTTACTCTTTCACGCTCAGACGGCTGGATGGATTTGGATGAAATTTGTATAGATACAGATAGACTATATACAGATACAGATATACTATATATTGTATGTGAACTAGTATTACAAAAGTTACTATTAGGTAATTTCTAGTACAAAATAGTAATCTAGACTAGAACCCCAGAACTATAAAAAACAAAATATTAAATATTGAATAAATTTTATCTTTAATTTTTTTTTATAAAATCGGTAATATAAGTTAAGGAGATATTTATATTTGTAAACTTTAATAATACTTTAAATCTTGGAGAGTATTTGCTTGTTAAATCAATATTCTGTTTAAACACTGATTATAATATTATTTACTATACTAAACTATATTTTCAGGTATTTGTGATTATACAAAAAAAAATATTATTTATTTTTATTTATATATTATAAAATATTAGGAAGAGTTGGCGGATTTGCCAACATGAGATTTTTTCTTAAGTTAACCTCTAAGCGTGGAGCTCGTAAAACGAGGTGCGCAAATTGTTTCTTTAGACACACTTGACTGATTGTGTCGATTTTCACCAATTGTGTAAAATACAGTGCCTACAACGATAATGATGTTTAAAATAAAACTTTCTTTTTGGATTTTTATAAGGATCTATTCGGGTTTTTGGTTCTCGACGTTTCGAATATTTTTCAGCAACATGATCAAGGATGAAAATAAGGTTTTAGAAGTCTCCAAAAGTTATTATATACATAGTTGTTACAGACGGTATCTACCCACAAAATTTTACAATCATCCGGGGGAAAAAGATAAAAGGCTGGAAGAAAATTGAGTTATGAAAGATGAACGAAATTTAAAGAATTTTAAGTAATGTAATAAATATAAGTGTAGATATGTATGTAGTTACAAAAATTAATTTCATAGATCTCTATCACAAATTCATTAGGCACAAAGATTGATTATTTAAATTTTTTCATGTTGGTTTTAGTCGTAAACATTTTACCGTAGAAATACTATCTGCTTACAAATCAGTGACATCACTGGCCCATTCAAGACTACCTACCATTTCTGATAACATCAAAATACTCACATACCATGGTGATTACTTGCTAGATGATCTTTAACCTGTCATTATAAAGTTATGGGTTAAATATTTTTAATTAAGGTTACTTTCGCCTGTATACAAGTGGAATTAGCGTAGTTCTGCAAAACAGAAAATGTATAAAAAAAATGTATAAAATCCTAATTACCTATTCATTTATTAGTAGGTATGTTAATTCTTTTAATAGTAGTTTAGCCCTTTTAACGTCCCCCTAGGGGGACGGGCCCTCCTGTATAAGAGGGGGATCAGGCTAATCCACCAATAAGATTATGTCGTACATCAGGTTTCCTCGTAAAGTTTTCGATCACCGTAATAGCATTTTGAAAACAAGATAAACACAAACTTTTAGAAGTGCCAAGCCCGGGGTTCAAACCCACTTCACTTAGTGTTCCAATATTTTACCATTTAAGACATTATGATAACAGGATTTAATATTTTCTTTTACTTTTAAGTACGTGGGTGTCTCACAGATGTTGTTGCAAAACGTATTATAGAATCTAGCGTTTGTTTGCGGATTCGCTCGCATAATTTATGTATATAGGCATAGAATGATGTCTTACCCGGTACTTTTGAAATATAGTCCCGGAATGAGACGGGCAAGCATTTTTATTTTGCATGAAAAATGTAACCTGCGGATCTTTTGATTGCATCTGAAACGTCAGAATAGGACGTGGGTAAGATCAAAATGTTTATTGCCTCTCAGTTAAATGTATAAATTACGACCCCTATTTTTTTATTTCCTTAAATACACATGAGACACTTATCCGGTTATGTTACATAACTAACAAGTACCAAAATTGGTACCAAGTAGTACTGATAGTCTCGAAGTAATGTGGCTGTCTAGTTAGATGGACATAGTGAAATTATAAGAACTTTGTTTTTACTTTTGGCTTTTGAACCCTAAGAATGATAATTTCTCCGGCTCTCTCTCTCTATCTATGTCTCTATTTCTCTCTCTCTCTCTCTCTTTGATAGTTACAGCTAAGCGTCCAACAGAAAAGTGATGAGGGAATTGACAGTTTGCGTTTGCGCGCACACCCCTGCATTATAACGTTTCACGTGTAGAAAGCTATTTTCAGTGAGATTGGCTGCCATTATCGGAATTCGTTCTGGAGGGTATTATTATATGATTCAAAAGTATATTCGTTTTTGGTATTAGGAAAGTGGAAAATATTTATTTGCTTTTATAATAAATATACATGATGTTATTCATACAGTGTTAAAATAATATGAACTCAGTGTTGATATACTGTCATTTGTAAATAATACTATCTTATAATTGGAATGGGGCCTGATGTTAATGTAATATTTTTGTTTCTGTCTGTTTATTCGCCTATTAATTGAGAATGGCTTAATGGATTTCAACAGCATTTATTACTATTTAGTTTATTGACTTAGAAACAGTTTCAAAGTTCTATAAATTGTAGTCCGATATAAAGCCGTAACCATCTTTAGTGCAAGTAAACAAAATTAATATTTATTGTTTAACTTGCAAAGTAATTTTACCCATCTACTTAAAGGATGGTAATGTATTTTTTATTCAACATAATATCTAAAGAAATATAGCGTAAACAATTTAGGTTAATTAAGATAATTACAGATTACTTTTAGTATATTCAAACAATGGATAATTGTTTTTTTTTTTATTTAAATATGAAATTTACTTGGATTACAGGAACATTTTATATGGAACATATTATAATTGAAATTTATATTAAGGCTCAAAATCGTTAACATTAGTAGGTACATATTTAAAATAACTTTTACTATCAATATTACTTGACACGCGTTGACAAGTATTATATGCCTGGAGTGTTGTAACCAATGAACTCAGATTAATATAACGCTTTACTGAGAAACGTTAGAGCCATTATTTTGCTTTTTATTACATACAGTCTGAAAAATATATATTTTAAAATTTCTTAAAATTTTTAAATTTATTAAGGTGTAAAAATATTCTTTTGTCTATTTATTAAGTCGTTATATTAATAAACTCATACCTATATACATGCATCCACTCTTGTAAATTTAGTAAATATTCTTTAAATACCTATAAAGTAAGATAAGGTGATCTTTTTATATGTAAAATACTTATGTAATCAACAAAAAAAAGTATAGGAAGAAGATCCTTAAAGTAAGAAAATTTTTGACTTCCACTTCTGGCGCGGGTCTCCTTCGAAGCGAGGGAATTAAGCCATGCTCCACCGAGCTGGACAAATTCGGGTTGACAGGCTTCACAGTTCACATGTCTTTCAAAAACCTCTTACTTAGCTTTTCTCAGTAGGCAGTCTTGAAAAATAAGATGTTTTATTTACCTTGAGTAATCATCTTGCCTATTTGATCTCAAATGACGGGACCTAGCCTGTTGTGCGACGTAAGCACTGGCTTATACGATGCAGATTAAATAAAACCAGCTTAAAAAATAATATAAATTATAAATTTACTTTATTCACTGTCTTTTTGTATATTTTTGAGGTCAAATTATTATTAAGTGTACATACGCGGTAATAATGTCCTCCTGACATATTTCGGCCGCGGCAACCAATCTAAATTATATTTCAAGTATTTGTGCACTTGTGGAGTGTTTTGTTGTCGAGCCGCGACAACTTCTTAAGGTAAGTAGTAAAAAAATTTTTTTTTTTGTTATATTTGTTTAATATTGTTATTTTAATGTAGGTTATTTACGACGTCAACAATGCAGTTAAAGTGAGGTTGATTCAGAGTTGGTTTTTTTTTATTCGAAACTTATGAAGTGGCTAAATGATTTAAAATCGTCGCTTAAGCAAGTATAGCATTCCTTCAGAATAATTAATTTATATTTAACTGACAAATATGATGGCTCGTTGTGTAAGTCGTCACTTAAAGAGAAATAGTTTTGTTTTAAAAGAGTCAATTGGAATTTTAATTTGACTCTTGTAAAGTGGTTTAAGGATTAAAGTGCGTGCCGGAGGGAGAATAGTTTTAGTTTAAAATGGTGTAGTTATCTTGAGATCGACGCATTTTCGAACCGAATAGTATCAGAGGCAGGTTGTTTATCCAGCCTTACAACGAGTTCACTAGGTTTCCAAAGTTATTCTCTGTCATCTAGGTAGTATTTTAATATAGTGATTGTAGAATGTATATTAGAAATACAGTTTAAGATGTTTGTATATTTATTACGTGTTTTTTGTCCTTTCCTAGCAGCTTACTCATCATCTACCTATAGGACCCAACATAAATTATGGAAGTTCCAACGGAGGAAGCATGGCTGACACAGGTGACTACAATCCAAATTTCGGAGATACCTAACGTCGCGAGCCAAAATCTGGAAGTCCCCGGAGTCGCGATATCAAACACAACTTTGGAGGTACCTCGCATCCTTGAGCCATGCCACGTGGAATTGTCAAATGCAGGTGTTGCTAGTACGCGTACTGAACCTGCGTCTGCTAATTTGGGACGACCGGAAGGCGAGAATCATGTACATATATTTTTAGATAATACGAGTATATCCAAACACTTTCTTGTAACGATACACAATATTACGCTTTCTTAGATTTACACGTTTTTTCGTGGATTTATTTTGATTTCTGTTTCCCGAGGTTTCAATTGCTTTACAGCAATCATGGTCACGGGAGAGATTAAGGTTTTAGATAAAGCATTCGAAACGTCGGGAACCAAAAATCAAAATAAAACCGCGAAAAAATCCGAAAAGATAGTTATTTAAGATATACAATATATTGATAATATTAATAAAGATAGTAAATAATTTCAGTTTATATTTGTTGTATATGAACAAATCATTTTATTGTTTGTACCTAGATGCTCAAAGATTGCCCTCAGCGTCTACCCCACCTACCTCACGTAATGGTCGTCGTGGCAACATTGGACAACGCAGACGATATTTGACCCCATTCGAGCGGGCCACCTCGGAATTCGTGCACATCGAAGAAGGCAGATTACGTCTTGAAGAGATGCGCATAACCAGAGAGCATGAGAGGGAAATGGCACGAATAAAGGCCGAATATCAAATCAACGAAATACTACAAAAATTTGCGGACAATATTGAACGATGGTTAATGCGCGACACGATATAAGACTATATTTTATTTTTCAGCTATTTTATATTTAAATAAAATAATTTAACATTAAGAATATTTAACCTTAAAAAAATGCCATTTTTTATTGATATTGATATCTATAAGCTAAAAGGCTTTAATTACGTAAATTACAAGTTACGATACTACATTTTTAATTACTTTATAAATTAGTTAATAAAATTAAAAAAAATATATATACGGTCGAATTGAGAACCTCCTCCTTTTTTTGGAAGTCGGTTAATAAAATACTTTAGATTTTTATAATATAAACTAAGCCAGTTTTTTAATGAAACATATTTTCTTTAATTTTTAATAATATACAAATAATTTTATGAATTATGTCCTTCTATTATGTATTATTAGCTATCTAATATTAATATTATCCTACTTAATGTGAAATTTATTTATTTCCAAAAATAATAACTAAATTATATTTAGCAATAATTTTTATTCTAATCTTACCAATAAATTATTTAGTGTAGCTCTACTTTGAATTAACTCGTTTTAGCCGACATTGTAGATATTTTCTGTAATATCATTTGAAATATCCTCAACTTCTAAAAGAGGTGTTGGGGCTCTAACCAATTTCCCTGCCCTGGGCGATTACTGAGAATTTCTTGACAGAATAATACAATCACTATATTTGACCCGAACTTGGGACTTGAACCCAGGACATCGGGATCTGCAGCCGTACATGTTAGCCACTAGACCACCGTATGCCGCACAGGTGTTATTATTTAATGTCGGAAAAAAAGCTTAGAACCGCAGATAGTTGTAGAAGGAAATAAGTTTGTTTAAATTTTAGACTCCACAAAACAGTTCCCTTTATTGTTGTTAATTATGAGTTAAAAAGCAGCCGTCCACGCGGCGCCTTGGATGAATTCTTAACTTGCGAAGATGAGTCTTAATGCTTATCTCTAGTTGCAACTTGCATTCGATTAAGCTTATTGTTAAATGTATAAAGCTGCTACAACACGATGCTCGACGTAGTTGCTATCGTAAATTAGCTTGGAGTTATTTAAATAAAACTATCTTTTCGGATTTTTTCGCGGATTTATTTTCATTTTTATTTTGTGGGTAGGCTGTTTGTAATAACTATATAATGCTTTTGAGAATTCTAACACCTTAGTCTCTCCCGTGACCATGATTACTGTAAAGCAATCGAAACGTCGGGAACCAAAAATGAAAATAAATCCGCGAAAAATTCCGAAAAGATAGTTTTATTTAAATGTCTAATATTCGCGTAAATCTAAGAAAGTATTAGCTTCGAGTTTATTTAAAGGAGTGAGACCTATTTTTAATATCATCTCTGTTAATCTTTTTTGGTAGTCGAAGTGACCTCCTTTATGTTTTTTGTTTAAAATGTTTACTTAATTTTTCGACGTTCGTTCGCCACGTATTTGTATTAATACGAATGCAAGCAAATTGCATTTTTAAAATTTATCAATCATAGAATAGCAGAGATGGCGTACGTTTTTGATACGGGCGTTGTCGGCTAGTTTATAAAATGTGGTGGTGTGGTGGTCCTTTTATCTGCGCAGAATACCCACAGGTATCGCACGTTCATGAACCGAGCGTCTATTCTGCGTTAATAACTCGTCGTGTGCATAGGCCCTTAGATTTTGTATTTTAACCATAGCAATTTCAAATCATGTATGGATTGCCGTTTTGTGTTATATAGAAACACCAAAAAAATAAAATAATTGATCATATTGTCTGTACGGCGACGTTAAGCTATCATTATTTTATTCCATTTTATAAGTGTTAGAAACTCCCCCACATTAACATTCTCCTGCCAATATTTCTTAAGAAAAAATTGAAATCAAATTACAAGAGCAGATTGTGACAGTTCAATTAAAATGATTTTTAAACATAACAGAAAACACGTGTCTGCTAACTCAGGCGTGATAGTTATCGAAAGCGACTTGAATGCGATACATCGCGACAAATCGAATCGCTTTCATAAATAGACAAATTAAACATTATATTATGTATTTTAGAAGAAAAAAGTTTGATCGTCATTAACAGTAAAGAACGCTTTCTTTTATTTAATTAATTACTGTTGCTTCAAATAAATTAAAAGTTGTTTCATCATTACCGAGCTTGCGATACATTAATGGAACAGCTTTCAGAGGCCAATAATTTTATTTTATTTAATCACTGACTTCTGCCTACGGATCCGCCCGCGTGTTTTCTGTTTAGTTCACAATCATTAATTAAGATTTATATAGAATCCATATAGAAAAAAATAATTTAGCCGTTCGAGAAAGATGTTAATAAACAAACTAAAATGCTCTCATAGGTTAATTTCTTTTATATTATGCTATGTACGAATACATATTAGCCCATATACAAATATTACGATAATTTAGCGAACAATTTGGAATTCGTTACAATTTCATTACAATAAATTAGACTATATGCATAAATAACGATATTAAAATCCCGTTCCAACTCGTGAAAAGGAACAATATGTACTTTATTATCCCTGTTTATCCTAACATGTCGTGAAGATGTCTTGCTTTGTTGTTCTCATATAAAAACACAAAGAAATATATGTTTTATTATAAAAATATTATGTTACGTCGACCATGCTTGTATGACTATTGTTGACCATGTTGTTGACTATTGTTGTTCTATTCCAACACAGAGTAAGACAAAGTGGTATTTTTAAAATCGTCAATCAGAAATGTTATATTTTCAATTGTCCGGAAAGCAAAAAAGAGATTGTAATATTATTTTTTGCTTGTCGCCTGTTCGAGTGGTACGTCGATAAAAAATAGCCAATGTGTCACAGATACTGTGACTGCCTAACTGTAAAATGTGTGTTTCTCCAAACACCTCCTTATAACAACGAAAGATAAGTCTATGGATATTTATTTAGTTTCTCAACACATCTTTAACTTCGCTAAAATTTATTATAACGTCTTCGTTGATATGTACTCAGACAAAGTAACTTCTAGCTAGCATAGTGTCTGCAAACCGTGAAATTGAATAAGTTGGCGCCTCCTTCGTTTCTGTTTAAAACAATCAGTAAATGAAAATTTATTGTCTTCAGTAAATAAAACGTGCACGTTATACTTGGAAATACTAGCACTAAATGGTGGCAAAGATTTATTTACATTCATATAAGAAAATATATGGTCTAGAAATGTGTTAAAATTTTAAAATTTATTTTAGAAGTTACTATGATTTAAACAACAACATTACAAGATATTTTTAAGAGTTTGTTGATTTATTTATCTTTCACGGAGATATGAAGCAGTCGTTCGTTTTATTACAACTCAAAATTATGATATTACTGGTCCTTTTACATTATATACTGCGAGAGATAGATATCTTTTGTGCAGTTAGGATAAGCGAAGCGAAGGTCGTTATCCTTATATAAAAGGAATTTGCCGGCGAGCGTCCGTACATGTGCAGTATTCCCGATAACTTCTGAAACTTTTTAGATGTTGTTTTGCAAATATGATCTGCATTTCTCCAGAAATATTTTAGTGTACCTATTAAAAAAATAACTAATTAGTTGCTTTAGAGACGTGCTGTATAAGATATAAATAAATGAAAATATTGTACGACAAAAAATACCTCTAATAGTTATATAAAAAGTTCACGATGCCATACGTAACTTATACTTTAACAGATATAGTTATATTCATATATTTTTTTTCTATTTTTAAGTTTATTGAGTAAGTAATGTTAAATGACTATGTGAAATACAATTTGCTATTTACAGCGTCACATATGTACGCAAAATTTACAAATAGTATACCTCTTCCTTTAGAAGTCGGGCAAAAACACACGCAGGTAAAGCCACTAGGGCAGGGCCGGATCTACCTAAGGGCTGCTTGGGCTGCAGCCCAGGGCCCCGAGGTTACAAGGGGCCCCCAGACCCCGCTAAAAACAATAGGCGATAATTTGAATTTAAAAAATGGTTGTCTGTAAAGTCGGTTTACGGACGATATTTTTACGTAATAATGTCATAAAAAAACATTGATGAAAAATTGCATACTTCTATGAATTGAGTTAAGGGGGTAAATACGTGTAAAAGGATGTTTTCATGCTGATTTTCATTAATTTTTTTAAGATATAAAAATGAATATTATTTATTGAAACTATTAGGTTATTTTATACACATATTCATGAGTTTTTTCATATTTTACAAAAATATAACTTAGAAAGTAGCGGAGATATCAGCTGTTACACATCGTAGGTTGTCATCCGACTTAGCAGTTGGTGTACACGATGAAAGCTACAATTTTTATACGAAATAAATGGCACACAAAAATTACTTTCTTTTATATGTGTGTCTTCTAAATAAACCTCAATTTGAAAAAAAAAAATTTGCAATCTTCAGAGGACTATTAAAATAAGTCAATGTTTACCATTTTTTCATATATTTGTTTACTATAAAAAAGTAGTTAAAATAAAAATATCGCTTATGATTGAGGTTCATATTCAGCACAATTGTGTAAGGAAATTAGTGTCCAACCGAAAGTTCGGTTTCGGTTTTGGTCGAGTTTCGGCAAAAAAACGGGTTTCGGTTTAGTTTCGGTTTCGGCGGCAAACCTGCTGAAATTACGACCGAAACCGAAACTGCGTTCGGGAGTTCTCGCACTGTGATCGGTCATATTCGACGCGTTAAGTTCCATCCAAGCGACGAAGACATTTTGCTGCGTCCACGTGCATATCGTTACTGGCTTGTGTTTGCAGTTAGTTTTGTTTGTTGTGAGTTTTCGTGTGATTTATTTAGAGTTCAGTAAGTTTTATCACATGATATAGCAAAAGAGTAGGTAGTAAACGTCAAAAAATAATTCAATATAACAAATTAATACATAGATTATAGTAGAATCAAGTATAACCTATCTAAAAAAAATTTTGGTTAATTTAACTCTCTCGCTAATGCTATACCTAAACAAACATTAGTATACTTGGTATTTATGTTTGTATGTGTATATTAGTGGTGATAATATTAGTGGATTCAGAGTTTCAAAGTTTATTTTAATACTTATTTTATTTTATAACCAAGGTATCCAAGTGGTAAGTATAGTTAGATACTTACCTACGTACCTAATAATAAACAACTTAAATAAGTAATTTTATGTTTAATATAATACTTTCTTAGATTTACGCAAATATTTGACATTTTAAATAAAACTGTCTTTTCGGATTTTTGGTTTCCGACATTTCAAATGCTGAACAACAATCATGGTCATGGGAGAGACTAATATTTTAGACATCTCAACGGCGTTATACTTCTGAGAAGATGGCTGGGTACTACCATCATCATGGGATCCTGTAATAAACATAGTAAAATCTAACAACAAAAACAAACATAACAGACCAGCAGATGTAGTTAATTCCTACTGTGTGGATCACAATAAGAGAATTTGAACTTTAAATAATAGCAATATAAATTAATAATCTTATTAAATTAAATTACATATAAAACATTTTTTTTTTCAAATTACAAAATAATAATATTGCTTAAATAAATAATTAATATTTTTATTTTTTTTAATTTTCTTTGTGGTTATACATATTGTAGTAATAGCAACAAATAATAATAGTATAAATTAATAAAGTTTTTTAAAAAATTGCAATATTTATAACAATAATGACAGCTAAAATTAAATTAATAATATTACTGTATTCAATTATGATACTTATAAAAAAAATATGCTTAGAATTAAAATCAACAAATATTGAAAGGTACTCTGGTGCCATTTTTGAATTTTTGAAATCATTTATTGTAAAATTGTGGGTTGGCACTGTCTGTAACAAGGACATAACGCCTTTGAGATGTCTAAAACCTTAGTCTCTCCCGTGACCATGATTGCTGTAAAGCATTCGAAACGTCGGGAACCAAAAATCAAAATAAATCCTCGAAATAATCCTACCTACTCAAAAAAACACCAAGTGAGATTTTAAGTATTTTTAAGGCGCAATATTTTTTTCTTAAATGAGGGGTTAAGTTGATTATCAATAAGTGAAAGTATTGAAGACTGCATAGCTATGTCATTTTAATTTTAAAGATAAAAAAATAAAGACCGACTGATTATAATAACGTTTTCTCTATTTTTCCCTCAAAACATGATCCTTGTAAGGAAGTTTCGGTTTCGGTTTCGGGTTCGGCCGAAACTGAGAACGTTGCCGAAATTCGTTTTCGGTTTCGGTTTCGGTCGTAAAAACCAGTTTCGGTCGGACACTAAAGGAAATTATATCAATCTGCAAAGTCGCGCCAAGAGCTTTCTTATAAGTAGATCAGTATTCATCATGACAAAAATTGATTCTATGATCTTTTTAATCAATAATTAATCGTTGATAACTCATAAATTGTTAGAGATACGAATAAAATAGTCATGAGCAATTTTATAGAAAATTGTATTTCCTACAAAAAACTCTCACGCAATTTTTGAATCAGATCAATAGTGTTCGATTTATATCAAAAATTACACATTTTTTCGATTAATTGTCAATAACTCACAAACTATGAGAGATATGAAAAGAAAGCTTATGATCAATTTTATAGAGAATTAAATTTTCTACAAAAAAAAATCCAATACATTTTTTTCGCTAGACTAATAGTTTCCGAGTTATGTTAAAAATAAAGCTTTTTTATTTTCTTTAATAACTTCAAAATGGCCGACTATGCACATAAACCAATGGTCGCGATTATACAGACATTTTTGAGAAATGTTCTGAAACGTGTTTTGGTGATTGTGAAACGTAAAAATATGACATCATTTCCGATTTCGATTTTAGGGGTGATTCCAATAACTTCCTTATAATATATGTTTTTTTTTATATTCTTATATATATATATATATATATATATATATATATATATATATATATATGAATTTTTCAAGTGGGCGTGGATGGCTAAATCCTAAACTATGAGGAATAGCGAAAAGTACTCAAAGGAGTCTCGGGCCCGATTTTTATGAAAACTAAAACTGCATCATTGGATTTTTGAAAAATCAATTTTCCTAGCCAGGAATCGAACCTGTTGATTTTGAAAAAAAAAACACACACTGTATAATTACACCATTCGATAGTGTTGCTAATAAGGAACGCATTCTGGGAAGTCATGACATACGGCAAACTTAAGGAAAGTACTCATTTTTAACAAAATGTTTTTTATTGTTCTTAGTTACTTACTTTGCTACATAGCTGGATTGGACGTTTCAAGGATTGTACTGCATTTAGCATTACAATATTATTGATTCCGTTTAGAATATTTTCCAAAGATCGTTTCAAGTCATCAATTACATTATACGTGTCTTTATAGATTTCGTTTCTTACATACCCCCAGAGAAAATAATCTAAGGGTGTAAGATCTGGTGACCTCGCTGGCCATGGCACAGGACCATGCGTTGCAATAAAATTTTCGCCAAACTGCTCAATCAACATCTCTTCTACTGTACGGTATTGCTTTAATAAATTATTCAACAAAATACAAAACAGTACGCAAACGGTTAGCAGTAATCAACGAAACGTCGAAAAAACTTAAAATTATTGGCGCCAGGAATTTTGTGGAAAATATTCTAAACAGAATCAATAATATTGTAATACTAAATGCAGTACAATCCTTGAAACGTCCAATCCAGCTATGTATTGAAAATAACGTCTATCATTTTGATCAATTGATCTGTTAAGGTTTACTAAGTAAATAACAAAGAACAATAAAAAACATTTTGTTAAAAATGAGTACTTTCCTTAAGTTTCCGTATGTCATGACTTCCCAGAATGCGTTCCTTATTAGCAACACTATCGAATGGTGTAATTATACAGTGTGTGTTTTTTTTTCAAAATCAACAGGTTCGATTCCTGGCTAGGAAAATTAATTTTTCAAAAATCCAATGATGCAGTTTTAGTTTTCATGAAAATCGGGCCCGAGACTCCTTTGAGTACTTTTCGCTATTCCTCATAGTTTAGGATTTAGCCATCCACGCCCACTTGAAAAATTCATCCTGTATATACATATATATATCACTATTTCGGTTTCTCTCTCACCCAAAGGTTGCCTGGAAGAGATTGCTACCACAGCAATAAGGTCGCCTTTTGTACAACTAATACTTGCGTAGATTTAATTAATATTTATGTTTTTTTGTGCAATAAAGAATATATAATAATAATAGGCATAAATAATAATTATAGGCAGTGGTAGCCCAGTGGTAACGCGCTCGTTTGTGAAACCGAGTGAAGCGGGTTCAAATCCCGGGTCTTGCACCTCTGATATTTTCATGTGCGAATCATTTTCTAACTTGATTACCACTTGCCTTACGGTGAAGGAAAACATCGTGAGGAAACCTGCATGTCTGAGAGAACCTAGCAAGTTTTCGAAAGACATGTGAAGTCCGCCAATCCGCACTTGGCCAGCGTGGTGGACTATGGCCTGATTCCCCTCGTCTTGAAGGGAGGCCCGTGCCCAGCAGTGGGACGTTTAAAAGGGCTGAATACATACATACATACAATACAATAATAATATATTATTATAGAAACAGTTTTTTGACATGGCTATTAGTTGAGTACTTAGATAGGCCCCTTAGTAGTTTCAGCCCAGGGCCCCACAAATTCTAGATCCGACCCTGCACTAGGGGCAGCTTATGTTGAATGAAATGGATGTTTACATTGTGCTATCATTTATTGCAATATTATTGTATTGGATCAGTAAAAGGAAAAATACAACGATAAAAATCCGACCAATAACAGAAATGATGGCTGTAATCCAATTTTACCGAACAGTTACATTCATATATAAAACTAGCGACTCAACCTCGCTCTGCTCGGGTTCGTCCCTGTTTTAAGGTTAGTATAGATTTCTAAGAGATAAAATATGTTCCCGTAGTAAAAAGTATCCTAAATGTTGACCCGGATAAACCAGCTATCATCATATCAATTTTCATCAAAGTCTGTCCATTAGTTTCCTCGTGATGGGGAACGCATCACAGACAGACAGAGAGACAGACAGACAGACAAAAACTCAACAAATTCTAAAAACTATAGATTCGGCCTTTGTATCGATAATAATGACTATTTTAATAAGATTTTCCAAAAAATATTTAATGTACAGATTCGACTCAGCTAGAATTTTATTATTACATATATGAATAGGGACATAGCAACAATCTACTCTAGATTGTGCAAGGTTTTTTCTTTTGAAAAAATCTTTTTTAAAGGAAAGTAAACCAAGACTTTGAGTTCTATCGAAACTCATTTTAATGAATAATTTACGGTTTCATCATCTCATCACAAGATTGTATTTTATTGCTCTAAATTTTCAAATCTGGTCAATATAATCGAAGTTCCGATACATCAATTTTTCAAGAATAAAATTTTAATAAAATTGAAAAAAAAATGAAAGAATTACTAAAAAATAATAAAAGATAGGTATAAAATTTATTTTTTTTAATTTATGTATATTCAATCGTCTCTTATGAATTAAAATATTTTTTTTTATTTTGTAGTTAATCTCAATTTTCATTTTTATGTCTACAGATTATATTATCATGTTTGTTAGGCACCTCTAATGTTAGGCACCACTTATATATGATCTGTGATTAGACAGTGTTTTTCGCCAATAATCTGCTAAAACGTTATGACAGTACAATTGCCTTTGTTGTTGTTCATTTGAATCCCTTCACAACCTGTATACTAAGATCTATTTCTTCTTCTTCATTCGTACAAAATTGTACGAAAAAGACTACATTAAATAACACAAGCGGGCTTTACTTTTTATTCGTACATATGTAAATATTTGTAACGTTACAATATTTTTTAAATATTAATCTTACCAGATTTTTTATATATTAAAGGAAGTGTGTTTAATATTGATTTAACAATTCCGGAGATTAGTAAGTTTTAAAAGATAGGCAAACAGATATTTTAATGGTATGTGGACTTTATATTTTTAATAACGTTTAAACACATTTTTGAATCACTTTACGAGTTAATCAATCTCAATTTCATAACTTTTGAATTAAGAAATATGCTATAGGTAGGTACTCTGTTCAAAACCTAAGCTACAGGTTAATGTGGAGTAGTGACTAACATGTATGGCTGCATATCTGGAGGTCCTGGGTTCAAGTCCCGGGTCGGGCCAATTTTAGTTATTGAGTCTTCCTAAAGCCCCAGTAACAGGCTGGAGTTGGGAAGCTGCGGGAGCGGTGTGCCTCATGTCTGCACATATGAGAGCACGTAAACCTGTCGGTCCTGCGCTTGATCTCTTACCGGTCGTGTCGAATTATCTTTCCATCGGAATTTAAGAATTGAAGGAATAGAGCGTGCACGTTGTATCTGTACGTATACTTGTGTCACAGACAACTCAACCTAGAATTGTCTGTGACTTGTGCATTATAATATCTTCTGCGTACTTGGCTAGTCTTCTGTCTCAATGAGATGAGCCGCCATGGTCGAAATCATCAATTTAGAGTAGGGTAACTACTATGAAATCAAAAATAGAAACTTTTATTACATATTAGTATAGGTATCTGTAAATAAGATTGGTTATTTAGTACACTTTTATTCTGTTCTCAAATGGGTAACTTGTGATGCAATCTTAGAGTCTAAGTTTTGAAATCCCAAATGGGTCTTAATGAGACTTCTGACTTTCTGTTCAAGTTTTTCGTTTGGCCCACTGGTTTAAATTCACTTGTACTAAAAACTAAGCTCATTCAGAATACTTATATCAGTATTTATAAAGTTTAAATGAATATCGAAGGGCCTATTCCGTGTTTACTCATACTTTTGGACACAAAGGTACAATAGGCACCAAAATATTTCAAAATGTTTATGATGTTTATGTTCTTATATTTTATTTACAATAGTACTCTACAATATGACTAGCTATACTTTACAATAGTACAAGCTGCGTGCTCGATTGATCTCACTTCGTAATAATAAAGGACCCTTTTGGTTGCCCCTTAACAAAAAAAACTTTTTATAAGATCAGTCAACAGGTTGAATAAATTCATTTTTTCATAATCATCATCTATAATGTAGAAGAAATGTAAAAGCCTAATGGTAACGCGCTCGCTTGGGAAACCGAGTGAAGCGGGTTCAAATCCCGGATCTCACAGCTCTGATATTTTCTAGCTCTGGTATCTGATTTGATTACCACTTGCCTTACGGTGAAGGAAAACATCTTGAGGAAACCTGCATGTCTGAGAGAACCTAGCAAGTTTTCGAAAGACATGTGAAGTCCGCCAACTCGCACTTGGCCAGCGTGGTGGACTATGGCCTGATCCCCTCGTACTGAAGGGAGGCCCGTGCCCAGCAGTGGGACGTTGAAAAGTGCTGAATACATACATACATACATACAATGAAGTTAAAGAACCTTAAATCGCGGTAACGGACATGTACGGAAGTTTTAGACAAATAGGTTAATTGCGAATATTATATCCGCTACTAATTCTGCTATAAAAAAATAATACATAAAAATAGTTTTCATTTTCTATACTTTGTGGATTATATTTCGTCATTACTCATTAAA
Source organism: Argynnis bischoffii washingtonia (assembly GCA_033884665.1). Classification (NCBI taxonomy): domain Eukaryota; kingdom Metazoa; phylum Arthropoda; class Insecta; order Lepidoptera; family Nymphalidae; genus Argynnis; species Argynnis bischoffii. The sequence goes on from CM066625.1 coordinate 5,576,270, forward strand.
AATAAGTTTTGAGATAAACTCATTAATTCACTTATAAATGACTAGGGGCTCACTCTAGCTTCACTCGGGTTCGTCTGTCGTACGTTTCAGCAGTTAGTATGGAATGGATAGACCATACATTATATTACTACTCCGCTTCTTTGGGTAGTAGCATGATGATATATAACCTATTGCCTTCCTCGATAAATGGGCTATCTAACGCCAAAAGAATTTTTCAAATTGGATTAGCAGTTTCTGAGATTAGCGTGTTCAAACAAACAAACAAGTAAATAAAATGAGGGGTTTATGGACCCCCGGTCGGAACGAAGTTCCTTTGGCTTTTGCTAGACCTTTGCTATACAGTCATTATAATTTAGATAGTAAAATATCAAGTTGATAGAGTTCAATTGAAAAATTTACGATAAAATATATTGATTATGTATGTTTAAAATAAATAATTACAAATTAAACACTGAATGATCTGAGATAGTTAAGTTAATAACAAATAAAAATTGAAGAACTGAATAAATCTTATTTTATTAATAATACTTTTATAATTTTAGAAATGAACATTAATTATTTACTATAAAAATAGAAATAAAAGTTGAAAAAAGCCGAAGAGAAGAGAGCCGTCGAGTCTTTCGGCGCGCGGGAGAACTGTGTGCGGCGATGTATATAGTTCATACACGGCTGTAATTATGGCAAGAAGTGTCGGAAAAAAGTCTTATTACACTTTTTTTGGTCTCGCTCCCATCTGTTCAAAGCGTCCAACAAACTCTACCTCTTTATAGTATTAGTATTGATGTGAAAATGTGAATTAACCCTATCGAGAGGGTTATGTGACCATCTAGTTAATTAGTAACTAAGAAAAGGGTTAATAATATAGTAGGTTATTATAAAACTTTCGGATTCGGACTTTTTCAGTTTGATTTTGATTTTTTATCCCCAATTCTAATGCTTTACGGCAAACATTGTCATGGTAAAGATTAAGGCTTTTGACGTCTCAAAAGACCTAGTTATTACAAACGTTGTCTGCCTACATAAATTATAGAACGCATAAAGGACAAACATATGAACACTCATTTTTATTTATAAAGATATATGAAGAAGATAAGTTTATTCATGTATTAATATTTTTGGTTAAAAAACTGAATGTAAGATACAAGTTTTATTGAAATATATCGAGGAGAGAGTTTTATTACACTTTCCAATTCGTTGCTTTTATGGAAATTTTGTAAAAATACACGGAGTATTTCATTTTCGTATATTAAATGTAAGAAATTTTCTTTGATGTAAGTAGAATCCTTTTATACAAATAACATATTTTAATCATCTTGTCGATGAGTTGCGCATAGGTTATTATTATACATATGTGTGTAGGTAGGAAGCACATGTTTCCATAAACACAAACTAACATAAATAAATTCCTTGTGTTGGATTTTATTAAAAAAATAAACATACAATACACATTAATTTTCAAAAAACTTTCAATAAAATTAGTTCCTTGTAAGTTGAAACCGGTATTTTTTTATTTAAAAGAAGGGCTGGGAACTAAAATTTGAATAATAATTAAAAACAAAAAAATCAAGTGTAAATATATATATACCTTCTAAATATAGGTATGCGAATTACAGATAAATTGTATAGATAGCCGCAAATTACTACAGCGCAGGAAACGTTGTACGTTTCCAAATAATAAAATAATATGTCGGCGTAATTGGCGGATATGAAGTCAATTACAGGTATCTAATAAGATAAAAACTTTGTATTTGAGTTTTTGATGTTAATATCTTTGCGTACTTAGATTTAGATACTGATAAGTTTTATTATATTATATAACATTTTTTATTTCAATTTAATCAGCAGCTTGGTTCATTTAATGGCTCTATAATTTTTAAAAGGTAATAAACGAACAAGTATCTATATTACTTACTAGCGACTTAACCTCGCTTCGCTCGGGTTCGTCCCTAGGTGGATTCCTCATACAAATTTTCATCGCCATTTTCACCCCCTTAAGGGATGATTTACGGGATAGAAACTCTATCCTTCTTAGGGTCTCAAACTATCTTCTTACCAAAATTCATCTAAATCGGTTCAGTAGTTTCGGAGCCTATTCGGTACAAACAAACAAACAAAAAATCAAGTCTTTCCTCTTTCATTTAATCAAATTAACATTTCAAAAGAGGTTTAAATTAAAAAAAAAATATTTTATGAAGCGAAATGTATAAGGCCATGAGCAAAAGCAATTAATATTATAAAGGCGCCGCTCTCAATTTTACCACTTTTCGCTAAATTTATGTTCAGCAGTGATAATCTTCGTGCCACATCGAGAATTATGTGTAGATAAGGTATAACTAATATTCTTGAGTTTTTGTTCAAGCAAATCCTTGTCATGGGAATGAAGTTTCAATTTTAAGTTCAGTAGACAGTGACTATCAGAACCGTGCGATTTAATTTAGTACGAAATAATTGAAAGTTATTAAACATAGTATACATATAATATTATATTTACTATGTTTCGCTACTCTTTATGAAATTCAATGTATTTTTTAAATAATTAGGACAGGTGAGATACTAAAAATAGCGCATATTAGGCATATTACAATCATATATTTATAGAATATCATTTAAGGAAAGAATAATTATAAATCATTTGTCAGACAATGACAACGGTTACCATGGCAACAAACAGTTATCATGTCGCTTTTTGGCTGTCGGTGTGTGCGCGAATCGTAATATTTTTTCTCTCATATTTTTTTTAAACGTCCCAAAAGAAAAAGAACTTCAAAAAAATCTTTTTACATTAGATAGTCTGTTTATTGAAGAGGGTTTACAGGCTATATAATCTCACCCAACGCGACCCAAAGGAGTGAAGCAGTAACAATAAATCAATCTGGCATGCCGTTAGTAAGTACGCGAATCGTGAACAAAAAACGTACAGGTAGTATTTTATTATTGTTCATATATGTACAGTACTTTCGAATGATAAGTTTCATTACCCCTTCATTCCTTAGGGACGAATTTCTTCTTTAAATTTATCCAGGACTACCCTTGAGTTATAGCATATTCAAAAATTGATTGTTAAAATCGCTTTATAATCGGTGAACATACTCCACTACTACATTATCATTAATAATTATATTTTAATACTAATATTATAAAACTGAAGAGTTTGTTTGTTTGTTTGGTTGATTGAACGCACTAATCTCAGGAAGTACTAATGCGATTTGCAAAATTCTTTTTGCATTTGAGAGCCCATTAACTGAGGAAGGCTATATATTATCCCAGAAAAATGTACGGTTCCCGTGGAATAAATTTGTTTCGGTCTAGGGACGAACCCGAAGCGAAGCGAGGGTGAGTCGCTAATTATACATATATATCATTATACAAACACGAAAATATATACACTCGAATCGAAAACCTAAATGAAATAAAATGAAATTTAACATTATACAATTAGACTTATACTCGTACAAGCACTTTTGAATTGTTAATTAATTAAAGATGGTTAGTGTAGTCGATTTTGTAAGGAAGCCTAACGAGAAGGAGAAATGTTAAATAGAGCGTTTAATATTCAGATTTATTTCCAAGTTATGATATGACCAACAAACAGTAATATCCATTTAAAACGTATATTTTATACTTATTTTAAATGCATACATATATGCTACTCAGTCTCATTATAATAAAACATGTCGATAAAGCAACATCCGAGGGTTAACGAGTCTTTTCATCGTACATGCCTTCTTTTAATTATATTGACAGCCGTCTCGAGTCCCTTATTCAGACCTCCGTGCAAGATTTTACTTTGCCTGCCATCATAATAATAAATGCTAGGCATGAATAGGTCGTACTTAAAATATATTTACATTTATAAGTTAATAATTGTGTTTTCTTATACCTTTTTCACCATTTTAATACTAGTTTGTTAATCCTTCACGCTTAAACGACTGAACAAATTTGAATACCAACCGATAGACAAAAACTTGATTTAACACGTAGGATGTTGTTAAGCACCTAGGTATCACAGCAAAGCGAGAATAAGCCACTAAGTAAATAATAAAATTTTTATATAATTTTCAAACGTTACGAGAATAATTATTACATGAAAATTTATTTAGGTAAATCATATTTTTTGTATCCACTAATTATATATTATATTACACATAATAAACAAATTATAGGTAATATATAAAAACAAGAGAGTTGGGAAGAATAAAATGGTAAAAACCCAACGACCCCGGTACTTTTTTCTCTCATCTACTAGCATTTTCTTGAAGCACGAGCTCCTTTAATGAAAGATCAATCTTCGACACCATTTTTCTAAAATCGATGAACCTAGAAATTGAATGCCTTAAGTGTAGCTTTATAGTAATAAACCATTCTCTTGGGTATTACTGATGTTACGATAGTAAAAAGGTATACCTAAAACTTAAAAAAGTTAATAGGCATGCTTTGTTTTTGTAGATAATTATGGTATTTTTTAATTGCAAACATTAAAACAATTGACAAGTGCAAATTAGCCTAGCGTGATTCAATTACTTTCGAAACAGCATCATATAAGATTTTAAAGACTTCTGTTAAAAATATTATGAATATTATCCTATCTATCAATTTGTAGCCGCTAGTCTTTGGATTCGGATATTTAGGATAAAGGGTTCTAAGTATTCTTCTTTTTTCCTATAAGCGATGGAAAAAATATGTGTTGATCAATTTTAACGGGATGGGTATATTTTGATCTTAAATGACTTACTTTACATCTCGGGAAATGGAAAAGGTTTCCGAAGGATAGAAATAGCTTTTTGGCACTGAGCGTAGTGGAAGCGGAAGTCAAGCGTGGCCACTAGTCTTTAATATTAAGGGTATATTAATTATAACAAAAAATACATACCACTGTATTATTTAGAGCTAATTTAATAGCAATACGAGTAAAATCAAAATATTTATAATAGCTTTTAATATATATTTCGATAATCCTCTTAAAAGTTATCTCACAGATCATTGTTTGAAATTGTGAAATAATGTTGGCTTTGCCTAGTATTATTTCATCTAAGTGTATAAAATAAAAATGTTTTACTGTGTAATCTTAAATTTAAATAAACAATTTGTATAATGTGAGTAAAAATAGCATACAACTTAAATAACTGTTGTATTATAAAAATGATGATTTACTCCATATTTTTTTCTGTCGCATAATCGTGCATGACTTCACCTCATCAAATCATTAAACGGCCTGAGTGCCACGCCTCTTCAAAAGGAGGTCTAATAATTTCGACATGAATTTATTGCCACCTTAAAATACTCATTTATAATATGTAGTATATACATATAATTAAAATCTAACCGAGTCGAATCTGTACATTAAATATTTTTTGGATAATCCTATTGAAATAGTAATTATTATTGATACAGGGGCCGAATCTACAATTTTTAGAATTTTTGTCTGTCTATCTGGAAACACATCACGAGAAAACCCCTTGACAGATTCTGAGGTATGAGGATAGCTGGTTATCTGGGTCAACATATAGGATACTTTTCAGTGCGGGAAAATATCTCATCTCTGAGAAATCTATACTAAACGTTAAGTCTTATAAATGCGAATATGTGTGTAGTGTGCGTGCGTGTGAGTGTGCGTGCGTGTTTCCTTCAAGCTGAAACCTCTGGACGGATTTAAATAAAATTTAGTACGCGTATAGACTACGACTTGGAGTAACACGTAGGTTGCTATTAGGCACCTAGGGACGCGTCCGAGGGTATTGAAGATAGGGACTAGTGATGGGAAAATTACTTTAAATTACGTTACTGTACGTACCATTTAATTAAAATAACTTTTGTAATTTAAGATATTTTTTATGCCTTCATTATATTTTTATTATAGACTTTAATATGATATTATAATAAAAGTAATAAAATTTAAATTTTAGTTACCTCAGTATCCCAGAAAAGTAGGAAACCCTTTTGTACAAGAAATAAACGTTTCGTAAACTTTTTTATTTTCCTTTTGTATTTGCTTTAATTTTATAACTTATTTTCACGTCACGCTGTAATTAAAGCAGTTTTCATAATATATTCAAACCCGAATTAAGAATTATATAAATATTCGTAAGGATTTCCTTCTAAGCTTATTTAAGGTTCAAAGGGTTATGTTTAATTATGAGGCCTATAATAGGACTTCTTTTCCATAACATCACGGTTTTAATAAATTACTAACTTATGAAGGGAAATTTTATTCGATATGTATATTTAAAACCAGTTGTGTTATTACTTTGAAAATGTTAATACCCAAGTTTTTGACCATATGTACAAAACTCAATTATTATTCACCAACAAATATTTTGGTAACGAGACTCTGTTAAAGTAATTTCTTTTCAAGTCACGTTAGAACAATATCATTTAAATAAACAATTTAAAATTCAAGGTTCTAACTTTACAAATATAGAATTTACAAACTACAGGAATAAATTTATAAAATATTTTACACAAGCTTAAGAGCTGTCAGTTTAAACGTTTCACAATGTCGATCAATGGGAATTCCATAGCGACTAGCAACAAAGTGAGTATTTGCCGTTGTTTAAAGGATTTTAATATATTGAGATATGATATGCGAGTAATGTAGTCTACCATTAAAATGATAAATTTGTTGTATAAACAAAGAAACATAATTAAAACGTGATTTTTAAGGACAACATTTTTTTTTATTCCTAAAGGACCTATCATATTACCTGAGGCAACACGTTTACTTTATGTTCAAAATAATGTGTGTTTGGCTCAACACATACATATTTTTGCCATTAAATATATGTATACGTAAGATAATGCAGGGAATATACCTATGTATTACTAGTACCTACTGATAATTTAACTAAGTAACTGAGATTGTCCCGTGATATTGTATGAAATGTAGAAAATTGACAAAAGTCCAAGTCAGAGTTCCAAGTCAAAGTTTTTCTGTCAAGCCTGAGGAGTCCGACTGGATGGGTACCACCCCCTTATCTATTTCTGCCGCCAAACAACAATGATTGCATTGTTGTGTTCCGGTATGAAGGATAAGGTAGCCAGCGCAATTACAGGCAAGAGGCATATCATCTTAGTCCTCACAGTGACAACGCACCTGTGGTTCTGCATTTTTGTTACTTAAAACCTAAGTGCATGAACCGTAGGTGTTATGGGCGATAGGTACTGCTTTCCATCAGGTGGTCTGTCTGCTCGTTTGTCACTGAATCTCATAAAAAAAAAAAAGTCCGTCCAATTATAATTATGTTAGTGAAATTATAATATTACGGTTTTTTACAATAACCTTGCAACATATGCATTAAAAACGCTTAATTAAATTAATTGCTTATTTTAATCAAATCTTTTAATCATATCTCAAAGATTTCTTTTGTTTAAGGCATTTTTTTTTATACACACTCGACCCCGAATAACTTTATGAAAACACTCTCCTTTAAAAACATGTAAAGTAACGACGCGTCATAACAAAACGTTACTATCGATCAAATACACTTAAAGTTCTTAAGAAAGTAAACACATTTTTAAAGAACTTTAAATATTCCATTGATCTCAGTTTTATTACTGGGCCTGAAGAAAATGACTACTATATCATTTGAATCATTTGTCGTTTAATTGACTGTTAGACAAACGAATGCAGTAAAACGTTTTCTATTACGCCTTTGATTTACAGTATTTCTTTGTAGGAATCCATAATAGTTCTAAACGTTAGTGAGAGACGGTGATTTGTAAAAAAACCTTCTAATTTTAGTTTCCAGTATTCTAGCGCATTCCTTAATGAAGTAAATCGCACGCTTTCAAATGACATGGTTTTTAAATGCTTTTTCTAATAGTTTCTTTAACTTAATTACATTAAAGTTAGTCAAATTTTATTTTATTTGGTTTGAAATAACGTTGTATTATCATTTCTTTCTTATAACAAATTTACGCAATAACTATTATTATCAGCTCGCAACTTCGTAACTATTATAATTTATATATTTTGTCCAAGAATTGTATTGTATCTCTATTTTGAATTGACAGCGTATTGTATCTCTATTTTGAATTGGCAGCGTTGATTAATTATAACTAGAGCAAAAATATCGATACTGAGCTAATAGTGTTAAACTTATGTGCAATCGAATAGACGGACCAATAATCTAGAAAACATTCATAAGATTGCCATTACATCGAATTCTCTTCTATTACATCGTAATCTGAACTTAATACTAATAATAGTTACTTTGTAAATATATCATACTATTTTAATGTATTTTATACTAGCGAATTACCTTAGCTTCGCTCGGTTCCCTAGGTACGTTTTAATAAATAGATAAAAATTATAGTGATTGTGAGTGTATCTATCTTGGGAGATAGACATAAGGACAACTTGACAGGCTAGTTATTGTGATTTTCCGTGGGAATGAAAGGTTTTCCTAAAATAAAACATATCTTAAATGTTGACTCGAGTAATAAGTTATCACTAGACAAAATTTAATTAAAATCGATATAGTACTTTTTGCGTGAAATGCACTGACATACCTATGTATAGACAAAAGAACAAACGGAAAAACAGACAAAAATTTAATAACTATCGTTTTGGGTTCTATACCTTTTACCTATTCTGTACACAATACATAACAGTTTTACTTTACACTGAAATATGTATCAGTAAATTTTTGTATTCCTCTCAAATTGTTTTTTTTTGTGTAATAAAGGATTAAATAAATAAATAACAATTTTAAAAAATATTTCATGTACAGATTTCGCTTTGTTACTATTTTATTATATGTATGAATGATTTAACTTGTTTTATAATATGTTGTAATTCATTGAATATTCATTTGATATCAAGCAAGTCACAAGTCCACCTTCATGTTATTGAGCTGAATTTTGCCAAACATATACACTTTGCTGAGAATAAATAATAAGTATGGTACGATAAAACTGCTGCGTGATGATAAAGCTGGAAAGTAATCATATGAACTTCGAAATTACATAACTTTGTTCATAAATAAATATTGTTTTTAAAAAATGTTTCATATTTTATTTAAATTTAGGACATTTACTTCACCTTTTAATGTACTTGTTGGTCGACATTTTTACACCTCAAAAATTAAATTTCCATATCTTCTCATGACCCAACATTTAACTTTTATGAATATGAAGCAAAAGATTTCTGCAAGAAAACCTCTTATAATTTTTACCGACCATTTCTTAATTATGGGGTTTCCGTAACTATTTTAGTTTACGAAAGTTTCACATTCACCTACACTTTTAAAATAATTACGAGCTATACCTACAATTATATTAAAGAGTCCAAATCTAGACCTCATAATATTAAGTTACAGTATAATTAATAGTCAGTAAAATATTTTATTTGCTATAGCATAGAAAATATGTTTGTTTTCGAAGATATATTGAAATTCAAACCAATAAAACGATAAATAACTAGTATTTTAATGTATTATTTGCTTTTAGCACGTTCGGCCCAGCGCCACCGTAAGAAGATTCACGCATCGTGACACACCGTTTTCCCATACAAATTGCATTTACGTTGATAAACTTTGTGCTTTTCATGTATGCAAGATTAATTTTTGATTCGACACAAACGTTGAGAGACGTCGACGTTATATAACGCTGCGTCGCATACAGTCAAATTAGGGTATAGAAACCTATGAGCAACGTTTAGTCACGTTGACGTTCATAAATGCCTGTTAGGTTAATTATATTTCTGGATCATAATCCTTGTCAGTTCCGTACTCTCCGTCATCACTGAAGGGATCAGGAGTAACTTCCCGGGACGAAGAATCTTCAAATACCTTCAGAAACCCCTTACTGCAGAATCGCTTTTTATCCATCTAAAACAACAGATTTTTGTTTACTTTATAACGATTTATCAAAAAGGGTGTAAATAAATCACTTTATGGAATTAATTTTTATTTACTTATTTATTATTTATGTATAAAGTAACAGAAAATCCACAAAGAATAAATTATCTCTTTAAGATATTTCTGCCAGAAACCCTTTAGAAGTGAGAGAAATATATCAACTAATTATTATAATTATACAAAAATAAATATATATACATATACGTATATGTACACACTTATTTATTATTATTATTCAAAATAAATATATTATAAAAAACTTACGGTATATCGATCACTTCAATACGGTCGGGCAAAGTAAGCGCAGCATGCGCTTCTCTTGATGCGGCGCAGAACGACTGTAGCTAGCCGCGTCGCTACTCCCCGCGACGTGTATGAACGTTGTGTGTCTGCTTGTGTGAGCATATGTGCTTATGACGGATGTTAGCAAAACGCCACTAAAAGTTGATTCGATATGGCAGTAGACTTTTAAAACTTCCAAGCGATGCGGCGCAAATATCTATTTAGTAGAATATCGTATTGCCTCCTGACGTTATGAAACGTAGTGCGAATAAATGCACATTTAAAGTAGACGTGACTAGACGTTGTGTTAATTATTAATTTCTAATTTTGACGTCATGAGACGTTGCTGGACCGAACGTGTTAGTATTCTTGCATTATAAATAAATAAATATATTGGGACATTAACATACAGCACCATCTCCATGTCATCACCATGACAAGCTACAAAGCTTGTATTATGGATATCACTATACACTACATATATTAATATTAAATACATACATAATTTAAATATACATGACTCGAGAACAAACATTCATGCTCATCACACAAATGAATGCCCCCAGGGGGATTCGAACCCGCGACTGCTGGCACAGTATGTAGGGTCACTACAAACTGGGCCAAACTTGTCGTCAATTTTTTTAAATTATCTCCTAAATATTCGTAGCTTGCATAAATAATTGTGTGTGAGGATACAAGTATTCGTATTACTTATGTATAGTCACTAGAAAATCTGCCAAGGGTTTTGGTTTAGGTGTCTTCTAAGTTGGTAAAATGACTTTTTAGGGAATTATTATAGGGTTTAATGTTAAGGATTATTTGATAAAAATGAGCATTAGTTACATAATTAAATATAGTTATTTAAATATCTATACAGAAGAACTTTTAAAAATCCTTCTAAGACTTTGAATAATAACAGTTTCATGGCCATAAGATATATACATCCTCTCACATAAGGTTGAAACCCAAATCATAATAATTAATCAGATATTATTGATTCATATAGAAAAGCAATCAGGTTTAGTTATAGGTAATCTCTTATTAACCTACAAATACTATATTCATATAGGTTTGTTGGGGCAAATACTAAACAATTTAAGCTTAAACTTTTCATATACGGTATTAAGTTAAAATATCTATTACGGTTTTTAAGTATCTAAGTGTTTATAAGCTACTAACACAACTATTCTGATTATTTGCAAAATACTATTCATATTCAATACTTTGAAGTACTAGGACAAAAAATCGTTTCTTTTTTCAGTATTGGAAAATGGATTTACGCGTACCACTTCTTATCATACATGTGGTCCACTGGTGATTCATCGGCTTGTAAAGCCCCCTACCCTCTGACTACGTTTCTCCTCGACTCGCCTATGCTTTGGATTAGGATTAGTTTTAAATAAGTTGTCGTCCTCATTATCTATACTAATATTATAAAGAGGAAGGATTTGATTGTTTGTCTGTTTGTTTACACCGAATAGGCTCCGAAACTACTGAACCAATTAAGATGAGATTTGGTAAGAAGATAGTTTGAGACCCTGGGAAGGATATAGGATAGTTTTTATACCGGAAATTTTCCCTTAAGAGAGTGAAAATATATTAGTAAATGAAAGTATGTATGGGGAATTAATCTAGGGACGACCCCAACCGCACACGGGCGAGTCGCTAGTCCACTATAATCAAAGAGTTGCTCTCACAGTTCACTTTTGTTAGAGTCCGAACGGAAATGTAATACAATAATAATAAAGAAGGTATATTACCACAAAAAATTACAAAAAAAAGAACAAAAAACATTTTTATTATCTTCATAAGATAATATATTGTTTGTAATTTGATTATTATCTCAATAGCTTTAACATCGATTTTTTTTTATCTGATTCAATATATTACAAGAATGAATTGAAAGGCATTAGGAGCAATACAAAACATACTATTGTATGTAAATTCATTAATCATTATGTGTTGTTAACTATGACAATTAAAAAGTCTATATTCTTATTTTGAAATAAAAAATATTTTATAAAACTAGTTGACCTGCGATTTTTTCTTATAACATCGTGAATAATGTCAATAGATGGCGCTTTCTACGTTTTAATGATGAAAACACAAACTTTATTAAAAGTTTTTAAAACAAAGCTTTTAAACGAAAACATTATTTCTTAAATGATAATTAAATTATTCATTTTTTTAAATATATAGAGAGATATTGCGTACTGACAAAAACACTTTTGAATAATAGGTATATGTATATTTACCTATGATGTTGATGGAAATTGATGATTGATGCGTCTGTTTGTAATTTTAAAAAGGCTTCATATTATTAAGTTCAAATGATTCTTTATCGACGATATCACAGTCCAAATAACTATGAAAATGTTTATTTATTATTGAGGTTGTTAATACTGACTAATGTTGAGAACTGATGAATCCAATTTAATGTGACTTTCAGTACCGTGAAGAGCATTCGAATGAGAGAGTGGAAAAAAAAAAACTAGTATTATCTGAAAACTTAATAGCATATACATATTTTGTCTTTTATATTTTATATTGTATTCATTAATTGCCTCAACTAATACGCTGTTATTGCTTCACTGAATATTTTAGTTCGTTAAAGCGAATAGAAATCGAGTAGCCATTTTAGATAATGTTACGGCTAAAACATGCAATGCTACAGTAATGACTGTATAATACTAGCCAATTATTAGTAACATTTTGCACAGCCACTTCTTGGTAATGCCTATCGTATGAATAATTGTGGATAATGAATTCAACGACTGTTTATTTTTTAATGTATTGGCTGGCTATTGTCCGCTGTTTTATCTGCTTTAGATCTGAAACAATTATGCTTAAAATATACAGCTCTCAGAAAAATCTATATAATCTATGTAATATGTATAATTATCTATAAAAATAAATAAAATGAAGTGTCTGTTTATAACGTCAAAATTACAGCTTTGCACTTTATACATAAAATATATAATATACTTATAAGAAAAGATACACATTTTAAAATTTACATCTCTGTCTGTTTGTTCCGGCTAAGCACCGAAACGGCTAGATTTGACGGGAATTTCACTGGCACATAATTGATGTTATAAAGAGTAACCTAGGCTATTTTTATTTTAGATAAAGAAAAAATAAATCAAATGAAATTGTGAATAAAATCCCCATATCTAGGACGCACCCGAACAAAGAGAGATTACTGTTAACACTAAGAAATAAATATAAAAAAAAAATAAAAAAATATTCACTGTCTGGCTCCATCTTCAAATCCGTGTCAGCTAAAGTAACGTATTAAACTCATCAAAACAAATCAAACAAACCCAAATTCGCGGCAAATCAAAGAAATATTTCATCTTTTGTTTCTATTTCATAAAAAGGTCAGATCGATAGTACTAAATTATTACATAATATTGCGAAATTTCGGAAACGGTGATATTTTTACAATTTGTGTGTCCAATTTATATAATACGATAGTTACAAAAAAGTTAAATTTGCCTCTCTAGAAACTCTCGTGTATTTATTATAATTATAATTAGTGTGATAGTGTGTAACATAAATATATTACGTAGTGGTGCGGTAGCTTTTTTTTAACGGGAAATGCATTTAGGTACGAAGTGTGGGACTCACCGGCAAAGCCAGTACTACCCACTAAAACCCATGGGAACCTCCCCATCTTAATGGGGCGTCGCAGGATCGCTTATGCATTCAACAAAGACGCCTAGACTGCAGGTTTGCCGAAGCAGACCACAACAACCATGGGGTTACTCCACGGTCCACTCTGCTATCAGAGAAGTACCAGGAGCAACCAGCATAGCACACCGCCCACCGAGGTGGACCGCCGTTGTATTGCCGGGCATTACTGAGCCCAAACGACTAGGTGAACGCACGTTTGGGGCAGTGGTACGGTAGCCTCAGGTCAAGGGTTCAACTCGTACTTAACCGATGTTTATCTTTCTAAACCGATTCTCAAATATGCTTAATCAATCTAAATTCGTTCAGACATAAAAATATTTAATTATGGAATCTAATTCAGATTTTACTATGCTTGAGAAAGCCAGATAATTTTGAGACCTAACATATAAGATTCTATTACTTAAAGACCTAAACTGGTTAACGTATAACTTATTACTTATCAAAAAAAAGATTCAAACAAAAAATAACACAACGTTTCAGGCTGAAGCTATAATTCAATAATAGCGGCTCTTTAACTATAATATCATGACTTCGTATAAAATCAAGAACATACATCCTGTCAGTGACAGTGCTGAGAAAGCAAAACGTCATAATGGAAGTAAAAGCTTTAGAGATAATAGGGTTGATAAAATCTTTAAATATTTACTTAGAGCTTATTATTTTATACGTTTTACGTATACAGCTTCCAACGCATCAGGGTTAATTATTTTTTTATATTTAATTAAGTTTAGTATGAGATTAAAAAAAGCTCATTCATTGGTCTATATAATCGGATTGGATCGGCTAATACACCTGGTTTTATTTAAACCTTATTAGAACCTACATAATCCAGTATATATTTAGCTTAGTAACTAATTAACTGAAAGTTGAAAAGATTTAGGTAAAAAAAATAAATAAAAAAAAACTATAAAACTTAAAAGCTTTAATTTAATAATATCTTCTTTCACTTCTTTCGTAGTAACTACGAAACGTATAAAACGAATAATACACGTCGTAAGTGACAATGTTGAGTAAGCAAAACTGTCAAAGTGCAAATAAAAGCTCTTGAGATGGATATTTCCCAGAACTAGATTTTTATGAGCGGCACTATCCGTTAGAACAAAACGTAGAACGTATTTTTTGTCATAAACAATAGGATCAACTTATCACTAGAAAAATTAAGATTTCAAAAATATAATTAAGCAGTTTTTGTTTTATTAAAAGGACCGTATTTGTTTACGAAGTTTACTTTTGAGCATTTTACTTATGAATGATGAACTTTTACATTTCATATATTCGTTTATAATATATAAACTTAGTGATTTCATTTCATATTGAATTCACATCACATATATAACATTCTTTATTAACAAATAAATAAATAAATAAACACGTGAGGAATCTGAAAACAATTTATATCAAAATATTACAAATATTTCTCTAACATTTTTCCTCAGCGACACTCGAAATACAGTACTTAGGGTATACATCACGCGAAGTCCTACGCGGTCGTTACGGGAAATGAAACAATATATTACGGCCTTCAAAACGTTTTTCCTATTAATAGAAAAGTAGGTAACTAAAATATAAACAATAATTATAAAGGGCAAACGTGAAGATAATTACACTCGCTTCATTCAAACATACGCTCGTTTCATTTAAATTTCATAATTACATTTTTAATGATGTGTGATAAACCCTTGCTTGATTAAGGAATTATAAACAAAAAAAACAATTTATTATCTCAGTTATTTTTCTTTGTTTTACACAATTAATGAATACTAGATATTAAAGTATTGTGTATTTCCTTTCTTAGTTGGTTACAGATTCTCTCCTATTTTTGCCTTATAAAAAGTGGTGTGTATGTCCTTAAAAAAGCGACCCTTAAACTTTATATGTATTAATTACCTTAAAATGTAAACAGTAGTTGTGGTTGCAATTTCAAACACGTGGTACATACGTCTGTTAGGAATAGGCTAAAATCAATATAGTGCAGCTTTCCAAAGCAATAAAATGATCCCTTGGGAATGGTTCAATATAAAAGAGCTTTTAAATATATTTAACACAACAATACTCCCGTCAACTTTCATCGTCCATATTCAGTTAGAACTTTTAATAAGTTTAACTGCACGGTGTGCAGAAATCGGCTTTGTGTTCTAAAGTCAGCTTAGTACCCATTCATTTATATTTGGCTTAGTCACCCACTATTTTAGAATATGAGTTAAAGTATTTATAAATAACTAGCATTTCCCGCGGCTCCGCCCGCGTTCCGATGATCAAAAACCAAATTCTTAGGTTTTACACATTAGTATACTCTTACATATACCACATTGCACACCGTATGATTAGTAAATAATGGCACTGATTGACAATGCCACAAAGGTTAACCGTTAATCTCATATTTGATATAGTAATATTACACTTTTGTTATAGCAATAACATTTATGTATGTCTATACTTCTGTTTTTTTATGTTTATTTAATTTTGGGCAATAAACTCTCAAACTACGGAATTAATTTTAATCATTTTTTTACTAATAGACAGCTATTGATTACCTTAATATGCAGTTGATTATTTAAATTACATAATGACAACTTTTCTTAATATTAATTTGTCGCGAAAAAGGGATGGGTTAGCGCTAGTTAGTAATATTTTCCAAAACGATTTTCAAAAGAAAGTGTAATAAGTAAATAATTCTAAGCAAATACTTTTTATTATTTCATATGGCTCGGCTAATATGATTAAAGTCGTAAGTATTTATTGTGTCCTTTAAGTCTTTACCTTCCAAGAAATGTCAAAAAAAAAACTGGAAAAGTTGAGGTATAACAGTTCCTAAAACACTTTTTCATAGTTTTTGAGATATGGAATATTTTTAGTTACCCGCTTTGTCAGTTTAATAGCCATAAACTTGTTTTACATAAAATGTTATAAAATAATATGAATCGAACTTATTTTTACGGTTGATAAAATGAGTCGATATTGTGGAAACGTATAAATATTATTCATATTTGTTTTAGTGTTAACTTAACAAAATACGTAAGTAAGAAAAACAATACAATATTTGGAGTTCGATTTGCATTTGCCCAATTTTTACGTTAAAAGATTAAAAAGTATTAACATTATTTACTAAGCAATAATAAATTTTAAATGGATTGCGATTTAAAATTGTTTAGGCCAACAAAATATTACTAATATGTTACTAATTTATAAAGCCAAAAAACTTGTTTTGTTGAAATATTGAACACCTGTAGATTCTTTTTTTTTGGATTAAAACTACGTATATTAAAAGCACATGGCGATATCTATTGTCAAATGTCTAAATAACACATAAATAAATGTTTATATAAGTAAGTTACCTTGCTAAAATGTTAATAGTATCATCGTGCTTTTATTTTAACCAGTTTTTGTATTTTTTCTTAGAAATGAGATATTTTCCTGCGATAAAAAGTATCCTATGTGTTGACCCGGATAACCTGCTATCACCATACCAAATTTCATCAAAATCCCTCCAGTGGTTTTTCTGCGCTGCTGACAAAAATTCTAAAAACTATTCGGCCTCTCTATTGCTAATAATGAATATTTGAATAAGATTTTCCGAAAAATATTCAATTTACGAATTCGGTTTGATTCTAATTTTATTACATGTATAGTTAATAATTTATAAATCTAAAAAGTTTGCTTTACTGATAATTTGAACACGGACAGGGCCGCGAGTAATTTAGTAGTAATTTTTATAATAAAGTCGTAGAAAGGTTCATATTTTTGGAATTAAAACTACGTATTTTAATTAAAACACATGGCAACATCTATTGTCGAATATCTAAATAGCATATAAATATATATTAATTAAAACAACTATTTTAATGGATAAAATAGCGCTATTGATAATTTGTTTTTCAAGATAAGCTACTTTTAATAGTTTTGACTATATTTAGTAAGTTACCTTGCTAAACTGTTTACAGATAGTATCATTGTGGTTTTGTTCCAACCAGTTTTTCTATTTTTTCCCGCGGTAAAAAGTATCCTATATGTTGACCCGGATAACCAGCGATCATCATATCAAATTTCATCAAAATCCCTCCAGTGGTTTTTCTGTAATGCGGTAACAGACAGACAGACCGACATAAAAATTCTAAAAACTATAGATTCGGACTCTGTATCGATAATAACGTCTATTTCAATAAGATTTTCGAATAAATATTTAAGGTACAGATTTGGCTTAGTTACAATTTTATTATATGTATAGATAAAGTACTAATAATAGTGAATTCACACGTACATTTGTTTTTATTTTGTTTCCGAATAACGAAAAATTCCTATCGTGAAATGCCATAAGCATAGCATAAGGCTAAACATTTATTAGTATATGAGCGTATACAAATTGATAAAAGCAATTCAGTAGTAAATGCGCTTGCCTGGGAAACCAAGTGAAGTGGGTTCAAATTCTGGGTCTCGCTATTCTGTTTGTATGTGCGAATCATTTCAACATAATTACCACTTGCCTAATGGCGATGAAAAACATCGTGAGAAAAACTGCATGTCTGAGAGAGCCTAGCAAGTTTTCGGAAGACATATTATGTCCTGCAACCCGCACTTGGCTAACGTATATAGTCCATTGATTACGCCATGATCTCCCGCGTATTGAAAAGATGCCTGTGCCCAGAAGTGGTATGTTAAAAAGGGCAAAATATAATACAAACTCAATACTCTACATAATACTGCCCTCAAACCAAAACATAAGGCATTGCAAAGTACATAAGATGAAGTCCTAAAATAATGTTGATATACTTTTGTAAGTTTCTCTTCGTTACATTTAAAAGGTATCATTAGGAAAAGGTACAAGAGGTCTTAGTTTTAAAATTGTACATCAATATTTAACTTTACTCCATTCCACAAGCAAACTGTCACTACAGTATTACTTACAAGAGAAATAGAGGAATGCACAGCCAATTGTCCCTTTTTTGGTATGGTTACATTTGTTGACTCACTGATCCCATGTCAAGTTGCTAGCGTAAATGTTGCCGTGAAGAAGGCAAAGTATTGGGTACGACATAATTAGGTGAGTACGTTTGTTTTTTAACGTTATATATAACTAGCGTTTTTTCCCGGCTTCGGCTGTGTTATTTAAACTAGCGTTTGCTTAGTGGTCTAAATTCGACCATAATCATTAATAAAACATTGAGAAAAACATATATGAATAGAATTTATTTATCCATCTATATAAAAAAAAATGATTATAGTTACTTAACATAAAAAGAAAATCGGGAACTTTTTCCCTTCCCTTTTTTTGTTCTGGTCAATCTACGGTAAATTTTTATATAGCGAAAAGCTAATATTGACTATAGTTAAGGCTTGAGAGTAGTAAAATGCATAAATATATTATAATGACTTCAGTAAAGTAACGACGTAGATAAGTCGTAATGATACTACAAATTTTCCTAGAGGCTTTTATAATTTTTAACGCTCCAAACTAACGTTATATACAATATTGTTTAAAACAGACGTATTTTACTTAAATATGATAAGGATCACTTGCGCTAAATTCAAATTGTACTGTTTGATGTGTACTAATGTTTAAGATATTTAAACTTAGTTAAAAATGTTGGTGTAAGTGATAGAAAAACGCGATATAAAATTCACTAGTTTTAGTTTGCACTACAAGAACATAAAACATCGGACATGAGCAAGTCTAGCTTGCACACCGAGGGCTCCATAGCATGAAACATTAATAAAAGATTTTGTTTTATGTTGGAACATTAACACACAGCGCCGTCTAATTCCATGGGAAGCTACGAGGCTTGTGTTATGGATACGAGATAGTCAATACACTGCACATTTATATAACTTTAAATACATACATATTATAAATATAAACATCCATGGCTAGGGTACAAACATTCGTGCTCATCACACAAATGAATGCCCCCAGCAGACTCGAACCCGTGACCCCTGACACAGTAAGTAGGGTCATTACAAACGATACGTGATGACAAATTAATTTTAATTTAACATACTAATTTCTTACATTAAGTAAGTAATTTTTAACAAAATCATTGATCACACCACTTTTAATTTTAAAAGATCGTAGTAAAATGATAAACAAAACGCAATCTTATCAACTGTTTACCTATTCCGCTGACCGGCGTTCGCTTCATTAGAACTAAGGTTTTAAAAACAATCGATGGCTGTAACAACCACTTACTTATTTATCAAGGACGAAAGGGGAGTAAAGAAAGGAAAATGTTAAGGATGTATTGTTAAATAATAAAATATTGCTTACTTTAATTGAGCTTAATGTAGGTACTTTTATAAGAAAAAAAAAATGATTTCTCATTTATACGTCGCCTGTTAAATGTAACAATATTTTAAGGTATTGCAATTATAGATAATACATAAAAAATACAGTATAGTAAAGTAATTTTTGAAAATTTATTGTTATTATTTTATTTATTGAAGTGGAAACATCTAATGGCAGGGTTGGATGGGGAGTAAATTCATGTAAGTCGTCATCGACATGGTCACGTGACGTGTTAACGCTAACACTCAGAGTGCCGATAGATGCCAGAACCAGATAAATGTAAACAGTTTTAATTTACAAATTTTAATTTAAGATCAAACAATCAATTTGAATATCCAAAAATAACAACTGTTTGTTTAAAGTTTTAAGTTTTTAATAATTTCATTTATATTTTATTAGTATACTATGTTAATTCCAGAAGAAAATTTAACAACCTTGACAATTTATACAATCAGAATAATAACTGCTTAAAATTATTAATTATTATAAAGCCTTAAAGTATTTTTTACAATTAAATTTTATGTCAATTTATAGAACATACTAGCAACTCACCCTCGCTTCGCTTCGGGCTCGTCCCTAGACAGAAACAGATCTATCCCACGGGAACCATACATTTTTCCAAGATGATAGCCTATAGCCTTCCTTAGTTAACAGACTATCTAATGCAAAAGGAATTTTTCAAATTGAATTAGTAGTTCCTGAGATTAGCGCGTTCAATCAAACAAACAAACAAACTCTTCAGTTTTACAATATTAATATAAGTATAGATTTTTAATATAATTATAGATAATAAAATTCTAACTGAATTGAACCTGTACATTAAATATTTTTTGGAAAATCTTATTGAAATAGTTATTATTATCGATACAGAGGCTGAATATTATATAGTTTTTAGAATTCTTGTCTGTCTGTGTCCTTATCACGGAAAAACCACTGAAGGGATTTTGATGAAATTTGGTATGATGATAGCTGGTTATCCAGATCAACATATAGGATATAGGATACTTTTTACTGTGGGAAAATATCTCATCTCTGAGAAATTCTATACTAAATATTAAAACATAAGTAGGGACGAACCCGATCGGAGCGGGGATGAGTCGCTAGTTAAAATATAAACTTGAATATATTATGATTCTAACAAAAAATGAAAACTAATTTCCGTCTCACATTGGATTTTGTAACATTTTTGCTTAAGGTCATATGCGAGGTCTACGAGTAGGTTTTTACTAAGCAATAAAAAACGGTCAATAAGTTTGGTAAAGTTACACATCGAAGGATTCTCTAATATGAAAAAAAAACCAGTTTATTTACTATTTATATATATGTTAAGTATATAAACATCTATGATGATTATTATTACTTGTATTATGAAATGTGTCGTTTACATAACATATTCTACGACAGATCTACATATAACTATTCTATTTATGTTTAGATAAAAGTCACCTACGTGTAAATCTCTAAAGCTCTCTCTTTCACTAAAGCTTTCGCATTTACAATATAATCGCGTTAAATTAAAAAGTACCTGGGCGACCGAGCTTCGCTCTGAGTTCTTTTTTGTTATATCGTATTTTAGATAAAAAAATAAAAACTTGAATAAATACAAAAAAAAAAAAAACAAAAGTAACGACTTTGTATTCCGACCGGGACTCGATCCCGGGCATATGTGTTGTCTAACTCGCGCCTTGACCGCTTGACCACAATGCTTATGCTTATCCGAGAGTAAGAAATTATCGACCATATTCTGCGTAGAATAATGCAAAATAAAACCGCGTGAAATTTTTCGCCCCGAAAGCTTCCACATACCAAATTACAGCGAAATCGTTAGAGCCGTTTCCGAGTCGCTGGTATAAATAAATAAAGATATAAAAATATAAATATACAAGAATTGCTCGTTTAAATATATTAGATAGATTAGATAATGCTTCGTACTCAAGGTTCTCTATTCTTACTCTCCCTTAAGTATGAAAAAAAAAACAGATGTAACACGTAATAGGATTAAGATTACGACACGTGACTACACAGTGAATATAAGGAATAAACAATACGACTCTATTTGCACATACTCTTTTACTCTACAGTATCTCCTACGCAAGTGGTTAATCTCCGTAAAAAACTGACACAGAAAATCAATGCGGAAGAAATTTATTATTTACCCTAATAAATGCTCTATTATAAATAACCTATATATGGTAAAAATAATCATTAAGAATACTAGTAAATATCGCATTTGCTACCATAACATTTACAACTAGCTGCTTACGCTCGCTTCGCTCGGGTACCTCCTAGGTACTAGGTCATCCTTCATTCCTTGGTACGTTTTTATTTCTTCCCTAATTCTTTTTCTAAAATAAAAATAGCCTAAGTTACTCCTTATCACACCAGCTATATGCCAGTTAAAGTCCGTTTCGGAGATTAGCTGCAACAAACAGACAAAAATTTTATAAATTGTGTTTTTCTTATAAGTATCGTATATAA
This sequence comes from Argynnis bischoffii washingtonia, assembly GCA_033884665.1. Taxonomy (NCBI): domain Eukaryota; kingdom Metazoa; phylum Arthropoda; class Insecta; order Lepidoptera; family Nymphalidae; genus Argynnis; species Argynnis bischoffii. The sequence continues at coordinate 5,598,860 of CM066625.1, forward strand.
TTTCATATGCATTTAGTAAAAAGCTGTTATTTTGACATTACAAACAGACACTTCAATTTTATTTATCTGTATACATTTACTAGAAGTTGTAAAGGCAAATTCTATGTGCGAGTATGCCTTGAGGGTAATCAAGATTACGTATATCCGGGGTCAACTTTAGAGAGAGACTCAGATTCTGAAGCTCACAAAGAGAGCTCTATAATATAAATGTTTGAATTTTTTAGATAAAAAAATATTATTTACTTCTCTCCGAATCCTTTACAATATAAGAAAAAAAATATCGTACTTATGGAATTTTAGGAAGTTTAGCTCTAACTACACATCGGTAAGTGTTATAAAAATAATATAATATGAAAATATGTAGGCATACTTCTTGAATGATTTGCGAGCGATAGTTTGTAGAGTCAATTATTTGTATTTTTTTATTTTGCCATTATTTAAAATACATATATTTAAATTCTTTGGAATCCTAGTACAGTTATAAAGGTCTTATTTCTTCCTATGTACTTATGATATAGAATAAGAAAGGTGAAAGTAATGTTAAACAACAGCTTGTCTTATTTTTACGGTAATTATGATAATTCTAGCGACTCACCCCCGCACCGCTCGGGTTTGTCCCTACTTGCGTTTTAATGTTTAGTATAGATTTCTCAGATGAGATATTTTCCCGCAGTAAAAAGTTCCCTTTATGTTGACCCGGATAACCAGCTATTATCATAACAAATTTCATCAAATTCCCTCCAATGGTTTTTCCGTTATGCAGTCACAGACCGACAGATAGACAGCCAGATAAAAATTCTAAAATCTACAGATTCTAGGTTGGACTGGGAAATGATCCTTATGACAAGACAGTATTAAAAATATACTACTTCGAATATCGAGCTTGTGACCTTGACTACGCCTAGGAGGTCATTAAACTACCAAAAGGAACAGTTAAGTGTATACAAAAGTATTAAATATGTTTAGATAATATTTAACTTGTAACAGACATGTTATTATTTTGTATTATAGATGTTTGCATGGAAGGCTGGAAGGCTGGAACTATTTTAATGAGATTTTTGTTTTAAATAAGAAAAATCAATAAATTAATGCATGCATGTATATGTAGATTGAACGTGATGATGATGTAGATGAATCTAGGTAAATTTTTACTTTCATTTGTCAAGTAAATCTAAATTAAGTTAATCACTTTGGATCTTCTAAAAATTTCGTTTATTTCGTTCATCCTGTCGCTATTTGAGTGAAATTCTTAATCGATTCGGCTTACAACGTCGCGTCGTTCAATACAAAGGCATGGGGGTGAAGCTGTGCGACAAATTACGATTCCATATACATAATAGTAATCTGTATACATTCTATATAGTTTAAGAATGTCAAATGCCGCACTTTGTTAGACAACTAATGTAAATACATGCAATCAGGCTAATACGGCGGCGGGAGGGAAGGTCAGATGTCAAATATGATTGATGCCCCTCATTGAAATAAAATGTCGCTTTAATCCACTAATTATAATGAAATAATATAACCGTATATAAACTAGCTTTTGCATGCGGTTTTGCCCGATGTGATAAATATTTTCCTGGAGTTAACACGTAATTAAGAACATTTGTGCTTTACACAATAAATTGCAAAATAAGTAAGATTTAGTTTAGTTAGTAAGTATTTAAGTTAAGAAATAAACTTTTTAAAAAAAAAACTTTTGTAATTGAAAAAAATGATAAAGAAACAAAAACCCCGTTTCAAGGAATTGATCAACTTAAAAACATGCATGTTATTATAACTATTATTTTAGGGGGTAAAATTTCTGTAATAAATAATAATATTCTTTCAGCTCTAGAATATCATTTTATTAGTTTTATTCTAAGCAATTTATTTATGTGCTTATGTTCTTAGAAAATTTCATTAAAAATACATATTGAAATATTATGATGAAATGAATTGGTTTTATATTATAAATACGAATGTACTTAGATATACGAGTATACTACAAGTCCTTATTTAATAAATTTCTAAATCATTATTGCAGTCATTAATCATTTAAATGCTAACGGAATTCACTCCAATTAATTCATTTAGGTTACTAGGTGGTAAGGGTAGCCCAGTGGTCACGCACTCACTTAGGAAATCAAGTGAAGCGTATTCAAATCCCGGCTCTGGCCCCTCTAATATTTTTCTTTTACAACAAACATAATATATTACTTATGGTGAAGGAAAACATTGTCAGGAAGCTTGCATGTCGTAGAGAATCTAGCAAGTTTTCAAAAGACATTATAGTTCGCTAATCCGCATTTGGCCAGTGTGGTGGACTATGATTCCCTCGTACTGATGGAATTCCTGTGCCTAGCAATGGGACTTTAAAAAAGGGTTAATGCATTCATACTGTACATATACTAAGTAAAAATTCATTAATGAATATATCTACCTACCTTTCTAGCTTTTGACTTGTAAATTGCTGCACCTAAATTTTAAACTTTGTTCGTGTTGATGTTTCCGGAATTTGAGATACTGAATCAGATTATTTAAGCATATAATTTGCGCTTTTGAATTTCTGCTAAATCTTAATTTTTAAACTTTAACGTTTCGCCTTATTTGCGTGTTAGAAGATGTGAAGATTTAAAAAAATCGTAGGTCATTCACTTTATACTTACAACTTCCGTATTTATAACTAGCGACTCACGCTCGCTTCGCTCGCGTTCGTCCCTAGGTACGTTTTCACGGTAAGCTATGTTTATATATAAATAGTAGCTTGCTACTTCTAACACATTCATTCAAATTATATAGCGATTTACCCTCCATTTGCTCGGTGCGTACGCCGTACGCGGATTTTGTTCACAATTTCATGGGTTTTAATTTTTTTCGCGGAACCCTGATTCTTTTTCTAAAATAATAGTAGCCTAAGTTACTCCTTATTACTTTGAAAATTGTTTTTTTCTTATTAGTAACATATAAACTTTCACATGCATTTAGTAAAAAGCTCTTATTTTGACATTACAAATAGACACTTCAATTTTATTTATCTGTATAGATAGTAGTTCAATTCTTACAACATATATCTCAAATATTTAACCATTTATCCATAAAAATCGATGTGTGTCTATGTTCTCTATGGACTCGAAAACGGCTGAAGCTGAATTTTAATTAAATTTTCAGGTAATCTTTAGATTAGTCCAACGGGTGATTAGAACTGATCTAGATACTGCTAGAACATTATGTATAAAATGAAATAATATATTAAATTAATTCAATACGTACGTACGTATTTTTATTAATATAAACATTTAACAGAAACACATCTTGAGTAGGTATACAATATACTTTCAGTATTAATGACGGAAAAATGTAACAAGTAATAAAAAGACTCATTTTTTTGAGAAAAACGCTATTCTACCGTTTTATGCCACAGTTAGATTGCAACGGTATTGCACGAGCTTGACAAATCTTTTTACCAAGTTTCGGTCATTCGTCTCTGATATCTGATGACAACAAGATAACAACATTGTGCCACCCGTTCCGAGCTCGAGCGTATAAAACTTGATATTGACGTGGTAACATTGAATGTGGCTTGGTTTTTCATATGACATTTTATATATCAATAACTTTATATTTTAAATAAATAAATTTATGTATAATACTTTTTTAGATTTACGCGAATATTTGACATTTTAAATAAAACTATCTCTTTGCATAAATAAATATATATTATTTTAAAATAAAATAGTATCCGGTTCCTCTTTTAACTATCTTGGAATAATCCAAAATAAATGAGTATCTAATAATATTTTATTGTTCAGAACATTTTTAACGTGATGAAAGTATAAAGTCCACCAACCTGCATTTGGCCAGCGTGGTGGGCTATGGCCTGAATTCCTTCGCAATATTTAATGTGTCCAGCTTTCGGACGATATAAAGGGGTAAGAAAGAGAGATACAACAGTTTTAGATCCATAATCGAATATTACCAGTAGTCATAAGGTGCAGGCAGGTAAACTGTAAAAACCTTAATGTAGAGAATAAGTAGTGGACATTTTAACTACATTACAAAAATTGATGGTTGAATGATTGATCTGTTAATCATTTGAACGATAAAGAGTCGGTTGATAAATATAATTTAATGTACCTAAAATATGTAAAATATATGAGCGTATTGCGCAAGATTACATTTGCGTAGCTTAGGCTTAATCTGTATTTTATGAGACAGTTTTGTAATTAGCTGTAGGTAATCTTTTATGTGATTAACTGTTATTGGAATTTAGGAGATTATAATAAGCCGATTTTATGGATTTCGCGGGGATTGCGGGAGTGGATAATTTTTCTATGAGCAAATTTTAAAGTCTTATTAACTTGAAAATGCTATTATTTCATTATAAACTTAAATAATTATTAATTATAGCACGTTTAAATCATTTACACTAAATATAGTGTAAATGTTTTAAACGTGCTATAATTAATAATTATTTAAGTTTACACTAAATATAGTTTTTAAGTTTTTAGTTTTAGGTTACACTAAATAAATTTATTTTGTGGTAGTAATAACTACCACAAAATAAATTTTAACACTAAGATTATAAATACGAACGTTTTTTTTATGCCGTAGCTAGCGGCTTGCTCGGATTCGTATTTAGTGATAAAAAAAACAAATCTATCCCACGGGAACCGTACATTTTCCGGGATAAAAAGTAGCTTATATACTATTCCAGACTATAATATATCACTGTGCCAAATTAATTATCAGCTGTTCTAGCGTGATTGAGTAACAAACATCCATCCATTCAAACTTTCACATTTATATAGTAGTAAGATAATAAGATGTTTCCATGTATTAGAGTGTTTGAAATGCAGATATTCTATAACTTGGATTAACACACTGTACTCCTATGTTTGAAATAACTAAACTTTTCTTTTGAATTTAGTACACTCTTCCTTCCAACATTACGTTCTTCTTTTAACGATATTGCATTTACATGATAATAATGTATAATACTACTTCGCAATAATCTACAGTATACATTAGAGCACTTATATACAGTGTTAGCAAAATACAGATGAACATCGGCATATTCAATATACATATTGACTTTGACTAGTAAGCGTTAGTATTACTCGAAACCTCGACTTCCGGCGAACAAAGAGCATTCAGAAAGAGTCAGACATATCATAATATAACTATTATCATAATGTTGAAAATACCTTGAATATAATAAATGATTACAGGTAAATGAAAATCGTTAGACTAACATAAAATATCCTTAGTACATTAAAAAAAATATTATAAGCAAAGTATTTTTAAGGGATAATAATTTGAGAGCTTTATTAATATGTGTTTTAATTATTGCTAGTTAAATTAATCGAATCAAAACAAATAAAAGCTTTATGTATAGCCTAAAATTGACTTCCACCTATACTGTGCACTTGCTTGTCTCAATTCATTCCGCAGTCACCGAATATGACCTGCTTTTGTAGTGTGTCCCGAGGGCCCTGACCTCATAGTATGGATAGTCCAATCTGTAATATCGTGTCTCACTCGAATTCCGTTAAAATATTATTCATTTACACGTGAACTCATAAATTGAAACCAAGACTTTTTGTTTTCATTTATCCCAAATATCATCCTTAGAGTTATAATAATAACGACTGTTTAACTCAAATAATGCACTGTTCATAATTGCCTTAAAATATATTATGGTGCCTTTAATAATAATAAGAATGGAGTATTTTTAATCTATGGCTCTACTCAACTAATTAAAACGACCATTAGCAATTTTTATCAAGAATTATAGCAAACTTAAATAGCAAAAATGTAAACCGTAATAGTTCTACAAATAGTTGACCATCTCAAACATACTGTAAATACAAGATTTTCATAAAAAATCTTTGTCACATTTTGACTTTATTTCAATTTGGTTCTTATAACGAGCGCAGCGTAAATGACTCATGAGATAAAGCGTTTTTACTCGATTGAATTTCAATGATGAATAATTTTAGAGAAGATCTTGACGAGAATTATTTTTAAGCAACATTAACGATAATAAAAAGCTTTGTGGGCGTATTGAGACAGTATAATCAGTATCTATTAATTTTGACAACACTTACATCGTTTTAGTCGCTAATTTGCCCTTTTAGAAACACCTGACGAGTAAATTCTGCTTTACAATATATAGATCCGTGATGACCTCACATAATGTAAAATAAAATATGACGAAAACAGATTCGTAGAAGTCATTAACTATAGGTTAACTAAACATTTAAGTCATTGGTCCATGAATAGTATGATGTAAATATTTTATAAAAATTCGTTAGGGACGTAATTACTTATATGTAAAGTTTTATAATAAATTATTAAAAAAAAAGTATGTAATTACGTTTCTTCTGAACTGACGTATATTCTGATATAAATTTTAGTTAATAATATAAATGTTGTAAGGTTATATTTACAGCTAATTCTGAATGTTTTTAGTAGTTTTTTAAGATTTTGCAAATGTACAGATTAGTTACGATTTTATTATATGTATAGATATAGACATAGATTTAAAAAATATCACAAATGTCATTGACTTGTATTTAAAATTATAATGATGATGATTGAAGTTATAATTTAAAATATGCTTAATAGTGTTTTTGTACATTTTTTACTGTAGTCTATCATTCACTGCTCTATTCCAGTAACAAAGAAGGACAAACCAACATACCGATTGACCAATAATTATATTCACATTAAGCTTTTGCCCACGGCTTCACTTGTATTTTTTTTCCTGTGTGATTGTTCTGCCCCTAACCATAGTAGTGTGAGTCTAAGCTTTGTTTATTAATTAATGTTAATATTATAATTGTGAAAGTGTTTGTTTATCTTTCCCCTCTTTCATGCGAAACGAAACAATAAATTGAAGTTATTTTTGGTTTAGAGATAGTTTGGGGGCTAGAGAGAGACGAGCTGTTATTTACCGCGCGAAAACATCTCATTGCAACGGGAAGACACGTTATAATAAAACCCAAATACAGATAGTTTTGGTTTATATAGTGGTGGTATTAAGATAGTCAAAGGCGTTCAGACTGAAATAGGTATTATCAGACTATACCGGTGGTAGGACTCTGTCAAGCCTGAGGAGTCCGACTGGATGGGTACCACCCCCTTATCTATTTCTGCCGCCAAGCAACAGTGATTGCATTGTTGTGTTCCGGTTTGAAGGATAAGGTAGCCAGCGCAATTACAGGCAAGAGGCATAACATCTTAGTCCTCACAGTGACAACGCACCTGTGGTTCTGCATTTTTGTTACTTAAAACCTAAGTGCATGAACCGTAGGTGTTATGGGCGACAGGTACTGCTTTCCATCAGGTACCTAGTCTGTCTGCTCGTTTGTCACTGAATCTTATAAAAAAAAAAAAAAAAAAAAGGCTCCTGTTTACCTTGATATGAACTCGAGGAAACTAGGGTGCGACAGTTAGCTATAAAATGAAAATAAATTTATTCATCTAGGACGTGTTATTCCAGAGTTTATAACGTGGACACAAACAAAAAAATAATCTGTTAAGCTTCATATTACAATATTAGTAAATTAATAAAGGCAATCTATTCCTATAAAATATAATAAACACTAAACAAGTTGTGAAGCGAGAACATTATTCGTAAAAATACGCAATTATGCAAAATAAGTGCAAATCAAGGGACGGTGCAAACAACGTTAACGAATCGTTGGTACTTGATACGCACAATTTGCTGCTTTTTTAGTGGTTTCGTATTGAGGTTGCGTTTTGAAATGTTTGCTTCGACTTAAAAAAAAGGTCAAGAATTTTATGTGGTTATATGAATAAATACTTACTTCGATATTTTATTTTGTTTTCCCTCACGAATGCTCGCTTTGTTTTTATGCAGCCATATATCGTGTTCGTACCTTGTACGGCTTTTCCTTTGTTAAAAGTAGAAAGGTTCCCCTTATGGCACAATATATATTGGTTAATATATCGGTTAATGGTGTTTGTTTGCATCACCGAAATTAGGAGGTTCGATTCTAGCACAGGAAATATATACATATAGATGGACACAGAGATAAGGAAACCGAAGTTCAACTAACATAAGTTATTAGTTATGATTGTATTTCAGAGTTATAATACTTAAGGCAGTTGTAACCCAGTGGTAGCGTGCTGGCGCGGGAAACCGAGTGAAGCGGGTTCAAATACTAGTTTTCGCACCTCTGGTATTTTCATGTGCGAATCATTTCTAACATGATTACCACTTGCCTTACGGTGAAGGAAAACATTAAAACGGTTACGGTTCGGTCACGGTCCGGTTACGGTCCGGTCACGGTCCGGTGACGGTCTGCTCACGGTCCGGTCACGGTCCGGTTATGGCCCGGTCACGGTCCGGTCACGGTCCGGTCACGGTCCAGTCACGGTCCGGTCATGGTCCGGTTACGGTCCAGTCACGGTCCGGTTACGGTCCGGTCACGGCCAGGTCACGGTCCAGTTACGGTCCGGTCATGGTCCGGTTACGGTCCAGTCACGGTCTGCTCCCGGTCCGGTTACGGTCCGGTTACGGTCCGGTTACGGTTCGGTCACGTTCCGGTCATGGTCCGGTCACGGTCCGGTCACGGTCCGGTTACGGTCCGGTTACGGTCCGGTTACGGCCCGGTCACCGTCCGGTTACTGTCCGGTCACCGTCCGGTTACGGTCCGGTCACGGTCCGGTCACGGTCCGGTCACGGTCCGGTCACGGTCCGATTACGGCCCGGTCACTGTCCGGTCACGGTCCGGTTACGGTTCGGTCATGGTCCGGTCACGGCCCGGTTACGGTCCAGTCACGGTCTGGTCACGGTCCGGTCACGGTCCGATCACGACGGTCCGGATACGATCCGGTGATGGTCCGGTCACGGTCCGGTTATGACCCGGTTACATTCAGGTTTACAGTCTGGGTATGGTCCGTTCCGTTCCGTACCGGTTACGTTCCATTCGGTTACGGTCCGGTTACGGTCCGGTTACGTTCCGGTTATGGTTTGGTTACGTTCCGGTTACGTTCCGGCTCCGTTCCGCTTACGTTCCAGCTCCGTTCTATGCGGTTACGTTCCGGCCCGGTCCGTTCCGTCCCGTCCCGTCCCGTTCCGTCCCGTTCCGTCCCCTCCCATTGATTATTTAGATTTTTAGATTAGCAAGAGAAAAAAAGACAGGATGTGTAGCGAGTTATTATTTATATTAAATTTGTTACCTATAAAGGTACGGCATAATCCAGGGACACTGGGCTGTTCCGTTCGACGAACGTTTCACCAAAGAGAATTATTTCTTAACAGGTGACTATCGACTTATAAAAAAAGCCATGATGCGTCTTCTACAATCGAAGATAAAGAAGCCGGAGTGCCGGAACCGGAACATAGCCGGGTATGAATGCTGAATTTCATAAAAAATGAAGAGAAACACAACTTCAGCTAACAACCAATTTTATTTATCTGACACTAGCTAGGAGTGTAGGACTCACTTCGCGCGGGTTCGTCCCTAAGTACATTTTAACGGTTAGCATTGAATAGATAGTCGATCACTTGCTTTGTGTACAGGGCCGGATCTACCTAAGGGCTGCTTGGGCTGCAGCCCAGGGCCCCGAGGTTACAAGGGGCCCCCAGACCCCGCTAAAAACAATAGGCGATAATTTGAATTTAAAAAATGGTTGTCTGTAAAGTCGGTTTACGGACGATATTTTTACGTAATAATGTCATAAAAAAACATTGATGAAAAATTGCATACTTCTATGAATTGAGTTAAGGGGGTAAATACGTGTAAAAGGATGTTTTCATGCTGATTTTCATTAATTTTTTTAAGATATAAAAATGAATATTATTTATTGAAACTATTAGGTTATTTTATACACATATTCATGAGTTTTTTCATATTTTACAAAAATATAACTTAGAAAGTAGCGGAGATATCAGCTGTTACACATCGTAGGTTGTCATCCGACTTAGCAGTTGGTGTACACGATGAAAGCTACAATTTTTATACGAAATAAATGGCACACAAAAATTACTTTCTTTTATATGTGTGTCTTCTAAATAAACCTCAATTTGAAAAAAAAAAATTTGCAATCTTCAGAGGACTATTAAAATAAGTCAATGTTTACCATTTTTTCATATATTTGTTTACTATAAAAAAGTAGTTAAAATAAAAATATCGCTTATGATTGAGGTTCATATTCAGCACAATTGTGTAAGGAAATTAGTGTCCAACCGAAAGTTCGGTTTCGGTTTTGGTCGAGTTTCGGCAAAAAAACGGGTTTCGGTTTAGTTTCGGTTTCGGCGGCAAACCTGCTGAAATTACGACCGAAACCGAAACTGCGTTCGGGAGTTCTCGCACTGTGATCGGTCATATTCGACGCGTTAAGTTCCATCCAAGCGACGAAGACATTTTGCTGCGTCCACGTGCATATCGTTACTGGCTTGTGTTTGCAGTTAGTTTTGTTTGTTGTGAGTTTTCGTGTGATTTATTTAGAGTTCAGTAAGTTTTATCACATGATATAGCAAAAGAGTAGGTAGTAAACGTCAAAAAATAATTCAATATAACAAATTAATACATAGATTATAGTAGAATCAAGTATAACCTATCTAAAAAAAATTTTGGTTAATTTAACTCTCTCGCTAATGCTATACCTAAACAAACATTAGTATACTTGGTATTTATGTTTGTATGTGTATATTAGTGGTGATAATATTAGTGGATTCAGAGTTTCAAAGTTTATTTTAATACTTATTTTATTTTATAACCAAGGTATCCAAGTGGTAAGTATAGTTAGATACTTACCTACGTACCTAATAATAAACAACTTAAATAAGTAATTTTATGTTTAATATAATACTTTCTTAGATTTACGCAAATATTTGACATTTTAAATAAAACTGTCTTTTCGGATTTTTGGTTTCCGACATTTCAAATGCTGAACAACAATCATGGTCATGGGAGAGACTAATATTTTAGACATCTCAACGGCGTTATACTTCTGAGAAGATGGCTGGGTACTACCATCATCATGGGATCCTGTAATAAACATAGTAAAATCTAACAACAAAAACAAACATAACAGACCAGCAGATGTAGTTAATTCCTACTGTGTGGATCACAATAAGAGAATTTGAACTTTAAATAATAGCAATATAAATTAATAATCTTATTAAATTAAATTACATATAAAACATTTTTTTTTTCAAATTACAAAATAATAATATTGCTTAAATAAATAATTAATATTTTTATTTTTTTTAATTTTCTTTGTGGTTATACATATTGTAGTAATAGCAACAAATAATAATAGTATAAATTAATAAAGTTTTTTAAAAAATTGCAATATTTATAACAATAATGACAGCTAAAATTAAATTAATAATATTACTGTATTCAATTATGATACTTATAAAAAAAATATGCTTAGAATTAAAATCAACAAATATTGAAAGGTACTCTGGTGCCATTTTTGAATTTTTGAAATCATTTATTGTAAAATTGTGGGTTGGCACTGTCTGTAACAAGGACATAACGCCTTTGAGATGTCTAAAACCTTAGTCTCTCCCGTGACCATGATTGCTGTAAAGCATTCGAAACGTCGGGAACCAAAAATCAAAATAAATCCTCGAAATAATCCTACCTACTCAAAAAAACACCAAGTGAGATTTTAAGTATTTTTAAGGCGCAATATTTTTTTCTTAAATGAGGGGTTAAGTTGATTATCAATAAGTGAAAGTATTGAAGACTGCATAGCTATGTCATTTTAATTTTAAAGATAAAAAAATAAAGACCGACTGATTATAATAACGTTTTCTCTATTTTTCCCTCAAAACATGATCCTTGTAAGGAAGTTTCGGTTTCGGTTTCGGGTTCGGCCGAAACTGAGAACGTTGCCGAAATTCGTTTTCGGTTTCGGTTTCGGTCGTAAAAACCAGTTTCGGTCGGACACTAAAGGAAATTATATCAATCTGCAAAGTCGCGCCAAGAGCTTTCTTATAAGTAGATCAGTATTCATCATGACAAAAATTGATTCTATGATCTTTTTAATCAATAATTAATCGTTGATAACTCATAAATTGTTAGAGATACGAATAAAATAGTCATGAGCAATTTTATAGAAAATTGTATTTCCTACAAAAAACTCTCACGCAATTTTTGAATCAGATCAATAGTGTTCGATTTATATCAAAAATTACACATTTTTTCGATTAATTGTCAATAACTCACAAACTATGAGAGATATGAAAAGAAAGCTTATGATCAATTTTATAGAGAATTAAATTTTCTACAAAAAAAAATCCAATACATTTTTTTCGCTAGACTAATAGTTTCCGAGTTATGTTAAAAATAAAGCTTTTTTATTTTCTTTAATAACTTCAAAATGGCCGACTATGCACATAAACCAATGGTCGCGATTATACAGACATTTTTGAGAAATGTTCTGAAACGTGTTTTGGTGATTGTGAAACGTAAAAATATGACATCATTTCCGATTTCGATTTTAGGGGTGATTCCAATAACTTCCTTATAATATATGTTTTTTTTTATATTCTTATATATATATATATATATATATATATATATATATATATATATGAATTTTTCAAGTGGGCGTGGATGGCTAAATCCTAAACTATGAGGAATAGCGAAAAGTACTCAAAGGAGTCTCGGGCCCGATTTTTATGAAAACTAAAACTGCATCATTGGATTTTTGAAAAATCAATTTTCCTAGCCAGGAATCGAACCTGTTGATTTTGAAAAAAAAAACACACACTGTATAATTACACCATTCGATAGTGTTGCTAATAAGGAACGCATTCTGGGAAGTCATGACATACGGCAAACTTAAGGAAAGTACTCATTTTTAACAAAATGTTTTTTATTGTTCTTAGTTACTTACTTTGCTACATAGCTGGATTGGACGTTTCAAGGATTGTACTGCATTTAGCATTACAATATTATTGATTCCGTTTAGAATATTTTCCAAAGATCGTTTCAAGTCATCAATTACATTATACGTGTCTTTATAGATTTCGTTTCTTACATACCCCCAGAGAAAATAATCTAAGGGTGTAAGATCTGGTGACCTCGCTGGCCATGGCACAGGACCATGCGTTGCAATAAAATTTTCGCCAAACTGCTCAATCAACATCTCTTCTACTGTACGGTATTGCTTTAATAAATTATTCAACAAAATACAAAACAGTACGCAAACGGTTAGCAGTAATCAACGAAACGTCGAAAAAACTTAAAATTATTGGCGCCAGGAATTTTGTGGAAAATATTCTAAACAGAATCAATAATATTGTAATACTAAATGCAGTACAATCCTTGAAACGTCCAATCCAGCTATGTATTGAAAATAACGTCTATCATTTTGATCAATTGATCTGTTAAGGTTTACTAAGTAAATAACAAAGAACAATAAAAAACATTTTGTTAAAAATGAGTACTTTCCTTAAGTTTCCGTATGTCATGACTTCCCAGAATGCGTTCCTTATTAGCAACACTATCGAATGGTGTAATTATACAGTGTGTGTTTTTTTTTCAAAATCAACAGGTTCGATTCCTGGCTAGGAAAATTAATTTTTCAAAAATCCAATGATGCAGTTTTAGTTTTCATGAAAATCGGGCCCGAGACTCCTTTGAGTACTTTTCGCTATTCCTCATAGTTTAGGATTTAGCCATCCACGCCCACTTGAAAAATTCATCCTGTATATACATATATATATCACTATTTCGGTTTCTCTCTCACCCAAAGGTTGCCTGGAAGAGATTGCTACCACAGCAATAAGGTCGCCTTTTGTACAACTAATACTTGCGTAGATTTAATTAATATTTATGTTTTTTTGTGCAATAAAGAATATATAATAATAATAGGCATAAATAATAATTATAGGCAGTGGTAGCCCAGTGGTAACGCGCTCGTTTGTGAAACCGAGTGAAGCGGGTTCAAATCCCGGGTCTTGCACCTCTGATATTTTCATGTGCGAATCATTTTCTAACTTGATTACCACTTGCCTTACGGTGAAGGAAAACATCGTGAGGAAACCTGCATGTCTGAGAGAACCTAGCAAGTTTTCGAAAGACATGTGAAGTCCGCCAATCCGCACTTGGCCAGCGTGGTGGACTATGGCCTGATTCCCCTCGTCTTGAAGGGAGGCCCGTGCCCAGCAGTGGGACGTTTAAAAGGGCTGAATACATACATACATACAATACAATAATAATATATTATTATAGAAACAGTTTTTTGACATGGCTATTAGTTGAGTACTTAGATAGGCCCCTTAGTAGTTTCAGCCCAGGGCCCCACAAATTCTAGATCCGACCCTGTTTGTGTAAAACAAAAACAAATTTATTCCACGGAAATCGTACGTTTTTTCGGATTAAAAAATAATCAATTTGCTATTCCAGACAATAATCTATCCCTGTGCTTTTCATCCAGATCCGTTCAGCCGTTCTGGTATGATTGAGTAACAAACATCCAGCCAAACTTACGCATTTATAATATTCAAATTAATTATAATATTTTATTATAGGGATTAAATTATATTATATATGACCCGAGTATTAAGTTATCACTACACAAAATTTAGTTAAAATCGGTTCCGTACTTTTTGCGTGAATCGCGCACACCCAAACAGACAAACAGACATACAGACAAAATTTTTAATAACTATTGTTTTGAGGTATATATTCTGTACACAATACGTTACAGTCATTGTTTTTAAAAAATATTTCATGTATAGATTTCGCTAAGTTGCTGTTTTATTATTATGTATAGATATTAGTTACTTTTTATTCATAAAGAATCACTTCGTTCAAACACATGATCATGCTCCAAAATATTTTTTTACCATGACTGCTGCGCTCACGCGCTCTTCGCGCTTAAACTCTGCGTCACAAAGGTACAACTTCTAAGTAACCCAGCCATGATACGCACCTCCAATGATTTTTTAAATGTAGCCCAAAACTCTCTAGGGGTTTTTTTCATTTTTTCGATATCTCATTTCGTTTTTGAGGTATGAATTATTTTCTGAGCGAAATCGGGCGAAAAACGACCTCATTTTTTACACTATTTTGATTAAAAAAGAAGTATTTGAGTTTATTAATTTTTTTTTCATTTTGTAGCCATCTCATCAGCTATCACTGAACTTAACATTTTCAATGTTAAAATCATCTCGCACTTGGCCAGTCATAGATTATGGCCTGATCCCCCTTGTATTGAAGGGAGAACCGTGCCCAACAGTGGGGCGTTAAAAAGGGCTGGCTTCATTTATATCCTTACATAATATTACTGTTTTTACGATAGATAAAAAGCAAAAAACAGCGTAAGCACAGTATGAATAATGGGGTCTTCTTATCGCTTATCATTCGATCATAGAACCCTAAAATAATATATGAATTATTGTAGCTTGACGATTAACTTAAAGACCGCTGAAGCCTTTTTCGCTGCTAAAGTAATATGATCATAAAATTTATTAATTTCATTTCATTAACCGATAAAGTTACATGAGAAATATTCCTATGAAATACATTTTTATGTGACTTTTAATTGGTAATTAATCTCTGGACTCTTGACATAGAGTGTTTATTTAAAATATTTTTTCCTACATACATAAAGATATTTGCAATTTGATAAAATATTCTATGACATATTCTATGAAGGTTATAGTTAATTTATTAACTATAACCTTCATAGAATATGTTGTATTAAAAACTAAAGTAAAAACCGACTTTCAGACACTAAAAAGTAATAATAATAATAATTAACTTAATTGACTATAAAGTAAAAAATAAATGAACGGGGGTTTTCATTTACTAAATGTAGATACCTAATCAGATATTTTCGCAGTCGGTGCCAGCCGATGCAAAGCAAAGCAAATCTATTTCAATGTTTATAAATACATCACAAATTAATATACAATATTTTAACTGTAGTTTTTTGTTTGGTCATAAAACATTTTTATTTTAATTTTAAATAACTACATTTTATAGCTATAATTGGTGGAATTAAACACTTAATTGTGCAAAACTTGAAAATGGCTAGTCGGATATCTATGATATTTTTATTCTAATCATTATCATGGTTTGAATAAAAACCACAGCTTAATTTTATTTTAACCAATCGAGTAAAATCACTAAAACAAGATATAGTTGGATCACTCCGTACAGGGTGATTTTATACAAAATGGGGCATGACCCCCAAAAACAGTGGTTCGGACTCAAGTTTAAAACATACTTTATTCAACATTTATACAAGCGTATTTAGATCATTTTTTACAATAAAGTTAAATGTAAGTCCACGAGGGAGGGCTCGTAAGGCAGCTAGAGAGAGTCAGGAAAACTTCAACAGTTTCTTTTTAAAAAATATTTCAATATTGAAAAGACATATGCGGCTGAAGCCGTAAATAGTAACTTGTTTTATATACATAAAGACTGTATAATAACTGAAAGATATTTACACAAGATATGTTGTTTGATTCAATAACGGTATCTAAAGCAAATATGTACGTGGAAACAATATTTGCGAGTCCCGGAGTAGCGCCGAATTCATCTCAGTATTCGACCCACGATGCGTAGCTTTCTAACCTGTATCAATAAGTTTTATTTGAAAAAGAAAATTATATATGAAAATACGAAAAAATATGTGTTTTACGAAGTTTACATATTTACGAATTGTATGGAAAATTTGATGTAGTCTACTATAAAATATTTGACACTACTCTGGATCGACTGACTGATTGACGTCTCAAAAAAGGAAGAAATAGATAGGTACATAGTATTTTGGATGCGCGTTTTTGTATATGTTGCGCAATAACTTTGCGATTTCGCATAACATTATTTAATAATAGTGAGTGGAATGAAAATGAATGAACGTTTTTAGTAAACAAATTATTATTTTAATTTGACCGCCCTACTCACATACGGGTTACGGCCCTAGAGACATAATTTCTGAGTTAATTATTTTGTTTCTTACATAGCTATTAAATTTTCTAAATATCATAATAATATAAAAATAAAATAAATAATGAGACACAACCTTAGTCTCTCCCGTGACCGTCATTGCTGTAAAGCATTCGAAACGTCGAGAATCAAAAATCAAAATAAATCCGCGAAAACATCCGAAAAGATAGTTTTATTTAAAATATCAAATATTCGTGTAAATCTAAGAAAGTAGTATTCAATGAAATAAGCTTTCGAATTAGTTACAAATATTGTAACTGATTTTGAATCCAACAAAACACTAGTTAATAGTCAAGAATATTGTCTAGTTATAACCTGTTTTTAAAACATTTAACAAGCAATTTATACAGTTATTCGAATAACATAAAAAATATAAATAGCGTGTAGCGATAACTATAAGGTACGTGTCTCCTTAATTGAATTCATGGTAAAATTGTGGTTTTTTGTGCATTAATGAATAGGCTAAAACTTATAAAAAAATTGTAGGTCGTTTTAAGTATAGGTATGTTTAAAATAGACAAATTTCCACTACATGACAAATTATTTCTCTACATCAGACATTTTTATGTAGACTATTATACTTCTGAAAGTACAGAACGAGTTCTACAAACCTAGTCATTTTTACCTGACTGCGCCTGAAGGAGGGTTATATTATTCGAGTGTACTCGAGTGTCATGCTCTATAAACCGGTGGTAGGACTTTGTCAAGCCTGAGGAGTCCGACTGGATGGGTACCACCCCCTTATCTATTTCTGCCGCCAAGCTACAATGGTTGCATTGTTATGTTCCGGTTTGAAGGATAAGGTAGCCAGCGCCATTACAGGCTAGAGGCATATCATCTTAGTCCTCACAGTGACAACGCACCTGCGGTTCTGTATTTTTGTTACCTGAAACCTAAGTGCATACTGTTGGTGTTATGGGCGACAGGTACTGCTTTCCATCAGGTGGTCTGTCTGCTCGTTTGTCACTGAATCTCATAAAAAAATAAAAATAAAATAAAAAAAAACAAGTCGTTCAGGCTTGATGGACTTTAGCTTGAGAGGTGTCGTTAGATTCATCTTAATTGTGAGAGTGACACTGAGTATATCAAAATTATAAAAATGAAAATAGTAAGTAGTAGTAGGTATCAAAATATAGGGTTAAATGGTTTACAAAAGTATACATAACTTATATGTTTAAATGTAATTTGGAATGAGAAATGGTAAACAGCAACAAATAAAAATATATTTACTACATTATACTAATTATTATGTTCCTTCGTCAACTTCTTTTCATCTCTTTAGTTCACTTTTTGCACTGTCAGATTTTTTATTTTTGTAAATCTTGTTTTTCATAATAGAAGGCTAAACTATTTCTAAATATAGAGGTTAAGTTTAGATCTATAAAAGTTCAACGATTGCTTTAAGATTTTAGCACATAAAAGTTATTTATAAGTAACGCAAGAACAAATGTTGATAGAAATAACAGATTTTTATTTTAAAATTGTTATTGTTTGAGCAAGTGTATTATTATATTCATGGAGTATTCAGTACAGGTATATGATCAGTTTTGCATAAATTTGGCTGAATTTCGTTGATACAGCGCTCAATTTACTGTTTTAAGGCGTGGGTGATGGTGGACCGTTTGGTATATTGGCATATTCTTCGAATTTGAAATTTTTAGCAGGGGTTGTTAAAGGCAGGCGACATAGCTCAGGATTTTAAAGGTGTGATTTTTCACTCCAAAGTACAAAAAAATGAACAATACACTCATTAACTAGTCGTCAGATTTGAAATGACGGCTGGAAATTGTTTGAATAACAGTGAAACTGTCTGACACGTGACTTTTGTTCACGTGCCTCAATAGGGCGTAGTGCAACTGCAAGTATTTATGCAGATGTCTAATATTTTGTACTAGCTATTCCCGCGACTTAGTCCGCGTGGAATAGAGACTTTGTTTGCAGAGCTACCAGGCGGCGGCCAGCGCCCTCCCACCTCACGACCGCCCCGCCCTCGCCTTGTATCGGGCTGAGAGTGCGCTCACCCATAGTCCGCGTAAAGTTAAATATGTAAATTTTAAAACTATGACATCTAAGATATTCATTGAAATCAAATGATGTCAAGGGCAATTTTGTTCAAAATTAAACTCTTGTGATGAATAACGTATTTATTTGGATAAGGATTAATTATCATGTTTATAAAAACACTTTCGGAAGTAATGCATTATTTTAGAACAAATTTGATTACCATAAAAAGGGTTATATTGAGTCAACCTTCAAAGATAGACATATGCTGTCGCGGACTTTTTTTTAGAACTTTTAAAGGAGAACAATTCCGTCATACACGATTTTTGCGTAACTTTAACCGTTTACGCAGCGCACGCAACGGAAGCTCTCTAAAGGAATCATTTTTTTCCCGTTTTTGCAACATTTTTCACTTATGCTCCGCTTATAGCCTAAAGCCTTCCTCGATAAATGGACTATCCAACACAAAAAGAATTTTTCAATTCCAACCAGTAGTAGTTCCTGAGATTAGCGCGTTCAACCAAACAAACAAACTAATAATAAAAAAAATTAATTTTAAGGCAGTGGTAGCCCAGTGGTAACGCGCTCGCTTGGACAACCGAGTGAAGCGGGTTCAAATCCCGGGTCTCGCACCTCTGATATTTTCATGTGCGAATCATTTCTAACATGATTACCACTTGCCTTACGGTGAAGGAAAACATCGTGAGGAAACCTGCATGTCTGAGAAAACCTAGCAAGTTTTCGAAAGACATGTGAAGTCCGCCAATCCGCACTGGGCCAGCGTGGTGGACTATGGCCTGATTCCCCTCGTATTGAGGGAGGCCCGTGCCCAGCAGTGGGACGTTAAAAAGGGCTGAATACAAATCGCAAATTACAAGTACACATGAATTCTAAGTACTGATTATGTATATTATAGATATTAAATACTTTCAAGTTATTTATTTAGACTAACTAGCCGTGACTAAATGTTAGAAAAAAATAAAGCAGAATCCTGGCTCGATGCAAATCAGCACACAATTTTAGTAGGTCCAACTCTACATAAAAATCTTTGATGTATTAAGGCATTTACTTGGATAGGTTTAAATTTAAAGGCGATAATAAATATATGACCTACTTTTACATACCATAAAGCGTCTATAATATTTTATAATTCGTATATTTGAAATTTAGGTCGAAAGAAACCTAGATTTTAAGTCAAAAAATCAGCTTTTTTCTTTGAATAGCTGAAGTTTAAAAACAGCAAATTCAGAAAAGTTTCCCAGTCACTAAGAACTTTATCATTCATTAAGTCTAATTAAAAATTAAGTATTCACATTAAGCTTACCTACTTATGTTAATACATTAATTAGATAGACAATAATAAAGCAGATATGTTCATTTCAAAAGATTGGAATACTTTAAAAATAAACGAAAAGCTGCAATATTTTTTTATAAAAAGACACTTTGATCTACGTATTTTTTAAATATAAAAATATGTTGAATTTTAAGTTAAGATAAATAATAAGAGTTTAAAAAAATAATTTACAAAGAGATGTATCTTTTGTTACCTAAAATAGATAAATAAACATTAAACCTTGAAAATAAAAGATCAAGTAAGCATAATATATAAAAAAAAATCATAAAACTACTTTTTTTTTTGAATAAGTACCAGCGGCAAAAAATTATACACAATACGTATTATTTTAAAATGTAAGATATCAATATAAATTTTTAGTGTTGGTTGTAAAGATTTTGAATTTTGTTTCAGAATCCAAGAAAAGGAGCCGTTAACGAGAGAGTCAATCAATTTTCACTCCTATCTATAGAGGTAAGTTGTGGGCGTCTGTGAAAGCAATCCATTTTATTTGAACGGTCATAAATCTCTTACTGTGTAATTACTACTGTTCTATTTGTCATAGTAAAATATTGATTATTTGCGACTACGATCCTGTTTTGCACATATTGTACATATTTTATTTACATACTAGCGGCTCACCCTCGCTTCACTCGGATTTGCCTCTAGACAAACAAAAACAAATCTATCCCATGGGACCCGTAAATTTTTCTGGGATAAAAAATAGCCTATTTATTATTCTGATGTACGAGCTATATTATTGTAAAGTTTCATTAAAATCCAATCAATAGTATTTATGTACTACGCTGTATAAATTACTATAGTTTTTTCACTATCCCACGGGAATTCTTTAATATTCTGGTACGAAAAGTATCTAAAATATTGACCAGGGGTATAAGTTACCACCATACAAAATTTCATTTAAATTGGGCCAACAGTTTCGGAGATTAGCCCGTACAAATAGACAAACAGACAAAAAAAAACAAAAAAATTAATTATTTCAATTTTTTCTGGATTTGTTCTATTACTCTTCTTACACCCCCTGACTCGGTTTTTAGATTTTTTTTTCTATGTACAGACATTCGACCTCTACAGTTTTATTATATGTATAGATAGTCCTTAACTACTTTAGTATCTATTTCGTGATAAAAAGTCCGGATAAATAGAACTTATATCTATCTATACATATAGTTAAATTCTAATTTCCATTTATTTCTAATAGCCATTATTTTCGATACAGAGGCGTAATCTATAGTTTTTAGAATTTTTATTTGTGTGGGAACGTATCACGAAAAAACTAATGGACGGATTTTGATGAAATTTGGTATGGCGATAGCTTGTTATGCGGGTCAACATATAGGACCCTTTTTAGTGCGGGAAAATATCTTTTCTCTGAGAAATCTATATTAAACGTTAATATTTCGTTCTATAAAGTTCATTTTAAAATATTTCTGAAACTGACAATGTTGGAAACTTTGTAGAACGTATGTACTTAAAGATTTAGAGCACGTATAATTTATTTATTTTAAAAGTAACAGACAAAATTTCGGAAGATTTTTGATGAAATCAAAAACTAGTTTATTCCCAAAATTGTAGTACCTATCAATACTTATTCAATGCAAATAAATACTAAAATATATTAACTTTAAGTTATGTCATTAGAACGAAATTCACATAAATACTAAAATTATCCTCTAATTGAGTTACGATTTATGACAGAAGAGAAATAAATCATCTAACAGCGTACCGAATACAGAAACAGAAGCAAAATTAATAAATACACAAAATAGAATAAACCACCAGTAATTTAAATACTAATTAATATAAATTGTCGAGTATTTATCATAATTACGAAGACATTTCAAAACTTTGTATTTTGTAGCAAAGTTTTTCAATGATAATCTTCTTTTTACCAGATTTCATTTTGTTTTAAAAATAATTACCATTTTGAAACAAGTTAATGTAAATTACGGAAATTTCTATTGATGATGATTACCCCAATATTACTTGAAATTTAGAATTTATTTTTATTATAGATTACCATGACCCAATGTGTGACTAAACAGTTGAAATGTCCTGCTGCTTTAACGTGCTATAAATTGGTCAATTTGGGTCGGACCACGTAGAGGAAGATTTTACATGACATTAACTCGTAAAACCGGACTTTATTTATTTATGTTAACCAAACGTTACCTTAATCCAACCAAATCGTTTCTAAATTTTAATATCTATGTGTATCAAATTATTCTCATCATATGTTCGGAACAGGAGAAATATTCATGAACTAATTATTTACTCGCGGAGGTTTGCTCCCTTATGTGTTAATCAAGTCATGGGTTTCTAACTTATCAAAGGTCAAGGTGAGTTCTAATGTAGTAGATTTACAGAGTTCGCTGTCCTAATTTATATTTCGAGTTTGAGACTGTTTGGTACTATTTATCAAATATGATGTTTTAAGCGGCTGTCGCTAAAGGTCACAAACTCGGAATATTAGCGAGGACACTAAGCTGTTCAGATTAAATTAAGACTCTCCTTGACCTTTGCAGCGAAAGCTCTTTTAAACATCTTAACTGACTGAACTGTATATACCTGTCAAATATAAGCACTTACGATAATCCGCGTTTAATAGGACAACATATAATTTTGAATTCAATGCATTTTTGATAAATTATTATCTGGAAACTATAAAACTACGTAGAAAGATATTCATTTTCATAATATAATGGAATCAAGTTGAACAAATCATCGAGGAATATTAAACTGATGTAAAGTTTTAAGTAATTAAATTATACAGCCACTGATACCGCTAAGTGAAAGATACGTACCTATGTATTTAAAGTTGTATGAAAACTTTGACAGATCTACAAATTGGTATAACATCTTTGTATGATATGGAATTATAATAATATTGGACATTTTCCGTGGGTTTGCCTGCTTTACATAAGTTAATTGTTGAAGTTATACTTCTTTTGGAACGTTTGGAAAAAATTATGAAGTAAAATTTTTACGATCCATGGTAACCGTTGTTATTGTTTGACAAATGATACATAATATTATATTCTTTCTTTAAATAATACTCTATAAATATATGGTTGTAATATGCCTTTATTTAATAAATTTAGCATTCCTTTTACACACAAAGAGTTGTGACATACGGGATGAAATATTTAGCTATTACGTGTGCACATAAATACACACACACACGTTTTTTTTACTTTTGAAATTGAACTAATATTAGGTATAGCATTAGTATCATCCCAAGGAACCGCATAACCGGGTTAAGATGTATCTTACAGTTTAGTCTATTTTAGGACATGACCGACAGATCAAATGTAAGCCAAATTTTATCCAAATTTGTTTAACGTTTTACTTGCGATTAAGCTATCACGTGAGAGTGTTATTGCTGAATCACTGTTGCGACGCCTCGATTACTGGGTCTCCATTTCCTCGACTCGCAAGAACTTAACATTGGGTCATTGGGCTATTTTTTAAACAAGATTTTCTTCGTTCTACTAACTACTGACGAGCTTTAGTGTTATCAATAAAAAAAATTTGAACAACAACAACAATTTTAACAGTGTTAGTTCTTTCATATAGATAGATGAAGACAAAACAATTTAATTATAATGATACTGGACTGTTTCGTATTGTAAGTATAAAAGTATAAAAAGTGAATATTCTTAGTTAAACGATGAACAAAAAAATTAGGTAAAAGAGTACAATATTACGCTGTAAAAATGTAATTACTTATGTTTTCCTTAAATTTTTAGTAATGATTATGACCGAAATTCGACTACTAGGCGAACACTAGTTATCATAAAACTCCTTAACCTGTCAACGACCACCGAGCCACCGGTGGTCCGGTTAACAATTAATTTCTTAGAATTTATCCAGGAGGTTAAATGTAACAAGGTACAGACGAGCTTATTGGACCTTATTTTTTTCTCGCCGAAATCAAAAAAAAACTCTTTAAAAATTAAGCTAGAATAAATACAATACAAAATATCCATAATACCCTTATAGAAATCAAACCTATAACTTTCGAAACAGAAGGCAATCAGTTAAACGCCTAGTCATTTTATTAAAATAACAATCATTATGCATACAAAATATTGTCAATATGAGCGTATGAAAGTTGAAGAGTAAACAATGTAATGATCATATTTGTATTGGGTATTCTTACTTATTAAATTGGTTAACATAAGCACTATTGATACGGCAGGCCTTGTTGTTTGAAGTTCATTGAGCGCTTTTAATTAATTGTAATAAAGGATAATAAAACTCCAATAAATGCAAAAATTTGTATGTGTATGTATGTTTGTTATTCTTTCATGCTATAACGGCTGGACGAATTTAGATGAAGTTTAGTATACAGATAGATTATTACTTGGAATAAAACATAAGCTATTGTAAGACACCTAATGAAGGTCCCGGGAAAAGTGGAGACGTCCCATTATATTATCTTCTGTAACATGCATAGGTACCTAAAAAGGAACTAGATAAAATATGATTTGCCGTTGAAAAAAAGGACATACACTATCCAAAGAAATGGTACCACCAAAATTTAAACTAAGTATAGGCTTGATATTTGTACATAAATAAAATAAATAGCCTGAGACGCCTGGGATTACGACATTTAAACGAATCATTTATCTGCGGCCCTAGAAATTACTCTCCCGAGCTAAAAGTTTAGAGGCTATGATTTAAATAAATTATACCCTTATATGTTTTACAAAGTGCTCTAAAAACATATACGTATGACATATGTACGTATAAATTAGAAAATTCTAATTTCATATTTCAAGATTCAATACCTATTGGAACCTACTTCGTCTGTGGTTGAATTTCATCCCATTGTTTTGGTTATTGCTGTGAATGAGGTCAAATCGCTTTTTAAAATCGAAAAGTTTAACTGTGAAAATAATATATTATATGTGTTCATTTTATTTAAATTATTACGTAAAGTGCTACCTCAGTGATATAAATCTCATTGCCCTCATTTTTTATGAATCTAATTTAAACTATGTCTCCGCCAGCGTAGTAGATACTTCGATAAAACGTAACCATTTTGTTAATTTAGGACATAAGCTCTCTGCCTCGGCGTGCCTGTCGTCGAAGCGTCGTGTTTTAGTAAGAAAGCGATCCTGCGACGCCCCATTAAAACGTGGGAGGTTCTGTTGAGCTTTAGTAGGAAGTACTGGCTTTTCTTGGTAGTGAGTCCCATATAACCATCTGTATGTATGAAGGTGGTATGCGTAAATGTGTTTTCCAATGTTTAAAAGACTACATAAGCTCTTATTCTGAATTTAATATCTTTTACTCTACTGCAGCGTAGAGAACTAACAAATAGACACTCTCTAACAAACTTTAGCACGTATAATATTAATAGGATAATATACTCGTAATATAAATAGATAAATTTTCAATGTTTGTATTAATCTATAGGTATCATAAACTCTGTTATCGTATTGTCCAATAAATAACCCTTCAAATGAATGACAAAATATCGTCACGATACAGGCGGGCTGCCTATATTACGTAATATGGCTCATTCTAGGGAGCAAACGGAGTTTTCTCTTTGTAAAATATCTCTTGGCAAAGATACGTGTCAGGATGAAGAGTATTATATTATGATATTTTTAATATCATGGATATATGAGACTACGATGTAATTTAATTTTGTAAATAAATAATGGTCTTTTATGCTCCGTTATCTTGAGTGAGTTTTTTATCTAAATTCTGTAAGACAATATTTACGAATAATAAAGTAGCAAAGATGTAATTAATATAAGACATTAAATAAATAATATTTTAACATATCTTTGCATATATTGACTAACTTTAATAAATAAGGTATACAATCATGATTATTATATTTCACTAGCGACTCACCCTCGCTTCGCTTCGGGTTCGTCCCTAGACCAAAATAAATCTATCCCTATAGTTCCTGAGATTAGCGCGTTCAACCAAACAAATAAACAAACAAACTCTTCAACATTATAATATTACAAATATAGATTTTCTATTTTTTTTTATTCATATGCGATAATAGTGTAATAAAAGGTATCTATTACATATACCGTCTTGTACAATAGCTTCACAAATTTTAATAGAAGTTTGTTTTTAATTGCACATTTTCATTTTCGACTTAAAAACATGGCTAAGTTATATTTAAATGAATTGTTAATACTTACGTATATATGCATAGTTTAACACCGCATATAACATATTTCAAGTATCAAAGATCTAGTTAATCTAAATAAAAAGCACTAGTGGATAAAATTACAAGAAGAAAGATATTAAAATATGAAACGCAATATTATTAGTGAACAGTGTACCTTATTCTTCCCGTCAAGATAAAATATCATAATAATGAGCTGCATTCTTACCGCTGACGAGCTCTTTCATGGTGAGACGCCTTTTAGTTACCTACATCGACAGGTGCACGAGAGTCCACCGTATGTATATACTAGCAGTATTTCTCGTACATTATTTTCTTTTGTTTAGGTATCTATTTTAACTTTGAAAGTATTATCTGCTATTCTTCAAAAACTTTGGTTCTTTTTCACATCCAGTTGTGTAAACTGTAAAATAAGTGAACTTTTAAATACTTCAAACTATTATCTATCTATACATATAATAAAAGTGTAGCGGTCGAATATCTGCACATAGAAAAAAAATGGCTAAATACTAAGTTAGGGGGTTGTAAGAAGAGCAATAGAACAAATCCAGATTTTTTTCAATTTCTTTTGTTTTTCTGTCTGTTTGTCTGTTTGTACGGGCTAATCTCCGAAACTGTTGAACCGATTCAAATGAAATTTTGCATGATGGTACCTTATATCTCCAGTCAACATCTTAGATACTTGTCATCCCGGAAAATTTTAATGAAACTTTATAATAATATTTTCATCATCAGAATAACAAATAGGCTACTTTTTATCCTGGAAAAATTTAAGGTTCCTGTGGGATGGATTTGTTTTTGTTTGTCTAGAGGCGAACCTGAGCGAAACGAGGGTGAGCCGTTACTTGTGAAATAAAAAAGATCCATAGAAATCATATATATGAAGTTTATTCTTTATACAAAATTTTAAATACCAAATACATGTTTAATCCTACCCGATTCTTACTTTTTAAGGGTCAAAATTCTATTATCAATATTTAATGCTTGCCTTATATTACATCAAATTACATATTATCCGGGTTGAGTTTTACATTAAGTATCCAATCGAACTTTTTTATTTTACTAGACAATATATATACTTAGGCTGACTTGTAAATAGTGAAGAGCTTTATTTCTTTATAACCAGTGAATTCGGTAGAATTTTCCATCGGCAATATAAAAAGAAGCTTAAATATAAATTTTCATGTTTCTAACTTCTTATTAAAGGGTTAAATCGCCATTCGCCTATTTAATCCTTTTAGGGGTCTAATTACCAAAAAAATCTTTTTGATAATCAGATTTTATCACAAAAGAAATTCTTGCGTTTCAAAGGAAGTAGTTAGTTATACATTATCTCAGTGAATCAGTGTTAGAGTTTTATCAAATAAGATATTGATTATTATAAGAAATACTATTGAAATTACTTTTATTACGTCAATCGTTAGCAGAAAAAGCTCATAAGTAAAATACCTTAATATTTAACTTTACAAAAGTATTTACACGAATGTATAATTACAGAAGACACATTTGCGTAAACGTTGATACTCTGCTTATCCTGAACTAGCGTGCTTAATTTCTCCAGAGACCTTATTAAGAGAGCTATTAAAATTGTGTGTATTTAGAAAAAAATGTCCTTGTGTTGCTTGTCATTCGTTGAATAATAGATTTAGGGACATTTATACTATCCTGTTCTTTGGTCGAATTATTTTGATTTTATTATTTTACTACCGTAAATGATCATGCTATTTCAAGTAGCATTCTAAAATCACCTAGTTAAAACATTTTTAATATACTTTGGAGTTTTTAAATGAATTACTACTAGATTTCGCAGAAAATATGTTTAGTATTTTCCTGCACTCGCAGGGAAGTTGGCTTTAGAGGCGGAATTGCAAGTCAGGGACGAATGCAGCTAGCATTCTTGTCATTCCATGCCATCATGTACAACAAGTAAAGTGCACTTTCGTTTTATTTGCAATTTAAATAATGAGCATAATTTTTAATGTTGTTTGCTGAAATACAAAATATAATATAAAACGCTAGGCTCAGATATCACTTAAGAATAATTGGGTATAGAATTGATCTATAATTACCTATAATCTTGTCCTTATGAATTATATTTTTATATCAAAGATTTATTATAGTTAGTACATATAGATATCTAGACAGTAAATTGTTATATATAACCAGTATCAACAATATTCTTAGCCGGGCTGCATTTCATAACTTGCGATGTAGAAACTGTGCCAAGCATAACAGGAGAAACTAGAGATATAAAAACATTAAAATATGAGCCGTCGTGGGACGCCTGGTAAATATGAAACATTATATAAATATGTTTAATTTTAATAAAGTGAATTACAGGTCGCATATCCTAAAACATTTATAGTCTCACTACGTCGTATGTTCACGTTAAATATGAATAAACACTTAACGTTTTAAGGCAGATTTAGTCAGCCTCAACGAAAAACATGAATAAAGCTTGCAATGTTTGTACATAAGCAGAGTAAGATGCTGGTGGAGACTTTACTTTTCACTAACGATTATTATTGTTCAGTACAAAATTGGAAACGAATTTGAATTAAGATAGCTTTGAACTTGCCCAATCGTTTTTAAAAAAGGATCTATGAAGGAGTTAAACTGTAGTCAACATATTTTGTTAAATCAATTTTAGTTATTTTATTGCGATTAAATCTCGTAACAATGTCAAATCGCTTGCGATGTAGCAGTTGATAAACTAAAAACACTTCTTATGAACCAGGTGTAAACACATGTAAAGAAGTAAGCATATACTATAGCATCGTATAGTACTGTACAGTAATATTTTGTATAGTATAGTAGTAAGCGTTTAGCAAAATTAATTAGAGAGAAACCCTAAGTTCGGAAAGAGCTAAAAAGAAACGAAAAAAGCTAGCCGAAGAGCACATTGTGACGTTTCATCAGAACATTTTAATTTCAATGTCCCATTCAATGCTAGACGGGACGACATTGGATTTTCAAATCCATAACTGCTGACTGTTATGAATGATTTTATCAAAGAGTCAAAATTTGCATCGCATGTATTTTTGGACCGTCGTCGAAAAAGAGGCCGTGTCTATTATAATAATCTTTTTCATTCAGTAACTACCCTTCACCACAAGATTGTTCTCATGTAAATTACCTTTTAGAGTGAATTTGAAGTTTATGTACCTTTTTAGTAAAAAGCAATTTATTTTGCAGACACTTGACGCTTAAAGCTTGACACGATTTATATAGACCCATTATAACTAGTTAATATTCTAAAACAAATTTTTAGCTAGGTTTTTACAACATAATACATGTACTAATTTAGACAGATGGGTAATGGCTTGTTCTTTTTTGTCACCTATAACAACCGCTATAAGGTTTTGTACTTAAAACGTGGTTGCGAGTACAAACCTTAATGCTTATTAGGTTATATTTTTATATCTTACAGCGAAGTACCTCAAAGTTTACATGATAAATAAACAAAAGGATATATTTTTAAAATTTATACCTAATTTTGCTACACTAGTCACTTATCCTCTCTTTGCTCGGCTACGTCCATAGATACCTAACAGCAGCCAGTAGTAGTAACATCTCATTCCACGAAAAAATCAATCTGTATTCTTTTCATTCAAATCCATCCAACTTTTCAGAGTGAACAAAAACAAAAACGGCTCGATCCGCCCGATAGCCCAATTACTTTACAATAAATAAAATATGTACTATAATATTAGTAATTTGATAACAGAGTATAAAACGTTGAGGACAGTAATTATTATGTCTTTAAAGAAAACGAAAAATTATAGACCAGATTAATTAACTTTTCAATTCATTTTAACATTAATTTCGGTTGTCATTTGTCGTACAAAATCGGATTACCTCTACTTTTTGTAATTACAAAGTATATCAATCTATTTGTGGTTTAGCCCTCTTTTGCCATGCCTTCATACTTTAACCTTCGCCTTACAAAAATATGTACCTTCGTATATGTATGTAGGTTTGTGATAGAAGCTTCTATTTTCAATTATACGCTCTGTATCACCGAAATGAGGATAGAAATATTATGTATTGTCCAATTTGTACCGTAGTATCTTTATATTAATTATGATTATTACTGTCTATTGCAAAGATCATAAAAATTAAAAAAATAAATTCAATTTCATTTTATAAGCATGTTTTCATAAAGATCAGCGAAGAATTAAAAAATACTTCTTTGATTAAATAGAGTGGAATTCAGTTCTACTTAATGTACAGATCAAAAATTAACTACGTCTATCTAATGTAACCTAATAATCTAGACCCAATTTACGGTACCTGAATATTTTGTGTAAAAAACCTCGGTACTAGATAATAACAAATACTTTATTTGCTTCATTAAAAGATACATTTTGAATTGTAAGTACTAATAATTAAAAAAATTAATACATTTTATAAATTTAATACATATTTAGCTGTTGTCATTGTTCAAGAATAAAAAACTATATTTCAAATAATTTTAAACAATCTTATCAAAAGTCCACATGAGCTTTAAAAATTATCCGTTTTCTTCTACACGAAAGAAATCTTGGAATATCCCCGTGCACTGACTGTTAATTATCTTTATGGGCTATTATTTTAAACTTTTACTATCCATTTCTACCTAGATTACGCCATGTTCTAACGCTTTACTTTAATCGCGCCATTTTTTTAAATTATAAAACGTTTTTACTCACAGCTTCCTTTAGTAAATGTATTAGTATAGTTTTATGTCATCTGTGATAAAGGTATAAAAGATAAAGTATTAAAAATGTTAATATTTCAAAATGCTGGACGATATTAGCGAGAAAATTAAAAATTCTTCAAAAATCATGTTAATCTAGGACATTAAAATATCTCACACTCTATAATATTCCTTGCGGGGTAGACAGAAAGAACAGATTGCCAATATAAAAAATATAATATGATTTGACATAATGCTTAAAAAACATAAAAAAAAATAGAATAAAAACCGACTTCAAAATAAAACAAACTAAAAAGTAAAAAAATAACTGATTGGTAGTTTTCCTTTACTATAGATACCTAATCAAATATTTTCGAAGTCGGTGTACTTTGATTTGTATCGGTTGGCACCGACTTTGATTAGGTATCTATAGTAAGTGAAAACTGCAAATCAGTTAATTTTTTCTTTTTAGTGCTTTTTATTTTGAAGTCGGTTTTTTTTTAATTTTTAATTTTCCCTTTTTAGTGTAGACATAGTAATAGCAAAGTAAGTAGAAAGTATTCTAATAAAATATTCGCTTAAGCCGTTTAAGTTAGTATGATGCCAATTTTTATATGAAGAATGACAAAGTAAAACTCGCTTTTAATAATAACACTAAAAATTCTAACTCTAAAATCTGATTCTAACGTATTATGCTTGTCAAATCAAATAAAATAAGCCCAAACTAAAACTATCTACAATTTGCCGTTGAAGAGTTCCACCTATCCACCTTCTGGCCTTACCATCAGATCAGGTCGACGATACCTAACCACTGCACTATCAACGGAAATAGAAACACTTACAAAGTTTCAAGTCAATATGATAATAAGAAGTAGGTTAAATTCATCATTAGCAATTTTTCCACCCTTAGAGGTGGTATTTTTTTTTTAATTTAAATGGATGAGTGGTCCCATTTATCTGGAAGTATACACTTTTAAACAAAACAAAAATTAACCAAATCGATTAATAAATTACGAAGTTCTGAGGTAACAAACATAAAAAAGTACAGCTGAATTGAGAACCTCCTCCTTTTTGAAGAACTCGGTTAAAAAATATACGGATGACATAATTTTGCAAGCATTAATTATATCATAAAAACAGGCAGGCAAGTTATGAGAGCAAAATTGTAGTCTTGTTTTATGATAAAATTTGAACTTTTACTAGAACGAGTAATCTACAAAAGTTTTAGTTTCATTTTTAAATTTATATAATAGCAACTTAACCTAGTTACTATAATATGTTCATATTTCCTGCGCAGCTATAATAATGGCTATCTTCATCTATATGTAATATTTGTTAACAATATCGCTAACATCTCGGTGTAAGTCAAAAGACTTCGGACATTTTGATGAGATAACAAGAACATTATAATACGAAAGTAAGTTAAAACAGAGCTTTTTGTATAACACTTGAACTTCCAGCGTAGTAATAAAGCAAACTTTTTAAGGTTTTTATGAAATTCTTTTAATTTATTAACAAAAGTTTTGATAAAAAGTTGTTAGTAATCTTAATTCTTTAATGTGAATCCAATGTAATATACATACTAACTTTACACCTTAGTAAAATTTTATTAAGCACTCATCGATGACTTTAGTCATGGTTCTTAGAAAATTACAAAGTAAAGCAACCGCACTTGAGGACGGCCTCTATTCTGATAACACATTTCGGTTAATATTCATCAATAGAAAAAAATAAATTAAAGTGATATTATACATAAGAATTAAAAAGAAGATGCAAAGTTCTACTTTAGAGTGCGATTTATTCTATTATTTATTTCTAGACAAGCCTTTTCCATTTACTCGGTACATAAACAAGTACGACCTAACTGCGTAAGCCTTTCTATTTAATGGTATAAAAATACTAAAAATATCCCATGCGCTGACGTTAAATAATGAACGAGTGACATTTTAAAGCTTAATAGTGTATTCCATGTTCTACTCCCAGTTTTTTAGATGAAACAGCGTAGCCATGACTTCTCTTACTATATTAGTTAACTCTAGATATCATATCTTACTACTATATAAATGTGAAAGTTTGGATAGATGGATGTTTGTTACTCAATCACGCTCGAACGGCTGAACGGATCTGGATAAAATTTGACACAGAGATAGATTATAGTCTGGAATAGCACATAGGCTCATTTTTATCCCGGAAAAATGTACGGTTTCCGTGAGATAGACTTGGTTTTGTTTTTCACTAGGGACGAACTCGAGTGAAGCGAAGGTTTGCCGCTAGTAACTAATAATTTTAACAACTCAACATTAATTTATTTAGTCGCCACTACGATGAGTGTCCACATTTTGGACCCATAAGCAATTACGGGCGGGACGAACCTGACCTTTAGGGAATATGGGTTCGACGATTCGTGATATTTCAATAATAAATCTATAAAAGATCCAGCGCAGAGGCTACCTCACAAACACATGAAGCATTAAAAGTAAAAGAATATTTATAATATTATGCATTTTAAATGCAATGTATCTATTTACTTCACAATTACTTATATTTACAATTATTATAATTTTAACCAAAAAATTATACAAACAAAAAATAGAAGAATGTACTTGTAGTACCACCGCTGTCATGAAAATTACCCACATAAATAGCCCGCATTACCACTGGACTACCGCTTATTTCACGACAAAAATATTGGCCGGCTTTTGGATCTGGGCTCTAAAATATTTTATATCAACCATATTTATGTATATAATTTGTACATGTTGCCCTAGTAACCTATATGCTTCGCACATTCCCAAATGATTTTTTACAGCATACTCAACATGTCTACTATTATACATAACTAGACATCTATGAAACCATTACGGCCTCGGTGACCGTAGTTTGTTAGGAAACAAAATAAAAACAATAATTATGACCACATCCGTCTAAGAAAAATAATCACAATATTAAGATGTAACCTATATGTTACCTAACTAAAAAAGGTAGTGGTGAAGCGGGTCTCGCACATTTTTATGTGCGAATCGTTTGCAACATGAATGAAACATAGTGAAGAAACCTGCATGTCTGAGAGAACATACCAAGTTTTGGAAAGACATGTAAAATCCTCCAACCCGCACTTGGCAACATGTTGGACTACAGCCCCCATGTCTGGACCCCCTTCGAGAAGGGAGGCCCAATTCCAGCAATAGGACATTATAAAAGCCTGAATACAACTTATAAGAAGGAAAATTTTATTTAAAAACATGAAGAAATAGAATAAATAGTTAATTTCAATGTTTCTTTTTATGTTTAAATAAATTTTCCTGCAAAGTTTAATATAAATCAAAAATAAATATAAAAGAATGCTTGTTAAAGTTGCAAAAGAACTTTGAAGAAAGTAGTGCTGGAAATTGTTGAATATTTTATTGTAGATGTTTTCATTAATATACAAGAATGTATTTTTAAATAAAACTATCGTTGTCCAAGGTAATTTTATATGTTTTCTACTTGAGGGTCAAGATGTCCTTTTATATATATATACTACAAGTATACCCGTCTGTACCATCTTTTAAGGGTTATACCTTTTGGACTGTATTAGGTAGACAGTGGACTTTTATACACCTATCTACATATATATTTATACATATAATAAAATTGTAACTAAGCCGATTCTGTACATTAAATTTTTTTGGAAAATTTTATTGAAATATACATTATTATCGATACAGAGGCCAAATCTGTAGTTTTTAGAATTTTTGTTTGTCTGTCTGTTACCGCATCACCAGAAAACCACTGGACGAATTTTGATAAAATTTGGTATGATGATAGCTGGGTATCCGGGTCAACATATAGGGTATTTTTATTGCGGGAAAATATTTCATCCCTGAGAAATCTATACTAAACCTTAAAGCGCAAGTAGTGACGAACCCGAGCGGAGCGAGGGTGAGTTGCTAGTCAATATATAAATAAGCAAAGACAAAAAAACTTTAGTGTTATTAATAAAAAACGATTATAGTTGAATTTCGAACACTGGTAATATTAAAAAAAATGAAAACGAGGGAAAGGTTTTCTTTGTGTATCCTAAAAAAATAATCTTATTATAGCGTTGACTCTATTCTATAACAATAAAAAAAACGAATATGAAATAATAGTGTAAGATTCGCGTTAGGGCTTTTACTTCCGATTCAATATAAAACCTTATTTTATTGGTTAATAAAATAATATGTATTGTGCGGTAATGGTTCTGCCATTGATGCATGAGTCTCACACACTCGCACTTGCTATTTTAACTTTTTATTTTTAATCTAAAGTTAGGTTGACGGAGATAATAAATAATTTTAGTTTTGCAAAATTAATTTAAAAAAAAAAAACATTTTAAACCAACTACAGTGTATGGGATTCGGCTAAAATAAACATGAGTCTAACCTCGAAGACTTAACTGGTAGCCATTACAAGATTCATCTCTGTATTAACAAATTATTGTATTATAATACGGATTTCACAGATTTTACAAAAGTTCAAATGTCCAATTAAAATTTTGTAAAACCTTTGAAAACCGGAGAAGTAAACTAAAATGGACTTCCAAGATTTGATTACATAGGTTATAGTTAAAATTCAAGTTAATAATATAAAAGCGGGTTAAAAATAGTCAGTATATTAAAACAGCGCCTGTTTGGATGCGGTGCCAAACTCTTTGCTTTGTTTACAACACTTCAAAACAAATATTTATATATTACATATTTAGAATATAAGAATTAAACATTTACTTTTAATCAATCACAGAATATTAATCTTTCTCTATGTATCTTTCTTCTATATAAATAAAAATGAATGTTTGTATGTTTGTCCTATGCGTTTTTAAATCATTGATCCGATTGTGAGGGGACTCTGGTGGGATATTCTTTAAAAAGTCTTTGGGCGTATTCAAGCTTAGGAAAGTACTTAAGCGAAGCCAGGGTAAGTTGCTAGTTTTTAGTTTTTTTTAATAAAAATAAAATTAATTGCCGTAAATTAAAAATATTCTCTTGTGGTCTTCCTATTGTAGAATAGTTCAAAGCGTTATTTAAATCTTTATATAAGAAAATGATGTCAGCTTAAAATAAATTTTCTAAGGGTATATTACGGCTTTGCATATTCGGGTATTTCGTAATAAAATACTTTCTCGACTTCGTTTATTTACCTGTGAGACTCTTGTAAACAAACCCAAATCTAGCGGCGCACTTTCTGATCAAAGACAGTGGTTCTGGTAGAGATATTTCTATTAATAAATAAGATATTATTTATTTTGATTTACATTTCTATAAATATTACTAAACTAGCGACTCACCCTCGCTTTGCTCGGGTTCATCCCTAGCTTGATTCTCAATATAAACTTTCATCCCCATTTTTACCCCCATAAGGGATCTTCTTCTTCTTCTTCTCGTGTCGATGGCAAGTTTAAATTGAGTCAGCCCAAAACTCAGCCTCTCTCCTGTAAGTTGCAGGTAACATCCAATCCATCCGATCCACCAATAAGGGATGATTTCCGGAAAAAAAAGTATTCTATGTCCTTCCCAGGATCTCAAACTATCTTCTTACCAAATTTCAAATAAATCGGTTCAGTAGATCCAGAGATTATCCCCTACAACGTCACAAACTCACAACCTCTTTATAATATTAGTATAGATAATGAACGCTCTTTAAAGTTGCTTTTCAATGTATCCTAACCTATATATAAAATGCATACGAAATATAATTTGCGAACTAAATTCGTCAGTTTAACAACTGCTATGATGTAACAATATTAATAAAATAACAATATGATGTAATAATATTTAAGCCGTTTAGTAATTAAGAGGGAACATATGATCTGATATGTACATACAGGTCAAATACACAACCCTCCTTTGAGCTTCGCCGCCATCGGGTAAAAGTAAAAGTTCTGATTTTAATATTAGCACCTATTGATTAAAAAAGCTTTTTCGATGTATTATGGACAGTTCAACAACAACAGCCATTTTACTTATTTTCCCTCAACGCATCAATTATTTTGCCCCGTATCACATACCTTGCACAGGAAATCGGTTAACGTCGCAAAATGATTTGTTAACCATAAACACGCCCTCACTATGCTGTATGGGGCTTCGGTACGGGAACAATCCGTCCATCGCACATTTTATGATCACCTTTACTAACTAAATGTTATTTTCAAAACACCTATTTTAAAACGAATATTATAATACAAACTACAGTGTATTTTTAATACTTTTTTTATTTAAAAATGAACAGAACGTAATATATATATATATATATATATATATATATATATATATATATATATATATATATACACATACATATTATAAATATTATAGTACCCATGACTGGAGTACAAACATTCGTGTTCATCACACAAATGAATGCCACCAGCGGCACTCAAACCCGCGACCGCTCTCACTGCAAATAGGGTCACTACAAACTAAGCCAAACGTGCCGTCAGTTTCGTGATCTACTGTTTTATAATAGACACAGCTTACCAGAAAATTCTTATACTTGTACACACAATTTGAAAAATTAATTAAATGGCACAACTTTTTATCTAATAAAACCTTTATTATAATAACTTGGAATTTTCGTTATAGATTTCTTGTACTTTACAAGTATTTACGTTGTTTCCTTTGGAAGTGTGATATGTATAATATTAAGTCCTTTCATGTAAAACTCAGCACGACATGTTACAAAAATAAAATACAGGGCATGTCAAACAAACTTAGTGTTACGACACATAGAACAAGAATCAAGATGTTTCTAATGATACCTAACGATATGAT
Organism: Argynnis bischoffii washingtonia; assembly: GCA_033884665.1. Classification (NCBI taxonomy): domain Eukaryota; kingdom Metazoa; phylum Arthropoda; class Insecta; order Lepidoptera; family Nymphalidae; genus Argynnis; species Argynnis bischoffii. The sequence goes on from CM066625.1 coordinate 5,636,778, forward strand.
ATTTAAAAATTATGATAGGTACCTAGGTTTAAAAGATATGCGAAAACATCTACATACATACATATTATAAGTCCCGTTTTGGCTCCGCTGTAGTCGGCTAAAAATTATATAGTGCGATAACCATAAATACAGTCGTATAGTGAATAATATCAGCCACACACGGTTTTCTGTGCGGCTTTGTTGTTTTCCATATAGCGATTAACAACTAAATATAAACGTAACGGTCCAATCAAGAATCATTGAATAGCTAAACAAAATCCGTGAGAGATGTTCGGCTTTCAAGGGTCATTGTGATATTGGCGGCGCTTGACTGACTCTAAGGAATGTTTTATTTACTGTAGTAACCCGTGAAGTTTTCTGTAAATAATTCTGCAAAATTTATAAGAGGAATGCATTTGTTTAGTTCTTCTTAGAATAATTTTGTATTTATGTTACTTAGTTGTTATTGATAATTATTGTTCCTCTGAACTTATCTAATATAGTATAACGATTTATTCGTGATTTCACATCAAACATGGTCTACACGTAATTAAAACACTCCTGTGACTACATTTTTTCGTAAAGCATTCGAAACGTAGGAATAAATATTAAAAAGTAAGTGTGAAAAAAAAAGGTTTTATTTAAAATGCAGAAAATTCGAGAAAATATGAGAAAGTATTATTCAATATATTTTAAGGGCAAGCCTTATAAAATTTAATTAAACTCCTTATTAATATATATACACTTTTAAAATTTAAAGATATTAATAATTAATCAATGATGCTATAACGTTACATAAAACCTGTGCCTATAATGAAACAATTTGTAATTTCTAGAAAAATTTGATCCTAATATTGGAATAATTAATTTTAAAGTAATTTTAAAGTTAGTATAGCTTTTTAGGGTTCGGTACCTTAAATGAAAAAAAGGAACCCTTATAGGATTACTACGTTGTCCGTCCGTCCATCTGTATGCCTGTCTAACAAGACCCTTTTTCTCAGGCACGCATAAAGGTATCAAATTGAAATTAATATCAAATACTTAGGTTACTTAGGTCTAAGGCAATGCAATCTAAACATAATAAAGGCCGTTTATGCTGCATATTTTTATATTATCAAGGAAATCAAAACCTATAGAATGGACACTTCTCGTTGGCCTAGAATTATGAAATTTAGCAGAAAGCAATATCTTACGGCAGAAATAAATAAAAAAATCCGAAAACTGTACAGTAGTTACGTCATAAAAAATATTTCTTTTGGCATTAAAAAACTTTTTGGATGAGTCAGACCAGACTCGTATTTAACCAATTCTTTCTATTAATAATAGAACGCCTAGAATATCTTTCTTTATGCCTTCTGACTTACATCAAGTAGTATTAAATACTAGTAGCCCGCTCTTGCTTTACTTATCCCTATCCCTATCCCTAGGGAACTCTCCAAAAGTGTCAATCTCCGACTATTAATTTTAAGCGGTCCCATATATTAATAATATATTAATAACTAATTTATGACGTGCGATAGGTATAATGAGAGAGAAAGGATTCACAAAAAAAAATTATAAGCTCTTCCGCTCTTAGAATGTATGTTTCTTAAATTGTAGACGACGTGAATGCGATCAACATGAAATAACATAAACTATTGCGTCGTAAAGTGATATAGAAAAGACCATAAATTGTCGTCGTGATAGATTAATCTTCTTCATATACCTATTATTATAAGTGTGAGTCAAAGATGACTTGTGAGGTAGGCTATTATTTCCCCGCCCACAAATGGCAGTAAGCAAACAACTTGCAGTTAGCATCACTACATTGAGATGAAGATACAATCCTTACATTTGATTATTATTTGCAAAAGCTTATCTACCCACTGGATAAATAAATATAGCTTAATATCGCTTTATGTCTTATCTATGAAACTATCTTTAGAGGATGGAAATTTGAACTCAGTTGTGCAATACATAAATGCTCTCTCTGTCTTCATTGAAGTTAGAAAATTTTCTCTTCCATATAAGAAGTTTCAAATAATTTTATTAGTTTTCTTTTATATTTGTTAATATAAATAAATATGTTGGGACATTAATACACAGCACCATCTAGTTCCATGGTAAGCTACGAGTCTTGTGTTATGGATACCGCATAGTTGATACACTACATACATATATAACGTTAAATACATACATATTATAAATGTGAACACCCATAACTGGAGTTCAAACATTCGTGCTCATCACACAAAGTAATACCCCCTGAGGGACTCGAACCCGAGACCGCTAGCACAACAAAGTGGTTCACTACAAACTGAGCCAAAGTGTCGACAAATTAAACTGTAAGTTTAGATCTTAAGAGGCTTGAAACTCTAGAACTGACACTATGAAAAATATTCATCTATTTCATCAAAATGAGTTGTAACTTTTAAAATTATTTTCTTAGCTTTAAGTGTATACAGCACTTTATAGATTTTCATTCAAATAAATTATAACAAAGTAAAACATCTGTAGTACACACTTAATAACATATTCTACTTCCTTTGTATCATACCTCTTATTATTATTGTATCATGGGGAATATGACTATACACATAATACATATTCGTATTTCTACATAGGATAGGCATAATAAATTTATTTTCTTGGCATCTAAGTGATGGGTAAAAATATCTAATATCTTTTATTGTTCTTTATCTATGTATAAGAATATTTTTTCTCCTACAAAACTAATTATCATTTCATACAAAGTATGATAACTATTCCTTAGTACTTTTGTAAGCTCTAATAAGCTTAAGCTATAAAATCAGAACTTTCATACTTTACTGTACTTTAAGTTGCGTCTCCATCATGGCTTAATGATTACTATAAATCGATTATGACCAGGATTGATGGCTTAACTTGCCTACTAAAATACGAAAACGTTCTGGCATTATGGCACGGCCAATTATATTTAGGTGTACACCGATATATGTAGATGTTGTTTAGATTCCTCTGTCGAGTCGTATGACTTATCTTCTGTTTTGGCTTAAAATACCGACATAAATATACTAACAATAATATTCTCTTTATAATTTATTACCTACTCGTACTATTGTACAGTAATGAAAAAGGTAAGAAGTTATGATTGAAATATACCGCAGTCATCTCATTATAATATAACAATGAATCGAGAATCATACCGTCTCGCCCGTATTTATGGCTTCATTAAAATAAAATATAATGATGGCAACCATATGAATATGTATTCTGTTCAGTTTTAAATTCCGTTTATGGAAAATTTTAAGTTTGGAAATTGACTGATGCTTACATACATAGTATATATAATACACGCGTCACATCCTATTGATTTTAGTATATCTTATACTAAATACTACAGTCTAACCTAACTGAATATTATATTTCAAAATCATAAGTCTCATTAGGAACAAAGAAAAATTTGTTTAAATAAATTTCAATAGATGGCGTTTTATGTATCGGTTTTTATTCGGAAAGGAAAATATAGATCTCAAAAAACTATATTCTGGTAATAAAAAAGCTTTAAATAAAGGCAAATAATTTTATCTCAATCATCACTAGGTGTTTACCTACAGGAGTACATAATGCATTATGTACTCCTGTAGGTAAACACCTAGTGATGATTGAGAAGTCAGCCATTAGGTAATGAGTTTGTACTGAAAATTTATAGATGACACTGTTTTCATTTCTTGAGTTGTTTACAACAGTTGAAATGAATTCCATCAAATGCAAAATGAATTTTACTATATTTAACATATTATTTTAATATGTATTTAATATTTATAAAGTAAACTAGTTCGATTATAGTTTACGGATCAATGTCACCTTATCGTCTATTAAAGCAACAAAACAGCCCAAAGAATAATATAGCAAGCACACTTTTGTATTTATAACATTAAGAATTATATAAGCATAATCGATTAATAAATTTTAAAAATATAGATTTATCTTTAATGTTTTCTAATAAAATGTACAATTTATATGAATTTCAAGCATAAAGAATATAAATAAGCAAAGTGAGAGAAAACAAGTTAAAGTGTAAGTGGAAAAAAATCTTTAATAACACTCGAAAAATATTAATGAAGTGCGAGTCGAATTCGCATACGAAGGGTTTCGGGTAGTAGGTATATTAACTTCGATAATTAATTGATTATGAACGTGGAAAAAATGTTTCTTGTACCTATTCTTTTTTTTTTTTTTTTGTTATAGCGGCAATAGAAATACATACTCTATGGTACTATTATCATTAAAGACTACCTACTACGGTTCATAAGTTACAGCCGTCTGACGGACAGACGGGCGGACGTACGGACAGCGGAGGCATAGCAATAGGGTTCCGATGGCACCCTTCGGGTACGGAACTCTAAAAAAGAAAGTCTACCGTATCGAGTTCTAGCAAATATTTAATTTAGTACGTAATGTTTTATTAGTATAGTTACAAAAATTTAAGTGCCTCTAAGTAGTCCCTTATGATTGTTTAAAGATAAAAGTTATAAGTCATTTTTATTTGGACTGTGATATACTCATGGGAAGAGACAATAGGCTGAGTTATTATGGTATTTTATTTGGTTGTAGTAATAGTTTGCTTCTGTATTTTATCGATTTCGGGAAAAGAGAAGAATCTCGATGGAGGTATATTTGTATATATTTTACGATATAGGCACCGCTTATAAGTAGAATTTTTGTAGGATTTTTATTGACATTTAAAGAAAAATTGCACTCACACTGTTAAAATAAATTCTTTTTAAGTTGTACACACGAAAGTGTGTATTTCTATTTTGTATGTTGTGTATTTCTATTTTACGCTTTTATGCTTTTTAAAAAAAATCTTTATTAAGATTTTTTTAATATAAGTAAAAGCCATCGCAGTCCACCAGTCGTATATTCGCCATCTCATGACAAAATGTACGCTATATAAATTAATTAATAAAGTTTAATACACAATAATTTAATATAAGCTTAAATTATATAAAAAAAATACAAAAATAAAAAACATGACATACAGTGAACAAAAAAATAAAAACCGACTTCAAAAAAAACTACTAAAAAGTAAAAAACATTGATAGTTTTCATTTACTGTAGATACCTAATCAGATATAAAACATAATGAAAACTACAAATCAGCTATTTTTACTTTTTTCTTTTTTTTCTTTTTTGAAGTCGATTTTTATTATTTTTTTAAAAGTTTTTATTTTCCATTTATAATGTAGACATAGTAGTAGCAAAGTAATAAGAATATATTTTAAAAATTCAGTAGGTGATAAATCAAACTTCTCCTGTTATCTACATTTGGGGCTGGATTTAAAAAAAAAAGAATTATCGAAAAAAAACGACACTATAAAAAGTTATGCGTGGTCAAACCTAAAAAACTATATACGTATCAAATTGAAAACTTCCTCCTATTTTTTCATCGGTTTAAGATGAGTACAAGTTGACGAAGAAACATAACATTATGCAGTCGGATACATAATACGTACGTACTTACTACGTGTAGAAAGACTCGCAGCTAGTATAAAACATGTACATAATACAGGTCAAATACACAACCTTCCTTTATGCTAATAACAGTCGGGTAATAAATAATAAAGAAGTTCTGAAAGTTAATAAATGATACAGAACTACAACTACAAATGTATAAAATTTAATCAATGTCTAAAGTATTTGACATTATTACGGTAGAAGTAGTACGTAGCAGCCTAATTTACAAAGTTTGAAATATGTCGAATATTATTAAGTCACTAAGTAAAACTTAATTTTGAGTAAATTATGTACTTACCTTAGTTTTAGATTACTTCATTAAGTTTGGATGAATCCCCGTTTCATTATGAGGATGAGAGAAAATACTGTAGATATGTACGTGTGTTTTCACATCCTACATACTAAATATTAGTAATAAAACATTACTGAAGCTTTGGAAATAAGTTATCAGAGCTTTACACACTTTACAACTTGTTGTAGAGAAAATTATTTAATTTAATTATTATAAACATACATTAAACATATATTATAAATATACATTAAAATTAAAATAACTAAGTGACATTTTTAAATACTGTGTAATCTGTAATTTTATAGTGCGAGAATGGTACACTTATTCTTAGTAGCCAATAGGACTCTAGCTTCACCCTTTGGGAACAAAACCCTAAAAATAAACTCCACTTTAGTCTAGTGCTACTGCAATAGATCAGGAAACTTGGGCAGAAATAAATAATATCAAACGCGTGGTCTTTCATTTGTTTGACTAACTTTTATACAACAATTTTCATTATTTCCTGTTAATTTTTTTATTAGACCACTAACAAAGTACAGACTAAACACATTTTAACATACTAGCGACTCACCCTCGCTTCGCTTCGGGTTCGTCCCTAGACAAAAAAATATCTATCCCACGGGACCCGTACACTTTTCCGGGATGATATATAGCCTATAACCTTCTTCAGTTAACGGGCTATCAAATGCAAAAAGGATTTTTCAAATCGGATCAGTAGTTACTGAGATTAGCGCGTTCAACCAAACAAACAAACAAAGCTTTATAATATTAATATAGATACAGAAAATAGAACAGATAGAGTAGTACTTTAATTATAGGTGATAACGACATTTAAGAAAATAGTATATGTAAAGGCAAAACAACATTTAGAATATTAAAAAAAAGTACCTTAAAATTAACATTGTTACAGCTTATAAATAAAAATGAAATAAAAATTCTATGACAATTTGTACTATAAGGCTAAGTTCACATGTAACGTACGTTAACGTATGTCAACGCGCGATCAAAAGAAAGAGTTCAGATACCAAGCACTAACTCGCGTTAATGCGTGCTCATGTGATCGATTGTAAGTAAATACTAGATGTCTAAACGCGCGATTTGAAAACGCGCGTCAAAATTGCGCCATCTGAACGTAGCCTAATTCGTAAGCTATAGAAGTTGTACCTTATACTTATTAAATAACTTACCAATCCTTGTATCGGTTTATAACGTAACCTATGTATATATTAATTTCGATCGAATCCCCATACCAACCAATAAACTTCCTCTTTAACTATATTGAGTCGTGCCATTCCCACTTTTTCATGTATCCCACGTGAAGCCTTTTGTGTTCCTGGGATCGCATATTCCTCTAGCCTAAGTTCTAAATCGCTTTCATATCCTGCAAATAATATGATTTTTATACAAGGATGATAAATAGAAACAAAGAAATAAATAAATATTACCTTTTTATATAGTGGAAGATATAAGATTATTGCATAGCGTATTATACATACATACATACATACATACATACATACATACATACATACATATATACATATGTATGTGCAATGGAATATGTCGATGATTATACAGTACAATTTGATAATGTATCGTACAATACTGATCAAGTATTGATGGTAAAAGAAAGAAGAGGAAAACCATCATCATCACGTCACATGATTGTTTAACAAATCCTTCGGGATGATTTAAAAAAATTGGACGTAGAATGTAACATAATATTTTCTTAGATTTATACAAATTCCGTATATATAAAATTTTATCAAACTTACTATTTTATTTTGATTTTTTTGTTCCCTACATTTCGAAAGTTTTACAGAAAAAATAGTCACAGGAAAGACTAAGGTGTTGACGTCTCGAAAGTCATAGTTATTAGCCGGTGTACTCACATAGAATAATTTCAGAAAGTAATTGTATTTAAATAATATAGCTGATTAAATATTTTTAAGAAAATCTTCAGGAATTTAGAAATTTGCAGATTAAAAACAAATAATTCAATTTAAAACAAAAGGTTTTATCTAAGGTAGATATAAAAGGAAAAATGTGTAGGCGCAGATTGATTTCTGCTAAAATCAGTATTTAGCGTACATTAGTAGAGCCATTACCGTACCATGGCCATTTCCAATAAAAAACTAACGAACGTAGGTGTACGAAATGTTATTGTTCGTACATACGTATTTTTATATGTTTCAAGACGCTATATTTTTTATCATAATTTACACTAGTTTTTTTGGTTGTATTCACTTTAAATTAATCATCCATACTAACCCTTACTTAATTATAAATGTGAAAGTTTGTGAGAGTGGATGGATGGATATTTGTTACTCTTTCACACCAGAACGGCTGAACGGATCTGGATGAAATTTGACACAGAGATAGATTATTGTCTGAAATAGCATAGCATAGGTTACTTTTTATCCTGGAAAAATGTACGGTGCCCGTAGGATAGATATGTTTTTGCCTAGGGACGAACCCGAAGCAACTCACCCTGAATCACTAGTCGGTAATAATTTATCAAATGAATCAAAATACTTAAAAAAAACATAAGCCATGTTTTATTATTGTTAGTTTTTCAAGACTGAGTTATACAAATATAAACTTGTATCATCGGTAGACGAATTTTTGTGACAAAGTTCTACTCAAAAATGAAAAAAAAATCGGTAACATATTACGCGTTTTTTTTTTAATTAGTGTGGAGATTTCATGTAGCTACCATAAATTCATTTTGTTTTACCTGTAGTGCTATTGAAAAAGATAAGTGTAGTGCTATTGAATGAAAAGTCTAACTGAAAAATATTTCCAATTAGACTTTTATAAGCATGTTTGAGTTTGAGTTTCGTTAATTTAATTAAAAGAGAGTCAGTGTAGTCAGTCCGCTAGTAAGCTATCACCGGCTCGGAACGTAGTTCTATTGAGAATAGCAATCCACGATTTTCCTTAAGTACGTTGTATAAACTTCACTTCGTTTATTCTCACTTACGGCGCAAAACATCTCAAATATATCTTTTTTCTCCCTCTTTAGTAATAAATTCTAAAAGGATGTGCGACAATTTTTAAAACTGACGCGTTAATATTTGGATTATAAAAACGTAACAATTTTTAAATGTTATCGAGAAAAGTTAAGGAAGAAGCACTCTACCTATTCCCACTAAGATTGCCATGGCTAACACTATCCTATTACCAATACTTGATTACGCTGACACATGTTACCTTGATTTAAGAGAGGAGCAATTAAATAGATTTAAGCGAATTTAAAATCTCTGCATTCGGTTTATATTTGGACTTCGTAAATATGACCACGTTTCTGAATTTCGTCAAAAGCTCAAGTAGCTTCCTATTCACATTCTTTGTCTCTTATACAATATTTTATTTAATCCTAGAACACCCCAATATCTTAAGGATAGGTTTCAATTTTTAAGTGATTCTTACCAATTTCCTCTTCGTTCTAACCAAAACCTAACTTAAAAAAATCCTCCACACACTTCTTCCTTCTATACTCATTCTTTTATTGTCCAATCAGCCAAATATAGTTAAACATGCTGATTCGCTATCGGTATTTAAAAAATTAACTAAAGAATATTATCTTAACTTGTAACTTGTAATAATCTGCTTAGTATCATATTTTATTCCTGTCGGTATAGTTATATATACATATATATATATATATATATATATATGTGTGTGTGTATGTATATATATATATGTATGTATTTATTTATATACATATATACTCTGTAAAATTTTCGATTGCAACCCTTCCCAATCTTTTTCTATCTCTCTGCCCAAAGGTTGAAGAGACGCTCACTTAGCGATAAGGCCGCCTGTTGTGCTATACGTTCTTTTATGTATTATATATGTCATGTATATTTTGGTGTCCAATAAAGTATATTTGTATTTGTATATGTTACGCAATATTTTCGCCAATCGCAAGTAGATTTTCATGTTTTTTTTAAAGTGTAGCTTTTATCTCAAAACTTAAAAAACCATCCGCAATCATGCCTTATTTATTTTTAAAGTGACTTTTCAAATGGTTGAGCTTTTTGGTAGGAAGGAGTTATTACAGATTACAGAGATAGACAATAGACATATATGTGAAATTATCTATATTATATATTATCTAGACTTACAGTAAATTATATCTTAAAATTAAAAATTCTCTAAAAGAAAAGTTACAAATGCTAAACAATTATATTAATAAGTAATGACCTTTTAAATCGCACAAATATGTAAATAGCTTGGAACTCTTGCACGTACAAGTATCTACTTCAGAAGCGTGCGATGTTGCGAGGACTCTAATGTAATATACAAACCACATTTTGGAACAATTGAATAATTTTGTTATTTCATATAATTGTAACGTTTTAGTGCTAACTTGTTTGGTTAGTTCAATAGAAATTAGGGCAGTTTCACATATTTATTTTTAACATTTAATATAACTGTGTTATATTTATATTAGTTATATCTAATAGAATGTTTCTTTTAAAACAATTAAAAATGAACTACTGCTACGGAACTTCGGTCCGTTTTAAGTCTAACGCTGAAGTACTAGAGTACCTTATTGAATTATAACTTAGGTATCTATAATGTACATATATTTTATTATGTAAAAAATTACGTATATAACCAGGTTATTTAATATATTATATTGAGCGGATTATTTACACAAATATAATGTATTCATTTGAAACCATCCAGACGTCCTTATGTAAGGAAGGAGGAAAAAATGAAATAAGTATAGATTGGGCTTCTATCATGTTCAAAACTTCATTCGAAAATTCTGAGAACTTTGAAACCATTACAAAAACATAATATAAATCATAGGTATTTAGTTTTAATCGAGAAACCTACGAACGGAGATAAAAAGGTCTGAAGATAGCCTTTCGTCCCTTCCATGAACATTACTCATTTTTTATGCTTGTCTAAGGATCTTAGGAATCTTGTTGTTATTTTTACTATTTAAAGTTTCTTAAGTAATTAAGTTAGTGTAAGGTTTCTTTATAAAAACTTAAACAATAAATTTTATCTAAGTGTTCTGTGTTTTATGCCTAGAATATACGTGTTGTGCTGTTTTTTACAATAGACACACTTGGAGGTGGCCCACTTGGTGAGTAATGTAGCATGCGGGTTGCTCCTGGTACTTTTTACTTTGATAGCAGAGTGTACCGTGAGAGCAACCCCTTGGTTGTTGTGGTCTATTTCAGCAGGCCATTCATCGTGGCTGAGTACGTAAGTTAACCTGCGATGCTCCATTAAGACGGAGGTTCCGTGGGGTTTTGTGGGTAGTACTAGCTTTTTTGGCTTGTGAGTCCCACAAAACCACCTGGATGTATGCAGGTGGTATGCATAATGCATGCAATGCATTCCTCAATGTTAACAAAATAAATAAAATAAAGTTAAATTCTATGCAAAACTCGTAGTTAAATAGCAAGTATATTTTCCACCAAAATTAGAATTCAAGTTATATTATTAACTGTGCCAAATTAACTTAAAAATAGAGTGTAGATACATTGTTTATTATTGCTAGTTTAGAAGATTAGAAAAGATAAAAGTAATAGTATGGTACAGCTACAAAAGGAAACTTATTCATAAAACTCTATGAATGAATTCCCTTATAATACGATACCGCGTGGTTGCTATACAATATTTTTAAGAGTGTCGTAGCTAAACGGTAAAAACTTGATTATAATTTCTTCATATTCGTCCATCGGTCTATCCTGCTGCCTGCTTATATGTCATTTTATTTTGATTGTGTCAATAACGTATTGCATTGCAAATCTAATATGTAGATATTAAAAGCGATACCTTTTAAGTAAGAAAAAAAAAGGATAGCGCTCGTCCGTGAGATTGACGGGAACAAAAATTTCTAAATAATATTTAATAAAGGTACATATATATGTATATTTATATAATAAAGAACTCTTGGTGCATAGTTAAACTCAGACTTGGCCGATTTTTACTTTATTGTAAGTGTTAACCAATTTTTAATCTAAATTAGCATCAAAAACTTACTGAACAATGTTTATGAAAGTACCGTCGTGTAAACTCGAAGCACTCTTGTTTTAATTAGTAACAATGTTTACTTAAACTACGCTATTCGATTGCAGAAGACTGGGTAAATATCAGTTTTATAATCTCTTTGAACACGTACAGAATTTCCTATTAAGATTGTATTTTGCTCACTCTAACTAAAACTTATATTACATTATCATTACACGTCTTTCAATCTTTGGTAGAGTTCAAACAGTTTTTGGTTGTAATATCAGATATTGTAATTTTTTTGCAAAATTGTGATTTATATACGATTTTGTTTAGGCACTGGTATGTAATAGAAGAATATTAACTATTAGATTTAATACATTTTGATGATGAAATGATAAATATAATCATATTAAGATGTTTTATTACATTTAATATGTTCATAACACATAATAATGAATATTGGCAGTAGCCAAAAATTTCATATCATAATTAATTTTTTTCTAACATACGATACATACATATTTCATATCTACGATAAAAAAGAGGCGATATTTTTTTATTAAATTCGTTATATCATCGATATAGGAATAACTGTAGAAAGGTTTTTCCTCTTATTATAAATATTTGTAGCTATGATTCATAAAATTCCAAGCTGTTGACGATCTTGTGAATAACCGGATTTATTTTTTTCAGACCTCATATTTAATGCCATCAAATGTAATGTAGATACTCGTAATAACTGCGAAAAAAGATAACTACTAAAATGCAAATTATACCTATTCTGACTAGCGACTCACCCTCGCTTCGCTCGTGTGGGTCCATAGGTAGGCGGTTTTCTTACGCAATTTTATGGGATTTGATTTTTTTGCGCGGAAACCTAATCTTATTTTGAAATAAAAGTTTAATTACTCTTTATAACATCAGCTATCTGCCAGTGAAAGTCCCGTCAAAATCGGTCCAACCTTTTCAGAGATTAGCCGGAATAAACAGTCAGGCAGGCAGACAAAAATTTCTAAATTGTTTTTTTTTTTCATTATGAGTACCGCTTATACTTTCATATGTATTAATTAAAAAGCTGTTTTTTGACATTACAAACAAACACTTCAATTTTATTTATCTGTATAGATTATAGCAATATAATTTGTGTATCAAATATACAATCATTATACTGCATAAGAATAGCAATTTAAAAAATCATATGTGATTATGATTATTATGATTTTTATAAATTTTCAATAAGTATAGTAAATATACTAGATTTCCATAACATTTTTTAAGATATATAATAATTTGCTGGGTAAAAGTCGAAAATATACATTCAAATAGTCACGTAGACCTTGAAAAGTAATATAGGTATAAAGTATTATGATAATAACATCCTCCTAACCGATTTTTATTATGGCGGCCGATCTCATTGAGATTAGTCATCTATGCAGAAGATATTATAATGCAAAAATGTATGTACATTGTAAGGGTACAGTGCACTTACCGTTCTTTTTTATGTCCAAAGTCCGATGAAAATACAATTTAACGCTAATTTAACGATAGACAGTCATGATAAAAAACCAATAACTCTATTGGCTTCACAGTACCCCTAGGCTTCGCCCTCGTTCAAACTTCCGATCGCTTCCAGACTTCACAGGATCACCCGATGGGCTAATCTGAAGATTGCCTAAAAATTTCGTCAAAATCGCTCCAGCCGTTTTGGAATTTATAGAGGACATATATACACACATCGATTTTTGTACATATTGATAGATATTGAAAGGTATTAAATGTATTCTAGAATATAATAAATGTAATATGAGATGAAAATATTTTATGAGCAAAATTATGAAATCCCGTGACTTACAAGATATGCGTGACTGTGAGTCATAAAGGTTTTATACACGAACGCGTTCTAGAGACTTGTGTCAAATACTCATGATGTTAACTGAATCATTTGTAAGGCTAAAAGCCTTAAGTCTAAAAATAGAGTTCTATTTAATTCTCAAAGATTTAATTAAAAGTCTCCATTTTTTCGCTATAATTTATTTAATTAGAAATGTTTTTTTTTTTATCTGAAAGTATTTTAAAATTATCTTATCTTATTTAGAAATAATGTATAATATATATAGTTGTTTAGTGCGAGTTGGATTCGTTTTCTGTATATTATAAGAATTTAAAAAAAAACTTAAAGCTTTCGATACATTTCTATGTATTCAGCCCTTTTTTAACGTCCCACTGCTAGGCACGGGCCTCCCGTCAATATAAGGGGAATCAGGCCCTAGTCCACCACGCTGGCCAAGCGCGGATTGGCTGACTTCACATGTCTTTCGAAAACTTGCGAGGTTTTCTCAGACATGCAGGTTTCCTCACGATGTTTTCCTTCACCGTAAGGCAAGAATTCTCACATGAAAATATCAGAGGTGCGAGACCCGGGATTTGAAACCGCTTCACTCGGTTTCCCAAGCGAGCGCGTTACCACTGGGCTACCACTGCCATACCATACCACTACCACATTTCTACAGTAACAAAAAATTGGGCCCTCCATTCCATATTCTTTTTTAATCTTAATAAGTATTATGAAAAACGGTTCACAATTGTGGAGATTTGTCATAAAAGACACTCGAAAACACACATTCAATTTGAGTTGCCTCTTCTCCTTTTTTTAAGGCGGTTAAACATTATGAAGCCTAGCCAACAATGAGCTTAGTCCAGGATACATTCACACACAGGGTGGTCCCTGATGGATAGGTAACTATTAAAACGTTGTCAATGTCATTAATCGCAGCGAAACCTGACCATCACCCATTTTACTCAGTCTTTATTTTTCTTATTTCATTCATTTGTTTCCTGTTGTTCCAGTTCAAACTAATAAATCATTTTTGATCAATTTTAGAATAAAATCAATTTGAGTGTATGATTTTTGTTGCACTGATTTTAATAATTTTTTTTTATTTTAATAGATATTTCAAGGATGGTTCAAATTAAAGTGAAAAAAAAAATATGTAAGGGCTAGTATGTATGATTGAATTTTTGAAGCACTTACTTAATCTAATTGCTTAAATATATGAAACTAATCTTAATTCCAGTAGGCTTATCTATACTAAGATACGTCTTAAAAAAACTTTAATAAGCTTTATAAAATAGTCTTAAAATATTCAAGAATAATTGAACGAAAACTCGTTTCTGTTTGCATTTTTCCCTTATATACAGAACAAGAAGATTCATGCAAATCCGAAAAGACTTAACTCTTTTCCGAAATATGTAGTATAATATAAAAGGCTTATTGAAGACAGATTGATTGACATGAATTCTATTGACAGACAAGGAAACTGTTAACTTGGCTTCTATTACATTCCAATTCCAAAGACAATGTATACTATTTGTACATTGTTAAAGAGTAAATATTGCCCAATAACAATAAAATACAAGTCTTTATGCATTTAAGCGTTAGAAAATTAATTAATTATTAATATTTAGGTGGATATTACTGTTTTATAACACATCATAAAGAAGTGGAAAATTAAAGTACAGTAAATAACATTGTAAATCAAACAAAATATGATCGACGGATCACTAATTGACTGAATTTTAATACTAGTTCAGATCAAGAATCTTGGACATCTCTGTGTAATCTTCGACTTGCTAGACTCGGACTCCGGTCAGTCTGCATCGTACCGCGTGTGAAACGCACGTCCGCTCACGTTTTTATAACAACTTTTGTTTAATTCGTTGGAACTTTGTGAAAATGCAACTGTAGTTAAAGTTCGGGGTTTGTTTCCTGTTATAACAGTGTTGTGTAGTTTAAGTGTTATAGCTTTGATATACAAAAAGCTTAATATATACCTTGCGTAAGTTTGATTAATTAAAATTATTATTCATAAATTATATTTTTTTATCGTTCATTTAAATATTATAATAATATTTTCTAACATACATTAATTATTTCGCCGTAATAATTTATAGTTTTGTTTAATCTAAAATTAAACATAAATCAGCCTAAGTATCTGTGATATATACAATATACATTATATCTTGTTATTGTACAATTGGTAAATCGAAAGTCGATGTTCTCGTTCCTATTCTCAAAATAAAGATGTTGAAAGATGTATCGCGTCGAGGCAATAATGTTTATTTAATACTAACCATTACGAACGACCCATAAATTAATTAGAAAAGTTCATATTGAACTAAAGCTTTTATCTAACCGCATCGCGTGAATTAAGATATAACAATTCTTTGAATAAAAAGCTAGTTAACAACAATAAAATTGTGTACAGAAACTTGATAGAATACTTGATGGCATTAAAAAGTCTTCATTGTAATAATGCATTTAACGTAGAATAAATATAAGTCAAAAACAAACACTATAAAATGCTATTTCTACATTAAGTGATATATGAAAAGTGTGTTTTTTTTAATAAAGAAATTTTCCTAGCTTTGTGATTGCTCAGAAACTATTTAATGCTTTATAAAGAAAGAAGTTATTCAAAGAGCAACCTGCAATGAAAAATTACTGCACTTATTAAGGTTGTTTAAAATCATACATTCATAAAAATAGAAAAAAAAATGTACAACATATTCTAAAATAACACAAATAACACTATTCTAAAATATTTCTAAACAGTACATTCAGTACCTACTATTAGTTGTGTAGACCCGAATTCCTCGAACTCTAAATAAGACTTAGGCTACATAAAAACTTATATTTTTTTTAAATATCTCGTAAAACAGATTAAAAATCTCCAAAGGAAAAAATAATAATAATAATATAATAGGTAACTAATTAATAAAACTATTATACTTTTAAAGGGACAAAACTACGAGTTCCTCGAAGCCTTATTCATTCGCCAGTGGTGATGAATTTTTTTTATCGTTTATTATTATAGAAATGAAACGTTAAAAACATACATACAGATAAATATAGAACCTCCTGCTTTTTTAAATCGGTTAAGAATCAATTTGAACGATCTTTATCGATGTTCTAATGAATAAATTATATTCACATATTTTAGGATTAAAAAACTTATGCGATTTATATTTTATACCCATGGATAATAATTACCAAAAATTAAAACAAAGATTTAAAACAATTTTTCTTTGTCAATTTCGTTATCAATTCGTATCAATTGGTTAAAGGAAATTCTAATCATAATCATCGTGAAATTCTCCGTTCGTTCGTTCTTTAAAATAGAATGAACTTTTATTTTAATAAAAAAAAAGAACGAGAAAATGTAATAATACCTATTTATTTCAAAGGGATTAACTACTTATGTAGCTGTATATCTAACTAATCGTAACTAATCTTGAATCTAAGTAATTAGTAAAATAAATACAATATTAAGTTCAAAATACTTACAGCTATGTGTTTGTTTGGTAATTTATAGATATTCTTTTATTGCCTCAAAATTTTTACTGCTTATAAGTTGCCGTTATAATATTACTAAGTATGAAACTGAATTATTAATTATAATTAATCAGTTAATCTCTCCCACATTGAGAAATGTGGGGAGCCCTTTATCTAGCAGAGGGACATTTAAGGGTAGGGCTCAATCATTAACATTCCTTAACCATTATTCTTATTCATATGTTAGATCATTAGTATTCAGCCCTTTTTAACATCCCACTGCTGGGCACGAGCTTCCCTTCAATACGAGGGGGTCAGGCTATAGTCCACCACGCTGGCCAAGTGCGGGTTGGCGGACTTCACATGTCTTTCGAAAACTTGCTAGGTCCTCTCAGACATGCAGGTTTCCTCACGATGTTTCCTTCACCGTAAGGCAAGTAGTAATCATGTTGAAAATAATTCGCACGTAAAAATTTCAGAGGTACGAGACTCGGGATTTAAACCCGCTATACTCGGTTTTCCAAGCGAACGCGTTACCACTGGGCTACCACTACCTCCTACCTTAACCATTTACTTTGCCTAAAAAACCGCAAAAGCATGTACAAAATTCTATAGTATGATATATCTAAAAAAGCTTATCAATTAACCAAATGATTTAACGATAAAAAAGATTCACACACAGTTATGTTGTATATTATATATTAATAGTTTTTATAATATAATAATCTTACTTTACATTCATACTATATAAAGAGTAATATGCGTAAAACAAAGAAATAAGACAAGTCGGGAACATAGTTTTGAGAGCAAACTTTTGGATTCCATTTCAAACTTTAAATTGATTTCAGAAAATATATTTCTTAATATGGATTAGTAGGCACTTTTTGTTTGACGACACGTTTGTCTCAGTTTATTGTGACCCTACTAGCTGTGCCAACGGTCGCAGGTTCGAGTCACGCTGGAGAAATTCATTTATGTGATGAGCACGACTGTTTGTACTCCAGTAATAGGGTCATTTATATTTATAATATGTATGTATTTAAAGTTATAAAAATGTAGTGTATCAACTATCTGGTATCTATAACATAGGCCTCGTAGCTTACTGTGGAACTAGATGGTGCTGTATGTTAATGTGCCAACACATTTATTAATTTTATTCATTGTTCCCTACTAACGACATAATATATAATATTATATACATACACTAGCGACTCACCCTCGCTTCGCTTCAGGTTCGTCCCTAGACAAAAACAAATCTATCCCACGGGAATCGTACACTTTTTCGGGATGATATATAGCCTATAACCTTCCTGAGTTAACGGGCTATCAAATGTAAAAATATTTTTTTAAATCGGATCAGTAGTTCCTGAGATTAGCGCGTTCAACCAAACAAACAAACAAACTCTTCAGCTTTATAATATTAGTATAGATTATAACGAATATGTTTTCTAATTTTTTATCACTATTCTAAATATAAATAATTATTAAACTTAAAACATGTTGGTATCAAACTATGATAATAATCCTAGTTAATTATCAATATACATCATTCCCAAATTTAAACTTAAAATATTTTATTCGCCATTAAATTATATACGTATAATATAGCATTTTTTACTAAACGTCATGAGTCTACCACCAGTTCGAAAAGTAAAAGCCCTAGAGAACTAGCGAAAAAAACTTAGCGGGACGAAAATTAGGTATTTTTTTATCTTTTTTTTGTAAGTACTCGTAAAATTAGAAATTACAATAATTCTACAACATTGAATTTTGGGGCCGATCTTCTATAAAATCATTTATTGTATCATATCACCTACACATACAGGTGGTTATGTGGAACTCACTGGCAAGGCCAGTTACCTATTAAAACCCAATAGCACCTCCTCCGTCTAATGGGGAATCGCAAGATCGCTAACGCACTCAACCACGACGACAATCCGTCCGACGCCGTCAGTCCGTCCGACGGCTGGTCCGCCAAAGCACACCACAACAACCATGGGGTTGCTCCCACTTTACGTTCTTTAAAATTTTGAATTAAGCAATACGAGCTTTTTGAATGTTTTCTGGAATCCTGTTTTAGTGTCGAAATTGAACCTGTGACCACTGACATAGTAGGCGGTGTCAATCACATACTCCTTATAACAGTACAAACATAGCATTCCTTCGTAACACAAGTAATCATTAGATAACCGGTTGCTATTGCAATATGATTAGATTTAATTGTACAAGTATATTCAATTGCGAAGGTTTTTCCACTCATAATGCTACGAATTATGCCTTATTATTATGAATACCGACTTCGAATACGTGAAACTTGTAAGACCTACACTATACTATATTGTCATCTTAAATTCCCACACATATATAAACATCGTTTTCCTGTCGTTATACTTTACGTTTAATTCACTTCTTAAATACAGTATTTACCTATAGCTAGTATCATCTTATATAAACTTTAGAGAAATATGTTATATTTAAAGGATTTGTTTGTTGTTTTAACTTATTATTTTGTGGGAGTGAAATATTAAATTGAATTGAAAAATAAAAATAATTAAAAACGTGTTTTCGTAAATATTATAATATGCTTATATGTAAATTATTACAAACTAACGACTCACCCTTACTTCGCTCTGGTTCGTCCCTAGCTAGCTTCCCAATACAAATTTTCATCCCCATTTTCCCACCCTTAAGGTATGATTTCCGGGATAAAAAGTTTCTATTCTATTCTATGTCCTTTCTAGGGTCTCAAACTATCTTCTTACCAAATTTCATCTAAATCGGTTCAGTAGATCCAGAGATTACCCCCTATAACCTCACAAACTCACAAACTACCTCTTTATAATATAAGTGTAGTATACATATGAAGTGTTAGAGCTTTAATAAACATTAATAAAATTTATGGCCAATGCAGGCTGTACTTATATATTCTAATGACCCTCCCTCGTCATTGAAGTAATTTAACTATGCAAGAGATATACGTCTTACACATTAGTACGATTTAAAATAATATGTTGTTACTTTTCTAAGCTAAGTAAAAAACGATGTAATCGTACTTTTGGAACTTAAAAAAGTACACAATAATTATTTTTATAAAAAAACAACTCTAGTGTGTGATAAGTCGTTTTCATTTTTATAAAAGTCTCATAAAACACTGTACTATTATGATAAAACTAGTATTCAGCCCTTTTTAACGTCCCACTGCTGGGCACGGGCCTCCCTTCAATACGAGGGGAATCAGGCCATAGTCCACCACGCTGGCCAAGTGCGGATTGGCGGACTTCACATGTCTTTCGAAAACTTGCTAAGTTTTCTCAGACATGCAGGTTTCCTCACGATGTTTTCCTTCACCGTAAAGCAAGTGGTAATCAGGTTAGAAATCATTCGCACATGTAAATATCAGAGGTGCGAGACCCGGGATTTGAACCCGCGTCACTCGGTTTCCGAAGCGAGCGCGTTACCACTGGGCTACTACTGCCAACTGGGCTGCCACTGCCATGATAAAACTAGTACGCACATTAAATATAATAAATTATAATTAAAACATGTATTTACTATGTTAGTACTACTTCACTATATTGAACTATTGTTCAATAGAGTGATGTTGTACCCTTTTTTAGTAAAAAAAAACATTAATATTTAAAACAATAGGAGAAAGCTTTTCGTTGTCGTTATTCCATTCCATATAGAACTTTAAATCAACTTGAATGATGGATTCTATACCCTTTTGAATAATTCATCTAAACGGAACTAAATTGAATTTGCTGCTTCTTTAATGGATACATATAGTTCTAAACTGTGATATATTTTTTTAACAATTTTTAATTTGTCAAACAGACAGAAAAATAATTTTAAACATTGTGTTTTCTTATAAGTAGGTACCGTATATATTTTAATACGCATTTAGGAAAAAGCTGTTATTTTGACATTACAAACAGACATTTCAATTTTATTTATCTGTATAGATAAATTCCTAAGAAAAAATCCAATCTTTTAAGTATTTATATATAAAAGTGTGTAAATGTTGCACATACATTCATATACTCGTGTAATAAACACTACATTACATTACAAGTCAATTCTTTTCTTGGCTTTAGCCTTCCTTTGCAGGATTCGAAGAACGTCGATTTCAAAAGACGCTCATGTAATATTGTGTTTTATATCAGCATGTAGCAGTAGCACTATATAGGAGATGGCACGTTCTCAAGAGTGAACTTTTCTTGTATTACGAATGTCGAAGGTTTTTTAAAAATGAAATTGTTACCCAGGTAATGTGTATTGTCACTTACAATAATAATTTTAAATTCATGTGTTACATATATATATATATATATATATATATATATATATATATATATATATATATATATATATATATATATTTCTGCAAAATGAAAAGAAAGGTAGAAAATTATTATAAATATCATCAAAACTCCATGATGGACTGCCTCCATTTTTGTTTTCTTTTATATCTTATATTTATATATAGAGAAGTATCAAATACATATGTATATACACTTTAAACATTGATTTTCATGTTAATGTCAATACTATTTTTATAGAGATAACGAAAAATTTATTGGCAGTGGTAGCTTAGTGGCAACGATCTCACTTGGGAAGAGTGAAGCAGGTTGAAATCCCGGGACCTTAAAAAGGCTGAATACAAAAATAACGGGTTAATATATTGAACAAGAATGTGAATACAATTAGTAAAAAATACATTTTACTACCCAAGTTTTGATAGAATATGATAACGTATTTAGATAAAATAAAGAACAAAAAGATCGTTTATCAATTTGCTGAATATCGCAAAAGAGCGTACTCAAAATAATTTCCTATTTTTATATTGGTCAAAAATAACAATTTTAGTCAAAAATCTAACGATCTTAACTCCGAAAAATTATACTCATAGTAGATAATTGTAAGAACTTTGCAATCTACGAAAGCTAACGACTTAAAAGCTTAACTGTTTTTTTCAATAGGCCCATTATATACCTGTATTTCTAACATAAATACGTTAAAAATCTATATTTTTTTCTGTTTAGTGATCTATAGGAAACATCACGTCCTTGTATATACCGGACACAACTTGGAGTCAATGACCGCTTGACCGATGAAATGTTGGCATACTGCTTCTCTGATTTTTAATAAAGAATCTTTAATCATATACCTATTAGATTTTATATCATACGTGGGTAGACATAAAACGCTGCGAGTCCTAGCATAATGATTGAAATACACATTACTTAGTTATTGTAATCAAACTTTAACAATACAGTATTAAAATTCAACATTCTATTTTTATCTGTTCAAATCTATACAGATCAGATAAATAAAATTTAAGTGTCTGTTTGTAATGCCAAAATAACAGCTTTATACTAAATGCACATGGAATTATATACGGTACTTATAATAAAAACACAATTTTTAAAATTTTTGTCTGTCTGTCTGTCTGTTTGTTTCGGTTAATCTCCGAAATAGCTGGACCAATTTTAACAGGATCTTCACTGGCACATACCTGATATTGTACAGAGTAACTTGGGCTACTTTTATTTTAGAGAAAGAATTGGGGTTTCGCGCAAAAAAGTTAAAACGTACCTAGGGACGCACCCAAGCGAAGCGAGGGTAAGTCACTAGTAGAATAATACAAATTAAAGCTCCGGAAATAACTGCTCCTTGGATTCTGAAAACTGTACAATAGTGGGAAGCTACGTTATCTATTTTAAATATAAAATATATAACGCAGTAGAGCGTTATATATTATTATACGCGTGAGCTTTGAGCTATTTATATTCCGATAAAGACGAAATTTTTAGTACGAATATCCGATCATAATATCTCAATTCAAGATTCTATCCTTTTATCAATGGCTATCACCAATCTACAGTCCCCTCCTTAAATAGGAGAGCGAAAAGGAAAGTTAGATATTAGTGTGTTTCTTCTAACCTAATTTTAGACATCAAAAATTTCTTAAAGGTACATTCTATTTATTAAGGGCAATATTGAAGAAAAGATAAAAGAAAAACATTTTACTATTAAGATCTTATTAAATCAGGCTCTATGCTATATATTTGGATTTGCGAGAAGCTACGAGAGAGATTTAATGAGAACGTTTTATATTTAAAGCTTTATCTACACTACTATTATGAAGAGGAAAGATTTGTATTTTTATATGTTTGTAACGAGTAAGCTCAAAAACTACTGGACCGATTTAGATGAAATTTAGTACGAAGATAGTTTGAGATCTTAGGAGGACATAGAATATTTTTTATTCCGGAAATCATCCCTTCAGGGAGTTAATATGGGGATGTAAAGTTTGTATGGAGAATCAAGCCAGGGACGAACCCGAGCGACGCGAGGGTGAGTCGCTAGTATTAGATACTTCCTTTTAATGTAGAGAAAATAAATAAAAATTAAAATATATTGTTCAAAACGGTTACATACTTACATGTGTAACAAGATTAAAGATCTCAAACTTCACACAAAGTCAGATGAATTTATGTGACAAGTGATTAAGGAACTTAACTGGTTAAACGACTTTGTGTTAGTAAGTGTAAATAAGCTCGGCTATAAACTTTCAATTAGCTGTGTTACTGACTTAACCAATAGTCGACCACCCGGGGGTTTCTTTACGATATAATTATTTATAACTACACTAGCAGCTCACCCTTGCTTCGCTCGGGTTCGTCCCCATTCTCACCCCCTTAAAGGATGATTTCCGGGATAAAAACTATTTCACTAACTCACTTTTCATATAATGAAATTTAAAAAAACTTATTTTAGTAAACTTTTTTTCTTTTAATTTTTTTCTATACAAAACTTGGCGTGACAATAACAAATATAAAAAAAAGAGTTATCCAATTTCGTGCAGTCGGTCGGAAGTTATGCGCGTACATACATTTCGGTGATTCATTTTTATTTATATAGATTTTTACTACTAGTAATTCGACCTTGCTTTCGCTCGATATTTACAGACAAAAATAGTTATCTGAAATTCAATAAAACTTTATCCTGATTTGTTGAACCTTTGCAGCGTTGAACCGTTAAAGGGTCAGTAATAATTTCATTTTCTTTATGACTTTAGTTCGCATGATTGTAACAATTATTGTTGCATTAGGTTTGTTTGAAATAAAATGGAAAAGTTGTCAAACACATAATTACTAGATTAAACATAAAAGACGCTGTGTTTAAGATTGATAAGAAGAAAAATAATATTGTTAATATCTTATTATTAATTGATCTTATGTCAAAATCTATTTTAATAAAGCTTATTTTTAATTTTATTTATACACATAAATAAAATTGAAGTGTTTTTCTAATTGCATATGAAATTATATACGGTATTTATAAGAAGAACACAATTTTTAAATTTTTTGTCTCTCTGTCTGTTTGTTCTAGCTAATCTATAAAACAACTGAACTGATTTTGACGAGACTTTCACTTTTTATTTTAGGAAAAGAAATAAGTTTCTGCTCCCAAAAATTAATACGTGTCTAGGGACACACCCGAGCGATGCGAGGGTAACTCGCTAATTGGTCATACTTACTATAGCGTAATCACTAAAAAATCTATCTAATTTAAAAAGCTCCTTCTATCTTCCAAGCATTAGATCCCATATCAAAAGAATCAAAATCAGACCAGACCACCTTAGAACTTCACAGAACCCAAACAAAATGAATTATTAATACAGGTCCATATACAAAGAATTGTGTGCTATCATTTTGAAATTGGTTAATGAGAGATAAAGAAATATAGATATGTCAGTGACAGCTATTGATAATATGACTATGTATTGATTGTTCTAATACTTAACTAAATAAACTAGCTTATTTGAATTACGTGACTAACTCGCTCTACTTATTGACATAAATCCGCCTAACCCAGATTAATTTACATTCATATTATGTTGACATATGTGGTTACATTATATTAATTTTATATTAAATAGAAATAATTAAGAGAGGTTAAATAATTAAGAGGGTTATTCAAAATGAATTATATACTCTAATTAAGCTGTCAAAAACGTTAGCGAAGTGGTAACGAGAGTAAATTCTAGGTTGGCGGTTACATGTTCAATACCTGCATATGCAATTTTTTTTTTTTAAATTTAAAGAGCAAACTAAAGATAAGCAAATGTTTTTGTTTGTTTCAAAACAATGACCTCTGTAACGATCACAAATATTTTATTATTTTTAGGGTTCCGTACCCAAAGGGTAAAACGGGACCCTATTACTAAGACTTCGCTGTCCGTCCGTCTGTCTGTCTGTCTGTTCGTCTATCACCAGCCTGTATCTCATGAACCGTGATAGTTAGACAGTTGAAATTTTCAGAGATAATGTATTTCTGTTGCGCCTATAACAATAAATACTAAAAAACAGAATAAAATAAATATTTAAGGGGGCTCCCATACAACAAACGTAATTTTTTACTCGTTTTTGCTCGACATTGATAATGGCAATAGGTAGACGCTTGAAATATTCATAGAATAATTAGTTATAAATTCATTTTAAAAATAGTAAATAATTAAAATAAGACAAATATTTAAGGGGGGCTCCCATATAACAGACATGATTTTTTGCCGTTTTTATAGATAATGGTACGGAATCCTTCGTGCGCGAGTCCGACTCACACTTGGCCGGTTTTTTTTAGTTTTATCTAGCCTTTAGCCATTAATTTAGCCGTCAGACCGGACTTACGCTACTTAAGTAAACTTCTTAACTCTTACTTATGGAAACTACTTAATTAGTCATGGAAACCTTTGTCACTGTGACCAATGAACTATTTCTATACAGTAAGTTACATCGACATCAAACATAAAGTATGTTTATTTAATAAGAATTACCCACATTAGATCGTCGCTGAGGCGTGTATGTCCCTGGCACATCCTACTGAATCATAGATTGCGAATTTGCTTCTCACCTCCCACACAAAAAGACCATTTTTATTGGCCATACGCTTCAATTTATGGTTTAATCCATATAAATAATATATAGTCTGACGTTTTTATAGCGCTAACTATCCCATACGGCATACAAATGTATATCTTTTCAATTTAAAGAGAAGAATAATAGCTTAGCTGTCTCGTTGTCTCTTATTAAAATATATAAAGGAACTTAAATGTAGATTCAGAAACCATAAAATTCCTATGAAATATTAGAGAAATTAAGTAAAGCCATTGTCAATTTTCTGAAAGTAATATAACACAATGTAGGTATGTGAAGAGCGACCAGCGCCATATCCATTGCCCACGTACTTGCGTACTTTGTCTTATTATGGGCCATTAGAGCTGCAAAAGATCGTATCAGATTACACTTAGGCTTCGTGTTAATGATCTTTCCGCAACCTGTTAAACTTTATGCCATACTTATTTATTTATAAAAAATAGATACTCGTAATATTTTGACTTGGGGAGTTCGCTTGACTTGGGGGGTAAGCTGGTGAATGTGTTACGAAAAAATGTACGTACGTTTGTTGCCATGGTAACCGTTACTATTGTCTGACAAATGATATATAATATATTCTTTCCTTAAATGATATTCTATAAATATGTGATTGCAATATGCCTAATATGTAATATTTTTAGTATCTCACATATCCTAATTATTTAAAACATAAATTGAATTTCATAAAGAGTACCGATAACCTACACAAGTTTTATTTCTTGCGCGTGTACACATTCATACACGCACTCTTTAATTATTTTTTTCTGTCTATTATCTATATTTAATGGTACTTTAAGGAATCTCTACCGATTTATGCAAATTATAGGAGTTAAATGATTTGACTTAATGCATAATTTTATTTTAAAACATTTGTTAAAAAAACAGCTGACCCGACTGACGTTGTCCTGTTTTTTACTATTTTGTTTGTGTTCTTTAAGTTCGTAAAAATCTATGGAAAGCACTTTAATTTTTCTGAAATTCTGGGACAATTTTTCCACGTCCTATTCCCTAAAAACCTTATTCGGACAATTACCTCTAGTTATTATTACATGATGCCCTTACCAACAGTGTTTCATTTTTATTTATGTAAATAGAAAAGTTTTGGTAATTCTAAGAAAAAGTTACCTATTATAAAAATGATAAAAATTTAAAGGGACAGTGTTAGTCTGTCAAGATTAATAAGCTCCATATATTTCGGGTTCTCGTGTGACAATGACAATAAATAAAACCTCCATGAAATTAAGCTTCTTAAGTATCTAATTAGAGTACGCGCTTCTATGGTAAAGACCAATATAATGTTAAAATAAATTATCCAAATATTTTCTCTTTTACATATACACAAAAGGTTTTTTAAACAAATTATCTAGAACCATAATTAAAAAAAACTAATTAAAATTATTTTGTATGAATGATGTTTTATGATTAATGATGGTCATACTTAAATATATTTAAAATTTTGACATTTTCATGCTGTTTTCTTTTTTATATCATGTTTTCTTTTGTACTAGATAGGGAAAACTTTATTATTCTTAGCCGTAGTTAGATATTCTGTTCTTATTTTCCACCGGTATTGAGGTAATATATACATTATACAAAATACATGGGAAATCGAACTCGTGACTTCAGTAGATAGGCACATGTTATATAGGTACACTCGTATTGTAATAAGTATTAATAAAAAAAAATCATCTCTTTTAACGTCTTTCTACTGAGCCTTCCTTAACGCACAGCAAGAGCAAGAGATAGCCGTAGTACTTCAACACATTGATAATATTCAGGTTGGCTTCAATTTTTTTTTCCAAAACTAGTTAATCATGTAGGTTTCCTCAGGATATTTTATTTTACCACATAAACAAGTGATAATTACGTAGAATATTTTAAAAGTGCGAGAACCGAGGTTTGATCCTAACTTCACTCTGCCATTTTTAAAAAAGCAAGCATGCTACCTGCTGTTGATAAATAAATTTTAAAGACAGAACATTCTAAAAGGACTTAATAATGATTTGAAAATTATAAACTAATCAACGCTTTTGCATGATTTATATGTACCAATAGCCTAAAACTTTGCTCATCTTTATTTAAATCTATATAATATTCAATTTTTCAAAGAAGGATCGTACAATTTACATAATAGAGTGAAGATAAATATAATATATTTTAAGCAGTATACTAATTTAAATAATCTTTTGTATACCATAAGCTTTTTATTACCAAAAAATATTAATATTATTCGCAAAACACGTTTCGATTAGGCGTTATTTTTGTAGGTTCTTGTATGTGAAGCAACAAGAATAATGATGAAAGACAACCGTTAATGTCATATATTTGATAGAATGTCTGCATCAATATTAACGGAATTTTCACTAGTGGATGGAAGATTTAGAGAAGAAGGACATAGGACTATTTTTATTGTAATGAAAAATCCATCTGAGCCATTCATCCAAATTACGTTGAATAACAGATAAAAAATTGCTTGGCGTGCTTACTTGGCTAATGTAATTTTCATTAGAATAGAAGAGTAATAAGAAGAAGAAGTCGTATATTATTTAAATTACAACTTCCTTCATTAAACAAAGTTGTTCTCCATAAATTATTTAAGTATACTTAAAACAACTTAGATTTATTGTAAATTTTTTGGCAATACTTTATGTTAAAATAATTTCAAACGTCAGATAAACTTTTTTTTCATATTTCATTTTGCAGAGTATTTTTTTTTTTTGTAAACAAAACATAGTAACTCTTCATTCTGACTTTTTTTTACAATAGTGAGACTGATTTGAGACGTAGGCCTCATTTTGTTTTTACCAAACTGGAATAATACTCGTATGTGTTTAATTGTTAGAACCATTCACCCCACAACTGTGAACCCTAGCATTGTCTTTGAAAGGGACGATTAGACATTTTGCCACTTTGATTTTTAAAATAGCTTTTTCTAGATTTAGACCTTCTATCTGTACATATAATAAAACTGTAGAGGTCGAATGTCTTTACATAGAAAAAAATGGTAAAAGCCGAGTCAGGGGTATGTAATAAGAGAAATAGGACAAATTCAGATTTTTTCAAAATTTTTGTTTCTCTGTCTACTTATCTGTTTGTCTGTTTGTACGGGCTAATCTCTGAAACAGTTGAACCGATTTAAATTAAATTTTACATGGTAGTACCTTATATCCCTGGTCAACATTTAAGATAGTTTTTATTACGGAAAATTAAAGAGTTTCAGTAGGATAGTTAAAAAACTATAGTATCTTATACAGCTTTGTACACAAGAACTACTCATTGGATTTTAATGAAACTTTACAATAATATAGTTCATACATCAGAATGACAAATAGATAGAAAGTCGGATAGATTTATTTTTGTTTGTCTAGAGTCCCCGAGCGAAGCGAGGGTGAGCCGCTAGTTTTAAAATTTTATTAATTAAACTTTGCTACCTCATTTCTTTGCCGTCGTGTCATCATTCTTCCAATATGACGGATATTGAAAAATGTCGTCCAAAAACAATCTTTGGCAATACCTCATTTCCGACTTATTTTAAGTTGAATATAATAATAGGAAAAGTTAAATAAGAAAATTTTCTATTACTTTTAGGTATTCTAAGCTTCTTTAAATTTTTGAAAATAAACAGTAATTTAAAGAAATGAAATGTAAATTGGATACTAATTTAAATAAAACTATCTTTTCGGATTTTTTCGCGGATTTATTTTGATTTTTGTTTCCCGACGTTTCGATTGCTTTACAGCAATCATGGTCACGGGAGAGACTCTCTCTCGGTCTCTCCCGTGACCATGATTGCTGTAAAGCAATCGAAACGTCGGGAAACAAAAATCAAAATAAATCCGCGAAAAAATCCGAAAAGATAGTTTTATTTAAATGTCTAATATTCGCGTAAACCTAAGAAAGTATTATGGATACTAATTTTTAGACATTTTTAGATAATATGTTACGTAGTTATAATCAAAACACACATTAAAAGAGCAAAAATTAACTGGTCATAATAGAATCTATGACCATCAGAGTTGTAGATAGTGGAATAAGCAAAATATTTATTCGTTTCACCACAATGTCCATCGTAAATCTTAGCATATCACGTTATGATAATGAGATTCTTTCTATAGTTTTATAGCGAAAAAGAATGCATAATAAGGTCAAAGGTCAGCTGTGGTGACATTCATTATATTATTCAACGTCTAAGAAGACGCAAAAAAAGGTTCATCATACTACTACCTCAATTATTTAGTGAAAGTTTCTTTTTTTTTATCACAAGCCATAAAAATATTAGTAAGTTTTTTAATCGTCATCGATTTGCGCAGCGATTCAGTATGAGATTAGCGGATTCAGATAAGTGCAGTCAGAGGATCCAAATTCAATGCCTGTACGGGGCAACTTCACAGTCACTGTAGTAACTGTGGGAACCAAAAATCAAAATAAATCCGAGAAAAAATCCGAAAAGATAGTTTTATTTAAGAGAAAAATGAAATTTCAACCTTTGCTACAAATTTTGATTTTTAAAAGACTACTTTTTAAACAGAAAGAAGTTTTTACGACTCCAATCGCTTCATATCATATTGTACTGTATATGGTATATGTTAAGCAGAGATACTATTTTAATTATTAATAATGAAAGAACTTATACTTAGTACAATATATCAATCAAAGAAAACATACAAACTAATATTACGTATTTGTGATAGAGTAATATATTTTTTTATCAAAGTAGATTTAATGGGAAGCGAAGTTTTAATGATCAAAGCGGTACGAAAAGGTTTAAGCATTCATTTGCGCCGACGCAACTAATGTAAGCTTTATTGCCATTTTATTTATTTTCCTCCTCGTAAAATATTTTTATTAGCGAGTACTTTCCTTAGACTTATTCAGTTTAAGCACAACAAGAATAGCAAGTAATTGCTAGAAAGTTATCTTTATTGAAAGTTTTAGATACAACATTGTGATTATTTTGTTGACAAATGGATTTTTCTCCGAAGATTCTTTGAATTATGTACTACAAGTAGAACCCACGGCTTCGCTTGCGCTAAAACTCATCCTCTATTTTACCACCTTACGGGATGAATGTCAAAAAAAAGCTAAAACACATATTTCTTTAATTGTATTGAAGAGCATTAATATCAAGTTTCAAGTGTGTGTATGTGTTTTCCCGCGGGAATGAGATAATCAGCTCCTGCGGTAAAAAGTAGCCTATGTCACTTTCCAGCCCTCCAAATACCTCCACACAAAAAAATCACGCCTGTCTGTCTGTCTGTATGTTTGTTTGTTTGTTTATCCTTCTTTCACGTCAAAATAGATTGACGGATTGGCGAGATTTTTTGTGATTTCTTTTATTAATAATTAGCAAATCGCTACTTATTAAATAAAAAAATTCCACCGCGCTTTATTCCTTCTCGGTAATCTCTGAATGCTTTTCATACGAGTATACTTTATAAGTATTGTTTGTATTATATTATTTATAAGCATTTTGCGATAATAAGTTACGTCAATTATGATGTTTAGAATTCAGTCCGTTTGTTTATTTTTATTCCGAGATGATAATTTTTAGAACTACTAAAATTCTTTGATAAATAAAGAGCTACACTATTTCTGAATAAATAATATTTTATTTCTTGATAGCGAGCAAAGTCAAAAGCGGAATCTAGTGCAATATAAAATCAAACAATTATGAGCCTTTACGACTTAAATGTAAGAGGGTTGCAACAATAACATATAATTGACCCGTCTCGTTTTACATCTCTGCTACTGGGTTATCTAAGTGAAGACGTGCTTAGTAGTTTAATGATATACTGTCAAATAACTTGCAAATATGTTTGGTTTAAAATAAATACATGAATCATACCTACAATCTCTCATCTCAGACTCTCTATACAGGTATGCTGTACCAAATGATAACCTTTACGTTTTAAATCTATTAATTAAATCTTCCATCAAAAGAATCACGTATGCATTTGACACGTTTACAAACAAATTCTTTTCTAATGCATTATGAAACACATCATTGTAACATCAACATTGTAGGGCGTTTTCTCTTATATGGGCAGACGGACTATAAACATCCACGGTGGTCGATCCGTTCATTGTTTATAGAATAAATTCTAACGCCTTTTTTACTAACTTGCCTTACCTTTTGCTACATGAAAATTAATTTTTTGAATAGTGTTAAATACTTCAGTCAGTCTAATTCATGTTTGGGCTGTTGATATACTTTGATGCTATTCTCTATGATTACATCAAATTAAAAACACTAATTTTGAGCCTATATTTTATACGTTGTAATGCCTTAAGCTTTAGCAGTTTTTAGGTATGCACCATCTATCATTTCTTCAAACACAATAACATAGATATAATTAAAAATGGCCATTTTTTATAAGTGTATGTTCTAGTATAGTATTATATCATCTTTATTTGTAATTTTCGTTCGTTTTGACGAATTCCATGTAAGTAAGAAGCGTATTTTTAGTTATATTTACGAGTGTTTACTAAAGGGACAAAAACATATAGGGTGATTCAGGGGAAACCATAAAACTTTATGCGGTAGTTTAATATCTAGTAGGGTTAATAACGTAGGAGTTCGAATCTAACTCTACAAGTCAAACTATTGTATTAGCTAAAGAGATGCTTGTTAAAGTTTAAATTGTAATAAAAATGTAACGTATAAAATCGCACCATAAGACTATATTTCATTTTTTAAATGTTATGGTTCTTAATACTTTATAATATTTAACATCTATACATATAATAAAATTCTAACTGAATCAAATCTGTACATTAAATATTTTTTGGAAAATATTATTGAAATATTATCGATACACAGGCCGAACCTAGTTATTAGAATTTTTGTCTGTCTATCTGTGTCTGTAAGCGCACAAGAAAAAACCACCAGACAGATTTTGATGAAATTTGGTATAATGATAGTTGGTTATCCGGGTCAAAATATAGATATACTTTACAGCGGGAAAATATCTCATCTCAGAGAAATCTATACTAAACGTTAAAATGTAACTATGCGGAGCGAGGGTGAGTCGCTAGTTTATCATAAGAAACAATTTAGAAGATTTTCTTTATGAAAAATACACACAAAATAAAACGCAATTGTTTATTTTAAAATAATAGAAAAATCATTAGTACTTAAGCTTTTTTTCTTTTTTTTTTATATGGTACTCAGTGATAAACGAGCAGACAGTCCACCTGATGGAAAGCGATACCTGTCGCCCATAACACCTACGGTTCATGCACTTAGGTTTTATGTAACAAAACTGCAGAACCGCCGGTACGTTATCACTGTGAGGACTAAGATGATATGCCTCTTGCCTGTAATTGCGCTGGCTACCTTATCCTTCAAACCGGAACACAACAATGCAATCATTGTTGCTTGGCGGCAGAAATAAATAAGGGTGTGGTACCCATCTAGTCAGACTCCTCAGGCTTGACAGAGTCCTACCACCGGTATTGGCTGTATAGAACATATACAATGCAATGAAAACGTAAAATTTGTACTGTTTTGCCCATAAAATATATTAAAATTACCTTGCACTACGAAAGTAAAGTTGTTAGCATCATTTTCAAATCGTAAAACTAGCGAATTTACATAATAAGTATAAAAAAATTGATCACGTTAATCATCTCATATCAATCTCGTGCAAACTGCACTCGACTTGATAAAGTAGAATCTTCTACCGTCTCGTGAAAACTCTTTTTTTTCTACAAGTAACACTTGAAATTTATTTGTTATATTAATGTTGTAGATTAAAGCATTGCAGAATTGTTAAATAAAACGTCCGTAATAATCTTTCAAGCAGTTTCATAGACAGTGTTTAAGCCATGAACAGATAATAATAATAAAAATATTAATATTAAGGGTAAGTATTAGTAAAAATAATTTAAATGTGCTTTTATTTCGATTGATGTAAATTATTCCTCACATACATAAGTTTCGCTCCTAATATTTTATATTAAGGAAGTATAATAAATAAGTCAGTATCCTTCACATGTGCTGTCTGTCTTCTATATAAAAATATAAACATTAGCGGATGAAAGGCTCAGGCTTAGTCTTGCCGTTCCTCCTTAAACGGTTTTTGCCTTTCCGTCGATGATGAAATAATTTTCGTGACTTTGTTGACTTTCCTGAACTTCGCACATTAGTCTACCAGGGATCGATATTCGGTATTTTCTAAACTCCATTAGATTTTTGGAAGAAGCTCTTCAAATTACGCAAAAATTAGAAACTTCGTAATATTTGCTTTGATTTTATTGGTTTAAATTATCATTATATAATTATTATCATATAAGTTTATATAAGGATAACCATTGTACATTTAAAAAAAATGTTCTTGAGTATTTAATATTGTAATATATAATAGAAGACAAATATAGAATTTGCTTAATGTGTCGTGTCTTACCTGAAAATAGCTAGGCGAATGTCTATGATTTTTTTAACGATGGGTAATAGTAGATAAGAATTAAAAATAGTTAAGCTTTTCTATCGATCGAATAGATATAAAAAATACACTTTGAACTTCCCGCGATGTTATACATATGTAGAAATAATCACTTGTAGTGATTCCACATTAAATAGAAATATACACGAGGTCCTCCTTGCCTAGTCCAGTAGCTTAGTTAAAATCGCACTACTATTATATATATACGAAAGTTTGTATGTGTCTACAGGTTTATTACTCCTCAACATTCGCAAAGCTGGTCGGATTTGGATGAAATTTAGTATATAGATAAACTATAACCGATAGTAAAACATAGTCTGTAAGGGATTCACCTAAGTGAAGCGAGATTAAGTTGCTAGTGTCACTACATCTATAGGTACATATAATAAAATTGTTTCCAAGCCGAATCTGTACATTAAATATTTTTTTTGGGAATTCTAATTGCAAGAGACATTATTATCGATACAGAGGCCGAGTTTTAGAATTTTTGGATGTCAGTCTGTCTGTCTATCTGTTACCGCATCACGGAAAAACCACTGGAGGGATTTTGATGAAATTCGGTATGATAATAGCTGGTTATCCGGGTCAATATATAGGATATTTTTACTGCGGGAAAATATCTCATCTTTGAATAATCTATACTAAACATTAGAACGTAAGCAGAGACAAACCCGAGCGGAGCGAGGGTGAGTCGCTAGTTTATAATAAAATGTAAAAACTTTGGTGTATTTTGTTACTCGATCAATCTGTAACGAATTTGAGTAATATTGGAATGGAGATATCTATAACTTATCATTATTAAGAATTCCTAGATTTTATCGATATACTTATTTATTTATTTTTTAAATATGATATTTTTACTGAGATGTCTAAAATATTGCTGGTAGGTTCCCTAACCAATATTATTTTTCTGTTTCAATGTTTCTTTTATTAGGTTAAATAGCTTTTTAAATAAATATATTTCTATATTTTGACTTATTCCATACATTTTACTTACGATATGCTTGTACAGATGTATGTACTATGTAAGCAACAAGTACATCGCCAGACTTCATTTAAGACTGAATGGCGCCTGCTAAATAATTCTAAAAGAGCGCAAAAACGTCTCTTTGACGAATGTTTTTCTATGTTTTCTTTTCACTGCATAACCATTTAGAGCTTTTTTATGAGTAACCATAAGTGGTTAAATAAATGGTTTTAGAAATACTTTTTTTTAATATGTCTTATAAAAAGGAATTAATTATGTTACTCAAGTATTGTAAAATGAATATAATTTTATGATATGAGTGACTAAAATAAATAAATAAATATGTTGGGACATTACCTAACACACAGCACCATCTAGTTCTATGGTAAGCTACGAGGCTTATGTTATGGATAGTACAAACATTCGTGTTCATTACACCAATGAATGCCCCCGGGACTAGACTGCCATCGGGACTTGAACCCGCGACCGCTGGCATAGCAAGAAGGGTCACTACGAACTGAGCTAAGCGTGTTGACTTAACTTTAATATACTATTACTATACGTAAAGAGCTTAAGACATTTCTATATTATTAGCTCTATAACGACGGAAAGAATATCAATGGTTTATGAAGAAGCATGAACGAACATGCTTGCTCATTCTTATATTAAAACGAACACTTTCACTCTCACTAAAGTATGCACAAGCCAAACATCTGTAGCAAGGTCAATATACCAACTATATTAGTAAGTTCATAGTCGTTGGTGAAGACTTTGGGAGAACTAATATAAAAAGTTTAAGCATATACCTACATATGTAGTGACCAGGACGTAGAACTGGTCATTTCTTCACATTTGACCCTACCTGAAGTGGATGTATTTCATTATATAGCCAGCTAAAACTTACTTGTGATGATATATTAATCCACCTTTTGTCATTTCCATTGCCATCTCGAGTCAGATCTGTCACCGAATTTAAAATTAACATAAAGCACATATAATAGTAAAGATTATAGGCTTAAAATAAAAAAAATACTATCTATAAGACTAAAGCGGGATTATTTTACGACTTATTAGCTTGCCCATCTTCAGTGATCTGAGTCAGATCTTTCACCTAATACAAGAGAAATAATTATGAAAAGGACTATTTAATTAGTTTAAGTTAATAATTTTAAATCACTTGAACTCAAACAAGTGCACTTAAGGTACAAGTATAATCAGTATTCCTTTAGATCTCTCATTCCGATGGTACTACCGCTCGATGCGATCGGTGAGATATGTATAAGGCATAGGACCGATAACTTAACCTGAGTATACTACACTCGGTCGATTTCCCAATTGCGTGTAGCTACTGAGTATTTCATAACAGAAAAACTCAATAACTTTATAAGCCCGACACCGGCCTCGAACCCGACCTCTCGATCTACAGCCGTAAATTCTAGCTAGTATACCAACGAGGCAGAGCAGCCATTAAATTGGAATTGCATCATTGCCTAGCCATCAAGGACAAAAAGTGACTTTCAGTACAAAAGGTCAAGGAATGTTTTAATTTAATAACGTTTATACGATTAGATGTCCTAATTTATTTTTCTAGTGTTGCGTAAAGTAAATCTTCTCAAAAATTGATTTTTGGCATCATTTTTTAAATATAAAAGCGCAAGCCGTGGTCACTCAAGGTTAAACTCGGAATATAGTTAAGACACCGAATACACTTTACCACACTAGTACTCTCCTTAACCTTTTAAGTTAGAAATTAACCTTACCTTACCTTTAACCTTTAAGTTAGAATTTATAAGTTATCACTTACCAAATTGAAAGTCAATTTCAAAGCTTTATTATAATACAATATGTTGTAAAGTATAAATAGTAAGATAACGTAAAAATAAAGAGTGAAGAAGATGTTTATTTAATAAAAAATATAATACTTAGCCCTATCTTAAAGTTTACCACACTTTGAACGGAAGCCTTTAAGTTTTAACCCCCAACGCAAAAAGAGAGTGTTATAAGTTTAATGTGTATATCTGTGTATATGTCTGTCCGCAGCATCGTAGCGCCTAAGCGAATGATCTGATTTTAATTTAGTTTCTTCTGTTTTAAAGGTGACTTAATCGAGAGTATCCTTAGCTATAAATCAAGAAAATCCGTTTAGCCATACGCAAGCTATCAACTCTTTTCTAGACGGTAGAAGAAACTTTCACAGATCTAATCTATTCGATACATGATATCCTGTTACTTCAATGACATTGCAAAGATTTGGTCCTTGGCCAGATGCTGCAGCGTCATTTGGTATCTACAAAATAATCAACTCTACTAAAATTTTGCAAAGATATCGTGTTTAAGCTCATTAAAAAGACCGCAATGAATAGGTTTATTGTGTTTGTTTTTTTTTTAATTTTTAATTTAATTTCTCTTACTTTTCAAAACGGGCAGTAAAAATATTTATAACTTAAGAGTAACGTAAAGGTGTGAAATGATTTTGGAAATTTTCACTTTCTTATTGGAGCGGCCTACAGATAATTTACATTTTAAGCAAATTAGCACCTGCTATAACGTGACTGGTTTTTAATTATATATTTTATAAAATACACCATATTTTTAATATAAAAAGCATTCAGAATGTTTAACAAAAACTTTGTAAGCGAAATTTAAAATAGTAATAAAAAATATTTACTTATGTTAGTTATAAAAATATGCATATATTCAGATTTTAGACACAAAGAACTATGGAATAATTAAAATCTATATATTTGTTAGTGACTGTTATATTTAAATTTTATATTTAAAGTTAATTATTATTATCACAACATATTTACACAGAACAAATAAGTACATCGACTTAACTTAATGTTTCATTTTCTTCTAATTTGAGTATGTTCTTATTACTAGCACTTAGTGTTAAATCTATACTAATATTATACAGAGGTAGAGTTTGTTTATTTGTTTGTTTCTTGTTTGTTTGTTTGTCGGTTTATTTGTTCGTTCATTTGTTTGTTTGAACGCACTAATCTCAGGAACTACTAATCCAATTTGAAAAATTCTTTTTGCATTAGATAGCCCGTTTATTGGAGAAGGTTATAAGCTAAAGAAAATCTTGCTACTACCCAAGGGAGCGGAACTGTAATCATAAATGTCAACAAATCAGGCAAAATTCCATACTACATACATATTACAATTTTTTGTAGGTTTAGCGCGAGCGAAGCCGCGGGTTCTGCTAGTGCTTTATATGAGTATTTCTCATACTTACTACTACCCAATAATAAATATATTACTTAAATAATCTAACATTAATTAATATACAAACAACTGAGTTAAAAATTGAAGGTTCATTTTGTAAGTAAAAAGAGTACTTATGAATCTATGACACTTCAAAGGTCAAATATTTTGTATAAACTTTACGCCTACACACTTTTTTGGTACGATCATTAAATTTTTTTACACCATATGGCCTAATGGAATGACCAACAAACTAAAGCCCTCAATTCAACCATGCTTAAAAATGTCTTAATTAATTAGACATTTGAAACAGTATTAGTTGATAGTCTAAAGTTACTATTGCTAATATTATTTATTATTACTCTTTACTAAAAAAGGCACAACAACTTAAAAACCACTTAAAATAAAAACAACTTATAATTTAAAAGTGATATAACTTTTTAAATTATCGCGTTTCATATTTATATAATAGTTATACTACGGGACTTAACGCGTGGATAAGCGACTGGGTTGCATCAGCCGTGGTCACGGGCACGGGCAGTCTGCCCGTGACGTTACGTTAAGTCCCGTAGTATAACTATTATTTAAAAGTGATGTTTAAAGAGTTTTTTTAAGAATGCGAAGCAACGTTAAGATGGTGAAGATATCATATAAACAAAAAATAATTAAAAAACTACTCCTTCTTGAAGTTTGTCAAAAATAAGTTAGATAATGTAGATATATTATCTAACTTATTTTTGAGTTTTTACCCTACCGGATATCTATGTTTCTTGTCTCAGGTTATTAACGTGTATGTTTTTAGATATCGATTGATCACAGTAAGCCTAAGTAGATGGGCGGTAAAGTGCTACAGAAAAATACAGCACCTAAATAGGATTATAAATAATAAAAATGGAGAATATTTTACATAAGGTTGGGTATAAGAAAATAATAAGTTATATTTGCCATATATGCATGAGCTGGAATTTGGATGAGAAACATAATTATTTTATGTCTATATGTACATATAATAAAACTGTAGAGGTCGGATGTCTGTACATAGGAAAAAATGCTAAAAACCGAGTCAGTGTAAGTAGGGAAATAGAACACAAATCCAGATTTTTTTCAAATTTTTTGTTTCTCTGTCTGTCTGTTTATACGGGCTAATCTCCGAAACTATTGGACCGATTTAAATAAAATTTTGACCTTATATCTCCGGTCAACATCTTAGATACTTTTCATCCCGGAAAATTAAAGAGTTCTCGTGGGATAGTTAAAGAACTATAGTAACCTATACAGCTTAGTACACAAAAACTACTGATTGGATTTTAATGAAACTTTACAACTTTCATATACCAGAATAACAAATAAGCTACTTTTTATCCCGGAAAAATGTACGGTTTCCGTGGGATAGATTTGTTTTTGTTTGTCCAGAGTTTATATATAAAGGCCAAAAATAATATATATCTTTTATAAACATATATACAAATTCTAGTCTTTTTCTTAGAATAACAGTTCTGTTATCTCAACCTTGACAACGACATGAAACCAATTATTTGACTGACCAAAAATACCGATCTAATAGTTATGTGATTGAGTGGTATTTCCACACTGTTGCATAAATGTATGGAATAATGATTATATGCCATATTCCTTGGTAATAAAATAGATTTTACGACTCAATCGTACTATAAGCCAGAGGTCGCATATTTTAATACAGATTATTTTAATGAAATCTAACGAAATAGGTACTTGCGATTGGAGCTTCTTAGTTCTTACGCATTAACGCATTCTTAACTACTATTCAAATTGACTTAGCTGTGTTTCTTCCACCCTTACTCCTGCGCTTTTTTTTTCTTTCTTCCTGTAAACATCGGTTTAGTTATCCCCGAAATTTATGTGTGAAAAATTATTTGCATAAATATCTATATTAGCTTTATAAAGGTATTTGTGTTAATTTTAAATTGACAGATAGTTAATCTTTTTATTCGCTTAGTAGTTTTTAGTTATCATTTCCAAGATTTTTATTCATTAATTGTTATGTATTTGTCGTGTTATGTAGTAAGGCGGTGTGGAATTTCTTGTCTATTATATTATAATATTTTAAATTTGATACTGAATGTTCATCTCCATCTT
The DNA here is from genome assembly GCA_033884665.1 of Argynnis bischoffii washingtonia. NCBI lineage: Eukaryota > Metazoa > Arthropoda > Insecta > Lepidoptera > Nymphalidae > Argynnis > Argynnis bischoffii. The sequence continues at coordinate 5,677,516 of CM066625.1, forward strand.
AATTTACACCGAATATCTTAAAATTAAAAATCAAAACAGATATCTTAGTCGAAGTATATCTTATCTATGAAAAGTTATATTATGAAATTTTATACTAATTTTATTTTTGATGAAGGGTATTTATGATGTTATAGAATAAAATTTATAGTTATATATAATCCATTTAATAAAGCATCTTAAAAAACGGACAGACGGATTTTAATTGACCATTTTTTGTATAGATATTCATAATGAATTGCCCCCTAGAGTTCCAACATATTTAGTAAAATATTTTTTGTTGTAGAGTCCACAAAATATTTACTAGCCACCATTGACAATAACCAAACATGCAACACGTCAACATAGTATCAAGGTAAACTACTAATGTATGGCCAATTAAATACTTGTTTACACCAGCTTTGGACCCTGTTTTGACCTGAGAGAAAGATAACAATAACTAACAACTTATAGTATTGTCTAACGCTCAGATGTAAAAACTCAAACAAAAACTGTTTTGCAATTGTTCTTGCCTACTCAAGATAAAAAAATAATATTTAACATAAGTATGGATCTTCGAGCTTTTAGACAAAACGAAATAAGAAATGGGTTTGTCTTACCAATTTGGACCACTAACACCAAAACCAACCACCAATATATAAATATGTTATTAAAGCAAAACTTCTTTACGCATGCTTGACTTGGGGAGTATGCTGGTGAATGCGTGACGAGAGCGTTACGAAAAGTGTGGTCGGGTAAGGCAAACGTTTGTTGCCATGGTAACCGTTGTTATTGTCTGACAAATGATATATAATATTATATTCTTTCCTTAAATGATATTCTATAAATATATGTAATATCCCTAATATGCGTTATTTAAATATTTTTTTAGTATCTTACCTATCCTAATTATTTAAAACATAAATTGAATTTCATAAAGAGTACCGATAACCTACAGAAGTTTTATTTCTTGCGCGTGTACACATTCATACACGCACTCTTTATTATTCAAAATATATATATACTTTCAATAAAAATTCTTTGATTTAAGCTTCATTCTATAACGATTGTATAACTTGTCTAAACCCAATGTAAGTTTAACAAGTGAAAAATTAGTTAGCTTTGACCAAAACTAAAAGTCAACATTATTTCTTTTAATAAAATCTACTAGCTTCAAAAACTTTAATTACTAACCAATATAAGCGAATTACACTTTTAACATCAAAATGTCAATATAGAATAGATTAAGCATAGAAGTTTATCAAAAGGTGTAACACCATAAATTAATGGGCAAAATTTATATTAACATATACGTGGCCAATATAAATATTTAGGAGTTGAGTGAAAGTAGGTAAATACTGATCTCTGACTTAGGCTGAAACTATGTTTCATGTATAAGATTAAGTACTACGTTAATGTACCAAAGATTTATTTGTTTGATGCAATTTTATATATGCTTGTGGAATTTAAAACGCTCTTCTTGCTTTCAGTTCCAAACCATGCTAAGACCTTGTATCTCGAACGCTTTTTATTGATTTAGTTCTTCTTGATCCCAATCCCATCAAAATGTTTAAAGTTATGTAATATCTTATATATTTAAACGAGAAATTCTTGTATATTTATATCTTTATTTATTTATTTATTTATACCGGCGATCTCGGAAACGGCTCTAACGATTTTGCTGAATTTTGGTATATGGGGGCTTTCGGGGGCGAAAAATTGATCTAGATTAGTCACATGTCTGGGAAAACGCGTGTTTTCGAGTTTTCATGGGTTTTTCTTATGCATTATTCTACGCAAAATTTTATCGCGACATCTATACAACTCTGTCAGTAACACTTAGTCACTTAATGTAAAATTATTTTTAAGCCAAATTAAAAAGAAAATTATTCTTATCACGACATCTATACAACTGTCTTAGTAACACTTAGTCACTTAATGTAAAATTATTTTTAAGCCAAATTAAAAAGAAAATTGTTCATATCGCGACATCTATACAACTTTCTCAGTAACACTTAGTCACTTAATGTAAAATATACAATCTTTCAAGAACTCCGAGTGAAGCTCGGTCGCCCAGGTACTGATTTTGATTAAAATAGGTTTATAAAGTTAATTTAAATGTGAGATTACCTTTGTTCTTACATCACTAAATAATATTTAAAGTAAAATGTATATTTATTTTGATTTTTGGTTTCCGACGTTACGAATGCTTTAAATCCCCACAAAAATCCGAAAACATAGTTTTATATAAAGATCATTAATTTAAAAAAGTATTACTAAATTATAATTATTATTTGTAGCTAACAAAAAATGATAATAGAAAGAATAACAATTTTTTAAATAATTTTTTTTCAAAAAATAATTATTTCTTGCAATATAATATAAAAATTAAAAACATCCTACAGAAACTACCTAGTATACCTATATACCGCGATAAAAATTTACTTACGTCACTTAGCAATTATATAGTTTTCTATTAGTGTTATATTATTTTAGAATCAGAGTAGTAATCCACATACACAATTAATTTGCACAAATTCTTCGCGCGGACTACCTTATTAAACGCAAGAAACTATCAATATGCCTCTAATCTCAAACTTTACAATATAATAAATATATTGGGACATTAACACACAGCGCCTTCTTGTTCCATGGTAAGCTACGAGGCTTATGTTATGGATACCATATAATTGGTACACATATATAACTTTAAATATACATATACATATTATAAATATAAACACCCATGACTGAAGTACAAACATTCGTATTCATCACACAAATGTATGCCCCCAGCGGGACTCGAACCCGCGACCGCTGGCACAGTAAGCAGGGTCACTACAAATTGAGTCAAATATAAATAGAAATTTTCCTAAAGGCCTTTTTATTAATCTATTTTTATCACTCAGATATTTTTGATGTCGTTGCCAGCAAGCCAAGAAACGGGTGCAGTGCGTATAATATTTATAAGTATATATATTATATATATGTTTATGTTCAATTAAAGTATGTAATATAATATCTTATATACATACATATGTTATATATTGCTCAGTTTTATTTGCCCCCAAAAATAATCATATTTACTATTTATTACAGAATATCAAACAATTCTTATCAACTTTCGTTTAATCTAAAAATTGATAATATAAAAATTCTTTTAGTTACATACATACATATATATATATATATATATATATATATATATATATATATATATATATATATATATATATTTATTTTATTACTTTCAACGCGGTGGAAAAATCATTTGATATATCAACACTAGCAGAACCCGCGGCTTCACTTGCACTAAAACTATAAAAAAATCTCTAAAAATCATACAAACTTTCATCCCCTATTTTACCCCCCTTATAGGATGAATTTCGAAAAATGCTAAAACACGTATTTATTTAATTTTATTGAAGAGCATTTATACCAAGTTTCAAGTTATTCTGATCATAAATATGTTTTTGAATTGTATTAGTAGTGTTTTCCCGTGGGAATTAGGTAATCTCTCGCGGTAAGAAGTAGCTTATTCACTCTCTAGCCCTTAAACTATCTTCACACAAAAAATCAAACCAATTCGTCACTCGGTTTTGACGTGAAAGAAGGACAAACAAACAAACACACTTTCACATTTATTATATTAGTAAGAAAGTATAAATATGAAATGTGAACTATCAAAATAATATTAACGTAAAATTATGCATTACTTGATTTATCTATACCTCCTGAAGGTTTTAATTTAATTAACATATTCCTAGAAAATTATTAGAAATTACCGTTTCGTGGAAATAATCAAATTACTTCATATTACGAAAATGTTACTTGCGAGGAAACTATTAAATAATCTTAGTTATTACATGTCGTTCAAATAGCTTATAAACTGTGTGCGAATACTATTGAGATTCAGAACACACTGAGATCTTGAACTCTATCTAGGTTCTATTATTTTTCAGCCTTAGACTTAGAAATAGACAATAAATGAAGTCAACGTCAGAAAGAAAATACTTCGATCTTCTAATACTATATTTATTTTATTTCTGATGTTTTACATTTTTATACTCTATTTCTTATTGCATATTGAAACTTTATAAGATATTTGATATTAAAACTGCGCTTGCTATACTTTACAATGACTCAGCGGATTTGAGTGAAATTCAAAGTTGAGACAGTGTACATATATCCTTACTCCACTTCTTATCAACAACATTACTAAGAGAGAGAAGCCGTAGACAAACACTAGTCATTAATATAAAACACGAATTTTCTCGCAGCCCTGACATTCAATTACTATTATTAATAATATTAAATCTTTTCGTATTCATTTGTGTGATGAACACGAATGTTTATACTCCAGTCATGGGTGTTTATATTTATAATATGTATGTATTTAAAGTTATATATGTGTAGTGTATCAACTATCTGGTATCCATAACACAGGCCTCGTAGCTTACCATGGAACTAGATAGTGCTGTGTGTTAATATCCCAATATATGTATATTTATATATTTTAAACAGCTCGCTAGCATAATTCCACACTTACAGAAGAAAGAAAATATTAAAATCGGTACTTAGTTATATACCTCTACTCATATATACTCATATATGTATATACTCATGTTATAATTTAAAATTGGCTACGATATAATCAAGCTTTCATCATGATACCAAAGAACAAATATAAAAGCTCCTGTAGAATGTACAATTGCATTATCTGATCGACAAGTATAATAAGTATATAATTTTAAGCAATGTTTAACAAACAATGGAAAACGTGACTGTTATTCAAGATTTTCTTGTGCCGCAGCACTACAATCTTTTAAATTGTTATCTGGTAAATGTGAAATAAGTTATATTTAATACGAGCTTTCGAGATGGTTGAATTAAATGATACATACGCATTTAAAAAATTCGTAGCTTATTTTATTGTTTATTAATTACTTCATTATAATATTTAAAGGCTACAGTTACTAAAATGTTAACGAATTTGGTTTTAAGAATTCGTATTTATAAAGATAGTACCTGGGCGACCGAGCTTCGCTCGGAGTTCTTGAAAGGTTGTATATTTTACATTAAGTGACTAAGTGTTACTGAGACAGTTGTATAGATGTCGCGATAAGAATAATTTTCTTTTTAATTTGGCTTAAAAATAATTTTACATTGAGTGACTAAGTGTTACTGAGACAGTTGTATAGATGTCGCGATTAAATTTTGCGTAGAATAATGCATAAGAAAAACGCATGAAACTCGAAAACACGCGTTTTCCCAGACATGTGACTAATCTAGATCAATTTTTCGCCCCCGAAAGCCCCCATATACCAAATTTCAGCAAAATCGTTAGAACCGCTTCGGAGATCGCCGGTATAAATAAATAAATAAATATATAAATATACAAGAATTGCTCGTTTAAATATATAAGATAGTTAAGAAACAGTATAAGCTCTACCTAATGAAGGAAATGACAGATACATTTTTAAAGACTTTAAAGATTTTTAATAAAAATAAACTTTTTATCTATTTTAAATATATTACATATATATTGTTATTTAAAAATAACATTGTATATTTATCTATCTTCTATCTATATAAATAAAAATTAATGTTGGTGAGCGCATAACTCAAGAATGGTTGGACCTATTCGGTTAATTTATTTTTTTGTATGTTTCTTATGGTCCACGGAACGTTGTAATAAAGAGAAAAAATGAAAAATTAACGAGAAAAAAAAATCAAATTTATATGACTAACGTGCCTCACCCTCGCTTCGCTCGGGTTTATCGCTTAGTATATATAATAAAATTATAACTGAGCTGGATCTGTGCATTAAATATTTTTTGGAAAATCTTATTGAAATAGATATTATTATCTATACAGAGGCCGATCTATAGTTGTTAGAATTTTTGTCTGTCCGTCTGTCTGTCTGTAACCGCACTACGTAAAAACTACTGGAGGGGTTTTGATGAAATTTGGTATGATGATAGCTGATTATCCGGGTCAACATAAAATACTTTTTATTATAGGATACTTTTTCTTGCGGGAAAACATCTATAAAACTTTATCTATTAAAGTTAAACACCTAATTTTATCACTAGTCAAAAAAATTACGTTAACATTTTTAATAATAAAATATTATGTTATATATTCAACAAGTTTTTTAACATCTATTTTTTTATTGTTTCAGGTAGTGCATACATTTAAGCCATCAAGTACCTGCAATGTGACGTAAACAAATGAAAGCAAGGGTCTTTGTCGTATAATGGATAATTTTGTGCAGCATTGAGCGAAATGTGTTGGAGCATGGATGGACCGTAGGATGCGCGTCTTTTCGGCGCTCATAATCTTCATGATCACCTCATCACCTATTTTGTCATTTGTTCCTGGAACTGATGGTAAGCATATTAAAAATATCATTCTTTTAGTTTCCTTATATGGGTTGTTCTATAAACTAAGGACGAATCTAAGCTTGATTTTGGCCAGATTTTTTTTGTACATTCTGGTTGCGAAACTCAGTTTAGTATCAAGAGTGCAACGTCTTTTATCCTATAATAAGTGCAACAGTCAAAACATTTTGAAAATTTAAATTTATGTACATTTAAAGGAAATCATATCACAAAAAACTCTGAGGGTGACCAGAAAACTAAGGAAAAAATAATAATAATCAAACGAAATTAACGTTTCATTTAATTTATTCATTTTTCACGTTTTATTCATCGATTTTTTCATAAATTAAAAAATATGTTTCTTAGTTAGTAAAAGTTCTTTTTGTTATTAAAAATATGTTAAACTATTGATGTAATTGTCCAATTCTTAAGCAGCACCGAAAATTAGAACAATGTTTGGTTTGTACGAATTCTATACAAGACTCGCCTTGAACAAGAACTTTAATCAAATTTATTATTAACTTTGAGCTTTATACAATTAAAGTTCTCATTATATTGGATCTCAATTTGACAGGATCCTCAGGTAAGGATTTAGAACATATAACAATAATTAAATAAAACTGAGTAAGACGCTTCATTTGCCTATATTATTCATTTCGCAGAAAAATTCTTACCAGGATTCTAAGAACTTGACTGATTACAGCGCAATTTTACTTCACGTTATAAACAAATGGTAGTGAGAGTGATTTTTGTCGCCTTCGTAGATATAATTCTAGGAGTAGGATCCTTAGACAAAACACTGAGGACAAACTTTAGTAAAAGAATTTTTTTATATTTTCTTGGGAAATTACGATAAGCGTATGTTTTCCAAACAAGAAAAAGTAGTAAACTTTTTAATTTTGAGTTTAATTCATGACCAATTCATTATTATATTATACTAACGACTTACCCTCGCTTCGCTCAGGTGCGTCCTTAGACACGTTTCAATTTTTTTTAACGGAATCCTAGTTCTTTTTCTAAAATAAAAGTAGCCTAAGTTACTCCTTATAACATCAAATATCTGTCAATTAAAGTCCCATCAATCGAGCCGTTTCGAAGATTAGCCGGAACAAACAGACAGACAGACAAAAAAAATTAAAATTGTGTTTTTCTTACAAGTACCGTATATAATTTTATATGCATTTAGTAAAAAGCTGTTATTTTGACATTACAAACAGATGCTTCAATGTTATTTATCTGTATAGATTTACATACACTTTTTGACTAGATTTTGTTCAAGGGGCAATCCAGGTTGCTAAGAACTTGGCACTTAGATTAGTAATTTCGTCAAGAAAATCATTTTTAATCGGAATTATATTTTTGTGGTCATATTAGAAGTAGTTGGAAACAATAGTATGATATAAAAATGAATTAGTTTTTAACACATTTTTTATAGCTAATATTTAAGCTAAGACACCGGAAATTCCTTAATTTGTAGAACAACCCATCTAGGATAATTTTTTTTTATGATTTTCTTTACACCTGTTACAGCAAAAAGAAAATATTGAATTTCAGTAGAGTTAGATAACGTTCTAAGTTAAATTTTAGTGTAACCAAATTATTTCTGATTAGAAGCATGCGAGTAACTACTAGGAAAGTGCTAGGAATGTCTTGTAAATTATAATTTCTTTTAACTAAATCTAGCCTATTAGAATAATTAAACATGAGATAAAATAAACTACTAACGCCATCTACACGTAGTGAAGTGAACCAACAAGTATCTTGTTTTCCTTTCAATTGAGTTTGTATAATCGTGTTAAAGTAACAGATGGTGCTACTTTCAGGGCCAGTAATAGCTCAAGAGGCTTTGGAAGGCGGCAATACTACGTTATTATGCGACTCGAGCACTGATACTCTGAACGATGAACTAATGCTCCTCGTTTGGTATAAAGATGATGTGCCAGTCTATAGGTAACTATTTTGTAATTTTGTTTTATGTAATTACTTTGAAAAACCAAGATTACTACTTACTTTGAAACCCTTATGGGATTGTTTTTAATTTTTGTATCGCACCTTTACCTTTGAGGTATAACCTTCTACAATAATTAAAACAATAAATAGGAAAATCGTTTCTAATAAAAAGATTAAGAAAAAGTTCCAGTTTAAAGTAACATCAAATTTTCATTTGCAGCATTGTTAAATAAAAAAAAATTGTTTCAGTTATGATGCACGAATTATCAGTGAATGGTCGAGTACTTCCTTTAACACCAGCGGAAGAGTTAAAGCTTACCTGCGAAGACAACCCACACCCCTTGTGATTAGCAATTTGAGGGGCGATGACGAAGCTCTTTATCATTGCCGCGTTGACTTCCTCCTCGCCCCCACAAGAAATATTGGTGTCAACTTAACAGTTATAGGTAAAGTCGATTGCCTTTTTGAACTAGTAGCTAGCATATTTATCTGCAGATCGAGAGATCTTGGGTGCAGGTTTTAGATCGGACTAATAAATTTTCGTAGAAAAATTATTTGGAAGTCTCGCCAAAATGAATCTACTTACGAAGTTTTAGCTTGTTATTAACCAATAAAAAAATCCGTTGGGGACTGTAGACTATAATAAAAGCGCGCTAAAATTATTAAAAGAGAAACTCACAATATACCTTAAGCTTGCTATCGATAATTAATAATAATATTCATCTATTTTTAACCGACTTCCAAAAAGGTGGAGATTTTATGTTCATCTGTATGTATGTTTTTTTTATAACACAATCATATTCTTTATTTCAGTTCTACCAAGCCAACCATTCTTCCTAGATGAAGTTGGTAACAAGGTGGAGGGTAAAATAGGTCCCTACCACGAAGGAGATACTTTAGTACTGAGTTGCCTAGTAATTGGAGGTAAGAAAATAGTTTTATTTCGCCTCCTAGAAGTTAAAACAAACCAGTTCTTTTGTATAGTAAATAGGCAGAAATCAAATAATGAAACTTATATTCCGATCTTCGCCGATAATACGGCAATTTAAAATGCTAAATGGCGGTTTTGAATAGATTGTCGAAACTAAAGTGAAATATTAGTGTGATAAAGATTTCATCCTTGTCTATATTGAGTGTCCAGATACCAATGATATATATACAACATTTGATTGTATGTACACTTTATTGAATTGCTGCTTATCAACTTCTGCCCTGTAGACTTCGTAGCAAGTATGAACGGCTGCAGAAGTTGAGATTCTGGTATCGAGCGAAATATACGTAGTTACTAGAATTTTATGACAAAGAAATTCACGGTAGAAGCCTAGAGGGAACTTAAAAATGTTACATCTTTTTATCTCAAAGTGTATGTAAAGGTATCAATCCGTCCTACACCTACATATTTGGGAAAACATTTGTTTGCGCACAATACTTCTCCTGCATAGATAGCTTAAATCCACTGATTTAAACTATTTGTGACTAAGGCCACCGTAACCTAAAATCAATTAGGAGTACATTATAAATCCCAAAAATCATTTGTTTACGTTACATAAGGAAATATATTTTTTTTAAACTATTCTTCCAGGCAGACCTCCTCCTCGAATTAGCTGGTACTCTGGTAATGAACTGGTAGATGCCTCAGATGGAGCTAGCGATATACCCGGGGTAAGGGAGAACGAGCTATATCTACCTTTGACTCGAGACAACGCAGAATCTCTTTCATGTAGAACAAGTAACACTCATCTTACTCCACCAGTTGTATCTTCTCTGCAAATTGAAATTTTCTGTAAGTTTTTTTGATATTACTTCAAACTATATGCCGCGAAAGAAACCTTGTAACTTCGTCTGTGGCCCCGCCGTTATTGTTCACTGTTGTTATTACTCTGCTAAAGTATATACTGTAAAGTTTTATCAAAATCCATACATCTAAATATCCTCACAAATTCGTGCAGTTTTTTTTATATGGATTAAAGGAATTTCCTTATCGTCCCCTATCACATTGGAACTTTTATTACGAAAATTTGGCCTACAATAGAAATACTCAATTGTGTCAATTTCTACCAAAATACAATTTTAAAAGAAAAAAATAATTATTATATTTTTACTTGACCGATTATATTTTACATTTAAGTGCCCGCGTATAACGTGACGATAAACTGGATGCGAGGGTTGTATGATGACGCATTAAGAGCGGGCAAACCAGCACTTGTGCAGTGTGTGGCACAGGGCTCCTATCCTCCCCCCGAGCTCTCTTGGTGGCTGGACCACCGGCACCTCACGCAGCATAGCAATCAGGTATTTATTACTCATGACTTTATTGTATGTAGGTAAAGAACTTATTTTTGGGCCGTATAATATAAATTGTTTGTCATTTAAATTATTATAAACACTAATACATGAAGGAAGGAAAAACTTAACCGAAAAACTTAAATTTGTCATAGTATATGGTTATCCGGTTCGGTTTATTACTCTTATATTCTTATTTATAACTTAATTAATGTAAATTATTTTTTTAAATTAATCAAAATATTGATATTATACATATAATAATTACAAGCTGGGAATAGCAGCGAATGCTATAAGTACCTATGTATTGTATAAAATGAAACTTAATTTAATTAAGGCAATTAATCTAACATCTAATGTAAGTGGTATACAGTGAAAAAACATCAATCATCATAAATCGAGCAAATAAAAATTTGACTTCCTTACTTTTTTTGTCTTTAATATAAAATAAAATTTAAATCCAAACTTACTGTGAAAAAAATAAAAATTGTGGACTAATAGGTAATATCTAGATTAAACAACCAAATAACTATATGCAGACGTACAAGCTTGCCCCTTAATAACGAAAGAGTTAAATCGATACTATATATTCGTACTTAAATGGACAGTCAGATAATAACATACACATGCATATATGTATATTATGTATACTATATTGCGTCAACTCAACGACCATAAACTGAGATATCTTAATTCCATATATTTAATTTTATTCATCAGTTTTACTTATTAAGGTGACTTAATTTATGCATATGCCACTCATTAAACTTATTTTAATAGATTTACTTTTATCGCTACATGTTTAAATTTTCATATTTATGAGAAATAGATAAATCTAGGCCATAAAAGTCTCTATAAATATATTTAGATCTCATAATATATTAAAATATAGTTAAAACATTGATGTATACATTCACAACAGGAATATTTATGACCAAATAATAAGATAATAGATTAAGTATTCATGAAAACAAATTTATACCTACTATACGCCTTGTTTGATGGTAAGCAGTAACTGTAGCCTATATTCGTTAGTACGTAAGTAATTTTAGGGACTTTACTCACCTCGCTTTACTACCTTAAGGGAAAGAAGCAAACAGATGGAAAGGGAGAAATGAAGAAATTAAGGCGAACGTGAAAGAGAATTGGTAGTGGTTTCTTCAACAGACTCACCTCTGAACCCACAACATACGTAATGTTATATTGAGCTGGCCCGATCTCAGTAAGGCTCTTTAGAATTACTAAAAAAAGTATATCTTTTAATATCAATCAATAACTATCTCATGAATTTAGAATTTAATTGAAATATAATATACTACAACCACAATAGGATCTTACAAGAGAAAACTAGAAACTGCATAGGTTATTATCGTGGTATGTTAAGATTTGTCCAAAAACATACGTCTTGTCTCAAAACCAAAGGTTATAATGAATAAAAATTATATACGTGAATAACACACTAAGTAAAAATTCATATTTCTTAATTCTAGAGTTGGAACAATGCAACTCGCAGAGCGGAGTCTTTCCTGGAGTTGATACCGGCGGTGAGTGACAACGGCGCAACCCTAGCCTGCGTCGCCACCAACACAGTGATGGCCCCGGGTCGAGACTCCAAGGCAGACGTTATAATATTAAATGTTACCTGTAAGAAAACATAACATTTCTTTGATTTACACGAATATTAGACACTTTAAATAAAACTATCTTTTCGGTTTTTTTCGCGGATTTATTTTAATTACTACTACTAGAGGAAGGAATCAAAATAAATCCGCAAAAAAATCCGAAAAGATAGTTCTATTTGTAATGTTCGTAAACATTTTACGACTGCATTGGTAAAGTGCCAGATATGTCCAAGTGATATTTTCAATTGTATGTTTCCTTGCCCCATTATCGGACGACCTAACAACATTTCAATTTTCACGCTTAATTTATTATTGATTCAGTCAATGTCATGTTAAGACATAATTTAATTATTGAACAACTTCATTATAAAAATAATAAAATTGTTTTAGATAGTCCAATAGTAGAATTATCAATGGTAGGAGATGGAAGACTGAATGAAGTGGCAGAGCTGGACATCCTACAACTTGAGTGTGAAGTGAAAGCAAACCCACCAGTTGAAAACTTTATATGGTATTTTAATGTAAGCATTCAATGTTATTGAATGTATGTTTATGTTCACAAAACACATATTATCTTAATCAAGCTTAATCAGCTTCAAATTTGCTTTCCTCTGTCAGTTTGTTGGTACTCCTCTACAGAGTGTATTTTACAACCGATCTGGACCAAACTTTATATACAGGTTTTACGACTTTATAGATTTTTTGTCGTCGAGGATTTTTGAATGGAGGGGTACTTCCTCCAAAATGGGGCAAAAAAGAGGCTACTGAGTATCTCCGTTTTATGAGATCCAATTTCGATGGTTCTTTTTTTATTTGAAAGGTAGTAACTTAAAATTGGTCTCATAAAAATTTGGTGAAGACCTGATGAGGATCTTCGGCGTAATAAGCAAAACTACTATTAACTAATAGGTAATAAAATTATAATAGGTGAAGTTGTGCGACTAGCAATCCCTTGTATTATCATTTTAATCGGTCATGAACAATACAGCTCTTACTTAGTGATTTTGGAGTAAATATAATTCTAAATACACGTAAGCGGAACCACAACGTAGGTTGTGTAAATATATTGACAATAGTATAAAAATAAATGATGGTATTAAATTTAATAGTTTTCATATGGTTTTATTTTAGGATATAGAAATACGACCTAATAGTTTATGGGGCAGTGATGTTACATCGCAGTCTCTTTTAGTAGAAGAAGCAACGCGGAGACACGCTGGTCGATACTCTTGCGCAGCTCAAAACAGTATTGGGGAAACAAGAGCAGATACTATCAATGTTACTGTATTTTGTAAGTTGTTAATTCATATTTTATAGTTTTGTCAGCTACTTTCCGCTAAACAAATTTAATAATAATTTTAATATCGACTTAACTTTATTTGAAGTAAAAAAAACATATTATAATATCAATCATTTTTTACAACGACAATCATATATTTTACTAGTAACTTACCCTTGCTTCGCTCGGGTGCGTCCTTAGTGCCTACGGATAATTCCGTAATACATTGTATTCATATACATTTTTTCCTCGGTCGGTATTTTTTCCTTTACAATCATCGTCATATTTCAGCCAATTTACACAAAACCTTAATGAATTATACACCTAAACTTTCCTCATGAATCATGAAGGATTGATAGATTGGTGGATGGATTGACGGATAAAAACCGTATAAAATTCCATTCAGTATTTTTTGAGTTTATTGCGTTCAGACAGACAGACGCCGTGAGAGGATATTGTTTTATAACATGTAGTGAAATATGAATGTAATAAAGAAGTTTATCTAAATCAATGTTAATAATTTACATTGGAACCGATAAACGGATTCGAATAAAATATGTCACACAGACAGTTCTGATCTGATATTTTTTTTTTCCAGTAATGTATTCCAATATTTCTACTTTTGTGTTATTTTAACTATATTCTAAACTTCTATTGTCATTGCCTAAGAACATTGAAGGGAAGGGTTTTTACGCAAGCAAAGGTGCATTTCGAAACTAGTACAAATAAAACTAAATGCACAAAATTTACCTTAAACTAATTATTATTATTAGGGTAGTAAAGAAAATACATCATTTTTATTTAAATTCATTAAAAATTAATTGTAATTGCAGTAATTGTAATCAACAAAACCTCAATTAAATAATAACAATTGTTCCGTGTAACCTTCATGACCTTTCATATTTGCTTTTTAAACTAATATTATAATAATAACGGCATTCCAGATCCACCAGAATGTGCGGAACAAGGCATAACATTAGTCAAAGAAACGTTAAGATGCAATGTCAAAGCTCTTCCAACACCAGACACTTACTTCTGGCATATACAGCCAACAGATGAAGATGTTCAGCATCTGACCACTGGCTCAGCAATTCTTCCCCTCACACAAATAACAGGAACATTATCGAGGTCCTTAGATGTTAGCTGCGAAGCAGGAAATGGTATCGCATCACAAGAAAAACCATGTAAAAAGACTTTTACCTTTGATCAACTAAGACCACCACAGCCTCAGCAATGTGACCTTGCGTATGAATACGAAGAATTTCTTATGAGATGTATCCCAGGTACGTAGGTACACACAATTTAATGTATCTTAATTATAATAATTATAATATACACAGTGTGGATTTTTGAGACGGGACAGTAAGGGCAGTTACCTTAAGTGCTATAGTTACAGAAAAACGTTCCTAGGAGACCATCTATAACTTTTTTAGATATTCTGAAATGCGTTTACAGACTTTGGAAATAATGTACAGTTAGCGAAAAAAATGCTAAAATACAAAAAAAAATATGTCAATCGATCCTATTTCATGTATAGATCAAAAATTTCTATGAGACCATTTAAGGTATGAGTACTAGAAATGACAGAAATCGCCAAAAACTTTTTCCATACATTTTGTACGGAAAAACGATTAATCAACTCGAAATATTCTTTGTTGCCAAATGGTCTTATTTTTTAATATGATCAAAAGACTGAGTCCAAATGTAATTTGAGTACAGAAACTACGGTAAGTCACAAAACCGGGTTTACACGCAAGTGTTTTATGCAGCGGGCGTAAAATAAATTTTACAGTTTTCGTTAAGTCAGTCTCGTGGCGTACCTTTAATAAATTTTATTACATATTTTCATATACTAGTTTAGTTTCACAAATACCATTTTTCCTTCCTTTAAAACCCTTTAATATGTATGAACATGAATGTATGCCTTATGTATTGCCTTAACTCTCACCGGTCGTGTCGAGTAGTCGTCCCATCGGAGTATGGGAGTGACAATAATAGAGAGTGCACTTGTGTCTGCGCATACACTTGTATACTATAATATCTCCTGCGCAGATGGCTAGTCTCAATGAGTCTAGCCGCCTGAGGTCATTACATGAGTATATTTAGAAGTGCCAAACAATTTAGCAATGAAATATTTTGTTACACCTTTACAACCGTATATTCTTACGAATATTTAGATTTTGGAACATTTTATATTATTTACAGTGGAAAATGCTACATATTATGAAGTATCTGTTTGGAGGATGTCCACGTCGAACGCTTCGTTGTTACTAGAGCGGAGAGGGTCTATGGGTTATGGTATGAGCCAGGCCCTTGCTAGAGGAGAAGGTGTACCGTGGCTAGTTAGAGGTCCTTTAGGAAGTTTGAAGATAGGTGATGAAGCGGGTGCGTCAGCGTGCAACAGATATGGCTGTTCAACAGCCTTATTGTTGCGACCCACAGAAAATTTGCTACACTCTGCCGCTACACCTTGGTGGAAGTGTAAGTTGTTATTTGATACTTAGTAATGTTGAAATAAGTGTTAAAGTATGACTATATGTACATGTAATTTAGTGATATTTCCATATTTTTTTTCAAGTTATTACTAACACGTCTATGAATTTGCTTTTGATTTACCCAATAGAAATGTTTTTGTTCGAATTAATGTATATGTGAAACATATTATTGAAGGTTCTTCATATGGATATACTGATAAATGCATTTTAAATGGGGCTAAGAAGATTAATTTTAGCATTTCCTGTCAGATTGTTGTTGAATAGTCATTCTCAACTAATATTTCAGTTCTCCTCGAGAAAGATGTGGGTATAGCGGTAGGGGCTGTGGTGTTGGTAGCAGTGTTCCTGCTCTCCACTGTACTGGCAATACGCCTCGCACGTCGCGCCCGCTCAAAGCCGGCTCCCGTGATACAAGTACTGCAGTTAGATGACGTCGCGCGAGACTATTTAGAATCTATTGGAGGTAGGTAAGCACCATTGTGCCTTTGATTCTTTTACTAGACTCAATATTGACATACTAAATTATTATATGTCCGCCAAGCCGCACTTGGCCAGCGTGGTGGACTATGGCCTGATCCCCCTCGTATTGAAGGGAGGCCCGTGCCCAGCAGTGGGACGTTAAAAAGGGCTGAATACATACAAATTATTATATGTATAATCCATACATATAATGAGGCTTGATTTATATAAGCTATTGTTATATCACAATTAGTAGTAGATGCATGCATGATCCTACGAAAGTAAAGCACCCTCTAGTAAGTTGATTATTATTATAATGGTAATTATTTTATAGTTGTATTCTGTCACAACAATATGATTATTTATATATCGAAATCTTACACAGATCATAAAGTTCATGCCTCGTGCAGCCTCCGGTCATGCAGCAGTGGGTATTCCGATGGGTCTGCCGAGTCCGCTCCAACCGTAGACAGAAGGAGGAAACCACGTTTCTGGGATTGGGATCCTCCACCCGACGTCACTCTCAATGTACATAGAGAGAGCGCCGTGTAAACCTCTTATAAACATTTCAAGTCCTAACTTAATACAGTACGAAGTACATCTATTTTATTGATGAAAACAAATCGAACAGTGGAACAGTGACGATTTGTTGCGATTCTTAGCCTTAAAAATTAATGTATAGATTTTTGTAAAATAATAAATGTGAAGATTAATTACAATTAAATATTAATATTATCAAACATTTACTGTCGTAATTATTTCTGAAAAAATTACATTCATTTTCAGCCTATATATTAAGGATCGCCCTATATCGAAACTACATTTAAAAAAAACATCTCAATAGTAAAAAATTGCATTGTATTAAATTAATTAATTAAATTAATCCTTAATTATTTCGCTTACTCTGAATCAAGAATCTTTAATTGTCCATCAAATATTACAAAAAAAAAAAACAACATTTAACATACAAAAAAAACTGACTGCGTAAAAAGTGTACTGAAAAGGTTGATACAAGTTCAAGAAGAAACATAGTAACTATGCAGTTGGAGACTTATTAAATTAGTGATACTCGCAGAAAAGAAAAACATGTATGTCTCAAGCATAATAGTTTTTTATTATTACTTCAGTAAAAAAAAATTAACAGCTTCTTAGATTTAGGCAGTTAGAAAATTTGAGTTTAATTTACAAGTTTGCCATCCTAAATGTTTTTTTAATGTATGAAATGTATATATTTTTGTAATCGCCTGGTATAAAATGTATGTATTTTTTTTAAATACGAGCAAATTAGTGCCTTAAATCGCTTTTTTTTAATGATATCTATAAACTTTCTTAGATTTACGCGAATATTTGACTTCTATACATATAATACAATTGTAAGTAAGCCGAATCTGTACATTAAATATTTTTTGGAAAATCTTATTGAAATAAACATTATTATCGATACAGAGGCCGAAAATATACTTTTTAGAATTTTTATCTCTCTCTGTCTGTCTCTTACCGCATCACAGAAAAACCACTGGAGGGGTTTTGATGAAATTTGATATGGTGATAGCTGATTATCCGGGTCAACAAATAGGATATTTTTTACCGCAGGAAAATATCTCATTTTTGAGATAAAATACGAAAACTGCAATGTAAGAGTATAATAATATGTAAAACCTAAGAATTTGGTTTTTGGTCATTTGAAAGAGGGCGGAGCCGTGAGCAATGCTAGTTTTAAATAAAACTATCTTTTCGGATTATTTCGCGGATTTATTCGCAGTATTAATTAGTTCAATTTGTGTGGATCACAATAAGGACAGTAATTCTGATTAATATTTTTTATCTATAAAGGTAGCAATAATGTTGCTTAATATTTTAACTTTAAATAAAAGCAATCTAAATTAATACTTTAACTTCTTTTGAATTACCCTGTCGAGAGTCGCGGGCACACCGGTGTGCCAGTTAACAATTGATTTCTAAGAAATTAACTTTTGTAACACAACAACAATAGATGAGTAAATTAATTAATTATTATTGTATAAACAAAACAATATTTGTTAAAATAAAGCCAATAACAGTTTTCTATTTTTTTATAACACAAAGTTCAATGCATTAAAATGAGTTACCTGTCAGAAAAAATATATTAAATTCAAAAAATTAAAAAAACAAAACGATCTCAATAACTTGGGGAATTTATTATGTTAATTTTAAAAATATTTTAGGTTCTGACAACAAAATCTAACCTAAGCTTAGCCAAGGTCAACGAAACTTGAGAACAGTCAAATTTTAAAAATCATCAAAACCGGTTGAGCCCTTTAGGTGCAGAAGAATTATGAACACACCGGAATTTTTAAACGGTTTTATTTGGCTTGCCCTGTTTGTATTCTGTTGACAGATTGATCTGATATTTGGTACACAACTTTAGTTCTGATGACAATACAATTGAATATATTGTTGTAAATCCAAGATGGCCGCCGCTACAAAATGGTAGAGTACATATTTCATCAAATAATAGAACTTGATACAGTACACTATGAAAAAAAATCCAAATCCAATATGGCCGTCTACAAAATGGCCCATTACATATTTTTTTCACAACCCCCTCAATATGGGTATCGTGGGACGTTACTTATTTACTCAGATTACGCTACGCCCCACGATTTTATTTTTGAGTCTGATCTTTGCTCTAGATTGTTGAGGAGAGTGGTGTGATGACTGGTACCTAGGATCTAATTATTTTTTAACTTTTAGTACAATTATCAACATAATTATTACTTTCTTTTCAATAAAACTATTTAACTTTAAAAAATACCTATTTTAAATATATAACAATATACATAACTTTGAAGTAATTCTTCGAAACCGTTTCATGTATGTAATGCAGATAACTTGAAATTATATCGACACTTTGTACTGACCGAACTAAATGAATTGGCTATTGGTGTATCTTGTTGACGTTCAATTGCAGGCTGAATCTTTCGAACTTCTTACGAATCCCAGCAAATCATAATTTTCAGCCGTAGCAGACTGAGATCCAATTTTCTGGAGTTCCAATCCCTCACTGTAACCAAGTGAAAAACTTCGGTCTAATTATGAATTGTAACATGACCTGGGTAGCTCATGTGAAGTCAGCAAACGAATGCATAACACTTTCCTCTCTCTCAAACGTCTTTAATTTACTAAATCCTTCTCCCCGTACTCGACTAACATAATATGTGCTGTTTGGATCTAACTGTGGAGCAATTTGACAAGTAAGACAGTCTCCAAAATTTCGCTATTCGTTTTATTTTTACTCGCGTAAGCATGAGTACATATGTATATCAATCTTTTGTACTCAAATCAAATGACTTCCAATATGCCTTCGCCGTGATAGGCACATCCTTTCGTTCCTTTTCAATATCCTTACTGACATCGATTCTCCTTCTTACTTTCATTCACACTTTCAAATTCTCCCTACTTCCTCTTGTTCCAGGTGGCCTTGCATCACTTCGATGCCAGCATCGAACATTCACAACAGAAACACTAAGTTCTTTTTGTATTCTTTTTCCATGCAAAAGAGCAATCTCTCGGCCAAATTCCCTAAAAATATCCAACAAAGTCCCCTCTATTACTTCCTTTAAAAAGAAAATAAAAAAGCACTTTCTCACACTAAGATAATCCGTAATAATTATCATAATAACTATTATTATATATTATAAATATAGATATTATATTATAGGTAATATTATATGTAGAATTTGAACCAGCCCTATAACACTATTTCTCACTATCATAAGTTAATTATGATTTTTTTAGAAATAAGTCCACCTTTGCCAACTTTTATTGTGCTTTAATGACTTTATTTCTTTTAAGTACACTTAATAAAAAATAAGTATCTATGGTAGGTATATAATACTACAAGAGGAAACAAATAGATGTCACTTCCTTACACAAATAGATTATATCTTCCATACCCTGTAGTTTACCGCGGCTTAATAACAATAATAATAATAGCGTAGTTTAAACAGGAAATGAAGATTTTTACTTTTATTTATTACAAATCTAAATGATAAATTCAAGTATACTAAAGATAATATTTCTTTTTTTTTTTAAATATCAAACCGATTGTTTGCCGGTGTGGAAAGAGATTCATAACATAAACCGCAGTGGAAAAGCTTCTATAGTCTCGGGTTGGGGTCTTATGAACAGCGAAAAGCGGTCAGATATACTTCAAAAAATAACTACATCGATAATGCCAGAAACCGAATGTGCTAATTATTTTGAAAGGTGAGGTTGATTGTATTTTTTCTTTCTCTTTATAATCTTGTATGAAAAACAACTTGCAAATATAATGTCTATACTAAACAAAAAAAATGTATTAACTATATTTTCAGAGACTCAAACCCAAAGCAAAGTTAACATAAGACTTTTTGCGCTGGTGAAACAGGAAAAGATTCCTGTAACGGCGATTCTGGAGGTCCACTTATGATATTTGATAAGTATAAAGACAACTACCGCATGATTCAATACGGTATTGTGTCTTATGGCTCGCAGATGTGCGGCTATGAGACGCCGGGAGTGTATACTGATGTTTCCAAATATGTATATAAAATGGATTTTAGACAATGTTAAAGAATAGAAAAAAAATGTAAATAGTACCTATTTAATATACAAAACTTTGAAAAACCTTTTTTAACAGAATTAGTAAAATTATGCAGAAAATTGCTTAATAAAGTTAAAATAAAAAAAATGCCACCTTTTTAATCTCACATCATCAAATAACGATAATATTCTCCGAAGGCAGAAGATATTGTCATACATACATATGTACATGTTTACGCAATTAGTTTGAATAAATAGATAATAAATGTCGTTGCTCCGTAAGCTGTCGGATCATTTTATTTTAGAAATAATAAAATTAACATATAATTAAATTCTTACTGAGTCGAAGCTGTACCTTAAATATTTTTTGGAAAATCTTATTGAAATAGACTTTATTATCGATACAGAGACCGAATTTATAGTTTTTAGAATTTTTGTCTGTCTGTCTGTCTGTTACTGCATCACAGAAAAACCACTGAAGGGATTTTGATGAAATTTGGTATGATGATAGCTGGATATCCGGGTCAACATATAGCATACTTTTTACCGCGGGAGATTATCTCATTCCCACGGGAATATACGTTATAACACAACCCAAAAAATATTTATGATCAGAATTTCTTGAAAGTTGGTATTAATACTCTTCAATACAATTAAATGAATACGGTTTTAGCGTTTTTTTAAATTCTTCCCATAAGGAGATAAAATAAGGGATGAAAATTTGTATGAAACCTACCTTTTTGAAGTTTTTTTGTTGTAGTTTTAGCGCGAGCGAAGCCGCGGGTTTTGCTAGTATGTATACTAAAATAATATGTTATGTAAAGCAAAATTGTTCCTGGATTAAATTGAATAAAAATTAAACAAATATTGGCTTTAATTTATTATAACCCTTTTAATCAACTCACATAAAAAGATAAGGGTATCTGAATATGCTTTAAAAACCAATAGCTTGATTGCTGGTTTATTTTTTTTAAATCAGTTGAATTTCGCAAATCAGATTTGCAAGCGCATTGTTTCATTTTCTTTTATTTAGACTATAGTTAGGCTATTTTCATAATGTACATTTTACGGACTAATTCATAATGTACGGGCTAATTCATAATGTACATTTTACGGACATTATTTTGTATATTTTATTAAATTTACATAGTATGTAAACTTCAATAGTATCAAGAGGGAAAGGCGGAGTAAGAAGGGATCTTCAGGGTATTTCATTAAAGACATTTATTGTTTTATAGGAATATTTATTAAAACAATAATCAGTTCTTCTTCTTTTATAAAGTAATCAGTCAACATTTTTTTTTTAATAGCGACTTATCCTCGCTACCCTTGGGTTCGACCCAACTTACGTTTTAAGGTTTTGTACCTATAGATTTCTTAGAGATGAGATATAGCGGGATAGTGGTATAATAAGATATATAAATACAAATATAATAAGTATTACATACATTTTAATGGCAATTTAGCGGAGAGAAATGTTCATGAAAATTCCTTTAGTATAAAAGACTATCTACCTATCTATTCTATTCAGCCCTTTTTAACGTCCCTCTGCTGGGCACGAGCCTCCCTTCAATACGAGGAGGAACAGGCCATAGTTCACGGCGCTGGCCAAGTGCGAATGTGGGGACAAATATAAAAGACTAGTGCATGAATATTATGTACACATACAAAATTTAAGGTAAAACATATTTATATAATAAATATTAATATTGTTCACATGTACAGGTAATCTATATATATCTAATATGTTTAAAGGAACAATCCTTGTATATTAATTTATACCGGCGATCTTGGAAACGGCTCTATCGATTTCACTGAAATTTGGTATGTGGGGGTTTCGGGGACAAAATATCATTCTAGATTAGTCTTATGTCTGGAAAAATACTATCAATTCGAACGGTATTTTTTTTATGTATGTACACCGATTACGCTGAGATTTATGGTCCGATTTACGTGATTTTTCTTTAGTTTGATGCGGAATAGTTGCCATTTGGTCTCATAAAAATTTAACATGTTTGGTCCAGTAGTTTTCATTTTATGATTTTTTTTAATGAAAATTTTGGTTTACGTAGATATCATTTTATGTATATTCGCGGATTACTTTGTCGTTCATGAACCGATTTTAATGATTATTTTTTGTTGGAAAGGATATATTACAAGGGTGGTACCATAATAAGGATTTACCGGTGGTAGGACTCTGTCAAGCCTGAGGAGTCCGACTGGATGGGTACCACCCCCTTATCTATTTCTGCCGCCAAGCAACAATGATTGCATTGTTGTGTTCTGGTATGAAGGATAAGGTAGCCAGCGCAATTACAGACAAGAGGCATATCATCGTAGTCCTCACAGTGACAACGCACCTGGTTCTTCATTTTTGTTACTTAAAACCTAAGTGCATGAACCGTAGGTGTTATGGGCGACAGGTACTACTTTCCATCAGGTGGTCTGGCTGCTCGTTTGTCACTGAATCGTAAAAAAAAACAACCATATTAAGGAAACCAGGATCTGATGATAGCATCCCAGAGAATTGAGGGAAACCTTCGAAAAACGTAGTGGCGACTAGTGCATTGGTATTTTTTTTCATTAAGTATTTTAAAACACTACTATTTAATTAAGGTCTGGAGTCAATCTGATGATGGAGCCGAAAGACAGTCAAGGGAACTCCTCAATGATTTACAGCAATTACCTAGTGTTTGGGCTTGATTAATTTGCTTCTATCATATAACCTAAATAATTTATTTCTTGAACCAACTAGAATCACTGCTACCAGTGCTACATGTATTGATAATATATTTACAAATTATAAACCGTTCTCTAAATCTATTATAAACAAGCTGGGCTCAGACCATTGTGGTCAGTTAGCTTCATTTTCTTATACTTTAAATGACAATAAAAATATGTTAAAAAAGACTTTTGTCCCCATAAATACTACACGTATGGAGAAGTTCAGGGGTAATATTGTAGCAAAACTTCCTTATTTATCTTACAGTAATGACCCCAATTTCTTATATAATTCTTTGTTTAAATTAATAAAAACAGAATTTTCTACAATATTTACTTCTAAAACAGTCAATTCAGGGGGTCTCTTGTCATTTAGTGAATGGGCAACTCCTGGCATCTACAAGAGCATGCAAAGACTATATGAATTGTATGGTGAAAAAGCTTATAATCATAGTACATCGTTTGCTTCTTTTGTAAGTGCCTACTCAAAAATATTTAGGAGAGTATGTTCCATGGCAAAATCTTTGTATATTAAAGACAAAATAAAAAATGCACATAATAAAGTAAAAGTGACGTGGAACATAATTGCTTGTGAAAGTGGGAGAGTCACAGATCGCAGCTTCGATTTTAAGTTGAATATCAACAATAATTTTATTACCTCAAACCAAGAAGTTGCATCTGAGTTTGAAAAATTTTTCACTGACATTCCAATTTCAACAACGCAATCACTCAATTCATCTCCTGCTATTGCCGAATCTTTACTTAAGAAACATGTTAAAGAATGTAATGTAGTATTTAAATTTAAACTTGTATACCCCAAAGATATCATTGCAGCCTTCAAAAGTTTGGATGTAAAGAAAACCGCTGACCTATGGGGTATATCTGTAAAAGTTATTAGCTCGGTAATTGATGTTGTTGCACCTCATTTAGCTACTGTATTTAATAGCAGTATAGAGCATGGTGCGTTTCCTGATCTAATGAAACACAGTAAAATTATTCCTATTTTTAAATCAGGTAGTACCTTAGACCCTAATAATTTTAGACCAATTTCTGTACTGCCAACGTTTAGTAAAATTTTTGAGAAAATCATACTCGCGCAAATGTTAACGCATTTCAATGCACACAATCTACTTCATAAGAAACAGTTTGGATTTACGAAAGGCCGCTCCACGGCAGATGCTAGTGTTGAGTTAGTAAAAAATATTTTTGAGGCTTGGGAAAGGTCACAAGATGCACTTGGGATATTCTGTGACTTATCCAAGGCCTTTGATTGTGTGCATCATGAGACGCTGATCAGGAAACTGCATCATTATGGTATTAGAAATAAGGCACTCGACCTTTTGAATTCGTATTTAAATAATAGAATACAGAGGGTTGATGTTAATGGTAAGAGATCTCCTGGAGCTCCGTTAGATATGGGGGTTCCACAAGGATCTATTCTCGGCCCCTTTCTTTTTCTAATTTATATTAATGATTTGCCATCTTTTGTACAGGACAAACATGAGATAGTATTGTTCGCTGATGACACTTCACTTATTTTTAAAGTGAAGCGAAATTTGCTTATGTACGACGATGTAAACGATGCTCTCTCAAAGGTTGTCTATTGGTTTGATTCAAATAATTTATTATTAAATAATAAAAAGACAAAATTAATAAAATTCTCAACACCCAATGTTAAACTTGTTGATAATGGTGTAATATTAAATGGGGAAATGTTAAAACCGGTAGAGTCCACTAAATTCCTGGGTATTATCATAGATTCCAAACTGCAGTGGGGCCCCCATATTGAGGGACTAGCGAGTAGACTCAGCTCTGCAGCGTTCGCGGTAAAAAAAAATTGACTTCTTACTAATGTAGATACAGCTTGCATAGTATATTTTAGTTATTTTCATAGTATTATGTCCTATGGTATCTTACTATGGGGAAATGCAGCAACTGTTAATACCATTTTTGTACTGCAGAAAAGAGCTATTCGTGCAATTTATAGTTTAGGTCCTAGAGTGTCATTAAGAAATAAGTTTAAAGAAATAAAAATATTGACTGTTGCTTCTCAGTACGTGTACGAATTTTTTTTTTTTTTTTTTTTTTATGAGATTCAGTGACAAACGAGCAGACAGACCACCTGATGGAAAGTAGTACCTGTCGCCCATAACACCTACGGTTCATGCACTTAGGTTTTAAGTAACAAAAATGCAGAACCATAGGTGCGTTGTCACTGTGAGGACTAAGATGATATGCCTCTTGCCTGTAATTGCGCTGGCTACCTTATCCTTCAAACCGGAACACAACAATGCAATCATTGTTGCTTGGCGGCAGAAATAGATAAGGGGGTGGTACCCATCCAGTATGTGTTATGTATGTTCGTAAAAATATACACGAATTTCCTAAGAATTGTGACATGCATAACTTTAATACTAGGAGCAAACACAAACTTGTAATGCCTGTGACTCGTTTAAAGAGAGTCAGTAATTCTTTTTATGGACAATGTATACGCTTGTACAACAGGATCCCAGAAAATGTTCAAAAAGCTTCTATCACTAAACTCAAAAAAATTGTTAAAGAACGTTTGTGTGCTAAAGGCTATTATACAATAAATAATTTTATAGAAGATAGCACGCCTTGGGAATGAAGTGATCGCCTCCAGGCTACTTCAACTTTATAGAAATATTGTAAATTATAATTTATTAAAAAAATATTAGTCCCGCTGAGTTTCTTTCGCCAGTTCTTCTCAGGTCTGAGGTTTCTTCTTACCGAACTGGGGGTAGACTCATGACGTTCAGTAAAAAATTGTAATAATTTAATGCTGAATAAAATATTTTGAATTTGAATTTGAATTTGAATTGATCAGAACTTTACACCTAAATGGGTTGTGACTGTCATTAGCGGTCTGAATGCTTAATCGAATATGTTTTTAAAAATCTTTCTACTTATAAATTACCCGCTTATTACGTCTAAACTAAAAATGGAAAAATAAAAACTTAAAGTAAACTGACTTCCAGGCACTGAAAATTAAAAAATAACTAAACGGGGGTTTTCATTTAGAATAGCTACCAAATCAGATATTTTCGAAGTTGGTGCCAATCAATATAAATCAAAGCACACCAACTTCGAAAAATCTGATTAGGTATCTATTCTAAATAAAAACCCCCGTTTACTTAGTTATTTTTTAGTTTTCAGTGCCTGGAAGTCGGTTTTTATTATTTTTTTAATCTTTCGCATTATTCCACACAAAATATGTTAATAATTTTGCACACTCGGCCATAAGCATCGTGGTCAAGGCGCAAGGGCTCGAAACCCTTAATCGGAAGATTTTACTTATTTTTGTATTTATTCAGGTTTTTAGTTTGTTTTTTTTGTTTTCAAGCCAAATTAAAAAGAAAATTGTACTTTTGACCAAAACATCCGAGCAAAACTCGGTCGCCTAGGTACTAATAATAATAAAAGTAATGTAGCTAAGCCGATCTGTACATTAAATATTTTTTGGAGAATCTTATTGAAATAGAAATTATTATCTATATAGGTCGAATCTATCGTTTTTAGAATATTTGTCTGTCTGTCTGTCTGTCAGTAACCGCATCACGGAAAAACCACTGGATGAATTTTGATGAAATTTGAGATGATGATAGCTGGTTATCCGAGTCAAAATATAGGATACTTTTTACTGCGGGAAAATATTAAACGTTAAAACGTAAATATCCCTTACGTTTTAACGTTTAATATTTTCCCGCGATATTACGAACCCGAGCGGAGCGAGGGTGAGTCGCTAGTTAATCATATAAATGTTAAAGTTGACGTAAATAGCAATCACTGAACTGGTCAGCAATAAAAAATCTACATATTTACGTCATCCATCTGATATGGAGAAACCACGTAAAATTCGTGTTGGTAATAAGTTCAAAAACCCGTTGATTAATATATTATTACAATTTAATTAAAACTAAAGAAAGCGATAATTTTAAATGGTTTTATTATCTCTTTTATTGTCAAATGTTTCATTTTAATAGGAAAATCCAAAATTTATTTCGAGTGTAATACACTTATTTTGTATAAACTACTAAACTATATACATACTTGTATAAACAACATATTATCAGAATCGACATACAGATTACTTTTTGAAGCGGGAAAATCTCCTATCCATATGAAAAAAATATATTTTATTAGTTAAATAATTTACCGACAGGCAGGGCGCAAGAAAAATGACAATTATATTCCCTCATCTATACATATAATAAAATTGTAACTGAGTCGAATCTGTACCTTAAATATTTTTTGGAAAATCTTATTGAAATACACATTATTATCGATGCGGAGGCCGAATCTATAGTTTTTAGAATTTTTGTCTGTTTGTCTGTCTGTTACCGCATCACGGAAAAAGCACTGGAGGGATTTTGATGAAATTTGGTATGATGATAGCTGGATATCCGGGTCAACATATAGGATACTTTTTACCGCGGGAGACTATCTCACTCCCACGGGAATACACGTTACAACACAACCCAAAAATATTTATGATCAGAATTCTTCATCTTGAAACTTGGTATTAATGCTCTTCAATACAATTAAATAAATACGTGTTTTAGCGTTTTTTGAAATACATCCCATAAGGAGATAAAATAAGGGATGAAAATTTGTATGAAACCTACCTTTTTAAAGTTTTTTATTGTAGTTTTAGCGCGAGCGAAGTCGCGGGTTATGCTAGTATTTCTAATAAATTTGCTATACTTTTAGTACTATGATCATGGGTGTGGTAAGAAATTGTCGTTGATCCTTGAGAAAGGATACGTGAAAATATATTATGAAAATACTTCATTTTTACGGATGCTGCTTTGATTGATTTTTATATATATGGACTAAGATCCGGCTGCAAGATTGCTACGTTCATAGCGTATTTAATCACGTTAACGCGTTAACTAACGCGCTAACTCTCTTTCACTTGTGATACAAATAAGAATTAGAATGTAATTAGAGGATAGTCAAAGTGTGTAAAAGTGATTCTTTAAACGTTTTTTTTAACGATTTTGCATAACTGACAGTTTGAGGAATAGAGTTCCAGAGACGAGGAGATGTAACAGTGAATGAGTTACTATAAAAGGAAGAAGAGTGAAAAGGGATTATTCGGGTTAGGTTATGGTCAGAAAGAATCGAAGAAGACGAGAATGGGTGCACACAAGGAATGAGAAACGCTCCTCGAGGTAAAGAGGAGTAAGTACATGAATCAAACAGAATACAGGAAAGAAGATAGAGAATATGAGTATTTCTGCAAAAGTGAATAGGGAGCCACTTCAGCTTTTTACAAAATTCAGAAACATGATCATATTTACGTAAACCAAATGTTAACCGAACACAAAGATTTTGGAGCCGCTCAAGTATATTTAATTGCTCCTCTGTAATATCGATGTAACAAAATATATCAGCGTAATCAAGAATTGGTAAAAGGAGTGATTGTGTTTACGAATTTTTTTTTAACGTAGTTAGTGTTTATTAGCACCTTTTTTTGAGCCATATTAACCAAGTTATATGATTCTGAAGTCGTCGCATTGGATCACTTTCCTACTCTAACTTTTAAAAAATGGAGTAGATGAATCCAAAAATAAATGAGATACTAGAGCTTTGCAGGATATTATATAATGTTAAATGGCTTTTTATATTTGGAATTAGTTTTGTTTTTGATATTTAAAAAAAAAATATATTTGAAAATCATTTCGGCCGTCGAAATATTAGGTACAATATAAAGTCGGTGGTGTAGTGGCTAGCGCGTACGGCTGCACACCCGGAGGTCCTGGATTTGAGTCCCTGGTCGGGCCAAGTTTTAGTTATTGAGTCTTTCTGTATAGTAAGCTTTAGTAACGGCCCGGAGTTGGGAAGTTGACGGTGCTTCACCCTCGTGCCTCGGAGAGCACGTAAAGCCGTCGATTCTGCGCCTTAACTCTCACCGGTCGTGTCGAGTAGTTGTCCCACCGGAGTATGAGAGTGACAGGAATAGAGAGTGCGCTTGTATCTGCGCGTATTTTGTGCACTATAATATTTCCTGCGCAGTTGGCTAGTCTCAATGAGTTTGGCCGCCGTGGCCGGAATCGGTTAGGAGGACATTATTATTATTATTATAATAAAGCCAAAAATAACGAAGAAGAGCTCGTGGTTTTTGGTATTTGGAATACGAGTGAAGCCGCGGGCACTGCTAAACAAATCATAAATTTTCACATATCCAAAAGGTGACTGAGGTCATCTTTATCAGTAGAGAATATAAACACGATGGTAGTAACATTTAAACCTCAGATCGCTCGAGATCCTGTTAGCAGTACATTTGTACAATTGTTGTGTAGTATTGAGTGCAAGTATTTTTTTTCGTAATAAATAATAATTTCAATCTTTGTATAATGTTAGTGATTAAATTAACTAGTTGTTTATTAATTCTATATAACTGTGGACTCGTTTATGGCATGAGTAAGTATTGAAATTCCTAACTAAATATTATTTAATATTTAAAAGATTGATTGATATATAAAAACATAGATACACATTTCCTAACTAATAGTACTTCGAAAAGTGGCGTCAACGTTAAGTCGAAAGATTAAAATTAAAAAATCGAAAGGTTTAATTTTTTAAACACAAATTCGAACTTACGCACACAACGAAACAACGTCCGTTTTAATTATGTCATCCGAGCAGCAATGAAAAAAAAGACATTTGAAATAAGCACAATTCAATTTCAAATGGTGTACTTTTTGAGAAACCTTTTAAGACACTAATTGTGTATCTAGTTTTTTTTTATCAATGACTTAAAAGCAATATTAAATTCTGTAAATTATTTCAATTTAATATAATAATAAATTACATATAACCATGGTTAAAAAAATGACGTATAATATTCTATGTATAATTAGAGTTTATACCTTGTCATATTTACCTATTAAATATTCCTACACGAACGAACGGACGGACGGGCGGACGGACAGACGAACGAACGAACGAACGAACAAACAAACAAACTCTGCCTCTATACAATATTAGTAACTTATAACTTTTTCTATGAAGTCACTTTTCAAATATTTGTCATTTATGTAATTCATGTCACGAAGATCAATGTAATACATTCGCAATTCTAAGAAATTACATATTATAAATCGCCATATCAGAATATAATACCTATACTAAAACTTGATGTGATCTTCCATTGACTAAATCTGGTTATAAATAAATATATTAAACATAAATATTACAAGAGACGCCCAGGAGGCTGCCTTGATGCTAAAGGCGATATCTTTCATGCAACCCTAATGGCCTACTTACTGAGTCCTGACTGATTTCAGCGACGGCGGCCAATCTCATCGGCCATCAAAACGGACAAGTAGAAATTGTTGACGTTTCCAATTTTAGTAATATTAATTTATGCTATTGCTATACATGTTCTCGACCAAGACACAAAATATTTTCAACCATCTTCCAAAAAAAGGAGGACGTTCTCAACCCGGTTGTTTTTCCTTTTTTTAATGTTTGTTATCTCAGAACTTTGTCATTTACAAACCGATTTAGAAAATTCTTTTTTTATTTGAAAGTGTATACTTTCCGTTTCATCCTATTTAAATTTAAAGAAAAAATACCATACTTAAAGGTAAAAAATTGCTAATGAAAATTTAACCTACTTCTAATTATTATATTGACTTGAAACTTTGCAATTCTTTGTATTCCCGATGATAGTGCAGTAATTCGGTATCATCGTGCTAGTCTGATGGTGAGGCCAGAAATAGGTAGTGGAAGTCTTCTACGACTACTAGTAGATACTTTGAGTTTGGGCTTATTTGATTTGATTTTAGAGGCCAAATACGTTAGAATTAGATTTTGGAGCCTCATTGTTTAGTGTTACTAATATAATCAAATGTCATGAAAATCGCAAACCTCATTTTTTTTACCTGTCCACTTTACGTGGAATGCTCCTCTAGTCAAGTGCGCAAAACATATTACAGTGCCCAAGTACACGGACAGACACAAATGCACACTATATTCCTGTCACTCTCTTACTCCATTCGTACGACACCAATGGAATTTGAATTCTTAGTTCATATATAAAGAGTATAGATGCATATGTCATAGTATCATTGTACATTGTATACATTAATGATTTGAACACTAAAATGTCTCAATTAGAACAACAAGCTAGATTAGATTGTAACGTAGAAATCCAATGCGTACCGGAACATAAGAATGAAAACTTAATTACGGTATTTCATCAATTACTATCAATTGTTGAATGCGATATATCACACCATGAAATTTTGGCTTGTCATAGAGTTACAAAAGTCGATAATGACTCCCAACGTCCAAGAAGTATTATAGTCAAAATGTCTACTCCTAAAGTTCGCGATAACGTGTTAGCAGCAGTAAAACAATTTAATAAAAAGCATATGCAGGATAAACTGAACACATCACATCTGGGACTGGCAGGGGATATAAAATCCATTTATGTATTAGAACATTTATCTATAGCGAGTAAGAGATTACATGCTGCCACTAGACAAATGGCTAAAACTAAAAAATATTAATTTGTTTGGATAAGAAATGGTCGAGTTTTCGTTCGGAAGAATAAACACACAGTTTCGCATTGGATTAAACATATAGGATACTTGGAAACTTTATAAAGCTAATTTCTATATCACTTTTTAGAGCATGTTTATATATCTTTATATTGTAATAAAATACTCTGTTCAATTGTATTATCAAAATACGCGGGGTTTGAGAACAAAAACTGAAAATATCTATACTGCGGCATTGACCCATGATTTTGATGTAATTATCATAATAGAAACTTGGTTAAATAGTACTGTTTTTTGTGTACTGTGTACTGTTGCTTGACAATAGGTATGCTATTTTTAGACGAGATCGTTGTACTAGTTCTTTATCGACCACTAAAAAAGATGGCGGTGGTGTTCTTATAGGTATTAACAAAAAAATTAATGCCAAAAGAAATTCCTCACGGGAATCAGTTTGCGAAGACCTATGGATAAGTTTTAAAGTGGGGAATGGTGTCACTGTAAATATTTGTGGCGTATATGTTCCTTCACCCGCTAAAATAAATTATATTGAATGTTTAAGTAATAAGTTTGCCAATATTTTTAACAGTAAACGGGGATGTACAAAATCTTATAATATTATAGTTGGAGATTTTAATCTTCCTAATATTATACTTTCTTAGATTTACGCGAATATTTGACATTTCAAAATAAAACTATCTTATCGGATTATTTCGCGAATTTATTATGATTTTTGGTTCCCGACGTTTCGATTGCTTTACAGCAATCATGGTCACGGGAGAGACTAAGGTGTTAGATGTCTCAATGGCATTATACAGTTGTTACAGACAGCCTACCTACTATTTTACAAAAATGATTTTAAAAATTCAAAAAATGGCATCAAAGTACCTTACAGTATTAGTTGATTTTAATTCTAAACATTTAAAAAAATTTTTAATGTTTTTAATAAGTATTATAATTAAATATAGCAATATTATTTACTTAATTTTAGCTATTATAATAAATATAACAATTTTTCTTTATTAATTACTAATCTTATTTAGTGTTGCTATTATTATATTATCTGTAACCATAAAGATTATTAAACATTTTTTAAATATCAATTATTTATTTAAGTAATATAATTATTTTATATGTAGTTTAAAAAGAAGTTTAATATTATTTTAGATTGTTATTATTTAAAGTTAAAATATAAAGCAACACTATTGTTAACTTTATAGATAAAAAATATATTAATTAAAATTACTATTCTTATTGCGATCCACACAGTATGAACTAACTACATCTACTGGTCTGTTATGTTTGTTTTTGTTGTTTGTTTTTATTATGTTTATTACAGGATTCCATGATGATGGTAGTACCCAGCCATCTTCCCTATTGAAGTTTGGATATTTTTTAATTTCAATAGCTTCGCGAATCATCCTGGGGCGATAACGGTTTTCTTTCGCTAGTATTTGTGGATTATCAAAGCGAATGTAGTGGCTTGGGCGATCCTGGCTATGTTTACAGACTGCAGATGTTGTATTGCGACGGTGCTTCACATCAGCTATGTGTTCTTTGACCCGAGTTCTAATGGATATCTTTGTTTGTCCAATGTAAGAGAGTCTACAATCACAATCAAGTTTGTATACCCCTGCATCTTGGAGAGGGATGTTGCACTTGCGACAATACAACATCTGCAGCCTGTAAACATAGCCAGGATCGCCCAAGCCACTACATTCGCTTTGATAATCCACAAATACTAGCGAAAGAAAACCGTTATCACCCCAGGATGATTCGCGAAGCTATTGAAATTAAAAAATATCCAAACTTCAATAGGGAAGATGGCTGGGTACTACCAACATCATGGGATCCTGTAAAAAACATAATAAAAACAAACAACAAAAACAAACATAACAGACCAGTAGATGTAGTTAGTTCATACTGTGTGGATCGCAATAAGAATAGTAATTTTAATTAATATATTTTTTATCTATAAAGTTAACAATAGTGTTGCTTTATATTTTAACTTTAAATAATAACAATCTAAAATAATATTAAACTTCTTTTTAAACTACATATAAAACAATTATATTACTTAAATAAATAATTGATATTTAAAAAATGTTCAATAATCTTTATGGTTACAGATAATATAATAATAGCAACACTAAATAAGATTAGTAATTAATAAAGAAAAATTGTTATATTTATTATAATAGCTAAAATTAAGTAAATAATATTGCTATATTTAATTATATTACTTATTAAAAACATTAAAAAAAAATTAAAATGTCTAGAATTAAAATCAACTAATATTGTAAGGTACTTTGATGCCATTTTTTGAATTTTTAAAATCATTTTTGTAAAATAGTAGGTAGGCTGTCTGTAACAACTGTATAATGCCATTGAGACATCTAACACCTTAGTCCCTCCCGTGACCATGATTGCTGTAAAGCAATCGAAACGTCGGGAAACAAAAATCATAATAAATTCGCGAAATAATCCGAAAAGATAGTTTTATTTTGAAACTTCCTAATATTAATTAGGAAACGACAGAAGGTTCGAGTAGCTTTATACCAATATTAGACAGTATTTTAAGTAATAACACTGAAACAACTTTTTTAGAAATGCTAAATTTTAATAATTTGATGCAATACAATTTTATAAAAAATCATAATCATAGAATTTTAGAAATTAGTCTTAAAGTATAGTGTAAATAATATAGAAGTAATAAAAGATAACATTAAGCTAGTACCGATTGACTGCAATCATCCTCCCTTACTTATTAATTTTAAATTTAAAACTGATCAATACCTTAAACCATATAAGAAACCTTTTCTTAATTTCTTTTTGTGTAACTTTGATGATATAAAATTAGAATTGTCTAAAATTGATTGGATAAAACTTTTACAAAAAGTGAGAGATCCAGATCAGATGTTAACGCTTTTTTATAAAACTATTATGCCTATTATATACAGAAATACCCCTATGCGTAAACCAAAAGATAGTAATTATCCTCTTTGGTACACTGTTCCATTAATTAAATCTTTAAAAGAAAAATCTAAGTACCATAGGAAATAATAATAATAATCCTATGGATAAATTTACGTATGAACTATTAAGGGACAGATGCACTGAACTAATTTCAGAATGCTATGATCATTTTAAAAAGCGTGCAGCAGAGCTTATTCGTGAAAATCCCTCCTATTTCTGGAAATGTTTTAACGAACGTAAAAAGGGGCACTCCACCATTCCTGAAGAGATGATCCTTAAAAACATAATCACCAGCAGAGGTAAAGAAATATGCGACTTATTTGCTAACCATTTTCAATCAGTTTACACTCATAAATATAACTTTCAACTTACAACCAGCCTAAATGGAATGAGTGCCACTACCTCTAGTGCACCCATAACGAACTACAAAATTACATAAGATGAAGTTTATGAAAAATTATCAAAACTAGATTGTTCTAAAGGTCCAGGACCCGATCTTATATCGCCACTCTTTCTTAAACGGTGTGCGAGTGAACTATGCAAACCACTCTCTCTTATTTATAACATGTCCTTAACATGAGGTATTTTTCCAGCACCGTGGAAAATTGCATTCTTTACACCTATCCATAAATCAGGAGAAAAATAAATAACATTGAAAACTATAGACCAATTTCTATCTTATCCATCTCTGGCAAAATATTAGAATCAATCGTTCAAAAAAAACTTTACTATCATATAGCTCCTTATTTAAACTTAAATCAACATGATTTCCGCCCTAATAAATCGACTGTGTCAAATCTAACTGCCTACGTTACTGAAATCGCTGAAACACTGGATAAACGTGGAGAAGTTCATGCCATTTACACAGATTTTAAAAAAGCTTTTGACCTAGTAAATCATAACCAGCTTCTATTAAAAATCGAGCATATGGGAATACACGGATCACTACTGCGTTGGTGTGAATCCTATCTAAAAAATCGCTCTCAACTTGTAACACTCAACGGCTATAAATCATATGAATATAATATACCTTCGGGAGTTCCACAAGGGTCACACTTAGGACCAACATTCTTTCTAATCTTTATCAATGATCTAGCGAGTTGTTTACCATGTAATTTTAAAATGTTTGCTGACGATATAAAATATATCTAAATATAAATAATTTAAATGATATGACGACGCTACAAAAGGATATTAACTCATTGAATTCGTGGTGTTTAGAAAATAAAATGATATTAAATACAGATAAATGCTTCTACATTAAATTTAGTCGCAAAAAATCCTGTTTTAATGATTACATTTACAAAATTAATAATACAGCTCTCACAGAAGTCCATGAAATCAGAGATTTGGGTGTAATCATAGACTCAAAGTTAAGTTTTCGTCCTCATATCGATTTCGTTATAGCTAAAGCTTCAAAGCTGTCTGGATTTGTAGTGCGTACTATGAAAAGATTTGACGATCCAAGTTTATCAATTTTAGTCTACAACAGTTTAATCCGTAGCATCTTGGAATATTGCAGTTCAGTATGGAATCCAGGATACAAAGTGCATTCAGACCAGATCGAGCGGGTACAAAAACGTTTTCTGTATCATCTAACATATTTAAAAAGAAACTGTAAAGATATTCATTCGTACAAATCTCGTCTAGAACATTTTAACATGTTACCATTAAAAGAACGAAGAAAAATAGGAGATTTAACTCTTTTGTCTAAATTAGTTAAAGGTTTTAATTGTTACCCCTGAATTACTGGAACGCTTGCATTTTTCAATACCCCGCCAATAAACTCGATTGCATAATCGCAAAACCTTCTTTCTACCAGTAACAAGAACCAACTTAGGTCAATATAGTCCTATCTATATAATGGTATCCTTAGCAGACTCCTTTTGTTAAAAAAAAAGCTGTTTAAATATTACTTTCGTAGCATAAAAAAAAGTTGATAAGTCGGATTGTACTATATTTGTGTTATGTTATATTATAATACAGTAATAATTCGATTTAATTTAATTTGCCTTGTTAAATAGTATATATTTTTATAGTTAACACTTAGTTCTATTCATACGCACGTGATGTTCATATCTTAGAAGACATCATTTGTCTGATTGTATCCTTTTGAATAATAATAATTAAGCTTGTTTATTTCATTTGTATGTCGGTTTTATGAACTTAAAAATAAATAAATAAATCATTGAGTAAATATTAAAATAGAGAACTTAAACTTAGCTGTTGTCACAACAGGATTTGATATTTCTAATTGTATTTTTTCGGGCGTTAGATCTTTTCTGGTGTATTAATTTTAGGAAAGCTTGCTGCTTAATAAGTAATATTTCTGTAGTGCGTAAGTGATGTTTACTGAGCATGCAAATTCCTAAAAATATTTGCATCGTAAATTTACGACCGTAGTATGAGACAAGGTCACACGTATATATGATTAAATTTAAATAATAACAAATAAACTTTATATTAAATAGAATCATGTGGCGATTGTATGGAGTGGCGCCTGTGTCCGGATGTAAGGAATTGGATTACAAAGGAAGTAAAAGAGAAATTGTCAATGTCATTATGTGGAATAAAAAAAACAAAGGACGGCAACAGATCAATCATGGTAAGGATCTCACCCAAAAATATAAATTTAAGCCAGTAACTTCGTTTCGGTATGCTAGTTACAGGTTTATAATTTATGTTCTGCTGATACATAACATATTAATATCCTGCTAACTGATTTTCTATTAGAGCAGCCAATCTCTCTTAAATATCTCTACAAATATTCCATAAATAAAATTCTCTGTTTCAAAAGTTTAATAGATGTAAATAACGAAAGGAGAGAAAACTCTGGGCTATTACATATGTACATATAATACCGATACTTGTGAATACATGGGTTGTTCTACAAATTAAGGAATTTTCGGCGTCTCAACTTAAATATTATGAAAAATGTGTTAAAAACTAATTAATCTTATGACTTACTATTGTTTCAATCTACTTGTAGTTGGCCACCAAAAAATAATTTGGTTTAAAAATGATTTTCTTGACGAAATTACTATTAAAAGTATCAAGTTCTCAGGAACCTGGATTGTTCCTTGAACGAAATCTAGTCAAAAAGTGTACGTGAATTATTTATTACAATATTGAAGCCATGAATTAAGCCCAAAATTAAAAAAAAAATTTTTCTTGTTTGGAAAACATACTCTTATCGTAATTTCTCTAGAAAATATAAAAAAAATCCTTTCCCTAAGTTTGTCCTCAATGTTTTGTCTCAGGATCCTGCTAGATATAAAATATAAATATATAAATAAGCGAAAATTCCATATCCTCTTCGCCGAGGGAAGTTGATATTTAGCAAAGCGAATTATATCTACGAAGGAGATAAAGATCACCACCTATCCTTTTGTATTTAACTTGAGATAAAATTGCGTCGTAATCAGTCAAGTTCTCAATCCTAATCTAAAACAAAGACCAAAAATTGTCCTAATTTTTAGTGTTGCTTAAGATAATTAAACAATTACATCAATAGTTTTACATATTTGTACTAACAAAGAGAATTTTTACTAAGAAATATATTTTTTAATTTGTGAAATAAGCGATGAATAAACGTTAATTTTGCTTGTTTATTATTGGTGTTTTTTCTTAGTTTCCTGGTCATGTCAGAATTTTCTGTGATTTGATTTCCTTTAATGGCCATAAATCTAAAATTTTAAAATTGTTTTGACTGTTTCACTTATTGTACTCTAATAAACTTTATACTTTTGATAATAAACTTAGTTTCGCAACAAGAATGTACCAAAAAAATCTGGCCGAAATTAGGCTCAAATTTGGC
This sequence comes from Argynnis bischoffii washingtonia, assembly GCA_033884665.1. NCBI lineage: Eukaryota > Metazoa > Arthropoda > Insecta > Lepidoptera > Nymphalidae > Argynnis > Argynnis bischoffii. Next base: position 5,716,571 of record CM066625.1, read on the forward strand.
CTTAATTTGCAGAAAAACCCATATCTATGTTCGTTTTTATAAACTAATCTATTCACTAATTACTTTAACCTGTTTAATTTATATAGATTTGCTGCTCAGATTTTGCGGTAAATCTAATTTCGCGGCAGGAAAAAACAGTGGAAACTGAAAATGACGTTGATAATCACTCCAATATAGGCCTACTTCCGGAAAATTGTGGCAAACAGTTTGAAGACCGCATAATTGGAGGAGATTTTACAGGCATATATGAATTCCCTTGGATGGCACTTATCTCTCATGTTGACAAAGACTCCAATGGTACTGAAATTACATAACTATAAATGTTATTTATTAAAGAAGTTTGAAAATATATATTTTTAAGGCAATAAATAAATCCACTCTTATGTTATCTTATAGGAAAAAAGAAACGAAAATTTAAGTGCGGGGGAACAATAATCAGCTCTAGATATATTTTGACTGCCGCACACTGTGTCTACAAGAAGACGATCGCAGGTATACGTGTCGGTGAATTTAACATCCGTACACGTACAGAATGTCAAGGAGAATGGCCAAATTATATTTGCGAAAACCACCTGCAGGTATGGAGTGTATTCAGCTAAAATTAATAATAATTTTGTTTTGAAGTAACATTACTTTTTTATAGATATAATTTCTTAGCATCACCTATCGCTCATCGTTAAGAATGATCTTTATTTTGTTATTTACTTATTCCAATATTATACGATCGGCTAACAAATATTTAATTTTTTTTTTAATTATAATATATCTAGGATCTCCGTGTGGAAAATGTAACAGTTCATGAGGCGTACAGCACAAGCCCGAGAGTCAAAAATGATATTGCAATACTCCGAGTTGACAACGAAATTGACTTTTCGTTTAGTAAGTATTCCAAAATTTATTACCACTACCACCCAAGAATATTATATTTTGCATATAAAAAGATAAGTAGTTAAATATTTTTAATAATTTACATTATTTTATTTAACTGCGTTATTGCTTCGATTATTGCAATTTTCTTGAATCGCTTTAAAGTGTGACAAATGTTAAATTACACATACGAGGGTGCGTTTTTAAGTTCGCGAAATGGTTAGGTATGTAGGTTATTAGTGACGGTACTTACTCGAGTCATTACAAATTAAGCAACTCATTATTAGTATAAATACTAAGTTTTATCGTAATTAGGTCATTAGTCTTTGAACTATCGTCGACCAAACAAGTCAATCAGGAACAAATTGTGAAATATAGACAAAATCGAGTACCGCACTGTTATAATGTTCCTTACCAAGCAAGGAAAATCAGTTCAAACCATACTGGAAGAGATGTGATTCGTTTACGGGGACTCTTGCTCAGGTTGAACCATGGTTTACAAGTGGCATACCTTCTTTAAGCAAGGCAGGGACTCACTTGAAGACGACCCACGGCCAGGCCGGCCGATCGACATTTTTTTGGGATTCAGAAGGGATTCTGTTTATCGATTATAAAGAAAAAGGTGTCTCCATAACCGGAAAATACTATACTTCAATCCTAGAGTGACTAAAGGAAGCAGTCAAAGAAAAAAGAAGAGGAAAATTGATCAAAGGTGTCCTCCTTCTGCACCACAACGCGCCGGTTCACAAGAGCCATGTTGCGATGGCTGCCCTGCAGAAAGTGGGCTTCAAAATTTTGGCTCATCCATCCTACAGTCCTTTCCTAGCTCTCAGCGATTAGTACCTATTCCCAAACTTGATAAAAAGTCTTCGTGGGAAGAAATTTTCAAGCAACGAAGAAGTGAAGGATGTAGTTTCGATGTATTTTTCAGACAAAGACAAAACATTTTCTTCGAAGGTATACGTAAGTTAATTGAAATATCGGAAAAATGTATAAGGGTAGCAGGTGAATATAATGAAAAGGAAAAATAAATTCGAACTTTTATTTCCACTTCTTACCCCCATTCCGCGAACTTAAAAACGCCCTCTCGTATAATAACATAACTGAAGCTCTTACGAAGTTATTTTTCTCTGTTATATACACGAGTACATCACGAGAGCATACATTTTTTTATTAGAAGACTATTAGGATTAGCTATAGCACTTAGACTAAAACTAAGCCCAAATAACTGTACCTTCGAAGAATATCAGCAATAACTTACGAAGTATTCCACTTTTAAAAAATACAAATACCATCTAAATTCCTTCTTCTCAACATTTCCATTTAAAACATTAAATTAAATGTATAAATAAAAATTACTGACAAATCTTATATTATTTTGTTTCAGAAAATGTCAAACCAATTTGTCTACCAGTATGGAAAGAACTCCGTAACTTGAATCTCAGCGGGAAGCAAGCTACAGTCACTGGGTGGGGTATTACAGAAACTGGAAAACCGTCCGATATTCTTCGAAAAGTAACTGTACCGATTATGGCAGAGGCCTATTGTGCTGAATTCTTAAAAAGGTATACAATAATTATTTTTTTATGTTTGTTATAATTTTATAAGTAAAATTGCGATATAATGCTTATGTCAAACTATTACATTAATTATATTTCCAGATACTCTGACCAAATATTTAAAAAAATATGCGCTGGTGAAGTAGGTAAAGATTCCTGTAAGGGTGACTCTGGAGGTCCTCTTATGTTGTTTGAAGAATATAAAGACAGCTACCGCATGATTCAGTACGGCATTGTGTCCTACGGCTCGATAATGTGCGGCTCAGATTCGCCGGGAGTGTATACTGATGTTACTAAATACATGAAATGGATTTTAGATAATATGAAAGAATAGTGAAAAAATATTTCTAATGCAACGTATTTAGCAAATTATGTAGTAAAGATTGATTGTGGGCTCTTCTACATCGGACAAACAAAGAGATCCATTAGAACTCGGGTCTAAGAACACATAGCTGATGTGAAGCATAGTTGCAATACAACATCTGTAGTCTGTAAACATAGCCAAGATCACCCAAGCCACTAAATTCGCTTTGATAATCCACAAATACTTGCGAAAGAGAACTGTTATCGCTACAGAATGATTCGCGAAGCTATTGAAATTAAAAAATATCCTAACTTTAATAGGGAAGATGGCTGAGTACTACCAACATCATGGAATCCCGTAATAAACATAATAAAATCTAACAACAAAAACAAACATAACAGACCAGTAGATGTAGTTCGTTCATATTGTGTGGATATCAATAATAATAGTAATTCTGATTAATATTTTTTAGTTAATAATAGTGTTGCTTAATATTTTAACTGTAAATAATAGCAATCTAAATTAATATTTTAACTACTTTTAAATCACATATAAAACAATAATTAATATTTGAAAAAATATTTTATATAAATTATATAATAATAATAGTTAAAATTAAGTAAACAATATCGCTATATTTAAATATAATAATTATTAAAAAAAATTAAAATGTTTAGAATTAAAATCAACAAATATTTTACGGTACTTTGGTGCCATGTTTGAATGTTTGAAATTATTTTTGTAAAATAGTGGGTAGGCACTGTCTAACAAGTATATTTAACGCCTTTGAGACGTCTAAAACCTTATTCTCCCCCGTGACCATGATTGCTGTAAACTGTAAAGAATTCGAAACGTCGGGGACCAAAAATCTAAATAAATCCGCGAAATATTCAGAAAAGATAGTTTTATTTAAGACATTAATTAATTAATCAGAACAAGGCAGATTCAAACCATTCTTGCTGCAACCAGTCCCTAAGAATTTCATCATTGTAATTTTAAGGGTCGACCTTCTCTTGGACAAAATTATTAAAAGAGCACAAACAGTAGATTCCATGAGGCGATGTTGTGGTTTCGCTACTTTTTTCTTAAATTTCTAGCCATCTATCCTAAACAATAGGCTTCATATAATATCAATAACATATTGGATAAACCTTAGTCAAAATTATGCGTTTATAAGTTTATACCATTTGCTGTAGGAACCCTTAGCCCATGGAATCAAAGTTTCTAACACTTCTTAAAAGACATAACACCTCGTGTCATCGACTCTACTGAGCAAGCTGACTTGTTTTTCGACTGCTATTCAGCGGGGGAATGTGCTTAGTATTCTTGCGGACTTGGTCTATTCCATGCGGACATGACGTGTACAATAATAATTAAGTAAACTTTTTTTTTTTTTTTTATGAGATTCAGTGACAAACGAGCAGACAGACCACCTGATGGAAAGTAGTAACTGTCGCCCATAACACCTACGGTTCATGCACTTAGGTTTATAACATTTGTTTTGTATATATAATTAAGTATATTTGTAATTTCCTTTAATAATAATAACAATATTTATTTCACACCAAAAAAACTATAAATTCAAAGAAAAAAAAACACAAAGAAAAGATGTACATCAGGCGACCTTATCGCTGGAAGCGATCTCTTCCAGGCAACCTTGAGCAGGAGGAGTAAATTTTCATAAAACGGTAAGCGGTGTACTTGCTTTACACGTTTATGGATATAAAAACTTATACATACATACATACATACATACATAAATAGATACATACATACATACATCTATAGGTACATATAATAAAATTCTAACTAAATCGAATTTGTACCTTAAATATTTTTTGGAAAATCTTATTGAAATAGACATTATTATCGATACAAAGGCCACATCTCTACTTTTTAGATTTTTTGTCTGTCTGTCTGTCTGTTACCGCATCACAGAAAAACCACTAGAGGGATTTTGATGAAATTTGGTATGATGATAGTTAGTTACCTGGGTCAACATAAAGGATACTTTTTACCGCGGGAAAATGTCTCATTTCTAAAAAAAATACAAAAACTGGTTGGAACAAAACCACGATTATACTATTTGTAAACAGTTTAGCAAGGTAACTTACTATATATAATAAAAACTATTAAAAATAGCTTATCTTGAAAATCAAATTATCAATACCGCTATTTTAACCATTAAATAGTAATTTTAATTAATACACATTTATGTGTTATTTAGATACTCGACAATAGATGTCGCCATGTGTTTTGAAAATACATAGTTTTAATTCTAAAAAAATGAATTTACAGATATGATCTTTCTACGATTTTATTAGAATTACTACTAAATTACCCGCGGCGCCGCCCGTGTTTAAATTATCAGTAAAGCAAACTTTTTGGCTTTATAAATAAGTAACTATACATATAATAAAATTGTAAGCCGTATCCGTAAATTCAATATTTTTTGGAAAATCTTATTGAAATGGTCATTATTATCGATATAGAACCAGAATCTATAGTTTTTAGATTTTTTCTGTCTGTCTGTGTGTGACCGCATCACAGAAAAACCACTGGAGGGATTTTGATGAAATTTGGTATGGTGATAGCTGGTTATCCGGATCAACGTATAGGATACTCTTTACCGCGGGAAAATATCTCATTTCCGAGAAAAAAGTAAAAGCACGATGATACTATTAACATTTTAGTAAGGTAACTTACTTATATATGTTAAAACTATTTAAAAAAACTTATCTTAAAAGAAATATCAATAGCTATATTATCATTAAAATAGTTATTTTAATGAAAATTTATTTTTATGTTATTTAGATATTTGACAATAGATGTCGCCATGCGTTTTTAAAATACGTAGTTTTAATCATAAGTTTTATAAATTAGTAACAAGTTAGTAATCTTTTAATGTAAAAATTGGGCAAATGCAAATCCAACTCGCGGATTCGTATAGCAAAATACTGTGTTGTTTTTCTTACTTACGAGTTTTATTAGATTAACACTAAAATAAATACGAATAATATTTACGTTTCCACAATATCGACTCATTTTATCAACCGTAAAAATAAGTTCGATTTATATTATTTTATACCATTTTATGGAAAACAAATTTATGGCTATTTAACCAACAAAGCGGGTACCTACTACCTACCTAAAAATATTTCATATCTCAAAAACTATGAAAAAGTATTTAAGGAACTGTTATACCTCAACTTTTTCAGTTTTTCTCGACACCATTTCTTGGAAGGTAAAGGCTTAATGGACACAATAAAATGCTTACAACTTTAATCATATTAGCCGAGCCATATGAAATAATAAAACGTATTTGCTTAGAATTATTTACTTATTACACTTTCTTTTGAAAATCGTTTCGGAAAATATTACTAACTAGCGCTAACCCATCCCAGTTGCGCGGCAAATTAACAGTAAGAAAAATTGTCATTGTGTAATTTAAATAATCAGCTACATATTAAATTAATCAATAGCTGTCTATTAGTAAAAAATGATTAAAATTAATTCCGTAGTTTGAGAGTTTATCGCCCAAAACTAAACAAACAAACAAAACAGAAGTATAGACATACATAAATGTTATTGCTAAAACAAAAAGTGCAATATTCTGCCATTATTTACTAATCTACGGTGTGCAATGAAAGTGGTATATTATGTAAGAGTATATGTAAGAGTATACTAAAATGTAAAACCTAAGAATTTGGTTTTTGATCATCTGAACGCGGGCGGAGCCGCGAGAATGCTAGTCTATACATATAATAAAATTCTAACTGAGTCGAATCTATACCTTAAATATTTTTTGGAAAATCTTATTGAAATAGACATTATTATCGATACAGAGGCCAAATCTATAGTTTTTAGAATTTTTGTCTGCCAGTCTGTCTGTCTGTCTATCTGTCTGTCTGTCTGTCTGTTACCGCATCACAGAAAAACCACAGGAGGGATTTTGATGAAATTTGGTATGATGATAGCTGGATATCCGGGTCAACATATAGGATACTTTTTACCGCGGGAGATTATCTCATTCCCATGGGGGTACACGTTATAACACAACCCAAAAAATATTTATGATTAGAATTTCTTAAAACTTGGTATTAATGCTCTTCAATACAATTAAATAAATACGTGTTTTAGCGTTTTTTGAAATTCATCCCATAAGGAGATAAAATAAGGGATGAAAATTTGTATGAAACCTTTTGAAAGTTTTTTTGTTGTAGTTTTAGCGCGAGCGAAGCCGCGGGTTTTGCTAGTATATATATACATACTTACATACATACGTCAATTAACAAATCAACCAAATAATATATAGAGTTTTAGCTACTAGAGCATAACAGAGGAAATAATCTATCCTATCTTTCTAAAAAGATGCAAAAGAGAACTAGCAGGACCCCTCTCAATATTGTTTAACATTTCTTTGAGAAAAGGCGTTATATCCTTCATCTGGAAACAGTCAATTGTTGTTCCAATCTCGAAAAATGGTGATAAGCATAACATTCTAAGCTACCGGAGGTATTTCTAAACTTTCAATTATACTAAAACTTTTTGAAAAAATAGTTTATGATTCTTTATTTCCCGCATTCGATTCACTTATTACACCCAATTAGCACGGCTTCATTAGCGGGCGGTCAGTAGATTCCAATTTGTGTGAATTTGTAGATTTAGTCTTAGAAGCCTTAGAAAAGGGTTATCAGGTGGACGCCGTGTATACCGATTTCTCGAAAACCTTTGACAAAATTTCACATGCCTTATTAATACGTAAGCTCGAAAATATTGGTATTCACGGAGATTTACTTAGGTGGCTTACTTAATACTTACGTGAAAGATCTCAAGCAGTCGCGGTTAAGGGATATACATACGTCTAGTTTCGTCCCAATTACATCCGGAATACCTCAGGATTTACACCTTGGCCCACTGCTTTTTAATATATTTATTAATAATTTAGTGAATTGTTTCTATACATCTAAAGCTTTACTTTACGCGGATGATGCTAAAATTTATAACTTTGTAAAAACTGTTAATGATTGTTTATTGTTTCAAAGGGATTTGTCTAACTTCTACAATTATTGCAATAAATTTAAATATTGATAAGTGCCACTCTATTACTTTTTCTCGTAAGAAACAAACAATAAATTTTGATTATAAATTAAACAATATTAGTCTGAATAAGGTAATTGAAGTGAAAGAAGTCAGAGGTACATACATATTAATAGTGAACTTTCTTTCGCGTCGCACATAGACAATGTCACAGCCAAAGCGTACAGAATGCTCGGCTTTATATTACGATAATGTAAAGATTTTAACAATATTAATACCTACCTCACTTTATATAATTCATTAATCCGGAGCAACTTAGAATTCACATCTTCTGTCTGGAATCCGTGTTACGGTATTTACATAGACCAATTAGAACAAATACAGAATAAATTCCTAAGAAGATTAAAACACAGATTTAAAGACCCATTACCGAAACTCACTTCGCTTGAATTGCGACGAGAGCATAAAGATCAATTATTTCTGTTTAAAGTCATTAATAACTATGTGGACTCTCCCTATCTTCTTAGTCGCATTTCTTTTAAATGTCATAGGTTGGATGCTCGCTCTAACGATATTTTTTCAATTCCTTTCTGTAGAACTAACTATTCTTGTAATCGATTGTTGGTCAGGTCATGCAGAACGCACAATAAGCGTTATTCTCATATTGATATTTTTAATAATAAAATAAGACAGTAGGTACTATAAGGTTTCTCTAAGAAAAGTTGGTATAGAATAACTATTCAATTCATTAAAATTTGCTTCATTCTTTTTATAATTATGTTTTATTATATGTTAGGTTAGAACTGCATGTTTTATTTGTCGTTTAATTTTATTTTAATCTTATTATTTGGATTATTTTCTTTAATTTAATATTGGATTAGAGTTTCTTTTTTGTTTTTATTTATTTTTATGTATGTAAATAGGTACCATTTACTATAGGACTTGATCTATCTTTGCATTGTGTTTCTTTCTACTCGTGAAAACTATTTTTGGCTAATGTATTTATATATTATTAATTCTTTTTTTTATGAGATTCAGTGACAAACGAGCAGACAGACCACCTGATGGAAAGTAGTACCTGACGCACATAACACCTACGGTTCATGCACTTAGGTTTTAAGTAACAAAAATGTAGAACCACAGGTGCGTTGTCACTGTGAGGACTAAGATGATATGCCTCTTGCCTGTAATTGCGCTGGCTACCTTATCCTTCAAACCGGAACACAACAATGCAATCATTGTTGCTTGGAGGCAGAAATAGATAAGGGGTTGGTACCCATCCAGTCGGAGTCCTCAGGCTTGACAGAGTCCTACCACCGGTAAATTAATTAATATTCTTATATTATAGCATATAAAATTCTATTTATATGCTATAATATAAGCTGTATATTTTCCATAAATAAATGAATGAATGAATGAATGAATGAATGGATGGATGATGAGGATATCTGGTTTGGCTTATTTGAAGGCTGATATTTTAAGATTATGTCTAATATTTAAATATATGTTATAGCCCGCCGTCAGTCAGCCGGTTTTATTCGCGTTTGGCGCGACTTTAATTTTGTAAAAAAAAAAACTATGTACCTGTGTAAACACGGGTTTTGTAACTCTTTATTTAAAATGTAGCGGCTCACCCTCGCTTCGCTTGGGTTCGCCTAGATGATTCTTTAAACTGACATAACTTTTTTATTTAGGGACCGATTGAAATAAAACAAATACTAAATGTTAAGTGAAGCTTACCACAATACGTTAGTGAAAACCACACGCACCCAAATCGGCTTAGCCGTTTCTAAGATTAGCGCGCACAAACACACAAACGAACAGACAAACCGACAAACAGACAAAAAAACTAAAAATCATTGTTTTGGGATCTATTGCGTAAATAAAGATCCCAATAATAGTTTTTCTCAAATATCTTCCAGGTACAGACAGCGATCAATTACAACTTTATTATATGTATACAGTATGAATTGATATATTTAGTTTTTCAGTAGTTTAATTAAAAATCGTTGTATATGTAACATTAAATACGTGCCAAATAATTATAATCCTTTAAGTTTCTCTAGATTTCACAAACACCACCAACCTAAACTATGGAAGGTATTAAGGAGCCCATTACTGCTATGGCTGATATGTTTAACACTATTCTCTTGTTGTAATAGTAATAGGTCCTTACATATGAAATTGGTATTTTGTCGAACTGACCACTTTGATCTCAAATATCGAGCGTTTGGTTAGGAATTCCAAATTCAAATTTATTTCAAATTTAGGATTGTATATTTGTGTTTCGAATTTAGTGATTCATTTGTTTTCCCACTATTTGATTTTTCTTTAACATTGTTCTGTTCACAACATGGAAAACTTAAAATACCTATTCAGTTACGAATACAAGTTCACCATGGCATAAGCGCTGCAAAAACAGCTCGAAGGATTAATGATGTGTATGCAGTATGGGGAAGCTACTGTAAAAGAAAACACGGTATGTTTTTTGTTCCAACGTTTTTGTTTTGGAAATTTTGACCTACAGAACACCCCGTGGACAGCCGGAGACCCTAGTTGACAACGAAGAATTAAAAGTGATCGTAGAAGTGGATCCATTGCAAACCACGTCAGAGTTAGCGGCAAGCTTCGGTGTAAGCTATAAAATAATTTTAATTCACTTAAAACAAATTGGAAAAGTGAAAAAGCTCGAAAAATGGATACCGCATGAATTGAATTAAGCACACGCGTCGAGTGCTGCGTTACATTACTCAACACTCACAATAACAAGGGAATTTTGAATCATGACCCTGTACGATAATTGGAAATGCTCATCACAATGATTGAACCCCAGAGAACCGGCCAAATCCTGCTTCAAGCAAAAGTTGACTCAGAAAAAGGTACTGGTAAGTGTCTGGTGGACGTATACTTGTAGGGGGGACCAGTGCTGGTATTATCCACTACAGCTTCCTAAGACAATTACGGCTGATCTTTATTGTCAACAAACATAAAACATGATGGAAAAGCTACCCATTAAATAACCGAGACTGGTCAATTGCTCTAGCCCACTACTGTTTCAAGACAACGCTAGACCAAACACAACACGGCAGACGGTCGCTAAATTAGAAGAGCTGCGATTGGAATGTCTTCCATACCCACTATATTCCCCGGACCTTGCTCCAACAGATTACCAGTTTTTACAGAATTTGCATAATTTCTTGTAAGGAAAAAAATACAATTGCGATGAGGCGAAACCGCCTCCAGAGATTTTATTTATTCTCGCTCCCACAATGTTAAAATTCTTAATATTTTGTTTTCTTGTTTGTTACATGACGGTGTAACCTACGGCCATTCGGTGTGACACGAGGTTTATTCAAATTCATATATTTCATTGTGTAATACTTATTCATTGTAATCGACCGCCAACGTTGATGACTCCCAAGATTTCCCGGAACTGTATGTGCGGCGGGCACCTGTTTTAAATCACGGTTCTCACGATCACTTTCGGTACAAACATCGACCGATTGTCACTTCTCGTAGGAAATAAGTTATAATTGTAATTTAAATTTTCAATTAAATTAATTAAGTACAAATCTCCGATTTTATTTGCAACCTCCGGCAGTAGTCCATCATAATTTGTTGTCTTATGATTATCGTTATTGTTATGCACTGTTAACTATTTATTTTAAAATCTGATTTTTCCAAATCAACTCTGCTGATGTTATGACAGTGACAATATCACTTAGAATTTTATTAACATTAGTTTGTAGCATTGACTAAAAGTTAAGATTGTATCCATATTTTACAAATATTTTGTTGAGTCGCTGTTTTTTTTTTCTTTATTTTTTGTATTTCGATGCTTTGTGTTGTCATACCATATTTTTTTTCTTTTTAATAAGTAAATAATAATTATTTGTACATATAATAAATAAAATTAACAATAATTCGCTTCCCTCCCCTTTCCTTCCCTCCTCCCCTCCCCGTTGTATGGGGGCCAATAGAAAGAACGTGTGTCTCCTTCAAACGTGTTTGTTAGATTAAACTAGGGATGGCGATCTCAAATCGATTAATCGAAGAATCGATTCCTCGGACCAAATAAGTCGATTCTTTAAATCGATATGTTGTACTGAATCGATTCAGTGAATCGATATTTTACCCTTGAAAATCGACTTTCGATTTTTTCTGTTATGGTAAAAAAAAATTTTGAATTAGCTGAATGTACTCACCACAACACTAACTCTATTTATCACCATGTTCACTCAATAGCCGTGATGTATATGAGTATCGTAGGATCATCTGTTCCCTGTGAGCGCCTTTTTTCGATTGCCGACAACATCGCAAGTGATGAGCGGAACCGCTTGGATCCCAGTAGACTTGACAGATTGTTGTTTTTAAAAAGCTTAGATATGAAGCATTGTGAACTATAAGCTATGTTATCTACTCTCTTAACTTTTTAATGTAACAAATACATTTAGAAAATAAATATCTTCTTTTATATCTGATCTGATATTTTGATATGGTAATAAAAATAATTGTAATTATCGAATTCCCTGAACTAAAAAATTCCTGATTATACTCATAAGAGATTCCAGAGATTGTTTATTATGGTATCATTCTTGTTTTTCATAAAATGGATTTATATTTACATTGTAAATACAAATTTGAAATCGATTTTTTGACCTCGATTTTTTTATGAATCGATTTATCAGGTTACGATTCGAAGCGATTTAAAAATCGATCTTTTTTGGAAAGAATCGCCATCCCTAGAATAAATATTATAACTACAAGAGTGCAATTAACAATTAGTATGTATATATAAATAATAAATCCGCGTATGAGTGTCAACGCCTATCTAAAAGGTTACTCAAAGGTCAATCTGTATACAACATATTACATACTTTGGCAATGAAAACATTTAAACCTCATTTGGCTGGAGATCCGACTAGAGCACAAATATAGCATAGTGATGAGTACAAGTACTTAACAACAAATTTTAATATTGTATTCACAATGTTAGTGGTAAAATTATTTTTTTGTTTATTAATTTTTCACATATGTGGGTGTACTCCTGCCATGAGTAAGTATAGATGTTTCCAAATAACAATCGTTACTAATATTATAAATGTGAAAGTTTAGACTTTAGATGGATGTTTGGATGTTTTTATTACTCTTTATATTTATTTATTCACGCCAGAACTGCTGCACGGATCTGGATGAAATTTGGCACAGGGATAAATTACAATCTGGAATAGCACATAGGCTTATAATTTTTATCCCGGAAAAATATACGGTTCCCGTGGAATAGATTTGTTCTTGTACTTTTGTAAGCGAACCAGGGTTAGCCGCTAGTTTAGAATAAAGCCATATGATTCGATTTTCATAATATTTAATTAATTATTTTTAGTTATATTCAATTTATAGATTTATCTATACTGACAAATAAAATTGGATTGTCTGTTTGTAATATTAATATAACCGCTTTTTACTAAATGCATATGGATGTATACACGGTACATATACCAAAACAACTTCTTTTACAATTTTTGTCTGTCTGTCTGTCTGTTTGTTCCGGCGAATCTCTGAAACGGCTGGACCGATTTTGACAGGACTTTCACTGGCAGATAGCTGATGTAATAAGAAGTAACTTAGGCTACTTTTATTTTTTTTCAAATAGGGTCCCACGAAAAAAAAATTTAAACAAAAAAAAAAAAAAAAGTTTGTTTTGGGAAGCAACCCAGCAAGAGTCGTTAGTAGAAAATAAAAAGAATATTACATTAATTTTTAACAATTTTATTTGATATTGTATAAGTACATACATCATACCTACTCAAAATAATTTTATATACAAGCCAAAAATAAATAGTGCCCAAATATTTTAATTAGCATTAGATCACAGAACTCAGACTTAGATGTCGAATTGTCAATAAAAGCTTAGTACCTGGGCGATCGAGCTTTCCTCGGAGTTTTTAGTCAATAGTACAATTTTCTTTTAAAAAAAAATTTAAAAGTTGAATAAATACAAAAAAAAAACGCGTATGTATATTGAGCTAATTTTATGGCACCTTATTAATCTAGGCAGTGCAGGTTAATAACTTAATTAAATTTTATTCAAATATATACATTTATTTATTAAAAGATATAACATAGTATCTAAATCAGCGTATATTTCACCAGCTCCGCAATTTTAGTTTATAAGATTACGTGGACTTAAATAATATCTTGAATAATATATAAAAATAAATAGTTAAAATCATTGTCATCCTATTTGTTTAACAACAGCAACAGCTAGGGTCATTAAAAATATATGTATGTAGTATGTACATATATACGACTACAAATAAAATTTATATTACATAGAATCATGCAGAGATTGTATAGAGAGGCGCCTGTGTCCAGGTGTAGTGAATATACCTCCGAAGGAAATTAAAGAAAAGTTGATAAATTCAATGTGTGGAACAGATAAGGCCCGTACAACAATTAAGGTATGGTTTTCACGTATAATCTGCATATTATATATTAGGTGTGCTAAGTGCTTTGATTTGTATCGGCTGGCACCGACTTTGAAAGTATCTGATTAGGTATTCATAGTAAATAAAAATTACCAATCAGTTATGAGTTGATTTTTATTTATTTTTAAGTTTTTATTTTTCCGGTTTTAGTGTAGACATAGTAATAGCACGGGGTCTTATCTCACCAACAAAGGAAAATTGTTATTAAAGTTGTGTTAAATTAACAAAAGATAAAAAAATAGATCTCAAAAAGGATAATTAGTGTTTTAAAGATGATTATTTTAAATGAAGGTAAACGAAATAATGCGCCTGTAAATCAAATTTGCGTAAATTTCCTCATTATTGAAATATCTGCAATCTTATGATAGATATTTTGTAGTGTATATTCACAGATGGCGCTTTTACTTTTTATGAATTATTGTTTGTCACGATTAAAATTGTTGAAATCACAGATTTTTTTACTGGAATGAATTTTACAATATTTACCAAATGTACGTACGTTAGTATGCACATATTTTCAAAATAAAACAGTTTACTATTTGCCAATTAACGACTTCTGTTACCTATTCAAGCAAACAAAAATAGAATAAGAATAGCCCGAATTAGCGCTGTCGAATTTATTTATATGGGATGAGGCATCTGTACTAGTATAGTATTATGTGATCTGTGGTAGTAGCAAAATAAGAAGAAAGTATTTTAAAAATGCAGTAGGTGAAAAATCAATCATCCCTACTTTAACACTTAGGACTGGATTTTATTTTTCAATTTTAAATTGGACCAACTTTGAAGTATACCGTATCCAATAAAAAAACAATCATCGAAATCGGACTACACTGTAAAAGGTTAAAGGCGAGAGCTGAGAACCTCGTCCTTTTTTCCGAAGGCTAAATATACATTTTCAGTAACATTTCAACTTTTTTTATGTGTTAACTGGTAATTAATTAAAATGTTAAATTAATTACACTATTTACTACTACTTTTTGTATAATATTACCAAAAATATAAACATATTATTTGTAATAACCGGTAAAAATAATTATTTTGTAATTTTTTGGACTAATCATGTGCTGTAATTGTTATAAATAATTCACCGGTATAACACTACATGCCCAATTATTATTATTAAAGTGGATGTTAGTTTAATGCTATGTACTCTCGATAGCCAACACTTGACACTTTGAGTAATAAACAAATGTGTGTGCAAAAACTGGTGAATATTGAAAAAAAATAAATGTCATGAAATTTAAATTATAAACATATATTGACTAAAGACATAAAAATAAGTAAATTACTTTAAAGCACCATAAGAATATCGTAAAACTGTACTCAACTTTAAAGCCATTAACACGAGAATTGAATTGAAGAATATCATATTTAACGACGAATTACAACCGTAACTCGCTCTCTATCGCTCTTTCCTGTAATATTTTCTTTTTTATAACGCTTCTATTCTTAATGATTTATCCATTTATGACTTTTTAGGTTTGCTGCTCCGACTTCGCTGTACGTGAGGGAGACAATATAACATTGTCTTCGAGGCAGAACTTTAATAAATTACCAATAATTGATAATACTGACTATCATACCAATAATATTGATAATCATATAACACACAATATAAAATTGTATTCGAGGCAGAACTTTAATGAATTACCAATTATTAATGATACTGACGATCACGAAAATAATATTGATAATCATACAAATATAAAATTACTTCCGAACATTTGTGGCAAAAAGTTTGACTATCGCATTGTTGGAGGAAATGAAACAGCTATTCACGAATTCCCTTGGATGGCACTTATCTATCATAAAGATAACAATGGTAAACAGATTTTCTTTTCTTTTTCCAACGCTCTTGAACCTGTGTAAGTAAATCTCGCGGCAAGCTTTTATACATATAATACTTTTATACATATAATTGTGTATATATAATAAAATTCTGAGTGGAATCGGTACATTAAATATTTTTCATAGGCCGAATCTAATGTTTTTAGAATTTTTGTTTGTTTATCTGCCTGGGAACGCTTCACAAAAAAACTATTGGACAGATGTTAATGAAATTTGTTATGATGATATCTGATCACCCGGGTCAACATATAGAATACTATTTATTGCGGGAAAATATCTTTCTGAGAAATCTACACTTACTGTCAAACCGTTACTAGGGACGAACTCGAGCGGAGGGTGAGTCGCCAATATCATATAGGTAAATTGTGTAATGTAATAAATTATTGATATTTATTTAACTTAAAGTTTATATTCTTCTTTTTAAAGCATTTAAATAAAAGCTTACTTTTAAAATGGTTTTATACTATAAATTTATTTATACACAAGAAACCAATTTATTCTTACGGTTGGTTGATAAAATGAGTCGATATTGTGGAAACGTAAATATTATTCGTATTTATTTAAGTGCTAACCTAATAAAATGCGTATATAAGAAAAGAACACATTATTTTGCTACACGGAACCCATAATACGCGAGTTGGACTTGCATTTTCCCAAATTTTACACTAAAAGATTTACAAATATTAACATTTTTTACTAAACAATAAAAATTTACAAATATTTTTATTTGAAAATTGTTTCGGGCAACAAAATATTACGAATATGTTACTAATTTATAAAGCGAAAAAGTTGTTTTTATTAATAATTAATTTGAACGTGAGCCGGGTAATTTTGTAGTTTCAATTTTTACATTAAATTTTTGAAGTTATTATTCTTTTGGCACGTTTGAAAAAAAATGTATTTAGCTCTTTTTAACATCCCACTGCTGGGCACGGGCCTCCCTTCAATACGAGCGGGATTAGGCCATAGTCCACCACGCTGGCAAAGTGCGGATTGGCGAACTACACATGTCTTTCGAAAACTTACTTGGTTCTTTTAGACTAGACATGCAGGTTTCCTCACGATGTTTTCCTTCACCGTAAGCCAAGTGAAGCGGGATCAAATCCCGGGTCTCGCACCTCTGATATTTTCATGTGCGAATCATTTTCTAACTTGATTACCACTTGCCTTACAGTGAAGGAAATCATCGTGAGGAAACCTGCATGTCTGAGAGAACTTAGCAAGTTTTCGAAAGACATGTGAAGTCCGCCAATCCGCACTTGGCCAGCGTAATGGACTATGGCCTGATTCCCCTCGTCTTGAAAGGGAGGCCCGTGCCCAGCAGTGGGACGTTAAAAAAAAAACAATAACCATAACGTATTGTGTTCAGAATATAGGCTTCAAGCCAATAGTTATTAAAAAAATTTGTCTGTACGTCTGTTTGTCTGTATGGATGTGTGCGTTTCGATACTAACTACATTTTGTGTAGTGTTAACTTATTACTCGGGTCAACATTTAGGATCCGGGTCAACCTTTTACTACAGGAAAATCTTTCATTCCCTTGGGAAACTCCATAACTAATACTATGGAGTCGTCCTTAGAAATTTACATGGCTAACGCTGGCTAAACCTTAAAGGATATATCAAAATAGTGTACTCGAAATACCTAGGTCTAAATAGAAGATCTATAGAAAAGTCTGCAATATCAAGCATATGTCTATCTCCTAAGGTACAATCACAATAGCTATTTATATTCAAAATATTCCTAGGAACGCACCCGAGCGAAGCGAGGGTAAGGCACTTGTAATTAATATAAATACAATCATCCAAAGCAACAAATATCCAAAGATACAAATAATTGCTCTTCTTTTTAAATTACTAGCCACACAAGTCCGGTCATCCATTAGATTTTGTACCTTGACCGTAAAAACTCCTCGTGTGTGTCTCGTAGACATATCCAGTGATTCATAATTCATTAAAGAAAACCGTAATAATTCAGCCAATATCACACATTTGTCACTTTTTTTTATTACATAAGCCTCGTCATCGTACTCATTTAATCCGATATAATCAATACATGTAAACTCACCTACGTTTATGTTATTGTTATCCTATAGAAAAAGTTATATTGGATTGCGGAGGATCCGTAATCAGCTCTAGATATATTTTGACTGCTGCCCACTGTGTCAATGATAAGACAATCACGGGTGTACGTGTTGGTGATTTTAACATCCAAAAAGAAGTATATTGTCAAGGAGAATATCCGTATTACGTATGCCAATTAAAACCGCAGGTATAAAGTTCTCTTTACCTAAAATTTATATAAAGGCTACTTATAATTGCATAAAATAATATAATGTTTTAGAGAACTAATTTTCAATTGCGACTTTTCTCGTGTGATTTCTTGCATTTTAATTATTGATAAAATCATATTACAGTTTAAACAGGATCTTGTCAACCGCATTATTTACTAACTAGCATTTAATCACATATTTTTAAAATATTTTATTTAATTCATAGGAATTGCGAGTTGAGAAAACAATAGTTCATAAGGAATACTGCAAGAACCCTAACATGATAAATGATATCGCATTACTTCGAGTTAAAGAATCGATAGATTTTTCCTTAGGTGAGTATATTTTTATGTATCTTTAACTAGCATACCTGGTAGGCTGACCTTGTATAGCCACAGATCTCGCTGCCAACTGACCTGGGTGATTTATTGACCTGGGTAGCGCATGTTAGTGAGGTCAGCAAATGGATGCATCACACTTTCCACTCTCTCAAGCGTCTCCAATTTTTTTCTCCCTTTTACAACTTTATATATACATATATATTAGTTAACTTATGGTAGTGAGACTACTCTTTTTTAGAAATAACTACCTTTGCGAACTTTTATTGTACTTTAATAACTATATTTCTTTTAAGTGCTACTGAAATACTAAAACGTATTCAGAAACGATTTTTGTGGCATCTGGCTTTCAGTGCCGTTGAAACCAAAAAATTTCCTTCTTACAAAGAAAGATTGGCTTTTTTAAAATGACCGCTTTGAATGAACGTCGGGAGCTTCTAGATCTTTTGTTTACTCATAAACTACTGAACGGCTTTATTGACTGTCCTAAATTGCTAAATAAATTTAGCCTAAGAGTTCCAGTAAGAATTCCACGTAAGCCTATTACTCCACTTTGTCCTCCACTTCGTCGAACAATCCTAGGTGCCAATTCCCCAGTCCCCCGGTTATGTAAAATTCTAAATTATTTTAGCATGGATGTCGATATATTTGCTGATTTCATAACCGAATTCCGCAACACCATTTGCAACAACACATATATAATGTTATAATTAAATAAATGTATCTGTGTACCTTTAAGTGTTTACTTCTAAAATATATTTTGTATAATAACTTTAACGCCCATCACTCCGAATGGCTTAGATCACGCACTACCGATCATGCGGGGAGATCTGTTCACGATTTCGCATTAGCATATGATCTGACACAACTGGTCACCTCGCCAACGCGAATCCCTGATGTGGAGGATCATACACCTTCCCTGTTGGACCTTCTGTTGACCTCTCATCCAGACGGCTACCTGGTCTCCGTCGATCCTCCTCTTGGTTCGTCGGACCACTGTCTTGTCCGGAGTACAGTGCCAGTTACGCGCTTAAGACGGCCTCGCTTTGCGGGCTGTCGCCGTGTATGGCACTACAGGTCAGCGGATTGGGACGGGATGCGGTCATTCTTTGCATCCTACCCATGGGGGCAGGTTTGCTTCTCGCCAGATGATCCAGACGTCGTTGCTGACTCTGTCACCGATGTGGTACTTCAGCGTATGGAACTGTATATTCCGTTTTCTGCAGTGCCCATCGGAGGCAAATCCCAGCCTTGGTTTGGTGGCCCCTGCAAAACGGCATCTCGCCGAAAGCTGGAAAGCTACCAAGCCTGGGCTGTCGCGTCGGCGTCTAGTGATGTAAATACTAGCGACTTCAAAAAGGAGTATAACTTTGCCTCCAAGTCCTTCAAAAGTGTTATTGCTAATGCGAAGTCGAAGCACATAGGCAGAATTGGCGAGAGATTGGGGCGTCTCCCTTCAGGAACACGTGCGTTCTGGTCTCTCGCCAAAGCTTGTTTAGGGAATTTCTGTCAGCCTTCTTTTCCACCCCTGCACACGGAGGATGACTCGCTGGCTCATGATGCGAAGGAGAAAGCCGATTTACTGGGCTCTTTCTTCGCATCCAACTCGACTCTGGATGACCAAGGAAACTCACCACCGACAATCCCGCGGTGCGATACTACGATGCCGGAAATTCAGTTCCGGCAAAGTGCAGTTCGCAAAGCACTTCTTTGCTTGGACATCCATAAGTCGTGTGGGCCTGATAGCATCCCTCCGATCGTGTTGAAGACATGTGCTCCGGAGTTGGCACCGGTCTTAACGCGTCTTTTCCGGCACTCCTATTCATTAGGCGTAGTCCCGAAATCCTGGAAGGCCGCTTTAGTGCACCCGATCCCAAAAAAGGGCAACCGCTCGGATCCGTCCAATTACAGGCCTATAGCCATTACCTCCTTGTTCTCTAAGATAATGGAGTCCATTATCAACTGCCAGCTCCTGCGGTACCTAGAGGAGCACCAGCTGATCAGCGACCGCCAGTACGGCTTTCGTCGAGGTCGCTCAGCCGGTGATCTTCTAGTTTACCTGACACATAGATGGGCAGAAGCAGTTGAGACCAAGGGGGAGGCGCTTGCAGTAAGTCTGGACATAGCGAAGGCTTTTGATCGGGTATGGCACAAAGCGCTTCTTTCGAAGCTACCTTCCTATGGGCTCCCCGAGAAATTATGCAGCTGGATCACCAGCTTTTTGGCAGATCGGAGCATCAAG
Source organism: Argynnis bischoffii washingtonia (assembly GCA_033884665.1). Classification (NCBI taxonomy): domain Eukaryota; kingdom Metazoa; phylum Arthropoda; class Insecta; order Lepidoptera; family Nymphalidae; genus Argynnis; species Argynnis bischoffii. Next base: position 5,737,532 of record CM066625.1, read on the forward strand.
GTCGTTGTCGACGGTGCTTGCTCTGATCCTAAATATGTCAATGCTGGTGTTCCCCAAGGCTGTGTACTGTCTCCTACTTTGTTCCTTCTGCATATTAATGACATGTTGCAAATCAGCAACATTCATTGCTATGCAGACGATAGCACTGTGGATGCCTTGTACACAGGCCGCGCTAATATTTCTCGGGAATACGTCGACGAGAGCCGGAACAAACTTGTGTCTGAAGTCGAATCTTTGTTAACCAAAGTCTCGGATTGGGGTCGACTAAATTTAGTCCAATTTAACCCCAAAAAGACACAAGTCTGCGCGTTAACCGCTAAAAAGTCGCCGTTTGTCGTAACTCCTCAATTTGAGAACACTCCCCTGTCCACGACAGCCAGTATCGGAATACTTGGCGTCGATATTTCGAGCAACGTCCAGTTTCGTGGTCAATTGGAAGGTAAGGCCAAATTGGCCTCAAAGAAGCTTGGTGTGCTCAGTAAGGCGAGACAGTACTTCACGTCGCGTCAGCGCCTTAATCTTTATAAGGCGCAAATTCGGCCCCACATGGAGTACTGTTCTCATCTCTGGGCGGGAGCTCCCCAGTACCAGCTGCTTCCTTTTAACCGCATTCAACGTAGGGCAGCTCGAATTATCGACGATCAAGCTCTTTCCGATCGGCTTGATCCTTTAGCTCTGCGTAGAGATGTTGGATCACTCTGCATCTTCTACCGCATTTATCACGGGGAATGTTCTGAGGAATTGTTCGGACTGAACTGTCCCGGCCGCAGAATTTCACCATCGGACATCGCGCCAAAACAGTAAATTCCATCCACACCACCTCGATGTCCAGCGTTCCACAACAGTGCGTTTTCTTAGGCACTTTCTGCCCCGCACAACCACTCTGTGGAACCAGCTGTCGCCGGCGGTCTTTCCGAACCGTTACGACCTGGCAACCTTCAAGAAGAGAGCGTATTCTTTTTTGAAAGGCCGGCAACGCATTTGCAAGCCTTGCGGTGTTGCAGATGTCCATGGGCGGCGGTAATCACTTCCCATCAGGTGAGCCTCCTGCTCGTTTGCCCCCTTGATTACATAAAAAAAAAAAAAAAAAACCGACTTCCATTATATATATATATATATATATATATATATATATATATATATATATATATATATATATATATATATATATATATATATATATATATATATATATATATATATATATATATATATATATTATGTTTGTTCGCGGATTTTTTTGTCGTTTATGAACTGATTTTGATAATTCTTTTTTTTTAAACTGTATTTCAGTGCATGCTGTGTGTATTATTGTAAGTGATTGTAAATAAACCTAAAAAGAATTTAGTTAAGTATCTATGGTATATATTGCTACAAAAGGAAAAAAATAGATGTCACATTATATCTTCCATACAATAACAATAATATTTTTTTTATGGTACTCAGTGATAAACAAGCAGACAGTCCACCTGATGGAAAGCGATACCTGTAACAAAAATGCAGAACCACAGGTGCGTTGTCACTGTGAGGACTAAGATGATATGCCTCTTGCCTGTAATTGCGCTGGCTACCTTACCCTTCATACCGGAACACAACAATGCAATAATTGTTGCTTGGCGGGAGAAATAGATAAGGGGGTGGTACCCATCCAGTTGGACTCCTCAGGCTTGACAGAGTCCTACCAAGTACTTTAAATAGGAAATGAAAATTTTTGTAAGAATTTGTCATGTTTGAAATTGAAATGAGCGCCATTAGCGCTCATTTGTTGTTAAAAATAATATTTTTTACTTTATAACAAATCTAAATGATCAATTCAAGAATACTAATGAGAATATTTCTTTTTTTTTAAGATAATGTTAAACCGATTTGTTTGCCGGTGTGGAAAGAGATCCGTACCATAAACCTCAGTGGAAAGGCTTCTATAGTCGCGGGTTGGGGTCTTATGGAAGGCGGAAAACGGTCAGCTATACTTCGAAAAGTAACTATACCGATAATGCCAGAAATTGAATGTGCTAATTACTTTGGAAGGTGAGGTTGATTAGATTTTTCTTTCTCTTTGTAATTTTGTATGAAAAACAACTGACAAATATAATGTCTATACTAAACAAAAAAATGTATTAACTATATTTTCAGAAACTCAAACCCAAAGCAAAGTTCACATAAGACTTTTTGCGCTGGTGAAACAGGAAAAGATTCCTGTAACGGCGATTCTGGAGGTCCCCTTGTGATATTTGATAAATATAAAGACAACTACCGCATGATTCAATATGGCATTGTGTCTTACGGCTCGCAGATGTGCGGCTATGAGGCGCCGGGAGTGTATACTGATGTTTCCAAATATATGAAATGGATTTTAGACAATATTGAAGAATAGAAAAAAAATATTAATAGTACTTAATATACAAAACTTTGAAAAACTTTTTTTGACAAAATTAGTACAATTATGCAGAAAATTGTTTAATAAAGTTGTAAATAAAAAAAAATGCCACCTTTTTAATTTCATCCCATCAAATAATGATAATATTCTCCTAGGCACTCTCCTTAGGTAGGAGATATTGTCATACATACATACATACATTCATGTTTACCCAATTAGTTTTCATGAATAGATAATAAATGTCGTTGATCCGTAAGCTGTCGGATCATTTTATTTAAATATGTGTATACTAAATTAATATGTTAAGTGAAATAAATAAAAAATAAATTTTAATTGCTTTTATTATAAGTTAAAGCCCTGGTGATGAACTTATATAAAAGATAAGCGTTATCTGAATAAGCTCTACAAACCAATAATTTGATTGCTGTTTTCAAAAAAAAACTGTTGAATTACGCAAATTAGATTTACAAACTCATTATTTCGTTTTCTTTTATTTAGATTTTTCTTAGGCTACTTTTATTTTCATAATATACATTTTTCGGACATTATTTTGTATATTTTATTAATTTTACATAATACGTAAACTTCAATAGTATCAAATAGGAAAGGCAGGGTAAGCGGGATCTTCAACACATACCATATATAATCAATTATTCTCATTTTATAAATTAATCAGTTAACATTTATTTTTTCTATTATTTATTTTTAGGTTTAGTTTCTACCTATTTTATCTTTCCTCTCATTATTATCTGTATATATGAAAAAGTAGTAACAAAAACAATTCGTCTTCTTTGAAGTTGTCTTTTATTTTTTCAAATCGGTTTATACATGGTTAATATAGAAACTACTAAGCTTTAGAAATTTTTGAAACCATCTCATAAAGATGCAGTGATCCATCCAAAATCTAATCATGATCCCCATGAATTTGATAGAGTTCCATTGAGCAATGCGTACTTCATAAGTTTTCTACAATATATAAACATAGCGGACATATGGGCCCTGCAGCGTAGAAACAAATTTCACTCGTTATACCCTTTTCCCTTTTTAGCGTTTTCACAGTTTCAGCGATCACATTCAATTGTGACTTTGGCACCAATAAAACACCAGTTTCGTAAACTTCAAAACTTTCAAAACTTACTAGCTGATTTATAACTTCCACTACTATTAAAAACTTCTCGAAAACTCTGTAAGGTGATGTTAGAAGTAGTTTCTAGGCTTTGTATCATTAGGTTTGCTACGGTCCCTTACCTAACCTGGCTACCCCGTCTTACCCCATCTTCCTCTACATGTGATGACATTCGCTCAACTAATTTTTCTTTGTTACTGATGAGAGTGCCTTATGGTTCAGTTATAACATGATTTGTATATTTTTGGTCTATCAATAGCAAAATTATGATAAATGTAAAAAGTATAATTACAATTATTATCTATGTATTCTAAAAGTTAAATTAAACATGTTATTTAAAAAAAAAGGTTTGATTTGGCCGCCAATTATAACGACGGTAACTATTTTTTTAGTTCTATTAAGTAAACTTTGACCTGAATGATTCTCCCCTTCTTAAAAAATAAAAAAAAATATCAGATAGTCGATATATGTTTGTTAATTTACATATATTGTACAGTATACAGTTTGGCCGCTAAACCGTTAGTAATATGCTGGCGATAGCCGACACGTTAATACTCGTTGCCCCTCTAGATCCATGCTCTACGCTCCCTGTTCAATATATGGTTGACATGTTTCCTCGCCTCGAATATATCAGATATTCGAGAAGAATGAGAAAAAAATTGGTTGATGGCATCAGAGATCAGACTTTGTTGATAGCCCAACGTACATACACATATATGTATGTATGTATGAATGTATGTACGTAAGTTTAAGTAGTAAGGAAGAAACGTAGTTCTACTTCAACGCTAATCTAATGACTAATAAATAATTAAATACAACTCAACCTCATCCATAAAAGTTATAATCAATAAGCCTGTATAAATTTCTATTTGGTATTTTATATGACGTTATCTCAAAAGGCTCATTTGAAAATTCAAATCACCTTAACAGACCTAGTAGTCTCTAAACAAACTTCGAACTAAAATAGACTGAAAGTAGGAAAACTTGCTTGATTTAGAGACAATAACGACCACGAGTGCAAGTGTATCTTATATGTTTAAACGAGCAATTCTTGTACATTTTTATCTTTATATCTTTATTTATTTATTTCTTTATTTACTTATACCAGATATCTCGAAAACGGCTCTAACGATTTCGCTGAAATTTGGTATGTGGGTGCTTTCGGGGGCGAAAAATCGATCTAGATTAGTCTCATGTCTGGGAAAACGCGTGTTTTCGAGTTTTCATGCGGTTTTCTTTTGCATAATTCTACGCAAAATATGGTCGATAATTTCTTTCACTCCGACATAAGCATTGTGTTCAAGCGGCCAAGGCACAAGATTGCCAGGTGTCCGGGTTCGAATCCCGGTCGGATACAAAGTTTTTACTTCAGTTTTTTTTGTATTTATTCAAATTTTTAGTTTTTATTTATTCATTTTAAGTCAAATTACAAATAAAATTGTACTTTTGACCAAAAACTCACAGGGAAGCTCGTCCGCCCACGTATTTAGAAATTAGTCAAGTACGAAAATCGCGACATCTATACAACTCTCTCAGTAACACTCTCTCTTAATGTAAAATATACCATCTTTCAAAGTGCCATGATAGGTAATATCTTACTCCGGTTTCGTAAATTATAATTACAAATTTTAAAGCTTTTTCCCGCTACCAGTATTAATTTTTAAGAATTATTACTAAGTACATCAAAAAGAATTGCAATAGCTACCTACCGACATCTGCTCATTCCTTCCGTACTAGGAAGTCCTACTTATGTTCATTGTGTAAACTGTAAAATAATTATGTTTAAAATAAAGTATTTTACTAAAGAATGATGATGAATATAATAGGAAAGGCCTATGTTTAGCAGTGAATATTTTATAGCTGAAATGATAAATTCAATACCAATCAGAAACGTCCCCTAACGATTAGGATTAAAATTTTATTACATCAGTTTACGTTTTGCTCTTTGAGTTATATAGATTATCATCTAAAAATACGATATAACAAAAAAGAAATCCGAGCGAGGCTCGGTCGCCCAGGTACTTGCTGTTAAAAAGTGTAAGTCTTAAACATTCCCACCTTGCTTGCCCTGTTCCTAGCACCTTACTGAAACTCATGGACGCTGCTGATAACGCTATTCGGATGGTTGCGTCCTAGCCGCACTTATTCTGATTTGAATTGAACTGAATTGGATTGATGTCATTCATGTAACTTTGCACTACGTGACTTATTAAGAAAATTAAAAAAATATGTTTGATTTTACACATTTTCTTAACTAACTAATAAATTCTTGAGACTTTGACTTGTAGAATTTGACTTTCATTCAGTTTCATCCCAGTAAAGTAGACAATATGATTTCTATGGTGATCCAAACTCAGATAATAAGATAATAAAATAATAAGATAATAAGATACATAAATACAAATATGAAAAGCATACATTTTAATGGCAATTTAGCGGAGAGAAATGTTCATGAAAATTCCTTTTGTATAACTAATATAGACTAGTGCATGAATATTATGTATACATATTAAATTTAAGGTAAAACATATTTATATAATAAATATTAATATTGTTCACTTATACTAGGTAAATATAAATTTATACATAAATTGTCACATATCCAAAAGGTGATTGAGGTCATCTTTATCAGTAGGTAACGTAAATACGTCGGTGGTGACATTTAAACCTCAGATCGCTCGAGATCCCGTTAGCAGTACATTTGTACAATTGTTGTATAATTTTTAGTACATGTATTTTCTTTCGTAATAAATTATAATTTCAGTCTTTGTATAATGTTAGCGATTAAATTAACTATTTGTTTATTAATTCTATATAACTGTGGACTCGTTTATGGCATGAGTAAGTACTGATATTTCTTACTTAATATTATATAATACTCAAAAGATTGATTTATATATAAAAACATAGATACACATTTCCTAACAAATATCACTTTGAAAAGTGGCGTCGACATTAAATCAAACCAAAGAATAAAATTCAAGGATCGAAAATATTCTAATTGTCTAAACACAAATTCGATCTTACGCACACCAACCACATTAAGTACTTTTCTAAACGAAACAACGTGCGTTTTAATTATGTCATTCGAAAAGTAATGAAACAAAAAAGATTTAATAAAAGCGCAATTCAATTTCGAATGGTGAACTTTTTGAGGAAACATTTGAGACGCTACCTGTGTATCTTGAGTTTTTGTATATCAATGACTTTAAAGCTATATTAAATTCTATAAATTATTTCAACTTGATATTATAATATATCAATACACATCGTTTATAAAAGTCGATGTATAATATTTTAACTGTAATTAGAGTTCATACGTTGTCATACTTACCTATGAAATATTCATATCTTAAAGCATTGTCGGCTTGCACCGACTTCAAAAATATCTGATTAGGTATGTATAGTAAATGATAACTACCAATCTTTGTATTTTAGTGTTTTTTTGAGTCGGATTTTATTTATTTTTTAAATTTTTAGTTTTCCATTTTAAGTGTAGACATAGTAGTAGCAAAGTAAGAAGAAAATATTTTATTTAATAAAATATTCGCTTAAGCCGTTTAAGCTAATTTAATGCCAATTTTTATATGAGGACTGACAAACTAAAATTCATTTCTATTAGTAACACTAAAATCAGGCTCTAAAAACCAATTTTCACGTATTAGGTTTGTCAAATCAAACAAAATAAGTACAAAGTCAATGTATCTACTATTATCCGTTAAAGAGTTCCTTCCAACTATCCACCTTGTGGCCTTCCTATGAGATCAGCAGTTATTCGGTATCGTCGTGCTGATATGATGGTAAGGCCAGAAGGTGGAACTTGATTAAATTTATATAATATGAAATAAATTTTATATTAAATAGAATCATGCGACGATTGTATGGAGAGGCGCCTGTGTCGGGATGTTATGAATTGGCCTCCAGAAGACGTAAAAGAGAAGTTGTTAAAGTCATTATGTGGAATAAAAGAAACTGATGACGGCAAAAGATCGATTATGGTAAGGATCTCACCTAAAAATATAAACTTAAGCCAGTGATTTTCTTTCGGAATGCCAGTTTTACGTGTATAACTTATTTTCTACTGATACATAACATATTAATATCCTGCCAACCGATTTTCTATTAGAGCAGCCATAATCATCCTATCCATTGTTGTATCCTCCATAAAATAGCTAACGGTGATTTTAACACCTCGAGGACCGCATACACGCCGGCGTGTACGATAACAATTGAGTTCTCGGAAATTCGCACGGATTTGTTAGAAATCATCCTGGAGAAACTACCAGCAAATTATTAGAAAAACTGGTATTCAAAATTCCTAACCACTCGATTCGTCAGCCACATCTTTTCAATATACCTTCAGCAACTAACAATGTATTCCAAAACAACCCTTTACACAGAATATGTAAAACATACAATAGTATAAATAATAAATACGACATTTTTTATAATATTTTTTTTTATCATTCAAGAAACAAATAAAAAAAAATTATAGTTCCTAAATTAATATTTTCTTTATCTTTAACATTTTCGATAATAAGGACTTGCTTTCTCTCTGTTTCTTCTCATTTTTTTTTCTTTTATTGTTTTTATTAAAATGAAATATAATTATTCATTGTTTTCTTTTGTTTAAAATATTTTTATTTAATTTTAAATGCACATAAATATTCACTTTTTGGTTAAGTTTGTTTATATATGTATGTATTATATATTATATATGTGTATTTGAATATTGTGTACAGATATAATTGGAGAACAATTTTAAAATGATAATTTAACTTTTAATACGTAGTTGTATTTAGTTTTCTGTTTCTGTACCTAAATAAATAAAATAAGTAAAATATCTCTACAGGTATTCTATATATGCATGTGTTGGATATAATACGTAAAATTCTCTTTTTCTAAAATTTCGTAGATGTAAATAACGAAAGGGGAAAAAGCTCCGGGCTATTACATATGTACACATAATAAATATCATAACTTTGTCAATACTTGTAAATAATTAACTTTTTTTTCAAATATACCTGTTTTTTTATAAACTAATCTATTCACTAATTATTTTACCCTTTTTAATTTATACAGATTTGCTGTTCCGATTTTGCGGTGAATCTACTTTCGCGGCAAGATGAAAGAGTGAAAACTGAAAATGATATTGATAATCACTACAATATAGGCCTACTTCCGGAAAATTGTGGCAAGCAATTTGACGACCGCATATATGGAGGAGATTTTGCAGGCATATATGAATTCCCTTGGATGGCACTTATCTCTCATGTTGAAATAGACTCCAATGGTATTGAAAATATATAACTATAAATGTTATTATGGAAGTTATATATATATATATATATATATATATATATATATATATATATATATATATTTGATGTCAATTAATAAATCCACTCTTATGTTATCCTACAGGAAAAGTGAAACGACAATTTAACTGCGGGGGAACAATAATCAGCTCTAGATATATTTTGACTGCCGCACACTGTGTCTACGAGAAGAATATCGCGGTTATACGTGTCGGTGAATTTAACATCCGTACACGTACAGATTGTCAAGGAGAATGGCCAAATTATGTTTGCGAAGACCATCTACAAGTATGGATCTTCTGCTAAAATTAATATTAATTTTATTTTGAACTAACATTACTTTTTAAAGATATAATTTCTAAGCATCACCCTTATTAAGAATATATTTCTTATTTTCTAACTGGCAGCTCATCCTCGCTTCGCTCGGGTTCGCCTCTAGAAAAATTAAAACTTCTAATAGTACATTTGTACGGGATAAAAAATAGCCTATGTGTTGTCTAATGTATGAGCTATATTATTGTAAAGTTTCGTTCAGTAGTTTTTGCGTGAAAAACACATCTAGACATCCAGGCATCCATACATCTTCACAAACTTTCACATTTATAATATTATTAGGATTTACTTATTAGGTAACATGATCTGTTGATAAATTCAGGACCAAAAAATTTTAATAATGTAATAATGTTGAACTATTGTCCATTCCAACATTTTACGATTGACTAACAAATATGTGAATATTTTTTTTAATTTATATCTAGAATCTCCGTGTGGAAAATGCAAAAGTTCATGAGGCGTACAGCACAAGCCCGAGAATCATAAATGATATTGCAATACTCCGAGTTAACAAAGAAATCGACTTTTCATTTCGTGAGTATTCTACAATTTAGTTATAATCTATAATTTAATATCTATTGTAATACTGTTTTCATCTACCACCATGGTAGAATATTATTACCAATGTTGCATATAAAAATATAGTAAAATATTTTTATACATTATTTTATTTAACAGTAACTTGCTTCTATTATTACAGTCCCTATCTAGTGTGATAACTGTTAAATTATACATATAATAACGTAACTGAAGCTCTTAAGAGGCTATTTTTCTTTGTTATACATATACACCGAACACATATTTTTATTTATTAGAAGACTTAAGATTCGCCTTGGCACTTTAAAAACTAAACCCAAGTAACTGCACCTACAAGCCTTCTAAGAATGTTAGCAATAACTTACGGAGTATTCTAATGTTTTAAAATATAAATAATACCATCTAAATTCATTTTTCTAAACATTTTCATTTCAACAATGAAATCATAAGCATAAATAAGATAAACCTATTTTATAAAAATCCACTAATCACTTCTGAAGTTTTAAGGAGATGGCAGAAAAATCCTGTATTGTTTGTTTCAGAAAATGTCAAGCCTATTTGTCTACCGGTGTGGAAGGAACTCCGTAACATTAGTCTCAGCGGGAAGCAAGCTACAGTCGCTGGGTGGGGTATAACAGAAACCGGAAAACGGTCCAATATTCTTCGAAAAGTAACTGTACCGATTATGGTCGAAGCCAATTGTGCTGAATTCTTAGGAAGGTAAACCTAATATTTTTTGTGTGTTGTAATTTTATAAGCCCAATTACGATATAATGCATATGTCAAACTATTACATTAACTGTATTTCCAGATACTCTGACCCACAAGAACACACTTTTAAGAATTTTTGTGCCGGTGAAATCGGGAAAGATTCCTGTAACGGCGACTCTGGAGGTCCCCTTATGATGTTTGAAGACTTTAAAGACAACTATCGCATGATTCAATACGGCATCGTGTCCCACGGCCCGATACAGTGCGGCTCTCTATCGCCGGGAGTGTATACGGATGTTACTAAATACATGAAATGGATTTTAGATAATATGAAAGAATAGTGTAAAAAATCCAATTTTGTAATTTAGCAAATTATGCAATAAAGTATTAAAAATAATACGTTTTACGTTATACTTATTAAACCCCAAGAAATATACAAAAGCTTTTCTCTATTCTTCCTCCATTTTAGTTTAAACTATTTACTGTATACGGATCGAAGCTAAATACTTAAGCCAAGCTAAAGCTAAAACGCTCATCAATTGGAATAGATCAATAATATTACAAACAACGATTTTATATTAAGACTTTTTATATAACTTAATTTGCACATTTTTCTTAATAACTTAAGTGTTTATTGCACTCTCTGATCTAAACCTTATCTGTATTTTATAGTGTGTGTAAAATCGTACATTAAAGTAACTACAGAAGTGCGATCTATCGATTTCTTCGGACCGGATTCTTACCGGTGGTAGGACTCTGTCAAGCCTGAGGAGTCCGACTGGATGGGTACCACCCCCTTATCTATTTCTGCCGCCAAGCAACAATGATTGCATTGTTGTGTTCCGGTTTGAAGGATAAGGTAGCCAGTGCAATTACAGGCAAGAGGCATATCATCTTAGTCCTCACAGTGACAACGCACCTGTGGTTCTGCATTTTTGTTACATATAATCTAAGTGCATGAACCGCAGGTATTATGGGCGACAGGTACTTTCCATCAGGTGGTCTGTCTGCTCGTTTGTCACTGAATCGCATAAAAAAAAAACCTTGTGTACACCTTGAGCCTTGGGGTACACCAGGGTATTAGCATAATCTTTCTTTCGATCATTGAATCGCATCTCAGGAAAACCGCTAAAAATAGCAATACATACATCATACAAGGGATTCGATTGCCCACTAACTATACCAAAAAACATAATGCTTGGAATGCATGGCTCAAGTTCTTGATTTAGTTCTAGCGCATTTACAATACCTATTCTGTGTGCCAGTGAAATAAATAGATATAGACATTATTTTATAAATAGATTAATAATTTATTATCATAATTTGATTCTCTTTGCTGACAAAATAGTGTGAATGGTATCTATATCACTACCAAGTGGGTATCTATACAAAATTTTTGATGCAACATTTTCTTTATCTTATATTTTTAATTAAAGCTCTAGCATAGTGGCGCTCGCTTGGGAAATCGAGCGGGTCCAAATCCCGGGTCTCGCATCCCTAACATTCTACTGAATGCGAATCATTTCCAACATAATTATTCCACTTGTCACGATGAAGGAAAACATCATGAGGAAACCCGCATTTCTTAGAAAACCTAGTAAGTTTACCGACAATTTACATCTAAAAATTATTGGCACATGAAAATATCAGAGGTGCGAGACCCAAGGTGGGTTTCCAAAGCTGTGTGTGTCACCATTGGGATATTAGCTAGTATAATATAATAGGTATTAATAGCTTATTTAACTTTTTTTCGTTATAATATAATCCGTGAGATATTTTCATTTATTAACATTTATTTACTTATCACTCAGTATACAAATTTTCATTTGTATAGGTACTATTTTATAACATTAAATATTATTTTTAACAGACTTCCAAAAAAAAAAAGTTATCAATTCAACACGTATGTATGTAATACTAGCGGCTCACCCTCGCTTCGCTCGGGTTCGCCTCTAGACACACAAAAACAAATCTATCCCACGGGAGCCGTACATTTTTCCGGGATAAAAAGTAGTCTATTATTTATTCTGATGTATGAACTATATTACTGTAAAGTTTCATTTTACTGTAAAGTAGTTTTGTGAACTAAGCTGTATAAGTTACTACAGTTTTTTAACTATCCCACGGGAACTCTTTAATTTTTCAGGATGAAGATAAGATGTTGCCCGGGGATAAAAGGTACCACAATGCAAAATTTGGATTTGGATTTAAATCTGGATTTGTTCTATTTCTCTTCTTACATCCCCCTGACACGGTTTTTAGCATTTTATTTCTATGTACAGACATTCGACCTCTATAGTTTGGTTATGCCCTTTTGAACGAAAGTCACAGTTACGCTCATTTTCTTTATATCTCAAGGTCAAAGAGGAATTCGACAGTGAAACTCGTACGAATCGCTTTTCTACATCAAGCCCTTATTGACACATAAGTTTCGAAATAGGTTGCCATTAGGGAGCTGGTTCGCTGTACTTATCCGACTAAGCCCTTTTATCTAAATCGGTCCAGTAGTTTCGGAGCTTATTCGTTACAAACAAATAAACAAACAAAAAAGATCTTACCTTTTTATAATATTATAGCGGCTCACCCTCGCTACGCTCGGGTTCGCCTCTAAACAAACAGAAACAGATTTATCCCACGCACCTTACCACAGTACCCGCACTACGCACTTTTACCGTTCTACGCACTTTACCCAAACTATGCACGTTACCCGCCCTACGCACTTTAACCGCCCTACGCACTATGACCGCCCTACACCCTTTGACCTCGCTACACACTTTGACTGCCCCACGCACTTGACACCCCCACCCTCTCCTGTTCCCCCCTTACGCACTTTAACCGCCTTACCAACGTAGCCCACCCTAAGCACTAAAAACGCCCTACACGCATTACCCGCCCTACGCGCATTACCCGCCCTATGCCCTTTACCCAGTCTATGCTCTTTTATCGCCTTACGCACTTTTCCCGATCTATGCACTGTACCCGCCCTATGCACGTTACCCGCAATACACACATTACCTACCCTAGCACATTACCCGCCCTACGCACATTACCCGCCCTACGCACATTACCCGCACTACGCACATCCCCAGGAGTATATATAATCTCACCGGCTCACCCTCGCTTCGCTTGAGTTCGCCTCTAGATAAACAAAAACAAATCTATCCCACGGGAACCGTACATTTTTCCATAATAAAAAGTAGCCTGTTTGTTATTCTGATGTATGAACTATATTATTGTAAAGTTTCATTAAAATCCAATGAGTAGTGATTGTGTACTAAGCTGTATAAGTTACTACAGATTTTTAACTATCCCACGGGAACTCTTTGATTTTTCGGGATGAAAAGTATCTTAAATGTTGACCGGGGGTATAAGGTACTACCATGCAACATTTCATTTAAATTAGTCCAGCAGCTTCGGAGATTAGCCCGTACAAACAGACAAACAGACAGAGAAACAAAAAAATTGAAAAAAATCAGGATATGTTCTAGTTTTATTAGCTTACATGTACTTTAACTTAGAGAATAGTAAAGATTTCATCAAAATCGATTTAGTAGTTTTTGTGATATGAACTAAAACGTGTAACTAACACTGAAATAGTTTTTGTAATTATTACCTATTACAAAAACTATTTCACTTTTACTTACAACTAAAAATTACGAAATGAATGAGTTATTTAAAAAAGAATTAAACCTACTTCGAAAAAATACTAAAAAGTGAAAAATAACTGAACAGGAGGTTTATTTTCATGTACGGATATATTTTCGAAGTCGGTGCCAGACGATACCAAGCAAAACAATCCTATTTCGATACGTATTAAATATTAATACATCACAAATTTATGTGTAATATTTTAACTATAATTAGAGTTCATGCCTTGTCTTATTTACCTATTGGATATTCATATCTTAAAGTATTGTCGACTGGCACCGACTACGAAAACATCTGATTAGGTATCGATAGTAATTTTAAAAGTCAGTTTAATTTTTTTAAATTACTTTTTTATTAAAAAAATATTGTTTGGCTTTATTTAGGCAACATCTAATGACGAATATCTTAATAACACATAAATCAATACTTTTGGAGTTATTTTAATGAATAAAATAGTAGCGCTATTGATTTTTTTTTTCAAAATAAGCTGTTTTTAATAGTTTTTGACATATTTAGTAAGTTACCTTGTTAAAATGTTTACAGTATCATTGTGGTTTAAGTCTAACCAGTTTTTGTATTTTTTCTCAGAAATGAGATATTTTCCCGCGGTAAAAAGTATCCTATATGTTGACCCGGATAACCAGCTATCCCTATACCAAATTTCATCAAAATCCCTGCAGTGGTTTTTCTGTGATGCGGTAACAGACAGACTGGCAGACACAGACAAAAATACTAAAAACTATAGATTCGGCCTCTGTATCGATAATAATGTCTATTTCAATAAGATTTTCCAAAAAATATTCATGTACAGATTCGGCTTAGTTACGATTTTATTCATCATCATAGGCCTAGCTCCATCTACAAAAGATGATTTAATGTAGCGTCCGGTAGTTTGCATTTCCGCTCATGGCTGAACAAGCCGATACGGGAGTTGCAGTTGCGGTTGCAATCGTTGCAGACGTATTGGTTTTGCTGTGATGAGGGTTGATGGAACTGGTTGGTCTCACGCTGGTATCTGCAGGCGCGTTTACGGGCTAACTCATTGAGCCAGGCGCGATCGTGCAACTTTACGCCGTCCCCACATAATTTCTTCCAACGGGCACGGTCTTCTGCAACGATTTTATTATATGTATAGATAGATATAATAAAACAGTAACTTAGTGAAATCTGAACTTGAAATATCTTTTTAAAAACAATGACCGTAACGTATTGTGTTCAGAATATAGACTTCAAGCCAATAGTTATTAAAAAAATTGTCTGTACGTCTGTTTTTCTGTATGAAATGAAGCGAGGGTAAGGCACTAGTAATTAATATAGATCCAATCATCCAAAGCAACAAATATCCAAAGATACAAATAATTGCTCTTCTTCTTAAATTACTAGCCACACAAGTCCGGTCATCCATTAGATTTTGTACCTTGACCGTAAAAAATCCTCGTGTGTGTCTCGTAGACATATCCAGTGATTCATAATTCATTAAACAAAACCGTGATAATTCAGCCAATATTTGTCACTTTTTTTATTACATAAGCCTCGTCATCGTACTCATTTAATCCGATATAATCACTACATGTAAACTCACCTACGTTTATGTTATTGTTATCCTATAGAAAAAGTTATATTGGATTGCGGAGGATCCGTAATCAGCTCTAGATATATTTTGACTGCTGCCCACTGTGTCAAAGATAAGAGAATCACGGGTGTACGTGTTGGTGATTTTAACATCCAAAAAGAGGTATATTGTCAAGGAGAATATCCGTATTACGTATGCCAATTAAAACCGCAGGTATGAAGTTCTCTTTACCTAAAATTTATATAAAGGCTACTTATAATTGCATAAAATAATATAATGTTTTAGGGAACTAATTTTCAAATGCGACTTTTCTCGTGTGATTTCTTGCATTTTGTTTATTGATAAAATCATATTACAGTTTAAACAGGATCTTGTCAACCACATTATTTACTAACTAGCATTTAGTCACAATTTTTTAATATATTTTATTTAATTCATAGGAATTGCGAGTTGAGAAAACAATAGTTCATAAGGAATACTGCAAGAACCCTAACATGATAAATGATATCGCATTACTTCGAGTTAAAGAATCGATAGATTTTTCCTTAGGTGAGTATATTTTTATGTATCTTTAACTAGCACACCTGGTAGGCAGACCTTGTATAGCCACAGTTCTCGCTGCCAAGATATTTATTTATTGACCTGGGTAGCGCATGTTAGTGAGGTCAGCAAATGAATGCATCACACTTTCCACTCTCTCAAGCGTCTCCAATTTTTTTCTCCCTTTTACAATTTTTGGTATTTAGAATTTGAATTATAACACTATAAGATATATATATATTAGTTAACTTATGGTAGTGAGACTACCATAAGTTAACTATGGTCTCTTTTAGAAATCCCGGGGGAGAGCTGACTCCTACCGGGCGCATCCCCAGGTGGCGGATAGGGGAACGCCACCCGCTGCCCCGACGGCGGGTGGTACCGGAGAAATTCGGCGCGGACCAACAGCATGGGGGTGCCTCTGGCCGTGGGCCGTCGAACGCGGTTGAGGCACCTCCCAGGTGAGGCCGCTCTCCGTTGAGGCTTCGGCTTTCGGAGTTGCGGCCACCGGGGGCGGGGCCGCTTTTGTGGTCCCGCAACCGGAGGGTTTGGGGCCTCTCTCTCCTCGTGGCTGCATCTGACGGCGTTGCGGCCACTGGTTGTGGGGTTGCTTTGGCGATCCCGCGATCGGATGAGAGGGAGGCGGACGCGGTGGGGCTGCAGGGAAAGAGGTGTGTCGGTGTTTCGTTGCTGCTCTCCCTGTCCTCTGCAGCCGAGGTAGTGTTGCCCACTTCGGTGGGCGGTGAGGTTTAGTGGGGCTGCTCCGGGTACTTCTCTGTTTTGCAGAGTGGACTTTGGAGCAGCCTCACTGGTTTGGTGGCTGTCAGGCCTGCCGCTAGGGCGACGCGGAAGTTATGCGCAAGCGTTCCCGCGGCCTTCCACTATGGCGGAGGGGAGGGGAAAGTTGGGGTTTAGTGGGTAGTACCGGCTCTTCTAGCCGGTGAGCCCCACATAACCACCTGGGGGACAGGTGGTATGCGTAAATGCATTCCCCAACTATAAAAAAAAATGGTCTCTTTTAGAAATAAGACCACCTTTGCAAACTTTTATTGTACTTTAATAACTTTATTTCTTTTAAGTGCAACTGAAATACTAAAACGTATTCAGAAACGATTTCTGTGGCATCTGGCTTTCAGTGCCGTTGCAACCAAAAAATTTCCTTCTTACAAAGAAAGATTGGCCTTTTTCAAAATGACCGCTTTGAATGAACGTCGGGAGCTTCTAGATCTTTTGTTTACTCATAAACTACTGAACGGCTTTATTGACTGTCCTAAATTGCTAAATAAATTTAGCCTAAGAGTTCCAGTGAGAATTCCACGTAAGCCTATTGCTACACTTTGTCCTCCACTTCGTCGAACAATCCTAGGTGCCAATTCCCCAGTCCCCCCCCCCCCCCCTCCCCGGTTATGTAAAATTCTAAATTATTATAGCATGGATGTCGATATATTTGCTGATTTCATAACCGAATTCCGCAACACCATTTGCAACAACACATATATAATGTTATAATTAAATAAATGTATCTGTGTACCTTTAACTGTTTACTTCTAAAATATATTTTGTATAATATTTTAAAAACTATATTTCTGTGCATGCTGTGTGTATTATTGTAAGTGATTGTAAATAAACCTAAAAAAAAATTAGTAAAGTATCTATGGTATATATTGCTACAAGAGGAAAAAAATAGATGTCACATTATATCTTCCATACAATAACAATAATAATAGCGTACTTTAAATAGGAAATGAAAATTTTTGTAAGAATTTGTCATGTTTGAAATTGAAATGAGCGCAATTAGCGCTCATTTCTTGTTAAAAATAATATTTTTACTTTATAACAAATATAAATGATCAATTCAAGAATACTAATGAGAATATTTCTTTTTTTTAAGATAATGTTAAACCGATTTGTTTGCCGGTGTGGAAAGACATCCGTACCATAAACCTCAGTGGAAAGGCTTCTATAGTCGCGGGTTGGGGTCTTATGGAAGGCGGAAAACGGTCAGCTATACTTCGAAAAGTAAATATACCGATAATGCCAGAAATTGAATGTGCTATTTACTTTGGAAGGTGAGGTTGATTAGATTTTTCTTTCTCTTTGTAATCTTGTATGAAAAACAACTGGCAAATATAATGTCTATACTAAACAAAAAAAATGTATTAACTATATTTTCAGAAACTCTAACCTAAAACAAAGTTCACATAAGACTTTTTGCGCTGGTGAAACAGGTAAAGATTCCTGTAACGGCGATTCTGGAGGTCCCCTTATGATATTTGATAAATATAAAAACAACTACCGCATGATTCAATATGGCATTGTGTCTTACGGCTCTCAGATGTGCGGCTATGAGGCGCTGGGAGTGTATACTGATGTTTCCAAATATATGAAATGGATTTTAGACAATATTGAAGAATAGAAAAAAAATATTAATAGTACTTAATATACAAAACTTTGAAAAACTTTTTTTACAAAATTAGTACAATTATGCAGAAAATTGTTTAATAAAGTTGTAAATAAAAAAATGCTACCTTTTTAATTTCATCCCATCAAATAATGATAATATTCTCCTAGGCACTCTCCTAAGGCAGGAGATATTGTCATACATTCATGTTTACCCACTTAGTTTGCATGAATAGATAATAAATGTCGTTGATCCGTAAGCTGTCGGATCATTTTATTTAAATATGTGAATACTAAAATAATATGTTAGGTGAAATAAATAAAAAAATAAATTTTAATTACTTTTATCTATACAGATAAATAAAATTGGAGTGTCTGTTTGTAATATTAAAATAACCGCTTTTTACTAAGTGCATATGGATGTATACATGGTATATATACCAGAACAACATTTTTTATAATTTTTTTCTGTCTGTCTGTCTGTCTGTCTGTCTGTCTGTTTGTTCCAGCTAATCTCCGAAACGGCTGGACCGATTTTGACGAGACTTTCACTGGCAGATAGCTCATGTTATAGGGAGTAATTTAGGCTACTTTTATTTTAGAAAAAGAATCAGGGTTCTGCGAAAAAAAATTAAAACCCATGAAATTGTGAACAAAATCCGCGTACAGCGTACGCACCCGAGCAAAACGAGGGTAAATCGTTATATAATTTAAACTAAATGAATATCTTAGGAGTAGCAAGCTACTATTTATGTATACCTAAACATAGCTTTTTTTTATGACATTCAGTGACAAACGAGCAGACAGATCACCTGATGGAAAGCAGCACCTGTCGCCCATAACACCTACGGTTCATGCACTTAGGTTTTAAGTAACAAAAATGCAGAACCACAGGTGCGTTGTCACTGTGAGGACTAAGATGATATGCCTCTCGCCTGTAATTGCGCTGGCTACCTTATCCTTCAAACCGGAACACAACAATGCAATCATTGTTGCTTAGCGGCAGAAATAAATAAGGGGGTGGTACCCATCCAGTCGGACTCCTCAGGCTTGACAGAGTCCTACCACCGGTAACCGTGAAAACGTACCTAGGGTCGAACGCGAGCGAAGCAAGCGTGAGTCGTAATAGAATATATAAGAATATATTCTGGTGTCTTAATAACTATACAAGTACAAGTACCCGATTCTCCTTTTATTAAGTAACTTCAATAAATGTGTGTTTGTTATACTATGATGTTTGTTGCTAATCACTACATCTATACGAGCGAAGCAAGCGTGAGTCGTAATAGAATATATAAGAATATATTCTGGTGTCTTAATAACTATACAAGTACAAGTACCCGATTCTCCTTTTATTAAGTAACTTCAATAAATGTGTGTTTGTTATACTATGATGTTTGTTGCTAATCACTACATCTATACTATAATAAAACTGTAGAGGTCGAATGTCTACACATAGAAAAAAAATGCTAAAAACCGAGTCAGGGGGATGTAAGAAGTGCAATAGAACAAATCCAGATTTTTTTTCAATTTTTTTGTTTCTCTGTCTGTCTATTTGTCTGTTTGTCTGTTTGTACGGGCTAATCTCCGAAGTTGCTGAACCGATTTGAATAAAATTTTGCATGGTGGTACCTTATATTCCCGGTCAACATTTAGGATACTTTTTATCCCGGAAAATTAAAGAGTTCCCGTGGGATAGCTAAAAAACTATAGTAACTAATATGGCTTACTATTCAAACATTACTGATTGGATTTTAATGAAACTTTACAGTAATATAGTTTATATATCAAGATTTAGATGAAAGGGTTTAGCCGGATAGCAATAGCGAACCAGCTCCCTAATGGCAACCTATATCGAAACTTATGTGTCAATAAGGGCTTGATGTAGAAAAGCGATTCATACGAATTTCACTGCCGTATTCCGCTTTGACCTTGAGATATGAAGAAAATGAGCGTAACTATAGCTTTCGTTCAAAAGGGCATAACCAAACTGTAAAGGTCGAATGTCTGTACATAGAAATAAAATGCTAAAAACCGAGTCAAGGGGATGTAAGAAGAGAAATAGCACAAATCCAGATTTTTTTTAATTGTTTTGTTTCTCTGTTTGTCTGTTTGTACTGGCTAATCTCCAAATCTGTTAGACCGATTTAAATGAAATTTTGCATGGATGTTGCTTATATCCCCGGGCAACATTTTAAATACTTTCATCCTAAAAAGTAAAGAGTTCCCGTGGGATTGCTAAAAAACTATAGTAATTTATACAACTTAGTTCACAAAAACTACTGATTGGATTTTAATAAAAGTACAGTAATATAGGTCATACATCAAAATAACCAATAGGCTACTTTTTATCCTAGAAAAATGTACGGTTCCCGTGGGATAGATTTGTTTTTGTTTATTTGGAGGTGAACCCGAGAGAAGCGAGGGTGAGCCGCTAGTTTATTATAAGTTAAAGCCCTGGCGATCAACTCATATAAAAGATAAGCGTTATCTGAAAAGCTCTACAAACCAATAATTTAATTGCTATTTTCAAAAAAAACTGTTCAATTACGCAAATTAGATTTACAAACGCATTATTTCGTTTTCTTTTTTTTATTATTAATAATGGGCATACTCTTGACCTTCATCTTAGCTCGAAGGCACAGATAAGATCTACAATGTAGCGAGTTTGCCCAAGAGAAGCCTGTTAACACGCACCTTAAAGAATTTCAGGTCGTACACTCTCGGAAAAGCAGACGCAGGCAAGGCATTCCACTTATTGGCTATACGCATTATAAAAGATGATGAAGCGATGATGATGATGAAGCGCTTAGTGTGAATGGTCGGAATGTCAACCAAGAAAGGATGGTGTCCTGCAGTACGTCTGGTGTTCCGATGGAAGAATGGTGATGGCGGTATGAGACCATGGAGCTTGTGGGCACACTCCCCGAAGTACAGCCTGTAGAAAACCGACAGACAAGCAACTTGACGACGGTGTGCTAAGCTGTGAAGCTTAGTTTTCACCAGCTTTTCGTCGCTGATTAGCTTTTTGGCTCTGCGTTCCACCGAGTCAAGTGCGGCAAGTTGGTATTTTGCAGAGCCATCCCAAAGGTGACTGCAATACTTCATGCATGATCGGACTTGAGTTTTGTATAAAGTGAGAAGCTGTCCAGACGTGAAGTATCGCTTTAACTTGTTAAGGATGCCCAGTTTTTTGGCCGCAGTCTGTGCCTTTGACTCGATGTTGTCGCCAAAGTTAAAATTTGCACTTAACTTTATGCCGAGAAGCTCCAGACTGTCGGAAACCTCTAAAGGTGTACCGCGAAAAGTAGGAGTCAAGCTGAACGGACTCCTTTTTGCGGAGAACAGACAGGCTTGCGTTTTGGCGGCGTTGAAATCTACCAGATTGTTGTCACCCTATTGTGAGACAAGACTTAAGGTCGCATTTGTACGCTCCATGGTCTCTCTCAGAGAACGTATTATTACCCCTCCGTCCTTTACACCGGATACATAGCTCTCTATGACTGTGCTGTCATCTGCATACGCAACAATATCTGGTGATAGTAGGTCATTGATGTGTAGCAGGAAAAGAGCCGCAGAGAGAACAGACCCCTGTGGAACTCCGCCATCAATTGTCATTATATCAGAGGAACAGCCGTCAAGGACGACTCTGATCGACCGTTCGGTTAGGAAGTCTGATAAAAAACACACAGATTAGATTGATTTAGATTTTTCTTAGGCTACTTTTAAATTCATAATATACATTTTTCGGACATTATTTTCTCTATTTTATTAATTTTACTTAATACGTAAACTTCAATAGTATCAATAGGGAAAGGCAGGGTAAGCGGGATCTTCAATACATACCATAATCAATTATTCTCATTTTATAAATTGATCAGTTAACATTTATTTTTTCTATTATTTATTTTTAGGTTTTGGTTTCTACCTATTTTATCTTTCCTCTCATTATTATCTGTATATATGAAAAAGTGGTAACAAAAACAATTCGTCTTCTTCGAAGTTGTCTTTTATTTTTTCAAATCGGTTTATACATGGTTAATATAGAAACTACTAAGCTTTAGAAATTTTTGAAACCATCTCATAAAGATTTCTGCAGTGATCCATCCAGAATCTAATCATGATCCTCATGAATTTGATAGAGTTCCATTGAGCAATGCGTACTTCATAAGTTTTCTACAATATATAAGCATAGCGGACATATGGGCCCTACAGCGTAGAAACAAATTTCACTCGTTATACCCTTTTCCCTTTTTAGCGTTTTCACAGTTTCAGCGATCACATTCGATTGTGACTTTGGCACCAATAAAACACCAGTTTCGTAAACTTCAAAACTTTCAAAACTTACTAGCTGATTTATAACTTCCACTACTATTAAAAACTTCTCGTAAACTCTGTAAGGTGATGTTAAAAGTAGTTTCTAGTCTTTGTATCATTAGGTTTACTACGGTCCCTTACCTAACCTGGCTACCCCGTCTTACCCCATCTTCCTCTACATGTGATGACATTCGCTCAACTAATTTTTCTTTGTTACTGATGAGAGTGCCTTATGGTTCAGTTATAACATGATTTGTATATTTTTGGTCTTTCAATTGCAAAATTATGATAAATGTAAAAAGTATAATTACAATTATTATCTATGTATTCTAAAAGTTAAATTAAACATGTTATTTAAAAAAAAAGGTTTGATTTGGCCACCAATTATAACGACGGTAACTATTTTTTTAGTTCTATTAAGTAAACTATGATCTGAATGATTCTCCCCTTCTTAAAAAATAAAAAAAATATCAGATAGTCGATATATGTTTGTTAATTTACATTATATTGTACAGTATACAGTTTGGCCGCTAAACCGTTAGTAATATGCTGGCGATAGCCGACACGTTAATACTCGTTGCCCCTCTAGGTCCATGCTCTAGGCTCCCTGTTTAATATATGGTTGACATGTTCCCTCGCCTCGAATATATCAGATATTCGAGAAGAATGAGAAAAAAATTGGTTGATGGCATTAGAGATCAGACTTTGTTGATAGCCCAACGTACATACACATATATGTATGTATGTATGAATGTATGTACGTAAGTTTAAGTAGTAAGGAAGAAACGTAGTTCTACTTCAACGCTAATCTAATGACTAATAAATAATTAAATACAACTCAACCTCATCCATAAAAGTTATAATCAATAAGCCTGTATAAATTTCTATTTGGTATTTTATATGACGTTATCTCAAAAGGCTCATTTGAAAATTCAAATCACCTTAACAGACCTAGTAGTCTCTAAACAAACTTCGAACTAAAATAGACTGAAAGTAGGAAAACTTGCTTGATTTAGAGACAATAACGACCACGAGTGCAAGTGTATCTTAAATATTTAAACGAGCAATTCTTGTACATTTTTATCGTTATATTTTTATTTATTTATTTCTTTATTTACTTATACCAGAGATCTCGAAAATTGGCTCTAACGATTTCGCTGAAATTTGGTATGTGGGTGCTTTCGGGGGCGAAAAATCGATCTAGATTAGTCTCATGTCTGGGAAAACGCGTGTTTTCGAGTTTTCATGCGGTTTTCTTTTGCATAATTGTACGCAAAATATGGTCGATAATTTCTTTCACTCCGACATAAGCATTGTGGTCAAGCGGCCAAGGCACAAGATTGCCAGGTGTCCGGGTTCGAATCCCGGTCGGATACAAAGTTTTTACTTCAGTTTTTTTTTTTTTGTATTTATTCAAGTTTTTAGTTTTTATTTATTTATTTTAAGACAAATTACAAATAAAATTGTACTTTTGACCAAAAACTCCAAGGGAAGCTCGTCCGCCCAGGTATTTAGAAATTAATCAAGTACGAAAATCGCGACATCTATACAACTCTCTCAGTAACACTTAGTCTCTTAATGTAAAATATGCCATCTTTCAAAGTGCCATGACAGGTAATAATATCTTACTCCGGTTTCGTAGATTATAATTACAAATTTTAAAGCTTTTTCCCGCTACCAGTATTAATTTTTAAGAATTAGAACTAAATACATCAAAAAGAATTGCAATAGCTACCTACCTACATCTGCTCATTCCTTACGTACTAGCAAGTCCTACTTATGTTCATTATGTAAACTGTAAAATAATTATGTTTAAAATAAAGTATTTTACTAAAGTGTATCAATTGTTTATTTAAATGACTGAATGATGATGAATATCGATACCTCGGGGCTCAAGGGGCGTAACCGCCATTTTGGCGAAATTGACTTTTAAATGCAGTCCTACTAATTTTTTTCTCCTCTATCGATCTGTGTATTTAAAGTCTTCCAATTCGCCAAAAAATGGCCTTTACGACCCCATTTTTTGTAGAAAATAAAACAGATATTTTTAGTTTTTGTGTCGTAACAGCAACCACTGTTAATGGTCATAAATGCGAGGGTAGTAAGGGACACCGTAGATGATACAAATGTTTTTACGCCCAACATTTTACATCGAAATATTTGTAGTTTTGGGTCGTAAGAGCAATCATTCATATTGATCAATAAATGTGAGGGTAGTAAACGACATTTTTATGATTTTATTTAGACTAATTTTATAATGAATAAGACGAGTTATTGAACAGTTTTTAGGTTAACTTTTTTTTCGAAAGTTTAAGTAGCTTTTCTGAAGCCATTTGGCATTGTGACTCTAAAATGAAAGTCGTTTTCATCCATCAGCTTTAGCTTTTGAAAAATAGCTTATGTGTATTTTTGTAAAAAACTCAAAGAAATCATTATAAAAATAAATTTAATTTGCGAAAGCCGCCAAAAATGATTTTTTCAATGAATTTAACGTTTCTTGTGGGTCTTGTTCAAAAGTTTAGCAGTAATCTGCCCTGCAGTAGCAGTAATGTGTATCGTTCCTGCATAGTTTGAAAGTGTTGATGGAATATTTCTTCTTGTTTATCACTTAAGTGGGCGTGATTTTCAGGAAATTGGTCTTGATAAGAGTGTAAATAATGAAATTCTACGGTCATGTTGCAACCAATATTTTTCAAGTATATTTTTGGGCAAAATTTTGATAGTTTGGTACTTTAGTATTTACAAAGAAAGTTTTTTTAATTACTGACACAAATGATTTAAATTTGTGGCTTAATAAATATTTCAGCTTTTAACTTTTCCGTATTTAGTTAAAGGAATTTCTTTGCAATAGACTCAAAATAATTTCCATTTGTAATGAGCACCTTAACAAATTGCTCATGTTGATGGTAAAAGGTGGTATAGACTAAATTAGGATAAATCTATTTACGGTTATTTTAATTAATACTATTTAGATTATCAAAGTCAAAATAACAGTCATGATGGTAGTTTATAGGTTCTCGCCAAACATAGGGGTTTTGAAATTCAGGGAACTTCTTTTTCTACTTGACCATTGTCCGAAACGCAACAGCACAATTTTAACAATGATTTTTGGGTATCCATAGCTTGTAAATTACACAATTGTTCTTTGAAATCCTACTATATAGTTATAAGCAGTTTTTTTCATTGATTTTCTATAATTTTTAAAGACATATTCTCCACAAATAAAGCAAACATACTGCGAATTATATAAAACACGTCTTCATTTATCACAATAATTTTATCCTTCTGATATCACAGACATAACAGTGTGCTAAATTCGTAAATGCATGCCGACCTTATGGTAAAGTATCAAGAAGCTGTGTATGAAAAATAAAAGCTGTTAGATAGAAACAGCTGGTAGATTTAAATTAACTGTAACTTAATATAAAGGAAAAGTAAAAAAAAAAACGGAAAAGTTTAGAAAGTACTATTTTGTAGCTATATGCAATTATTTATATAATTAGTTATCTGAGTTGAATTTAAGTATGCTAAGTTAATAAGTCCATATAAAATTGCAATTAAATATCAAATAGTGTTTAATCAATTGAAGTAAACAAAGTAATTATCTATAAACTGATAGAACTAGTAGGTAAATTGACGGTTACAATCATCACTCATCACACATCCATTGATTTTTGGGGTGTAAATGCGTTAAACACGCAGTTTTCCGGGGCGTATAGGAAAGCTTTTTTTGTTACTTTTAAATCTATTTGAAATATAATTTTACAGTTTTCTGCATCAAGAAAAAATTAAACTTTTTAGAATGGTTTATTTAGGCCAAAAATCATAAAAGTTATGTCGAAAATAACATTATTTTTTTTGTTTTTTGGCCAAAAATGATATTCTTATTCCTGTAAAATCAAGTTTTGGTGCTTACGCCCTTTGAGCCCCGAGGTATCGATATGATAGGAAAGGCCTATGTTTAGCAGTGAACGTTTTATAGCTGAAATGATAAATTCAATACCAATCGGAAACGTCCCCTAACGATTAGGATTAAAATTTTATTACATCAGTTTACGTTTTGCTCTTTAAGTTATATAGATTATCATCTAAAAATACGATATAACAAAAAAGAACTCCGAGCGAGGCTCGGTCGCCCAGGTAATTGCTGTTAAAAAGTGTAAGTCACCACACAAATATTCCCACCTTGCTCACCCTGTTCCTAGCACCTTACTGAAACTCATGGACGCTGCTGATAACGCTATTCAGATGGTTGCGTCCTAGCCTCACTCATTCTGATTTGAATTGAACTGAATTGGATTGATGTCATTCATACAATAAGAAAAGAACTTTGCACTACGTGACTTATTAAGAAAATTAAAAAAATATGTTTGATTTTACACATTTTCTTAACTAACTAATAAATTCTTGAGACTTTAACTTGTAGAATTTGACTTTCATTCAGTTTCATCCCAGTAAAGTAGACAATATGATTTCTATGGTGATCCAAACTCAGATAATAAGATATATAAATACAAATATGAAAAGTATTGCATACATTTTAATGGCAATTTAGCGGAGAGAAATGTTCATGAAAATTCCTTTTGTATAACTAATATAGACTAGTGCATGAATATTATGTATACATATTAAATTTAAGGTAAAACATATTTATATAATAAATATTAATATTGTTCACTTATACTAAGTAAATATAAATTTATACATAAATTGTCACATATCCAAAAGGTGATTGAGGTCATCTTTATCAGTAGGTAACGTAAATACGTCGGTGGTGACATTTAAACCTCAGATCGCTCGAGATCCCGTTAGCAGTACATTTGTACAATTGTTGTATAATTTTTAGTACATGTATTTTCTTTCGTAATAAATTATAATTTCAGTCTTTGTATAATGTTAGCGATTAAATTAACTATTTGTTTATTAATTCTATATAACTGTGGACTCGTTTATGGCATGAGTAAGTACTGATATTTCTTACTTAATATTATATAATACTCAAAAGATTGATTTATATATAAAAACATAGATACACATTTCCTAACAAATATCACTTTGAAAAGTGGCGTCGACGTTAAATCAAACCAAAGAATAAAATTCAAGAATCGAAAGTTCTAATTGTCTAAACACAAATTCGAACTTACGCACACCACATTAAGTACTTTTCTAAACGAAACAACGTGCGTTTTAATTATGTCATTCGAAAAGCAATGAAACAAAAGAGATTTGAAAAAAGCGCAATTCAATTTCGAATGGTGAACTTTTTGAGGAAACATTTGAGACGCTACCTGTGTATCTTGAGTTTTTGTATATCAATGACTTTAAAGCTATATTAAATTCTATAAATTATTTCAACTTGATATTATAATATATCAATACACATCGTTTATAAAAGTCGATGTATAATATTTTAACTGTAATTAGAGTTCATACGTTGTCATACTTACCTATGAAATATTCGTATCTTAAAGCATTGTCGGCTTGCACCGACTTCAATAATATCTGATTAGGTATGTATAGTAAATGATAACTATCAATCTTTGCGTTTTAGTGTTTTCTTGAGTCGGATTTTATTTATTTTTTTTAATTTTTAGTTTTCCATTTTAAGTGTAGACGTAGTAGTAGCAAAGTAAGAAGAAAATATTTTATTTAATAAAATATTCGCTTAAGTCGTTTAAGCTAATTTAATGCCAATTTTTATATGAGGACTGACAAACTAAAATTCATTTTTATTAGTAACACTAAAATCAGGCTCTAAAAACCAATTTTCACGTATTAGGTTTGTCAAATCAAACAAAATAAGCACAAAGTCAATGTATCTACTATTATCCGTTAAAGAGTTCCTTCCAACTATCCACCTTGTGGCCTTCCTATGAGATCAGCAGTTATTCGGTATCGTTGTGCTGATATGATGGTAAGGCCAGAAGGTGGAACTTGATTAAATTTATATAATATGAAATAAATTTTATATTAAATAGAATCATGCGACGATTGTATGGAGAGGCGCCTGTGTCGGGATGTTATGAATTGGCCTCCAGAGAACGTAAAAGAGAAGTTGTTAAAGTCATTATGTGGAATAAAAAAAACTGATAACGGCAAAAGATCGATTATGGTAAGGATCTCACCTAAAAATATAAACTTAAGCCAGTGATTTCGTTTCGGAATGCCAGTTTTACGTGTATAACTTATTTCCTACTGATACATAACATATTAATATCCTGCTAACCGATTTTCTATTAGAGCAGCCAATCTCTCTTAATTATCCTATGCATTGATGTATCCTCCATAAAATAGCTAACGGAGATTTTAACCCCACGAGGACCGCATATGCGCCGGCGTGTACGATAACAATTGAGTTCTCGGAAATTCGCACGGATTTCTTAGAAATCATCCTGGAGAAAGTACCAGCAAATTATTAGAAAAACTGGAATTTAAAATTCCTAACCACTCGATTCGTCAGCCACACCTTTTCAATATACCATCGGCAACGAATAGTGTATCCCAAAACATCTTTATCATTAACATTTTCGATAATAAGGACTTGCTTTCTTTCTGTCTCTTCTCATTTTTTTTATGTAATTATAATTTCTTTTCTTTTGTTTAAAATATTTTTATTTAATTTTAAATGCACATACATATTCACTTTTTGGTTAAATTTGTTTATATGTGTATGTATTATATAAAGAATGTTGTGTACAGATATAATTGGACAAATAATTTAGCTTTTAATACGTAGTTGTATTTTGTTTTCTGTTTCTGTACCTAAATAAATAAAATAATATAAGTAAGATATCTCTACAGGTATTCTATATGTGCATGTGTTGGATATAATACGTAAAATTCTCTTTTTCTAAAGTTTCGTAGATATAAATAACGAAAGGAGAAAAAGATCCGGGCTATTACATATGTACATATATTATAAATATCATAACTTTGTCAATACTTGTAAACAATTAGCTATTTTTTAAATATATCTGGTTTTCTTATAAACTAATCTATTCACTAATTATTTTAATTTATATAGATTTGCTGCTCCGATTTTGCGGTGAATCTATTTTCGCGGCAGCATGAAACAGTGGAAACTGAAAATGACATTGAGAATCACTCCAATATAGGTCTACTTCCGGAAAATTGTGGCAAGCAGTTTGAAGACCGCATAATTGGAGGAAATTTTACAGGCATATATGAATTCCCTTGGATGGCACTTATCTCTCATGTTGAAAACGACTCCAATGGTATTGAAAATATATAACTATAAATGTTATTATGGAAGTTTGGACATATATATTATTTTTAGTCAATAAATAAATCCACTCTTATGTTATTCTACAGGAAAAGCGAAACGACAATTTAAGTGCGGGGGAACAATAATCAGCTCTAGATATATTTTGACTGCCGCACACTGTGTCTACGAGAAGAATATCGCGGGTATACGTGTCGGTGAATTTAACATCCGTACACGTACAGATTGTCAAGGAGAATGGCCAAATTATGTTTGCGAAGACCATTTACAAGTATGGATCTTCTGCTAAAATTAATATTAATTTTATTTTGAAGTAACATTACTTTTTAAAGATACAATTTCTGAGCATCACCCTTATTAGGAATATTCTTCTTATTTTCTAACTGGCGGCTCATCCTCGCTTCGCTCGGGTTCGTCTCTAGAAAAATTAAAACAAATCTACTCCATAGGAATCTTTTATTTGTACGGGATAAAAAGTAGCCTATGTGTTATTCTGATGTATGAGCTATATTATTGTAAAGTTTCGTTCAGTAGTTTTTGCGTGAAAAACACATCTAGACATCGAGGCATCCATACATCTTCACAAACTTTCACATTTATAATATTATTATACATAGGTAACATGATCTGTTGATAAATACAGGACCAAAAAATTTAAATAATGTAATAATGTTGAACTATTGTCCATTCCAACATTTTACGATTGACTAACAAATATGTGAATATTTTTTTAATTTATATCTAGAATCTCCGTGTGGAAAATGCAAAAGTTCATGAGGCGTACAGCACAAGCCCGAGAGTCATAAATGATATTGCAATACTCCGAGTTAACAAAGAAATCGACTTTTCATTTAGTGAGTATCTACAATTTAGTTATAATCTATAATTTAATATCTATTGTAATACTGTTTTGATCTACCACCATGGTAGAATATTATTACCAATGTATTATTTTATTTAACAGCAACTTGCTTCTATTATTACAGTCCCTATATAGTGTGACAACTGTTAAATTATACATATAATTACGTAACTGAAGCTCTTACGAGCCTATTTTTCTCTGTTATACATATACACCGAACACATATTTTTGTTTATTAGAAGACTTAGTATTCGCCTTGGCACTTTAAAAACTAAGCCCAAGTAACTGCACCTACATACAAGCCATCGAAGAATGTTAGCAATAACTTACGGAGTATTCTAATGTTTTAAAATATAAATACCATCTAAATTCATTTTTCTAAACATTTTCATTTCAACAATGAAATCATAAGCATAAATAAGATAAACCTATTTTATAAAAATCCACTAATCAATTCTGAAGTTTTAAGGAAGATGACAGAAAAATCCTGTATTGTTTGTTTTAGAAAATGTCAAGCCGATTTGTCTACCGGTGTGGAAGGAACTCCGTAACATTAGTCTCAGCGGGAAGCAAGCTACAGTCGCTGGGTGGGGTATTACAGAAACCGGAAAACCGTCCAATATTCTTCGAAAAGTAACTGTACCGATTATGGTCGAAGCCAATTGTGCTGAATTCTTAGGAAGGTAAACCTAATATTTTTTTGTGTGTTGTAATTTTATAAGCCAAATTGCAATATAATGCATATGTCAAACTATTACATTAACTGTATTTCCAGATACTCTGACCCACAAGAACACACTTTTAAGAATTTTTGCGCTGGTGAAATCGGGAAAGATTCCTGTAACGGCGACTCTGGAGGTCCCCTTATGATGTTTGAAGACTTTAAAGACGACTATCGCATTATACAATACGGCATCGTGTCCTACGGCCCGATACAATGCGGCTCTGAATCGCCGGGAGTGTATGTGGATGTTACTAAATACATGAAATGGATTTTAGATAATATGAAAGAATAGTGTAAAAAATTTCAATTTTGTAATTTAGCAAATTATGCAATAAAGTATTAAAAATAATACGTTTTACGTACTACTTATTAAACCCCAAGAAATATACAAAAGCTTTTCTCTATTCTTCCTCCATTTTAGTTTAAACTATTTACTGTATACGGATCGAAGCTAAATACTTAAGCCAAGCTAAAGCTAAAACGCTCATCAATTGGAATAGATCAATAATATTACAAACAACGATTTTATATTAAGACTTTTTATATAACTTAATTTGCACATTTTTCTTAATAACTTAAGTGTTTATTGCACTCTCTGATCTAAACCTTATCTGTATTTTATAGTGTGTGTAAAATCGTACATTAAAGTTACTACAGAAGTGCGATTTATCGATTTCTTCGGACCTTGTATACACCTTGAGCCTTGGGGTACACCAGGGTATTAGCATAATCTTTCTTTCGATCATTGAGTCGCTTCTCAGAAAAACCGCTAAAAATAGCAATAGATACATCAAACAAGGGCTTCGATTGCCCTATAACTACACCAAAAAACATAATGCTTGGAATGCATGGCTCAAGTTCTTGATTTAGTTCTAACGCATTTACATTACCTGTTCTGTGTGCCTGTGAAATAAATAGAGATAGACATTATTTTATAAACAGATTATTAATTTATTACATTTTTGTAAATTATTTATTTAAGTATTTTTCACCGGTGGTAGGACTCAGTCAAGCCTGAGGAGTCCGACTGGATGGGTACCACCCCCTTATCTATTTCTGCCGCCAAGCAACAATGATTGCATTGTCGTGTTCCAGTACGAAGGATAAGGTAGCCAGCGCAATTACAGGCAAGAGGCATATCATCTTAGTCCTCACAGTGACAACGCACCTGTGGCTCTACATTTTTGTTACTTAAAACCTAATTGCATGAACCGTAGGTGTTATGGGCGACAGGTGCTGCTTTCCATCAGGTGGTCTGTCTGCTCGTTTGTCACTGAATTATGAAAAAAGTATTATCATAATTGACAAAATAGTGTGAGTGGTATCTATATCACTACCAAGTGGGTATCTATACAAAATTTTTGTTGCAACATTTTCTTTATCTTATATTTTTAATTAAAGCTCTAGCATAGTGGCGCTCGCCTGGTAAATCGAGCGGGTCCAAATCTCGGGTCTCGCATCCCTAACATTCTACTGATTGCGAATCATTTCCAACATAATTATTCCACTTGTCACGATGAAGGAAAACATCATGAGGAAACCTGCATTTCTGAAAGAACCTAGTCAGTTTACCTACAATTTACAATTTAAAAATGATTGGCACATGAAAATATCAGGGGTGCGAGACCCAAGGTGGGTTTCCCAAGCAAACGCATCACCATTGGGCTATATTAACTAATATAATATAATTATAGGTATTAGCTTATTTAACTTTTTTCGTTATAATATAATCCGTGAGATATTTTTATTTATTAACATTTATTTACTTATCACTCAGTATACAAATTTTCATTTGTATAGGTACTATTTTATAACATTAAATATTATTTTTAACAGACTTCCAAAAAAAGGAAGTTATCAATTCAACACGTATTTATGTAATACTAGCGGCTTACCCTCGCTTCGCTCGGGTTCACCTCTAGACAAACAAAAACAAATCTATCCCACGGGAGCCGTACATTTTTCCGGGATAAAAAGTAGCCTATTGTTTATTCTGATGTATGAACTATATTACTGTAAAGTTTCATTTTACTGTAAAGTAGTTTTGTGAACTAAGCTGTAGTGTAAGTTACTACAGTTTTTTAAATATCCCCCGGGAACTCTTTAATTTTTCAGGATGAAGATAAGATGTTGCCCGGAGATAAAAGGTACCACAATGCAAAATTTGGATTTGAATCTGGATTTGTTCTATTTCTCTTTTTACATCCCCCTGACTCGGTTTTTAGCATTTTATTTCTATGTACAGACATTCGACCTCTATAGTTTGGTTATGCCCTTTTGAACGAAAGTCACAGTTACGCTCATTTTCTTTATATCTCAAGGTCAAAGCGAAATACGACAGTGAAACTCGTATGAATCGCTTTTCTACATCAAGCCCTTATTGACACATAAGTTTCGATATAGGTTGCCATTAGGGAGCTGGTTCGCTGTACTTATCCGGCTAAGCCCTTTTATCTAAATCGGTCCAGTAGTTTCGGAGCTTTGGAGCTTTTCGGTACAAGCAAATAAACAAACAAAAAAGATCTTAGATTTTTATAATATTATAGCGGCTCACCCTCGCTACGCTCGGGTTCGCCTCTAAACAAACAGAAACAAATTTATCCCACGCACCTTACCGCAGTACCCGCACTACGCACTTTTACCGTTCTACGCACTTTACCCAAACTACGCACGTTACCCGCCTTACGCACTTTAACCGCCCTACACCCTTTGACCTCGCTACTCACTTTGACTGCACCACGCACTTTACCCCCCCCCCCCCCCTTTTCCCCTTACGCACTTTAACCGCCCTACCCACGTAGCCCACCCTAAGCACTAAACCCGCCCTTCACGCATTACCCGCCCTGCGCTCATTACCCGCCCTAGTTTCATCTAAATCGGTCCAGTAATTTCGGAACTTATTCGGTACAAACAAATAAACAAACAAAAAAGTCTTTCCGTTTTATAATATTATAGCGGCTCACCTTCGCTTCGCTTGAGTTTGCCTCTAGACAAACAAAAACAAATCTATATCAGTAGTTTTTGTGTACTAAGCTGTATAAATTACTACAGTTTTTAAACTATCCCACGGGAACTCTTTGATTTTTCAGGATGAAAAGTATCCTAAATGTTGACCGGAGATATAAGGTACCACCACGCAAAATTTCATTTAAATCAGTCCAGCAGCTTCGGAGATTAGCCCGTACAAACAGACAAACAGACAGAGAAACAAAAAATTTGAAAAAAATCAGGATACCTATGTTCTATTGCTCTTCTTACACCCCCCTGACTCGGTTTTTAGCATTTTTTTTCTATGTACAGACATTCGACTTCTACAGTTTTATTATATGTATAGATTATTGGAACTGCAAAATATTCACATGTTATGGTAATCTATTAGGGTAATCTATTCCAAACAAATATGCGAAATTTAATAGGTGTATGTATGTATGTTTGTCCACTCATTTCTCCAAACGTAGTAATCGGATCGTGGCCATTCTTTTTTTATTAGCTTACATTTACTTTAACTTAGAGAATAGTAAAGATTTTATCAAAACCGATTTAGTAGTTTTTGTGATATGAACTAAAACGTGTAACTTAAACTGAAATAGTTATTGTAATTATTACCTATTACAAAAACTATTTCACTTTTACTTAAAACTAAAAATTACGAAATGAATGAGTAATTTAAAATAAAATTAAACCTACTTCGAAAAAATACTAAAAAGTGAAAAATACTGAACGGGGGGTTTATTTTCATGTACGGATATATTTTCGAAGTCGGTGCCAGACGATGCCAAGCAAAACAATCCTATTTCGATACGTATTAAATATTAATATATCACAAATTTATGTGTAATATTTTAACTATAATTAGAGTTCATGCCTTGTCTTATATTATTTTATATCATAAATTCAATACCAATCGGAAACATCCCCTAACGATTAGGATTAAAATTTTATTATATCAGTTTACGTTTTGCTCTTTAAGTTATATAGATTATCATCTGAAAATACGATATAACAAAAAAGAACTCCGAGCGAAACTCGGTCGCCCAGGTACTTGCTGTTAAAAAGTGTAAGTCTTAAACATTCCCACCTTGCTTGCCCTGTTCCTAGCACCTTACTGAAACTCATGGACGCTGCTGATAACGCTATTCGGATGGTCGCGTCCTAGCCTCATTCATTCTGATTTGAATTGAACTGAATTGGATTGATGTCATTCATACAATAAGAAAAGAACTTTGCCGGTGGTAGGACTCTGTCAAGCCTGAGGAGTCCGACTGGATGGGTACCACCCCCTTATCTATTTCTGCCGCCAAGCAACAATGATTGCATTGTTGTGTTCCGGTATGAAGGATAAGGTAGCCAGCGCAATTACAGGCAAGAGGCATATCATCTTAGACCCCACAGTGACAACGCACCTGTGGTTCTGCATTTTTGTTACTTAAAACCTAAGTGCATGAACCGTAGGTGTTATGGGCGACAGGTACTGCTTTCCATCAGGTGGTTTGTCTGCTCGTTTGTCACTGAATCGCATAAAAAAAGTGACTTATTAAAAAAATTAAAAAAATATGTTTGATTTTACACATTTTCTTAACTAACTAATAAATAAATTCTTGAGACTTTGACTTGTAGAATTTGACTTTCATTCAGTTTCATCCCAGTAAAGTAGACAATATGATTTCTACGGTGATCCAAACTCAGATAATAAGATATATAAATACAAATATGAAAAGTATTGCATACATTTTAATGGCAATTTAGCGGAGAGAAATGTTCATGAAAATTCCTTTTGTATAACTAATATAGACTAGTGCATTAATATTATGTATACATATTAAATTTAAGGTAAAACATATTTATATAATAAATATTAATATTGTTCACTTATACTAGGTAAATATAAATTTATACATAAATTGTCACATATCCAAAAGGTGATTGAGGTCATCTTTATCAGTAGGTAACGTAAATACGTCGGTGGTGACATTTAAACCTCAGATCGCTCGAGATCCCGTTAGCAGTACATTTGTACAATTGTTGTATAATTTTCTGTACATGTATTTTCTTTCGTAATAAATTATAATTTCAGTCTTTGTATAATGTTAGCGATTAAATTTACTATTTGTTTATTAATTCTATATAACTGTGGACTCGTTTATGGCATGAGTAAGTACTGATATTTCTTACTTAATATTATATAATACTCAAAAGATTGATTTATATATAAAAACATAGATACACATTTCCTAACAAATATCACTTTGAAAAGTGGCGTCGACATTAAATCAAACCAAAGAATAAAATTCAAGGATCGAAAATTCTAATTGTCTAAACACAAATTCGAACTTACGCACACCACATTAAGTACTTTTCTAAACGAAACAACGTGCGTTTTAATTATGTCATTCGAAAAGTAATGAAACAAAAAAGATTTAAAAAAAGCGCAATTCAATTTCGAATGGTGAACTTTTTGAGGAAACATTTGAGACGCTACCTCTGTATCTTGAGTTTTTGTATATCAATGACTTTAAAGCTATATTAAATTCTATAAATTATTTCAACTTGATATTATAATATATCAATACACATCGTTTATAAAAGTCGATGTATAATATTTTAACTGTAATTAGAGTTCATACGTTGTCATACTTACCTATGAAATATTCATATCTTAAAGCATTGTCGGCTTGCACCGACTTCAAAAATATCTGATTAGGTATGTATAGTAAATGATAACTACCAATCTTTGTATTTTAGTGTTTTTTTGAGTCGGATTTTATTTATTTTTTAAATTTTTAGTTTTCCATTTTAAGTGTAGACATAGTAGTAGCAAAGTAAGAAGAAAATATTTTATTTAATAAAATATTCGCTTAAGCCGTTTAAGCTAATTTAATGCCAATTTTTATATGAGGACTGACAAACTAAAATTCATTTCTATTAGTAACACTAAAATCAGGCTCTAAAAACCAATTTTCACGTATTAGGTTTGTCAAATCAAACAAAATAAGTACAAAGTCAATGTATCTACTATTATCCGTTAAAGAGTTCCTTCCAACTATCCACCTTGTGGCCTTCCTATGAGATCAGCAGTTATTCGGTATCGTCGTGCTGATATGATGGTAAGGCCAGAAGGTGGAACTTGATTAAATTTATATAATATGAAATAAATTTTATATTAAATAGAATCATGCGACGATTGTATGGAGAGGCGCCTGTGTCGGGATGTTATGAATTGGCCTCCAGAAGACGTAAAAGAGAAGTTGTTAAAGTCATTATGTGGAATAAAAGAAACTGATGACGGCAAAAGATCGATTATGGTAAGGATCTCACCTAAAAATATAAACTTAAGCCAGTGATTTTCTTTCGGAATGCCAGTTTTACGTGTATAACTTATTTTCTACTGATACATAACATATTAATATCCTGCCAACCGATTTTCTATTAGAGCAGCCATAATCATCCTATCCATTGTTGTATCCTCCATAAAATAGCTAACGGTGATTTTAACACCTCGAGGACCGCATACACGCCGGCGTGTACGATAACAATTGAGTTCTCGGAAATTCGCACGGATTTGTTAGAAATCATCCTGGAGAAACTACCAGCAAATTATTAGAAAAACTGGAATTTAAAATTCCTAACCACTTGATTCGTCAGCCACATCTTTTTAATATACCTTCGGCATCGAATAGTGTATCCCAAAACAACCCTTTACACAGAATATGTAAAACATACAATAGTTTAAATAGTAAATACGACATTTTTAATAATATTTTTTTATCATTCAAGTAAATAAATTATAGTTTCTAAATTAATATTTTCTTTATCTTTAACATTTTCGATAATAAGGACTTGCTTTCTTTCTGTTTCTTCTCATTTTTTTTCTTTTGTTGTTTTTTTTTAAATGAAATGTAATTATTCTTTCTCTTCTTTTGTTTAAAATATTTTTATTTAATTTTAAATGCACATACATATTCACTTTTTGGTTAAGTTTGTTTATATATGTATGTATTATATATATTTGAATGTTGTGTCCAGATATAATTGGACAAATAATTTAGCTTTTAATACGTAGTTGTATTTTGTTTTCTGTTTCTGTACCTAAATAAATAAAATAAAATAAGTAAAATATGTCTACAGGTATTCTATATATGCATGTGATGGATATAATACGTAAAATTCTCTTTTTCTAAAGTTTCGTAGATGTAAATAACGAAAGGAGAAAAAGATCCGGGCTATTACATATGTACATATAATAAATATCATAACTTTGTCAATACTTGTAAACAATTAGCTATTTTTTAAATATATCTGGTTTCCTTATAAACTAATCTATTCACTAATTATTTTAATTTATATAGATTTGCTGCTCCGATTTTACTGTGAATCTATTTTCGCGGCAGCATGAAACAGTGGAAACTGAAAATGACATTGAGAATCACTCCAATATAGGTCTACTTCCGGAAAATTGTGGCAAGCAGTTTGAAGACCGCATAATTGGAGGAAATTTTACAGGCATATATGAATTCCCTTGGATGGCACTTATCTCTCATGTTGAAAACGACTCCAATGGTATTGAAAATATATAACTATAAATGTTATTATGGAAGTTTGGACATATACATTTTTTTTTAGTCAATAAATAAATCCACTCTTATGTTATTCTACAGGAAAAGCGAAACGACAATTTAAGTGCGGGGGAACAATAATCAGCTCTAGATATATTTTGACTGCCGCACACTGTGTCTACGAGAAGAATATCGCGGGTATACGTGTCGGTGAATTTAACATCCGTACACGTACAGATTGTCAAGGAGAATGGCCAAATTATGTTTGCGAAGACCATCTACAAGTATGGATCTTCTGCTAAAATTAATATTAATTTTATTTTGAACTAACATTACTTTTTAAAGATATAATTTCTGAGCATCACCCTTATTAGGAATATTCTTCTTATTTTCTAACTGGCGGCTCATCCTCGCTTCGCTCGGGTTCGTCTCTAGAAAAATTAAAACAAATCTATTCCATAGGAATCGTACATTTACGCATAATCGTACATCGTACGGGATAAAAAGTAGCCTATGTGTTATTCTGATGTATGAGCTGTATTATTGTAAAGTTTCGTTCAGTACTTTTTGCGTGAAAAACACATCTAGACATCGAGGCATCCATACATCTTCACAAACTTTCACATTTATAATATTATTATACATAGGTAACATGATCTGTTGATAAATACAGGACCAAAAAATTTAAATAATGTAATAATGTTGAACTATTGTCCATTCCAACATTTTACGATTGACTAACAAATATGTGAATATTTTTTAAATTTATATCTAGAATCTCCGTGTGGAAAATGCAAAAGTTCATGAGGCGTACAGCACAAGCCCGAGAGTCATAAATGATATTGCTATACTCCGAGTTAACAAAGAAATCGACTTTTCATTTAGTGAGTATTCTACAATTTAGTTATAATCTATAATTTAATATCTATTGTAATACTGTTTTGATCTACCACCATGGTAGAATATTATTACCAATGTTGCATATAAAAATATAGTAAAATATTATTTTATTTAACAGCAACTTGCTTCTATTATTACAGTCCCTATATAGTGTGACAACTGTTAAATTATACATATAATAACGTAACTAAAGCTCTTACGAGCCTATTTTTCTCTGTTATACATATACACCGAACACATATTTTTGTTTATTAGAAGACTTAGTATTCGCCTTGGCACTTTAAAAACTAAGCCCAAGTAACTGCACCTACCAGCCTTCTAAGAATGTTAGCAATAGCTTACGGAGTATTCTAATGTTTTAAAATATAAATACCATCTAAATTCATTTTTCTAAACATTTCCATTTCAACAATGAAATCATAAACATAAATAAGATAAACCTATTTTATAAAAATCCACTAATCAATTCTGAAGTTTTAAGGAAGATGACAGAAAAATCCTGTATTGTTTGTTTTAGAAAATGTCAAGCCGATTTGTCTACCGGTGTGGAAGGAACTCCGTAACATTAGTCTCAGCGGGAAGCAAGCTACAGTCGCTGGGTGGGGTATTACAGAAACCGGAAAACCGTCCAATATTCTTCGAAAAGTAACTGTACCGATTATGGTCGAAGCCAATTGTGCTGAATTCTTAGGAAGGTAAGCCTAATATTTTTTGTGGGTTGTAATTTTATTAGCCAAATTGCGATATAATGCATATGTCAAACTATTACATTAACTGTATTTCCAGATACT
Source organism: Argynnis bischoffii washingtonia (assembly GCA_033884665.1). Taxonomy (NCBI): domain Eukaryota; kingdom Metazoa; phylum Arthropoda; class Insecta; order Lepidoptera; family Nymphalidae; genus Argynnis; species Argynnis bischoffii. Next base: position 5,778,485 of record CM066625.1, read on the forward strand.
CTGACCCACAAGAACACACTTTTAAGAATTTTTGCGCTGGTGAAATCGGGAAAGATTCCTGTAACGGCGACTCTGGAGGTCCACTTATGATGTTTGAAGACTTTAAAGACAACTATCGCATGATTCAATACGGCATAGTGTCCTACGGCCCGATACTGTGCGGCTCTGAATCGCCGGGAGTTTATACGGATGTTACTAAATACATGAAATGGATTTTAGATAATATGAAAGAATAGTGTAAAAAATTCCAATTTTGTAATTTAGCAAATTATGCAATAAAGTATTAAAAATAATACGTTTTACGTACTACTTATTAAACCCCAAGGAATATACAAAAGCTTTTCTCTATTCTTCCTCCATTTTAGTTTAAACTATTTACTGTATACGGATCGAAGCTAAATACTTAAGCCAAGCTAAAGCTAAAACGCTCATCAATTGGAATAGATCAATAATATTACAAACAACGATTTTATATTAAGACTTTTTATATAACTTTTTTTCACATTTTTCTTAATAACTTAAGTGTTTATTGCACTCTCTGATCTAACAGACATTATTTTATAAACAGATTATTATCATAATTTGATTAACTTTGTTGACAAAATAGTGTGAGTGGTATCTATATCACTACCAAGTGGGTATTTATACAAAATTTTTGTTGCAACATTTTGTTTATCTTATATTTTTAATTAAAGCTCTTTTTGCTTTAAAGGCAGTGTTAGTATAGTGGCGCTCGCTTGGGAAATCGAGCGGGTCCAAATCCCGGGTCTCGCATCCCTAACATTCTCATGATTACGAATCATTTCCAACATGATTATTCCACTTGCCACGGTGAAGGAAAACATCATGAGGAAACCTGCTTTTCTGAGATAACCTAGAAAGTTTACCTACAATTTACAACTTAAAAATGATTCGCCCATAAAAATATCAGAGGTGCGAGACCTGGAATTTGTACCCGCTTCACTGAGTTTCCCAAGCAAGCGCGTCACCATTGGGCTATATTAGCTAATATATAACAGGTATTAGCTTATTTAACTTTTTCCGTTATAATATAGTCCATGAAATATTTTTATTTATTAACATTTATTTACTTATCACACAGTATACAAATTTTCATTTGTATAGGTACTATTTTATAACATTAAATATTATTTTTAACCGATTTAAATAAAACTATCTTTTCGGATTTTTTCTCGTGTTAGATTTTTCAAATCGGATCAGTAGTTCCTGAGATTAGCGCGTTCAACCAAACAAACAAACAAACAAGCTCTTCAGCTTTATAATATTAGTATAGATAACAGGATCCCACGACGATGGTAGTACGGTACGGTACGGTAGGATGGTATGGTAATTAAAATTAACAAATATTGTAAGGTACTTTGGTGCCAATTTTCAAAATTTTGAATTCATTTTGTTATTGTGTGGGTAAGCTGCCTGTAATAACTACCTAATACCTTTGAGACATCTAACACCTTAGTCTCTCCCGTGAATATGATTGCTGTAAAGCAATTGAAACGTCGGGAACCAAAAATCTAAATAAATCCGCGAAAAAATCCGAAAAGATAGTTTTATTTAAATGTCAAATATTCGCGTAAATGTAAGAAAGTATTATTTTTAACCGACTTCAAAAAAAGGAAGTTATCAATTCAACACGTATGTAGGTATGTAATATTATTGAAACTGCAAAATATTCACATATTATGGTAATCTATTAGGGCTTCCAAACAAATATACGAAATTTAATAGGTGTACGTATGCATGTTTGTCCACTCATTTCTCCAAACGTAGTTGTCGGATAGTGACCATTCTTTTTTATTCGCTTACATTTACTTTAACTTAGAGAATAAAAAAAAAACATCAAAATCGATTTAGTAGTTTTTGTGATATGAACTAAAACGTGTAACTAAAACTGAAATAGATTTTGAAATTATTACCTATTACAAAAACTATTTCAGCTTTTACTTAAAACTTAAAATTACGAAATGCGTAAGTAATTAAAAAAAAAATTAAACCTACCTCAAAAAAAATACTAAAAAGTAAAATATAACTGAACGGGGGATTTATTTTCATTTACCTACGGATATATTTTCGAAGTCGGTGCCAGACGATGCCAAGCAAAACACACCTATTTCCATACGTATTAAATATTAATACATCACAAATTTATGTGTAATATTTTAACTATAATTAGAGTTCATTCCTTGTAATATTTACCTATTGGATATTCATATCTTAAAGCATTGTCTACTGGCACCGACTACGGAAATATCTGATTAGGTATCTATAGTCATTTTTGAAGTCGGTTTAATTTTTTTAGATTACTTTTTTATTAAAAAAATATTGTTTGGCTTCATGTTTAGTAATACACTCTAATACATTCTAATACACTCTGTCTATATTACTCCTTAGTCATGTCAGTGAACTTAGCAGAACATTGTCCAGCAGATCAAAAATAAATGAGAGTTCTATTCGCATGCAGCTCAGTTCTATAGATCCTGATACTTTTTAGAAATAGTCCTGGCGTTTTTACCTTAAATTAAAGTCAGTTGACAAAATGATCTGCTAACTTCCCGTAGCAGATCATTTTGCAACAAATCAAAAAAAAAAATGTGAAATCTATGCACATGCACCTAAGTTCTACAGTTCCTGATACTTTTCAGGAATAGTTCTGACCTCTAGTCCAAGTTCCAGCAGATCATATCCAAATTTTTGAAAAGTCGAAACATACCATTTTCATCGTTTCAAATTATTCTAAAAGGCTAGAATTCTTCCGTTTATCACAGATCTGTATCAGAACTGTATTCTACAACTCGGTTCGAGTCCAGAACTCACGTCCAACTTCCAGCAGATCATATCCAAACTAAGAAAAAGTAAAAAAAAAAAACCTAATTGTTTCAAATCATTGAGAAAAGAAAATAGTATAGTCTTATTTTTTAAACGTTCAATTTCTGACATGATCTGCTGGAACTTGAACGTGAGTTCTGGACTCAAATCGAGTTCTACATTGCAGTTGTAATACAGATCTGACATAAACGAAAGAGTTCTAACTTGTAGTCGTTTTCAATCATTTAAAAAAATGAAAATAGTATTTTTCAACTTTCTGGTATGCTCTGCTGGCACATGGATGTGAGTTCTGAACTTGAATCGAGTTCTACATTGTAGTTCTGTTATAGATCTGTGATAAACAAATGAGTTCTAACTTCTAGCTTTTCTCAATATTTTAAAAAAAAAATAGTATCTTTCAACTTTTTCAACTTTCTGGTATGATCTGCTGGAACATGAAAGTGAGTTCTGGACTCGAATTGAGTTCTACATTGTAGTTCTGATATAGATCTGTGAAAAACGAAAGAGTTCTAGCCTTTACAGTAATTTGAAACAATGAAAATAGTATAGTTTTATTTTTTAAACGTTCGACTTCTGACATGATCTGCTGGAACTTGAACGTGAGTTCTGGACTCAAATCGAGTTCTATATTGCAGTTGTGATACAGATCTGACATAAACGAAAGAGTTATAACTTGTAGTCTTCTTCAATCATTTAAAAGAATGAAAATAGTATTTTTCCACTTTTTCAACTTTCTGGTATGCTCTGCTGGCACATGAACGTGAGTTCTGGACTCGAATCGAGTTCTATATTGTAGTTCTGATATAGATTTGTGATAAACAAATGAGTTCTAACTTCTAGCTTTTCTCAATAATTTGAAACAATTAGTTTTTTTTTTTTGTTTTTACTTTTTCTAAGTTTGGATATGATCTGCTGGGACTTGGACGTGAGTTCTGGACTCGAACCGAGTTGTAGATTACAGTTCTGATACAGGTCTGTGATAAACGGAAGAATTCTAGCCTTTTACAATAATTTGAAACGATGAAAATGGTATGTTTCGACTTTTCAAAAATTCGGATATGATCTCCTAGAACTTGGACTAGAGGTCAGAACTATTCCTAAAAAGTATCAGGAATTGTAGAACTCAGCTGCATGTGCATAGATTTCACATTTTTTTTTGATTTGTTGCAAAATGATCTGCTACGGGAAGTTAGCAGATCATTTTGTCAACTGACTTTTTTTACAGTAAAAACGCCAGAACTATTTCTAAAAAGTATCAGGAACTCAGCTGCATGCGAATAGAACTCTCATTTATTTTTGATCTGCTGGACAATGTTCTGCTAAGTTCACTGACATTTGCAAATGTTTATAATGAACATTTTATTCCATCACATATTTTCCTTAAAGAAACAGGTCTCACAGCTAGTCTTCTAAAGACCTTCAACGGAGGAAGTACGAAGTTTTGTGCTTATTAATTCTGTAAATTATAAGTGGTATTATATTAAAAAAATGTTTTTACCAACAATAATAAGTATTTTAGTGCTCTTTGGAGCTGATAAAGTTTCTGGAAAAGCTCGTAAGTATACAAATCGTTTTCAAATTAAATTCTGAGAACATTGTTTTTTACTACATATAAAATAATTATGCTCAAACCTGTTCTTAAATATCTTGATACTCAATTGTAATAAATGTTTTATTATTTTTTATTTCCTCATTTATAATGCTTTACTTATAATGTACATTATATAACGCTAGTTATGCGTTATTTATACTATGCTATATTACTCATTTATATGTCTCTAGCAGTCCTAATCTCCTAACGCAAGGTTGCTATTTCTTACAAAAAAAAATTTAACCTCAACTATATAAAATTGCTCTATAATCAATCGCATATTATAATTATATAGATGCGCCCCTAGTATTTAAATTTCTAATATAAATAAAATACAGTTAGCGCCATCTTTTGGCAAATCTTACAACTACCTATTATACTATTTACTAACAGTAACCTATGTTGCTCTAGGTCGTAGTCTATCTGTATAGTATTCATTTTCCTAATCTGTCTAGAAGAAGTAAACATACAGACACACAAACTTTCGCATTTATATGGTACTAAATTTGTATAATCCGTTTTAACACTTAGTTTAACCAAAATTATCCCAAAAAATAATCCAAATATCTTGGTATGGGCTGTGTATCTGTACTAGTACTATTATGTCATCTATGCTATATGAGTAAAAAATAGAGTGTTCCGAATTTATCACACAAATTTTATTAATTTACTTGGTAGAATGAATTCCTTTACACAGTTATTTGTAAATGAATACCTTTTCAGAATGCAGTGACTGCGTTTTGTTTCGCTCTTGTCAGGCAGCGGTAGACTATGCAACCGCGAAAAAAAATAACGCGGAAGCCATGCTTAAAGTAAGAGAGTCGTTCTGTGGAACACAATTTATAAATGGCGTCACAGCACCGAAGGTAAACAAAAAATATGTAAATCCATACTAATATTATTAATACGAAAGTAACTCTGTCTGTCTGTCTGTCTCCTTATCACGCTTAATCTGCTGAACCAATTGAGACGAAATTTGGTATGGAGATAGTTTGAAACCCTGGGAAGGACATAGGATAGTTTTTACCCCAGAATTCATCCCTCCCGAGGGAAAAGGGGGCCGGAACTTTGTATGGGGAATCAATCATTTCTCAAGTGCAAAAAAAAAACAAAATGTGTCGAATTTACATTGCCTAATGTAAAAAAGCAAAATTTTAGCCTGATTATGACTAATGAAACACTGGAAATAACTGAATCAGCAGTATTTTTAGGTATAACACTAGACTCCACTCCAGTGGAATCCAAATCTCTCAACACTTGCAGGTAAACTCAGCTCCGCTACCTATGCAGTTAGGAAAATTAAAAACTTAACGGATATAAACAATGCCCGACTTGTATATTTTAGTTTTTTTTTTTTTTATCGTACGGAATACTTCTTTGGGGCAGTGAAGCGCAAATTAATTCGATATTTATTCTTCAAAAAAGAGCAGTACGGGCTATTTATGATCTAAGAGCTCGTGATTCCCTGCGAGATGTTTTCAAAAAAATTGGTATACTTACGGTTGCGTCGCAATATATACTGTGTAATATATTATTTGTTCGCAAAAATCTAAATAATTATGAAAAAACAGTGATAGACACACAAGAAACACTAGGAATAGAAATAAGCTTGTTACGCCTAGACTTCGGCTCCAAAAGGTGAATAAATCCTCCGTGGGCCTGAGTATACGCATATGCTATAATAAGATTCCACAAAATGTCCTAGACCTACCTTTTCAAAAATTAAAAGATAAAATTAAAAATGTTTTATTGGGCAAAGCATATTACACGGTTCAAGAGTTTCTTGTTGATGAAAATATGTGGAATTGAGTATTATTGACTCATATGCGGGCTGTCTACATTATATATTAATAAAATAAATGTAATTTCGATATTTAAAAGAGCAACTTTTGAGTTTCTTGCCGGCTTCTGAGCCGGTGGTAGCTTCCTCACGGACAGACTTCACTGACGCTTCCATTAAATTGACGATTCAAAAGCACTTGTAATAAGTCTAATTGAATAAAAGTTTATTTCATTTCATTTCAAGTAAGGGATATAAAACTCATTATACCTATGTATATATGTATATATTTTATATATAATAATGTTCTCCTGACCGATTCCGGCCACGGCGGCGAATCTCATTGAGACTAGCCAACTGCGCAGGAGATATTACAGTGCACAAGTGTGCGCGCAGACACAAGTGCACTCTCTATTCCTGTCACTCCCATACTCCGGTGGGACGACTATTCGACACAACCGTTGAGAGTTAAGGCGCAGGATCGACGGCTTTACGTGCTCTCCGAGGCACGGGAGTGTAACACCGCCAACTTCCCAAATCCGGGCTGTTACTGAGGCTTACTATACAGAAAGACTCAATAACTAAACTTGGCCCGACGCGGGACTCGAACCCAGGACCTCTCAATGTGCAGCCGTACTTGCTAGCCACTACACCACCGAGGCAGTATTTTATGTGTATTATTATTATTATTTTATATATTTATATACATATATAGACTATATAGTCTATGTATTCCATACTAACTGTCATAAGGTAGTTAACAGCTTAACGTCATTCTTTACAATTATTCTGATTTTGGATTAGTTTATAAACTCAGGCTAAAAAATTTAGATATAGGAGGCTGTAGCTGACACCTGATAAGGTACTCGTAGTATATTATTTGATTATAACAAATATCATTTCCCCGTTGTACCTCCAGCGTTCAAGGCTTACGGCTTTTCAACTTTCTTAGGAGACATAATTTTTGGATAAGTTCAAAACTAAAGTGTTTTCAAAATAACATTATAACATTATAGCTACTAACAAAAACACGTTGTCGATAAAATCTATTCTTAAAGTCCCTTTCGCATACACCCTTATAATAATAAACTAGGAAAAAATTCGAAAATTAGATAAATGAAACGATCTGAGAATCAAACCTAGACGGCATTAGTAGAGGAAGATATAATGTACTTAGAGTTTCTAACTATTTTGGTAATGGAACACAAAAGAAAAGTTCACCATAGGTAATATCTTCTGAAGAGTCTGCCGGCGGCATCCAACATAAAGAAATAGTGTATAATAAAAAAAAAATCTCAAAAGTTATTCTTTCACTTTATTAAATAATAATTAATAATACAACTGATAAAACTAATGAACAAAGTAACAAATTATAATTTTTTATGATAACAAATTATATTATGTATTAATTTATAATTTTTTAATAACCACAGGCAAACTGATAACACGGTTTTGCTAGGCTATGTCTAGAAAATACTTACATATTATGTAAATTATGATATTGATAAATAAGATTTTAACCTTGACTGTATCTTTATACGTAGCTAATTCTTATAAATTATAATACTCTTCGGATTGGACCATTATCAGAAACAGTTGAGCTTCGTGAAAACGTTACTCCAGATACTGTTAGAGACAATCGTCCAAAGTACTAAAGCTCTGTATGACAAAACTTTATATAAATAAATACCTTTAATATAATAAATCTATTATTAAATTTAGGTATGCTGTTCTAATTTTGCAACAGACAACGCCTACGACAACCGTTGGGCCGATCCTGATAATAACTCAAAGGACGCAATTGCATCCCACCCAAATTTGAGCCTACTTCCCGAGTCTTGTGGAGGTATCGACGGAAACAGAATTGTTGGAGGAAGAATCGCTAATATCTACGAGTTTCCATGGATGGCACTCATTTCTCATAGAACACGTGAAAGTTCAGGTTTCAGTATACACATTTAATATATAATACAAACTATTCTTGCACATACACTTACGTTGTCCTTTTAATCTATTAGCCATAAAAATCCGGTTCGAGTAAAATAGTACCAACGACTTAATGTAATGAAAAGTTAAAAAAGCAAGTGCTACTAGATTAAGTTATGTATTACACGAATTCACCTAATTTTTTGTAGTATATAGAGATGGATAGGTAAACATTTAAAATCTTGTTATAACACTATGTTATCTGCTATTTCTATACTTAAAAATAAACTTAAATCATTTCTCTGAAATTTCAAAATATCTGTCTATTTTAACTTTGAATTCCATTGCTCTGAGCCCAACCGTAGTACCGTGCCGGGTACTTCTTATCGTGTTGATCATGTTTTACATATTTGTTTGCAATTATAATAAATACAGTACCTGGACGACCGAGCTTCGCTCGGAGTTTTTGGTTAAAAGTACATTTTTTTAAAGACAAAAAAAACTTAAAACTTGAATAAATACATTAAAATACTAAAATAAAAGTAAAATCTTTGTATCCGACCGGGATTCGAACACACCTGTGATAGTCGATCTCGCGCCTTGACCGCTTGACCATGACGCCTATACACACTTGTGCGAAATTACTAACATATTTTGCGTAAAATAATGCTAAAGAAAATCACATGAGACTAATTTAGATCGATTTTTCGCCCCCGAAAGCCCCCACATACCAAATTTCAGCGAAATCGTTAGAGCCGTTTCCGAGATCGCCGGTATAAATAAATAAATAAAGATATAAATATACAAGAATTGCTCGTTTAAATATATTAGATACTATCGGCTCACCGCTCGCCTCTAAAAAAACATAAAACAAATCTATCCCACGAGAACCGTACATTTTACGGGATAAAAAGTAGTCTGTGTGTTATTCATCAGAATATAAACTATATTATTATAAAGTTTCCTTAAAATCCATTCAGTAGTTTTTGCGTGAAAGAGTAACAAACATCCATACATCTATACATACAGACATCAGACAACCATACATCCTCATAAGCTTTCGCATTTATAATATTAGTAGTATTTATTTATCCTCTGTTTTTCTGTTGTGCGTCCACGGGTGTCTTTTGCATTTCCTTGTGGACTTCATTACAAAACATCGACTTTACTTACGCTAAATATAATATGCATACGTATTATACACTAGCGGCTCACCTTCGCTTCGCTCGGGTTCGCCTCTAGAAAAACAAAGACAAACCTATCCCACGGGAACCGTACATTTTTCCGGAAAAAACAGTAGCCTATGTGTTATTTCAGACAATAATCTATCTCTGTGCCAAATTTCATCGAAATCCGTTCAGCCGTTCTGACGTGAAAGAGTAACAAACATCCATACTCACAAGTTTACTTTCACATTTATTATATTAGTATTAATACGGATATACTTTCCAGAAGACATTCTGAAAATTTTAATGAAAAAAATCGCATCAAACTTTACTGTATATTTTTAACGAAATAAGATCACAAACAGACAGACAAAAATAGCGACTCATTATATGTAATCAAAAAAGTTTCTATTTTAGTGATTAGTATGACTAGTTTTTAGCTCTGATTTCATGGTAAAAGTATTAAAATAAGTAAGCCAAGATATAAACTACCTTCATTCTAAATATTTCTCAAACTGTAATAAATCACAAATATAATTATAGGAAACGATAATCTGCAATTTAAATGTGGGGGATCCATTATTAACTCGAGATATATTTTGACCGCTGCGCATTGTGTCCACAATAAAAAAATTGCTGGGGTACGCATCGGTGAGTTTGACATTCGATCTAAAGAGGATTGCCAAGGAGAGTATCCTCTTACTATATGCGAATCACACATTCAGGTAAATATACAAAAATATCTTATAAAATATATTATGTGAACGTATACTAGTAAAATCTAACCCGTCAGTGAAGTAAATACTTATACAAATGCCTCATTGGTCTAATGTCAAGCATGGTTTTCCCAGAGGGCTACAGTATGGGGTCCTTCAAAAGGGGAGTAAATAGGTTTTTAAAGGGTCGGCAACGCGCATGTGATGCCTTTGGTGTTGCAGGCGTCCATAGGCTACGGCAACTGCTTACCATCAGGCGGGTCGTATGCTTGATTGCCACCGTCGTGGTATTAAAAAAAATGCACGGATAGAGACACGTCTGGGTTCGAGCCCCGGATTAAGCCAACTATTGTTATTGTGTTTCCCTATTAAGATAAGTCTGGATTGGGAAGTTGGCGATGTTACGCCTGATTTTCTTCCTAACCCTCTGCACTGTAATATCTCCTGCACAGTTGGCGCAGCCTCAGTGAGATTATCCGCCCTGGCCGAAATCAGTCAAAAGGACATTACATGTATTATTATTATTTATCCAAGTTATACACAGAAAAAAATATATGTAATTAATTAGAAGTATTTTGAAATTAACTAATTGATTCATATGACCGTAAATTGTATAGTATTAGACAGTCTCTATCTACATTTCTTTTACCAGTTTTTAGAATTGTTTGTAATTATTTTTAAGTGTTCGTATTATTTTTAGGATATTTCTGTTGAAGAAGTAATACCTCACAAAGATTATCAGCGCACACCTATAGAAAATGATATTGCGCTCCTAAGACTCAGAAAGCCCATCAATTTGACATTTAGTAAGTATTTTATTTATTAAAATAAGTAGTAAGAATCAAAAATTATTTCTCAAGAATTAAAAAAGATTATTAGTGTAAATAAGATTATTAGTGTGTAATGTAAAAGATTATTAGTGTAATATTAGTCTCACCAAGCACTCATAATAGAAAATTAATCCATATGTATGATTAAATTAAATTATAAAAATAAAACATCATTATTTGTAGAAAACGCAAAACCAATCTGTCTACCAGTACCAAAAGAATTGCGCGAACGTCAGATTACCAGCGGAGACAAGACGGGAACAGTTACCGGCTGGGGACTTACAGAGACAGGTTCAGAGTCCGCTATCTTGAGGAAAGTTAACATCCCCATACTGTCTGCGGCGACTTGTCGCGAATTTTACAACAAGTGAGCTTTTAGCACTTATTAAATTAATAATAATCAGCCATTTTAATTTTTAAACACTGTTAGCCTCCCCTCAATGTGTTGTGTGGACGTACTTCAGACGTCTTTCAAGATCTTGTGTAATTCTCTCAGCCATATGCTCTATCGGAAATAAAGAAAAATTAAAAGTTACTATTGAAGTAATTATTAGTATAATTGAATTTGTGTCAAAAAGTAATGCTAAAGCTATATAAGTATTAAAACACTTGAAAGTGTATAAACACTACACAAATATCTGTATACTTAAAAGTAAAAGTTCTTAAGTACTTCAAAATTTTATTTCAACACACACTACAAGTGAAATAATATATACATATAACTCTCATTTTTTCACGCTTTTCAAATTAAAAATATTTGAAACTGAATTTCAATTCAAAATTTTATACATGTATGAGTAATCCCATATAGGAACTCAGCTCCAGGCAGTCCGGACATGACCTTGAACAAAATCTGTGCTGGTGAGATAGATAAGGACTCCTGCAGCGGTGACTCTGGTGGACCACTGATGCTGGAAGATGAAGTCGACGGTAGATACCGGACGATCCAATATGGTATCGTCTCCTTCGGGCCGAGGCAATGCGGGTCTTTATTCCCGGGAGTATACACTGATGTCACTAAATATATGAAGTGGATATTAGATAATATTAAGGCTTGATAGTATTCTGATAGTATTAGGCATTTAAAATATATAAAAAAATACATTGTTAAGCTGTTGTAGTTTTGATTATTTACTTGGCTTGGCTGGTTTTGTACCTTGCAAATAAACACCACTCAACCCAGTGGCGTTTACACTTTTCCAAGTATACTTGTCTGTTGAATGTATGCCACCTTTATCTCTATTATTATTAGTTTTATTATTGTTTAAGTAACCTCATATCCTCACAGTCCGCCACAAGTTTAAAAAAATCACAGCAGGTGGCAACACAATAGACTTTCTTTGAATCATTCTGTACAGCCTAAGTGTATCTAGACAAGTATATAATAATATCAAAGACTACAACTACCTACTTGCTTTGAGATTACCTTTTAAAATATGAGATGAAATTATAAATCATTACTTTTTTAATAAACTTTGCATCCATTTTGTGCTTTATTTTAGTGCTATAATATTCTTTTCTTTAAAATTAATTTAAACTTATAATAAGGTAATAAGTGGAAATAAATAATTATTATCTAAAGATAAATTTTATTATTTTCTTTTTTAAGCTAATGCTAAAATTTTATAAACTATACCTACCTTGAAATCTAAACGAACCCTTTCCCTAAATTATTACTACTCAAATACAATTTTAAGCAATATTGATTTGAGATATTTTATTCACGTTACTTAAATTAAGCTGTTACTGTAAGGAGTAAGTATGTTCGCGGATTCAGCTCGAGATACATAAAAGTTCTTACAGAATAGCCCTACAGAGATTCTAGTGTCAAATAAATAATGTCAAGTTATCCCTTTTCACACTATCAAACTCAAAACAAGTGCTTTTATAGAAAATGTATAAAGTTTTTAAGACTATCTAAACCAATTTGATAAGGTTGCAAATTTTTACCAAAAACTGGTAGATATATCCCAGTCAATCAAGTAGTCCCTAGTTTGTGTGAAAATTCTAAATGTGAAAATTTATACAGTTATTATTTAACAATAGACTATACGAATTTATAAATTATACCTTTATAATGTTCTCCTGGCCGATTTCGGTGCGGTCGACCAATCTAGCTTTAGCTATTTGAAACAGCGCCTAGTAAACCTAATAAATTAATTTAATTACAATTTATTCAAGAATTACAAAGTCAGTGTATTCGGAAAAAACTAATTACATTGATGAGAGAGAATAATATATCTGTTTCCTTTATCATGTTTAATTGCTAAATAAATTATGTACATAATTCACGTTATCTATCTTTATCATGAATAACAAGGTTGTGGGATTTACCTTAAGTTGTTTATCATTTCATTGGTTCAAAGGTGTAATGTTATCACACCCAACCAATTTTTTGCACTAATAATCAAGACCCCCTTATAAATAAATATATGAATATAACACTCTACTTAGTTAAAGAAAATCAACAATTATATTAGTAACATAATCAAAATATTATATATATATATATATATATATATATATTGTATTCAGCCCTTTTTAACGTCCCACTGCTGGGCACGGGCCTCCCTTCAATACGAGGGGAATCAGGCCATAGTCCACCACGCTGGCCAAGTGCGGATTGGCGGACTTCACATGTCTTTCGAAGCTTCACATGTCTTTGCTAAGTTTTCTCAGACATGCAGGTTTCCTCACAATGTTTTCCTTCACCGTAAGGCAAGTGGTAATCATGTTAGAAATAATTCGCACATGAAAATATCAGAGGTGCGAGACCCGGGATTTGAACCCGCTTCACTCGGTTTCCCAAGCGATATATATATAGTAATTAATATTATAAGTAATTAATATTATACTACATATATTTTTCATTTTTCATCATAATGACGCATCAGGGATATCTCCACGTTGTTTTCCTGTAAAGTCATATTAATGGCATAATTATTGCTTAATAAGATTATTTTTTAAAGAAACATCCAAATTATTATCACCTGACAAATTTTCTTGGACTGGTTTTCTTCTATTTACTGGTACATAAACTGATGGTTTTTCTGTACTAATTGGCGGTAGGAAAAAGAAATCCGTAGGTAAGCCTTTGCTAATGTCTTTTTTCAAGGGTGCACTTTTCGCTATAGGGACTGTTGCCACAGTTGAGGAAGTCACTTGTGAATTATCATTATTTTCAATGGTATCTTGGTTTTGTTGCATCTGGTAAATATTTTTGTAGCTATACCTCGAGTGCACAGGTTCGATAAATCTTACTATTTTTGGAATATCGGGAGCAGAATTAGTTTTTATTCGTGAACTCTCTTCCGTTGGTCTTGCGTGATCTGGTAGAGTTGTTGTTTTAAATATATTGTTATTAAATGACAGAAGAGATGGTAATTTTGGAAAATTAAGATTTTCTTTTATATTTATGGGTTCTTTGTAGGGTACACGCTTTACTGGATAGTGGGATACGTGCACCTCTCCTTTATTCTCAGGAATAATAAATCTTTCAATTTTTGCCGTCGTTATGGGAAGAAAATTAGTACGTCCCATAATTAGATCATGAAGTCTATTTTGAATATACAAAGGTTTTTTAATTAAAATTTTACTTTGTTCAGGCACAATAACGTCTGAATTGCTATTACAGTCAAACATCTTGTTATTATTAATAGTATTTTCTGCGAATGATTTTTCATTAATTAACGATTTTCTCTTAAGCGACGAAATGTGGGCTGAATAATAACCATTTTCCTCAGGTTGGTGCCTATGGTATGCCCTGATATAATGAATGAGTTCACGTGGGTTTACCATCGATACTTTGCGAAAATTAGTACCATATTCTGGTACAGATTTTACGTAAACATTATCATCGTCAATTACTCTGTAAATATTCCCATTATTTGGTTTTAAACCAAAGAGGCTATTAAGAAAATTCTTTATTGATACCATGTCTCTCTTTTGTCGTATAACATTGATGTCGGCCAATCCTTGACTCAAGAAGAACAAAGTACACTGTAACCAAATAAAAAAATATATTTTTAAACTTAATATTAACATCAGACTACAACCATTAGGATCGAGGATATACTCCGAGAGTGGAGACGCAGGAAAATGCTAGTACTATATAAAGTTAACTGCGCTCACTGATTCTTCACTGCCAAAATAGATGATAAGCATAAACGACTACGATTATGACACCATATTTTTATGAGACATTTGACCATTGTTCAATTTTAGTTTTAAAGCTTAGAAAAAATCGGTCAAGTGCGAGTCGGACACGGAGGGTTCTGTACCATTATTGTTTTTTTTTTAATTTGCATTGTACCCTTTTTGAAATTCACTATCTTGGTTTTTTATTATTTGCTGTTATAACGGCAATAGAAATACATACGCTGTGAAAATTTCAACTCTCTACTTATTACGATACATGAGATACAGCCCTCTGACAGACGGACGGATGGAAGGACGGACGGACGGACGGACAGCACAGACTTAAAAATAGCGTTGGTACCCTTCGGGTACGGAACCCTAAAAAGGTCTTACGTATTTCGACATCTACGAACATAGAAGGTCAACAAAGTATAAAAAATGTAATCAAGTGAAGACAGAACACGCTCCAAGAATATAATGAATATTAAACATAATAATTAATTCCGCATTTTACTTCAGTTAATATAAATCTAGTAAGATAATTTTATCTACTTCTGTAATTAAATGTACCTAGAATGTCAGAAGCTTTCGTAATGATTAATATACATATTATACAGATAATGCGGAATAAATAAAATAATTTGACAACTAAATGTATGTACTATTGGAATAATACTTAAACTTCAACAAAGGTTCGATTTCATTTGCTTTGACATTTTTTACTTACCATAGCAAAAGAAAGGCGCATTTTCGTTTTAATACGTTCACTATCACTTTCAAAATCTATACTGAATTGGTTAAGAAATTGCTAAGACCTTATAAATAGTGCCTCATTAGATGTTTAAATTAAGATTTGTGTATTAGTTAGGTAGGTATAACTAACTACATCTATGAGTCATATTTAACTTGAAGAAGTAATTAACTCATTTGGTAAATATTTCCTTTCATTGTTAATTAATAGATATCTGGTATGTTCGTGGGAATAAAGAACATATCATTAAAACACAAAATAATATTATAATAATATGTATTGAACTTTAAACCAAAAATTATATAGATTACAAGAACTTAATTAATAAATTGTATCATCAAAACTTATCATTAATGGAAGACATTTTAATTAAAAATAACAATTAGAACAAAAAAATAAATTTATCTATGTCTATGAATATATACAATTATATATATATAGGTTCACAAAATCAAAAATTATATTTATTTCTTAATACAACACTAAAGTTATTGATGAAAAAAAATAATTAAACGCCTGCACTTGGAAGCGTTTTTAGTCTAAAGCTAGTAAGTACTTACATTCAATTTTTCAAAAATGGACAAAAAATCCAACAATTATATTTCTTTTTCTTTAAAATGGGGAAAATTATTTAAATGATGCGATTTTTTTGGCTCTGATTGTTTACGCACACCAAGGTACTTCGGCATCGAAAACGTGTCTTGGAGGATGAAGAGGATGGCTGGAATGATGAGGCTGTGGTGATCCATGGAGCAGCTCACACATAAAGCTTATATACGTTATGGCGAGTCGAAGAGTTTCAATTCGGGAGAGACGTTTTTCATACGCAAATGTTGGTACCTGTTGATAATAAAATATTACAATTTGCCCTCAAAATGTAAATTTCAATGTTATATAAGCTTTCTAGTCAATTTGTATTGTTTTCGATAAGAATAAAGGTAATAAAACATCAAACCGAAATTAACTTTAGGTTAACGTTGAAAATAAAATTGAAATTGAAACAAAAACTTTAATAATATAAACTTTAATAGTAATACTATATAATCTATAAAAGTTAATAATAATATTTAAGTACATATGAAGCTTGATTAGTTTTTATAATCGAAAAAAACCTATGCGATAAAAAAATGGGGCAACTTGACTTGTTTTTATATGTTAATTAATATTTTTGATATAAGTACTTTATTTATTAAACTAATCTTGATTGATTAGAAAGTTGAAAGTTCATAGATCAAGCCTTTTATATATGCCACAGAGAGTGAACATATTACGTAGGTACTGTATATTTATGTAAGTGCGTAATAAAGGAACTCCAACAAGTTCATATCATACAAGTAAAGATATTAAATTTCTTAAAAATATTCTATTTATTTCTTGATTTATCTTGAACTTAGTTGAAGTGTTATCTATTACATAACTGCAAAACTTAGTTACACATTCGTATAACTAGCTTTTCTATTTAGCGACAATAAGTACAACTTGATCAACCTTATTTAGAGCGCCCAAAATATATCTTTGATCAACATTATAGAGTAGATTACAGAGTCTGAAATAAATCTCTGTCTATTATCAACCCAAGCATGTATGAGGCATCGAATTCCCGATATCTAAAGTAAAAAAATATATAAAGCATACAATTATTAAACAACCACTGGTTTAGGAAAGAAAGTTTTAAAAGAAATGTGGAAACAATGGCGAAACGTCGATAACTAAAATTAAAGTAAGTGAAAAACATAGTAAAGATCCCATTTTATATATAAAATACTAGGGAATTGAAAAAGAAACTTAATAAGTTACCTTTCGCCGTAATTTATCGAAAGCTTCATTCAAGTTGAACATGCGACGTCTCTCGCGAATGTTGGCGGCTCGACGCTGGGCCACAGAGGCGACGCGACGGCGAGGCTTCTTGCCCGGCGTCGAACGGGATGAGCCGCGTCCGCACCCTGCTGCCGACCAGACTAAAATATACAAATAACTTTCTATATAGTCAATTTCATGCTAATTGCCCTACGAAATATACGGAGGGAATAACTGATATTTAATATAATACTAAAAGACTTATGCAAAATTTCACTTTTTAAATAAACTATTATTTCGGCCAACAAGACAGATATGCTGAGAGATATGCGATATGCTTCACGAGATATATGATGTAAAGCATTCGAATCGTCGGGAACCAAAACCAAAATAAAACTGCGGAAAGCAAGCGAAAAAAATATTTTATTTAAAACTAACAAGTCACTCTCGCTTCGTTCGGGTTCGTCCCGATATGTTTTATATGTAGATATGTTTTAATGGTTAGTATAGAATAGACTTTATGACATAATATAGAATAGACAGTTATGTACAATGTATAATGTATACATACCTACTAAGGTATAGAAAAGTAGCTGAGTATTTAAAAAAATATATCCCTTAAAACTGTTATTTTGATCTACACAGTAAGAACTTACTACATCTTACTGTGTAGATCAAAATAACAGTATTTCAAATTAATATTTTACATTTGTAAATGTAATTCTTAATTAATTTTAATTTTCTAAAGTAGACATAGAACAATAATGTGGCTTAAATAATTAATATTTTATTTTTCTTTATGGTTATAAATATAATAATGGTAACACTAAAAATATAGATTATTAAACAATAATACAATCATAAGTTTTCTAAAAAATTGAAATAATTATAATGATAATAGCTAAAATTATACAAACAATATTCCATATTTCAAGTATAAAATTAAAATTAACAAATATTGTAAAGTACTTTGATGCCAATTTTCAAAATTTTGAATTCATTTTTGTTAATTGTGGGTAGGCTGTCTGTAACAACTATATAATGCTTTTGAGACATCTAACACCTTAGTCTCTCCCGTGACCATGATTGCTGTAAAGCAATCGAAACGTCGGGAAACAACAATCAAAATAAATCCGCGAAAAAATCCGAAAAGATAGTTTTATTTAAATGTCTAATATTCGCGTAAATCTAAGAAAGTATTATGTATCTCTTAAGGTTTAGCCAGCGCGGCGTTAGCCATATAAATTTCTAAGGACGACTCGATAGGACCAGTTATTGTGTTTTCCCGTGGGAAAGAAAGATTTTCCCGAAGTAAAGGTATCCAAAATATTGACCCGAGTAATACGTTATCACTTCGCTAAATTTAGTTGAAATCGGTTCATTACTTTTTGTGTGGAACGCGCACACACAAACAGACGTACAAACTTACAGACAAATAGACAAAAATTTTAGTAGCTATTGTTTTCGGGTCTATATTATGTACATATATAACACGTTACAGTCATTGTTTTTAAAAAATATTTAATGTACAGATTTCGCTAAGTTATTGTTTTGTTATATGTATAGAAAATTTTTTTAGAAAGCAAACTGTGTACCTTTAGAAGCACTTTAGAATCTTCAATTTAGTTTTAAGACTCCGTGAAAATATTTCAACGAACTCAGAATACCGGTGGTAGGACTCTGTCAAGCCTGAGGAGTCCAACTGGATGGGTACCACCCTCTTATCTTTTTCTTCCGCCAAGCTACAATGATTGCATTGTTGTGTTCCGGTTTGAAGGATAAGGTAGCCAGCGCAATTACAGGCAAGAGGCATATCATCTTAGTCCTCACAGTGATAGCGTACCAGCGTTTCTGCAGTTTTTTTAGGTAAAACCTAAGTGCATGAACTGTAGGTGTTATGGGCGTCAGGTACCGCTTTCCATCAGGTGGACTGTCTGCTCGTTTATCACTGAGTACCATAAAAAAAACTCAGAATACAGTTCTGCTGACAGAAAACGATATCATCGACGATAGTAATTTACATTCCGTTTATTTTATTTCCTAACCATTGAGACTGAGTAATTGAACCTTCGATTTGTCAATTATTTTAACATAATATAGATTTTTATATGTATGTATGTCTATAATACTAGTACCTACTGTATACGTACTTTTATTTTTTTTTGACATAATATATAATATTTAGCAAGGCAATTTTTATTTTCCCTCACAGAGATATTGCCAGCCTACTGATAGTTCTCTACAAATAAAAAATCTTAGATTAAATTTAAATAATAGTTGTAAAATATAAAATGATCAAAGATGGAAAATAGCAAAAATACTTCCAAAATTTGGCCTCTTCTCAGAAAAATTTTTAGAAACTAATACTAATTTCGTATTTTCTCAAGAAAATTTATGTTTAGAAAGTCTAAATTTCGAATTGAACAACAAATAAGACTTTACACCCTTTAAAATCATTACTCAATTGTAAATTTTGCATAATTGATTATTTCTTTATATTAATTTAATAAGCCAAAATGAATAAAATATTGTTTATAAAAAATGTGATATACAATTTAAAGACTTAAATTATAAATTCATAAAAAAATATTATGTCAAAAGTCAATTTACTATAAATGAATTTTAGTTGAGTTTGCTAATAAATAATACGATAACGTATCTTCCAAAACATAAAGACATAATAATATGATAACATTGTATAGGTATTCCTCATAACTCAAATTAAGAAACGTTTGAAATTTTCTATTTTCTATTCAATTTTCTATTTTCTACATTTTCGTTTCACAAACATCATGAGATAATACCATCCTTAATAAGTACCTCTTCTATTCCGACCCAAGCATAGTTTGCTTGTGCAAATATTTGCATCACGGATTTGATCCGCTGTTGCATGAAAGAAATGATCCATACATATTTTTTTTCTTCGTTCAATTTTGTTTTCCACAGATCTTTTAAATAGATTAACAAACTATAATAATAAAATCAGGTGCCTAAATAGCATATTTAAATAATTACTAAAAAAAACTTCTAATAAAACTAATGGCAATTTTTATTACAGGTTTTTATAACAAGGTCCTAGAAAGCTTTGTAAAAGCTTTTTACTAGCCTTAATGGTTTCTTATTGGCAATTAAAAATACATTGCACAATACATTATCAAATTTTCGTAAGAGTAAAAAATTAATAAATAAAAATGCAATTTAAATGCAACATACGATAGACAGTACGTTTGGCTCAGTTTGTAGTAACCCTACTTACTGTGCCAGCGGTCGCGGGTTTGAGCCCCGCTGGTTCATTCATTTGTGTAATGAGCACGAATGTTTGTACTCCAGTCATGGATGTTTATATTTATAATATGTATATATTTAAAGTTATATATATGTAGTGTACCAACTATCTGGTATCCATAACACAAGGCCCGCAGCTTACCATGGAACTAGATGGCGCTGTGTTAATGTCCCAACATATTTTTTTTTATTATTTTATCAATTTAAGATAATATTCAACTTTAGTTAAGGCGCTTTAAAAAAAGACTTGAAACAATAAAAGTTGAAAGGTGGCGAAATTTTCTTGAATCTATTTTAGATAGTAAATGGAGCAATTCGTTAACTATAATCGAGGAATATGAAACGATTTTAAAATTGACCATAATGTTTTGCTAGTAATGTTATACCATGAAATCATGCAGTAAAAACCAATAATAAAATTAGGAAATGGTACCGTGGATTGATAATACTAATTTAATTTTAAAAATTTCGTATTATTAATCATATAAAGGTTAAAGTTGACGTAAGTAGTTATCACTGAACCAGGTCAGCAATAAATTTATTTACCTCATCCATCTGGTATGGGAAAACCACGCAATATTCATGTTGATGATTAAATTTAATTGAAATAAACTTTAGATAAGAAACAGAATAATTAGACTTTTATTACAAATACTTTTGAATCGTCAATTTAATTTAAGCGTCAGTATATACCACCGGCTCGAAATGCAGTTCTGCTGAGAAGCGCCGGCGAAAAATTCAACAGTAGCTCTTTTTAATATCGAAGTTATATTTGTTTATTTTATTAACATAACAATATATGTAGCCCTTAGATATATATAGAACTAGAGGCTCGCCCTCGCTTCGCTGTGATTCGCCTCTAGACAAACAGAAACAAATCTATCCTACGGGAACCGTACATTTTTCCGGGAATAAAGTAGCCTATTTGTTATTTTAATGTATGAACTATATTATTGTAAAGTTTCATTAAAATCCAATCAGTAGTTTTTGTGCAGTAAGCTGTAAAAGTTACTATAGTTTTTTAACTATCCCACGGGATACACTCTCTACCGGAACGAAAAGTATCTAAAATGTTGAGCGGGGATATAAGGTACCACCATGTCCAACAGTTTCGGAGATTAGCCTGTACAAACAGACAAATAGACAAACAAAATTAAAAAAAAACTGGAATTGTTCTATTTCTCTTCTTACATCCCCTGGCTCGGTTTTTAGCATTTTTTTCTATCTACAGACATTCAACCTCTACAGTTTTATTATAAGTATATATAGCTATAGAGAGGCCTTACCCAGGTCGGCCGGTGGGAAGGCCAGGATGTCAGGGTACGGCACCGGGGCCGGCGGCGCGTCCCAAAGCGGCCCGTATGGAGACACCTCACTGCCCTGCGAGTACAAAATTTATTAGATGATCATTACGTTAATCTTCTTTCTTTATATTTTTACCCATAATACTAAGCCTACTATTATGCGAATCTTTGTCATTACTCATTTGTGGATTGAATGTGTAATTAACTGATTATTTACATTCGCATCAAATAAGCTCTTAGCTATATATAAGGCAGTGGTAGCTCAGTGGTAGCGCGCTCGCCTGGGAAGCCGAGTGAAGCGAGTTCAAAACCCGAGTCTCGCACCTCTGATATTTTCATGTGCGAATCATTTCCAACATGATTATCACTTGTCTTACGGTGAAAGAAAACATCGTGAGGAAACCTGCATGTCTGAGAGAACCTAGCAAGTTGAAGGGAGGCCCGTGCCCAGCAGTAGGACGTTAAAAAAACGGCTGAATACAAGCTTTTAGCTATACACAAAACATTAATGTCGATGAGTGTCCAAGAATATTTAATAAGGCGAAAGTTCAAGCATTCATGAAGCAAAAGTCGTATAACTCTATATTACTAAACATACGATATCCGTCTATTCTATTTTTCCATAAAGATGTCTGCCCACTACACCGTGTCATACCATGACCGTGCTATGAATGTTTCAGGCACGGAAACGAGCATGGCACGGACTATTATGCCCACTAGAACGTCTCAAGGTATCAACAGCGTATCATACCCGTACATAACGGTTATAGTGATGCGTATGCTCACCATTACGCCGCCTGCGCGCACCGGTCCCGCAACGTCGCGTGCCATGCACGGAGCGTACCGACACCGGCAAAATATTCTCGCCGATAATTATTACCGCTCCGTGCACGGCACGCGATGGTGCCGGTCGGTGACGAATCGGTCTAGTGGGCAGAATCTCATACTTTTCATACAAAGAATAGCCTAGCACGTCATGGTATAAGACGGTGTAGTGGGCAGACTGCTTAATATGTATTTTACTTTACTAATAAAATGAAAAACCAAAGTAAACAATATTGTAAGTAGTCCCCGTTAAGACTATCGTAGGTATGATTGCAGCACAAACCGAAAGTAAAATGACAAATAATAAAAACTGACCAAAAGTATAACTTGAACAGTTTTTGTACAGTATGTAAAATGACTGATGAATCAAGGCTGGCAGGGGGGTCGAGGATCTCAATACCTACCTATCTATTTACCCTGTATAGGTAAATTCGGAAGATATTTTATCGTGAGGTGGTGCAGGAGCCTTTTGTTGCGAGCCAACCGACCGACTAGAACTTAAAAATTATTTAGAAATCTGTCATCTATAGGTACTTAATATTATTATAAAGAGGCAGAGTTTGTTCGTTTGAACCACAAATCTTAGGAAAAATTCTTTTTACATTCGATCGCCCGTTTATTGAGGAAAGCTATATATAGGCTATCAATCCGGAAAATTGTACGGTTCCCGTGGGATAGACTTGTTTTTGTATAAGGACAAACCCGAAACAAAGTGAGGGTGAGTCGCTTGTTCTAAATATAAATATAAATTCTTTGGAATGTTTTGTGAATCCTTTTATTATTTAATCTACTACTTCATAAAAGTACAGAAAAAGTGTATTTGCTTTATTTTTGTTCTATAAAAAAAATACAGCATTTTGATATAACATGTGGTATATTAATCAGGAAAAATACATACAGATGAGCTGCTCCAGACGTGCGGCGTCTCGCTGCCGTATGACATCAGCGGGAAATGAATCTTGAGTCCTGGTCTTCACACTCCTATACAAAACCCGCACACCACTACACTTAGGGTTACACGGTATTGCAAGTACTCCCAATAATAGGATAATCCTAACTTACCGAGATCTGTTTAAGATCAAACACCAAACTGTACTAAATCAAAGAAATACAATTTCGTGCTATCCCAAAATATGGACCCGTCGATTATTAATATTCTGTGCTATGCAGATTTCGACTTTATATTTCAGAAAAAAGATTCATTTTACTCAAAAGCTTGACTAAACTACCCCCAATCTATCGAAACGTCAGATTTCTCAACTCTGATTGGTCTAGGAAAGGGTGGTTCGAGGGTGGTGAACGCTGATTGGTTGCAACGGTTACTGTGGGCGGTACTATCGACTTTATCATCTTCCTTTACGTACAAGGGTAGTTAGAATATTAGCTTGAATATTTAATATTTCCATTATTTTTTTAAATAAATTATTTTTATAAATCACTTCAACTTAATTTGCTTTTAAGAATATACTAATAATATAAACAATTAAGGGCATTTCATATCTGACGTGATATGGCATCATTACTAGACATCTACCAAGTACTAGATCAAAAACATCTGGAATAATAATAATACCTTTCTTGGAAAATTAAAATCTGTAAAATACATATCAAAAATTCTAATATATAACATAATATATATTAATGACGTGAATATTTCATTAATAAAAATCTTTTTTCTTTTTTAATTTAGGAATAAATTTAACGGTGAAGTAGAAGCACTAAAAAAAAAGCACTTTCTGGGTTCACCTATCACTATCACTAGCTCATAGTTTGGCACCAGACCAGCTCAATAGCCATATTATATTATTATATATTATGTGTACATAGTGTACCATTATGTTAGGCTGGATACTAGAGGCCATGATATTATTTCTAAGTATATTTTTTTTTCTATTTTTATTTTTAGTGGGACCTTCTTGCTAAAAATATTGATCGTAAAAAGAATTAGCTACTTAATCTAATCGAGCCATAGAAACGTTTATTTTCCCCCAATAATCCATATAAAAATATTTTATATAACAATCTTAATGGATAGATCTATTTGAGGCTATTAATATCTGAAAATAAAAATTATCCGAATTGGTCCAGCCGTTCTTGAGTTTTGCGCTTAGCAACACATTTAGCCATATATTTTTATTATGTATAATTTTTGCTAAATCTGTTTACTTTCAAGGCTATAATAAATACTATATACAATGGAAACAAATAAATTATATTTGATTGCTAAATTGGACTTTAGAAAAATCGGGCAAGTGGAAGTCTGACTCCTACACCAAGCATTCCGTACCATGCAGCACGTATAGCACTATGACACATGTCTCAAAATGTACAGAAATGTTTTACAACATTACATACTATCTTAAACCTTATTGTTTGGCTTCATATTCAGTTCTATTACACTCTGTCAATATTATGTAGGTACTTATGTCTATATCCTTAGTCTGAGATAAGGAATTAAAAAGATAACTTTTGTCTTTTAAGGTTGAAAAACATTATTTATGTTAGCATGCTACGATAATAGTATGACATACGAAAAAAATATTCATTTATCTACAATATATATTTTTTTGCCACTAAGTATGATTTTTATTTTATAAACGTGTCGTAATCAAAATATATTTTTAAGTTCCATCATCTATTTCTTTTTTGGTGGCAATCTTTTTTAAACTTTAGAAGCATAATATAGTTCCATAACCATTTCCTTGAATTAAAACGTCACTTGGAAAAAATCTATCTCAATTTTAAAAACCTACTCCACATGTTTAGGTATTTGGACTTGATAATCACTCCAGTTTCATTATTGGTGTGCCCTTTTAATTCATTTTATTTTTGTAATTTGAATTGAACAACAGAATTACCTAGGATTGCAAAAGTCTCCGTAATCGAAAATGGCGCTTTAAAGGCGTCGAAAAAACGCTTTAGTTCTACATTTCTGAAACGAACAGCTAAGTTGTGGAACACCCTTCCAGCATCCGTGTTTCCTGCCACATATAACATAAGTACCTTCAAGGCAAGAGTGAATAGGCATCTTTTAGGCAAGCGCGCTCCAACCTAGACCTCATCAGTGCTTTAGCGTTTATTGTCGTCAAGCGCAAGCCTATCTAACAATAAAAAAAAATGGCGATATACGGACAAATGGACAGACAGAAGTATGACGACTTAAAGTTTCCATTATTGCTTTTTGGCTACGAAACCCTTAAAAGGAACTGTTTTTGACGAGAACACTAAGAATCTTATTTCAGTATTTAATGAAATTCGTAAACACAGCCATTCGAAAACTTATAAGTATAGTTTACTACTTTTTCCTGCGGTTCCGCTCGTAAGGTAATCGTAATAAAATAAAAGGTAACCTATGGCCATCTTCACGATAGATCCTGCAATATATTCTTGCCAAATATAAAAATTAAAAGTCATTGAAGTAGTATATGGAAATTTCCATATTATTATTTAGAATTGTGCAATAAGTTAAACACATTTAGTAGTAAACAGTCTGCACCTGCAAACCATAAAAGAATATAGACAGAACAAATTTATATTTTATTGATTGTTCTATCATATTTCCATGATGAGCATGACCATGGGGTAAGGGGCGATGATGAACAATGAAAAAGGGCCAAATTATATTAAAGATATTCGTCACGTATTTGTCACATTTGACGCAAAATACGCTCGTATGACGTTAATCTAAACGAGGGGCATTATGCATAGCGTAATGAGTTAGAAGTCTCATTTTTTGGTGCTCCATACGCAGGGAGTCCAGACAGAACACCATTACTAAAGAAGTTAAGCTTAAGAGTATATAACTATAAAACCTAACTTTTGACGACACGTTTGGCTCAGTTTGTGCCTACCCCTAACCCTACTTGCTATGCCAGCGATCGCGGGTTCGAATTCCTCTGGGGAACAGTTATTTGTGCGATGAGCACGTATGTTTGTACTCTAGTGACGGGTGTTTATATTTATAATATGTATGTATTTAAAGTTATATATGTGTAGCGTATCAACTATCTGATACACAGGCCTCGTAGCTTGCCATGGAACTAGATGGTGTTGTATGTTAGTGTCCCAACATATTTATATATTTATTTAACTTACATTAAAGTCTGTAATAAGGAATAAAATTGAAAATCTAAAATAAAAAAGCAAAAAATAAAAATAGCCATAGATGAATCAAACTTCCTCTAGAATCTGTAATTATAATGAAATGTTTTTTCCAAGTATTTTTGACAAGAGCCTACCTACACATAGATAATATTTCTTGTTTAAGCATTGGTATATTCTGTAGGAATATTTGTACCTATATGTAGATTTGAATTCGATCGGTTGATTGTATCTAAAAATCCAATTCGGTTTCATCTCATACATAAACTCATAAAACCCATTTTATAGAAACAGATAAGTATATTTACATACAATAGTGCATGTATCCATTTCAAAAAGTATATATTATATTAATTAAATACAAATGCATTTTAATTATTACTCATAATTATGAGGGATTCATGGTCATGACTTTTCCTGTTTACAGCATTTACATGGGTCATTGGTAAATCGGTAGATACACTATACATAAATATATTTCAAACTAGCGTCTTACCCTCGCTTCTCTCGGGTTCGTCCCTAGGTATGTTTTAACGGTAAGTATAGAATAGACTTTATAATTTAGGGTTATTTAAAATGATAAGGATTAATACCGTATTTCTGTAAATAGCTTTTACATTACCGCATTATAATTGCCAATTTTTTAAAGTATTATAATGGATACAGTATGTTATCCTTAAAGCTTAAGAGATAGACATATGCCATGGCGGACTTCTCTGTAGACCTATATAAGATACACAATTTCACCATACATTATTTTTTTATATTTAAAAGTGTTTAGGCAGCGTTTTCGTTAAAGCTCCCAGACAGCTTATTTTTTTCCGACACCTCCAACAAATATCAAATATGTACCTATACAAAAACTTAACAAATTATATATTAAAACCTTCCTCGAGAACCACTCTATCCATTGGTGAAAACAGCATGAAAATCGGTGCAGTAATTTTTGAGTTTACCGCGAATAGACAGACAGACAGAGGCGGCGGAGGACTTTGTTTTATATGTAGTGATTAGTAATTATGTTTTTACTAACCACAAGTACCTAAATTAGCAGAAAATGAGCTCACAATAACAAGTAGAAATAAGTATAGGTAATATGATTCAGATATATCAACTACTGCACCAGACGGTTTTCCCAAACCTTATGTTAAAACTTAAATTAAACGAGGGGTTGTCCGTGTCAAATGATGAGATTTAGCAAAACATGTCATTGGAATTACATGCTTCAATTACAAATCGGGGTTGATATTAAAATGACTGGGGGTGGTGCACGTGTAGCCTCTAGAAGGGGACGCGCTAAACGTATTTTGATATTATAACTAACTGTAACAAATTCTTTTGTTATCTAATTGGCTTTAGAAGATACTCTAAGAATTATTTCAAAAAAAATACCTAATAGATATCAAAATAATTAACTTTGTAAGAAATTATTAATATTATTAAGCAATTATTATTTATTTTATAGGTAGGTACCTAACCTATTGTAGTACTTATAAGTCTTCTAGCAAATTCCCGAGGAACGGAAACAGCGTCTTTTGACATGGAAAACAGACCAATACAGTCAATACTTACGACGTATAATGTACAGCAAATATGCTATGGTAATAAGCGCGAAAGTATTTAAAAAAAAACAAAGCTTTTATTTCCATCTTGATAATTCCTGCTCCGTAATATCATCTTTTCCATACCATAAACACCTATGTAAATGGGTATATGACATGTATTGTTATTTGTTACCGACGTTACCTTTACCTTATTTTAGAGCATCCAATATCAGCAAGGACTTAAAAAGAATTGTTTTCTTTGTTTAGAAACATTATTGACCTACACGATCAATATTAGCTAATGTTAGTAAATTAATATATATATAATAGTTAATTAATTAACTAATTATTATATTTTAATTTAAATAAAATAGCTGCCTTTATATAGTAAACGCGCGAATAAGTATTAATAAATAAGTATTATAATATGGAAAAATCAAAAATTAAAAATCTTTCTCACTATGCTAAATACTTTCTGCATCAAAAATTTGTAGCCTATAAGCTTCGCACGCGGCTCCGCCCGCGTTCAACCGAACTAAAATCAAAGTCTTTTATATATAAGTACCTATATACTATGTACCAATTTTATTGTGCAGCATAATATTTAAAAAAATACGTAATGCTAGTTATTTTAATAAAATCATAGACAGGTCGTATTTGTATTTACATTTTTTTTGGAAATTAAATTACGTATTTTAAAAACACGGCGGCATCTTTTGGTGTTTTTTTATAATATATAAATACATATTTTTGGGGTTATTTTAACAAATAAAATTTCACCTATTAATTCAGTTTTTTTCAGAACTTATTTATAATATTATTTGCATTATTTTGTAAGTTACCTTGCTATGATGTTGTTAGTTTTAGCAAGGTTTTATTCTAACCAGATTTTACATTTTTTCTTAGAAATATTTCCCCTCAGTAAAAAGTTTACATACACAAAATTACTAGGTATCAAAATTTAATTTCATCAAAATCGCTCCAGCCGTTTTGGAGTCCATAGAGAACATTATGTATGTTCCCTACACACACATCGTCTTTTATGTATATAGATGGAAAAGTTAAACTTTTTCGTTGTAGTACCTAAATTTCAAAATAGACCTAAGAAAACCTAAGACAACATTTTTATAACTTAAAAAAACAGAGAATTTAAAAATACTATAAACCCCTATTCAAATAAATCCATTAGACTATAAACATCTCTCAAATGTAAAAATTAAAATTAACGGATAACTTTGAGCCCATTACAATTATTTATATTTTGGATTCAATTTCTGGCTTCACGCCCCTAAATGGATAATACTGTTTTAATTGTTAGAAACCGTAGTTGATGCGAATGATGCGCTTTTATTAAATAATCACCCTAGCAAGTGCTAGGGAGGATGTACATAAAAAACGTGTTCGTTATTCGTGTTTTCTATTTAGCACAAACGTTTGTTTAATTTTTTTATACAGATAATAAAATTCTGAATTGTATCTGAACATTGAATATTTTTTTGGAAAATCTTATTGAAATAGTCATTACTGTCGATAGGAGCATGGCGAAATTATGTTTCTATTTTAGCCATTTGGCTACGGAATCCTAAAAATGTACTCGTTCGTACTGATCGTTGGTAAGCGTGTCACTCGCGAACAGCTAGACTGATTTGAATTTTAAATTTTTGTTGTGTAGTAGTTCTTAGTATAGTTTTAAAAAAGTATGCAGCGAAAAATGAAAAAAAACGGAAAAAACCGAGTGTCTTTTTCTATAGGTTTTTTTCTATAGGATTCTGTTTGAATTCAGTCACATTATTGTTAGACAGGTCGTCTGTCAGGTCAGCTAGTTTATGTTAATATTCTAAATGAAAAAGGTATATTTAGTTCGTTCGATTTTTATTTATTTTGATTTGAACTTTGTATTCCGTTTTCCAAGTAGGTTCCCAGATATTCCTAAATAATCGATATAATTTATTATCATTTTCAGAAATAAAAAATCAAATAGCCTTATCCAACTTAAATTGAATCATCAATTATCATTTTGCCCGATAGTTCCATAAACAACGTAGATGAGAATTAAGAACCGAATTAACTACTTCACTAAAAAGCTGGTGGCTCCCTAACCGGTGGTCGTTTGTCATTTTAGTAGGTAAAAATAGATGATTTCTAGAGAGGTGACATAGGCTACAGTTTAATATGTCAGTGAACTTAGCAGAACATTGTTCAGCAGATCAAAAATAAATGAGAGTTCTATTCCCATGCAGCTGAGTTCTATAGTTCCTGATACTTTTTAGAATAGTTCTGGCGTTTTTACCTTAAAAAAAGTCAGTTGACAAAATGATCTGCTAACTTTCCGTAGCAGACCATTTTGCAACAAATCAAAAAAATGTGAAATCTATGTACATGCAGCTGAGTTCTACAGTTCCTGATACTTTTCAGGAATAGTTCTGACCTCTAGTCCAAGTTCCAGCAGATCATATCCGAATTTTCGAAAAGTCGAAACATACCATTTTTTTCACAGAACTGTAATCTACAACTCGGTTCAAGTCTAGAACTCACGTTCATGTGCCAGCAGAGCATACCAGAAAGTTAAAAAGTTGAAAAATCTTATTTTCATTTTTTTAAATGATTGAAAAAAACAACAAGTTAAAAATCTTTCGTTTATGTCAGATCTGTATCACAACTGCAATGTAGAACTCGATTTGAGTCCAGAAGTCACGTTCAAGTTCCAGCAGATCATGTCAGAAGTCGAACGTTTAAAAAATAAGACTAATATTTTCATTGTTTCAATTTACTGTAAAGGCTAGAACTCTTTCGTTTTTCACAGATCTTTATCAGAACTACAATGTAGAAGTCGATTCGAGTCCAGAACTCACGTCCATGAGCCAGCAGAGCATACCAGAAAGTTGAAAATGTTGAAAAATACTATTTAATTTTTTTTTTAATTATTGAGAAAAGCTACACGTCAGAATTTTTTTGTTTATCACAGATCTTTATCAAAACTACAATGTAGAAGTCGATTCGAGTCCAGAACTCACGTCCAAGTTCCAGCAGAGCATACCAGAAAGTTAAAAAAGTTGAAAAATACTATGTATTTTTTTTTTTATTATTGAGAAAAGCTACAAGTCAGAACTCTTTTGTTTATCACAGACCTTTATCAGAACTACAATGTAGAAGTCAATTCGAGTCCAGAACTCACGTCCAAGTTCCAGCAGAGCATACAATGACACTTTTTTCAGCGACACTTTTTTCAGCGACACTTTTTTGAGCGACACTTTTTTGAGCGACACTTTTTTCAGCGACACTTTTTTAGCAACACTTTTTTCAGCGACACTTTTCCATCATCATCATCGCAACACTTTTCAGCGACACATTTTTCATCGACCCTTTTTTTCAGCGACACTTTTTTCAGCGACACCTTTTTCAGCGACATTTTTCAGCGACACTGTTTCAGCGACACTTTTTTCAGCGACACTATTTTCAGCGACACTTTTCAGCGGCACTTTTCCATCATCATTATCATCGCGACACTTTTCAGCGACACTTTTTTCAGCGACACTTTTTAGCGACACTTTTCAGCGACACTTTTCAACCAACTTTTTCAACTTTCTGGTATGCTCTACTGGAACTTGGACGTGAGTTCTGGACTCGAGTCAACTTCTACATTGTAGTTTTGATAAAGATCTGTGATAAATTAAAGAGTTCTAACTTGTAGCTCTACTCAATAATTAAAAAAAAATTAAATATTATTTTTCTACTTTTTAAACTTTCTGGTATGCTCTGCTGGAACTTGGACGTGAGTTCTGGACTCGAATCGACTTCTACATTGTAGTTCTGATAAAGATCTGTGATTAACAAAAGAGTTCTGACTTGTAGCTTTTCTCAATAATAAAAAAAAATTAAATAGTATTTTTCAACATTTTCAACTTTCTGGTATGCTCTGCTGGCTCATGGACGTGAGTTCTGGACTCGAATTGACCTTTTACATTGTAGTTCTGATAAAGATCTGTGATAAACAAAAGAGTTCTAAGTTGTAGCTTTCCTCAATAATTAAAAAAAAAAAATATTATTTTTCTACTTTTTAAACTTTCTGGTATGCTCTGCTGGAACTTGTATGTGAGTTCTGGACTCGAATCGACTTCTACATTGTAGTTCTGATAAAGATCTGTGATTAACATTTGAGTTCTAACTTGTAGCTTTTCTCAATAATTAAAAAAAAATTAAATAGTATTTTTCAACTTTTTCAACTTTCTGGTATGCTCTGCTGGCACATGAACGTGAGTTCTCGTCTCGAATTGAGTTTTACATTGTAGTTCTGATATAGATTTGTGATAAACAAATGAGTTCTTACGTCTAGCTTTTCTCAATAATTTGAAACAATTAGATATTTTTTTTTGTTTTTACTTTTTCTAAGTTTGGATATGATCTGCTGGAACTTGGACGTGAGTTTTGGACTCGAACCGAGTTGTAGATTACAGTTCTGATACAGATCTGTGATAAAAGGAAGAATTCTAGCCTTTTACAATAATTTGAAACAATGAAAATGGTATGTTTAGACTTTTCGAAAATTCGCATATGATCTGCTGGAACTTGGACTAGAGGTCAGAACTAATCCTGAAAAGTATCAGGAACTGTAGAACTCAGCTGCATGTGCATAGATTTCAGTTTTTTTTTTTTTTATTTGTTGCAAAATGATCTGCTACGGGAAGTTAGCAGATCATTTGGTCAACTGACTTTTTTTAAGGTAAAAACGCCAGAACTATTTCTAAAAAGTATCAGGAACTATAGAACTCAGCTGCATGCGAATAAAACTCTCATTTATTTTTGATCTGCTTGGACAATGTTCTACTAAGTTCACTGACATCAGTTCATTAGATACATAAAGTGACTCCTCTGAAAGATTAGTCTGTGGCAAAAATGTTGCTCTAAACAAATCCTTTTCTAAATTTTTTAAAAGAACTGAAATTTTAGACAAACTTTTTAGAACATCTAAAAAAATAATAAAACCCAAAATACAGCATAAAAATTTAATTTATTTATTATTATTTTTCCGAGGCTTCGATGTTTTTTGGGGCCTATGTCATGAGCCCTCCTTAAGCTTGCCGTTTTCGTTAGCTTTGGTGATACGCTCCATCACTTCATGGTTGTAAGTCGAGTGGAGCATCAAACCGAGGACACCAGCCCTATAATCAAATTATATAGTTAAAGTATGAGAAATTAAGATTAAAATATCGTTTGAGAAGCCATGTAAGTTGTATGTACGATAGAATATACATATACGTCCTTGGTTCGAGTCCCGGATCAGGCCACGCATAGTTGTTGAGGGATTTCTGTGAAAATACATCAATAACAGAGCTGGGATGCTAAAGGATCAGAAGCGCGTTTAGCATCTCTCATCATGATTGTAGAAGTATCGTCCCATCGGACTTTGAGAATAAAAGGAATAGAGTCGCACCTTACACCGCACAGTTGGTCACTGGCTGTCTAAGCACAAATCAGTCAGAAGGTCATTATTTATAATTGTGAAAGCGAAAGAGAAAGAAACAATTGACACCTCTCTGTTCTTTGTCGTACTTTACGTCATGAAACGGTTTCCAAATACTTTTTAACATAATACTTTCTTAGATTTACGCAAATATTTGACATTTTAAATAAAACTATCTTTTCACTTATATTGCGTAACAAATATGTAACGCCTTTGAGACATCTAAAATCTTAGTCTCTCCCGTGACCATGATTGCTGTAAAGCATTCGAAACGTCGGGAAACAAAAATCAAAACAAATCCACGAAATAATCCGGAAAGATAGTTTTATTTAAAATACTTTTTATCAATTAGAACAAACATTTGTTTACAGAATAAAAACAGTCACTTCATGTGACCGTTTTAGGAAAACCTTATGTCGGATCCACACGCTTGCCATTCGCTACAGACTTCAAACCTATACAAATGCTTGGCTAACTTAGCTAAGACAGACATCGACATCCACAAGAACAAACACGATGGATGTCGAGCTTGTATCGGCTAATACGTTGTTTATGTTATTTCTATTATAAGAAAGAACAAACTGAAATGAAAAAAGTAAGCAAAGAAGATGGTGTTCAAAATTTATAGAAAATGTACAAAGTAGTTTTTTCTTTTTGGGTTAAACAAATTAATAAATTTATTTGAAAACAACAAACGTGTGGATGCATCACAGGAGCTTGCTTAAACTTTTTTTTTATTATGTAGAAAGGCCAACACCCGATCGGAACGGTTACAAATGCTGGCAAGCTTACCCCAGACAAACCGAACGCCCTCTCCCTGCTCATGTTTGAATTAGCAAGCATGTGAATCCGAAATGATATAATTTCAGCTATTCAAAGACACACTACACTTTACTACGATCACCTTATACCTATTATTCAACAAATATTTCGTTACTTTCGGATTACATAACAAACAATATGAAAAATTAATACCCGCATATATCCTTCTTTTTGAATTTGGGAAATTATTTATGCATAGCACCTATTATGTAGTAACTCACTGGCTAGAAAGACCACCCACTGTATCTCCAAAAACTACATCCTGAAGAATATGAAGAGGAACAAACCTGGAAGCCATTGCTAAGCGAATGCTCCTCTCCTGTTCCACCAGCTCATCCAAGCGCAGCCACTGCCTCACCCTCTCCATATCGATCTCGGCGCGACGCAACTTCTCCCACTGGTAGTGCTTGAGGCAGGACTTCTTGGGCGCTCTGCAGAACTCACCGGTGGGCTCGAACACATTGCGCACCAGCGGACACCCGCACACGTCTGTATCACTCACTTTAGGGTCCTTAAAGTGCTCCGGACACATTACCTGGAAGTATAACATTTGTTATATAACTTTTACCAGTAATTCCGTTGACGTTGCAAGTATATCTACAAACAGTATTTTTTTTTGTTAATCTATTAGAGTGAAGAAATAAATAACATAAAAGCGCTGTATGCCGTAATACAGGCGTCGTAGTACGGCAACAGTTTGCTTATACTATATTAAAAAAACATACCTATAAAAGATTTTTTTATTATTCAAATAAAATTTTTAATTGTATTATTCGGGCATGACATGAACCTATCACAAACTCAGTCATCTCATCACAAAACGCCCACCCATTAAGTGATAGACACAGCTTATTGCTTAACTTTAATAATAATTGTATCTTACCCGCAAACGCTTGCAATAGGTCCCATTGACCGAGTTATAGTAGTCACAAAACATGCTCTGCCCGTCGATGCGCGTGCGATGTCTGCTCCCGAAGGAAGCTTGCGCTTCATACTTTATAAAGCATTTCTCCATATGCTTGACCGCAGTACGCGAGTGTATCTCGTGGCCGCATGTGATGCAATACATTGACGTCTCGTCGTCTGCTTCCTGGAATCAAAATGTTATGGTTAATTAGTTCTAATGTAATAAAATAGGAAAGGATTGGACATTCTCGTTTAAATTTAAAAAAACCACTGACACAAGTAATTCTCTTTATTTTATTAGTCACTAGCGGCTTACCCTCGCTTTGCTCGGGTTCGTCTCTAGCTTGCTTCTCCATACAAAATTTCATCCCCATTTTCACCCCTTTAATGGATGGTTTCCGGGATAAAAACTATCCGTGTTCTTCTTAGGGTCTCAAACTATTTTCTTACCAAATTTCATCTAAATGGGTTCAGTAATTTCAGAGCCTATTCGGTACAACCAAATAAACAATAAATCAATTTTTCCCTTTTTATAATATTAGTATAGATTAGCGCCTAACTCTCGTTCTGTTCGAAGACATACCTGGAGGAAACGATTTATTCAGACTTAATTCAATATCGTCATATGGATGGATTTACATTTGCAAGTATTTATAAATTATAGCCCATAGCCATTCTAAATAATCACTCTTTCTATTGGGGAAAAGAGTCAGAAAAGCCATACAGCCATGCAGTACTTTCTGGGATATGCCAGAACCAATACACACACAACATTAATTTATAATATTATATGTATAGAGCTTTCGCAACATTTCATTTTTTACCAAAATTTGAAACTAAATATACTCAGTTCTATGTGACATTTTCGAAGTAATCTGTGCTCAACGGGCACGCTTTTAAGTCATTAATGTCAAATATGATCAGTCATAATCATGTCGTACTATTTACATTATTTTTAAAGAACCATAAACAATTAATTTTGAAAATGGTGAGGTATGAGTTTTAATAAGATAAATGTATTAGCATACCTTCTCATCCCCACTATCGATAGTGGCCTGTCGTGCTCTCAGCAGTAACGCATCCAGGTCACGGTGCTGTTTGTCTAGGGCTCGGAGGGCGGCCTGGGCTCGAGCGAGCCCCCCGCGCACTACCTCCAGGGCTTTGCGGTTGTGCTGCTCCGAGATGCAGGGTGAGAGGGACCACTCCTGGATACGTTGAGGTAGCACCTGGATCGTGAAAAGAAAATTATTACTATGTGGCGAAACACTAAAAGAGTTTTTATATGTTGTTTCGTTTTGTCTATTTTTAAAGAGAAAGAAAAAGTTAAGTTGATTCACGTCATGTAATTTTGTTAGGTTTTATACATTATTAAACTGATGTAAATAATTCTATTGGAGTTGGTTTTAATTTCTCCCATACTCCAAAACTATTATTTTTTTATTTATGTAGGCTTTATATTATTGTAGGTGTGTAATTTATTGTATGTTTATTTGGGTTGGGTTAAGATCTAGACTATACAATGCCTTTATTACAAGCAACACTACATTTTAATGAGAAAACAACATAACAATAATGTTGGTATGTACTTTTTAAGCAATTGTGTAGACTGTTTTGATTTTTGTTCCTTTATTTTTCCTTTTCCCATGTGTTTACCAACCACCATCCATTCTACTCCTTTCTAATAACCTATACCACTCTGAATACAGGATCTTTTAAATAAAGCTATCTCTCTCATCTCTCATGAATGCTTTACAGCAATCATGGTCACGGTCGATAATCCGAAAAGATAGTTTTATTTAAAATGTCAAATATTCGCGTAAATCTAAGAAAGTATTACAGGATCTTTATGTAACTTTTATGTATTTCTTACATGATCATATTGTGTTATAAAGAATTAAATGAATATTCTTATTCAGTTACTTTCTTGGGTTTATTTGCTATTTCACAGTTTAAATATTAAAGAAAAAATAAATAAGTCTAGTAACTTCTAAATAAGATGTGATTAGCAAAGACTAATTTGACTTTTATTACTCTGAATTTTTCATCTAAAATAACCCTTAAATATATTTGTAAAAAACCTTGAGACCATTTAACTATTGAAGTTACCTACTTGGTATATCCTAGCTGTGGCCAACCGCATGCCACACTGTGTAGAGCAGTACTTGGAGCCATAGTTTGCTGCACGGGAACAATGGGGCCCATAGCACTGCCGTGGCTCAGATGTTTGCAAATGAGATATGGACTCTTCCGGCTCATATACTTCACGTTCATGATGCTTCTTCTTAATTCTATTACTGCTGTAGGGGCAATTAAAAAATGTATTATATATAATTTTTTATATCTATCAACTATATATTGTTGTCATACTGTTTTATTAATTTTTATAATTGTAGGTATATACTAAATCAAGTCACTATTTTGGACTGTCTGTTTGTGCACTCAGTTCTTATACTATACATATTTTAAATATGTGTCACTATAACCAAATCGTCATACGTAAGGTAAAGGTTAAATGAAAAATAAACCCAGGGTTAATCCTGAGCAAAGTGAGTGTAAGTCACTATTTACTAAGTGGAATATACATTTTTTATCCTTCCTCAAATTGGATTCATAATGACTTATTGTATACCTAGTCAATGTAATAACACAGATAACAGTAATTACTGATGCAATTATTTTTCAAAGAAGTATAGCAGGTATTATACAGGTTATGGGTTTGCTTCAATTTGGCATTTTATATTTGAATTAACCATACAGTCTAGCTATAACGAAATGGGTTATTAGTATGATTTCTTTCTAGAAAGGTGAATGTAATGAGTAAAACTATTTTATTGTATCTTTGCTTGGCTTGATAAAGAAGTTTGTGATCATACCTTGACACTCTAGATGTCTTCTTACTTTTAACACATACTCTTTGATGGCATTTCAGCTTAAGCTTGTTGTTACCTCCGTATTTATACATATCTTCACATGCATC
Organism: Argynnis bischoffii washingtonia; assembly: GCA_033884665.1. Classification (NCBI taxonomy): domain Eukaryota; kingdom Metazoa; phylum Arthropoda; class Insecta; order Lepidoptera; family Nymphalidae; genus Argynnis; species Argynnis bischoffii. The sequence goes on from CM066625.1 coordinate 5,817,248, forward strand.
ACAACTGAAAGTTTTATTTATATTACTACATCATTATTAAATATTGACAATTCATTTTATTTATTTTTTTAATTAGGATTACCAATATGATATAACTTAACAAAAATACACGATTGTACAAAGGAGGTCTAAATCAACTCAGGTTTAGGTCTAGGTCTAGGTCAACTGCTGGTTCTTGTTAATTCGACTGTTGTTGTCAACTAACGGAGAATTAAAAAATTACAAATTTACAGTACTATAAATTACAAAAAAAAAATTACACAGAGCATTAAAAAATTACAAATTATAGTACTATAAATTACAAAAAAAAAATATGATTTTACTTTTATTAGTTACTAAAAGCAACAAAAAAAGAAAGAAAAAAAAAAGTTTTTCTATCATGAAAAAGAAAATAAATAAATTAGCAATACAATAGATACAATTTTAAAGCTATCACCATAAGTAACTCTTAAGTCTTAAGCAGTTTAATATCAGAGACTTAAATTTTTCAATTTTGTAAGAAATTTGTCGATATCCGAGTTTCTGTGTAAGATGTTATATTGTTTTATTATTCTATTTATACGAGAATAAAGGCCAAAGTTTGATTTGGATTTGTAATCGTGGAATGGGTTGTACATGTTTTAACGAGGTATCCTTGTTGGGACATTTATTTTTAAAGTTGAGACTAAAGGTGGGCAGTCAGTTCTGGTGTTTACCATTCAATTATTAAATTCATTTTGATCATGTTATAAAATATTTTCTTATCAATTTTAAATATTAAAACATGTTTTTAGCAATACATTGACATATATTAAATAAATAACATATATACATATAAAAAAAAATTACATACTGTCCACAATCATTAGTCTGTAAGCATCCAGAACATTCTCCACAGCCATCTTTTATTGGCCTTTTTGATGACTTGTTTTCAGAATGATCTTTCTCTTTCCGTGTCTTCTTTCTGTCATCTCTTCCTATAAGTAAAAATGAAAATTATATTATATTAACAAAGTATTTTAACCAATCTTCTGTTTTTTTTTGTACATTTCTACATGACATAAGCGAAGCAGTCTGTGTTCAACTTTGAAGCCATTAACAAGAAAATTTAATAAAGTATTCAATATATATTACTTACATCAATGATTAATGTAATCAAATATCATATTACATACTATATTCATATTAAATATACCTGAATCGGCATCATTTTCCCTTTTTTGAGGTCTAAATCTTGTTTTAAGTGTGGGATCCTCCTCTCGACATCGATCACAAAAATAATTCTTGATATACTTAGCTTCTCTTTCAGATATATTAATACAGTCTCCATGATACCATTCCTCACATGCATCACACGCTCTAAAAACATAAGAAACAAATGAGTAAATAATAATATCGACTAAGGGAAAAAAAATAGTAATGCATTTAAATAAATTAAAATTGTTACATCATAAAACGTGAACTATCGGACGATCGGCATATACAATACGCTTGACCTGCTTGGTTAAGCAACGTAGTGATCTTTGATTGCCGCTCAGGAAGATCAAATTGCTTCGCGATGTCAGCTTTCTTAAATAAAAAAAGTATATAAATTAGTAATTTTTAATTATAATAGAAATTAAAACTATCTCGACGATAAACATTTAATAATAAACATAAATTACAATATTATATTAAGATAATAAAAAAATTATTTACGCTTTGTTTACTGTACTTCCTATCACTCATCGTTAAGGTATATAGTTACAATTAGAGTATCTTAAATTACAAGTTCCTTTTTAATTAAACGGAGAAATATTAAAATTAGACTTTTAACAACAAAATGAGCTCGAAAATTTGAGAATTGAGATTTGATTTTGAGATTGAATCATGATGACCAGAGACAAGGAACAACAAATGATGACCATATGATGACAACAGACAATTGACATTTGACAATAATCGTCATCACAGATAACAAATATAAATATAGCACAGATGACAATACAAATTATTGACGCAGAACTTTTATTTGTCATCCATGCGCAGAACTTTTAAACCTACCATAGACAAGTTGGCGCATTCCTCAATTTAAAATAGCCTCAAATAATACAGTTGGCTCCCTATTTTGCGATATTGCCAATTTTTTTTTCTATCGTTTAATAGACTTTTGATGGCTAATGATGGTCTTTTTTTGTCATTTGATGTTTATTTGTTTATTTATAAAAACTAAAATAAAATTTAACCTTTTTTATATTTAGCAGTTAGCGCCCCATTTTCAGAATGTTTTTCTTTTTTTTATAATAGTTCGATTTGAAATGGTTTTCTTGGTGATTCTTCATTCAGTATTATTTAGTTCTTCAGTTAATAATTTGTTTATTATTATCAATATTTTTTTATATTTTATAATTTTTTTTTTGTGTAATCACAATACTGATTTCAAATACTCGACATTGCTCATGCGCAATGGTGCCGGAAGTTACGCGTTCAGTTGAACTGCTTAGAATAATAATAATTACTAATATTACTTCACATAATTATAGATTAAACTTTTATTTAAAAGTTATTAATATAAAATCAATTGTTTTAATAAACAACTATTATGTTTCTGTAACATTTTGTCAGATGATATTCTTAGACTTTTATTATTTTGCTTCAAAATCCTTCCCATCAATAAAAAAAATATATGTATAAGCGAAAATTTGTTCGACAAAATACACACACTTTCCCGAAGAATTTACAACTATAACTTATGTTTTTTTCAATTACGGTATATTACGGCTTATTGTCATTTTTATCATTTATGTTCCCTCCTCGCTTGTCAATGTGCGATGTTCTTGATCTTAATCGCTAATATTATACTTTTTAACACAAGAATAATTATAATTAAGTAGATTAAATTTAAAGAAGTGAAGTTGTTATGTCATATTATACTATTCATAATATTTTATTAATTATTAATTTTAAATTTACAATTATTTAGCTTTAATTTGTAATTTTATTTATCAATATTTAATGATAGGCCGATTTATCCCTTAACTTTGAGTAATGAAATGAATCACTATAAAAATAATCATTATAGTATATATCGTATATATACTATATATATCACTATAGATCACTAGTTTCACCATTATCTGTCTAAATCAGTCTAAATTGTTATAGACAATAATTTATTTATAGTTTTTTTGATTGGGCAGTGGTATGGAGGGTAGAGGTAAGGAGGGTCATCTGTGTTTATGAAAAAGTGTCCGTCAAAATGTATTAATATTAAATTAGGATGGCGCCACATTTGCATCAAGGTAACTTTTAAAAGAAGCGCCAAATATTGTTAGAGTAGGCTTCAAAAATAAACAAGGAAAGAGAAACTTCCGCTAAGTTATGGCGCGCTTTTAAAAATCCGCATAAAGTGGGAAACAATATATGATTATTTTTTTACGTATCATTTAACGATTTAACGCTTATTTGTGAATATCAAAAAATAAATTAATATATTAATAAGAAGAAATAACTATGTTATACAAAATAAATAAGTACATAAATATAATAAAATAAACAAACGAATGTGTTTAAAATTAGAGTACAAAAGTTCATCAGGAGCAAAACGAAAATATAAAAATTTTCTCCTGTAAGCAATCAATTTCTGCATCTAAAAAATTTCTCAATAATTAACTACTTTAGTCGATAATGACATTAAATTTTTTAACTCGGCATACTTCAATTCATCTACGATTGCTACATTCATACCATACCCTGTGCATCCACCAGCGCGATTGTGGAGGATTTTGGAACTGTTATTTAGCGCATACAACTGGACACTTTTTCAACTTTTCTCCCATATAAGATGACTCTCCTTACCTCTACCCTCCATAGGCATTAGGCAGCTGTGGGCCGTCTATAGTTTTTTGACAGCAGGAGCAGGCTAAACCATAATCTTTAATCTTTGTTTGGTTACCATAACAACAGAAATTGTTTATTGTATAGGTTATGACTAACGTACTCCGTCGTTTCTCATTTTTACCCGACAATGGAAAATCAAGATACTCCTCAAATTATTACGCATATAGAGCGTAATCTAAACCATTGTATCTTTGATTGTAAATGGGTTCCATGTTCCGCTAAATTTATTGTTATTGGTTCCTTACCCAAAGGAAGCGGTACTTTAGAAATTTTCGAAATTACTTCTGGTGAACTTAAAAAAGTAAAAGAAATCGAAAGACCTAATTCTTTTAAATGCGGTACCTTTGGAGCAAGCAGTGATGTAGAAAGGCGGCTTGCGACAGGCGATTTCAAGGGCACTTTGGAAATATGGTTTGTTTCTCTATTTAAATTTGGTTATTATAGCATTTTTAAAGGAGTGTAGGTGTAGCTAAAAAAATACGACTTAATATAATTTTAGTACCTATAATAGGTGTATCTTTCAGGGATCTTGAAAAAAGTTGTCAAGTGTATATTACTAAGGAACATGAAGATATTATTAACTCTATAGATGGTATAGGAGGAAATGTTTTAAACTGTGGAGCACCTGAAATAGTCACAGGCAGTAGAGATGGTACCTTGTTTTATGTTATGTATATCTTATATTTATCTTTTTTTAAATTATGGATGTTGTTTATTGCGGATATATAATTTTTTCACAAGTTGCTTATGATAAAATGAATATTGTATAGATAGATTACCATTATAGCATTTTATATACATATATAATAAACTCAAATATGATAAACTCAATTTTTATAAATATTTATTTCATCATTTCCAAATAGGCACTGTTAAGGTTTGGGATCCTCGTCAAAGAGGAAAGCCAGTAGCAAATATGCATCCTGCTCAAGGTGAAACTAAGAGAGATTGTTGGACTGTAGCATTTGGCAATTCTTTTAATGATGTAGAAAGGATTGTGGTAGCAGGCTATGATAATGGAGACCTTAAAATGTTTGATTTGCGTACTATGTCATTGAGATGGGAATGTAATTTGAAAAATGGGGTATGTTTTATTAGAAAATATATAAGATGAAAACATTTTTATCATAAGAATAAATTATTTAAGCAAATAATATTATAAAAAATATTGCAGGTGTGCTCTGCTGAATTTGATCGAAAAGATATACCAATGAACAAATTAGTTGCTACCACATTGGAGGGCAAATTTCATGTTTTTGACTTGAGGACTCAAAATCCCACAAAAGGATTTGCTCAGGTATTTTTTTTTTTCTATCATAAATAATAATATTAAGCATTTCTATTTCATATATTAAAAGAACTGTTTTGAATATCATGGCAATTTAATTCTTTTTATGATTGTCTGTGGATATAATAGTATGTCAGAATAAAAAAATACTATGTAGGCAGGAAGGATGTGGTTGTGGTTAATTAAATATGCAACGTAATTTGCAAACACTTATTTTCTGACATAAACCACTCATCATTCCTTACATTTAAATTCATAGGTTTTGGACAATTCATCAAAGAGCGGTACTATTTGGGTTGCGCGTCACATTCCACAAAATCGTGATTTATTTATGACTTGCGCTGGCACTGGACAGGTGTCATTATGGAAATAGTAAGTATTAATAAAATTAGTAGAGAACCTATGTGACATAACATACCCACAAAGTATGCTAATGTCTAACGTCACTCCACCAATAGCGAAGATATGCCTACCTAACATACAAAAAATATACGCATACCTTTAAGCTAGGTGCTCCTTTTTGAATGGTCAACAAAGTAATATGTATAATGTATATATTGGCAAACAATAAAGTGATCAATGATAAGGGCACATAGGGACAGACAGATAAAAGTTTTTTATAAATAAGAATGTTTCATTTGGGTGAACTTACTTTTGTTTTTAATTTTATTTGTTATTTAAAAAAGCTGCTGTAACGTAACGTGTTCGTACTATATATACGAACGAAGACGTTAGTGAGTTACACTAGTTTCTAAGTCTAATACAAAAAAGAAATCCAAATTAGCCCAAAAATTAGGTGATGGATGAAAAAAAAAACAAAATCAGCAATTTAAAATCAAGGTGATTCCTCTGAAAATACCAAATATATTTCTTTTAATTTTATAATTGTTTTAACACATAATCACTTAAGATTTTGTTATCCATACATGTGATGTCATTCGTATCTTCCAATGTATATGTTACAGAATATTTTCTCCAAATTTTAATATTACCATTGAATCTTAACAGGAATAAAAACAAAACTTAGTTATAATAAATGTCAATAGATGGCATTATATGTCATGTGTTTTATGACGTAGTTTTAGTACATAAAATAATTCAACATTTTACGGATCAGTGCCAACTATATATTTAATCAAACAAACGTAATCATATACTATTTTTTAACCTCCTAACTCCATTGTCATAACGATTAGAAGAATATTTAACCAGACTTCCAAGATTTGATTAAGTACATATTAACTATAAAGCTAATAATAACATAATATTTTCTTTAGTGAATACCCAGAACAAAGGTACCATGTAGATGCTCAAGGAGTAGCTGTGGGTGTAGCAGGGAAATTGAAGAGGTTACAGCGGATGGTGATCAGCTCTCAACCCATCAACGCTTTAGACTGGAACAGAGACCATCAGGGCCTGGCCGTAGCGACCGCATACGACCAGTACGTTAGAGTTATTGTTACTACTAAACTTAATTTACAGTGATTGTTCTTCTAAATCTTTTATAAATAAAATTTAAAACTAGTCACATTTTGTTCTTATTTTTTTAGTTAATAAATATATTTAAATAATTAATTTTCAGGAAGGAATCTTAAATTTTTGGAATATCAACAGTCAGATTTCATAATGAATAACAATCTTAATTATTTTTTATACGCAATTTACGCAAGTATAATTTATTTTTACCAAATTTTACATACAGATAAAGGTCTGTGATGCACTTGCTTATCTATGGAAGAATTAAAACAATAATAATGATCTTTCTTTAGAGGGTAGAATATTAGGGGTTGGGACGAGGATATCGGATATTTTCCATATAACTGAAGAAAAAACGTTTTCAAGGAATAAAAAAATTAAAGTAGATAAGAAAATTCCAAGGGACATTACGAAGGATAAAATACACGCTACGGTAGAGCGGAACCGCAGACGTAAACAGTGTTAAATAAAAGAACATGTCAATTTTCTAACTCAAAAGAGCATTTTTATTAACCTAGCACTTATTATAAATAAAATTAAGGCTAGCATTCAGTTCTTATTTAGACTAACGTTAGAACAATTGATACATCTTGCTTCCAAACTAAATTCAAATCCATATTGGACATTTTGTAAATAGTTTAGAAATACAAGATGATCGACTAAACGTCGCTACACTTCTAAGCACGTTTTCACGTGTGTGACACGAACACAAAATTGTCACGTAACAAATCGAAAAAGATTTTAAAAAATATATGAAGACACCTTCATAAATTTAGTTGGTTATTTTCCGACCATGTTCGTTCTCACACTCCTTGCAAGCGTTCGCGTCACCAACATGAATAACATACTTCAACTCGTCCTAATAAAAATAATGCTACAATAGAACGAAACGCAATTTACAACACAGATATCGAAGCATATAAATATTGTTAGAAGCTACTAGGCTTTGAATTTAACACGTGCCTTCTATACTGTAAAAATTACTCTTCAGGCTTATAATATCCCAAAAGTCATATATACTTTTATATCAACCAAATTTGGTCCGATACAAGGGTTGTGACAATATACATATGAATATTCAACATTTTTTAAATGAAAATAGGCAACAGGCGAGTCAAACCTATTTTTCTTAATTAATCCATTCGAAAACACGTTATTTCTAAACAATATATTTCTCCCTAGTTCTCGCAAACTACTCTCATCAATGTCGTGTCACACTAACTAGTGGATTAAAATTGTACAAAAACTAAATTTTCTCGAATACCATAAGATAATTCCACTACGTCTATAAAACTTACATTATTTTTACAAATTCTCAAATGTGTGAAAGCACGTCGTGCAACCATTGTTAACTTACGCGATGACGCTACAGTGAGATCGAAGTGAACGGATTCTATCAACAGTTTTTGAACAACTAAGTACTCCCTTTTTCGTCAAAAAGGTATCAGTTGAATTTCTAAATATAATCTTATCTTCGAAATCATAACGGCATAAACACTCGGTGATTCGTCAAAGAAAAGTGCAAGTTCTCTGAATATAGCCTAAAACATTGTGTAGTCATGCGATTATGAATGATTGCAAATATTCGATAACGACACATCAATAGCAAATACTGAGAGTTATGACAAATAAAAACCGATATGGCAGGGAAAGTATCTGTACAGCATATATTGTACGTGTCACAATGTATCTGACTACCTTGATTAGGTAATTTAATTGCTGTACTATGAGGTTTCCCAAAAAAACTAATCCCTTGTAAATACATACAAGGTAGGTGTATTCAGCTCTTTTTAACGTCCCACTGCTGGGCACGGGCCTCCCTTCAATACGAGGGGGATCAGGCCATAGTCCACCACGCTGGCCAAGTGCGGGTTGGCGGACTTCACATGTCTTTCGAAAACTTGCTAGTTCTCTCAGACATGCAGGTTTCCTCACGATGTTTTTCTTCACCGTAAGGCAAGTGGTAATCATGTTAGAAATGATTCGCACATGAAAATATCAGAGGTGCGAGACCCGGTATTGGAACCCACTTCACTCGGTTTCCCAAGCGAGCGCGTTACCAATGAGCTACCACTGCAAGGTAGGTAGTTATTCAAAAATACTTAATGAAAATTAGTATATGAAAACTCTCGACGATTCATAAAATCAATTATTAAGAATTCTATAATCGATTTCATATTCGATTAACGATGATTGCAATCATTCGAAATCGCCCAACGTTCAATAATAAGCCAACATTAATTAACACAGAATAATTTAAATCAAATTGGGTCTAAACCTATTCTCACATACAACTACCACACGCTAAGGCCAGCACACATTGAACCAACATGATGGACCGATTTAATTTAGTTTGGACAAGTGTTTACTGAACCAATAGGCTCTACTGTCTTCAATCATAGTCCAACCTCGATTCAATGTTTGCAGAAACCATAAGAAACCAATATAAATTATTATTTATCAATATTTACAATATTTAATTTTAATCAATATTATGTTATTTTATTGAAAGTCAGACATTGCTATGTAGACACTATAGGAACAACTTCGACAAACAATTAAAATGATACCTTTGAATACAAATTTAAATATGAAAAAATAATTGTTTCAATCAAGTATCAAACTTGTAACACTTACATTACGTACGAGGATTACTTCCAGATTTATAATAATAAATATAATGTTATATAATTGAAATTATGCAAAATACATATATTTCACTGACAAAGTTATGCCTATAATAATGTCTACCAATTAGCTGTTGAGGATCAAATTATATAAGAACAAAAGATACAATAAATTTATTTTATTATTTTATTGGCTAAAACTATATTTGTATCACTTTAACTTTACCAATAAAATAAATGCAGCCATTTACAAAGCTTAAAATATTTTTGTCATTTTATTCCCTTTTATAATTTACACTTAAACAAAAGTCAAACCTTTATGTTTTCATAATAAATATGCAGACACCGCTAATACATTATTTAGTATATTTACGATAAATAGAAATATTTGCATCCTGTAAATTGAAAATAACCGCCTTATTATATTAAGAATAATTAAAACAATTTTTAAAGAACATGGAAGTGTTTTCTGAAAATAGGGTAATATTCTCTTTGAAATGTTTTTTTTTAATTATTATGGATATTACTGAAACTATTCTAGCACATGACACAAGTAGACTTATGTTAATCATTGCTTTAAAAAATATAGAGAATTTATTTTTTCTACATAACTGTTAACCCTTTTGCGCACTAAGCGTCATCAACCACAAACGTGGTCGTAGGGGACCACGACCGACTTATAAATGGTCGCTGCGACCATATTCACCATGCGATAATAGTCGCCTAGTGCACGGACGGGTTAATGTGTTTGTATTACGCGTCATTCGCGAAATGAGTGATACTATTTACGCTTATAATCTTTTACTGTGTTGCTATTTACGCACTTCAGTGTCACACAGGGTGAATATATACATGAACTGTATTTGATAGTGTGATATAAATATAGTCTGAATGATACCACGAGCAAATAACTGCAGTAAGTTCTAAATTAATCAAATTAATTAAAAAAAAAAACCAACCGAACTTAATAGAAATTATGTCTTATAAACCATTTATAAAGTATAAGATATTCACATTCATTATCTTGGGCATTTATGTATTGTAATAACAAAACATAGAAACGGACCTATAAATAGGAAAATTATGAGATTCCAAAGCTGATATTTGGTTAAGGGAAGAGGGATAGTTATGAATACATTTACAGTTCCAATAAAAATAAATCACGATTATTTATAAACAAAGCGTTACTACTAACACAAAATATGTCACACCGCATTTATGTCTACTTTAATGTATTTTATATCACTTTGTAGGTGTTTGCCACTTAGTGTTTCTGATGAACTGCGAATCTGAAAACAAGAAAAGAGTATTAAATTCTTAATCGGTCCATTTTAACATCCCACAGCTGGGCATGGCTCACCCTTCAATACAATCAGGCCATGAGTTAGCAGACTTTACTAGTTCTACAAGAGTTCATTTCTAGTTAGGTTCTCTAAGACATGTTGGTCTTTCAGCTACATATCAAGACACGTGGTAGCGTGTGCAGCCAAGTTCAAGCCAAAGGAACTGGCGACGCAGCACTGTGTGTTTATTTACACGAATCATTTGGAGCCACTTTTCAACTCGTAATAACTAAAAAACTATTTAACATAAACTCATGAAATTTGGTTTATTTATTAAATCCTCTTAGATTAACTAGAATCCCTAATTTCATAACTACAGCTCAAACGGTTATTTAGATATTAACGTCTAAAAACCGGCATTTTTGTCACTGACTGACATAATATAGTAAAACCTAACCCACTTTCAGATGACCTAAAAAGTTAAAATGTCGAAAACAGTAAATTTTTAAAAGTTGAAAAAATAATGCATTTTTATTAACACCTTGCGCCTCCCAAAACATAATAGCAATAGTTTAACACCTAGTGCCTTTTGAAATATAATAGCAATCATAGTAATAGCAAAAACTTTTTCTTTCTCAGGAAAAAAGGTTCCATAATGATTAAATAACATTTTCCTATTCTGCCTTATCCACTAACGATTAAAATTATGAAGAAAAAAAAAGATTGAATTTACGTGTTACTTTGAAATTATGAATAATAATAGTTTCTTTACAAAAAGTCATAATATTCCATATAAACAAATGTGAAAATGGGAGCAAAGTTTAATATTAAGAATATACGTGGTTGTCAATTTCTCCGACAAAAGAACTGATATCTAAATGGGTGCCAAATTCTGGACATAATCCTGAATTTTTTTATAAGAACATACAACATTATAAAATAAATTTAAAACACAATTTCTTGTTTTTCTCTGCTACAAAAGTGTTTACTATTTAAAAATAGAACTTCTTAAATTTGATCAGTCAAATTTTTTACACAGAGTAGACTATTAGAACTTAGGATAAATTGAAGTTTAAGATTTAACTTGGCTAGTTTTTACATACAAATTATCTTATATTCGGCTAATCACTTATATCTTCTTTATGCTATACGCAAGTTATTGTTTTTATATTGTAAGGTCAACATGTCTCACCCTAAAAAAAACTTGTTTTACTGGTACTAGTTAATATATATACAAGGTACCTATGAAGAGATTCAGTCGAGGTTGTCCTGGAAGATGAGCCGCACGTACCCGGGCGTGCCCTGCAGCGGCGCCGCGCAGAATGGACAGATCGCGTGGAAGCCGTTCGTGCCGTGTGGTATGTCCACACTCGCCCAATATCTATCGAGAGAATTATTATTTATATTAGTATTATAAATACGTAATTTCTTATTGAGCTTTCAACTTTTTGATGTGAAATATCTATTGGCGCACTTTGAAAGAAAAACCGACTCGTGGTGTGACGGCGAACGGTGGCGCGACGCTGTCCTACCATCATGCCCCTTCTACGTCACCGCTCTCGACTCCCTTGTATGTGCGTGTGTGTATACTGTACACGCTCCATTGCAATACAGTCTCTATTAAAAATACTTACATATTTTCTATTCTATTTAAGAATATACAGGGGTGGAACAAATGGATAGGACATGGACGAAAAGTAGCTTAAATATTGAAGTTATCAAGATTTACTATAAAAACTTAAAAAAAAACCGACTTCCAGGCACTGAAAAGTAAAAAATAACTAAACGGGGGTTTTCATTTAGAATAGATACTTAATCAGATTTTTTCGAAGTCGGTGTGCTTTGATTTGTATTGGCTGGCACCGACTTCGAAAATCAATTAGTCTCAGCCACTTAAATGCTAAAAACCATTAGTCCCTCTACACTAACGATCTAGATAAATAAATATGCATATATATACTAACTTGACAGTCCTCTCCGAAGCCATATGCCCACAAGGATTGAAGGCATACGTGGGTGGGCCGGAGTCGACGTAGAAGGCAGGTTCGATACCCATACACACGCGCACCACCGGCCCCGCCGTCATGCACATAGGGCAGCGCCGCACACCCGTCTCACTGCCTTCTGCACCCCACGAGTGTTCGCCTAAAAGAGTCAAAATTAATGATAAAAAAAAATGGGTGCATGTAACCTTTACGCGCCGTTGAAGTAAAATTTCTTTGGCAAATATCGCAATTAAATTAAAACAAATCAATAATTAAATAAGGCATATTACAATCATATAGTTATAGAATATCATATACGGAAAGAATATATTATATATTTGTAAGACAATAACAACGGTTACCATGGCAATATGGCAATATATTCTATCTCATTCTCTCGCTGGTCTAATACTATATATTTATGTTTTTGTCTCTTTTTAGTACCGCATTTTCGTTTCATCGAGTTTTAAATCACAACGGCTAAAGATGTTTCATTTCAAAAACATTTGAAAACCATTTGGCAAAAAAAAATCTGTAAAAAGTATCACAATTCTATAGCTAAAGTAAATATAGCTTACGGCAAAGAGTAGCTCAGCTGATGATACTAAAGTCGTATTCTCGAACAGCAATAATTCTCAGTTACACCCTACCATAGGATATTGAGCGGACACTTAGTTATTTATATACCATCTATCATTGAGCCAGAGACGGGTTTAATTTATAAATCTAAAGTGCTTTATAGAATTTTTGGCGCCTGGAAGAGCGTACTTAGAGACATAAAATATATAAAGCAGAAGTAATATATAAGATTTTTGGGCTCGTACGAATCCTCGCCTGAAACACCGTACTTAGTTATTTTTTAACCACTCATCATTTTTCAAGCCATATATGTATGTATGTTTATTGTATGATTTATAAAGCAGAGGAGTTTTATAAGATTTTCCAACAAATAATCTACATTAAAATATAATCTTCCCTCCCTAAGGTTGTTTGAAAGAAATCGCTAATTATTTATACTTGAATTTAATTGAATATCTTGATTATAATTGAATTTCAAAGCAATTCTTCATTCTGTGGCTTATAGGTCATAGGCGTGCCATTTGGGTACAGTTTACTTCGCCAATATCGTGTAGAATGGAGAAGACACACATTCTCAATTACTTAGTATTTATCACAAAGACATTGTCTTTTGTAATAAATACTAAGTAATTGTAAGTTTGAATGTAGCGAATATATTTGAAACTACTAATAAGAATATGACAATTCTTTCACTAGTAGGTTTTTAGTATTAGAAACTACATTACCGAGCAGCTGAAACGAAATTTTGTTAAAAGTCGAGTTTAAATTGCTAGTAGTTAATGGTTTCATAAATTAACTAATGCTATATATTACGTATATTTTTTAAATCGAAGTTACGTATAATTTTCGGTAAAATTTTCGGTATAAGATTCTCCAGCCCAGTCTAATAAGATAAAAAAGAGGCAAATCTAAAAATGAAAGGTGTCTAGTTATAAAATTGTATATATGTATATATATACCTTTGTTTTAGCGTATTATATATAAATTATTTTTAAAATAAAGTATCTTGTTTTTTCTTCGGAGTGCGCCCAAAATGAGTATTGAAATCACTGCAAAAATTATAAAGCAGTACCTGGGCGACCGAGCTTCGCTCGGAGTTCTTGAAAGATTGTATATTTTACATTAAGTGACTAAGTGTTACTGAGAAAGTTGTATAGATGTCGCGATAAGAACAATTTTCTTTTTAATTTGGCTTAAAAATAATTTGACATTAAGTGACTAAGTGTTACTGAGAGAATTGTATAGATGTCGCGATTAAATTTTGCGTAGAATAATGCATAAGAAAAACGCATGAAAACTCGAAAACACGCGTTTTCCCAGACATGTGACTAATCTAGATCAATTTTTCGCCCCCGAAAGCCCCCATATACCAAATTTCAGCAAAATCGTTAGAGCCGTTTCCGAGATCGCTGGTATAAATAAATAAATAAATAAATAAATAAATAAATAAATAAATAAATAAATAAATATACAAGAATTGCTCGTTTAAATATATAAGATAAAATTCTATTTAAATTTGACCATAAAGGGTATTTAATACGATCAAACGTTTTTGAGATAGAGCCCTAAAAACGTATAGCTTTAGTTTACACCTTACATTTTGAGGTAAAATTTTATTTTACTAGTATCAGCATTTCACGAATCAACAAGGGTTTGGAAACAGATATTGTCATTTAAAATTTGACGAATTATACCTACAATATGCCAGCGATATTAACACAGCAAGCTTTCGGAATTGAAATTGAAAAATGTTTACATCGCATACTTATCATACGAGTGAAGAAACGGAGTTAAAGATCATTTACTGCCGTAAATAGGTCATGTGCTTAATATTACAAATAAATAATGTATAATTTACTATTATTTTCTATAGGTACGTATAATAAAATTGTCACTAAGCCGAGCTGTACATTAAATATTTTTTGGAAAATCTTATTGAAATAGACATCATTATGGATACAGAGGCCGAATATATCGTTTTTAGAATTTTTGTTTGTCTGTCTGCATAACGCATCACAGAAAAACCATTGGAGGGATTTTGATGAACTTTAGTATGGTGATAGCTGGTTACCCGGGTCAACATATAGGATACTTTTTACTGCGGGAAAATATCTCTGCTTTGAAAAATCTATACTAAACGTTAAGCAGGGACGAACCCCAGCGAAGCGAGGGTGAGTCGCTAGTACTGTTATATATTTCTGACAGCGATAGCTCAGTGATCACGATACTGATTTACACTGACCACCAAGTGTCACGGTTATTATAAACCCTTAGAATCAAAAGCTTAGAAACTTTCTGAACTTTGAAAGTAAGTATGGAAACACTTCTTGCAGAACTAGCTCAAACTTAATAACCTATAAAACTAAATACCACACTTATTAATTATTCGTCATCTCAGCTTATTTGTCTAAGCGACCAATTTATTGAAAGAAGTTTTAATAAAGAATTATTGTCTTTTACATGTCGATTGTATTGATATAAAATACACATTTTACTTTAATAAAGCCGATAAAATCTATTTTACCCTCTACATGTAAATGAATATAAGTAATAACTAATAAAGCTCTTAATACTTTCTTAGATTTACGCGAATATTTGACATGACATCTATACATATAACAAAATTGTTACTAAGCAGAATCTGTACATTAAATATTTTTGAAAAATCTTATTGAAATAGACATTATTATTGATACAGAGGCCGAATCTATAGTTTTTAGAACTTTTGTGTGTCTGTTACCGCATCACGGAAAAACCATTGGAGGGATTTTGAGGAAATTTGGTATGATGATAGCTGGTTCTCCGGATCAACATATAGGATACTTTTTACTGGGGGAAATTATCTCATCTCTGAGAAATCTATACTAAGCTTTAAAACGTAAGTAGGCACGAACCCGAGCGGAGCGAGGTGAGTCGCTAGTTTTTAATAAATAAAGATAGTTTTATAGGAACCAAAAATCAAAATAATCCGAAAAGATAGTTTTATTTAAAATAATAAAGCTGTTTTTAAAATAGATAAAAAAAACTCTGTACATACAAGAATTGGTCCTTTTAACGAATAAACACACTAAGGCAACGTATTCTCAAAAATCGTAGTGTACAACATACAACAAATGCCTGGGGTTTCCATTCAAATTATTGCCATTGTCTAGGTATTTTTTTCGAACTTCAACGCACAAAAACATATGATTCCAGTAAGAGCTGTTCATCATTTTGATGCTTGTTTTTTTAATTTAAAAAATCAGTTTAATTATATTACACTGTAAAGTCAATTTAATTTATTTTATTTATTAAATACAAAAAAATATATTACAAAAAAACATGTTGAACAAAATATATACAACTACAATAAAACAACAATGTACTACAGTCTTATGTATTCAACTTATTAGTTTAATAAGGACAAAGATTGATAAACATACATAAAAAAACAAACGTGAGTGTGTACTTTTGTACACACGTAAGAAGTTATACTTCTTTGGCGTAACAGAACAAAAATAGCTCAAGATTTTATCCCGTATGTCACAATTCTCTGTTTGTATAAATTATTAAAAATAATTAAATAAGGCAAATTATGCATGCAGGAATGAATATAATATTATATATCATGTGTCAGACAATAACAACGGTTACCATGGCAACAAACAGTTATCAGATAACTTTATCATGTCGCTTTTTGGCTGTCGGTGTGCGCACGCATATTACGTAAAAATACGTATAAATTTTACTTTCATATTTTTTTCCAAACGTCAAAAAAGAAGATAAGTTAATACATAAATTAACTACGCGTACGAAGCCGCGGGAAAATGCTAGTATTAATTATTTACCTTGAACATGTCCACAGTTGAGGTAAACGTAAGGCTGGTTCAAGTCCTGATGGGCAGAAGACAGTTTCCTAGGGATGACCAGCGTATTGAGACCCACAGGACATTGCGGCCGCCCTGCATTTAGTTCATCCACAAGAGCTTCCAAATCGCGTTTTGTCTGGAAAAATTTTATTATATTTAATAAACCATTAGGGTCATTTTGTAATTAAAAATTACAATTTATACTTGGTATTAACAAAATTACGAAATCTTTAACGTTACGGAGAACAATATATAATATAATTGTCACTCGCATAGTTTTAAAGCAAGTTGATTCATATGAAGAGTAAGTTTATATCATATTAAAGACACTATAAAACAACGTTTAAAAGAAAAAATACTGAGTTTGTACCGATTTTTGTAAGCAGAACTAATGGACTGACAACATTGATATCTATCTAGCAAGCCATTATCAAGAAAATTGAATTGAATTGATCATAGATATTTCTTAATTAAAACAAAAATTATACTTTAGGACTAGTTTATGGACTATAAAGATATACCTAATAACCGGCCCGTAATAGTCCAACATAGCGTTGCATTTCTTGTTTTAATTTAAATAAATTAAGGCATTTGTATTCATTCACTATTTCGAAAAATCGAAAACAACTTGACCTACGAGTATGAAGGTGAAATTTTGCAGTAGGTAAGGTAGCTTAGCTTATAGGTGGGAGACGACCTAAGAATTTTGCGACATGGGGTTTATATGAGAGTCCTATGTTTTTGTTGCTAGAAACATGAATACGAGTTACTTGTACGGTATGTTTGGTTAATTCTTTTAAGATTTTATTCTGCAATTTCTTTTAATACTGTTCCATTTTTATTCAAAGGGAAGCAAACTTACAGGTGAATTCTTTAGTCCTTCGGCACTTCTCCATAGTAGTGTTGCCCCACACAAGTCGATCATTGTCCCATCTCTTAGTACATTAGTTTCCGCTTGACACGGCAGACCCTGAAGATTAAATTTGCCTTTAAATTATTTATGTATTTATTACTCTACCTATTATTATTATTATTAAGTTGTAATTTTCTTACAAATACATTAATTAATAAAAACAAACACCATCCAAGTACCTGATCAGTGATCACAATACACAAAAAAAATAGTCATAATGAAAATATTTTGAAGTGTAGAAGCAGAAGAAGTGCTGAGAATAACTTGTATATTAATAAAATCTTATGAAAAATCCTATTAAAAACATTCTTCTTTCCTGTTCTTCTTTTACTTTCTGTCAGAAGTTCAGGAGGTACAAAGTATCTACCAGTGAACGTCTAATTAAAATCAGTTTTGCGTTCCGGAGAATAGCGCGTTTAAATAGACACATAATGACTTTTTTTTATTGTTATTTGGGCTTTGAAATTATGAAAATATATAGTTAGTTTATTAAGGGATAGCTTTTATAAATCACAGATCAGATCAGACACCTCCGATTCTTTTTATAAGTACTGATATAAACAATAAAGGTTTCTATTTGTTGCGTAGGTATAAGTACCTTTTGCTGTGCCGATCGGCTTTCTCGTAAGGAAAACACCGCCCCGCCGACAGAAGTTTCACGCCAAGGCCCACAAGTGGCACTGCCACCACAGAAATCACCTCGGGGATGCATTATTAGCACACCATTTGTCGTGAGACCATCGATCTCATGGTTATCTGACCATTTTGTCGCTTTTTCCTGTAAAAATTTATAACAAAAAATTATAACAATAGTTTCTACCTTATATTTTAACTGGCTCAAGGAACGTGTAATGCTATTAAGGCGAAGGTCTCCAAATTCCATTGAATTTTTTCTCAAGAACTTCTTCATAAACTAAGAAAGCAACTATATCAAATTGAATCGTAAAGATAATATAAAGCTAACAAATTTTCGCTTAACTTATTATATTAATAAGTAAAAAATCGGATGGAGTAGCATGAAACATTAAAATAACCAAAAAAGAATATTTTTTTGACGTAAGTACAAATTTACGATTTATAGATTTTTCCCTTTACTTATGCTTATGCTATAAGACATTGCTTCTGTAGGTTTTAATTCCCTTGCAATTCTCCTTGCGAGTGTCAAAATATAACG
The DNA here is from genome assembly GCA_033884665.1 of Argynnis bischoffii washingtonia. Classification (NCBI taxonomy): domain Eukaryota; kingdom Metazoa; phylum Arthropoda; class Insecta; order Lepidoptera; family Nymphalidae; genus Argynnis; species Argynnis bischoffii. The sequence continues at coordinate 5,836,279 of CM066625.1, forward strand.
GTCGTATCTTTTGATTGCGTTGACTTTAAAATATCTTTTTCACAGCTCTAAGGAATTGCAGACCTGAGTATTTAATATTAATTTACTATGCGTTCTTGAGAAAAAAAGGTCTTGAAAGGACGGATAACGAAGTGAACCTATAAGGGTTCCTTTTTTCTTTTTGAGATACAGAACCCCAAAAACGAAGATAAATAAAATATCTCTTAAAATCAACTTACGCCAAGGAATATATTCCTAGAGGAATCAAAGCCTGCTGCGAATATGCGGCAATTGTTGACGTCGTTGCGGTCGGCGATGATTCGACAAGCGAACCGTGATATCGTACTTTGTAGTACCTTTGTGTCGCCGCTTTTATCTCCCGCCACTGTGTCCATCACTACGAAATCGATTGGTGACTCCGATGATCTACCAATCTGTGGGCAACATTATATAATTAATACTATCTCAATTAACGGACGAAAATGAAAAGAAGCTCAACGCAATTTAATCGATTTTAGAATGTGACGTGAGAAGTAATTTTAAAATTGATGCGCCAAATGTTCGCTCGAATATTAGTTATATAAGTTCGAATATAAGTTCGGCGTATTTTTTACAAATTTTTATCCGACTAGATTGTCAAATAATAATAATAATGTCCTCCTGACCGATTCCGGCCATGGCGGCCAATCTCATTGAGACTAGCCAACTGCGCAGGAGATATAGTGCACAAGTGTGCGCGCAGACACAAGTGCACTCTCTATTCCTGTCACTCTCATACTTCGGTGGGACGACTACTCGACACGACCGGTGAGAGTTAAGGCGCAGGACCGACGGCTTTACGTGCTTTCCGAGGCACGGGGGTGAAACACCGCCAACTTCCCCACTCCGGGCTGTTACTGAAGCTTACTATACAGATAGACTCAATAACTAAACTTGGCCCAGGACCTCAGGATGTGTAGCCATACATGCTAGCCACTACACCACCGAGGCAGTTAAATGTCAAATAATAGTGTAATATTTAAATATCATTAATAAAATATTAATGGGTGTGTTTATAAGTCCAATAGTCGGATGAATAAAAAAATATTATAAGTCCGACTATTGTTAGCGTATGATATATGTAAATATTGCGACTGCAACTATTTTTATTTTTCTATAACAAACAATTCCAACTTATCATATTATATAGATTTAGAAATTTGAATATTTTTTTTCATTAGGTAGCCCCTTTATTGAAGAAGGCTATAACTAAGGCCTATATAATTATAATATATCATCATGCTACTACCCAAGGAAGCGGAGCAATAATCATAAATGTCAACAAATCGCGCAAACTTCCAAATCGACGGTTTTGTAAATTTTTATTTTTGATATTCTTAATTTTTTGGTATTTTAGTACCTCTCAAAAGAGGCTTACTGGTTTCATCACTGGTTTAAAAAATACCGAATTTTTAAAAAAAACAGCTCTTTTAGTTTTTTATTCACAACTTTCTTAATATTGGTCGAAATTCAATTTCCTTTCTTTTTCAAAACAAAATCAAGACTTTTTAAATGTTGCAGTCCATTAAAATTGGAAAATCATATTGCAAAAAGGAATTAAGGCTTGCTTTCCGATTCTCCTTAAGATCCTTAAGATTTCAAAACTTATGGAATTTAAACCATTTTAATTACTTGTGTGCAACCTTGTAGAAAAACAATGGGTTCCGTAAAATCATTACCATCTACATCAAATGATTCTAACAGTGAAAGTGATAGTGAAATTATTAACATATGCAACTCTTTTTAGATTGAATAGAAATTTGTAACGACACAGATATTTGAACAATAAAAAATACTTTACGACAAAAAACAAACATTTATAATAGGTATAATTATAACAAAAAAAAGAAGACAAAAATAAATAAAAACATTTGTTATAGTTGCTCATAAATAAAATTAATTTTTACTCACTGCTTTTCAATCCCGACTCAGAACAAAAAAATGTCGAAATCAATTTATAAAAATTAAAAAAGTATACAGTGTCAACAATCGATACTGATATTATTTTACAACGAAAAAAAAACTTTTTTAATTTTTTAAAATCGAAAAAAAAAATAGTAATGGAAGCTCCACTAACGGACCAGGCTTAAAAGTTGCATGATGGATAGAAATTAAAAATAGAAAATTTTCAAAAAATATCAAAGGATACACACAGTTTTAAAAACACGATTAAAAAGTTAAAATTCAAAAATCTCGAATAAAAACATTTTTATACATTTTTTATATTTTTTTTGTGAAGGTCATCCAATAACAAAAATTTTGGGAAAAAAAGAAATTGAATTTATGAGATGAAAGAAAGTTATGAGCAAAAAACTAAAACCAGTGCGGTTTTCATTAAAAATTCGATATTTTTTGAACCAGTGATCAAAAAAATCTCAAAATTCACCAGAAAAAAAAAAAAGTAAAAAAAACTAAAAAGTATCAAAAAATTAACAAAATTAAAAAATTAATGTTTTTTAATCCGTCCGATTTGACGTGGTATGCCCCATATACAGAGGGACGAACCCGAACGAAGTCGGGTGACCCGAACGAGTCGATAGTACTGTATATTTTCTTAAACTTTGGATACTTGCCTAATATAAACAATGTAAACAGTCATCTCAATGTTTTACAAACGTATCACATCGTCGAAGTCTAGATCTATAATTATATCTACATTTATGCACCAAGATATAATCTTAGCTCTTCCTATAACTCAGCTGATACGTGTGACCGGGTGTTAAGGTTATATTACATCATACTAATTCTAATGAACGCCCGTATCGCTCTGATTACTTCGGAAGGGCGAAGAACTTTTAAAATGTATACTTCCTTGTTTCAAGGTCAATTATAAACAATGGCGTAAAAATGTAATAAAAATAAAAACAGTAAATGCTTTATTATACAATATGTTATTATTTGGTATAAGATTTTACTCACATATTGAGGAAATTTATTACTGCAAGAAAACATGGCTAAAAGAATTCTTATTGTTTAAGGGTGAAGCGTACAGTATAAAGTATGTCTAACATATTAAATCAGACTAACATTGACCCAGTTGCTTTCCGAAACGCGAGAAATTCTACATTATTTGTATAATCCAATATTTATTTCAAATGATTTAGAACGAAGAATGTAAGCTCTTTTAATAAATATCATCCAGTTTTATAGCTATTCGATTAGGTAAAGTATTATTACTATGTACTAGTAATTGAACCGAAACTTGATCAAAATGCATTCATAACTAAAGAAATAACGTGGCTATGTTCACGACCACACAACATTGGGTTGTACGGATGTCGATTCTTAGTTTCCCCTGGTTTAATAATCGACTAATCCAGTGAACCTAAGAGCTAATGATGTGTGATCTGACGACAATCCGATATCAGAAGGAGGACCAAGGGCTTTATGTGCTATGTGCACTACCAAAAACTTTCTTAACAGAACAGACAGTCGATATCATGATATTGTATACATTTAGTCATACAAGCTAGAACAATAATGTAGTCAACTTTTAAAAAATAAACTCAGCTAAAGAATTATATACACTTCGCCAAGCAACAATGATTGCATTGTTGTGTTCCGGTTTGAAGGATAAGGTAGCCAGCGCAATTACAGGCGAGAGGCATATCATCTTAGTCCTCACAGTGACAACGCACCTGTGGTTCTGCATTTTTGTTACTTAAAACTTAAGTGCATGAACCGTAGGTGTTATGGGCGACAGGTGCTGCTTTTCATCAGGTGGTCTGTCTGCTCGTTTGTCACTGACTGTCATAAAAAAAAAAAAAAAAAAAAAAACAGAATTATAGACAGAGTCCGACAAAACAAATGTGAAAGTTAAAAATAGTAGCGTGATTTGCTCTTCATGCTAATATTCTAGATTTTGCCATAAAGATCGTTTACTTTCTTTAAATAATAAGGAAAAATAAATTTTATATATTATATGGATAATGAAAATATTACTATATTATTCTTTTGTAATTTTTAAGCATTAGTTCTCTTTAATTAGCTTTTTATTTTCTTTATTACAATAAAATCCATTAGCATGCGGACTCATCACGAACAAAGAAAATTTAGTTCAAATAAATATCAATAGATGACGTTACATATATCGATTTGTTATTAAAGTTATATTAAATCAACAAAAGACAAAAAATAGATCCTAAAAAGGTGTCTAATTGTTTAAAAAAATATTCTAGGTTCACCTAGAATATTTTTCCTTTCCTTCAGGAACACGAAATAATGCGCTCGTAAATCAAATTTGCGTAATTTTACCGATAACAGTAATATCAAGTTTCTTTATTCGAATGCAGAATAAATTTTACAATATTTATCATAAGTTTGTTGACACATATTTATAAAATACTAGCGACTCACCCTCGCTCCGCTTCGTCTCTAGGTACGTTTTACGGTTAGATACGGTTAGACTAATTTCTCATAGATTAAATATTTTCCCGCAGTAAAAAGTATCCTAAAAGTTGACCCGGATAATCAGATATCACCCCACCTCTATTATATATTGTTTTAAAATATTATTGTTTGTCTTTTTTTAGTTAGAAGGGGTAAACGAACAAACGATCCACTTTATGTTTAGTGGCTATAGACATCTACAACATAAGAGAAGTTGCGTATGTGTTACAGGCCTTTAAGAGACCTGAAGCTAAGACTCTTGAAGACCCCCTATTATAGCGCTCAGAGTTAACTTCAAGAGGAAGATCGTCCCAAAATTTGCACGTGCGAGATAGAAATGAACGAGATGCACATACATTTGTCGGATGCCAAGCATCTAGGATGTGTGGGTGACATCCAACCCGACAAAGAAGGGTGCGATGACAGGAGCGAGAGTGTGGTACCAGATCAAAAAGTTCATCAGAACACTGTCCATTGTAAAGACGATAAAAGACACACAGATAGCCAACATATCTCCGGAGGTTTAAGAGTTTCTAAGTCGTCTGTGAGTGTGGGATCATCGACAATATGAACAGCCCGACGTTGGATAGAGTCAAATGAAAAAAGCTGGTATTGGGGTGCGACAAATCAAAGATGAGAACAATACTCCCTGAGAGAGTGACCCTGCGCTTTCTAAGCAAAAGGCCCATATTGAAATATTGTTTCGCTCTATTGAGCTTCATATTTAGTGGTATAACACTATTATTCCTTAGGCTGAGCAAATAAAGTAAATATTTGTCATTAGTTGTTTCAACATTGACTCCTTTTCACTACTTCTTTATTAGATTTGAAGTAGTAACCTCGGATGCACCTTCAAGACATGGCCGTAACGCGTCAGCTGCTTCAAAGGTCATTATATCATTGTTCTTTTAAAAATACAAGTTTTAATGTTTGATAAAATCAGTGCATATTATCTACGCACAATAATAATGTTTTTTGTTATTATATTATAAAATTTAATTTTACACTAATGTTTTCTAAAACTTTTACTAGTGTCTACATATACATACCATTACAACACATATACATATACAATTAGATGTTGAATATACTAAACAATATTTATTATTGTTAGTCACAATAGTATTTACTATTTACTATATTATGATACTTATTGAAAAAACCATAGCGGTTTGCCATAAACACAATAGAAAAAACATTCCATTACTGCATTCAAAAACAAAACATTCATAAGAATAACATAATACAATGCTAGAATTATGACAATAGATGATCTGTATTTAAAAGGCATTCGTTAGTTATTTAAATTTTTAACCAATACTAAAAATGATTTAGTAATTAGGAGCGAAAACTAAATTTACGTTTCTAAATGTAAATATCATATGTACGATAGTACGAAAATAGATTTACAAAGCGAATTCCTTGATAAGTAGCCAAATTAAATCAGACGTTCTCACCGTACGCTTTTTATAAACATTGTTTTTGTAGTTTATTTTGTTATTGTGCAAATAATATGAAATAACTTATAGACTATGATAAAAATAAAATAATAGCAAAATATTTTTAAACTCTCACAATTCGTAAAAATTTTAACCAATAAAGTCTTAAAAATCAAAAAGTATTTTCAAGACATAGCAAGCTTTCAACCATAGCTCATTAAAGGGTTACAACTTTCTTAATCAAAGTAAAACTTTCAATTTTTGTCATCTGTTCGTTCAAACTTAAAGGTTAATAATCTTATTCAAAAACCGTAACTAAATCTGTTCCAATTCTCTTTGCTAATGATGTGTTTAGTCAAATCCATTGAGGTTATATGCCAAGAACAAATAAAGTATGATCGACGATGTATGAAAAACATATTTAGGTTAAATGATGGTATTAGAGGCAATAAGGTAGATAGATATATGAAATATTTAAGGGATAGAAATTATAAGAAAATTCTATTACTTTTCAAACGGGTTACTCTAAGTTTTCTTAAATAGAAGCAACTATATTATATTAAAGACAAATTTATATGAAAATCCCCTGAATATGTTGGGAACTACTGCCATGAAAGTTGATGCGTTTTATATAACACGATAAATTAGACCTTGCTTTTATAGAAAATTTTTGCTAGTTTCTATTTAAGTATAGGTATACTAAACATTAATAGAAAAATATAGGTACTGCTAATTTGATGCATATGACCTTTACAAAAAAAAAATATTACTCGGAATACATTGTTTACGGGTAGTAAGTAAAAATTAATTTTGAGATAAAACAAACCAGAATACCAACAGACCCTCAAAATGTAAAATTATTTACTTGGGATAAAAGTAATATAAGTAAGCCCTTGCAATCAGCGTATAGGTACTGTATAGGGAATGAATTGATTCTATTATAAGAATGCAGATTAGCGTGATCCAGGCCGCATTGCCGTTGTTGGGTAACGGCGCCGCGACGCTTGCGTCACGCCCGCCCTAATGCCATCCTCTACATAAGACAAACATTAAAAAAGATTACATGCACTAGAAATCCAAACGAAGTAACTAAAAAATCCGCCAAGGTAAGGCAGGATGGCTATGTCAAAAGTAGTAACATGGTTGTTTTAACATCTACATTCAGCAAAAAATCGTTAGTGTTAGATTAACGACAACAATATTTGAATCAATCGATACAACAATTTGAAGCAAAAATAAATCTCAATTGGTAGTAAGGTTTGAATCCATATAGTGGATTATACTCTCGATCTTCTTACGCGAAACTCATCTAATAGATTTTATATCAACGTGATATCCCAAAGTGACTTTTAGCAAGAGACTAATATTCCACGCTAAGCATTTGGTGTACCTAGATAGAAAGTGGCCGATATTATTCTCTAATCTCTAGTTCTATCACTATAAAACACAAAAAACAAAAAAATACAATTCGATAACTGAATAAACTAACAAACGCGTTTACAATATTACGTAAGAATTAAAATGCCAACATAATAATACTATATCTATATATAAAATAAAAATAAAAAAGCCTTTTATTTCCAGTTTCATAACAAGATATAAAGAAAAGAAAGGATTTAACTTCTACTTAATACTACTACTACTATATTAATAGAGCTATGTTTATACAAAAAGAAAAAAAAGAGTATTAGAAATTGTTATATTAATTATATATAATATTTGTTTAAATAATATTTGTTTTAAGTAGCTAGGTACAAGTTTTTATTATTATTCCACTGGAACCCCTCTCAGGTGAAGGCCTCCTCCAAAGCATTCCATTTCTCTCGGTCTTGGGCTATTTTTTGCCACTGTGGGCCAGCAATTTTTTTTAATATCATCTTCCCACCTAGTGAATGGTATATATAAAATATATCTATATAAAATACTACAAATATCTAAATTATTATTAATATTCAATCATATATTCAAGTATATTGTATATTTCGTATATAAAGTATTTCTTATTTGTAAAATTTTACTTCAAATAATTAAAAGTTATTATAAATTAAAGTCTTAAAGATGAAATTTTGAAAATTTACTATTTAATCTGCTGAATATGCTCGGCGAGAGTGTTGTCTTCCATGAATAGGTTCGCATGTCGATACTTAGCGTGACTTCATTGGGATTACCGATTCAACCGTTCAACCGCATATGGTATAGATACAATATTCCACATGGTACAAGAATATAGATTTTTTATAATTTAAAAATATCAACTGTTAGACTATAAAGTACCTACCTGTTAAACTTCAATAATCACGAATGACGAATCTGAAAAATATCTATATCTGATAGAAAATTTAAAATATAATGATTATAACCCACTTACGGTCACAATACCATAATTTCGAGGATAATGTCATGAAATACTAAATAAAGACTAAGTTCTAAAGATTTTTAGTAAGAACTAAATACATATAAAGTTTAATGAGTTTGGTAAATGTTCGATTTAATATCAGATTTCAGTCTTTGTGTAGGCGATATCTTGTTGGACGGCCTGTAATCTGTCAAGCTAATGGCTACACCAAAAAATATTGAACAATATTGGTTTCTGTGATCAAAATGGTCTTTAAAGGCGTGTTTATTGTTGCCATTTATTAGACTTAAAAAAAATAGTTTACCATCACAGAAACAATGTTTAATGAATTAATCGCTGAGAAAACTAAGGCTTATAAGTTACATATATGTACTTATTTAATATAATTCATGCATATTCACAACACTCATTACGTAACGGTATAATTTTCTAATAAATATATAATAATTACCTTATATCAGTGTTTTAAAGGACATTTTGATTATATTTGTCTTTAGGATAGTAAAATGTCTTAATACTAAGATTTAATCAAGCTCTTTGATTAACAGCCAAAACAATCAAACTAATGTTAGTTTGATTGTTTTGGCTTTGCTTTCTATGTAGAAAGGAGAATCCTATTCAGTTTTTAGAAATAGCACATAATTGTTCATGTGAGGAGATTATAATCAGACGTCAATAAACTCTTTAGAATGTAACAATTTGAACATGATTTGAATCTTGGCATCCGAGGCCCGGAGAATTGTCCAATTACAACCGTAGGCGTAGAGTAGGCGACGAGATAGTTTAAATTGGAGAAATATATTTCAAATCACAAATGTTCATCTAGCACTGCTTTACTTACGCCATTGAGATTAGGCATTGGGAGTTCGATTCCCTTGAAACTCTTTATACTAATGATCGATATTTCTCTTAGTTTGATTAATACAGTGCTATTCACTTCCGTTTTGTAAATATGTCCTCCTGATCGATTTCAGCCACGCTGGCCGATCTTACTGAAATTAGGCAACTGCGTAGAAAATATTATAGTGCACAAGTGTACGTGCAGACACAAGTGCACTCTCTATTGCTGTCACTCTTACACCCTGCTAGGACGACAACGGTGTCGCACACCAAAACTATTAAAATTGAGAGTTCAGACGCAGGACCTTCGGCTTTACGTGCTAGGGTGGCTAACCAACGGGGTTGAAACACCGCCAATTTCCCAACTCTGCGCTGTTTAAACTTACTGAACAGAAAAACTAAATAACGAACCAGGCCCGACTAGGACTCGAACCCAGGGCCTCTGGATCCGAAGCCGTGCATGCTAGCCACTAGAACACAAAGGCAGTTAGATAATACAGCTACAGGCGAAAAAGGAAGAGAGGAGTTACTATAAAGAAAGTAAATCTGATGTGAATATGTAATCTTTTCTAAAATTTAACACTTTTACTTTAAATGACTATATCGTATCGTATAATGATAAAACTGCCCTGCGTACGAATACGCATACGAATCAGATTTATGTATGTCACAACAAATAGTGAATTCAATTCAAATAGTCAATTTGACACTCATTAGACCTATCAAAGTCTCACAGTCTTTAACTTTTGTTACGTTTGTCGTGCAATATAGCCTAGAGTTTACTCTCAAACTTCAAAAAGGTAGGTTTCATACAAATTTTCATCCCTTATTCTATCTCCTTATGGGATGAATTTCAAAAAACGCTAAAACACGTATTTATTTAATTTTATTGAAGAGCATTAATACCAAGTTTCAAGAAATCCTGATCATAAATATTTTTTGGGTTGTGTTATAACGTGTATTTCCGTGGGAATGAGATAATCTCCCGCGGTAAAAAGTATCCTATATGTTGACCCGGATATCCAGCTATCATCATACTAAATTTCATCAAAATCCCTCCAGTGGTTTTTCTGTGATGCGGTAACAGAAAGACAGACAGACAGACATACAAAAATTCTAAAAGCTATATATTCGGTCTCTGTATCGATAATAAAGTCTATTTCAATAAGATTTTCCAAAAGATATTTAATATACAGATTGGACTCAGAATTTTATTATATGTATAGATTAAAACGAAATAAAAAAAAAGAATTACTAGAAGAATTAATAAATAAATAACATTTATTTGCATTGAGCAATATTTAAGTTTCATTGTTTGAAACTGCCAGCCTCCGAATAATTTTATACAATATCAAATTTAAGTAATTCAATGTTTGGAATATCTCGTATATAACTAATTCTATTCCAAAAAATAGGTATATTTTATATGACATTTCATCATCAAGGAATGAACAAAAATAAGATTTCAAATATAAAATGTATAAACATTCTATAAACCATACATATAGTCCAGTCAATATGCTGTATAATAACAGTTTGAAGAGGGTACCTACCAAAAATATACAAAAGGTTTCGTTTCCAAGCGCGTGAACTGACAAGATAGTGACGATACGCTTCCGGACCCAACGGCAATTTTATTTCCAATAAAACCCCTAGGAAATTGAAGCGGCTAACGTAAACATCGTGAGACCCAGTCACAATGATTTTATATTAAAAAAGTACAAAATAGAATATATTTGCGGAATGATTTCGGATTCGACAAACGGTGCGTAGTAAAAGGAATAATTAAAACCCATCAAGACCACACAAGTGGTAAAATAAATATTTATTATTCGAGCGTGAGTTATTGTGTAAAGGCACATGTAAAACTAATTACTGTGTTTAAAATGATTTTGTAAAGTTAATCATATTGCAATCAATTAAGAATTACTTTGCCTTATTACATTTCGAGCGTACCACGTGTAGTGTTAATATACCTTGCTGTGCATCCCACGCAATTGCAAAATGGAACATCCTATGTACCCACATCCATATAGCATTGTTTCGCAAACCTCGACTGCAGCAGATAACACTAGTTTACATATAATTTCGGAATTGGAGTCGAAGCTCCGTAACATCCCTGATATGTACGTATTTTCCTTACAACCTACAGCAAATTTTAATTAATTATATTAATGCATTATTTATGTAACAAGAAAATGTAACCACATTATATAATAAATTTAATGTGGTTACATTTTCTTGTTACATAAATAAATAATAAATTAAAATGTACTTACAAGCAAATAATAACAAAATATGTATTTCTAAAACATATAATAATCTCTTTTGTATTGCTCTGTAAAGTATCATGAGCTTTTAACCCCTAATGAGTCGGGGATAAAATGAGATGGGATGGAATGGCTCGGAGGACGGGAATAGGAAAGGTTGCTTTCGAATAATTTATACAGCACGTGACTAAGGGTACGCATGATGGATATACGCCCAAAATTATATATTAACGGAGCAGTAATAATAGATACAACAAAAATTAACGATTGTGTAATGTTTTGAATACTAATAAAGAAATGGAAATTTTAAAGTTACAAGTTTCGACGACACGTTTGGCTCAGTTTGTAGTGACCCTGCTTGCTGTGCCAGAGGTCGCGGGTTCGAGTCCCGCTGGGGGCATTTATTTGTGTGTTGAGCACGAATGTTTGTACTCTAGTCATGGGTGTTTATATTTATAATATGTATGTATTTAAAGTTATATATGTGTAGTGTATTAACTATCTAGTATCCATAACACAGGTCTCGTAGCTTACCATGGAAATAATAATTATGTTTAATTTGTTAAAATCTTAAAAAAGACAACGTCCAATAAATTCCATTAATTAGGCCAGTGTACATGTTGACGGATCTAGTTCTTGTGAGCATTGAGTGTCATCAAATTACGTTAGTTAACATACCTGCGATCATAGTCTTAAGGCGTTACCTTTTTCATATAAAGACTCACAGACATGAAGTTAAAAAAAAAATATTTCTTATTTATTCGTAAGCGGAAATACCACATTTATATTTATTATACATAATATGTAAAACCCATAAATAGCATCTGTAATACATATGTGAAGTGGGAAAAGAGGCATAAATTTGTCAATAACAATTTCCCCACTTAAAAAATCTCGTTCATAAAAATAAGTGATTAAAATTATCCCAGAGCATTTTATTGATATTCAAAATTACCATCCAAGATATCGAATTACATATACCTATAGTTCTTATATTTATTAATATTATAAATAAGAATGTACAGCTTGTTAGTTTGTTCTTCATGCAGCAACAAAGCAACGTTTCGACATGACTTTTGTATAGAGAGTGGTTTTTGGACCAAAAAGTGAACAAACCAATTTTTAATTCGGTATTAAGTGGTTTAGGATATTAGTTTGCTGCTAAACCTCACAGACGCACAATATGTAAAACAAAAAAAACAAGGGCGTGTCACTTGTATGAAAATAAGTTTGAAAAGCGTTACTTGTTAAGCGAAGACGCTAACAGAAAACCGGAGATATTCATCAATAGCAATTCTGCGATGAATAGCCGATTGTTTATCACAGAATGCACATGTATTCCTACATTACCTTGGAGGACTATCCCAATTCTCGTGGCCATTGTCCGTATAACAAAAGGCCAAGATGGCGGCAGATAGAAGACGCCAGTATAAAACTTTCCTGATTTCGAACGTAATTGAAATGTCGATGGTATTTTATTTATCTTTCTATATCAGTATAAGATTTGATTGTGTGTGGAAATCGAAAATACTGGATTTCAAAACATCTAATGTTCAAAAGCTGTTAGAAGTCTAGCGAAGAAATAAGAACTTGTGCCTGATAAAAATTAGTAGATTTGGTATATATTTCAAACAATTCTGAATTATAAACATGAACTACCAAACAGAAAAAAGAATCAAAGGGGCGATGAGTTAGAGTGACCCAATTTGAGTAGTCCCCGAGGCACCAAATTACGTCGTTCACGAATTCAACGGTCTGTTGAAAATTGCGATTATTAGACAGTTCTGTAATTCCTTAGGGTATAAATAAATTGAAGCCTTATTAGGAAATGCATTCCACGTCCTGTTTTTGTCCAACGAAATCTATCTCAAAGAAGCGTTGAAATATACTTGTACTTGTTGTATTTTAGTGAGATGATTGGAGTACTAAAAAAAATATAATTTAAGTACAAATCTACTTACGTGTTTGTGTGCATTTAAAAATTAGTACCTGGGCGACCGAGCTACACTCGGTGTTCTTTTTTGTTATATCGTATTTTTTAGATAAAAAAACTAAAAACGTGAATAAATACAAAAAAAACAAAAGTAAAAACTTTGTATTCCGACCGGGACTTGATCCCGAGTATGTGTTGTCTAACTTGCGCCTTGACCGCTTGACCACGATGCTTATATCCAAGTGTTAAGAAATTATCGTCCATATTCTGCGTATAATAATGCAAAATAAAACCGCATGAAAACTCAAAAACACGCGTTTTCCTAGACATGAGACTAATCTAGATCGATTTTTCGCCTCCGAAAGCCTCCGCATACCAAATTAGACCCGTTTCCGAGATCGCTGGTATAAATAAATAAAAAAATAAAGATATAAATATACAAGATTTGCTCGTTTAAAGATATAAGATAAAAAAAAAGATGTTACATCGAGAAGATCAAAAATAGAAGGTCTTTTTTGGACTTCGCGAATGTGTCATAATAATAGAGGATACTATATAGGTACGTGATAAATTAAATGCTTAGTATAATGAATAAAATAATATACATAATAATAATGAACATTGCTTTAGAAAGTATTGATGATGATAAACCTGTTCAATCCGATTTTAAAGTAAGTACAGGTAATACTACTATTATATTCAAACATATTATGAATATTCCAACGTCGATTAAAATTAATCATAATTCATTCATAACAAAGAGAAGAGGCAAGGAGTACTAAATTGAGTTAAGTCACAAAGGGGTCAAATGCATCGGGTAACGGTCGAGTTATAATGGTCTCTGTGCTAAGAATATATGACTAGTTTTATTTTTAAAAGCTTTTGTATACTATGTTCAAGATTGTATTTTTACTGTACAAAGAACATTTAACTACTTATTACCACAGCATAATCATTAAGAATAAACTAAAAAATGTTTTGCTTTTGTATTTAAATATATTATTTTTAGTATAGCGGTACATTACGTGGGTATTAAAAATAAATAGTACATGGCAGGAAATGACACGATTCAACTAGCAAAAGCTAACGCCCATCAACATATTCTCGTAACGTTTTCGTATTTAATGTGTCAAACAATGTCATGTTAAGACAGGTACTTGTGACTGCACTTTGTATGTTCTCTGTTCGCTTATTAGATGCGTGTTCTATTTGCATATGGGGTAAAAAATATTGAGTATTTACTGTTAAGACACTTTTGGTGAAGATAACTAAATATTCAACATACCATAATATGGCTTTACAGATAGATTATAGAAACCTTAAAATAAACAAAAACTCATGCGTATACATATAAGTATTTTATTAAACACAAGTTTTTTTTCGTAAGCTGCATGGTAAAAAAATACTTACAAGCGTAAAAATATTGTAGCTTTCTATTTGTGCAATTATAATCTTAAGAATCACGTTTTATCTGTTTCGAAAAGAACTAATAAATAAAAAAATAAGCGGGCAACAGGCCTGCAATAACATCGATTTTATTTTTTTTTTCAAGTTATAAATAAATTTATAGATTTTTCTTCCTTTTCATAATTATAATATGTTTACGTTATATTGAAGAAACTACATTATTTTCTAAGACAAAGGTAAACTTTGTTGCTGTTTTACAAGCCCTTTACTTGCCTGAGGTTTCACTAAAATCTTCACTTTAAAGATTACTCCGTAGTCCTTATACGCACATTCATAAAATTTATAGAAAAAAAAAAAAAACTACACAGTTGAGTAGTGTACATGGAATTACAAATTTACTTAACGTTGTAAACACAGACCGATATAAGTAAATTTTATATCGACAATTGTCAAAGGTTTGTTAATTTCATCAACAATAGCTACAATATTTGTTTATTTGTGTTAGTTTTTGTAATGATCAAATTTGTCTAGACATGGAATAATAGTGCGATAAAATATCACCCTCCAACCCTTGGGTCCGATGAACCGTCTCGCCAATGCCCCTCCCCTTTATCTCGTACAGAGATTATCGCACGCAATCGGAATACCTACGTCTGGACTCAGAACCATTAAAAAGCATAATAAGTTAATAATATTTGCAAAGCTGCAACATCTACTAAAAACATTTTTGATATAACAAAAAAAAAATTAACATTTTTTTTTCATATATGTATAACTAGCTTTTAAACTGCACGCGTAGTATAATTATGTATTATTATATTTTTAAAAATTATAGCTGATGCATTAGTCTGATCTATAAACTATATTACTGTAAGGTTTCATTAAAATCCATTCATTAGTTTTTGCGTGACAAACATCCATCCAGTCATGTTCACAAACTTTTGCGTTGATAATATTATGTAGTAGGATAGGATGTCTGTCTCTTATTAATGTTTTATTATAATAATCAAAATTAATGTGTCTCAGTTTGTTACTACATATATGCCTAATTCTCTAAATTCATCCATTATGTAGGATGTACAAATCAACTTTTGTGTGGTACCTAGTAAAACGCGCAGCGAGACAGCAAGACGAAGATGGCGAACAGCACTTGTGGATCGTTATAGCAAAACGTTATTATCACCGCCTGAATTCAACTCAACCCCCATTTCACCATTACACGGCTTTAAATACAAGTACCCGCACTCACGCCAGAATGATCAAAAAGCAACTTATTAGAAATAATACATTCTGTTATATTATTAAATATTGAATATAAGTTTAACATTAATTAAATATTGGATATGTAATTATGCATATAATTTATAACTGTAATAAATAGTAATTATTTATACAAAATAATAAAACACACGAGTGAATTGGAAAGATAATACAAAACCCGTTCGGAAACAAAACGCTTATCTGTTTTAAGATATTTGAAATATAATTTAGTATTAATTAAATATAGCAATTAAGTAAATATAAATAACTAATTAAATAGCCGATTGATGCCTACAGCACTATTAATACGATTCTATTTAATAAAAGATGTGTTTAGAAATATGATTTGTAACATTCGGCCATTCTGCATTAGCCGTGTCTCACGGCGATTTTATAACTTTTCAGTAATATTCTACTCCTGGGAAAGAATAGAAGTAAAAGACGGTAAATGTTCTTTGTATTAAAATGAACAGCACATAGAACAGCAAGAAAATCTTTACAACTCCAAGGCATTTATATAAAATAGTTGTTATTTTTATTTACACATTATCTATTTGTTTTTTTTTCTTATTAAGTCAATATTTTACTATTCGTGGTCACTATTAGCAGGTTAGTACTTTGTACAAAATATTTTGTTTTAAATGTTTATCAGCAACTGTTGCCACACAGATCTAGGCTTACTAAATGTTGTTATTTTTTTCAGACTCACACAGATCTAAGTCAAATGACTAGATTTTATTTACTAAGTAATTTTATGTTATTCACACAGATCTAGTCAAATTGCTAGATTTTATTCACTAAGCCATTTTATGTTATTCACACAGATCTAGTCAAATTGCTAGATTTTATTCACTAAGCCATTTTATGTTATTCACACAGATCTAGTCAAATTGCTAGATTTTATTTACTAAGCCATTTTATGTTATTCACACAGATCTAGTCAAATTGCTAGATTTTATTCACTAAGCCATTTTATGTTATTCACACAGATCTAGTCAAATTGCTAGATTTTATTTACTAAGCCATTTTATGTTATTCACACAGATCTAGTCAAATTGCTAGATTTTATTCACTAAGCCATTTTATGTTATTCACACAGATCTAGTCAAATTGCTAGATTTTATTTACTAAGCCATTTTATGTTATTCACACAGATCTAGTCAAATTGCTAGATTTTATTCACTAAGCCATTTTATGTTATTCACACAGATCTAGTCAAATTGCTAGATTTTATTCACTAAGCCATTTTATGTTATTCACACAGATCTAGTCAAATTGCTAGATTTTATTCACCAAGCCATTTTATGTTATTCACACAGATCTAGTCAAATTGCTAGATTTTAATCACTAAGCCATTTTATGTTATTCACACAGATCTAGTCAAATTGCTAGATTTTATTCACCAAGCCATTTTATGTTGTTCACACAGATTTATGTTATTCACACAGATCTAGTCAAACTACTAGATTTTATTCACTAAGCAATTTTATATTAGGCACACAGATCTAGATTTAGTTATTAGATATTTCAATTTTGGAGTCACACAAGGCTTCTAGCTTTAGTTACTAGATATTTTATTTCCTAGTTGCATACGAGTATGTAGCATCAGCTATAACTTCTATATTTTTTTGACTAAGCAACACGTTGGATTCGGATGATTTGTAAATAGTTACTTTTCGCTTAAATCGTTTGATTAAATAGTTATTCATTCATTACTTCAGTTGCTTTTACCGTTATAGTATTCTTTTTTTTTTTATACATAAGATGAAATATCAAAAGTTAAAAAAAAAAAATATGACTGTGTACCTGAGTAGTTCCACGAAAGTATGGCTTGAGCATTTTGTCCTCCATCCCACTTCTGAGATAAAACGCGCAGCGAGACAGCAAGACGAAGATGGCGAACAGCACTTGTGGATCGTTATAGCAAAACGTTATTATCACCGCCTGAATTCAACTCAACCCCCATTTCACCATTACACGGCTTTAAATACAAGTACCCGCACTCACGCCAGAATTATTAAAAAAGCAACTTATTAGAAATAATACATTCTGTTATATTATTAAATATTGAATATAAGTTTAACATTAATTAAATATTGGATATGTAATTATGCATATAATTTATAACTGTAATAAATAGTAATTATTTATACAAAATAATAAAACACACGAGTGAATTGGAAAGATAATACAAAACCCGTTCGGAAACAAAACGCTTATCTGTTTTAAGATATTTGAAATATAATTTAGTATTAATTAAATATAGCAATTAAGTAAATATAAATAACTAATTAAATAGCCGATTGATGCCTACAGCACTATTAATACGATTCTATTTAATAAAAGATGTGTTTAGAAATATGATTTGTAACACTAGTGATGTTTAATGATAAAACTTAAATAAAACTATCTTTTCGGATTATTTCGCGGATTTATATTGACCAAAAATCAAAATAAATCGAAAAGATAGATTTATTTAAAATAACAAATTTTTGCGTAAATCTAAGAAAGTGATAAAACTTAGTTGTTGTTGCAATCCTTAGTAGTTTAGTGTTATTGGCAATTTAACAGCAACTTAGGAATCTCTTAAAACGATGGCATATGTAACCTTGTTTGCAAGCTTTGCCTAGGGCAAAATTTGATGTGTTTACCTACAAAGGTGAAAATTATTTTAAATATTTTAATAAAATAATTGAAACATTTTCAATCGCATTCAATTTTTTACTTCGATGTCATTACAAATTAAGAACAAGATTTGATTTGACATTATAACATAAACGTACGATACGTGGAGAGCAAGTCGTGCCGTATATTTAAGATTTATTACTTTGAATATTACAGATACAATCAGTAATTTGGTATACGAACAATCAGGTGTATGTGAGAGTTTAAGCCTACCTTAACTTGGAGAGACTTTAATAAGTATAACCATAGACAAAGTAAACACAGTGATACTATACTCTGGTTCATGATTACAATCTATTTAGGGACAATGTATGCCCAGCAGTTGTAAACGGCGCACTTTCTCTGGATTACGCGACCTTTACTAGGCAGTTCTAGTCTTTGTCTGACTCACAAAGCACCACGACCGTAAATGATGACTACTTTAATAATGATACTTTGAATATACATTTTCTCCACAGGGAGCTAAAAAATACAGCAGGAGTTTACACTCTTGGGCTAATTAGGTCAACGTATACAGCTCGATAAAACTTTAATAAAGGAAACATTAATTAAGAGCGTCTACAATAAACAGTAGAAAGATCCTTTGTTCGTTTAACCGGCAATATCTGAGTGTATAGCACTTCATATGCGTATACTACCGGAATACAACACAACATTGTCAAAGACATTATTGTTTTATGTACCGTATTATTCCTTAACAGTTTATTTATTTATTTATTTTTATTATTATTAATTAGGATACGACTACTCCGATTGGATGGTGGACCTCTTATAACTTTAATTTCACAAATTTTTGCTCAATCTATATTTTGTAAGATTAAGTTTCCTTTATTATATCTATAGTGAATGTTGACCGTGACGATCAAACAAGAATATTATATGTAAATATATCTTTACAATCGCGTTAGAACCGACACCCAATATGCAACGCAAAAATTTGTCATCAGATATATTAAATTCTCTGTACAAACTACTTATGATTGACAGCCAGCAATCTTAATAAACCGAACGTTGACCTCGATACCGCTGCGACTAATCGCAGAGCAGTTTAACCCAACCGCATCGTAACCGTAACTTATATTCGCGACATTGACACAACATTGGCTTTCACATTTAAGTTGGAAATAATCGGATATTACTTTCACCAGTAAAATCGTCTAGCTGGACGCCTGCCAGTGCCGCACTCTTTGCTATATGTTATCCTGCAAAACGTTGACGTCTCTTGATGTAATTGAAATCGAAAGCACTTGTAGAAACGAGAATATTTGAAATTGGTTTTATTTTGAATGAAATTGCATGCATATCAAAGAATTTTAGCAGTAAATAAAGTGCATTATGATAAAATTTAATTAACTTAAGAACTTGAAATGTTATATTTTTCTAATTCCAAATCGCTTATTTTTATATTAACAGAACCCGCGGATTTGCTCGCGCTACAACTACGAGAAAAGAACGCTAAAAAAAGGTTTTATACAAACTATCATCCCCTATTTTACCCCCTTATGGGATGAATTTCGAAAAATTGTAAAACACGTACTTAATTCATTGTATTGAAGAGCGTAAATACCAAGTTTCAAGTAATTGCGATCATAAATATTTTTTTGGGTTGTATAACAATGTGTTTTCCCCTGGGATGAGATAATCTCTAATCTCCCATGGTAAAAATTCACTTGGTTACTCTCCAGCTCTCCAAACTGTCTCCACACAAAAAACAACGCAAATCCGTTACTTTGTTTCGACGTGAAAGAAGGATAAACAAACAAACAAACACACTTTCACATTTATAATAAGTATGGAAGTATGGATATGGATATTTTACAGATTATATAATCCTTGTTAATATTAAAGACTTGTTACAAAATTATATACATATCGTAAATAACATGGTACTAATTAAGCGTTTATAAGGTTTTTATACACCTATGTATTTATAATTAAATAAAATTTCTATTATCTATATACTTCGACAAATCAAAACAGACACAAATCAAGACCTATTATATAACTTTATCGATATTAACTGGTTCGCCTACCATAAAGATATAATGTGGGAAATATGATTGGTGTTTTTATTGACCGTTAGCATTAATAATGCTTTTTCTTCGTATAGTGTGCACGTTTTTTATAAGACATCCTTATATTTTTTCCATAAAAATAGATTGTGGGAAAATTTAAAGCCCTTCAATTAAACATTTAACGCAGATATTTATTATAAAAAAAGTGATGCATTCATAAATTCAATATATTGCATTTTTAATTCATACTAGCATTGCCCGCAGCTCCGCCCGCGTTCAGATGACAAATACCAAATTCTTAAGTTTTACTCTTACATTGCAGTTTTTGTATTTTTTCTCAGAAATGAGATATTTTCCCGCGGCAAAAAGTATCCTATATGTTGACCCGGATAGCCAGCTACCACCATACCAAATTTCATCAAAATCTGTCCAGTAGTTTTCTCGTGATGCGGTAACAGACAGACAGACAGACGTCAGACAGATAGACGTCAGACAGATAGACAGACTAAAATTCTAAAAACTATAGATTCGGCCTCTGTGTTGACAATAATGTATATTTCAATAAGATTTTCCAAAAAATATTTAATGTACAGATTCGGCTTAGTTACAATTTTATTATATGTATAGATTTATATAGATATCGACTAAGTATATCAATCAGCTGGTCCCGTAACCTACATTTGAGTAAAAAAAACCGTGGTTCGTAATTTGCAAATCTTGAGTACTGTCGAGTTAGTGTATCGATTGTAAAGTTGTTGCGCGACGGTCGGCACGGCGACGTCCTTGGCCAGGCCGTCTCGTCTCTCCCCTTTGACGTCACGCTCCCACCCCAGCTGACACGCGGAACGGAGCGTTAGTGACGTCACAACTTACCTCCAACGTATAGATGCATTAACTGGTTTAGAGATTTACCGACAGAATACAGGCACGATAAATAATTTAATATTCTAGGTTTGCTATTACGTACTAAATAAATTGTAATTAGTATAATTAGAAAAATAGAAATTAATCAGAACCATTTTAAGACAGTTATGTATTACTAAGAGTTCATGCCCATTGGAACATAAACATGAGACATGATAAGAAACTGAGGCCAAGTGCTTTGTATCAATTTTCTATCAAAGTATTTGGGGTTTCTAGGTTGTAATTAAAATATTCTAGCAAACAACAAATACGGAGGCGGGACAAAACCATTCATTACTACCAAATAGAGGTCATTCAGTGTGAATCGTGCTCTCATAGTGGAACATTTGCATACTTATCGAAATAACATGAACTATACTTGTATGAATAAAAAAGCGCTATCAATATTTAAAGGTAAACAAAATCCAATACGCAGTTGGAAATTCCGAGTCGGTAAAGTCTTTTATCGAGGTTCAGAACGACGGACACATGTTTTCAAACGAATGTTACTTTTACGACGTTTATAGTATTATAGTAGGAGGAAAAATGTGTCCCATCCTAATGAAACAACGAAATATCAATTTACTTAGTTCCATTGCGGTTTGTGGACGTGTTTGCGACAACAATGAAATGGCGTCGAATGAACAGGATGTGGAGCGGTGCGACGACCGCGGCGCCGACGAACTTCACTATCCCATAGAAATTGTTGGCAATTCAACAGTATTAAGCAACAGATTAAAACAAGGATTCCCTCAGTCTACGCCTGAAGCATAAATTATTTTTTGCCGTCGGTATTTATTGTAAAAGATTGAAGTGTACCGTATCGCTATATATTCACGGACATACATGTTTACTCATTGAGATGTTCTGATAGGGTCGTTGTCACCCGACGCGTCGGCTCAGGGGACCAACGCATTGTTCTCGCTCCAGGGGGCACTAACCCATGTGCGCCGATTAGATATGGACGCCGGGATACGACAAGTATACACCACGCGCGTAAACGTAAACAAAAAAGTTTACGAAACAGTTTCGAGATAAAAACCGTCTAGTGTTGCGGAAGATTACTTTATCATTCATTCACCTATGATTAATTATTATAATTTTTTTTAAACGTAATTCGTCTTTGTTTAAACAAATAAGGAATAATAATTAACAGTTGAATATGAAGTGTGCGGCCTCCCTCCACTCACTGTCGGGGAACTATTGTTTGTGATCACACGACACATTATTTAAGCGTGCCGGAGACAAACACGAGGCGTCTGTACGTAGATAAGCGGTTGAAATGCATAGGGATACATGCCTTTAAGAAACAGTGCTGTTTCGAAATATGTTTAATGTCACTCCCCTTATCTTGACGGCTTGCTTAAATTATGTTTCACAAACTACAACAACAATGTTTCGACAGTTTCCTCTTTCACCTATGTGTTTATAGCATGTTTAACATTTAATTATTAAATAGCGTTACACACTTAAATATAATATTTAATGAAACCAGTCACAACAAAACACAGTATACCTATAACTAACTGTTATCTTACCTGAAACATATCTGTGTCTGGATCCTCTGTATACTCGACGATAACCGCTTGACTGCGGCTGAGTGTGTACGAGATTGAGTGTTGGCTTGCATCGAGGATAGCTTTACTGCTATGCGGTGTCTTCACCACATAATGCTTCGATCGACGAACGCCGTTCGCCTGTGGACGTCGGTAAAGCACGAATTTGCTACGACGACGTCCACGTTCTCCCGCGGGAAGAAATCCATTGTATCTGTAATGAAACAGTACATGTAATAAGATTTGAATTTATTGCCTAATTTTTGACCGACCTCAAAAAGAAGAAGGTACTCAATTCTTTTGATTTTTTTAGAAACACATTTTCATAATTATTTTCTTAATGAATAAGCTATATCTACCGCAAGAGTGATCCCAAATAAATTTCAACACGAATATTCCCTAAGGTCGAATGTTCAAGTCGGTTTACTTTTTTGTTAAAAAGTAATTATTAGAAATATCGATATGTTAAAGTATGTAAAACGATAGGATTGGACATATTTATATAATAATTCCATATGGATAGAAATATAGCAATTATCCAAATAATCACTCTGTACAAAATAGGGTGAGCTTAATTTGATCCTATCAACATTTGAATGCCGTCATGCGTGTAATACGGCGAGCTTTCACCAATGCCCCGAAACCGTATGTAATTTAATTAACTACTTAAATCATAGTAACTAAGTAATGCATTAGGTAGTAACAAGGGTTAACGAAGCACTCCTGATTAATTTACTTAATTACTTAGTTTTTACTTATTATGTAGTTGTTAGTTAGTAAGTAAGTAAGTTTGTTAGTTAGTAGTAGTAGTTTACTTATTATGTAGTTCTTAGTATGTATAATGTAGTTACCTATTCAGTATAATCTACAATGCAATTTTAAAACTCATACAATCTTCTGATGACATTATAAGTTTAAAACAAAAAACAATGTGTATCGGTGCATATTTGAGACAAATATTTCGTAAACATACAAAAAATATATACAGTAGAACGGAGGTCATCCACTTTTTTGTTTTAAAGGCATCATCATTTATTTTTAATTTTATCATACCATAAAAGATACCTAGTTTGTTAGCGATGTGCATACGAATTTCAAAGTTTTATGAATCGGGTCGTCTTTGCCGGATGTCCATTGCGATCACAACGACGTGCATCGACCAGTGATGTCATGCATAGTAGTTTGTATTTAACTGTCATAACAGCGTGAGATCCTAACGGCAGTTCCTATTCTGTTTTTATATTTTACTTTGAAATGAAACATTACCGTGGTAGCAAGAAATAGTACAATGTCGATTTATTCGCGTCGCATGAGAAGCCGAGCAAGTGCAGCCTTTGTATTATTGTGTAACTTGTCATAACTTGGTTGACATAACATGTATATAGAGATGTCTTTGGGAATCCGCTGATTATTATCTTATAATAGAAACGTTCGTGTGAAACAAAATAAAAAAAAAGAAATATTCTGTTATTTTTACATAAGGTTAAGTGATTAAACGGTTTTGTTTTATAGCTTCACTCCTATTATACATAGGTATATTTGTTAAGATCTTGTAGAGCATAAGTCTTCACATATAGTAAACGAACTTACATATTTGCCGTTGTTTAACATGTTTTCCAAACAAGATTTCTGTCCGTTCACAATGCAATATTGGTATTATTATAACTCCAGCCTCCGAATAGGAAGTTCGGTCCTGATGATGCAAGAACACTCTCACTGTACTGCCTGCTTAAAACATAGCCTTTGGCTCGCCTTGACTGGCCGTCATGAGTACAGCGCAAGAGTAAGATCCATGTGAGAGTAGAATTTTTCAAAATACATCCATAATAGCGGGGAAACCCGCTCACGAGCTTTAACGCGTAGGTAAATAAATACCTTTACAACAATTAGCGACCACATCGATGGCATTACAATTACAAAGTAAGACAGTTGAGAATTTAGATTTCCGATAGTCTTATAAAATAATAAAGTGTTTTAACATTTAATTCTTACTTTTTTCATATTACCGAAGCATTAACAATTGACTATCTTTTTGCATAAGGGAATCTTTGGCCATTCATAAAAACCTATTATCTAACTATTGACGAGCTTACGCGTTATCAATAAAAAAGACTTATAAATATATTCTATTCATATATATTTTCCTCAAATTTTCCATAATTGATTATGGACGAATTTCGAGCACGTTGAAATATATTTAAGTCTCGTACGAGAGCCGATTCCCATCGTGTCCACCTAACTTCCCGTAAAATCCATAGCAAATAAGGATAGATAAGCATAAATTAAAAATAATAATCATTAGTCACTCTGTACTCTACTCACCAATCTACGAAAATTCAAAATCTTTATAACTTGCAACTACAGGTTTTAAAAAAATATTCAAGTTTTGAAATAATTTTATTGGTTTGTAAAAAGACCTCTGAGACGTTATTTTTATGCACATAACGTTTAACTGCGGTCTTCATGTTTACTTAGAACTAAATTCATTAAATGACCGCACCAAAAACTTGTTTCCACTAACTTTACAATTATGCGTATGCCGTATGTAGTTTGAAACAGAACTTCCTTAGTAACTGAATTAGTGTGGTAGTGAATTACAAACTCCTGGAAAGCCACACGGGTGGCATAATAATTAGAATTGATTAGGTTTTAATAACAGACAACCTGTTATCTGCACTTTGCCCGCATTCAATCAAATTGAATTAGCTTCCCATAAGTAACAGTTAATAAGAAATAATAATATACAGAAAGTGACATGGACCAATTTGGACTTATCTCTATAAGTCTTTTCCAGTCAAGCCATGCATGTGGGAAATGATGCTAAACAGCGGGACAATAAGAGAGTATATAAGTATAAAAGCATAAATAAATATAATATATAAACATATACAATACATATACACACTATAATTACATACATATATATGCTATATAATATGTAAGTATTATATAAAAATACAAGTAGGTATATATAAAACTATATAAATATTAAGATAATACACACATGGTTACTAAACACAAATATTTATTTTTCAAGTTGTTTACTACCTATAAACTTTCATATGTGTATCGTGTATGTGTATAATATATATGTAATCCTGTACATCGTTAAAAGGTTATTATTGATTGATTAATTAAAATATTTACAAAGTGGAATAACAATATCATATTTTTTTACATATTCTGAGATATAATTAGTTCTCCTTCACGTGCGTATATGTATTTATATATATTCACATAGATAGGTATAGAACCAGATTAATTTAATAACAAAAACCAAAGGGCGATCAATCTCGTCCATTACGGAAAATCAATTTCACGCTTTTACCGCAGTATTTCCGTCACGGCCGTATTGCTTTCAAGTAATTTTGTAAGGATGGCTTGTGGTTTATTGGGAATTTGTGCTAACTTAAATCATAATACATTAACTGTACAAAGTAAAAAATAAAAATAATATTGATCTAAGGGCAACTAAAATAAAAAAAAATTATCTCCATTAACTATATTAAGTTATAAGAATACGCGTGTAAGTGCTAAGAAATGATAATCTTTTATATTTGTATCATGTAAAATTTACAGAAATTCGGGCTTATTTACTTATTGAATAACCAGATATATAAAATATAAAAAATGTATCTCAAATTAATATAAGCTACGATAGCGAAGTAACGTAAGTACGTGTAAGTACGTTAGCAAATACCTTATAATTTCCCTATTCAATATGACCAATTGATGCTTTATAGAAAGTTACTCTTATATTTTGTTGTTTGGTAAATTGAATGGAATTACTAGCAATACAAACTCATTGATCACCATTAATGTAATTTACTGAAATAAAATTTAATAAGGGTTAATTTACATAAAACTCACGGAAGACGCACAGGTAATAATAGTTTTTAATTTTTATGGTAACACACGACATAAAAATCGGCTATAGAGCAACCTGTCAAAACAAATGTATGTCTCATCTAATCATCTCTAACATGATTACCACTTGCTTTACGGTGAAGGAAAACATCGTGAGGAAACCTGCATGTCTGAGAAAACTTAGCAAGTTTTCGAAAGACATGTGAAGTCCGCCAATCCGCACTTGGCCAGCGTGGTGGACTATGGCCTGATTCCCCTCGTATTGAAGAGAGGCCCGTGCCCAGTAGTGGGACGTTAAAAAGGGCTGAATACAATCTCCGAAACGGCTGGACCGATTATGACGGGACTTTTACTGGCAGATAGCTGATGTTATAAGGAGTAACTTAGGTTACTTTTATTTTAAAAAAAGAATCAGGGTTCCGCGAAAAAAAATTAAAACCCATGAAATTGTGAACAAAGTCCGCTCACGGCGTACGCACCTAAGCGAAGCGAGGGTAAATCGCTATATAATTTAAATGAATATCTTAGAAGTAGCAAGCCACTATTTATGTATAAACATAGCTAATCGTGAAAACGTACCTAGGGACGAACGCGAGCGAAGCGAGCGTGATTCGCTAGTTTTTGTTATAATAATATTATTTGAGTGTCAAAAAACTATTCTAAAATAATTATTGCTATTAAGCCTGGCAAGGGCTCGTAAGTACTCGTAAAGTAGGATTAAAAATATATTATGTCAAAATTAGTCTACTTACTTTTTTGACAGTCTCAAAATTTACGAAGTTGGTAGTGGGTTCTTAAAACTTTGTCGTCGCAATGTTAAACTGAGAGGCTGTATTTTTCATTAAATATACTTTAAAGCATCCATAATTTTTTTTTATAATATAAAGTTCATCCTATAGTAAGAACCCACAAAGTTAATTTTTAAAAAACTTTCACAATCGGTAAAGTTTAAATAGCAAATTAAAATATACACCATAAAATGTAACATCAAAAAGGTTTACTAATAAACATACCAACAAACGAAAGGCAAAATAACCGAAGGTAAAGCCAACGTACCATATTCCTATAAATTAAAATTAACGCAATTTCAACAATATTGACTACCAAAAATTAAAAGATTATAATTTATAGTCTATATTGGACTTAATAGTATTTACTGATGAATGCAGGAGTCAGGACATGTTTATATGGTGTAGAAACACGGTGAAAACTCTATCGTAAACACGGGAGCTATACTCGTATACCTGATCAAAGTTACCTTGAGGAGATTCTTGCTTTTGAACGCGGATTGTGTATTGTTTTTATGTTGTGTACTGTTTATAAATGGGCAGCACCTAGGCCAGAGCTTGAACTCGGCCTATGTGGGCCAATTTATACAGGGAGATAATAGCACTACGCTTATTAAAAAGACTCATTCAAAGACACAACTCATTTTTAAATTAAACAGATTTATGTTGCATTAAATATTATAAATATATTTTTCTCCTTTAAATGATCAGACTGAAGCTACCTACAGGATACCTACTATTTGTTGCAAATTATGTATTCATTTTTGCATAAAAATAAAGTTAGAAACTTTACATAATCTATAGGTACAGATAAATGAAATTGAAGTATGTGTTGTAATGTTAAAATAACAACTTTTTATTTAACGCATATATAAATAACTAAATGCGATACATATAAGAACTTCACAATTTTTAAAAATTTTGTGTCTGTCTACTTGTTCTGGCTAATCTACGAAACGGCTGGACTGATTTTGACGAGAGTTTCACTGACAGACAGCTGACGTTATAAGGAGTAACTTAGGCTACTTTTATTTTAGAAAAAGGATTAGGGTTTCGCTCAAAAGAATTAAAACGTACCCAGGGACGCACCCGAGCGAAGCGCGGGTAAATCGTTAGTATATAACATTTTCATATATAACTAATTATTATCACCTGTATTACATTATATACATATGTATATAGACAATGTATACATATATATTTATATTTTTACTACATATATTTTTCTTTATAGGTGGCAGTGGTAGCCCAATGGTAATGCGCTCACTTGGGAAACCAAGTGAAACGGAGTCAAATCTCGGGTCTCGCACCTGTGATATTTTCATGTGCGAATCATTTCTAACATGATTACCACTTGCCTTACGGTGAAGGAAAACATCGTGAGGAAACCTGCATGTCTGAGAAAACCTAGCAAGTTTTCGAAAGACATGTGAAGTCCGCCAATCCGCACTTGGCCAGCGTGGTGGAGTATGGCCTGATTCTCCTCGTATTGCAAGGAGGCCCGTGCCCAGCAGTGGGACGTTAAGAAGGGCTGAATACATACATACATACATATTTTTCTTTGTGTTCTGTAGATACATACATTTATTGTAGGAGTGTTCAAAGTGAATGCAATTCATGACAAAGGAAGTCCGCAAAAGATTAAATAATGGAGAGATATCAAAGCAACAACGCTTGTACCTTTCGACAAAGAGCGCGTACAACGGCCTCTTAATGTGAAGTAGGTAAGTAATATACAATAACGAACGGCAAATTGCTATGAAAAGAGGGCATCTAACATTTTATAATCACACGTGTTTTCACCTGCGGATTTGCTCGGATAGTGTAGCGTTCTATTAGCTTTGTTGGCCTAGTGGCTAGCATGCACTGTAGCAAATCCAGGAGTCTTGGGTTCGAGTTCCAGGTATGGCCAAAATTTTCAGTATTAGCGATGAAGTTCTAAAATTAGCGATGTTGCACCCTTGCCCTTTCGAGGTACAGTGAAGCCATCTAGATCTCTCGCACCTGTCATGTGAATTGTCGTCCCATGCCTAGCTCGGACTTTAAAAAGTAAAATTATACCTGGGTTTGCCTTTTTTTCTGAACTATACTGAATTTTTGACTGAATTATTTTTATCACAAAACAAAACGTTTCGCTAAAAAAATCAAAAAACCCATTTTCGTGAACTTTGACCTTGTATAAAAAATTTTGCACACATGGTATCGATGGCGACTTTTGATTAATTTCATTGTAATGGTATCCCTAACGTTCATATAAATTTTCAGCTTCTTGGGAATTTACGCAAGGGTGAATGTCTATTTTGACCGGACTGACACTCTTCTACGCAGTTGACTAGTTTTAGCGAGATTGTGCCGAAATCAATCAAGAGGACATTATTATTAATGAAGTAATTACAATATTACCATACAAACAAATACACACATTATAACTCTTTATATAAAAGTGTAATGTGTTTGATAACAATTTCAATTAAAGTCCTATTTACATACCAACATAATTGTAATTTCCCAAAACTGATTACTAATAAATAATAATCAAGCAATCATTTAGAAAAAACCCAAAACTTGTAACTGTTGATATTTTAATAGTAGTGTTTGTAAAACATATAATATCATGTATGTAATGTATGTTATGTAAAATATAATTGCATATTTAAATTATTTAATAGCGACAAGTAGTTCTCTACAAAGATTAATTTAATAAATTAGGTCCGGTCCATGATAGAATACAATAGAATCATGTTAAATACGAAATTTAACAAAATTATTATTGTTGTTACTAAATAAAGTTGTATCTTTAAATACTAACAGAATATAATTAAGTACTGAACAATACACGATATGTTTGCTTATTTTGTTGAATCGAAACTTCTTGCAAGTGAAGATGATTTCTTACTACGAAGTAAAATTTTTGTAACAATCAACAAAATCGAGATCGTTGTACACGTGATTCTAAAATAAACGAGGTTATGACGGACGGACGTACGGTGAACTGTAAACAATTCTCCGATCTCGTCCTTCCTTAACCGTTTTCTTACCATATTCGTTTTACACGTGACGTTTAACACAAACAGAAGTTGGAACTCGGATGAATACTAACGCGTTCTGCGCATGGGTTTATGAATAACCTTGATAGCGACCGCTGACATTATTTACTAGACATTTAGATTGATGTACAGTGGAATATTCAAAACATTATAGTACATGTAGCTACTTAAGTACATGTACCATAGTCCACACGTAGTATTAGACTAGAAGAATTAGGTAGGACTCTGTCAAGCCTGAGGAGTCCGACTGGATGGGTACCACCCCCTTATTTATTTCTGCCTTCAAGCAACAATGATTGCATTGTTGTGTTCCGGTTTGAAGGATAAGGTAGCCAGCGCAATTACAGGCGAGAGGCATATCATCTTAGTCCTCACAGTGACAACGCACCTGTGTTTCTGCATTTTTGTTACTTAAAACCTAAGTGAATGAACCGTAGGTGTTATGGGCGACAGGTACTGCTTTCCATCAGGTGGTCTGTCTGCTCGTTTGTCACAGAATCTCATAAAAAAAAAAAACTTTTTTCATACGGTTTCATGTTATCTTAAAGAACGAATCGATTCGTGAAAGCAGTAGGTAAACTTACGTAACACATTTTTTTAAACAATGATAATATAAGCAGCGCTAGTTGTGATTGGACTATTAAATTGCATATTTGGTATGCATATTACGTTAACAGTCACAGCCGATAAACATTAGCCTAACTTTTTGGAAATGTTTAAAACAGTTAAAATTCTAGTTTAATATAATTATATTTATATTTTACATCCTAAGTTGGATAAAATTTACAAATTAAGATATTTGTTTAGTGTTTAATACATGAATATTAGTAGTTCCCGCCCGCGGCTTCGTTTGCGTAAAAACTTCCGATTGTGCAAATAAATGCGCTTAGTGCTTACCCAAGAATAACGAGTTCGCCATATTTAACAAGAGGCTTTGGCTTTTGTTCAGAGCCACTCTCGCCGGCCTCTTCCAGTATTGGTGAATCCGCACTGTCCGCAGCACTGAAACATGAAAAGACAATTTTATTTATAAATGAAATCATATTAATTTTTACTCATCTGGGTCTAGAATAATCCTTCTATTAAATCAATAAAAATGGCTTTTGTAATGAAGTTAGCTTTCTATTAGATTCTTTTTATCGCTTTAAAAGTACCAAAGACTAATCTCTAAATGTTCTACGAAATGTTTCTCGTTATAATAAGAAAAAGTTTAATTTGTCCTTCGCCTACGGAGTGTAGAGTTTGTTTATTATTATGTATTAGCGACTTACCCTCGCTTCGCTCGGATGCGTCCCTACGTACGTCTATTTTTTTTTTGAGCGGAACCCTAATTCTTTTCGAAGAGATAAGTAGCCTAAGTTACTCCTTATAACATCAGCTATCTGCCAGTAAAAGTCTCGTCAAAATCAGTTAAGCCGTTTCGGAGATTAGACGGAACAAACAGACAGACAAAAATTTTAAAAATTGTGTTTTTCTTATAAGCACCTACCGTATATAATATATATGCATTTTATAAAAAGCTTTTATGTCGACATTACAAACAGACACTTTTTTTATTTGCTCCTAAAAATCTGACGTGATATACGTTAACCTGGAGTAACACATAGGTACGTTACTTAAGAACGCACCAGAGCGAAGCGACCCTCACTTCGCTCGGATGTAATAGTCTTTAGTAGGATATAAAATGCAAAAACAATTTTACAAATTGATTAATAAAACCGGTGATTAGTACATTCAAACTAATAAACTAACTCTTCAGCTTTATAAATTACTATGATTGATTCCCCATACAAAATTTCATTCGCAGTTTCACCCCCTTAAGGGATGTTTTCTGGGATAAAAAGTATCCTATGTCCTTCCCAGGGTCTCAAGCTATCTTGTTACCAAATTTCATCTAAATCGGTTCAGGAGATCCAGAAATTACCCCTACAACGTCACAAACTTACCCTTTTTATAATATTAGTATAGATTAGTGCAGATTTTATTTTACAGTAACATAAGTAAACTTTCTTTCTGTATTTTATATTTCAACATTTATTAATGTTTATTAAAGAACTTTACGAGTAATAATTTTACTATTTTTTTATTCTGTTTAATAAATTAAGATGATGATCTTCTCTACACTCTATCAAATTCATTTTATGTTTTAACTTTTAAATAATTAGGATAGGTAAGGTACTAAAAATAACGCATATTTGGCATATTACAATCATATAATTATAGAATATCATTTAAGGAAAGAATATATTACATATCCAACGGTTACCATGGCAACAAACATACGTACATTTTTTCGTAACGCATTCACCAGCTTACCCCCCAAGTCAAGCGTGCGTAAAGAAGTTTTACTTCAAAAATACTTTTAGTATTCAAATATTGTAACATACTTCACACAACATAATATAAATAAGCAAAAGAATATTAACTATAGTTAAATGTGTTTGTTTCAATTCAACGTAATATATTCAGGTCAAAACAAAACAAATTGAACAAAGGCAGCATTAAACTAAAAAGAACGATGATAATCCAATATAATAAACATGGTAAAATGGCCTCGTATTAGCGTCACAGTAATTGTTACCACCCACTATTTCTATGCTGCATAGTATGTATATACTTTCCTGACTTCCGTTAAAACGAAATCTTGATCACAGGTCAAGTCTAAGATCTTTATGGAACTGGTTTTAGACAACTGTGGGTCAAGAATCAAGATTAGAGACGTAAATTATGATCACCGCTGGAAACCGGTCTTTACCGATGCACCGTAACTTACGTAAGACAACTCCTTATAAAATGTTTACTATGCACGAAGAAAAACGTTCCTAATTTGTTTTGAATACATAAATAATAAAAAATGTTGACTTCTAAATCTGTGGCATTTTAGACCTGCCAAACTACTAAATAAATATTCCATAGCCGCGATAATGCAAGATGAATATTTATATGGGGCCCATAGATATTAGCTAAAGAAGGACATTAAAAAGTTTATACTTAATAGGGATATGTTTATATTCTTTATCATTAAATAATTAAACTATACTAAAACTATTCAGCTTTTCGCTTTTTGCATAATATTACATTTCTCGATACTTCAGAATTTAATAAATAACTAATTTAATATAACATCCGCAAGGCTTACAACAAAAAATATAATGTACATTGTGCATATACTCATAAGTGTCATTCGCAGAGGCTATTTTATTTTATACTCGAAGCCATTAGTGACTTGGTCATACAATGAGTGGTTTATCGATCGCACAAATGATAAGCTATCGGTCTATCTATGATTTTACTCCGTCCACAACAGAAGTAGGTCAAACAACTCTAAATACATACGTTTACTTATCGCGTGTTCAAATAATGACACAAAAAACTTAAGACCATAATGTTTGAGCTCGTTTTATGAATTTAAAAGAACAAAAGATTGCTAATGCTTTGAGATTTTATTAAAAATGCTTCCTCTCTGCGCTGGATAAAAAGCTTAATTTAAGCGACCGTGAATGTTGGCAGTGGGTCAAGTCTAGCTCCTCCCTTCGCTGTGATACAATTGAAACATTGCTTTTGCGTTGATTAAGTCTATAGCTACGAAGGTAAGTATTTGAAACATTTTATAGAAGTGTATTTTCACTTCAAGCGGATCCAATTATTATTACGCTATGGAAATATTTTTCACTTGTTTTCGTCGTAATTTATCAGTCCTTGTCAGACGTCGAAATTAGTTAGATTTATGTGTATATTTCCGTATAGATATCCTGTACATAATACATATATACTTTGTTGTTTATGTGAACAGTTATTACGCAAGCTCTGATCACGGCATTCCGTGACGATAATAATTTGCTGCATTTACATGTCTAGTCTTAATTGCAGTTTCTTCCTCGAGTCTCGCCTTTGTCTACTGTTGCAATTGATTTAGATTGCTTAAGATTATTTAACACGACCAACGCAAATAATACAAGATCTAGATGAGAAACCGGTATTCCGGGTTTTCGTACATAACACTGCGCGAACGGAAATATATTAATCAAATTCTAGAATGTAAAGCGATAGATAATGCGTAATTGCTTTTGTTCAATGTAAACTTCATATATTGTATGTAATAATCACTTTAGCGCGTCATTGTTATTAATAAATATACAAGCTATCAATGAATGAACCCAGCCAGCTATCGGATAACGAGAAGTGCTATGACGATTCTAAGAAAATATATTTATTTTGCTAGAGATTTACCACGACTTTGTATGTAGTGTGTTATTTATATACACATTCGTGACACATATACTTATAGATATGACACATATACTTATATACTATTAATTATTAACGTCATTGCTTTTTAAAAATTATATCAACGTCTAACATTTGTAAAATCTTTCGTTTAAATATCCGAGGGAAAAAAGTTAAATGTATAAAGTGATATATTTTTAGAACAATTATTCCAACAATGTCTCATTCGCAAAGAATACTGCTCCTTATAGTAAACGTGTAAAATAACTATGGTATGCTAATATTTCTCAGAAATACTATGAATCAGCGCATGAGGACGATGTTTCGTAGTACTCAATAGTTGACATCAGTAGGTAACGTAAGCGTAAAGCGATAAACGACTACTTCGTATCCGGTTTATTGCGAAGC
Source organism: Argynnis bischoffii washingtonia (assembly GCA_033884665.1). NCBI lineage: Eukaryota > Metazoa > Arthropoda > Insecta > Lepidoptera > Nymphalidae > Argynnis > Argynnis bischoffii. The sequence continues at coordinate 5,871,687 of CM066625.1, forward strand.
CTACTGCTGTTCGCAAGAACACCGGAAATATAAGTAGCGTCACACCTACTCAAAAAAATCTACACTCAACGAATATTTACGACTAAGCTATAAAAACAAATGAACTACTATATGTTAGTCAATTTTTTACTAGTTACTATTACAATATTATTATTTATTTAAATGCTTTTACTCTTCTACTAAGTTACTTCATTATTTGATTGTCTACATCAGTGTAAACATATAATGAGCTCCCGACCGACTTCGGCCAGGGCGGCCAGTGTCACCATCTGCGTAGGAAAGCACAAGTGTGCGTGCAGACTCTCATACTCCGGTGGGACGAGGCACGGGGGTAAAACACTGCAAACTTCCTAACTTCGGGCTGTTACTGAGACTTACTAAACAGAAAGACGCAATAACTAAACTGGGCCCTACCCGGGACTCGAACGTCGTACTTGCTAGCCACTATATCACCGAAGCAGTTAATAAATAAAAATATACAGTACCGACCATACCAACCGATACAACTATGTATGTGTGAATATAATGGGACGTGTGGAGCGACTACTATGCCAATTTTCCCAGATCCCGATAAATATTCCTAGAGAAGATATACCTACTCATATGTATCTTAAAAACTACTCGTATCAGCTTCAAAATAATTCTCCTTGAAAGTATTTTGGTAGCACTATTATCTCAATTTTTTCCAAAACTTAGCTCTTACATTGAAAGGTTTTTGGGAGAGGACATGATGTAAACACAAAAAAAAACCACCCTAACATACTTATTTTTTATTTTTCATGCCTTGACTATATTGTCTAGTGGTTCATATAGCACGCGAACTTACTAAATTTTAGCAATATAATTCCCATAATATCTTAAACGAATCTATAAAATAAAATAAAACTGAAGAGTTTGTTTGTTTGTTTGGTTGAACGCGCTAATCTCAGGAACTACTAATCCGATTTTAAAAATTCTTTTTGTATTAGATAGCCTGTTAACTGAGGAAGGCTATAGGCTATATATCATCCCGGAAAAATGTACAGTTCCCGTGGGATAGATTTGTTTTTGTCTAGGGACGAACCCGAAGCGAAGCGAGGGTGAATCGCTAGTATGACATAATATGAAATTATTAAGAGGAACCCTTTAAATGAAACTTATCAAAACGTGAACTGGCAGAAAATTCGTTATGTTTTCAGACGTAGTTGAACTGTGGTCATTCTTCACTTAAAAGTAGGTATTACAAGGAATTGTGACATTGGCGGAAACAAGAAGTCTATTTTCGCAGTTACAATTAATCTGTGCGTGATGTAATGACATTATAAATAACTTTAAATCGTAAGACCGGAACAATAAAGATTGCGTAATTTAAAACTCCTTGTTTTAGTACTTTCTCCGCTCACACGGTCACGATCTTTAGTGATTTGCCTGGGCTCACTTTCTATCTGAAACACGAATAGTAATAGTTCCAACATACAGCATAGACATATTCCTTGTTAGGTTTCTTCTATTAAGTAAGATGTTAGGACTTTTTGCTAGAAAAATAGAGCGCATTAACCATTTTAATATAATACAATTGTTTTAATTTTATAAATTAAAATTTTATTTTGATATGTTTTAAGATTGAAGACATATTCATGTAAACAAATCTAGAAGATCGATTATAACTTAGTAGTACTTTTTGCATTCGGCGACAAATCAATAATTTGGTACCATCGAACTGATCTAACGATGCAGCTAGGCAGTAGACACTGACGTTTAATCTACTACTACTTACTGTAAATAGTAAACGTTAAGGGAGTCTACTCAAGCACATTATTGTTTAAATAGTACGTTATTTATTTTTGTTTACTATGGATTTTTATTAATCTCTCCAGGATAATTTCTAAGAAATCCGTGCAAATTTCCGAGAATTCAATTGTTATCGTACACTCCGGCGTGTATGCGGTCCTCGAGTGGTTAAAGATATTTTTTTTTAATAATAATATTGATGTATCTGCCAAAAAACCTTACAAATATTGACTTGTCTTTTATATTCTACGTGACATTAGCGTAGTAATCTATGACATCTCTCATATGTACTGACACGCTTTGAAACCATTAACAGGATAATTGAATTGAAATTGACTTGCTAACTTGACACTTGTATAAAATATTAAAACGGCGAATTGCGAATGTTGTAAACAATAACATATAAATAAACTCATTTTTCATTGTAATGAGCTACGTGATTTTTTTTAATAAAAAGAATTGGGGAAGGCTTTTTTCATCCTTGAATAATAATTACAAGGTAAAGCTTCTATCAAATTGAAAAAATAATTTAAAAAATGTATCTTCTTATTATCTCTTGTATTTAAAACACAATTAATATGCTACGAAATAAGTGCTAGATTTGGTGCAAAAAATGACGTCCGTTTAACGCTTAAAAATGAAATATTCCAATATCTAAGTTTGGCATTGCTGAGTGCTCATTGCTCACACATTCCGCTATTTCGGTTTTCCGTTTGCAAACAAGTTTAACGGTTGCTTCACGCCATTGAAATGTAATAGGTGATTAAACCATATAAAATGTTCAATAGAACAGACAGCTCTTTTCACCGGTAAGTTGTTACTAGTAATCGTTTCGTTAAATATATATTGTTAGAATCAGAAGTGAGAATCACTTAAAAAAAATATAATCGTTTGTCATAAAACAATTTAAAGTATTAAAGTGGCTTACGTGACCTCCAAGCTTAACACCGAAGATAATGTGTACGTCCGTTTAGCACGAAAGTTGACAAGCAAATGTCTCTACTAATGGTCGTCACGTCATATATATAGTCTTCGTTTGTGAAGCTACCCTTTTTCCTCTTACACGGCCTCTCCTGACGATGTGTTGTCCTCAACACAATGCTTTCGAGAGACGCCACTAGGTCCTGGGATGTGAAGGTCCGAGGCATCTGTTCCCTCGTCCAACAGAGGCATAGAAATATCAGGCGTAGAACTCTCTTCTGTTTCGACCGGTTCGTCTTTATCAGTGTGCTCGCCTGAAACATACTTAACAACGAAAGTAGACGCACGTCAAATATGTTGCCTCTACGCCTTTCTTTCTGTCACCATTTGTTCAATTCATACATCGCCAAACATAATTCACACACATCATTAGTAATTTTCTAAGGTAAGATTGAGACGTCTCTTTATACAAACCAAACCTAGGTCTTTTTATTTAACAATCTTGGTTGACATAGTCCTCGGGCAATAAGGTGCTTCAGGGGTTCATTCTGTACGGTAAGGTAATATCATGGTATAGCGACAAACGCCAAGCATGTAGCTTGTATGTCTAAGCACATATACCGTAACAACTATGCGACGAACGCTTCGGTACAGCGACAAACGCCAGGCACTGGACCTGTGTGTCTAAGCACATATACCTTTCAAACATTGCGACGGACGCTTCGGTATAGCGACGAACGCCAGGCACTGGACCTGTGTGTCTGAGCACATATACCTTTCAAACATTGTGACGAACGCTTCGGTATAGCGACGAACGCCAGGCACTGGACCTGAGTGTCTAAGCACATATACCTTTCAAACATTGCGACGAACGCTTCGGTATAGCGACGAACGCCAGGCACTGGACCTGTGTGTCTGAGCACATATACCTTTTATAACAATAACAAAACAAAACTCTTTTTGAGCGTAGGTTTTGATGTAACGTCTGAAGTAACCTGCCAAACCTAGTAGTTGTCGAACTTGTTTTACGTTACTCGGGGGGTTGGTATTAACTAGCGCCTCTACCTTTCGTGCGCTCGGCCTAACCTGACCTTGACAGATTATTCTACCCAAATACTCGACTTCGTATAGATGGACAAAAACGAAACTATGTTACTCGGAGTTAGAATCACAGCAACGCGATTCCTTACTACTCATTACAAACGACAAACCAATAAAATCAAATCAAAATTAAGTAATCGTTACAAAGTTTAAGCCGAAAAGAAAAAAAAAATAATTGACGGTAGATGGAAAAAGAAAAATAATTAACGAATGGATATCTTTGTTTTAAGTGGGCGAACTTAAGTCCTTTATCCCACTTCTGATGTTAGAATCAGAAGTGAGAATCACTTAAAAAAAAATATAATCGTTTGTCATAAAACAATTTAAAGTATTAAAGTGGCTTACGTGACCTCCAAGCTTAACACCGAAGATAATGTGTACGTCCGTTTAGCACGAAAGTTGACAAGCAAATGTCTCTACTAATGGTCGTCACGTCATATATATAGTCTTCGTTTGTGAAGCTACCCTTTTTCCTCTTACAATATAATAATTACGAATATCATTCAATGTATTTATATAACGTTAGAAGTAATTTTAAAATTGGATTTATATAAGAGAACTACTGCAGAAATGATTCAAACAATAGTTATTATAAAAAGTGATAAACTGAGCTATAGTAACAAAGCAGTCCTAATTCTTTAGTCAAATACAGCCAACTTTCATTTCTGCTCCATTTAGAAGCGGTTAAATCGATCAAATCCGAAACGCCAGTTTAGATTTATTATCTACCTACTGACTTAATTGTGAACTAGGACGATTGTAATTTAGAAAGAAATTTATGGTTTTGTAATCGAAAAATTATTAAAAAAATATTTTTTAAGTAAAGCGAATAACAAATAATATGAACAAATATTTTCGATAGATCTTGGTATAGGTACCGTGAATTTTAAATTGCATTAATAAAAATCACGATGTGTGGTCACGCACGATATTAACAATCTTATTTTAGCCCTAAAAAAAGAATTTAATTTATTCCTACACTACAGTTTTATATTTATTGTATCATTTAAAAATCACACTAGTGTCCAACCGCATGTAAATGTATTAACTATTAAGAGACGGAAATTAACTGTGAAGCCTGAATCAACGCAAATCCGGATAATAATCAGGACATGGGTTTGTATAAAAACATATTTTCAACCGACTTCCAAAAAGGAAGAGGTTCTCAATTCGACCGTATATATGTTTTTTTTTCTGTACATTATTGTACAGTTATTATTTTTGTAGCAACAAATTAACAAAATATACTGTGTATGAATAAAAATCAAGTTTCCATTTCAAGTTAATTCATTAAAAGAAGTTTATGTGGTAATAATATATACCGGCCTTTACATAATTAAATATATTATAATTACAAACAAGCATCATCTACAATGGACGCCCGACTCGAGGCATTATATTAATATTTTCCCGATTGGAAAGGTTTTATTTCATTTAAATCAATAAATAACAATTAGTTTTCTTATAACTTTCCACTCTTTTCTTTTAATAGTTTTTCCATTTCATTTCAGTATTATAAATGTGAAAGTATGTTTGTTGTTATGTTAGTTTTCACGCAGCAGGTTACCTTGATTTGTAAAGAGTTATGTATAAAACAGACAAATTTTCATTATGTCAATACTTTAATTAATTTCCATGGGGTATTAGGAACTTGCAAAAACATCCCGAAATTCGCGCGTTATTTAGTTCGGAAGTGAGAAAACGAGGACAGACCACTATACATTTTTCCAAGATTTTGGCCTATCAATATTAATTGTTGGTTTACCTATTTATTGACTACCACAACGCAATATACAAGAATCAGAATTTCGTATATATAACACACGATTTTCACAGTTAATACAACACATCCTCTACACGCGAACATTGTTGCATACATCTAAAGTCTAAACCTTGTCCTTAATACATGGCATACATGTGTTACGCGTCGTAGTGTATTAATAGTAGTGAATTTTTAATTTTACATAAATTATTATCTACTACACATATAAAATAACATTTCGAAACTCATTAATTAATGAATATATACTTATTTCATTTTATTTGGACCATTATTTGAAATTTACTACTTATTATTGATTCTAGACACAATTTATGATTATTTTGTATTTTCATCGGACAAAGCTGGGGGAAGTTTCTAGTTATCTTACATTACATTATATATCAAAACCATCTATTTAGTTTTCATAGGTTCTAGGTTATTTCTTTGTTTATAACCTCTTCACTTTCGTGACTCATCCTTTTAACATAACTAACGGCAACAACTTTTAGTAATAACTTCAATTAACGCTCATAATAAGTAAAAACTGTTAGATTTAATATACAGATATTTTTCTTACTTTTAAGTGGATTGAAAAAAAAAAGAAATATTTATTCCTTTATTTTAAACTCCGTTAATTTAATGACTATAACAGATACTCAACAGGAGCTATAAATACTAGACATGCAGCATTTACTACACGATGCGTCTCCTTAAGCCGAATATGGCATGCACTTAGAAGATTATACCAATGAGGTCAACTTGGGTTCAATTAACTTAAGCTAACATATTATTCGCTTTTATGCTTCAAAGGGTACTTTATGATTACTCGACCATTAAAGTAGCTTAATCGCTATTATAAGAATCATGGAATTAAGTTAGCGCCACCAGTGGGCCGAGTGATGCACGAGGCACGAGGCACGTACTCGCACACGTTGAGGGGTTCGCCTCATTGAATAATTTATTTAGACGTTCTATATCGCTAAGGATGATCATTGTTGATACAAGATCAGTACATCCGTTAATATATTGCCCAAAACTTAATGCGCATTTAAACAAAATGATATAGCTTTTTTCTTATAAAACTAACGAGAGTCAAACATTTAGTTAATTAATACCGAAAAAATATTATACTTAATACTTAATATTATATAAAACAAAAAAAATGTACTTTGGCTGTGCTTTTTCACCAACAATAAATTGTATTATATTCTCACTTTCATTCATACGTCGATATTATAGTTACTTATTTATCACTGTTCCCGTTTCATTAAAAGGGATAATAGCTGTACAGACTACGGTCGACGTAACATCTGCTGCGCAGGTGTTGCGAAGGGAAAGGCAGGTGCAGAATACCGACAAACGGATGTTACGTCGTCGTCTATCGTTAAAACAATACCCCTATATCCCTGCTTTAGTATCCGGGATGGAATTATTACTCGTAGTAGACGTTTAGCTATTGCGATGAACAATACGTATACAGTGTATAATATAATTTATACGGTAATAAATAAGTATTGAATTTTTTTTAAGGAAAAAGCTAAAAATACCAAATCATAATTTGTTTGTTTAAAATTAAATACCCATGTTTCATTTTTATATACTTTTTACCATAATTATGTATTTCTTCTTAAAAATTGAATCATCACTCAGTATCTAAGTGTGGCAGGCTCAGGGGTTTTACGATTGCTCATAAAACCACCGACCTCTATAAAAACTCTATGGCTTTCGTTACGTTCACACCCACGATAAAATTTTCAAAATTCACTAATTCATTCTGTTATTTAAATATTGGCGTAGGTAATGTTAATTTTAACGGTTGGTTATTACCTCCAAGGATAAAGGAAGTAGTCGACTAATTCACCTAGTATAATAATGGAAATACATAATATGTTACATATATGTATATTATATATATAAGCAGACTACCCATTCATTTTGATTTGGAAGCCCTACACTTTCTCTTTAAGCTATACTTGTATTACCCTGCATAGAGCTTAGGACAGATAATGTGTAACAAATGCAATAAGTGTTTGTCATTCTATACCACGCTAATAGTGTGCTCCTAATCGAATGTATCGCTATTCCCTACCTGTTAGAGCTATAAATAATTGAATGTTGTGTTTAAGAAAAATCTTATCACATTATATTCGGGGAAAGGACAGAGCAAGTACCTGCAGTGTGGCTTCTGTTTCAAAATGCATAAAATTATTTGTATATTATTATATCTTATGAAATATTTTCCAAATTAGTTGTTGACATTTTATCAATCGTTTTCGTATTTTTATCTACGTAATAGCATTTGAATTGTTTTTAATTATTTATTTATCTATATTGTTTCATTCATTATGATTGCAGAGACTAACAAATAAAGCACAATTATACCTGAGAACACGCAGTATTTGCGCACCATTAAAATTTTTACTTTTTGTTTACAAAACTTCGCGAACCGGCTTTGTCGCTAGACGCTCGGCGAACCCCAGGCTTTATGAAAGTTAAATGAAAGAGGGCTAGAGGGTTTCTCAGACGTCAACGCCCTTTGTTTGTGGCAAAGGTTGAATTAAATATAAAACTTCACTAACCCAGAAATGGAATGCACCAGTAGTGCCAAGCTACAAGTAAACAATGTTGTTTATTACAAAACTATAATGTAAACAACACATTAAGCAAATTTATTTGAATCACTTATATTAAAGTAAATAAACATAAATAGCAATAGAACATTTAAATTTCTTTGTATTTATTGGTTAATGATAAATTAAAGATTCCTAATAGCATATACATATTATGTAGATACTCTTAGAATAACAGGTTTAAGGGGCTTTATTAAATTATATTCAATTAAATTATTTGTTTCGTGGCTTATATTTGAATAATGTTAGAAATAAAATATGTATATCAAAATAAAAAAAATATATAAACAATTAAACACAAAATAGGTAAATATATAAAATATTAAACTCTAATAAAAATGAAAAGTAATAGAATTTTCATCTATTATAGTAATCTATGTAAAAAAATGTTTGTACTAAAAACTAAAGAAAAAAATACTATTATTTGTAAGCAAACAGTTATGACATTTATTTAACATCAATAACGACTCCTACTAATGTTATTTGTTATTTAGTAGTCATTATGTATGTAAAATAACAAATAGTATAATCTTTATAAAGCTGAAGGTTTGTAGTTCTTTTGTTTAAACAAATTAATATCTGGAATTAATAATCATCATATATGAAAATTACTTTTTGCAATTTATTTTTTTTCTTTCTCTCTATGGCTTAGAGTTGCGTTAACAGACGCAATACATTCTGCCAGTGTCACGTTTAGTGAGGAAGACACAAATGAGATTGAGCGGTAATTTTGAAATTTAGTCGTTTTGATATGAAATTAAAACTATAAATGAATGAATGGTCTACAAAATTTTTGCAATTTATATCTTCTTTATTAATTTAATATAGGATAAACAATGCAAGCAACATGACAGAAAATAAATATACCTAAAATAACAAAAGAGGTTTTAAATATATTTTAAAATAATTATGCTTTGGAAATCCTGCATGAGTAACAGAAGCCATGTTACCACTTTTTTATTATATAAATACATAATATTCCGACTCAAATACAAAGCTACATTTTATTTCAATTAGTTGAGGAAATGCAAAAGTATGTACAATTTGAGCTTTCCATTTAATGCAATAGTATGTGTAGACTGTAGTTAGTAGTAATGTAATATTTCCACACATGACCTGCAATTATTGATAAATGTTAAATGAGTACATTAATTTTGTTTTTTTCGAAAAGAATTCTTTTGCAGTTTTACACTTCCACTATCATTTTTAAACTTTTATACATGCATAATAGAGTAGTAACATATAACTCTTTAGCTTTTGTGACTAGTAAAAGTAATTTTTTCACTAGTAAATGTAAAACCACATGTTTCCTCAGTGAGCTTGAGTTGATTTTCAATAATTATTTTGAATCTCCAATAAAAAAATAGCAAAACATTTTTTTTTAAAGTTGTGAGTTGCACTGGTGTTGTGTTGTTATTATGCCTGGTCAATGAAAGCTATGTTTTATATTAATTGATAGAACACTAAATTGTGATAATGGCATTTTTACAACTAAAGCAAAATTAAAAATATATATATATTTATTTAGCAAATTGATACCTATGGTAATAGTAAGTACATGACATAGAGAAACTATAATAGGGCTATTTTTATAATAATATTTTGCATATAAATATTAAATATTATATTCTTATTTTTACTATTAGAATGTCAACAGACTGGGCAAACTTTTTGAGCTTTAATACAAGGCAATAAACACCATGTGTAGTTCACAATCAAAAGGAATAAATTTTTGGATTATAGTATATCATTTGTAAAACTAACCACACAAAACTATAAGCAATCCTTAGGACCTATAGGTTTGTTAATAAGAGCTGTGTAACAATTTAAATTTTTTTTTACAAACAATAAGTAGGAAGTAACATTAGTATATGAAACAAATGTTTTCTGGTACTTTACATTCATTTTTTAACAAACATTTTGTTTGTTTGAATTAACTTTTTATGTTTGTTATGTTTCAAGTAAAGAGATATATTTTACTAAAGTAATTTTATGTTTTTTTTTAATAATGAAACATTTTATCAAAGGTTAGTAAATATATGTACATTACAGTAATTATTTAATCTAATAAGGTTATCTTGAAATCGATCGAGTTGACAAGGCTGATGTAAACAAAATTATCTATAGAAGAGCATTTGACGTTTAACAGTAAAACATATTAAAACACTGTACGTATTAATTGTTCCATAGTATTACAAATTATTTCTATAAAGTAAATATAAACAAAGTTCATGCACAAATTTTACATGTAATATGTTTTATATGAAACTTGACGCATGTAAATATTTAGGATTTAGATTTCATATTGATATCTACGCATCAATAGTTAACAAATATCATAAATTCATTATTTTAACCGATGGAAAATAACATGGAAGTGTGAACGTATTGTTTTTGTTCAAAGACCACGTTGTAACAACTTACCGTTTTACGACCATGATAGAATCCGTCTGCTCGTTTGTGGACCCTATGATTCGAACTATGCTTTACAAAAGACACTAAGAATATTGGAAACACCATGAATTATACAAAAACACCATCAATTCAATTTATTCAATTCACACATCGCTAAAAAGCGATAAATACACTAATCTTCATTATTTCACCAACCCCGTAAAACTCGCACTTCACTTTTTGGAACATGTATTATTAATATTAGTATCGCGTTTGCTATTATCACTTCTCGTTCAAACAAATCTAGAAATAACAGCTATCAAACAAGCTCAACACTGTTTAGGGATGTTAGAAATCCTATACCCGTAAACACAAACTAAAATGCAATTGTGTTGTAGATTGAATCGTTGCTAGCTTCACACAATACATACTCTTTTTTATGTTGGTTAACCTGTATCGCAAAGTTTTGTAGTGTAGGTTATGCAACCTCTAAGAAATAAATATTTTAATACTAATAACACGTTCGGATAATTGATGATGAATATTTTTGCTATTTATCGCTAAAATAGCGACTTAACCTCGCTTCGCTCGGGTGCGTCCGTTTACGCTAGATACGTTTTAATTCTTTTGAGCGAAACCCTAATTCTTTTTCTAAAATAAAAGCAGCCGAAGTTACTCTGTACAATATTAGTTATCTGCCAGTACAAGTCCCGTTAAAATTGGTCCAACCTTTTCGGAGATTAGCTGGAACAAACAGACAGACAAACAAAAAATTTAAAAAATGTGAGTTTTTCTTATAAGTACCGTATATAAATCCATATGCATTTAGTATAACGCTGTTATTTTGACTAACAGACACTTAAATTTTATTTATCTGTATAGATAATATTAAACTTTCCTTTTTTAAAGTAGGTTTAAAGACAAGACACGATTTTGGTACAATTACAGAGTATCTATTTTCGAAACAAACAAAAATCAACATAGCGCTGGGGCATATAAATCGAGTACTAATATTTTTACTGTCTGTGTTTAAAGTGACTAGTAGACTAGGTACTAGACTGTAAATTACTGGCAGGTAATATGAATTCTCATTACCAGTAATAAATTTTAAAGTTGTTAATTTATGACCTTATTTACAAGAAAAAAAATATTTGAACAGTTAATTCTATAATAGAAGGCAAACATTTCGATTAAAATGAAAGTATCCAGTTATTTCTTTTTATAAACGGGGTTGAAAGAATAGAACTACATACTGCTCTATACGTCACCCCAGCACCAGTATGTCTTGTTGCAGAGTATCATCTATTATAATTCATGATTTTATTATACTAACATAGAAAATTGATTATTTTGAGTTTAGGTAGATGGATTTTAATGAACCAATAAAATATCAATTAAATAATAGTTTCAATAAAAATAAAAAATATGAAGTAAATTTCATTTTAATGTGTTTTAATGTGTCGTACAATGTACTGTATGTTACATTGTTCACCCTTCCATATTGAATACGGACGTCATTGTCTAGTCGTAGACCACTAGAAACGCGCTCGCATAGATAACCAATCAAAGAAGTTCAAATCCCGGGCCACATTCTGACATAAGGTACATCTCTCATATTTGCAGTGCCCATCATCTTCAATATAATTACCACTTGTCTTACGGTAAAAGAAATATCGTGAGGAAATCTGGATGATTGAGAGCTCCTAACTAGTTTACAAACGACATAAATTCACTAACCCGCACTTGGCCAACGTCGTTGACTTCACCCGATCCCCTTCAAAAACAAGGCTAACGAATTTCAAAATTATTTAAAAGTAATTAATGGTGAACTTATCTTTGGAAAGTATGATGTTCTAATCCTTAAACAAGAATTATAAAATCATTTAACAATTGGAAAGGATATCGCATATCATACACCCACATAAATATAAAGACACATCCGAATTTAGTAGGCTCTATATAAGTCTGTGTAAAGAAAAGACTCCTTGTTCAAGTCAAAAATAAGTCTGAAGTAAATAAGAACTTAAATCATCATTAAATATAAAATATATTAAAAATATCTATTTTAAAAATACCGTTGGTAAGTAAAATTATTTACATATGTTTTTATAAAATGTTAAAATCTAATGTTTTACGTGATTATAATAATTTATATTTCTTTTTAATAGATATTTTCATGTCAGTGTATTCGATTATTTTCCATTTAAAATTTTGGCGCCATTGGACGATAAAATTCAATGGCAATTGGGTATGTAACTACAGAAATAATTATTAGAACTTAATTAGAAATATTCCATATTAAATAAAATATGCACAAAAAAAAGGTATGTACTCACAGGTTCAAGATTATCCTGTTCAGGGGACAGAGAATAGATATGATATTATATCGCGACATGTGCCAAGGAATAATATCACTGTTAACTTTAGAATATAGTTTAATTAAATTGTAATTTTTTTTTAACTTTCTTTTTCTTCTGTATTCAATTGTACAATGAAAGCCCATATTATAAAATAAAAAAATATTTTTGCTTGACAATTTTGATTTTAACAATAATAATTACACTAAACTTAGACAACCAATAGTTGTATTGCAGTTTGAGATCAGACTTCCTAATGTTTACTTTGTGCTCGATTATATATTGCACTGCTGAGAAACCAAAAGTGAGCATGTTACGACAAGTCCGCGCTGTTATAATGTTGGGTCTTCAAACTCTGAATCATACACAAAACATATGGAAATTAATTTCATCGTTATTTAGTTTGAACAAGATTTTATAATCAAAAAGTTTGATCAATTACTTATTATGAAATTAATTAATGAAAATCTGATAAGGAAATTTACAGTTCCTCCTATCCTGAAGTAAATAACTGTGGCGGATTAACGTCTTATTTTTATACTACGAGCACATAAAATATAAAAGAATTCCTTGTATAATGAAGGTAAACACTGAACATTTTTAGAAATTACTTCGAGCATAAGTAAGGAATATTTTGTAGAGGAAATATAAAGAAAAGTATAGTAACGATAAAAAAAGTGGCTCAAAACCCACAGGACACGCGTAAGGTGGCTAGTCATATACCTAATGTGTATTTTTAGCCTAACTGCCCCGTTAATTTCTAAACTAACTGCTCTGCTCGTGCTCGAAATGTCGTTATCTTATTGTGTGCAGTTTAATGATTGACCCAAGATATAAAAATGAAAAATCTTACAGTATTTTATAATATGTTTAAGTTTATAAATCATTAGTTGCTCAATTCGCTATTCATCAAGTTTTTTGATTTTGCCGTCCGTGCCCGCTTACAAGATTGATGCAATATTATAAAGAGATAAAGTTTGTGAGGTTGTAGGGAGTAATCTCTGGATCTATTAAACCGATTTAGACGAAATTTGGTAAGAAGATAGTTTGAGACCCTGGGAAGGACATAGGATACTTTTTATCCCGGAGATCATCCCTTAAGGGGGTAAAAATGGGGATCAAAGTTTGTATTGGGAAGCAAGCTAAGGACGAACCCGAGCGAAGCAAGGGAGCGAAGCAAGCAAGTGAGTCGCTAGTTGTAAATAAAAAAAAAACCTACATATTACATATAAGGAATTGACTTACAAGTTGCTGTATGTGCCACTATAGGTAATAAATATAACCAACACCAACTAAATAAAATAATTATACTTGTATTATGAGGCCTTCTTTGATGGGGCTTGTTCATTAAAAAAGAAATAGAAAAATTAGATTTACAATTAGCGAAGACCGGATAACATACAAACAGGTTAATAAAAACTAAAATATAAATATTACAGTTTGAAAAATTAAAAAACGCTTTTGACGAAGTTAAATGTGTGATCCAAACGAATCATATGAGCCCAAACTCGAGGAGTTGACTATTTACTGAAATCACTGAAGATTTCCAATATACACCTCGTGGTGTCAAAATTTTTAGATCAGCTCCATGATGCCAAGTACATGTTGTCATACGAACTACATATACATACAAAGTTTCGTTTCGATCTAGGACAATTGTGTGTGTGTTCAACCCTTTTTAACGTCCCACAGCTGGGCACACGCCTCCCTTCAATACGAGTGGGATCAGGCCATAGTCCACCACGCTGGCCAAGTGCGGGGTGACGAACTTTACATGGTTTTCGAAAACTTGTTAGGTTCTCTCAGACATGCAGGTTTCCTCACAATGTTTTACTTCACCGCAAGGCAAGTGGTAATCATGTGGGAAATGATTCGCACATGAAAATATGAGAGGTGCGAGACTCGGAATTTTAATCCGCTTTACTCGGTTTCACAAGTAAGCGTGTCTCCACTGGGCCACCATTGCCTTTAACGACAATTAGCAGTAGGTTAAAACTTATGTCAATCTTGCACCTTGGTCACGATGCTTAGGTATGCCGTAAGAAATTATCGACCATATTTTTGTTGAATAATGCGAAAGAAAACCGTAGGAAAACTCGAAAACACGCGTTTTCCTAGACTTAAGACTAACCTAGATCGATTTTTCGCCCCTGAAAACCACCATATACCAAAATTTCAGTGAAATTTCCGAGATCAGTGAGATTCCGAGTTTCCGAGATCGACGGTATAAATAAATATACAAGAATTGCTCGTTTAAATATATTAGATAACAGGATGTGTACTGCGTTTATCTCGGATTCAAAGGTCAGGTTCTTGTACCTTTTTGCTGATTTGATTAAAAAAAAACTGACTTTTAGGCACTAAAGAATGTGAAAAAACCAAACGGGGGTTTTCATTCAGAATAGATACCTTATCAGATATTTTCGAAGTCGGTGTCAGCCAATACAAATCAAAGCACACCGACACCTAATCAGATATTTTCAAAGTCCTTTGAAACAAAAAAAGAGAATTTTCCAAATCGGTTCAGGCGTCTTCGAGTAATCGGTGAACATACATAAAAAAAAAAGATTCTGACTAATTAAGAACCTCCTCCTTTTTTGAAGTCGGTTGAAAAAGAAAATTAGATTTCGCATCCTAATCGTACTTAGCCTGTTGGTAAAAATTACTTGATAGTGACAGGTCAAATACTACTTGTGGATATTTTGAGAATATTATTGCAGACTAAATAGTGATTTGCCAATTTGCCAGACAAGCATTCTGCTTACCGCCAATAAATCCCTTGAAAAAGTGTCCCAGGCTAAGATGATCTCACACATTCCGGATCAATTGTTTATAGACATTAGTTAGTGACACTGCTTCGAGACCTCGACGACATTTCAATGGTTTTTGTACCTTTAACAAGCGAGATGTGTTGCTCTTAGATTTCTTCTATCTTCCGTGTCATGTACTAAGGCTAAAGTACAAAAAACCCAAGTTGTGACGTCCAGTTTTTTGGTTTAAGAGAGTTTTTTGTATCTATTATGTCAAAACTAATTTACTTAAATTGTGAAGGGATTTGAATATTATAAAAATATAAATTGGCACAAAACAATTATTTATTGAAAAAAAAAAATATTACTTGTCACAATTTTACAACAAAATCAAAGAAAATTGCAATGTAAAATTGGAAATTATTCCGGTAACTTTTTATATGTATACGAATCGAAACCGAAATTGTATCCAAACTGAAGCAATACGCTAGATTTTGTTGTAATAAAGTTTCAAGTAGGTATAATTGTTTTAAAACTAATGCTCTCTACATCAAACTTATTTTTCTAAATGCTTATTACATATCACTTATAGGTATCTATTTAACTTAACCTTATAATAACAAGAGTACATGTGAAAAATATTTCGGCACTAAATATTATAGAGTATCACAAAGACATTTTACGACGTTTGGCTCTGTTTATAGTGACCCAACTTGCTGTCCCAGCGGTCGTGGGTTCGAATCCCGCTGGGGGCGTTCATTTGTTTTTGTTTGTTTTGTTTAAATTTATACTTTGTATATTGTACTATGTATTTAAAGTTGTATATTTGTAGTATATCAACTACCTGGTATCCATAACACAAGCCTCTGTGTGTTACGGTCCCAACATATTTATTTAAAGACATTCTAAAGTAAAGCCCTATTTTTTTATATTGTTAATTTAATTATTTATATTGTTTAGATACATCCAAGTTAATGTTATTTGTGATTAATAAATGACATATTTATGTTGTCTCTGTACATTTTGAAATAATTTTAAAATATTTTGTTATAATTTGTTAAATAGGTACAAAAAAGTAGTGGCCGTTGACATAATTTCTACTTCCACAGTGACACAAAATACATACATGTCACTTTTGTTATAGAAGTTGTAATATTTTATTAATCAAAACTAATTTAATAACGTAAAATTGGCTATTTGACAATTCTAACGATAAAATATTTAATCTGTTGGAGACAGTAGCTTATGGGTCCACAATAATTATACAATATGTTTTTTGCATTAAAATAAATTGTAAATATTTCATTTTTGAAAAATAAATTTGAGTTTTTTTATCTGTGGATTACAAATACTGAAACGCTGGCGGCCATGTTTGTGCAGCGTGTGACGTTACATCTCACATAACAAAACATCGTGTGTTTTATCGTTTGCAGTTTGCTGAGAAGATCACTCTAAAATATTTTAATTAGTGCTTGTGAGAAGTTTAACGAAATGGAGCCGGGTTACACAAAAGCTGATAGTGCAAATTTACCAAAAATAGATTCATTTACGGTTGCAAATTTTTTTGCATGTAATCCTGACTTTTGCTCAGCCGAGTTTCGGAATGTAAAAACTTCCGTGTAAGTACCGAAATGAACAAAGTAATTATGTATAATTTATTGGTAAAAATTAATGTGTATAGTTCTTAAGTCAAGTAGTAAAAATTTTATAAAATAATTTTAAATTACTTAAAGGTTATGTTGATAATTTTAGATCTTCGCGACAGTCGTATGGTGAATAATAAAAATAATACTTTTAAAATTAATAAAAATAATTGTTTTTATGACATGTTTTATGTACAAAATACTGGATTAAGTTTAATTTATTTTCAGTACACATAGGTACGGCACACGTCTTGTAGCTTGTCATTTTCATAAAAAATATTTATATTCTAAATATATATATATATTAACTTATATGAGCTTGCCAATGAAAAAGCTGCAAACTTTTAGCTTAAAATATGTTTAAGAGTTGGAGCATCGTAGCATGGAAAATATATAACATGTTATATTCTCCATGCATCGTAGTTAGCTTTACTTAGTTTATTGCGATATGACGTCACAGCCAGGAATGTCACGTGATGTGCTGTTTTCGCGCGACTTTCAAATTACTGAAAGATTAATATATTTTTTTCCGAATAAATAACGCTTTTTTCAGAAAAAAATAATTGTAAGAGGTATAAAATGAACCTACGTATGTTTTAAAATATCTTTCCGAAAACTGTCAAATAGCCAATTATGTACAAGTGAATTTTTAGGTATTGATTCAATGATCAATGATCATTCAATGATCGATGAAAAATTATATTTTAAATAAACATGAGGGTCTTGAGATCATAACTTAATGTTTTAGTTTTATTATATACCTAAATACATGTATTATTTAAGACCCATTTTATGAAATTATACATACTTAAAAGATAAATTATTCATATTATAACACTTGTGCATATGAAACATAACATTATTTTTGTAATAGAAACACGATAGTTTTACGTGAATTGCGTTTATGGATAAAACTTAAAAAATATATGCTCGAATCGATATAAACATAGCCATTTTAAATTTTTTAATGGTAGGTCGAAATAAATAACATATTCTATCCTCAAACAGTCAAAATATTCCACGCACAAAATATTAACTTTACATCATTTCTCTTTAGAAAAATCTAAATAGCTTATTACTAAAAATACAGGTCCGATTTTAAGTAAACACAGCAGCAAAAAATATTGATTGGAAATTATTTATATTCATATTACTCAAATGAAATTAATATAAGAATAAACCTACACAATATATGTAACTATTAATTCAGAAACAATTTTGGAAGATTAATTCACTGTTTTTACGAATATAAATAATTTTAACTTATTTATTTATTATAAATATAATAAAAAAGCAAGTTTTTTATTATATTTATATATTACACTTATATAAGTTATGGGATATTTTAAATTGCGGAAACATTGTTGAAGTTATATTTTCCATAAACTGAATTTGAATTTTTGAATATGAATTACTCTAAAACTGCATCGATGTAACTAACAAAATAATTCTATTTCATCGACTTTTTGCATATCAATATAAAAAAATCGATAACGTTTGAGATTCTGACAACATCGTCTATTGTTTTAAAATGAATATTATGCCGCTATCATATCGAAACAGCTTCGAATTAAAAACTTACCTAATAGTAATGCTGTGTGCATTTCACACAAAAAGTTTTGAACCGATTTTAACTAACTTACTCGGGCCAACATTAAGGATATCCTTTACTACAGGTAAATATTTCATTGCCACGGAAAAACACAAGTTGTCAACACACTTAGTTGGTTCTGTCGAGTCGTCATTAGAAATTACATGACTAAACTTTAAGAGATACATCAAAATAATGTATTAGAAAATTGTAAGCCTTGAAAAGGCCTACAGGAAAGTCTGCAAAAGCATAGGTCTATCTCCTATACACGTACAATTACACGTACACGCGCAATTACCATTTTTGTCTATTTAAAACGTATTTATAGATGCACCCAAGTGAAGCGACAGTAAGTTTAGAGACTATATAATATAATATGTTTTTCAATTCAATAAAACAATAAGTCTGCTAAGCAAACATCCGACCAAACGTCAAACCTAACTTTACAATAATTTATACGCTTACTATATATGGCTAATATGTAAAATGCGAATATAATAACAATTACTATACAAACTGTTATAGTTATTAAATTTAATATTGTTAGTGATCGTTAAGCTAGTTTTTATATCTATGAAATAATAGTTATAAGCTATACCACATGTATATAGACTCACTAGCTTTATTCTAAGGAAGACTACATGGTGCGAGTCAGTGTTTACATTATTTTTTTATACCTAGTACCATAATGAACATCTACCAAAGGAATTATTGCTCTCTATCATATCCTCCATTCTTTACTTTTAACAAATTTCTGATACGGTACGATAGAAATATTACAATATTTTATGTACTTGTACAATATGTAATGTTTTTAGTTTTTACTGCCTCGGTGCTATAGTGGCTAGCATGTACGACTGCACATCCGGAGGTCCTGAGCTCGAGTCCCGGGGTCGGGCCAAGATTTAATTTAAGTCATTCTGGTAAGAAACTCCCAGAAACAGCCGGAAGTTGGTGGTGTTTCACCCCCGTGGCTCGGAAAGCACGTAACGCCGTCGGTCCTGCGCCTTAACACTCACCGGACGTGGCGAAGTATCGTTCCATTGTACTTTGAGAGTAAAAAGAAGAGAAGAGAGCACGTTGTGTCTGCGCGTACACACCCGTGCATTATAATATTTCCTGCGCAGTCAGTGTCAGTGATATTGGTCGCCGTGGCCGTAATTGGTAAGTAGGGCATTTTCATCATGTATTATTTTTATTACTTAAATTATTTGTATCAGTTCTAGCAAAAGTGGCAATACACTTGTAACCACTATCTGCTAAATTGAAAACAATTCCTTTCAACTAAACGTTCCATGATGAATCGATTCCAATTCAATTATTTCTATATTTTCTTAAACAATTATTATATAATAAGCGATTGTTTTTTAAACGTGATGGCCGTCATAAATACATGTTTAAAGCGTAAATTCTAATCGCTAGCTAATAAATAAATAATAAAAAAGTCTTACTTGTAAAGGACAATAAGTTGCCAACTTCAATATATTTAATTAATTTATTTCATTCATCCAATCCATACCTTTTCATTATCACTGAATCTATGTATATTGTATACATAATTTATAAAATATTCAGTACAAAAATGCTATTATTGTCACTAATTGGTCACCCATCATGCGTACGTCGCAGGTGAAACAGCTTACTTGGTGGTCTGTTAAGGTCACACTACACTACCGTTGCATTAAAACAAATGACCTGTACTATAAAACTATGAATATCGCGCTTTTTCTTCATCTTCATTCATTTCTGGTACATCAGCTTCACGTACTATTTTTTTTTTTTAATTTTAATTGAAGTTGACAACTTATTAACACTGTACAATAATGTAAAGAACGTCTAATCTAAAACCGAACGCCACTTATCGCGCAATTATCGCTTCTGATTAATTATATTTAACTAGTGACTCACAACAAATCTACCCTACGGGAACCGTACATTTTTCCGGAACGATATATCCGTACATTCAGGGGTGGATCTATATAGGTATTATAGGCTTTTTGGTCTGCAGCCCAGGGCCCCTAAGAAATTACGGGCCTTCTGTTAAAAACAATGGATAATATTGTGAATTTATAAAATAAAAAATAATACAAAAAAAAAAATATATATAAAGAAGTGTTAACCCTGCGTTTGTTGACAAAGCCGGTTTTTTCCGGATCGGGCTGTTGACAATCTCAGGCCGATCGCGTCACGCACATACAGCCGCCATATCGTCGTCTTAGTGTTTATTTGTTCAAACGACCAATTTACCGATAGTTTTTAATACAGAATTATTGACTTTTAAATGTCATTTGTATTGGTATAAAACGTTTTACTTTAAAAAAGTCGAAAAAATGTTTTTTACCTCGTATACCTACTGCATATAAATCTTTGAAAAAAAAAGTGTTTTTAAAATAGCTGGAAAAAACTCTGCTGTAAAGTACAATAAGTATAATGGTCGTTTAAATAAGCACTTAGACGATGATATGTAGTTGCATGAAGCTTTGTCTCTATATGAAGCTTACTTTTGTGATAGAGTGAGGTGAAATTTTAAGTAAGACAATTTATAAACGTATTTTGAGTCGTTTTAAACACGCTCTATATATTTACGCAGTTACTAAATAATATAAGGTAGCATTTTGGGCAAGTCGGCTCGGATCGCAACTGTTACACGCCAGTTTCAGATCAGTTATAATTAATATATACTAATAACTAAAATATAGTCCCGACGCCCGGCAATAAATAAAGCTCATCGTACTAGAAAGAGATAATTCGCTAGCTTCTGTTTTATAGAGTATCTTTTCTGTCACTTAAATCACTTAGAGTCCCGTCAAAAAAAAAAAAAACGTTTTTTTTTTAATTGATTTTTATACTTATATGGGCTCGACCGCACTCTTGCGAACTTTTACAATGATTCGCCATCTCAGTGCTCATCTTTTTTAAACGAATAATTTACCGGAAGAGTTTTTAAGGCACAATTATTGATTTTCAATTGTCAATTCTATTAGTATAAAATACACATTTTACTTTCAGAAAGCCGAAAAAAGTTTTTTTATCTATATATATGTACTAATCTTAGAAATAAAGCTTTGTTTATAAAACAGAAAAAACTTTTTACTGTATTAAGTATAATATGTATTGGTTTGAAGCACAAGGCGAAGAATTCAGCAATCAAACGTTACAATTAAAGCATTGTTATTCAAATATAAATCTTTTTAGCATTTTCTCAGTATTAAATATTTACAGAAAATTCTTCGTGTGAGAGACGACGCTTTACAAACCGAATATCCCTTTCTAATTATCGATATCTCTTATTTACTGCCGGGTACATATATTTTATTACTAGTATTCTTCATAGTCGTAGTAATCGTCGTCCTCCCCGTTTTTCAACATGGCGGCGAGCGACAATTGTTCACTGGGTTCTTGGATTTCTGTATCTAAGTCTTCCTCGTAATCATCTGCAGCATCTATTGAAAAATAAATGTTAACGCTTTCTTAGACTTACGCGAATATTTGACATTTTAAATGAAACATAAAAAAATGAAAAATACCAATGTTTTGTATTTTTGGAAATCATTTTATAATTTTGTGGGTGGGTATGTACTATCTATAACAACTACACAACTGCTGTAAAGTGTAAAGCATTCAAAACATCGCAACTAAAAATCAAAATAAATCTGAGAAAAAATCAGAAAGGGTAGTTTTATTTAATATAAATGTTAGTCAATCCGGTCAATCACTAACTTTGTTTAGTTTTCTACTACTTTTTATTATTATTGATTGTTTGTGAAGCTGTTATACATAGATACGTATAGTGTATGTTTGTTACTATTTTACACTGAAGCGGTTGGACAGATTTGGATGAAATTTAGTATATAGATTTTCTATAAAAATACCTTGTATGTGCGTGGGCGTGGGCGTGGGCGGCGTGGGGGTGGGGGGCGCGGGGCTCGCGGGCACGGTGTTGAGAGTGAGAGGAGCCTTCTTTTTGCGCTTGCGGGCGGGAGACGCGGGCACCGCCGGCGAAGCGGGCACTTCGGGAGTTTGTATCTTTTGGCTGGAAATTAACGTGCATTAATAACATTAATAATACTCTTTATTGTACACCATAAAAATATAAAGAAATGAATAATACACAAATAAAATATTTACAGTTGGCGGCAGGCATATTATTACATAATTTAGTATTTTTATTTGATAGGTATTTGAATGATCATTGTAATTTTGGAAAAACAGCAAGCAAAAAAATTGAAACGGTCATCTTTTTAAACGATAGATCATCTTTCTCCGAGACATACACAAATCAAATCTATCAATATTTTAATCTATTTATAGCTACGCGAAACTAAGAGAAATAAGCATGGGGGGTTCTGAGTAAAAAAAAAGGCCTAACGTCAAGCTTTCAATCGTGTTACCTTGAATGCAGTTCAATTATATCCGTAGATCAACTAATATAGGCGCAATAATAATATAAAATAAAACATTACAAAAAAATATATGAAAATGTGCACATTCACAATAGATCAATTAGATTTTAGACTTTAGAAGATCAAACAATATTATCTTTTTTATTTGGTGTCATGTCATTATGTGATATTTCTTATTGACACAATTTACTAAGTTACAAAAAAAAAACAATAGATTGCCTGAAATCCTCATGTAAAATTTCAGACTTTAGAAGATCAAATAATGTTATCCTTTTTATATTTTGTGTCATTTCATTATATGTTGTTATTGACACAATTTACAAAGTTACAAAATGAAAAAGAAATATTTTCAATAGACTGCGTGAAATACTCATGTAAATCACTTTTTTGGACTGTAAGGGTAAAGTATGTCAAGTAACGTTTACATAATTTACACTATTCAATTGTAATTATAATCAAATTTACTTAGAAATAAAATGAATATGTCTGCTTCGATTTTCAAAATAGCTATACCATATCGAATCTCTGTTTTTATCACTCTGTTTGTTTCCTTTGATCTACGGAACAAATTAACTGATTTAAATGGTACTTAAATATGTCATAGGCTAATTTGAATTTAAAAAAAATGATTCCATAGAATAGAGAATAGAAAAAGAACAGCTTAATCGATTTCAATGTTACTTCTTCTGGTAGGTAGTTATATATTACCCCGTTATTTTATTTTAATATCCATACTAATATTATAAATGCGAAAGTAACTGTTCGTTTGTTTGTTACTTTTTTACGACTAAATGGCTTAACTGATTTAGATAAAAATTGGTATGGAGATAGTTTGAGACCCTAAGAAAGACATAGGTTAGTCTTTATCCCGGAAATCATCCCTAAAGGGAGTGAAAAGGGAGGTCTAAATTTGTATGGGAAATCAATGGTTTCTCAAGTAAAGGGATAACTCATCTCACTCATACCTATGTATAATGTATATATAATCTATCTATTCCATACTAACCGTCAAAATGTACCTAGGGACGAACCCGAGCGATCATATTATTATAAAGTCGAAAGTTTGGATGGATGTTTGTTACTCAATCACGTCAGAACGACTGAACAGATCTGGATAAAATTTGGCACAGAGTTAGATTATAGTCTGGCTGGCAAGCACATAAGTCACTTTTTATCCCGGAAAAACGTACGGTTTCCGTGGGATAGATTTGTCTAAGGACGAACCCGAAGTGAAGCGAGGGTGAGTCGCTAGTAATATATAATTTTGATGTTTTTATTCAACAGTTAGTGATGCAAAAACCAAGACATATTAAGATAGATTTATTTTTGTTTTTCAGTAGTTTCTAATATGTTTTACCAGCTTCATTTTTACTTACTCTTCCTCAGTTGGGGGAGTGTTAACTGGTGTAGTGGGAGTCACCACAGTCCCCGGTTGGTCCAAACTCTTCAGAATATCGTAGTTTATCTTAGAACTGATCTTCTTCTCGGCTAGCATCTTGCCAATGGCCTCGCCGGCGGTAGCGGCGTTACATGCCACCTTCTTTCTGTAGGAACCTCGCACTTTGCGTTTTTTGTCTTTCCCTTCTTCTCGTTCTTTTGCTCGTAATTCTTCTTTAACTGTAAATTTTGTTCTGTTTTTATATAAACATACATATTTGGTAAAGCTATTTATTGAGTTGTTCGATTCAAAATTCGGGCCACTACTGGCCCGAATTTTGAATTAACATATTTAAAAACACATGGAAAAAATATTCATCTTAATTATTAAACAGTTAAAACTTAAATATTTCAGATGCACTTTGCATGATTCCTTACAGTCTGATTCTTCAAAAAAAATACACCACCAAACTCGTACGATGACTATTTGTTAAAGTTATACGAAAGCATATTAACAAAATTCTTTGAATTTAACGAGTTAAATAAAACTTAGCTTCCAAACTTACTATGTATTTAAGTGATGTGTGAAAAAGATTATTATTCAAGATCAGATTTTAGCTGGCACCATAGTTATCTGTTAATCATAAATGAACAAAACAATGCTGTACTTTTAATAATCTATATACCTACCTACAGATAATAAACACTTACTTTTTTGCTCCTTCAAATAATCAGCATTGATATTGTGCCACAGTAAAGTTTTGTGTCGGGCTTCTTCCTCGGTCATAATCAGAGAGTTAATATATTCCTCTTCTTGGTTGCTGAGGAGCAAGTCTTCTGCGTTATGAAGATCTTTGTTCACGGTCTTCGCTTCAGGTTTAGCGAATTTGTCAGACTTATCCTCCGTTTGACCTAATCCTATGACTGCCAACTCTGGCCCTGTATAAGCAATAAACGATAAAGTAATTTCAAAGAAATGGTGAAGAGTGTATGGAATTGAAAAAATAAGTAGCCTAAAACCATCTACAGACTAATCCTGCGTCTTGACTAGTTTTTACGAGATAGCGTGTTAGAGAATCGTTTTCATTATATAAAATAAGATATAGGAAGATGACTGTGTTTTACCTAGTCCTTTTTCCAGCTTTTCTTTGGCTGAATTAGCATCCTCTTTTGGCTGAACATCCTTTGCTATTTCACCTATAAGCGACAGCGTATCTTCGGCTGCGAACCGAGATGCCTCTGCATCTTCCGAAACTCCATCATCTAAATCACGTAGAATAAACCAGTTAAAAGAATTTAAATTTAACAAATATATCCTAATTATCTTTTATATATCAAAATAAATTAAAAAAAAAAAGTTTTACCTACTATTTTCGCATGTAGTCAATTTTTTTTATGATCTTTATAAATATTTATTAACATAAAGAGACAAAATACGCCAACAACATTAATTTGTATGTAGGTATGTATTCAGCCTTATTTAACGTCCCACAGCTGGGCACGGGCCTCCATTCAATACGAGGGGGAGTTAATAATTTACATATTTTTAATACAAAAATAATTTTTAATTTATGCAAATCCTAACTTTTCAGACATTAATAGTGGATTAAACATTATTATAATAAATAATAACAAGATATATTATAGTGTCTATCGGAAGTTTCTAAATTTATTTGATTCATTAATAATTTAGAACTAGCCGGAAATTCGTTCAGGACATTGACAAATAAATCGACGTAACATCATAGCCTGTATGGTATATGTTATCTAAAAAAAATGTAAGTAGTCTTTGTTATTAACTCAGAGATAAATTTTATAAAGTTCTTATTTATTTATATTATGTTAATTTATTATGTTAATTTATTCCGTGAATTATGAAAAAAATTTATTATTATAAGAAGTTTTATAACATTTCATCATACGAGTATGTGCGATACAAATTTATTAAGTATGACGAGCAAGCAAGTTTCATTACCTATATCTAATAATTAGATTACAGATTAGTAAATAAAATATATTTTATTTTTAGAACAATGAATTCCCGCAGGATAGTGGATGGAAGATTGAATGTAAGTTCTGTAGAAACACATTTTAACACTAGCGAATCAACTTCGTCCCTAGGTTGATTCCCCATACAAACTTTCATCCCCATTATCACACCCTTAAGGGAAGATTTGCGAGATAAAAATATATATTATGTCCTTCGCAGGGTCTCAAACTATCTTCTTACCAAATTTCATCTAAATCGGTTTAGTAGGTCCAGAGATTGCACCCTACAACGTCACAAACGCACAAACTCGCAAACTTTACCTCTTTATAATATTAGTATAGATGAATTTCTGTTACGCTTGCACTTAGTCGTATATCAGTTTAATCAATCAAGCCACTTCTGGCGGAGATTTCACAAGTCGCTTGACGAACGAAATCGATTCACCTCTTGCTCTCAAATCCGACAGCGAATGTAAAGAATTCGCACTCGCCTACACTCGAGAATACGAAGCCATATATCACTGATATATATTTAATTGCAAGGTCATATAACATAAGAAACATTTAAAATAATAATAAGTAATATTTATGCATAAAAAATAAATACAACAAAAAACTAATTAGCAAGTGCGAATAAGTTTCCTTATAAGTGAGGTAAAGGTATTATTATTCCTTATAAGTTAGGTAAGGCTATAAAATAGGTAATAAGTTAGGTAAACTTATTTTAAATTTTAATAATTAAAATAGAAAACATAATTTTTGTAAAATGCCTCCTTTTAGCTATAATATTTACTCACCAATAGCCGCTGTTGGAATAGGCGGCAATCCAACATTCATACGCTTTCGTTTTGTTGTGTCTTTGTCTAACTGAGATTCTATTTCTCTTTGTAGCTCAGTCAATTCTTTTTCGCCATCTTCTTCCTCCATTAACTAATTATCAGTTCACAATATTAGAAAATTATGTAAAAAATAATCATAATTCACATAATTGGCAAAAAGCTCTTCAGAAACTTCACAGCTATTTATAAATTTAATGGAATAAAGTGTACTTTTTTAAAATAGTGTAAAAAGAGTAAATATTTAAATGCAAACAACATTATTAGCAATATTCTGCTAACTCACTTTCTGTAATCGATCTTTATCCCTTTTCCTCGCAGCTTTAAAAGCGGGAGGGTCTTGTTCTTCTTCCAAGTCTACAGTCATGAATTCATCAAGAGTGAGCGCGCTGGAGGGAGTTTCACCAAATTCTATTAACCTTTTACGGAGTGTTGTTTCGTGTATTTTGACGATTCGTACAACATCCGCTGGAGTACGTGAGAAATCATGCAAGCGCGCCGCTATGAGTAACGCTGGAATAAACACGAAAGAATATTTGTTAATATTATTGATCTTAATTCATAGTTCACTGTATCTTGTCGATAATTTCCTTTTTTATAATCTACTAGCGACTCACCCTCGCTTCGCTCGGGTTCGTCCCTAGGTTGATTCCCCATACAAACTTTCATTCCTATCTACACCCCCCCCAGGGATAATTTCCGGGATAAAAAGTATCGTATATCCCTCCCAAGGCCTCAAACTATCTTCTTACCAAATTTCATCTAAATCGGTATTATTCTTATTCAGTAGATCCAAAGATTACCCCCTACAACCTCACAAACTTTATAATATTATCTCTTTATAATATTAGTATAGATTATAAACACTAGAAATGAAAGGCCAGAATAATCTATTTGTAGCGAGCTACAAGCGACAATACACTGTTTTTAGGTAAAGAAATAAAGCAATACATATATTTGTAAGAAATAATGATTACTTTTCCAATTAATTAAAAAAGAAATATATGTTGGGACCTTAGATTATTTATATGTTGGGATATTAACACACATCACCGTCTAGCTCCATGGTAAGCTACGAGGCTTGTGTTATGGATACCAGATAGTTGATAAACTACACATATATAACATTAGATTCATACATATTATAAATATAAACACCCATGACTGTAACACAAACATTCGTGCTCATCACACAAATGAATGCCTCCAGCGGGACTCGAATTTAAAATGATAAATGTTCATACCCGCGCCACAAACTCCGGAAGGTCGGCGACCGGAATGTATGGAATCCCTCTTCATCCTCTGCACCAGGCGTAAGGCGGTCATACTGACCTCGTGCTGTTTATCTTCAAATTTCAGTTGCGATGCGAATCGGAGAATGTACAAACATGGATCTGAAACAAAGAATGTGAAAGGTAATTTTTGATAACTTGTTATACTGGCGTGTCCTTCTTCTTAAGCGGAAAAGTCATTTTCGAAAAGAGGAAGGGTTGTTATCTTAATTTGTGTTACTTGGTCCTTGACATTTTTTAGACAAGTTTTAGCCATTATGGTTTTTAATTTACTATTAAGCATTGGACATATATGTTTAAATAGAGGTAAAGAGAATATTATTAATATTTGACGGCACGTTTGGCTCAGTTTGTAGTGACCCTACTTTCTGCGCCAGTGGTCGCGGGTTCGAGTCCCGCTGGGGGCATTCATTTGTGTGATGAGCACGAATGTTTGTACTCCAGTCATGGGTGTTTATATTTATAATATGTATGTATTTAAAGTTATATATGTGTAGTGTATCAACTATCTGGTATCCATAACACAGGCTTCGTAGCTTACCATGGAACTAGATGGTGCTGTGTGTTAATGTCCCATATATTATTATATATATTATTAATCTATACATATAATAAAATTCTAAGTCGAATCTGTAAATTAAATATTTTTTGGAAAATCTTATTGAAATAGTCATTACTATCGATACAGAGGCCGAATCTATAGTTTTTAGAATTTATGTCTGTCTGTGTGTCTGTCTGTCTGTCTGTCGGTCTGTTACCGCATCACGAGAAAACTACTGGACAGATTTTGATGAAATTTGGTATGGTTGTAGCTGACTATCCGGTCAACATATAGGATACTTTTTACCGCGAGAAAACATCTCATTTCTGAGAAAAAATACAAAAACTGCAATGTAAGAGTATACTAATATGTAAAACCTAAGAATTTGGTTATTAGTTATCTGAACGCGGGCGGAGCCGCGGGCATTGTTAGTACCTAC
The DNA here is from genome assembly GCA_033884665.1 of Argynnis bischoffii washingtonia. NCBI lineage: Eukaryota > Metazoa > Arthropoda > Insecta > Lepidoptera > Nymphalidae > Argynnis > Argynnis bischoffii. The sequence goes on from CM066625.1 coordinate 5,901,483, forward strand.
ATAATATAAAATCATTCTTGAACACCCGAAAGGTGAACGATGAAAGATGTTTTATTTACCTACTAATGTTTTTTTTTTTACTTACAATAGCGTATAGTAGTTTATATAAGTATGTAAAGTAATAATAGTATACCTAATAGACGTACTTTTTTCTTCATTTCTATACATTTTCCCCATTTCTTTCACCATTTATCAGGTTATTATAGCGTGAAAAGTAATGAGCATACTCACTTTTCACTCGAAATATAACTTTCATATACAAAACATTCAAAATATAAATTTTTAATATTCAGAATATTTTTTTTAATTTTTCAATTATTATCTGTAGAGATATCGACGGCAGTGTATACTGCCGTATGTGTAGTTACTATTATATTAATATTTTTAATTGAAATATTTTGTTCCTTATACTTTATGATGATATTTATTATGACTTTCAAAATATTACATTATAATCTTAAACTTTTAGTTTAATATAAATTGATAATCAGTTACCTATTATATTACTTAATATATACATAGAATTTCGTTTGCCATGCATCAATCAGCATCACTAACATATGTATAATCGTTTCAGAGAATAAACATGGGGAGGGACAGGGGTAAAGAGGTGATTGGAGGAAGTGGTTGAATCATCGATTCTCACTTATTACTGTTACTAATTTTAAGTTTCGTTGACATGATAGAGGTTCTTCAGTCTAACGGGTCGTCAAATGACTCAAAGGTGGTCATTATTTGCTCTTTAGTTTTACATTTCTTTACTTTGCAATATGGCATAATGACTTTTTAGTTTTATCTAAATACAGTGGAAATTAGTATTGCTTTAATTAATTTCTTCTTTCGTTTTACTTTCGCTAACTACTTACTATGCTTTGCGCGCTCTGTTTGTTTTATTACCTACAAATGAAAAATACTGTTCAGTTATTTCTTATATTTTTGGCACATTAAAATCTAATAATATTGAAACTAAATTATATTTTTATTTCTATTCTATTTTAATAAATCAACGGTAGTAACGTAGTCGGTCTGTTCCACAAGACAGGTTTTTTTATATTGCTCATAACCGAGGTCGAACCCGCAATACAAAGTCATATCGCACACTATCAAAATTTGTGAAATAAACGACGAAGTAACCTTACACTTGTATTCAGCCCTTTTTACTTCCCACAGCTGGGTACGGGTCTCCTTTCTATACGAGGGAACGTTACACTTATTGATTTCTAATTTTTTTTTAGAAATCTAAAATGGCATAATATTCTTCTTAAAAGTCCTCAATATTTAACACCCTTATCAGAATATAAAAAAACTATAAAAGCTCAGTAATTTTAATGAAGTATTAGTAAACCATATTTCTTTGTGTTTGAAATTTTAAAAATACTTTCTTAGATTTACCTACGCAAATATTTGACATTTAATATTATCTTATCTTATCTTATTCTTATACATTTAAACGAGCAATTCTTGTATATTTATATCTTCATTTATTTATTTATTTCTCGGAAACGGCTGTAACGATTTCGCTGAAATTTAGTACATGGGGGCTTTCGGGGGCGAAAAATTGATCTAGATTAGTCTCATGTCTGGGAAAACGCGTATTTTCGAGTTTTCATGCGGTTTTCTTTTGCATTATTCTAATCAGAATATGGTCGATAATTTCTTACACTCGGATGTAAACATCGTGGTCAAGCGGTCAAGGCGCGAGTTACACAACACATATGCCCGGGATCGAGTTCCGGTCGGAATACAAAGTTTTTACTTTTGTTTTTTTTTGTATTTATTCAAATTTTTGAGTTTTTTTTTAATCTAAAAAATACGATAAGTATAATAAAAAAAGAACTCGAGCGAAGCTCGGTCGCCCAAGTACTTTAAATTATTCGCGGATTCATTTTGAATTTTGGTTCGTGGCATTTCGAATGCTTCATTTCACAGAAACCATGGTCATGGGGTAGACTAAAGTCTTTGATGTCTTAAAAGATATTATTTAGTTTACATTACGCATGATCCCAAAACCCAGAAATAAAAATAAATCTGTAAAAAAAAACCGAAAAGATAGTTTTATTTAATATGTAAATTCAGTTTGCAATTTTTTCTTGGCCTGTAAGCTAAACTAAGCGTGGTAAAAATCAAAATATCCGATGCGAAACTAATGAATATAATATATCACGCTTAAAATCATGTAGGTAATAAGCAAATAACTGAGTTAACGGACTCAAACGCATAAAATTTGCACTACATTAACGTTAATTGTCAAGTCCAAAATTTCTTATGAGGTAAATAAATACATATGTATATACCTATTAATATGGAGCGACTCGGTGTTGTTTCGTCCCGGTTTAAATGACATACAGGTTTTGGTTAGCAAACATGCACCAAACAACTGCTTGGTTACTTATTCACCAACGTTGGGTGATTGATGATGATTTACTATGCATAAGTATCTACTATATAATGTGACGTAGTCACATTATAAGTTCGGAACTAGTTTTATGATTGTGCAATGTTTTTTGAAACAAAGGAGTCGTGACCGCAAAACGAGATGCGTTTTACTTTCGACACCAGGTCTTGACCCACGGTATTTAAGAAACGTTAAACGCACCTAAATTTTTATGAGTATTATATTATTTACTGTTACATTGGAAAGCCAAAACTTTATTTATATTTACGGTGCGTACGCCGTACGCAGATTTTGTTCACAATTTCATGGGTTTTAATTTTTTTTCGCGGAACCCTGATTCTTTTTCTAAAATAAAAGTAGCCTAAGTTACTCCTTATAACAGCAGCTATCTGTCAGTGAAAGTCCCGTCAAAATCGGTCCTGCCGTTTCAGAGATTAGCCGGAACAAACAGACAAGACAGAGAGACAAACAGACAGAATTGACAGTAAAAAACGTTCTTTTAGTATATGTAGCGTGTATACATTCATATGCATTTAGTAAAAAGCGGTTATTTTAATATTACAAACAGACACTCCAACTTTATTTAGCTGTATAGATTATAATTAAATTTCCTATGCAAGCCGACGCGACGCAGAAATACATATTTATTGGTAAACCGAAGCTTTTCAAAATTAATCCCCAAAGGACAAAGGTGTTACAAAATACCTATGTACGGAAAGTATGTAGTGATCATTATCGGGCAATATTAAGTTTATTTTAATAGCCAACGCTTACGTACCAAAATAGACAGGATTATTTTATAAACAAGGAAAAGATTTAAGAACTAAAAGTGCATATAGAAAATTTACAATACATCCATAACTTGAAATTATTATCTATATAATCTACTTATAACAAAACAAACTATTGTCTTTAGAAGAACTTCTAAGTTCAACTGGTTAGAAAAGTTATTTTTGTGAAATTCAACATCTAAAGAGATAAGCAGACTAATAAAAAATACTATAGAAAAAGTAGGCAGGCATATCCGAGGTATGTTGCTAGTGAAATTATATTCTAATGATTTGAGTAAGTAGATACTAAGTAGTTATGACACTTATATTTTCGCTTTAACGCAACGTTAGTGCGTTCTTAGTTATTTCATCTAGTGCTATTTATTAGAAGTTAATTACGCAATGGAAAAAAATCGACGTTTCCGTAATTTTTTTATTGAATATAGTTCACTAAATAAGTCCAAACTCCAAAGTTACGTTAAGTAAGTTACGCTAGATCCCTTTAATCTGTCTGAAGTTTTCCTTACTACAGACAGGAATTTAAAATTAGTCCATAAAATTATGTAACAATTCGACCGCAAGTAAGAAATTTTCAAAATAGAATTTTTCATGTTGGGGATCCACCTTCTTTTCCATTCTTATAGAGATCCTCATAGAGATTATAGAGATACTTGTAGTGTGAATTACGGATCCCGCATTTGCATACCGAAGCCAAAGGCGTAGTACCTAGTTAAGTAATTAGACTACTTGTCAGTACGATAGTCGATACAAACTGACGGCAAAGTTTTTTTCTGAAATCTACTAGATACCTACTGGAGATATGTAATCATTTATATGATTACACTAGCGACTCACCCTCGCTCTGCTCGGGTACGTTCCTACTTACGTTTTAACGTTTAGTATAAATTTTTCAAAAATGAGATATTTTCCCGCAGTAAAAAGTATCTTATATGTTGACCCAGATAACCAGCTATCATCATACTAAATTTTATCAAAATCCCTCCAGTGGTTTTTTCTTAACAGACAGACAGACAAAAAATCTAAAAACTATAGATTCGGCCTCTATATCGTAATAATGTCTATTTCAATAAGTTTTCGAAAAAATATTTAAGTTACAGATTCGACTCGTTAGAATTTTATTATATGTATAGATAAATTATATTAAAAATATTGTGGGTTCGTGTTCTCAAAATAATTCCATCCATTTTACCATTTAAAACATATGTAACATAATTGTTCATGCAACGGAACCCTTAGTGTAAGAATTAGGCTCGCACATTTAAATTCAAGCAAATCGGTACGTAGCATTCATACAATTCAATGCTCATTGACACATGATTTCTAAACGTTAACCTACTTCTCACATAATCCTGTGTTATCACTTGTTTAAGAAGTAGTATGCACTGGTGTGAATTTTTTTTATCATTGGGTTAAAGTCTACTATAATATATTACGATATATTTTAATAAAAACTATTCAGAACTCGTTTAAAATAAATTAAGAATAATTTAATATAAATTTAATTAATGGAAAAAAATGCCTAAATTAGCTCTATTTCTGTTAATTACTTTACGTTTGAATACAAAATCTAAAAGAAGATATACGAATTATTTAATGCCAAATTATAAAAAAATATCTTTTATCTATACTAATATTATAAAGAGGTAAAGCTTGTGAGTTTGTGATGTTGTAGTGAGTAATCTCTGGATCTATTGAACCGATTTAGATGAAATTTGGTAAGAAGATAGTTTGAGACCCTGGACAGGACATAGGATACTTTTCATACCGGAAAGGATCCCTTAAGGGGTTGAAAATGAGGATAAAAGTTAGTATTGGGAAGCAAGCTAGGGACGAACCAGAGCGAAGTGAGGGTAAGTCGCTAGTATTTGTTATATTAAGTAAAAAATAACTATTAGTAATCCAGTTGGACATGAGTCATGACTATTTGTTTGATTATTGTGAAAGATGTCTCTATAACAACATGCATAGACAACATTCGGTATTCTTAAATTAGAATAAAGACAAAGAAGTTCAAATTCCCAAGAGTTCGAACACTTGAAACTTAGTGTCAGGGACTCAAACCGTCGAGGACTGGATATAATTATTACACTGATTTCACAGGTACGAGCCGTACATTGTTAGTCTTCTAATCGACTCGAGGCTAGACGCTATTGCAGACACAGTTTTATTTCTGTTTCGATTGTGGGATTATCTAAATCTAAGTACCTATAATTTACTTCGACACTCGAGTCGTCTAGTTTAACCATGGCTTAACTAGTGAACTCCATTGGAATGTCCAACCAGACGTTGTTATCAATATGCAGATTTTTATGGCACTGGCCATTTTAAAAACATCGTAAGTTAAAATTTTATATTTATATAATATTTTTTAGCATAAATAAAATAATATTAAAATACTTACACATATTACATATAATAATTTTTTTTAGTGATCTTGAATTATATACTACTTTATTCTTTTCAAGAGATTTGTTGTTGATACATTATAACGAAGTTTTATTAAGTATTAAATTACTATGAGGTATTTTTATAAATCTGTACGATTTAGGTATTAATAGTTTAGTCAACAAGTGCCTTTTAGGTCAACTTTTTTCAGCAGTCTCGGAAAAATATGATTGAGGTGTCAATCTATTCGGAATGGTATGTAGATGATGAAAAAAATCAAGTTCCGCTTGCAAAAATTGCAAAAGTTATAAACAATTAACTAAAAATAAAAAAGGGGGTTTCAAGAGACCATATACACTATTCGCAAACAGCGCTAAATCACCGACACTGAAACCGATATTTTTAATTTTTATTAAATACATGATTTTTATGCTATCGGCTATATGTGAATGCGATTGCTACAATATCTCAATGCATACACATAAACGTATGCAAAGACACACGACCCCGATGGCCGAAGATGTAGATATATATGTCAGCTAAGGGCATATTTAACGCTGCTATCAACAACTTATAACCATAACTAGGTATAACCCGACCACAATGCCTGTGAAGCTCGCTGAAATTGGCATTTCCACTGCACTGAACCGTACTTTGTCTAAGTGCATCCATTTGTAGACATATATAAACATTACTTTATATATCGTGGAAAACACAATTTATTTTGTTAAACTTATCGTTTTATTTGCATTACTTTATTTGGAAAATCAACATATACATACGAGTATGTTAGTATAGTAAGAATGGCGCACTTAATCATTTTTTTTTATTTATTGCTTGAGTTTGCATTGAATTTACTTATTAATAGCGAATCACCCTCGCTTCGCTTGGGTCGCTTCCCTAGGTTACTTCCCTATGAAAACTTTCATCCCCATTTTCACCCTCTTAAGGGATGATTTCGGAGCCTATTCGGTACAAACAAACAAACAAATCTTTCCTCTTTATAATATTAGTATAGATAAATAAATAAATTTTACCATTTTTATTTTTAAGAACTTAGTAATATATTTTTTTAATTATTAAATTAATTATATTTTAAGTAAGATAGGTTTTTAGGTAGGAACTTCTATATTCACTAATATATGTATGTATAAAGCTGAAGAATTTGTTTGTTTGATGATCTCTCTCTAGATCAACTGGTCTGATTTGAAAAATTCTTTTTGCGATGTCTGGCCTATTTTTATTGGGAAAGGTTTACAGCCTACTAGAGCGAAGTAATTCAATAAAATTAAAAGACATTGATTAGAAGACATAATTTTCACACTCTCTCTTATTTTTACAATCACACAATACTTGATGTTTGTAAGTATGTAGGTATGTTACTAATGCGCCAGTAGAAAAAAAGAACCATTAAAACAACTTTCTTGTGTCCAATATCCACCTTATTTTTTATGATTTGTGTGTGTAATCTGCCTTTTAAAAAGGTTACATATCCTGTTAAATATTTCAATTGGCTACATATTGTGGTATCAAAAGTTATTTACAGAAATTTAAAAGTATGACGGACAAATAGCGGAAGCTTAGTAACGCGGGTCTCTCGCCGGTTTCTTGGATACGCAAAGGTAAAAGGAGGAGGCGATTATGTCGCGCTTAAAGAAACGTTTAAACACAAAATAATCAAATAAACTAAGATCTTAACTCTTACTCTGTCAAGCCTGAGGAGTCCGAGTAGATGGGTACACCCCCCTTATCTATTCCTCCCGCCAAGCAACAATGATTGTTTTGTTGTGTTCCGGCTTGAAGGGCAAGGTAGCCAGCGCAATAATTACAGGCAAGAGGCATATTATCTTAGTCCTCACAGTGAGAGCGCACCAGCGGTTCTACTTTTTTGTTACATAAAACCTAAGTGCGTGAACCGTAAGTGTGATGGGCGATTGGTACCGCTTTCCATCAGATGGGCTGTCTGTTCGTTTTTTACTGATAACCATAAAAAAAAGAAAAACTAAATTCTAGCAAGTATTCCCTTTTTGTACTAGCAACACTCTGGAATAGTTTGCATTTTAGAATAAAATGTTAGAAATCGGTAAATTAAAATTAAAAACAGTTAAGAATCATTATAAGTATATGTATATCATTTCCCAACATAAGAACTTAAGCCACAATTATATACACTATTTAATGCAAATAACTTCCACACTATATGTATAGTCTTCTATATTTCCTAAGCCAAAGAATATAAGAAGACATAACTCGGGAAGAAATCGCTAATAAGGCCGCTTTCATACATTTGGTTCTTTTGATTCTTTTGAATTCTGTGGTGTACAATAAAGTACCTATATATTATTAAAAAAACACATTTGTGACAATAAGGACCATCCATGTACAGGAGTTCTTCCACCCTTGCCGATTTTTTGTGGATTAACTCTATTTTTCTAAGGAAATTTAGTAATTTTAATAGTTAGAATGCATTTTTTTATTCAAGAGAGAAAATATGTTTTAGGAATCCAATTTGACTAACTACCGATCGATAAATAATCTGCTGTATATCTTTACGCGTGAATGCTTATGGTCTATAATATGCAATCAGCAGGGCATAAACTATAACGATATTAAGTATAGAGTACGAACCAATGCCATTATTTTATAAATAGAAATTACTTTATAAATATAAATAATTTTATAAACATATCTTATATATCTGATTACAAAATATGTTACATAACATCTTTATAACTGACTTGAATGAAATAACTGCAGCCCTATCTGAGAGATATGTATTTTGTAATAATTACAAGGTTGAAACACTGCACGAACTATTACAATCAGTTATTAATAATCATGTGTGCAATACCTGAATTAATGCGATTATTTAACCAACATTCAAGGCTGAAGGGCAGGGATTTTAGGTTTTTAATATGTTTAACAAAGTCAAACGAATTCGTTGAATATGTATTTATCGTTTATTTACTGAATTTCTATTTATACGAGTACTACCTATACCACATAATGTTAAATGATCAATTCTATGTATATATAATATACCTATATAGTTTTATAATAATGTATAGAAGTCTGCCCGATTTGTTGACATTTATGATTACTGCTCCGCTTCCTTGGGTAGATGATAATATATAGCCTATAGCCTTCCTCAATAAACGGACTATCTAATGCAAAAAGATTTTTTTCAAATCGGATTAATAGTTCCTGAAATTAGCGCGTTTAACAAATAAACAAACCAACTCTGTCTCTTTATAATATTAGTATAGATAGGTACAATCACATTTAGGACACTTTTTTCTTGCGGTTTTTTTAAAACTTCTAAGAGGGCTGTCCTCGAAATAATGTTTTAAAATAAAAGAATCGTTTGTGGCCCGTTGGGGCCTCCTTGAATCAGGGGCCCTATGCGACCGCATTGGTTGCATTGGCACAGCTACGCCATTGACTATAAATACGAGTGTATCATGCTTGAAATTGGCTATAGATTTTTAGGTCATTTTAAAGGTCGCATTTATAAAAAACGAGTTATAGTAATAATATATAGAGTTATAGTAAGTAACAAAGCGTCGTCGTTGAGATTTTAATGAAATAGGAAAAGATGCTGATACAATACTAAAGCAATTTGAATAATATAAACAATCAATACTAGTCTCGTGCCGTCACGAGCCTGCATAACCATTCCGCGTTACCCACGACTACCCACCACGCATACAAAACAGTTAAGAGTGCGTCCGTTTGACCGTCACTCTCATTGTATGATCGATTCAGACAATCGCTGTAACGTTAGCAATCATAAGTATGTATGTTCGTTAAAAATGTCTATGACATCAATTTCGTTTTATCTGTAGCGCATATTAATTTTTCCATTAAAAATTATCTACTAATTAATTATTCTTAACTAGCATCTATACTTGCGTCACTTTCTACCAAATCCTCTACCCGTTAGTTGAAAGTTTATTATGAGCGGTTATCCTTTTATCCTGCATCTACTTTGCAAGAGTACTTTATTAACTTTGATTGAGTAGCCAAAAGCAATTCGTCTCATAATTTCTATTCGCTAGTGAAAGTTATAGTAAAATCGGTTCAACCATTTCATTTTAGTTAAAATAATTTCCGTTAAACCGACTTAATTGCTCTAATAGATATATTAAACTTGCTTTCTTTTTCCACATTCGCTACTATAGGTACAGTTCAAATGAAAAAATATAAAAACTTAAAAAAAAAATCGACTTCCAGGCACTGAAAAGTAAAAAATAACTAAACGGGGGTTTTCATTTAGAATAGATACTTAATCAGATATTTTTAAAGTCGGTGTGCTTTGATTTGTATCGGCTGGCACCGACTTCGAAAATATCTGATTAAGTATTTATTCTAAATGAAAACCCCCGTTTAGTTAGTTTTTACTTTTCAGTGCCTGGAAGTCGGTTTTTTTTTTAAGTTTTTATTTTTCCATTTTTAGTGTAGACGTATCATCAATACAAATTAATCAAGCCCAAACACCAGGAAATTGCTGTAAATCGTTGAGGAGTTCCCTCGACTGTCTTTCGGGCCCATCATCAGATCGACTCCAGACCTTCATTAAATAGTAGTGCTTTAAAATACCTAATGAAAATGTTAACAAACGCACTAGTCGCCGCTACAATTTTCGAAAGTTCCCCTCGATTTCTCTAGGATCCCATCATCAGATCCTGGTTTCCTTATCATGGTACCACTTTTGGGATATCTCTTTTCTAACAAAAAAAGAATTATCAAAATCGGTTCATAAACGACGAAAAAATCCGCGAACAAACATTAAAATACATATATATATATATAGATATATATATACGGTCGAATTGAGAACCTCCTCCTTTTTTACCTACCTACTACATACATTACTAGTGGCCAATGACCACAAAGACCAAATGTAGTACATATTTGCATATTACAATAGTATGTATTTAACATAATTAGTCCGTTTATAATTTATATGTTAAATCTCATCAAGACAGGATACCTAATCTAGCATTTACTATAATTAATCTGCGCTACACGTTTAATGTTTATATACTCACATAATATAAATATTTTTTAAAACAGATCATAAAAATAATCGCATTTGTTTTTTAAATTTAAAAATAATGATCATTATTAAAATCGTAAAGCTTTCTTATCTTAACTTTTTACTTCTTTATAAAAGCGCTATCATATGATTCTGTAATAATAAGTTAGCAATACGATACCTTGCCTACCCTGAACGAAATCTTGGTTAATATTTTCGTCAAGTTGAGCAAAGGTAAAAGATATTACAAAAGTTATAATGTGTTATGGAATGGCGATAAGAAAATGACATCACATACTTTCTCGATCCACTTGGTTCGGCCGGAGACAGGTGCCTTAACCGACCTTGCGCAAGCGCCGTTCTTACAGTCGCAGGCGCGCACTCTAGAGCACAGTCGGTCGAGAACGTAGGCACGTGAGCATTGTACTACAGCGCCGTCAACGTTACTCACTAATCATTATTTTCATCTAGTCTTCTTGTTATTGTGTTGTGATTTAATTGTTAGTGACAAATATGTTTCAAGGATTTAAAAAATGAAATGAAGGGAAGAGCAACCCGAAGAAGATTATTACCATTTGTAGTGGGCAAAATATTCTTACGCTGGATTTTTACAAAAGCAGATTTATTGTTCTTTATTTACCGGTTTGTTTTCTTGATTTTTTTTATTTTTTATTATATGTATAAACTATGGCATTGAGCCATCATCACAAGAGGCATAAAGGCATGTGTAGAATATATAAATAATTAGCTAAATAATCGCATCTTTACCTACTTGGTTTTTAATGATACCATACGATTATAATATATTTAAATAGAAAATACCAGACTCTTTAGATAAAACATTCTTTACTTCCAAGAAATTAAAGTTTAGCTTTCTAAATACGAGTTTATTATGCAACGCTATTAAAAACAACTTCAACAACGCAAAAAAAAAAAAACAACTTTATCACATTTGGTTAGTTACATTTTGTTTACTAATATCAAATATACTGAAGGAAAAACTTAAACTAAGCGATTAAATTAGTCCACCATCTTAATTTGTATTTCAACCTAAGTCGTAAAAGTCATAATCGTAGTGATACCATTTGAGGCTTAGCCGAGGGATGCCTACGCCCGAGTGTACCTACTATGCGGAATAAACTACATATTATTATGAGTACCATACAACAAGCTCACCTTATTAAATATTATGTACTGAGATAAAAATTACATAAACTAGTTTTCGCTCTCTGACCCACAAACGTGTGTGAAACGACAAACCAATAAAAAATACTTTCCCATATATAATATAATATGAATCATATAATACATATAATATTTATCGGTAAAAGTACATAGCTTATTGAATTGCCTCAAAAACAAACGCAATTAATATTATTTAATTATGATACAGGATAGGATTAATACAATATCAATCAAAATACTTGTTATATTGACTATCTTATATAGATTTATTTTTAGTCTTAACGTCTCCTCTAAATTCAGCTTCACATCTGCACACCACACCTCTAGTTCGTTTGTATTTTTTCGGTCTACTGCCCTTTACTGAATTGAATTGTCCACGATTAGGGACTATAGAGTTAATAGATGAGAGTTTGGCTGAATTGGTCCTTTTTTGATTTCTCTTTCGCTTTCCTTTCTTATCAGAAACTAACGATTTGAGGTAAACAAAAGCCCTAACATGAATAATAAAAATAAATGATAGTTTTAATAAAAATAGAGAGAAAGAATATATAACGCTACAATATAAGCGAGCATTATTAATTATCTACACAAAATTGAATAACTACCAAAGAATTTAAGTGACAAAAACACAAAAGAAACACCGTACCGAGGCAAACAAATCCAAGTAAAAGTAAAAACAATATTATAAGGCTTTACCACATATCAATATTATCACCATTTTGCCTCGCATTTGATTGCATACTGTATATTAATTATACGTATTGATTATTTTATTATTAGTATGTAGGCTACATACAATATTTTTTTCTATATATAGTAAAACCACATATTTATATACAAACAATAAATAAAGTTTTTTTAAGTTTTGGTACTGCTAATATTTTATCCATTTATGTGGTTTGTCAAAGTATACTATATTAAATAAGTAAATGTTGCACTTCTAATATAATTAATTATTATAGAAAAAAAAATACATAAAACTTTTTTAGAAATTCTCATTGAAATAGACTTTATTATCGATACAGAGACCGAATCTATAGTTTTTAGAATTTTTGTCTATCTGTCTGTCTATCTATCTATCTGTCTGTCTATCTATCTGTCTGTCTGTCTGTCTGTCTGTCTGTCACCGCATCACAGAAAAACCACTGGAGGGATTTTGATGAGATTTGGTATGATAGCTGGTTATCCGGGTCAACATATAGGATACTTTTTACCGCGGGAGATTATCTCATTCCCATGGGAATACACGTTATAACACAACCCAAAAAATATTTATGATCAGAATTTCTTGAACCTTGGTATTAGTGCTCTTCAATACAATTAAATAAATACGTGTTTTAGCGTTTTTGAAATTCTTCTCATAAGAAGATAAAATAAGGGATGAAAATTTGTAAGAAACCTACCTTTTTAAAGTTTTTTTGTTGTAGTTTTAGCGCGAGCGAAGCCGCGGGTTTTGCTAGTTTTATATAAAGCTATCTTTTCGAATTATTTCGCGAATTTATTTTAATTTTTGGTTCCCGACGTTCCGAATGCTTTACAGCAATCATGGTCTCGGGAGATTATTTAAAATATATATTTACAATTTATATTATTACGAAGTACAATTTATGTAAGTTGTAATTGAATATGTTTAAGAATAAAAATTAAATAGTATTAAACAAAAGAGGTTAGGCGTTCCAATAAAATATATAATAATATTTTGATACTTTCATAATAAATTACTATAGGGGGTTAATAAGGAGTGTGCGCGAACTATAGAGGGTAGCACTTCTCTCGAAAGTAGAGCGCCCTGGTGTTAAATAAGAAAACTATAGTTATGTAAACTGTCTAATAAATAATATTAGTTATTCTAAAATAATGCAAGAAATAATAAACTTTGGTTTTTTACCGATAAAAAATGATCGGATTAGAGGTCAAAACAATAAACAAGGCCAAAAATTATTTGAATCAGGACATGTTTTAAATGTAATTGAAACAGAAGATGAAAATAAGCTGTCATAACCATAAGTATCAGTTTCTAATGTTTACAATGTGACAATTATTGTAAGTATTAAAAATTATTTTTATAAATTGACTGTATGATATTAAAAATAGCAGAAATCTGGAAATATTTAAGCTTTTTGAAAAGTATTTTAAACTGACAGAATAAAAAATTAAAACACAAAAGCTAAAGATTTCGATGTACAAATAATATTATTTTATTAATGTAATTACTTGAAATAAAAAATCTGATTATTATTATTTTCAACATTAATTAAATTTTTGAAAAAGCTATTAATAAATTTAAAAAAAATTTTTTTTTGGCTCAATAATAATTAATAAAAGATTTATTATTTATGGAAACAAAAATTTTGAACTTGTCTAATACCTGTTAACTGTAATATCATATTGATTATACACGTAATAATAGTTAAAATTAATAAAAAAAATAATTAGAAGACTACTAACACGTGGTTTTTATTGCGTTTATCCATTTTTGACGTTTGATCGCATCCACGCAGTGTTCAATGAATTTTCGGGGAAACGATAAATTATACGGCATATTCGAACAGCCACGAATACAGCAAGATACTTTTGATGAAGACATCACAAGCACTTATTTTAATTAAAAAAATAATTAATTCAAAACACCGATAATGCAAACTAATACTGTTTACCATCACTTCGCTTGTATTTTTTCTCAGCGGATGGCGAAATCGCTATTGTAACCTAACCTAAGTTGCATACATTGAATGAAAAATTATTCACATGATAGGATATTCACTGATTTTACAATACTTTTTTCCAAACAATAAAGGCTGAACAATTTCCTGCGCGATACGGCTACAAACAGCTGATCATGACAAAAGACCGGTTCAAGTCTGTCTAGCTGAATGGTTTGTCCCTGCGCCTTGTTAATGGTTATGCAGAATGCCACTTTTATTGGAAATTGCATTCGCTTTTATGAATATGGAACAGTATCGTCAGATGGTTATTTATCAAAACGCTTTAACAATACCCGTTGTCTAGCATTTGTATCAGTTATGATCTTCAAGTCTAAATTTTTCTCATATATCTATACACATAATAAAACTGTAGAGGTCGAATGTTTGTACATGTCTGTACACAAAAAATTGCTAAAAACCAGGAGTCAGGAGAATGTAAGAAGAGAAATAAAAACAAATCCAGATTTTTTCAAATGATAGATTTGCTTTTTTTTGTGTAGAGGTGAACCCGAAGCGAGGGTGAGCCGCAAATTTTTGTAATAAAATTAGTCTCGTGCCATTCAACAATTCCTTCATTAGATTCAAATTCTTCAAAATCATTACAACAGCCTCTTCCTTCAAGATCAGCGTATGGGATGGTTAACCAGTCATTTCAAAGCTGTTCAAGAAATCAGTAGGAAATTGCAGGAGTTCACTTTCTGTTTATCTTCTGTTATCAGTGTATTTACACTTGTGTAAGTTCTGGATAAGCCTGGAAGGAGAGAAGAAAGATAGGCGTTGTTTTTGCAGTACCGACTGCCTCATCTATTAAGTATGCTCTGCAATATTTCACTTTATTGACACTTGTAGATTCATCACTACTGTGGAGTAAATTGAGAATTTCAACAATGACAACACGTTGTTATCTTCTCATTTGAAACGCTTATTGAAATTCAAGTTGAATGTTCACACTTAGCTGCCCTCCAACTCAATCAATTTAAGTGGGTAAAAGCTCAAATGAAAGAGCTCGTTCCAGGGAGCGTTTTTAGACAAAAACGCATATCTCAATCGAAACCCGAGATATAGAGAAAGAAAGCTATAAAAATATAAAAAATGTTCAGGAGGAAATTACATTTGAGTATAACTTGAAAAGGGTGAAAGTTAGGTGATTTCTATCGCTTGATGACAAATCTGTGCATGTGCTGTGCAATACCCTTCATTTAATAAAATTAAGCAAATCGGTTGGATAAACGGCTCCACAGATTCGTAATAGATTTCACAGTTTTTTTAATATATAGATAGCCTAAAATAAAGCTAAGAAACACGAGATAACAAATTTTTAGAAAGCCAAACAACAAAAGCATCGTTATCTGTCACCGGTATATGGATTACCGACGAAAGGTAATATCGCTCCGTTTTTACATGTATTCAGATTTAGTGTTTTTTTTTTCTATTTTATACCGGTCACTCTATTTACAACGTGTTTTCTTCATTCTACGCGATATTGGCAAAGTAAATGGTGCCCAAACGGCACTCCTAGAAGCCATTGAACACAAGAATTGAATTGAAACGTTACAGTTGACTCTTGTTTATCAACTTCATTACATTATTAAAGATGTCTTATTTGTTTTGGGTACTAATTATAGTAGTCAGATTGCAATATTTACATAATTTTAAAATATAAATTGTTCTCAAGTGTATAAATCAATATATGTGTATATAGTTTCAGAATAAACACAGGAGCTTATCTATACACAAAAATAAAAATATTTAAATTTAGTTTAAATAGTAGTAGTACACAAATATTATTTTGATAGCAAAAAATTTTGAAACGAGAAGGAACTACCTTTAAAAAAAACTACATTTATTTACTGGCAGGCGTGTATGATTAAACATTGTAAGATGCTGGGTTTAAGTCCTATGTCGGGCAAAAATTCAGTAGTAACTGGGTATTTCTATCACTAAATAGTCATTAGTCAGTAGCAGTCCTGAGCTGCAAAGATGGTGGTGTTTTTTCCCTCATGCGTTGGCGAACACGATAGCAGTCGGTCCTGCGTCTTATCTTTACCGGAAATATGAGAGTGAAATAACAGAGAGTATAAAAATGTTTTTTTCATTTTAACAATATTTAGGGCAAGACTATGTATATATGTGTCTGCGCACACATGTATGCTCTATATTTGATATGTCCCGCGCTAGTCTTATTGAGAGTAGCCGTTTTAATTTAAAAAAAAAAGACATTATTATTTATACTTTACGTTTCTCAATACAATATATATATATATATATATATATATATATATATATATTTAGCCAATATAATAATACGGGTTAAAATATGAAATTGACGTTTTATTGTAATAGGTACTTCGAATTGACATAGAACCTTCATGGTTTGAGATTTTTGAGTGAAACTTTTTTCACATGGTACCTATGTAGTCCTTCTTTTAAAAAATGTGCCACATTCGATTATCGACTTTTAGTTGTTTTTTTATTCAGCTTAGACAAGAAAGATGGATACTTCGAAAATTCAAGTGATTTTTGAATAAGAGTTCCGACGCGGATCTAACGCGGCAGAATCAGCTCACAATATCAATGTTGTGTTTTGAAAGGAGACTGCTAATGAACGCACCGTACGATTTTGGTTTAAACGCTTTCATGATGGAAACTTTGATTTGAAGAACGAACCACGTGGATTACCGCCCACACAAGGAATAACAATGAATTGAAAGAGATAGTGGAAGTCGATCCGAGCCAAACTACCCAGGAATTAGCGGCATAGTTTAACGTTACCTTACTAACAATATTGACTCATTTGCGTCAAATCAATAAAATAAAAAAATATGAAAAACGGGTGCCTCATCATCATTTGACTGATCTGCAGAAAGAAACGCGTGTTGAAACTTGTGTTGCCTTGTTGAATCGATACAGAAATTAAGGAATATTGGATCGAATTGTGACATGTGATGAAAAGTGGATTCTTTACGATAATCGTAAGCGGAAAATGCAATGGCTGAACCCAGGTCAAACGCCGCAAGTGTCCTAAAGCAAAGCTTACAATAAAAATGTAATGGTAACTGTTTGGTGGTCTCAGCATGGTGTTATTCACTATAGCTTTCTCCGATCTGATCAAGCAATAACAGCAGATGTCTACTGTGCCGAACTCCGAACAATGATAGCAAAACTAGCAGTGAAACAGCCCCGACTCATGAATTGATCTTCACCATTATTGCTCCATGATAAAGCGAGACCTCATACAGCACGAGAAACCGTTTTAACTCTACAGGAACTGGAATTAGAAACCATTCGTCACCCTCCGTATTCGCCAGACCTTGCTCCAACGCGCTACCATTTTTTTCGTGATTTGGACAATTTTCTACGTGATAAAAAGTTTTCTTCCCAGGAGGCGGCACAAAATGCTTTGTCATAGTTTGTCGAATCTAGATCACCAGAGTTCTATCGCAAAGGCATAAATGACCTTCCTATTAGATGACAGCAATGTATAGATAATAATGGTAATTATTTTGATTAAATAAATATGTTAAATTTAAAAAAAAAACGAATTTCAATTTTTCAGTACAAATCGGCAATTTCATACTTTAACCCCTATTATATTAATCTTATTTTTTATTATATGTCATAGAAACAGAGTCACGTATTGGCGTGATTTTGTATGGAGATAGTTAAAGGACTGGAGAGCGACTAAAGGCTATTTTTTACCGCAGAAAATTATATCATTCCCACAGGAAAACACGTTATTACAACCCACAACAACTCATCATACTATATATTATAGTATACAGTCTATCTATTCTATACTAACCTTTAAAACGTACGCACGTACATATATAATATTTATTGTTATAGTGTGTTTTGGTATGCGACTCACATCCGGTCATCGATGAATTGCAGCGTAGATTTTTTCGAAAGCCTCATCGACGAGGATGGACGCTTTGCTGAACCTAACTGCCAAGAACCGGCACAGCAGGCTCAAAGACGAAGAGTTAATACAGTGCAACGCCCAAGGCCATTGATTCAAGGTAGATATGAGACCAATTTACATATTTGACAATTGAAGTGGACTTATGTTTCAAATTCGAACTATATAACTTGTACAAAAAATATAGGAAAAAAATAAAATCAAACCAAAAAAATGATTGTACAAAAAATACAATATAAAATGGTTGACATCCGTCCAGTAGTTTTAGAATAACATGAGTCAACAGACATATCTTCTAACCTAAAAAAACCTCTGCTTAATGAATTATTTTCTCTTACATTCCAAACACTTCAAACAATCAATGTACATTTTCAATCAGTTTAGAATTATAAAATTGTTCACTGACATTAGATCATATAATTTACATTTTTAATTTTTTACTTACGATATCAATCTAATATATTTAAACGAGCAATTCTTGTATATTTATTTATACCGGCGACCTCGAAAACGGCTCTAACGATTTCGATAAAAATTGGTATGTAGGGGTTTTCGGAGGTGAAAAATCGATCTAGATTAGTTTTTTTGTCTGTGAAAACACTTGTTTTCGAGTTTCCCTGCGGTTTTTTTCGCATTATTCCACGCAAAATATGGTCGATAATTTCGTACGCTTCGACATAAGCATCATGGTCAAGCGGCCAAGGTGCAAGATTATAGGTATTCGGCTTCGAATCCCGGTTGGATACAAACTTTTTACTTTTTTTTTGTATTTATTCAAGTTTTCAATTTTTTTATTATCTAAAAAACACGATATAATAAAAAAGAACTCCGAGCGAAGCTCGGTCGCCCTGGTCCTGATGATAAAATATAACAACACAAATGTATGTATATGTATGTATGTCGTAAATATCTATATTTTCGTTTCTCTAATATGATAATTAACTGGTAGCCCTGACAGCGTGCAGTTTTACAACGCAAATGACATTTTCCAATTCGCTTCTCCACACGGTGAATGGTCTCCCTGGCCCCCACCCCACCAATAGCATCTAGAGCAGTGTTGTAAGAGTTCCCATTTATCAGGAGATCTACTGATTTTGCTTATTGTCTCTCGATATATCGATCGTATCTTCCGATTTTTTGCATTTTCAACGAATGTAAAATAATATTCATAAATAATGTTGGAAAATAAGGTTATGGAATCATAAGCAACAGAAACTAAAACGGCGGGGAACAGGCACATATCCACTTGTTTTTTAATTAACAACGAATATAAAACGGCAGACAACAACAACTAATTAAGACGAGGCTCCCCAAATTTAACGCTGATTTGCCAGGGTATTCTATGTATACCAGATATCAAATCAATGTGATAATTTAAAGATATGATTTTTCAAACCTTTTTATATATATTGATAAATTAGAAACGCAATTAAATGAAATATTTTTTTTTAAATATACCTTTTTTAGAGATTTTTTGGATTTTCCTTAAAAGCTACTTCAGTTATATATGCAAAATAAATATGTACTCACAGAAGGGAAATATAGTTTATTATTGATTGTAAAATAAAAATTTATCTTGACCAATTATTATTCTCATAGTGTAAAAAAATCAACGTTTTTTGCTTTTTATACATAGCTTTAAGTAACACATTGAAGGTTGAACTTACATTATTGTATATTTTTTTAAACTAGAATTACCTAAATACAGAGAGAACTTTTGCTTATGATTTTTTGTGTATCTTGTTTAGTGATAGTGAATGAATAAATAATATAATTACTAAATATAAATCATTTACTATGCGCGTTGTGTGTATGTGTGTATATATAACATACATATGTACATATGTACGCTTACCTATCACTTTCGTACTAGGTACTTTTCTAGAGTTTACAAGTGTGTTATCAGTATGAACTTCGTTTCGTTTCGTGGTGGTATAAGTAGGTATGAAAAGGTTTTTATGTAAGATGTTGATAATATTGTAATCTTTGGAATTAGATAATCAGATTATAAAAATGCTTTCAATAATAGGAAGATATGCTTCACGCACCCAGAACCGCTGCATTTTTATTTTTTTCTAAAAATCTATGTTGCGGGAAGTAGACATACACACAAACACACTCTTACCGACTCTGCCACGACTTCATGAAGCGATTGTACGCGTAGGATTTGGACGCGGGTTTCAAATAAATCTACATGTAACATACCTACCAAATTTCATAAAGATGACGCGAACTTAGCTAACCAAAACTAGTACGGGTAAATAGGTATACCATAATAAAACCTAGGGTATGTTTGTCCCTCAAGGATTATGCAGATTTCTACCACAGAAATAATTTTTAAATCGGACCGGTAAGTACCTATCTACATATGTAGTTCAGCAGATTATCTTCAAACTTATAACTTTACCTTTTATTATGTACATACATATAAGTATATACGGGGCCATTTTAAATTTACTGAAGACCTTTTGGGAATATAGTATTTACACCATAACAACGTCGAAGTTTTTTTTATGTAAAATAAAGCAGTATGTAAAAAGTCAGTGTAAATATGTTATGTGAAGTGGCGCCCCTGGTGTAATAGGCACAGTGGTCAGTGAGCGCAATCAGCTGAGCGCGGGCGTCCGCGTCGAGCGGTTAGAAAGCGAAGCGCTTAGAAAAAAAATCAAATAAAAAATAAAAATATGTTTCGCACCTTATGAACCACGTATTTCAATTCGCAAGCCAAGCATAAGTCGGTGTAGCGGTATGATCTCGGACTAGAATTTCGATGATCGTAGGTTCGATTTCCCGTGTGTGTAGACATTTTTTTCCTTTTTCTCAATTTATATATTGAATTTTGAATTTTCATATACAAAGTTTTTTCGCATGCGCTTTAATTACTATCTCTTGTTGAAAAGCCCAAAATCCCAATCTTTTATCGTTTCTATGCCTTTTGCATATCTATACAAATTGTAACTAAACCGAATCTGTACATTAAATATTTTTTGGAATATCTTATTGAAATAGACATTATTAACGATACAGAGGCCGATTCTATAGTTATTAGAATTTTTGTCTGTCTGTCTGTTACCGCATCACGGAAAAACCACTGGAGGGATTTTGATGAAATTTGGTATAATGATAGTTGGTTATCCGAATTCTGGGTCAACATATAGGATATTTTTTACTGCGGGAAAATATCTCATCTCTAAAAAAACTATACTTAACGTTAAAACGAAGGTAAGTCGCTAGTAAATAAATAGATTAAAAAACAATAAATGATAATAAATAAATAAAATACTAATTTCTTTGCATAATTGAAAAAGGAATAATATTATTATTATAATATATAAATCTCGTGTCACGATGTTGGTCCGGGATGAACTCCGAAACTACTTATCCGATCTTAACGTTTTTTTTTTCAAAATGTGTGATTTGTTCCAACTTAAAAGATAGGATAGTTTTTATCCCGATTATTTCCTTTTTTTATTGCAAAATTGACGATTTTCATATGTGTGCCACAGCAACGCGTGGCCGGGTCTGCTAGTATTATATAAAAATTGAGAAAAAGAAAAAAAAATGTCTACGCACGGGGAATCGAACCTACAACCATACTTAACGACTTCAACTATTAAAAAACTACCTTACAACTAGAAAAACAAGTAAGTAAACAAAATCAACTTCTGAAATCGCCCAGGATTCAAGTACAACAATAAATTCAGTAATTTGGTGACTATTGCGTCACGTGCATTACACATTAAAATAATTTTAGTCAATAATAGACTATAGTACCATTTACATTACACATCAATTTAGAAAGAAAAAATTAGGTACCATCTAATATACACTTTCGTAATGAATGACAAAACTAGAAATATTAAATTTGGTCAACAAATTATCAAACTTAAACGAAAAAATATTAATAAACTTTAATCAGACAATATATTATGACTGACATACCATGCCATAACATGCAATGTAAACCATATTGCATGTTATGGCATGGTATGTCAGTCACAAGCAAAACTCGCGCAATTACACGTAGGTAATCAAGTCGACTCATTATATGTGTTTTCTCCATCCTCTGCGTCTGTTTCCGGCAAAACATCAGGTACATTTACACTCAAGGGAAGATTTAATATTCTGCATGATAGATCTTCGGTATGGTACCATTTTCACAAAGACGTTTTAGGTCATTATATTTAGGTGCTGAAATTGGTAACCTCGTTGTATATAAAGGCTTAATTGTACAATGTACTTCTGTAACATCCAGTGCAAAATTATCTATATCTTCAACAGTCCTACTTTTTCCTTTCCCTCTTCTTTTTCTTTGTGGTTTTTCAAATAATTTTACTTGGATTTCATTTGCATTTTCTTTCATAGAATACGAATATGTTCGGGCGTAAGCACCATTATATTACTAGGTATGTCGTTTACTACCCTCACATTTATTGATCAATATGAGTAATTGTCCTTACGACCCAAAACTACAAATATTTCGATGTAGTGTTAGGCGTAAAAACATTTGTATCATCTACGGTGTCGCTTACTACTCTCGCATTTATGACCATTAACAGTGGTTGCTGTTACGACACAAAAACTAAAAATATCTGTTTTATTTTCTACAAAAAATGGGGTCGTAAACGCCATTTTTTGGCGAATTGGAAGACTTTAAATATACAGATCGATAGCGGACAAAAAAATTAGTAGGACTGGATTAAAAAGTCAATTTCAAAATGGCGGTTACGCCCTTTGAGCCCCGAGGTATCGATATATACAACTTAAAATGTTAAAAAGTAATTTACGATAAATAATTGCTAAATATTACTTCATTTATCTAATTGGCAAAAACTAAAAAGCTGCAAATAGAAAATATATTATAAAAATAAAAAACCCGACCACATAAATGCTAACTAAAAAGATAAAAACAAATTGATGAAGGAATAAAGTCAACTTGTTCCTTCGTCAACTTGTCATTTTATCTTTTTTAGTTAGCTTTTATGCAGTTGGTTTTTTTTATTTTATTTTAATAATATATTTTTTTAACTCATATGTTGCCACTGATATAATATGGATAAACCGAATAAATATTATGTCAGTCGTATTTGTTGCCGTGCTATACATCACAGTTGGCTCTTAAATTTATAAGGTTATCGATTTCATCACAATCCTAAAACTGTTATGTAAGACTTTTGTTTTGGGTTCTTTACATTAGCCAGATTGCAATACCTTATATTTACATTATAATTTAAACCATAAATTATTCTCAAGTGTATAAATGAATATTTACAAATTCATAATAAACAGCAGGTTATCGCACAAATACATAAACCTATTAAAATTTAGTTTAAACTAGGAAGAACGACATCTAAAAGTATCTGATTTATTATTTGTTTACCTTTAGTTTTAAAACTACCTAAGTATACCGATGGAGTATAAATAAAAATCTCCCGATTTTTAGCTGGCAAATTTAACGATTTTTTATTTTTCACTTTTGCAACACTGGTCTCGAGTCTCGACCCTCGACTCTCGTCAAATACAAGATGGCTCCGCAGTATAAGGAAAAGAAGTGATGTTTTCGTTGTAATTTTAAATTGTGTGTGATTAAACGTGCAAAATGTCTAATTTATGTTCAAGAATTGTTTCTAAGCCCACAAAAAGGTTAACGGAAAATAGAGACAGCATGTCTGTCGCCCAAACAAACACCTGGATGAATGGTGAGCTTTGGAATTTGTAAATATTGATTTACCGGAATAAATTACCGAGGCAAATTTTTTACAAATTGAAATATCAACAAATATTGTAAAGAGAATAAGATTATATGAATAAGTTATATACTTAGGATACTAACTTAATTTATGTTTGTATTTATATTTTCAATTTTACTATTTTTATTTTAGCTGAGAATATAAACAATGGCGGTGGTTTATCGCTTTCGCCTCCACACACAATTTCCCAACGTGAAACAGGAACGCAAGTTTCTCAATGCTACAGTGGCCCACCTTCGCCATGTGGATCGACGAGTTCTACATCATCACCTACGGTATCCCCTGCGCCTCCCCCGGGAACTTTGACCTTAGATCCTAACTGGCAAGCTACAAAACCTACTGTCAGGGAAAGGAATGCAGCTATGTTCAATAATCAATTAATGGCTGACATCACATTTATTGTTGGTGGACCTGGTACATTATATTCAGTAAATATAATTAATTTTTAATGAATTTAAATATTTCTTTAATTTGGATTTTATTTTTAGGACACACACAAGTAATACCTGCACATAAATATGTTTTGGCTACTGGCAGTTCAGTCTTTTATGCAATGTTTTATGGAGGCTTAGCAGAGTGTAAGCAAGAAATTGAAGTTCCCGATGTTGAACCATCAGCTTTCCTGACCTTACTTAAGTAAATTATATTTAACTAGTACAAACAAATCCTTTGTGTTAATAAATATATATAACTATTTTATCCATTTCTTATTTTATTTCTTTACAGGTATTTATATTGTGATGAAATTCAATTGGAAGCAGATACAGTTCTTTCAACATTATATGTTGCAAAGAAATATATAGTTCCACATCTTGCAAGGGCTTGTGTGAATTATTTGGAAACTAGTCTCACAGCAAAAAATGCTTGTTTGCTGTTAAGTCAATCTCGTTTGTTTGAAGAACCAGAGCTCATGCAGAGATGCTGGGAAGTTATAGATGCACAGGTATGTGAATCAACAGAAAATTTGGCAAACATCTGCCTAGAACATTCTTCATCTTATAGTAGTTTACTGGTAGATCTATCAGAATCCTCAAGTCAAAATTTGTCAAGCCCAGATATAATTAAAGAACTATCAAGTGAACATTTAAATAAATTTTGTAAATAATTTAATAAAAAAAAATTTTGTAATACTCAATTTTTCGGTTGTGATTTAGGTTTAAGTGTAAATGTTACAAAAAATTCTCGAAACACATTCCAGAGTGTAATTTGTACCTCTAGTCATTGAATAAATTATAAAATTAATGCATTTTATTTGCATTGAATGTCCATTACTATATAGCTAGTTAAATGTCAAATGTTTGTTTTTGTATAAACAACTATCCTAATAAAAACTGTTGATATAAAATTATAAGAAATTTAAATGACATATTTTAGCCCAAGCTGTATTATAAAACAAGACACTGTACATAATATGTAGATTAACTGCAATACATTTTGTGTAGTGTTATTATTATGCATGTATTAGAATGAAGCATGTAAATGTTTATATAATTTACAAAAGTTTTGTACATTTTCAATAATTTTAATTATGTAAATAAACTATTTAACAAATTGTATTGCAGTTTCATTTGAAACCTATTCTAAACATAATTGCACTTCTTGTAGGCTGAGATGGCCCTAACTTCCGAAGGTTTTGTTGACATTGATGTCTCTACTTTAGAATCAGTATTGGCTAGAGAGACACTCAATTGCAAGGAAATAAATTTGTTTGAAGCTGCTTTAGCATGGGCACATGCCGAGTGTATGCGGAGAGAAATAGATGCTACACCAAATAACAAAAGAGCCATGCTAGGCAGTGCCATATATTTGGTTAGATTTCCAACCATGACATTAGAAGAATTTGCAAACAGTGCAGCACAACTTGGCATTTTAACACCTCAAGAAACTATAGATATATTTTTACATTTCACTGCTTCAAGCAAGCCACAATTATCTTATCCAGTAAAAGCAAGAGCTGGACTTAAAGCGCAGGTAATATTTACAATTTATCTATTTTAATTTTCATAGTTTATATTCAGTAATAAACAATTTTGAGATATTTATATTTACATTCCTCAATTTTCAGATTTGCCATAGATTCCAGTCATGTGCATACAGAAGTAATCAATGGAGATACAGAGGTAGATGTGACTCAATACAATTTTGTGTTGATAAAAGAATATTTGTTGTTGGTTTTGGTCTATATGGATCATCAAATGGAGCAGCTGACTACAATGTTAAAATCGAGTTGAAAAGATTAGGGAGAATTTTGGCAGAAAATAATACTAAATTCTTCTCAGATGGCTCAAGTAACACTTTTCATGTATATTTTGAGAATCCAATTCAAATAGAACCTGAGTGTTTTTACACAGCTTCAGCTATATTGGATGGAAGTGAACTAAGTTACTTTGGACAAGAAGGACTAAGTGAAGTTTATATGGGAACTGTAACATTCCAATTTCATTGCTCGTCAGAAAGTACAAATGGAACAGGAGTGCAGGGTGGTCAAATCCCTGAGCTTATCTACTATGGCCCCACCATTAATTCTACAATGGCCAATACAAATACAATTGAGGACTGACAATTGAGTATATTAAGCCCTAATAATAATTATTCTGTATGATTGTAAAATATTTAGGTATTTGAATAATGAGAAACAATATATTTATAAAGGTTTTAGCCATTCCCATGTTAAATTATTTTGTTGAATGTAAAGATCTTATGTATATTGTTGAAACTAATTAAGTTCCATAAAAATGTGATATGGGTGTTGTAAAGCTCTCTAGAAATTTGTAGAATTAGGTCATTAGAAATAGTCATTAATTACAAAAGTTAATTGCAATAAATTTAAATAGCTTCAAGGCTTGTTTTATTTTGACTTTACTTTGTCACTATAAATGTAATTTAATTTACTACCTATATAAGAAATTCCATAATGTTGTGAAAGAAATTTAACATTATGTTCAAAATAAATATTACAAATATGCCAGTCATTTAATTGTGTAAAATATTAATAAGAATAAATAACATCTTAATAAAAACCCTGCAGTTTTCTTAATTATTAGTAACATTAAGAGACCTATGTTTTATGCTTAAATCTACACATTAATATATTATAATTAAAAAATAGCCAATATTACTTTTGAAAAATGTAGCTGTCTAAATTTAAAATTGGTTCTGTAGTTTCAAAGTTTATTAACTACAAAAACCTTTTCCCTTTAAGTAGTTGTTCCTCATTGTTATATAGAAGAATGAATAACAATGAAATTTAAAGAATTTATCCTAAAGCCTTCAATGTATGTGATACTGAACATTTTATTTTAATTCATAATATTAGATTTTTAGGAAAAAGTGCAAAATGTTATTTTTTTTATTACAATTTATAATTGCTTACCATTTGGGGGAATGTTGATACATAGAGCTCTTGATAGCTTGAAGAAAGTACGACCAAGTTGATAGCAGCATATTTGTAAAGCATCACTCACATCTATTAAAAGATCTGTGTTGTTCGCTTAGGATATTATATCTCTCTAAATACTTGTAATTTTTGTTTTAATGTGCAATAAAGAATATATATACCTTAATATATTCATAAACATCTTAAAAAAAAAAGCTATAATAGTTGTTTCAGCCAATTGATGCCTCTACAAGTAAATTTTTAATTAGCTGCCTCCCAAATATTTCAATCTTGAAGTTTTTAAAGTAAAAAAATAATAGTTTTTAAATATTGGCTATCTGGTAGGAAATTGCATTACTATCTGCTATCCCGTCCGATAGCAAAATAAAGCTAAATACTGGATTGTTACAGACCTCATTTCATCTCTTAATATTTTTGATGAATAATTACATATTGACAATATATAAAAAGGATACGAGGGGTCCCCTCTGTTCTGCAGGTCATATAGACACAAGCAGCTTGTGTTAAAGAAGATTGTCTACCAATAGTAAGGTGACGCATTAGAGCCATTTTGAAAAAATTGCATGATATATCAATGCATTGCTGGTTGAGACGAAGTTGTTGACATAAAGAAGTAATGCCATCCCTTGCTTTTCTGAGTGTCACTTCTCTAGATTCCTGTCCAATACCTGCATTAAAGGCTGGAAAACAAATTTGTCATGTTTACATAAATATGATTGATATATTTTATCCTGTTGAGGATCGCAGGCACACCAGTGTGTCAGTTAACAATTAATTTCTTAGAAATTATCCAGGAAGTGTTAATCGAACTTTGTGATAGCTCAAATCTTAAAAAGTAACTAATTGTATTAGATTATGACAGGCAATATTTTTTTAAAAAGAATATTTTAATTTTAAGTACTTCTGTCCTTACTTTCCCTTCGTTTTGTTTCTATAAAAATCCACTGCAATAATTTAATAATAAAAATTGTGCATTTTAATTATATTAAATTATAGTAACATTTGTTTCTTATATTTATGGTTCTATTACCAATAAATATGATATTAATATATATGTTTGACTTAATAAAATATTTAATGGTTAGGAGGTAGAAATGCGAAGAGTACATTAACTATAAATAAATAAATAAAATACCTCGGCCAAAACCTGATGCGCCTCCTTTGGATTCGGCTGATACAAACTGACCAATAGCTGAAGCAACACCATGTGCATTTTCTTGAAATTCAACTTCAGCGACAATTATATTATCTTCTAACACAGAGCCACAATTGGTACAAACAGCATCGCCCCTGGCGGGGTCTACTTCTATTTCAGAAGACCCACAATGTTTGCATTTTTTCCCTGACATAGTTATAATTGAATATCAATGAAGAAAAGTTCATATAGTTATGGGAGTAAATATATCAACATATGCTATGCTGAAATTCAAGTTCAATTTTAATTTAAAGATGGAAAATCATTTCCAAAATAAAAACATGTGATCATGCTTTAATTTTATCAATACTTTAAAACTTGAACTTCAAACTTCAAAGTGAACTATGTCAAATTTGATGTAACATCTGAGAATGACAATCAAATGTCAATTGCAACCATAGATTAAGTAATTTAATATTTTCATTTTAAAATACTTCTTCTTGCTCTTTATCCTCTTTTTGAGCTGTTTATCTATAGGAAAAATTAACTAGCACTGAGGAAAAATTTATGATGAAAAAGCATCAATTTTAAATAGTCTGCGTTTTCAAAAACAAATATTATTTTAAATAGATATAATCCAGTTTTTTTTATAATATACAGACATATTGGTTGAAAGAAAAAGTAATATTTATACCGCTATATTCAATGCTTAATTTTACTTAAAAGAAAAGGAAAAAGTTAATAAACATTTTTTTGAATTTATATTGTTAGTAAACGGGTTCTAGAGTGGAGACCACGGCTCGGCAAACGTAGTGTAGGACGCCCTCCAGCTAGGTGGAGCGACGATATTCGTAAACTGGCTGGCAGCGGTTGGATGCGTAGAGCTGAAGATCGAGCTCAGTGGCGTGCCATAGGAGAGGCCTATGTTGCATATTATTATGAAAGCAGGCTGAATATGATGATTGTTTATAAAAAGAAACTAATGTATGTTAATAAAAATAACATATTTACAATCATATTTAAAACACGTAGTACAAATAATATTGCCAAATTTAAAAACAATATCATAGGTAAACTTTTTGTCTTATTCTGAATATTACATATTTATGTAAGACTTTTATTTCGTTTTCTCAATTGTAACGTATATTTATTTAATTATTTTAATTTACAAATTATAATTTTAGGTATTGTTAGAATCGGTGAATGGTGATTCGTGAAGATTTCTCGAAAGGAGGGCGTCACACGTATCGCCTATTTGTCTGACATCTTGCCTTGACATTCAGTCTGAGGGTAAGCAATTTTTTGTGATTTGTCCATGGGTTTTGTCATTGTGGCCTTGACGAAGGCTCCCCTTCCCATACTCTTTTCAGCTGTCCCAAACTCCTCTACCCTCTCT
The DNA here is from genome assembly GCA_033884665.1 of Argynnis bischoffii washingtonia. Classification (NCBI taxonomy): domain Eukaryota; kingdom Metazoa; phylum Arthropoda; class Insecta; order Lepidoptera; family Nymphalidae; genus Argynnis; species Argynnis bischoffii. The sequence goes on from CM066625.1 coordinate 5,931,579, forward strand.
ACGACATTTTTATTTCTTCCTTCCAGTAGCCTTCTTAATCTGTGCTTCTTTCTAAAGTCCCCCATCACGTTGATGATGTTGATTGTTAATGTTTGTGTTTAGTCCATTATGTAGATTTCTGTATACGTATATTAAAAGTAATAACATTAAATTGTAGTCATAATTAGATTATTATTAGTACTAACAACTATTATTCCCCTTTTTATTACTTATATATATAAAAATATTCTATTATTGATCCTAACTTTACAACGAATTGCTCCGTTACAACATGTAATCAGATCTAGTGATGTTTTTTCTCTCTTTTATTGGTCATTCTTTATATAACGTATTTTCTTCGTTCTACGTGACATTGTGCCCAAGTCCCAACTCCAACTGGCACTCCTGGAAGCCACTAAACAAAAGAATTGAATTGTGATATCTCTTTTGTACCTAGTTTTTTGTTTCTATTGTGTTTGGATCTTACCTTTGCAATGTATTGTACCCGGAACTTAGACCGGCTGAAGGAAGAATTAAGAAGGAGAGGTGCATCCTATGATGGTCCTGACTGGCTGATGAATCTACACACAGCGTCAACTGCTGGTCATAGAAACGTGAAATTTAAAGGACTTATTCCTTATATGATATAGGCATCCGATAAAAAAGTTTTTTTTCGAAAATCATCCGCTAAGTGGATAAAATAGGGGATTGTTTGAAACTTTGTTATTCTTAATGTAAAATACACACTAAGAAGTGGTAAGCTTTAATATTAAAAGTAAGAAATATATTTATTAGATTTTTTTAAATAATGTATGTGTGGGATAGTAAAGTTTATATGGGTTAAAGAATTATTTATGATCTGAATCACTTGAAACTTGTTTTTAATGCTCTTCAGTACAATTAAATAAATACGTATTTTAGCATTTTTCAAAATTCAATCCCATAAGGTCGTAAAATGGGGGATAAAAGTTTGTATGAAACTGTAATTAATATGTAAAAGAGTGCAAAAAATAAAAAAATATATATTCATCTGTAGACGATTTAAGAGTTTTAAAATCACTTTCTTTAAAATGATGTCCACATAGCCTTACATATTATGATGATGTGATTTCGCTAATTTTGGTCATCTTATTGCTTCGGCCCACAATTTCTTCAATTTTTGTTTTTTTGAGAACACATTTTAACCATTTACTTTGCATCCTGGTACTGTACAATTCGTCCATTTAATAAATTTTAAATAAAATGAAAAAAATCCATCTACGCTATAGAGCTTTACAATATACTGAGGGCTATAGTGATCGCACCATCTGGCAGGAGAAAAAGGCAAAATTCTTCCCGATTACTAAATTTTAATTAAAAAAATATTTAAATGTGCTCAATCAATTTATGTAGTTAAGTTCCATACGATCGAAAATTATAAATATTTTAAAATTAAATTTTCTCGAAATTTTCTCGTTGTAACTTACGCTTTATAAAAAATATGACGTCACCGTAATAAGCTCTTACCATTGGTTGAATATCACGCCATGGCACCAATTATAGGCGATGAGATCACCCTTTAAATTGTTAAGGCTAAAGTTGGATAGCATAAGAAAAAAGTATATTTGTCGAAGATAAAAGTGGGCGGTTAAGACTTTTCGCAATTACAAGCTTAGAAATTCTCAGGAGAAGGGCATCCCCAAAGAGACGACGACGTCACCTTGCAAACTGCAGTGATGAGTCATCATTGTTGTGTTCTTGTTCGCGTATAATTTCTTCGCGTTTACTTTATTATTTTCATATATTATCTGACATCGATGAACTGTCATATAGAACGTTGAATGTGATAGGTAACTACGTTGTGATAATATCTAGTGCGTTCTAGGAACACTTACGTAAACTGTGTTTATGTTTTTTGTTATAAATTTTGTTCAGAACTTATGACGATGAAGCTTGAAGTGAGCGATAGTCATTCCAATCACTCCGACTTCTCTTGTGATAGCCAGTCTTCACAGGGTTCCTCTACAAATGACTTTATTTCCTCAGTACCTGCGACCAGAAACCTTTTCGCAGTGAGTATTTTAAATATTGGAAATACCAATCGATTGTTTCATAATGCCTTAACTCATTGCTTGTTTACAAAGTTGTAAACAGTACTTTTACTTTAAGAGGTAACATATGTCCATATTTATTTTATTGCTCTGTTACCTTTTTATTTATGAATAATCTAACTTTATTGTCACAGTTGCAAGTAAAAGTAATTATTAAGTATCTTATATAAAAAAGACAACATAGTTAACATAATCATATCAGGAAGTAAAAACAAGACATTATTTTATTAATTTTTAGAAACTATGATAAAAAGCCTTTTATATTGATATCTCTTATCAAATATTACCAGATATGGCCACTATCACACTTAGATCACTCGCTGAAAATAGTAATTCTGTCATTGCTAAGCATAGTATTAACTGAAAAACTATTGTTCTTGTTTCTTTTGTGCTTATCATTCTTTGGAATACATTATTTTTCATTTACCTTTATGTTCTTCAATTTTGATATTTAAACTTTTAAATTTACAATAATCAATTTACTTGCACTCAATTTATTTATTTGTCTTTTGTTAACCTTAACTTATTTGATTGATTTTTAATAAATTGATTCACATGCTTAAACTAAAATAAATTATTATTTTTACATACATAGTACATATATTAAATAAATAATAATTTATCATATATTTTAAATCCTTGTAAAGGCTTAATCGATAAAGTTAAATTTCAATTAAGAAATCGGTATTAAGAAAACAAATATAATACATTTGTTATCGTCTAAATAAAAAAAAAAACCATGACTCTTTTAGTTTTATCTATATCACCTGTTTAAATGATTGAAAACTTCATTAGTAAATATCTAATTCACACATCTGTCTGACAGAAAAACTGTTGTTGATAGTTTATAATTTTTACATAATATATATTTACTTTTAATGTGCTTCATTATTTATATCTTATTATAACATTTCCCAAAAAACAAAAAAAGTTTTTTTTATTAAGTGCAACCCTTTTTAAGAGCTGAATGCTTCCATTTATCTATTTCAATAATAAAATATTTTAATTTAAACTTATAGATGACAATTAAAAAAACTATATACCCAGGTAAAGTTATTTAATATTATCAAATGGAAGTGTTTATATTAAAGGAAACACATGTATATTATTATACTATGTATGCAAACACTGATATTGATATCAGTATATTGTTATAATAACCTATGTTATTTCAATTGAATTGTTTCCCTTACAATAACATTATTCTAAATGAAATATTAATCCAGTACTTAACTTAAAAACAAAGTTTCTATTAAAAGCTATATTCACGAGATATTTTCATACTAGTGAAATAAATATAATGTTTAATATAAACACAAATGTTATGATTTGTATTGCTTATAGTTTAAATACTTTATATTACAATTTAAATAGTATTGATGGGCTTAATACCATAATTAAAAGTTATTGACCTTTGTTGTCTATGTTTGACCTTTATTGTACCTATATAGAAAGTTATAGATATACCAACTTTTTTTCATTTAGTAGTTTTGTATAAGTGCTTACTCTATGCGAACTTCTGGATATATCATGTTAAATGAAATATAAACAATGTTGATATATTTTTCAGTAACTATGAGAAAGAAGAACAAATATGCATGATATATTCAGATTTATCAGTATGTATGTATATATTTTTAAGGATTATAGCTTCTTCATTTAAGATTATAGATTATTCAATAACCAATAGTATTATTTTCAAGGTACAAGTATCATCATTCCCATATATACACTTCTTACACATACTTGCCAGCAAAAAAATTGTTTACAAAGTAACTAATCTCAGAATTGTCAGATTGGAAAGATAAAAGATAACGAGAAACAAGGAAAAAGTTCTTTAAAAAATATTTAATATTTACAGTCTACACTGAATATGCTTAAAAAGCAATATTCTATTTATTTCTAAAACAGGTATTTATTTTTTAATAGTGAAAATAATGAACACTGAATGTCATAGTTGCCATTGATAGCAGGAAAACGCTAACTGAGGAAGGCGATGACCGACCGCAACTGACGTCAGGGTTTCGTGGAAAATTCAACTTGCCCACGCGATTAAACACTTGTGCCTAGTATATCATTAAGTACAATATTCTACGCATTATACTAATAGCTCATTCAAAACAAGTATTTTTATGTTTATAAATGTTCTCCATTATCATATCACATAGATTAGATGAGGTAAAAATTTATAATTATTCAAAAGTATAAATGAACGGCATGCGCGTCTCACTGTACCTAATATAGTGCCAAAATGAATTAAGATCATGTCTTTGAAGATTTTAATTATAGCTCAAGTATTATATACATATCTTACTTCTTACTTAATATTATAAATGTGAAAGTTTTGATGTTGGGATTTTTGTTACTCAATCACGTCCGAACGACTGAACGGATTTGGTTAATCCAGACCCTCGGAAAAATATACGGTTCCCGTGAGGTAGAATTGTTTTAGTTTTTCTAGAGGCGAACCCGAGTGATGCGAGGGTAAGCCATTAGTATTAAAATAAAGATCATTTCAATCTTATATAAAAACCGTGAACTGAATATAATTTATAAAATTGCAACTCTATAAACTTACTGGCGTATTTTTCAGTGACCTTGCTTTTGACCAATGCTACTTTCAAGGCTAGAAGTGAAAGATTGAGAAAATGTAAAATGAGCCTAGCTCAAGCCCCATTCTAATTAAAAATATATATTATTTACTACATATTTCTCGTGGCCTGGCGCGCGTTGACATATATAATTTACAAATACAATAGCAAAGATATAATAACAACTTAATAACTTATTCTGATTTTCTTGTGCAAATGTTTGCCAGAATGAGATCAAAAGAGACAGATTAACTATTAGCTGGCACTTGATACTCAAATGGATATTTGTATTTTTAAAGAAATTGGCACTCTAGAATTAAATAGCAGCTATGACAAAATCACCTCTTTACCTATTGCAAGTATTGGTGATAAGTAAAACGCCTCAATATGCGGACCTAAATATTGAAAATGTAAGTAATAAAAGGTTGCGTAACAAAAAATATATGTTTACATATTTTCTTCTCTTTATTTTGGAAATGTAGAGTTAACTGACTAAACAATGGAATTTTCACTAAATATTGTATTTATTGAAACTATAAAACAAAATCGTATTTTTTGTCTTTCTGTTTGTGCTTTTAGTTCTTAACGGATTTACTCGTAGATACGGTTTCTAAATATTCGGTCAGTATGTAACTATTAGCGTATAAATAGACGATTTTGGAAGTTTTTTTGGCCGGACATATGAACATAATGTCGTGCCCAAACTTCTTTCGTCTTACCTACCTTTGAATGTAAGACTAAAGAAATAAGTTAAAAATAACACTAAAACTTAACAGATAACATTAGTAGTTTACTGTGAAAAAAAAAGTTGAATAAAATTGTCGGACTCCTTGATCCTGTCCCATTGGCATTTAACGAATTGTTCATTAAAACAAAAAACAAAATCATAATGAATCTTAAATTGTTGAAAGTCCAAATAGACACAACACAATCTCTTGATATTCGTCTTTCGTATTATCAGTTACATTTATTTATGCATAATTTAAAGTTATCAATGTGATTTTTTCTGTGATAATTTTTAAATCCTTTTAGAGTTCCTTATTAGCTTATCCGTATTAATATTATAAATGTGAAAGTTTGTGAGAATGTATGGATATTTGTTACTCTTGCCAGAACGGCTAGACGGATCTGGATGAAATTTGGCACAGATATAGATTATAGTCTGGAATAACACATAAGCTACTTTTATCCCGGAAAAATATACGGTTCCCGAGGGATACATTTGTTTTTGTTTTTCTAAAGGCGAACCTGAGCGAAGCGAGGATGAGCCGTTAGTATATATATTGTATATATTTATGAGGAATGTCAAACGTTGAGTTCTTGTATGCTAATTAAGCTTTTATATATGTATTATGACGCTTAAAGTCCATTCTATTTGCAATTCGTATTAGGTCTTGTTCATTTGATAGAATACTAGATTTTGAAAATTTGCGAATCGATCAAGTCACTGGACAAGATTATTTTACATTTCCTGTATCTTCCTAATCGAATCTTCTAGGAAGAAGAGATTCTTCTTCTCTCCTCTTTTACAGTAATTTATTGTGATCATGATAAAAATAAAAACAAAAAGGGTTCATCTACTTTAATGATTTAGAAGTAGACCAGTATTAAAATGTACGTAGGCATTTACCCTCGAGGCATATAATATAATAATTAATATAACCAATTCATTAAAAGAAAAGAATTAAGAACATCGGTAAAAAAAAATCGAATATATTGCGTAATATGTACATACAAAAAAATTAAAATACATATTAGGGCATTACTAGAACTTATAAGTACATCTGCCTGTACTTATCTGAACGTAAGGAAATAGTACATTATACGAATAATATACGTTAAAATAATATACGTTAAAAAATATCCATGACATATGTTTTTATGAATATTCATTTTTTATAATATGTAAACATTGTTACCATAGTTACCATTTGTGAGAACACGCTTATTATTACCTATGAGTTCATGGTGAATTCAAGGAAATGGGGTGAGCTTGATCGCGTGATCGCTAGTGATCTGGCCTTGAACTCTTGTTTTTATTTTCTTTAATATTTTTATTAGGTCTTTGAAAAGAATCCGTGCATGCTTTGATAAAAAAATCGTACTTTTTAAGTAAATGCGCAAGCTTGCAAGTGAATGTGTACGTTTGTTACTTTTTTACGTTGTAACCGTTCAATTGATTTGAGTGAAAGAAAAAAAAAAGGTTATACTCTCGATAATTATAACGTAATATCCCTGTTGAAAAACTCCAATAGGATCCCATCAAAAGCGACAAAAGACACATAGAAACCAATAAATATTTATTGGTTTCTATGTGGCTTTTGTTGCTTTTGATGGGATCCTATTGGGGTTTTTAAACAGGGATGTAGCATTTCATCGACAAAGCCGAGCCAGGGCCCAAAAATTAGAACCCTAAAAGACGTAGAGTATGCTTGAAATTTTAATATAACTCAGTTATTTGGTTTTCGACATAAACATCACATTTTTAATTTTACATTTAAAATTTGTTGTCGACCTTATAATGTCGTTACGTGTGTGTACTTACGTAATTACGCTCTAGTTACAGTAAATTGTTGAGGAATATTTTTGTTTATTTACCTGTTCCAATTTATTTCTTGAAAGTTAAACAGCGTTTTCAGAACTAAATGATAAACGAGGGAATTCAAGTAGGTATTCTAGACATTTCTTATCAATGTCGATATAGCTTTTTTTTCATGTAAAGTTCGAAATGAATATTATTCGTGCGTGACATCACGTATTATATATATCTAGTTTATATGTTAACGGTCTGTCGATTAACCAGCAGACTGCATGGTGCTGACTTTAACTATTGGTGTTTTATAGGAGATTATTATTGCGCAATAAAAATGTACATATGGATGTATCTATGTAAGTACTTATGTATTTATATAGATATAATTGGTATTTGTAGTTTGTACCTACAACGCACCTTATTTTATTTTTTTCTCACGCTCGAGGGTTTCTGGTAGAGATCTCTTACAGAGATAAGTCATCCTTTGTACACATGGTTACTGTTTTCTATTTTATATGTATTTTTTTTGGTACATAAATAAATATATCCTATTTTAACAAAAAATATGAATGATGTAATTTAAATTACTTCGGTAGTACATACTTATAAAATTGAAGAATTATATGATTCTAGGGATTTAAAGTAGGTATCTTCCTTATTATTTTTTCACAAGGAATGTATCTGTATTTAACCTTTCATGAAGCAAAGGAATTCTTAAATTACTTGGAATTTCCGTTTTACCAAATATTATTCTGTCAATATCATTTGGCACACCGCGATGCTATATATCTATCTCTGAATGTAACCAATTTTTAAAATCTTATTGCTTAAGCCACGTGCGTGTCATGAAGAAAGTATTTATTGAATCATTGCGTTGAACTACGACTAAAGTGGCAAAAAGTTTTTGGCTCGGTAAACGAATAGTTGGAATATTTGTCACATAAGACATTTGGACACCGAAAAGTGGACTGCGCGTGCGCGGTGCGGTCACAACTGATCGTACAAAACCAGACGCGACCGCGCGAACTGACTCAGTGTTATATTAAACATTCTAGCTACGCGAACGTATTCGATAGAAACCTACGTATGAGTCATACTGTTATCAAGTAGTGAATTGAAGCGCCGCGCCTGAAATAACTAACATTCGTTTTACTAAATAACCCTTTGAGGGTAGTTGTTTTGAGCGATCGTTGTGAAAGCTGTCTTAATGTCTCAGCTGGTGCCGTACCAACTCCTCAACAGCGAACAAGACGACAGTCTCATGTTCGCCACCATGTTCGACTACCAGATTGAGGATTATAATAAGGCAAAGGTGAGTGTTTATCTTTATACGTCAATATTGTTTTTGAACTTTGTGCCGATACTTTCGTGGCACAATTAGTAAACAACTTTCCAAATACTCTTCTAGATGCAACTAAATTAATAGTTCTATTTTCTTTTGTAACCGCAACTGTGTAAATGTAAATTATATTATATACCGTTAAATGTGTTCCTTTAGAACTAATTTTATTATAATACGTAATATTTGCAAGTTAAATGAAAATTTATTTGTATTAACATTTTATTGTGTCGTGCCACTACGTGTTAAACTTAAAACTAATATTTTAGTTTCCATTTCTTATTAGTTTGTATGAATATTACGAATAATAGTTATTGATTAATACACAAAATAAGGCGGTTTTATATTTGATAAGTGTTTCGATTCATTGAATATCTGATAGATGGCGTTACAAGTTACATAAAGTTAAAAGCAATCGTGTGTGACGAAATATGTATTATCATTCAAGTAATTTTTAATTTTATTAATTTTCGTCAGATTTATTTAACAAGTTTCATTTTATTTTTTAGATTAGAATACTCCGTTAGCATGTTAAGTACATAATACATATTTAAATTAGGTTAAAACTGCATACAAACCGGTTGCGACATCGGAATCAAGTTAATATTTTTTAAGCTTCAGAAATGAAAAAGTAAAAAAATTGTTAGTAAGAATACAAATCAAAAGAAGCACAATATATTTAAAAAAACCTAGCAACTTTATTTTGTACTAGATAATGACGTCATACGATGACGTCATCTCCCCACCTATCATCGCCGATTGAGTTTCTTGGAAGTCTGGCGACCGCGCTACTTAAATTAATTTATAGCAATCCTTTGACAGGTTTTTTTTTGTTTTTGCTGCTGGATATTTTACTTTAACTTTTAAATAATTGCGTTGAAGACTTTCCTTCTACGTTTCAAGAATTATTATTAGGTAATGTGACATTTATCACGTAGTCAGTGAATGTCATTTTCCTTATACCTAGATACAATTACTGGTTTTAAAATTGGCTACCTAGTACCTACTATACTTTGTGTTTTATTCAGCTCTATTTATAAAAAAGGTTTAGGTATATACTATATACGTATCCCATGGGATCTTATTTCTTTTTGTAAATAGTTCTCCTTATTTTTTTTTCTGGTACTATTTCTTACGGCAGTGGTAGCTCAGTGGTAAACGCGCTCGCTTGGGAAACCGAGTGAAGCGGGTTCAAATCCCGGGTCTCGCACCTCTGACATTTTTATGTGTGAATCATTTGCAATATGATTACCACTTGTCTTACAGTGAAGGAAAACATCGTGAGGAAATTAAACAACTGAGAGAACCTCGCAAGTTTTCGAAAGACATGTGTAGTCCGCCAACCCGCACTTGGCCAGCGTGGTGGACTATGGCCTGATCCCCCTCGTATTGAAGGGAGGCCCGTGCTCAGCAGTGGGACATTAAAAAGGGCTGAATACAATACTGTTTCTTGTGCGTACAGCTAACTCAATTTTGTCTGCTATATGATCGCCAAGACCTCAATCTCATGGCTTGCCTTCGCCACACTGCGCTGACCTTATAATAAATATAGGTATATTATTAAAGGAAATAACGTCTGTGATTTACTATACTATATATCCATTATTTCATTACACAATTTCCACCTACCTATCCATTTGGGTAGTTTAAGTGACCAAAAATTATATGAACTGCAAAAGTAACTTTGTAATCGCATATCTATTTATATAGGATTACAAAGTTACTTATGCAGTTTTTTGTATATCTAGAAATCGTGACTGGAATTGCGGGATTTTTTAGTTTGCTAGAAGTATCATAGAATTTTGATGATTGGTGAGTGAGTAAGTGACGAAATTAAAGAACTAAGCTGCAATAGTTCTTTTACTGCAGGTTCAAATTGGATGTAATTTGGATATACCTCGTTTTTTAGTCACTGAAAATTTAGGCTTCTAGCTTTATCCACAACTAAGTTACAGGGGGGTTGAGAATGCCCCGAATAGCTTCGAGAAAAAGATGTTACGGCTGTGCCCTTCGTTTGATTGACTAGATTATATGAAACATAAGTAAACACGGTAGCTATTGTATTATAGGAATGGGAGTTAAAATATAATTTTAGGCTATTCTTGAGAAAAGTTAATAACCATGGAAAATAATAATTAATAAGCAATACATTTATTATAAGTAAGATTAAAATAGTTCAAAATAAAACTTAATTATAAAGTTTTATGTAACATGAAAGACGAAAAAATTAAGATTGAATTAGTCATCATTTACCTACTTTAGAAAAATGAATATGCAATTATCTAATGTATTAGGAAGCGTCACTAACCGCAGACTTATTTACTTTCCAAACACGTTCCGTTGGTACGTTTACTGTGCATGAATGAAATCCTTGGGTTTACCCAATGTGGTGCACCGTAGAATTTAGCATACTAAAAGCAACAAAATACTATAAAAATGTACTATATTAATAATATTTTATAACGAACCAATTATAAAATGTTACATAGATACCTAATGCATTTGTTCTAGAAACAACTGATCTTTTAAGATCTGATAAACGAGTCTATCAATTGCGCAAGCCCAACCGGACTTGTCGGTCGGCAAGCGCGCCGGTAGCGATGGTAACCTTTGCGAGGCGAAAACTTCAAGTCCGGCTGACTTGACCTACATCGCTCTTGTGAAATTTCTCCTGCACTGTATTGCTTCCAAGAACGCACGTCCGCCTGGAAATCCCACCGCGCTATGCTCACGCGCAAGCTGTGTCTAATTAAATTTAAATTTACCTATCTATATTTTTTTTTTCGACTTTTACCTAATAGTGAAACATATTGTCTTAAGATTATAGTGCATTAAATTTAGCTGAATCTAGATAGCGTTATATTGGCTTAGTCCTTAATTAATTATTAACCTGATTACAATATCATTGGACTAACTAGTTAAATCGAGCAGATGGGTTCGGTTGACCGACACCTATTAAACGACTGCAGCCAATAAACGCCGGATGTGGACAATTTATTTTAATTGTAGATGACTGAGAATTGGCCATAGGGAAATGCTATACAGTAATACATTCTTTTAAACGATCATAATTGCAAAATGAAATTGTGAAGTTTGTGTTAATAATGCAATGACATGTAGACCTGTGTATTAATGTTATATGCCTATGCATGCAATGGCATTGCTATATACATGTAAAAATAAAAAATAATTTTACCGTACGTATAATTCTTGAAGTGAAAACTTCTATAGGCAGGTTTGGATAAGTAGTAAATTCATGTAATTCGTCATCAACATGGTCACGTGAAGTGTTAACGCTAACACTTAGAGTGCTGATAAATGTCAAAACCAGATAAACAGTTCTAATTTACAAATTTTAATTTAAGATCAAACAATTAAGTTGAATATCCAAAAATAACAACTGTTTGTTTAGTTCTCACTTCGGTCGGCAATCATCATGATTGTTTTTTTTTATTAAGTATTATAATATAATAAATAAATATCTTTATTGTACATGAGTTCTTAGAATTATGCTTGAGTCATCATCGTCGCCAGGTCGGAAATGGATAATCTAGTCATATACTAAGTAATTTATTAAGTAATGATACTATTACATTTTCATTGTTAAACAAAGGCTAGAGACGACAGCGAGTAACTCTTTACTATTTTCCTTAGAATGATAAATATAATACTTACCTAATAGAAATATATAGTAAGTCCCACTCTAGTGTAGGTAAATTATGCTCTCGTTGTTATATCTTAATAAAGCTTTAAACTTTGCAACTCCTTTGAAATATATTTAATACGTAAGTATGTAAGGGCTCAAAAGTGGTAGACTTGGAAGCATCGTAAACTTAGTTGTCGTTTACGTTGTTGTACAAATCGTAACAGTAATGGTCAGGATTGACTTCTTTATTACCTCCGCCGCAGATAAGTTGACCAATGTTATCCATTTTGGTCCATTACACAAAGTGTTAGTCCATTGTCTCCCGCACAAATTTCCATACTTTCTTTAGAAGTTACAACCCGAATAGCCCTTACAAATCTTAAGTGATTTTGTAAACCACTAAAAGCTCTTTGTTAGTAGACAAACCACTTTCATAAGCTTTTACAAAGTTATGCGTAAAAATAAAAGTTTACAGTTTCTTGGTTAAGTATTTTTCTTTAAATATTTACTAATTTTTCTACATATATAAATTTTATTAAAATTATGTACCTAAATGATTTTATTCTATATAATAATAATATGTAGATTGAACTACGTAGATATTGAAATGACATTATATTATAAAAACACAGAACGACGTACTTTAATTCAAACATGACGAAAGTAAAATTGGAATATTGTTCTTGGAAAAGTGAATTATGTCAAACCATAACTTAGCTCTCACGCCATGTCAAGCTTTGTTACCTGCCAACGGAGGCATAGCACTATGTCACCGACGCACCGTGTCTCTCGCGCAACGCTACTATAACACCACCCACGTCGTCTTTCGTCTGACATGTCCTTACATTTAAATTTCCATTATTATAAAATTTAATCATAGTTAAAAATTCAAACCATTCAACGTGACCATATGTCAGTGTCATTTGTCAATTTTTATAACAAAAAAACTTTCAAGATCCATGCTACAAATAACATAAAAATATATTATTGTGAGAAGCTATTAGTTTTGAACTCATATTGCATAATATTTACTAAGTTTAAAACATTCTTATACTGACCTCGTTTAAGAAATACTTCGGAAAATAATATTGTACAGTTTTTTGACACAGCTACCTCAATTTACTCGTACTTGTTAAAATGCTCTAATGTTCATTGAGTATCATATTTTGTGGAATCCATTCGGAGTGGTAAAATCATTTTACATTTAGAAGGTCAATTTGTCTTTGATTGATGCTCCCGGGTCGTGCATTTTAGTCACGGCCGCCTCTCAGCGGTCAAACAAACGCAATTAGAATTTTAAAGCAGCCTCACAATACATCCCTCGTAAGTGACTTACGGTGTATGATTCTATGAATTCTTTTAAGTAAGTAGTTGTTGTAAATGTTTATCTATAACTATTATTGACTTCAAGTGCTCGCTTACCGAAGCAAACTTATTCTGTTATTCCTTTGTTGATTCAAATGAAGTTGCCCAGGAATACCGCAAACTTGTAAAGTTGCCAAGACAACGGCATTCTATAGAGGATATAATAAATTGCGTTTGAAAGGCATTTTTAAGGGCCCGTTATACTGGTGGTTTTAGGTTGTAAGTGAAGCGGACGAATTGGGTGTCGAGTGAGTCATAAAACTGGCATGCACGGCATTTGCCGGACATACAAAACATGCCTTCGATCACTATTTAATTATTTGGATAGATACATGTCGTAGTAAAGTTGTTTGCTCCATTTAATTATATTAGTAAGTACTTACATATATTTTTAAAAACAAAGGAATTGTTATAACGGCTTGCAACTTAATTTTCTTTGTTGCACAAACCAATAGCAATTACGTCACAATAATAAGCATGGAACTGATATTTACAACAGCTGCTAAGTCCTTGTTCTGATTATGGGCATGAATCGTGCTTACAGCTCCGCAGATTACTGACATTTTCCACGTTTCCGTCTTGACTGCCTTATTAAAGGATGTCATACTTGCTGCGAGCGCACGTGTGTATCATTATTATTATAAAGTCCTATGTCCTTTATTAGTATTTGGTATCATATAATTCTGCGTATAACTCTTAAGGTATACAATGGAATATTGCAATGTTCAAGAAATACAAAAATGTCATTACGCATTCTTGCCATTCGTCTACTGGGATCATTTACTCCTTGTTTTTGTTTAATACTATGTACAATATTTCATTATTTTACTTTGAGTTAAATTAGAACTAAAAACTGAAAAAGCTCTTTGATATTGTCCTCCTTGTTCTTTTTTGAATATTAATGATATGAGGTTAAGGTTTTATTACATACATATTTAAAAAGTATTGTAGAATTGTATAATAATTAAAAGTAATTAAAATAAAAATATTTACAAAGATATCGATAATAATATTGAATATAATAATATATAAAAAAGAATTGAGTTCAAAAATACATATACATAATACATACCTGCGCAGAACAGAAAAATAACAATCCACAGTTTTTAATTTTTATAATAATATATGTAATTATGTATATATAAGTTTTAATTACAAACTAAAAACTTTATTTTTTATCTATACACAAGTTATTAAATAATATTATTATTATTAAATGTAACAAGGAATATTAATCGGTGATAGGATCTATTTCATTATCAATCACAAATCTAATTCCATTGAGATTTGTACGGAATAAAGCTCGCTCCCGCCCACAACAAAAATTGTGATAGACGGCACAATAAGCGCACTTCCAATACCGACGCCATTATTTAATGAACCCTCGTCAGATGAAAAGGTCAAATTATTTGAAAAGATTAATCTCGTAATTTATGTGGGCCTAATGCGTCTCGCCAGATTTCTCGGCTGACGGACCAAGCTATATGACATTGGTCTCCTAAATCACAAAAGAAACCTTATTATAATTTTTTGTCCAGTCCCAATACTCTGTCTTGTATTATGTATTAAATGTTGTGATATTGTTGATTGGGTTATTGTGCGTGGAGCGGTAGTTTTAACTTTTACCTCAATCAATCTTTCCATTAAATTTCAAAGGCATGTACAACAAATTGTCCGGTCCGTATAATTTGCGCGGATGTGCCAGTTTGAGAGTAATGCACTCGTAAAGGTTTACGACTGTGGCTGCATTTTCAACGTCAATGTTATTTAAATCATTTTTTTAAGATTCTCCCTTACCGTTCTCAAAAGTTTGCGTCGCTCATTTTATTGATATACGATAATTTAACTTTATAGCATTCCATTGGACTGGATTGGATTTGGACTTGGATTATCGACCATTGTTATTTTATCGCTGTTAAAATGAATTAAGTTTTTTATAAATTACTTAGAAGATTCGGTGCGAATTGGTTGTTCACTGTCAAGGTCGATTTGATCTGAGCGTGTTTATTAAAATCAAACGTTATAGAATATATAATAAAGCAAGAGTCATGATTTTATTTAATATTTAATAGTATAAATAATAAGTACGTATATCTTATATATCTTCTATCGTTCGAACGTAGGCAATAATCATAGGCGATTTAGTGCCGTAGTACTGATGCAGGGTATAGTAATTTGTCGTAATTCTTCGAAACCAATTTTGTATTTAGCAACTCCTACACATACAAAATTTATACAAATTTACAAACGATTATATGACACGGGTTGTATTAAATTTAATATGAATTTATTTTCATTGGTTATCTTAGCGAATTTATTGTTTAATAGGATTCAAGTCATTTTAAGAAGTCTTTTATTTTAATTCATAATACTGAGAAAATTTAAGATTTGAGTTAAACTTATTTTTTTAACTTATGCCTAATATATTTTTAGTTTTTTTTCGAAATGGTACGATTTTGTTCAAAATAAATAATTATAATGTATAATTAAATGTTATTAACTTTATGTGAAATAAGCGACTCGTACTCGCCTCGCTTAATCGGTAATTGAATTTCATTTTTTGAAAGAATACAAAATTTTATCAGAATTGCAATTCGCAATAGATTTTTTATTTCAAAAAAATCCACTTTGTACCATTTGTTTGTTTAAAGTAAGGTATGCTTTTTTTTTCTAACGTACACTGTGTCTTTAGGATTCATTATTCATGTCCAATAATATCGGCTTAGTTATATTAACCTAATTAGACACAAGGCAGAGCTATTGCTATTACTAGCTGTATTACAAAGGAAAATGACAGAAAAATTTGTTTGCACCTATCAATTACCAATATTTAAATTTAAGATTTTCATAACTAAATAACATTTTACATTAAGAATAGAGTCATACTAATTGCAATTGGATATAGCGTGATATGGAACTGCTCATGACCGAGTTATGATTTTAAGTAATTATATTTGATATTCTCCTAGGTACATTATAAATAAACAAGCTAAAGATGTAACATTACATAAATATAATAAAGGTAAATTATTTTCAAAGATCTGAATTTAATTTCTTTTTTGTAAGTAGGTACCGGTACTATAAGTATACCAAGTTACCAAGTAGTCACCAATGCACTTGCATCGCTCAGAGCCTACATGATAGAGCCGCAAAACTTTTGGCAACTGCTCTATGAGAAACACCTAATACACTGTAGGTACCGTGAAAAAATATTATTATTAAATAAAAAATCTCTATGCAACACAAATCATTTCAAAAAAGTAAGATAAAACAACGAATGCATTTATGATATTAGCCCGAATAATATTATAGATATCCCACCCTTTATAGAAAAAATACACCGCAATAACCCTTTTTCTACTCTTGGGCTGTTTTGTTTAGTCTGATTATATGTACTAGCTAGTTTTTTTCCGATGGAATCCCATGATAATATTAAGATGTTTACCAACATAGATTTCTACATATATGCATAAGTAGTTGCACTTGTTTTCTTTTGCTGTGATTCTGCCACATATCCTAGCATTATTATATTGAACTGTGGTGTACACTGTACACACACAGACATCGAATTTTGTGAGATTTTACTAGATCCTTAACTTTTTTTGAAATTTCCTACAACCATAACATCAAATCAATATTATACGATTAGGTACTAAGTAATAATATCATTGGACTTAGTGTTTATGTAAACATTGAATGAATTGCAAAACTTGCTTCATAGGTGGCCAGTATTAGCGGCCGCTTGTGCTCGACATGTCTGCACTAATTTAATTATTCCGTTTATGTAGTGAACGGATCGCGTTGCATATTGAATTTCTGTTCGCCCGACGCACTTCAGCCCAATTAGGAGGACACTAAAAAGGTTCTGTGTTTGTTTGCGCCTCATTGTTCTCATCGGTATCTGGGCTGCCAACGTAGTTTCGCAAGCGTCGCGTGTTTCCTCGTCTTTTTAAGGAGTCGAAAGTTGTCGATTTTGCAGCAAGGCGCCGCGATATGATGCAGTTGTGAAATTGCGTAGGTGCGGTGCATATTGCGCGGGGGCCTGTCTGGCGATGTCGGTGGCGGTGTCGCCGGGAGCCGAGGGGCGGCCGGTGGTGTTTACGATGCACCGGCGCCGAGTGGGGCGTAGGCGTCGCCGGGGGGCGTCGCGCCAGGCTTATCAGACGGCGGCGGGGCCGGCGCGCGAGCCTCACTCCACGCTCTACCGCTGACCGCGCGCCTCGTGTTGTGCACGCTCACTGCCACTGGTTTTAGATAACAAAAACCTTTGTCCAGCCGAAGCATAATATTTACACTCTCGTCCTCTACTGCGCGGCTTCTGAGGGGTTTTCCGACGCGAACCGACATCTGTCAGTCGATTGTTTTCGTTGCGCGCACGCGTATCGCGCCTGTTGTATCAAGTTACGACAAGTTTTTGGAAAAATTGGTATATGATACAGTTTTTGTGTTGTGTTTTTGGATTGCACTGGCAGTTGTAAGAGTTTGGTGAGTTCTTTTTTTTATTGCAATACCCATGTAGGGTAGTGTCATTAAACTTAGCGCTTACTTTTGACTTGTTATTATTTTCTACCACATTTTCCTCGTTACAGCACGTTGCATCACCTAGGTATGGTCGGTCTATGCTTTGCAACATTGTTAGTAGAGCGATGGATTGAAATTATGAATGAATTTGTTGAATTTGAGTAATTTAGAGTTAAATTATCACGTAATTTAATTTTAATAATATTTTGAGGAAATGTGAGTGGTGAGCTCTAAGTGTCGGTGCGCATGTGACGCCGCGACGCTGCGCGCGCGCCCCGTGTCATCGTTCGCGGTCAGTTGAACGAACCCTCAGCCGACGTCAACCTTGCCATAATCGTGATTATTTGCATCACCATTGTGCCCACAGAGGCCTGTAAGCCTCTAATTATCTTTCTTGCCAGATAGAGAGTGCTTCAATATTATATTAATTATGGGTACCGTTTGTTAAAAATGAGACTTTTACTAATTTTAATAGCAATTTATGGTCGTTTATGTTTATTTTCAGTCTTTTGGTTCTACTATAACTTTTCACAATGTTGTTACTCTTTCCTGCTAATAGTTTAATAGGTTTTTTTATTACCTGTCTCAAGTAACTAACAAAAGAACTGTTTCAGTTTTTAACAATTTACAATTATCTAATTCAGTACTATTACACCATTTTGCCCACAGTTAACAAAATATCTCAAGATCACGACTATTACGATGTATACAAAATTGTTTAGTACATTACTAAGGTTATGAAGATATTAAAATCTTCGCTTATAATTTCCATAAAACGAGTTCTTCTATAAAATATCATATTACGAAGTAAATTCCCGTTCCCAGTATAGATTGATAATCATCATGATAAGATTAAATATAGGTTGGCTCTGTTTAATAAACAATGGACTTCGAGTGTTCTCTGAGTATGTACAGAATGATAACGACAAGGACTTTAAAATTCCGGGTTGTAACTCTGCAATGGTAACAACTAACAAGTAACAACTGCAATATATTATTTGCTTACTTGCTGCTATCTGTTGTTCTGTCTGTACTCATAGATCTAAATCAATACGTCTGAAAAACATGTTCCTGATTAGGCTATAGCGGTGCTCGTACTTTGCCAATGTGAAATCAAAGTCGATATACACCATCGTTACGCTAACTTCTATATACCTACCTAAAATGTTTGCCTAAATTATTTTTTACGGTCGAACCATTAACTGTTTAAGTGCCTTTATTTAGTTTTATATGAAATATAAACTGTATACGGGCGCATTGTTCATTCACTTTAACAAATTTCAAGTTTTGTATTGTTAATGTCTTACATTGACGACGCTATAAAGAGAATATTTAAATTTTTATAGGCTGTCATGTAGGCGAGATGTAGATTTAAATATGTGGTATAATGATGTCAGCTTAAAAAAAGTTGTCAGTTACTGTCATGTAAAGAAATATGCTATATAGGTAACCCCCCCACCCCCACCCCCCATGCACATATCCTTGGTCTCTTGGGCTTCGTGCCAAATTGTCGTTAGTTGCACACATAATATCTTTCAACGCATTATTATAAATACGCAATAGCAAAAGACACAGAATCTTATTACATTTTCGTATTTACATTAAATGATGATATTGAAATTGTTGTAAGAAATAAAAGTTTATGTTTTGTAATTATGATCGGGAAATGCAACAGGTTTTCCTTAATCATTTTATATGTTCATTGTAAATACTAAAACATTTTTTTATATACTTATAAGTATAACCATGACTGCATATTAATTAATATTTAATATATTCTTTATTGCACTTTAAACAATAAAAATAAAATGAGATAGAAAAAGATCTTGATGACGTAATAATTATTGATTTATAAAAATTAAAAAGTGAAAAACAATGAATATTAAATTGTCGTTAACATTAGCATCGTAAATTCGTAATATCAACTTAAACAACATATTAGTGACAATTTCCTCCACTAAGCGATTGTGAAATTTGTGATAAGTGCAAGTGTTTGTGGATGATTTCGTGGAACGGCGATAAGCCAATGTTGGCAGACGTATCGGACGTAGCTATCTGCGATAAGGAACCCATGTCCTGGCCTGCTTTACACTAGCCTAATCCTGAGTTTTGCACTTTGTCACATTATGACCCAAAAATTAACTAATTATTTTTATCTATTTACTGAGCACAGCATGGTATACAGTTTTTAGAGGAAACTTCATCTTCTGTCACAGCTGGACATAGTATAATACTTTTTTTTAAATATGTTATAATAAATACATATTATGTTAATATATTTTCACGGCATGTTAACGTTGTAGGTGGTTTTTATGTAGAGGAAAATTGTTATCCTTGTTAGTTTATCCTTCACTGTAACCCAATTTCGAGAAATGACGTCAACTATAGGGCGTAGAATTATCTCCAATGGTGGACGGCGCGGCGGTACCAGGGTCGTCAGTTACGGCCTTTCCGCTGATAATGTAAAACGCTTTCCCTTGCGCTCACGCATGTTAACCAAACCTTTACATACAAATGGATTATGAAATTCAATACAATTTAATTATATCCATAGAATGTATGCAGATTTGATTGTTTATAAATAAAATCTACAGTATAGTTCTGCATTAGCTTTGTTCATAAAACTCGTATTACGTTTTAAATTAACTACATATTATTCGATTATTAAGTTGTGCCAATCAAGGCTGGTGTGATTTCTTGATAAAATATTGCAGGTAATAAAATGCTTGTTACCCCGTAAAGGAAGGTTGTAGCGTTGTTCAAAAGAAATTAGCATAAGTGCCGCCAAACGCAGCGGCGGCTGAGACAATGGCTTTGTCTGTCTAAACGTCTGCTCGTCATTTGTAGGTAACTGTTTCGTATTCCTTTTGTATATTGTTACATTTAAGTTACTGCGTAATTTCAAATAGTCAACGTCAAAGGACAGTGGTCATCATATATAAATATTGTGATTCTTAAAACGCTGTGTCGTTAATCTCATGTATTTTTTATTGTTGTTTTTTATTCTCAAACTTAAATGAGCGTTTATTGTCTTACCTTTATAAATGAGTCTTCGTTGTTTTTTTCTAGTTATTTTTCCCTATTGGACGTATGTTGTATACATCCGTAATAATATTATAAACTAGCGGCTCACCCTCGCTTCGCTCGGGTTCGCCACTAGGACAACAAAAACAAACCTATCCCACGGGAACCGCACATTTTTCCGGGATTAAAAGTAGCCTATGTATTATTTATTCCAGACTGTAATCAACCTCTGTGCCAAATTTCACCTAGATCCATTCAGCCTTTCTGGCGTGAAAGAGTAACAAACATCCATACTCACAAACTTTCACATTTATATTATACAGATGTGAAAGTGTGTTTGTTTATTTGTTCTTCTTTCACGTCGAAACAGAGTGACGGATTGGCGTAATTTTGTGTGGAGATAGTTGGGGGGCTGGAGAATGACATAGGCTAATTTTTACCGCGGGAGATTATCTAACACCCACAGAAAAACACGTTATAATACAACCCAAAAAATTATTTATGATCAAAATTACTTGAAACTTGGTATTAATGCTCTTCAATATAATTAAAGAAATACGTGTTTTAGCATTTTTCGAAATTTATCCCATGAGAGGGTAAAATAGGGGTGAAAGTTTGTATGAAATCTACCTGTTTAGAGTTTATTTTGTAGTTTTAGCGCAAGGGAAGTCGCGGGATTTGCTAGTACATGTATATAATAATTATATAAAACTTATATGTTTCTCTAACAAGTGGTTATCTAATAACTTTGAATCGACAAGAATAGTTAATGTAATATTAATTTTATATTAATTGGTAGGGATCGCATCCACTCGTCTCTTACGTGGGCGACGCAATTAAAAAATTAAATAAAACAAGCACCACATGCGTGGGCACAAGTCGTTGTACCTAAGCCAAGTGATCTGCTTTGAACTTCCACGCTCGCTTCACTGAAATCTTTATTTACACTCGCGCATGTAACATCACTAACCTTATCTGATATAGATTATAACTTAAAGATTTTGTAGATTTTTGAACGATTCTGCGATTATACATTTATAATTATTCATATATGTATTCATTATATTTTTTTTAAACTTTATGGCCTTGAAACTTTAGTCCTTAAAACACGACAGAGTGTATTATTGGTACGAAATCGTTGTTTATTGAACTTACTGAATTTATCTTCAACAACAATAATTAATTAATCAGGTCTAGTCGCCAATAAATGAACTGAGTACGTGCTCAACCCCACTTTAGGTCAATAGTTGCATTAAAATTGCGACACAACTTCGAGTCAGATCAGTTCGAGATAATGCACATAACTTGTTAGCCGCGTGTAATAGAGCCATGTGAGGAAGCACAAACACTATCAGAGTTACAATATAATTTGCATAGCCTTTTGACGCGTTAGGACTATTTTCTTTGTTCTGCCGCGAGCGCGCAGCTGTTACTTTGGCTCTTATCGTCGTTAAACAATAAATGCGGAGTAAAAATAATTCTAGATAACTTACGCCCTACAAAGTACGTAATATTTCTTAATTGACAGACAATTATTTATTGAAATTATAATAATATGTCGTAATTTATAGTTCGACTTATTTAACTTATTTTATAATAATAATACGTAAACTAGCAAAAGGCCCACTTAAAATAAGAATCTGACTCATTCTCTAGTAAGCTATCAAGAAAACCGCAAAATAAATAGCCTAACAGACTTGATAGCCATTTAAGTTGAGCTGAATATGTAACGATGAGTTAAAAGGCAAAAACATGTTTTGTTACTCGGTGTGAACATAAAAAGCGTAGGATTATTGTTTTTTTTTCGGTAAAGTCTGCGGCTTGGCAAGCGGCGTCGTGCGGAATGCGCGCCATTTCCGGACGATATCCGGTCCTCCGACTGGCGCCGCGCTACGCTGATTATGATAGGCTTATCTTAGTGATTCGTACATATATTGCTCTCTATCATTTGATAAAAGCACTTTTTCATTACACTAGTACTAAGTGTTCGCAAGTTCTTTGTTTCCGTTATTTTCCGGTTTTACCCGTTTCCATTGGACTTCCTCGTTTTTGACCTTCACTTCACCTACTGTATTTAATAGGTGTTTATAGTGAATTGCAAACATGCGTTGGTAAAATAAATTATTCGGTGTAATGAAGGTAGTCCAATGGTTATATTTTCAGCTTTTCTTGGTGAAATTTTCTGTCGCGTGCTGATTCATACCTTAACATGAATCATTCAACGTAATCGAGTTTTTGAATCGAGCCGACAAATGAAATACGCAAGTCGTAGTGACCTGTGATAGAGAGCGAGTGACGATGACTCACGCGGGTTTTCCGAGAAACAGAACGGAGCAGTTTTCATGAAAACGAAGGTCGATCGGGTTGCACTTAAACAACAATATAGCACTGCCACTTCTTTTATTTATAAAAATTTAAAAATGTTTTTACTAAACCTGTAATATTAGCTTAATTTATCCCAAATACGATACGTAGAGGATTTCCATTTCAATTCAACAGTTTTAGTTTGAGTTGTATGGAAAAGTTAAATATTCATTCATTTTGACTTCAGAAGTCACTTGCATTGCCCACAGCAGTGGAGGCAATAGTTGCAGTGTATGCGTTTTCTTCGTGCCATAAAGGTGAAGGGAAGGGCTGTTGGCTTAGTGCCAGGCGTCGATTTATTTTATTATTCGTTCAGTGGCGGTCAATGTCGCGACAGTCAGTCGACGGCGCCGCACAATGCTTGCATGCGTTGTTTGTTTAATACTTACCCTGTACATTTTAATAGATTAGTATACGGTTGTTGTGAATATTAAAACTGATCTTATCTTAGGATATATTCTTGTCTTGTTACTTGTTTATTTATCTTTTACCTAATGTGCCTTTGTTATGGTTAAGAAACTGAAAAGAGTGTTTGGTTTTTTGTTGCTTAATTAAATCAAAAAAAGTTCGTAAAAAATATTTGCATAAGTGTTTTTAATAATAATTCGGGGATGCCAACATTTAAATGATAACTGTCTCTATAATTACTTGTCTCTGGCAATCATTTTATATTGTAAATATTTATTAAGTATTTCTCATTGAAAAGAAAAGAACCTTTATAAGAATTCCTTATATCACTCATCCAAATACCAAACCATATAGATACGGAAATGCTTTGAAGTTTTATCCTGTTATTATAAATACCGACACATTATTATTAAATACATAGTTGATAAAAACAACTTCATCTACCTGGAAACATAAAAGTACTAGATAAAATACTATAAGACAAATCTTTGTTCAAAATCGGTTCAAGGAATTTACTAAGTCGACAACTCGAGCAACGCTATTAGTCGGAGCAATTAGCGTTCCGTTAATGAGTTTCAAGACAACCGTCCTGATATGAAATGGCTAAGCGTAGAGCGTGGCTGCACAAAGGAATAACCTCTCTGATTTGATATCTTAATAGCCTTTGAGTGTTTATTGCATTTTAGTTTGAGTTTTAAAGATATTTTGAAGCTAATGTTATTAAAAATCAATTGTCGTTATTGAAAGGAGGTAGTGCTATTGTACATGAGGTAAAATAGTCTTTTCTACTATTTCTTTTTCTAACTACTCAAGCACATCTTAGAAAGACAATTAATTACTTAGACAACTCAAAATGTAATTTAATGAAATTTATAAGTTTTAAGATACGAACAATGTAACGATTTGGCCAATTAATGGAAACTTACTAATTACAGGGTATAAAAAACACCATAATATTTAACTAATTTAACACACACTATCAGTGGGCGTGGTAATCATGCGGTCTCCACGTGTTTTTATAAATTCATAGTAGGTACGCACAAGTGGGAAACAGAAACGACAATGGCTATGATGACAAAAAATTACGTAGAACGTAAGAATCTAAATCCTAGACAGCTTTTCCCTAAAGTAATTATTAATTTGGAAATGTTTTTAATTTTAAATGTCTTTAGATAAATTGTAATTTTAATTAGTTCTTATTAATAGATGATAATTAAATCATTTATTAATATATTATGGTCATGTTTGAATAGAATCATTATATTTTTATCACGTCACCAAATGGTTTTAGGTCGTAAATCCTTATTGATACTGATCGAAGAAGAGTACGTAGACCTTTGGTGTAAAATAAGGCTTCAAGTTTTGTTTTTAAAATAAATAGAATTAATTTAAATAAATATATTTTGTACATGATTACATTTATATTTTTAAGGGAGTAAAATTAAAGTGAAATAATTTTATCATGTACTATATACATATACATATATACCTTTCACGATAAATCATAACCTACAGGTTATTTTATCTATTACTAGGAGCTTACCCTCGCTTCGCTCGGATTCGCCTCTAGAAAGATAAAAACAAATCTATCTCTCGGGAATCGTATATTTTTTCGTGATAAAAAGTAGCCTATGTTTTATTCCAGACTATAATCTACCTTTGTGCCAAATTTCATCCAGATCCGTTAGCCGTTCCGGCGTGAAAAAGTAACAAACATTCATTCTTACAAACTTTCACATTTAACCACCTCGAGAGTCGCGGGCACACCGGTGTGCCAGTTAACAATTGATTTCATAGAATTTAATCAGGAGGTGATAATAATATTTATTATATATACAGATTATTTGTCTACCTCATCCAAGTAAACATGCAATAATATTGTGAGTTTTTCTAGGAATATTATACCTACATAATAAATTTTGATAACATAAAGCCGAACGATCGCAATTAAATGGAATTTTCCCGAAAATCCCCGTCGAGGTAAAGAGCTAAGTTAATCTATGTCATTTTGTCGCATTATTTTATTTGAAACAACATAAAATCAGTGTTTGTTGCAAATAAGGAAGTTACATGAAGTTATTTATCCATATTATATGTACGTATTCGGAATATTTACTAAAATGATATTATTGTTAATTGTTATTATATATTGTTTACAGAGTCGCGACCACGACTCGCAAAATTATTTTGTTTTTAGTTTTCTTTACTGACATAAACGATCCGTGGTGAAGGGTACCAGATGCTATATTTAGCATTTAGCTCGTTAAAAATAGCCGACACGATAGTGACCGAAGTTGCAATCATTTGCCTGCAGTTATTAAGTCATTATATATGCGACCAAAGTTTTTGCTTAACATAGTCTTATAAATGATTATAGGTAATTTGACTACTACTATGACTTCACAAACATTTTCATACATATTTTTATATGTTTATTACATACATATAAATACGTGAGACTAAAAATTTAACATTAAGTAGAGAAATATGATTTTTTACGTACCTGATAATATAAATATTTCATGAACTACTGTGTTTGAAAATATAGTTTCCTTATCCATACTAATATTGTAAATGTAAAGGTTTGTGAGTATGGATGTTTATTAATCCTTTACGCCAGAATGCCTGAACGGATCTGGATGAAATTTGCCACAGAGATAGATTATAGTCTGGAATAGCACATAGGTTCCTTTTCATCCCGAAAAATGTACAGTTCCCGTGGGATAGATTTGTTTTCGTGCGAGGGTGAGTCGCTAGTATAATAGAAAGCTAAAATCAAAATTTTCTATCTATCAATGCTTTCTATTCCAACAATTATATTATTTCCTTGCGCACAAAATCCTTTTAACGATTTATTATGTACTAGCGTAGATATTGAATTAATAGATAAGTCGCACGGATATGGAGTGGGCGAGCACACGTGCGGATAACGGGTTTGTATTATCTACGCCTGTTACGTACTTGTTGTTATGATATTAGGTACCTACCTATTTATATAAAATACGTATATTATAATACTTTCCAAGGGTATCATTGAGTACTTATTGCGCTTATTATTATTATAGGTTACATGTATTCGTATTCGTGACATACATTTTATTAGATTAAAATTTAAAGTAAGCTAAAGGGTATTATTTTATCTTATGGATTTATGACGAATTTGTAGTGACAATTAAATAAATAAATTAAATTACTCTTATTATAGCTGGTGTTGAAGTTTCGCCTACCTACCTCACTACCCTACGTCACAACTAGATATAGTGGTGATCTCATGACCGCGATAACAACATTGCTTCTTCATGAACTCGACCACTTATCTGCCCCACAAAATTCTCTTGCAATTCGAATGCTATGCTTCACACGTACATTTGCACATTTTAACAGCAAATCATTTATAATAGTAGCTACTTACTATTTAGTTCGATATTAATGTAAATTTATCATATATTTTAATCCTCGACGAAATTTATATTGATGTATCTTCTCGGGAATAATAAAAAAATAGAATTTTTTAGAATGTTTATTTGTTTTAAAATACAATAACGTGTCTTGGAACGTATCCAAATAGTGTTAATAATCGTTTAACATATTGCACAAGAATGCAAGATTTTTAGGTGACTGATAAGTAAGCACCGTGACCAATTAGCGTTCAGTGTGTACTGGAGCATTTGAGACGAATTTCATTTAGGCAATTGCGGTAATTGAGCAGAGTGTGCGCCTTCCGGAGAGCTCGCTCGCACCGTCGCGTCCCGGCGCAATGGCGCTCGTGAGATTGTCACAATTACTACCAACTTCACATTTGGATCATCCTTCTGTTAATCTAAACCATATTTGCTTATTTGATGTTTTTAGTGTTTACATAAACAATAACATTCACGTATATATATCATCTATTTTGCACGGCTTTCATTTGGGATAGACGTTTTACCACCTAATATAGATTTTTCTTTGAACTACCAGAAATAAAATGTTATTTTATATTATTTTTAGTATGATTTGAAACAGGTTTTCATAAGGTAAATAATAATCATAGTTGGCACCATATAAGGTTCTATTCGCCGAAACGTCTCGCCTACGGGCGCGTAGCACGTCCTTGCTGCAAGGTCCTATAAGCTTGCCAAGCATTCCGCCCACTTGCCCAGTTAGTATAGTTATAATTTTATTGATGCTCTTAAAAAGAAATAAAAATAAGGTAGAAACATTTTTAAAGTGTACAAATTAAACAACTGAAAGTAAAAATTATTAAATTTTTTAGTAAGGATTATGAGACTTTGTATAGGCATGCATACATTATCCCTCGATGTAATTTTGTTGCCTTATGCGGCGCTTTGCTATCAGGTTGTAGCGCCTATTGCCTAAGATAACTTTCGGCCGCCGCGATGCGAAATGATGCGAAATATTTCCGGAGTTAGAGGAGTGTTCTATAAATACGTGATTTCAACGTTGCTCGTGGGCGAACATTTCGGGCGAGCGAGGGCGGGCGCGGCAGTAGCGCGCGACCCGCCGCGGCCGGCCGCCGTACGCTGTACGCGCGCGCAACGAACGAACGACCCGCACTCCCGCGCACACGAAGCGAAGAATTAGCAAAGTGAATTGTCGCGATCAACGATATCGAGCCGCCCCTTCTACTAACTAAACAATATATAGAAACCCTTTGCCGTCCGATAACTT
This sequence comes from Argynnis bischoffii washingtonia, assembly GCA_033884665.1. Taxonomy (NCBI): domain Eukaryota; kingdom Metazoa; phylum Arthropoda; class Insecta; order Lepidoptera; family Nymphalidae; genus Argynnis; species Argynnis bischoffii. Next base: position 5,960,110 of record CM066625.1, read on the forward strand.
CCAAGTGCATCGATCAAAATTCATCTCAATTAATATTTCTTTGCGAGGGCGGATTATAACGAACAAATCGACTAACAAATTCGAACCGCACGAAGGTGTCGCGTCGCAAAAAGCGCAACACAATAGAGTAAGCGTCTAATTATAAACGTGGTTGTTAGCGCCGAGATGCAGAACATTGATCCACTGGAGTTCGCCAACATGCTGGCCACCGAGCTGTGGTGCCAACAGGTAGATGCACATACGATGATACAATTACTACTGCAGGTGAATCTCGGTACATACCAGTCGTTGAAAGTGGCATATTCTAGACATTCAATCTAAACAACGTTGTGCCAAAACCATGCTGTCTGGCACGTGAAGTATGATAGTCGCTTATTTCTCGCAATATAAAGTAGGATGCAATGAATCAGACAAGACTTGCCTATCATATTGTTGCTTCAGCGTACAGCTCATAGTCTTAACTGGCGAAGGACAAACGACAATTATTAGACATTTATGAATTTAGTTACATTCGTCCGTGACTCTACTCGCTCGTCATTTACAAAAAAAAATATTATTTACATAGTATGAATTTAGTTTATCACAATGCAAAGCAAAAATCGCAAAACTTTGAAAGAGTTTCTAAAAATAATACCGATTCTTAGATACCGTTTCCAACATTTTAGTAACTATAATTTACGCAAACGTTTAAACAGGCGACAAATTGCATGATTTAAAGTCGCAAAGTTCTTCCGTCGGATGTTAATCAAATTAAAATATGCAAATAAATTCCTTAAAAAGATAATTCATTCATTAATTTATACCCAATCAAAGAAAATACTATTTGTTACGTTAATTTTAAAAATGTGTTAATAATAAATGTAGCACTGCTTATGTTTATTTTACTTATTTCTAACTGGTCTTACAGAAAGATTTATAGTTTGTTTTTCAACACTCGTTTTCAAGAATAATATTATTGCATTAGAAGTTGAAATATGATTTGTGATGATAGGTATACAGACGTTATTAGCAGTACTAAGGTATTAACAACCTTTATTCCAACTCAATTGATATTTTCATTTGAAGAGTGTATATTAATGATACCAAAAATACTTATTGAACAAAGTGCACACATATTACCTACTTAATATACAATATTCAGATATTTCTTGTCTGTAGCATTGTTTAATGTTTTATCTTTTATTGTTATTGTTTCGTTTGTGCTGCACAAATGTTTTGCTGATAAAAAGCGATCGGAATGTGGAAGCAACATCAATTTTACAATATCGTAAATAACTATTGCATAACCATTAGTAATATCGCAATATTGTGTAATTTTTTTTCTAAATAAATGAAAAATACTACGTCCACCTAGAGGTTAATATTATGTTAAACGTAAGAACACTTATGTAGGATTACAAAAATCTATCTATTTCTGGTTTTCCTTATTAGAGTCCCTTATGTGACAAAAGCTTCTCTCTCTAGTAAATAGAACCAAAGATAAGATAGGTTATTGGGATTTACTGTTAGAAAACTACATTTAACTACTTATAGTTTGATTAACGTTATTTTTCCTCTGTTTCCAGTTGGCGAATCTAGAGGGCCTCCAATCGGGGGTCCCAACCCGCACCACGGCGACCATCACGCCTACGCAGTTGCGCAACTTCGAACAGACTTACATAGAGTTGAGCAACTGCCGCAGTGAACAGAGCAACCACGCGGGATTCGTACCTCCATCCGTCACGCAGGCCAACACTTACGGTGAGTTTGACTTCGCGAAATATCCTCTGTGTTAGGCGGAGGTGATATTTTCCTTCTAATATCAAGTCTGTTTGTCTAATTAACTACTCAGAATTGAGAACTAGCCCGCGTGTTAGGTACCTGAATATGAAAGCTTAAGTATAAATTGTAAAGGTCGCAAACACTGGAAGGAACACCCATATTAACTTTTCTAATATTGGTATGATATGAACATGAACTTTATGCAAAAATTGAACTCACGACCCACGTACAACGCGTACACGTTTAAAACAATGATGTCACATGTTGCTACCACAGATGTACTTATCTTTAACGCCTTACTAATCAATCTTGTTTCATTTATTGAAGAATATTTGTATATTCATAAATAATATTGAAATGTAATTAAATTACTTTGCAGGCATCCTGAATCCTGTGGGTTATTGTGATTCTGGCCCGACGACGCTGCATGTGTCGCCGGGCCCACTCTCCGCCAGCGGCGACAGCAGCAGTAGCCCCGGTCTCCCGGCGCCCAAGCGAAGGAACATGGGAGGCAGACGACCAACCAAAGCCCCACAGGACATCACGCCAGAGGAGGAGGAAAGAAGAAAGATTCGCAGGGAACGAAATAAAATGGCTGCCGCACGCTGTCGCAAGAGGAGGCTGGACCACACCAACGAACTCCAAGAAGAAACAGACAAGCTCGAAGAGAAAAAGCAAGCCCTACAAGACGAAATACGCAAACTCACAGCCGATAGAGAACAGTTGCAGACGATCCTACATAACCATATGCCCATCTGCCGGCTCAATAAAAGATCAACGAGTCCACCCGACGTTAAACCTTTTCAAGATCCTTACGATTACCCTGAGATGCCGGAAGACGGTGTCAGGGTTAAGGTGGAGGTGATGGACCCCACGGTGGACCCCGTCCTGGGGATGGACAGTGATATCTACGCCTCGCCGACGCCAGACAAAAGGTAAGTCATCATGACTAAACAGTTTTCTGTTTAATAAAATGCCATGTACACTTTAATTGCGTCATGGGGAAATTCTAAACAACAAGCTTTAATATATTGATACATTTTTGTGTGACATTTCCTTCAGTTTTAGACCTTAAAAAGTATATTTTTATGTGCACAAAGTATTGAGATATTTTTGATTCATGTACTTATTCATTCTTGTTTTTACTGTTTAATATTTGACACATAAAAAAACAATAAGAGTACAAAAAGCATTACAAAGAGAAACATTATATTTGAAATCAAGTACTCATATAATTAAAAACTTTATGACTTTGAAAAAGTGGAATTTAAATAATTGTGTGAAAAAAAAATTAAGAGGTTCGCAGTATGGTTGCCAAGGTTACACAGCTTATAATCTCGTTTCATGCTAATTTTACGTATTCTATAAATATATTAAAATTACAAAATAGTAATTGGAAAGAGTAAATTTTTAAAATTTTGTAGTGGCTGTTAGTACCTTAAAATATTTGTTTGGAATACAATTGAAGGGAAAAGTACATTTTATTATTTACAAAAAGTATTTGTTTATTGGTAACATAGAACTTTATTTTAAGATAATATATGGATTTTTTAAATCTAAGCAATACAATGCGACCCTGTGTATTTTTTAAAAAAGGTATCAATTGGCATTTTTTTTTAAATATATATCATGTACTGTCCAAAGTTTTAAGTAGAAGCATTTGAATATGCCATGTAGTAATAAATAAATTGCAATAAAAAACACTTTTTTTTTTTATGGGCCTAAAGGCAATCAATGATTTTAACATTGAGTTTATAATTTTTTTAAGACTTTATATTAATGATATCAACATTTTGAAGTGAAACTTCTATAGGCAGATTTGGATGTGGAGTAAATTCATGTAAGTCCTCATCGACATAGTCACGTGACGTGTTAAGGCTAACTCAGAGTGCCGATAGATGTCAAAACCAGATAAATGTAAACAGTTTTAATTTACAAATTTTAATTTAAGATCAAACCATTAATTTGAATATTCAAAAATAATAACTGTTTGTTTATAGTTTTAAATTTTCTTAATTTATAATAATTTAGTTTTTTCGGAATTTCGGACCTATATAGAATTTAAAAAACAAATATCCTCCACCACCTAATTTAAATATAAAAGATCTATATCATTGGAACCGTTTCCGAGATAAACGAAATAAATTTATATATACATACATACATACGTATACAAGAATTGCTCATTCAATGTTATAAGATTAAATTAAAAAAATATGAAGTATTATCTAATAAACATGGTTGTTGCAGGATAATGCTGTCGGCGGCCAACCCGGCGGTGGTGACGGCCGCGTCGCTGGACACGCCGCCCGTGCGCCCCCCGCGCCCCACCTTCCTGCAAGTGCCGCAGACGCTAACGCCCGCACAGGTAGATAGTAGATACTTGTCTTTTTGTTTGATTAATTTATACGTAAAAAAAATATCTTTTCGGATTTTTCGCGGATTCCTTTTGATTTTTGATTTCCGACGTTTCGAATGCTTTAGAGCAATCATCGTCACAGATCATGGGAGAGTCTCTCCCGTGTTTCTTTATCATTAGTACAAAACGTCAAATATTTGCTTAAATCTAAGAATGTATTATTTAGTAGATTTAGTCCGTTTAATGTGATTTAAGATTTAGATTATTAAATATTGTTACGTGTATTTACGAATTCAGCAAATCAATTTTCGTATTAATGTCCCGCTGCTCGGTTTGGATCTCACTAATGTGAGAGCATCAGGCAATAGTCACCATGCTGCCGTCGCGGGATGGAAGATTTGATATGTATTTTATTAAACTCGCTAGGTTTTTTTAGACAGTTTTTACTTATGATGTTTTCCTTTACCGTATGGCAAGTAATAATCATATTGAAAATGATTTACGCAGTTTAGGGTCTGAACTCAGTTCACTTGGATTCCCAAGCGAGCACGTTACCACTGGGTTACCATTGCCTTAGCCAGTCATATATTTTTTCTTAATTTCATGCTATATATTTATAGTTCTGCTCAGTAAAATTTCACCTTAAACTTAAATTTTACATTTATTCCAGATACACAACAACAAAGCGTTAGGCAACAACAACAAGATCGCCGGCATAGAAATCAGCACGCCCAGCAACGGCATTCCGTTTAACTTCGACAGCCTCATGGAGGGCGGCACCGGGCTCACCCCCGTGCACCCTCACCCGCACCCCCACGCGCACCCTCACCCCCACTCGCACGCGCACTGCGCACAGCAGCAGCGCGCCGCACCCGACCTCGCCTCACCTGACGCTCACAGCAGCCTCGTCAGCCTCTGAGACCTCCACGCCGCCTGCCGCCTCTTCGAGTTCGACCTCGACCTCGGCCTCGACCTCGACCTCGACCTCGACGAGCAGTAGCGCGGCAACAATTACGTAGAGCTACCCCTACAACATGACAGCACAAAGCGTGTTGATATATTGAATTTAATATTTTTCTAATATAATGTATGTTCAGAATGTTTAAATCATACTTTTGTATGAATCAACCGGTGGCTCTGCAGCGTCGCCCCGTGAGACGTGGCCGGCGCCGAACATAGTTCGCACCGCAAAGACTACTCGCTATCTCTCCTTCCCGACTCCCCCGCTGTCCCGCTGTCCCGCTGTCCGCGGGCCCCGCTGGCTATCTACTCTATTTATTTGGGGCCCTCGTAACATACTTGCTCACTTTGTGCTTTGTATTTATATTTCGTATTGTAGTCTCTAGTTGCACCGGCGAGCGACGCCGGACCGAAAGTCAATTGATGAGCTGTTTTAGTGTTCTAAAGGATAATATTTTTATACCTAGATTGTATTACGACGTAAATAATAATCGTGATGTTAAAATAAAACAGAGTTTTATTTGAAGCATTTGAGGGATTCGTCCCGATGTGCCGAATCTAGCGAGGCTAGACTATTTGTGTTGAATCGTTGTGACGGACCGTCCCGATGGTCTGACTCGTTGTAACGGACCGTCCCGACGGTCTGATGCGTTGTAACGGATCGTCCTGACGGTCTGAAGCGTTGTGACGGACCGTCCCGACGGTCCAACACCTGCGGCGACCCGTCATTGTCATCTCGTCATAATAACTTTGTGCCATTCGCCGTCTAATGAATACAACGTGTACGAAGTATTTAGTTAACCATAGACTAACTGCAATATTACTTAATGATTAATATATTGAATTTAAGTTAGCTCAATATCGATGTAATCATACCGTTCCATTGGCTTAGGTACTGGTAGTGTAAAATTATTATTAAGAAATTGTGATACGTCCAGTGATGTGCGCTCCGAGGGGAGACGATCGTTTTGTATTGTGTATTTATACTCATGTCCTTGTTCGAATGCGGGTGGCGGGTTGACATCCCTTGGATTGGGTAAAGTCAATTAATTACATATAACTTAGTGTTGTGTAGTTTTTTTATATAAAATTTTCTAAATTATTTAACTTATGTAAATGGAAATATTACTTCCAGTTATTTTAGCCCAAAACTTATTTCAACTTGCCATCTGCAAATGTCGTCACATTGGTGCATCAATGTTGGTTCTAAATGCATTTTTTATTAATTTTTAGTAATTATTATATAACAGATTTAATAATAATCATGTCTTTTGGTTGAATATCGAAATTAGTTACGTTTTAGTGGCATGGGTCGCAGAGCTCGTAGACGTTTGTACCGATGGTGACCGCTGGAATAAAACAATGTTAGGATAAGGCAATAATTAGGCTAAGAGCACTTAACATTTAACTGTAATATGCATAACTTAGACCAAATTATTACTTTATGTGCTTTATTGTAGTTTTAATTAAAATCTAAGCCAAATATTGATTTTATTTTGTTAATTTAGGTTTAGGATAAACCGCCCTTTCCGAAAAAGTATTATTGGTTAGACGCTGAGGAATGCGGAGTATTTATTTGATCAGTTATTGTATTTGAAACATCATTTAATGCGAATATTATATATTGTATCTATCTTTACATACGATTTATTTATTATTCAATTTCAAACAGTCTTAAGCATAATATGAACATTTAGGTATAATTATAGGAGAGATGTAATTTTTTCTAGAAGATTTTTCTTAACGCAATTGTCGAATACTTTTGTATTTTTTCATAAAAAATAACAAAGCAATATATTTGATAAAATTATTATTATTACCGCCAGATGTAGTAAATTATATATAATATATATGAATATATAAATTTGTTTACGTACACCACTGAAACTTCGTTTTATTTTTTTTATTCCTCTCCAGTTCTAAATTAATGTATTAGTATTTGTGTAAAATAAATTTATCCAAAAAAGTGAAGCAAAATGAGAAAATGTGTTCGTGCATCAATTTTACTTAATTTTAATAATTATTGGAAAATCAGCAATTAGGTTTGTAGGACGTGTTCACAGATGGCGCTTTTGTTTTAGTTTATGGCTTTTTTTATCAAGATTAAGAACTAATAAAGCCACTAAATTTTGATTAAATGTAGGATGAATTTTATAAAAAATTTTAAATTTTAAAAACATATTTATAAATTAACAAAGTTTGACAGTTTGCGGACGAACGACATCTGTTATCTATTCAAGCAAACAAGAATAGTCTTGAATTAGCGCTGTCCAATTTTTTTGTATGGAATGAGGCATCTGTCATTGAGTTACTTGAAAAAGGATTATGAACACAGAATAAAAATAATTATTTTATAACATTATATTTCCCAAATGGTTCGCCTATAAGCCACAGAACAAAGAAGAGTTGTTACTCTTACAGTATAACATTGCCAGCATGCCGGCGGTAGCCGTTGATCAGGGTAGAGCGAGATTGTCTTTCAGCGCCCTTTAGTTGGCGCTTTCACTTAACATAAATTGTATTTTGACTTTATTTTAAATAAAAAATAATTATCAATTTTTTCAAATCAACTTATTGCAAACATCAACACTTATTTAATTTAAATTAAATAACTAGTTATCATACCACTGCATCTTTAACATTGAGAAAGTTTCTACGGCTACGTAATTAAATTGGAATTTTGTGTTAATTTCAATTAGTCACTCAATAATAAAATTTGTCACCCTACGGATTTTCAGAAAACTGACCTAGCAACACTGCCCCGCGTCCTTCTAAAGGCGCCATCAAATTTTTTTTTTTTTGAAAATTGATTTTTTTGGCGCCCCTTGCTATCTAGCAATCGCTCCTCTCGCTCTACCCCTAGGCAGCGCTGTTAGCATGTACGTCAAGAATTAATAAAATCATAAACCAGAAAACTGTTTATTTTGCTTACAAATTTGAAATTGCAGTTGTGAGAGAAAGTAAAACAGTTAAAGCAATCGAATTAAAACATTTTTTACATTATATACAAATGGTACACAGTATACCTACTCGTATAGTAGACAAAGTAATTCCATATTAAGATGCTAGTACTAGCTAGAATAATTATACATAATTATGTAGGTTCCTAATTATATCTTTATTAGATAACATTAAGTACCTATTAGGTACTAACGCATATAATTAACTCTGTTATTCCAAATCTTATTAAAATTCTCTCGTATTTTATACTTGATTGCTAAGTATAGAAAGAAGAATATTTCCACAACGCTGATCACGCTGCACCCCAGGCATAGTCCGAACACTCCACCTAAATTTGCTGTAAAATTTTGAATACCTTAAATAAGAAAATAGTAATAATAATTTAGATTTCGTATATTAAAGAGAGTATGTACATACCAAATTATACATTTTACAGTATAATATATACATAGGTAGATACAACAAGCTTTTAAAGTAAAAATAATTATTACCTACGTATCGCGTACGCATATGTTATGTTTCTGATGATATGATTTTTCTTAAGGAAAAAGATGAATGTCGTGCTATAAAGTAAATAGTAATAATAAATATGTTGGGACATTAACACACAGCACCAACTAGTTCCGTGGAAAGCGGCGAGGCTTGTGTCATGGCTACCATATAGTTGATACACTACACATATATAACTTTAAATACAAACATACATATTATAAACACCCATAACTGGAGTATAAACATTTGTGCTTATCTCACAAATGAATGCCCCCAGCGGGACTCGAACCCGCGACCGCTGACACGGTAAGTATGGTGACCACAAACTGAGCCAAACGTGTCGTAAAAGTGACATTACGGTCACAAGTCTGGGCAACAAACAAGCGCTTACATAGGTACCTTCCGAGGCACGGCAATGGAGGATCCTGGATTCTTCTGAATCTTGGTCTCGCAAATACACATTACATACTTACATGATAAGCTTATGAGGGACATGATAGTCTCTTGCTTTCTCTTCGTGTACACGGAGCTTGGTATGAAAAAGTGCATGATGGAGGTGGTTTTATTAAACTCGATGTTTTTACTGTATGGGAACAAATAAACGTAGTATTTTAGTGAAGTAGCTTATATTTTTACTTCTGAATATGTAATAAAAATTGCCTAAAGTTCCAGTGATACAGTTATGTCGTTGCCAAATTTCTTCGAAATCTGTTAGCGGGTTAATCATTATTATAACAGTCTGGAATTTATTTAAACACTAGCGACTCACCTTCGCTCTGCTCGGGCTCTTCCCTACTTACATTTTAACGTTTAGTATAGATTTCTCAGAGATGAGATATTTTCCCGCAGTAAAAAGTATCCTATAAGCTGACCTGGATAACCAGCTATCATCATACCAAATTTCATCAAAATCTGTTCAGAGGTTTGTTCGTGACGTGTGTGACCACACACAGACAGACGGGCCTCTATATCGATAATAATGATTATTTATTTCAATAAGATTTTCCAAAAAATATTTAATGTACAGATTCGACTCAGAATGTTATTATATGTATAGATGTAGGTATAGAAGTGATCTTACTATGGATTGTGTATCATGTACGGTAGCGCGTCAAGGTTGCCGACACTCATTTCGACTTGATATTGGAACGAGACGCAGTCGCGTGGGCAGTCGCATTGCTCTGTTCTGTACCATTTGTTCATTTGCACTGTTATTGTGAAGAAGTACAATAAATTATTTACATTCGTTATTGTTTCAAACCAAATTATTTATTTAAATACATATCAATTACGACAGGCTCGTCTAGTTAAGTGTCTATGGAAATATTGTTCGTAATCCTTCATAGATAATATCTAGACAATAAAGGCTGGATAACAAAGGTGTTGAAATAATAACTCTGTATTTTATGTGGTGTAGTGACTAGCATGTACAGCTGCACATCCGGAGGTCTTGGGTTCGAGTCAGGGTCGGGTCAAATTTAGTTATTGAATCTTTCTTTTTAGTAAGTCTTAGTAACAGGTCGGAGTTGGGAAGTTGGCGGTGTTTTATCCCCGTGCCTCAGAGAGCACGTAAAGCCGTCAGTCCTGCGCCTCAGTCTCACTGGTCGTGTCGAGTAGTCGTCCCACCGGAGTATAAGAGTGACAGGAATAGAGAGTGCACTTGTGTCTACCTGCGCAGATGGATAGTTTTAATGAAATTTGTCAGCGTGGCCGAAATCTTTCGGAGAACATTATTATTATTTTATATCAGTATCTGTTTTGTGGGGGGAAACTTGTTACTTCTCGCATTAAGGGCACCTTCATGTTTAATCTCTACAATGTACGAAAGGTTTGCTTTAAATTCTGTTTCAACTTACTTTTAGCATCCACAACACAATTAATGCTTGAAACATTACAAGCGTGACTCATTCTCACATACGGTATGTATACCATAGTGCAGTGGCAGAAACGTTCCAGCTCGTGCACTTCACAGAGTAGATCGCAGTCGGAGTTGTGGTAGTGTCCAAAGTGCGGCTGCGAATATTCGTCTTCGAAGTAACACTTACGACTGCAGAAACAAATTAGTATTGACATTGTTGTTAAAAAGTGTACTAATTACTTTTGAGCTTTACTAATTACTGGGTTGAATATTTAGTTAAATTAAAAATAAATATGTTTTAATGACCTTCACAATATAACATAGCACATTAACAGACACGACAACGCGACAAGACAGACGGCAGACTCGGTTATCGCCCAAAGTATCGGCGAATTGCTATGACATGGGGAATACGGCTCTAGCATTCTTGCCACAATTCCGCGCGAACATGACATATACAGTCACAATAAAATGTACATTTGTTATGTATATATGTATAATTAAATTAAATGTATTTGTAATTTCCTTTATATATATAAATAAAAATTACGTACAACAATATATATAAAATTGACATGTTAGATCGTATGCATGTAAGCTGACCTCCAAGAAGGCATCGTAGTAACTTCTTCTGAACAATAAGTGTAAGTCGGATGAATGATATGAAAAGACTCGGTGTATGGTTGGACAAGACTTGTTTGGTCATCTGCTGGAAATTCAGTCCAATCCGTGAACATGGCCTACAACAAAAATGTTAATTTCTTAATATTTTATTCTATACTAGCAAAACCCTTCGGCTTCGCTCGCGCTAAAACTACAACAAAATCTTTTTGAAAAGGTAGGTTTCATACAAATTTTCATCCCTTATTTTACCTCCTTATGGGATGAATTTCAAAAAAAACGCTAAAACACGTATTTATTTAATTGTATTGAAGAACATTAATACCAAGTTTCAAGAAATTCTGATCATAATTATTTTTTTGGTTGTGTTATAACGTGTACTCCCGTGGGAATGAGATAATCTTCCGCGGTAAAAAGTATCCTATATGTTGACCCAGATATCCAGCTATCATCATACCAAATTTCATCAAAATCCCTCCAGTGGTTTTTCTGTGATGCGGTAACAGACAGACAAAAATTCTAAAACTTTAGATTCGGCCTCGGCATCGATAATAATGTCTATTTCAATAAGATTTTCCAAAAAATATTTAAGGTACAGATTCGGCTTAGTTAGAATTTTATTATATGTATAGATGTAAATAGCTATTAAAGATAACAAATTACGGGTATTGAAGTTCTGCTAAATTAAGCAATAAGCAGGTAGAGAATTGACCATTTTCCTATCGAATTAAGACATTTTTTCTGAAAAATTTGGTTGGTGAAAAAAAATTTACAAATACTAAATAAAATGTAACGTTTCAAGTAATATCACTGCAAAAACTAAAAGTGTACCCGAATAGCTCCAGCGGTGAGAATAGTCCCGTGGAGAGCATCATCAGGATTGTAATCGGCGACGACTGTTAATGACGCGAGTATATCGGTGTTATATATCTTGAAAGGTTGGAAATTGTTCTTTTTTTCGTTTCTGTAATAAATTAACAAAAGAATAATACAATTATAAATACTTCAGCTATATGGGCGCCGGGAACGGATGCAAGGGGGTACACTTGCACCCACCAGGAAAATATATAGAAAAAGTTAAAGAAATAAAATTATATGAGTAAAATCCCAGTTTAAATTTAGATATTTTCAAAGAAAAGAAGATGTGTAAGACATGAAATATATGTAAAAATTATAAAGTTAATCATTTAAAGATTAGTTAGTAGTTTAATATGAAGAAGCAAATGCAACCTCCTGGAAATAATTTTGCCGCCGCCCATGACTTCAGCCTTTTTACACCTTACAGGTCTCCCTTCCATACAAGGGGATTAGGCTCTGGCTATAGGCCACCACACACGCTAAGTGCGAAAATTAGTTAGGTTTTCTCAGACATGCAGGGTTTTATAATCATGTTGAAAATGTGGTGTATTCCGAGTTTGAATCGGTTTTTAACCGACTTCCAAAAAAAGGAGGAGGTTCTCAATTCGACCGTATATATATATATACGGTCGAATTATAATTATAATTATATATATATATATATATATATATATATATATATATATATATATATATATATATATATATATATATATATATACCGTACCGTACCGTATATATATATGTTTTTATGTTTGTTCGGGGATTTTTTCGTCGTTTATGAACCGATTTTGATAATTCTTTTTTTGTTGGAAAGGAGATATCCCAAGAGTGGTACCATGATAAGGAAACCAGGATCTGATGATGGGATCCCAGAGAAATTGAGGGGAACTTTCGAAAATTGTAGCGGCGACTAGTGCGTTTGATAACATTTTCATTAGGTATTTTAAAGCACTACTATTTAATGAAGGTCTGGAGTCAATTTGATGATGGACCCGAAAGATAGTCGAGGGAACTCCTCAACGATTTACAGCAATTACCTGGTGTTTGGGCTTGATTAATTTGTATTGATGATACGTCTACACTAAAAATGGAAAAATAAAAACTTTTTAAAAAAAAAAACCGACTTCCAGGCACTGAAAAGTAAAAAACAACTAAACGGGGGTTTTCATTTATAATAGATACTTAATCAGATTTTTTCGAAGTCGGTGCCAGCCAATACATATCAAAGCACACCGACACTGAAAACCCCCGTTTAGTTATTTTTTACTTTTCAGTGCCTGGAAGTCGGTTTTTTTTTATACTGCGCTTTCAAAGCGAACATGTTACCACAGGTATACTAGAATCGTCTACATTTGTTAACATACATTTTTTTTTAATTATATCTTGCCGTTTCAAACACATTACATTAGCCTTTAACCCGACTGTGGTGAAGACCAAAGGAGGAATGTTTTTTAATGGTATGTATGTATGTCTCCGACTGTATAATACTGATCTTTCGTCAACTAATTTTACCCTGTTCTATACGTTCCTAAATTATAGTTAGCTCTATTTTGTATAACTTGGTAACTTTGCTTATTATTCCACAGGTTCCAATAAATATCTACTTACGGAGAAAAATGTGACAACCCATGAAAATATAGACCATATTTTCCTGAGTTGTTCTATTTCTCTGCACTTCCCATCACTATTTCCAGATCATTAATAAAATATCGGCAAAATATACTCGCCAAATAATTGGTAAATTATATATTATAATTATTTACTTACCTTTTATTATTTTTGTAATGGTATATACTGTTGAATATACAACACATACCATGTTTTGTCAATATCGGATTGAATAATTCCATGCAAGGATATTTTTTTTTTTGAAAGTAGCACAGCTTAAGGAAGGATTCACAGCTTTGTGGCATCATACCTATTACCTCTAAGGACTAAGATAAAAAATAATTTAATGATCACAATTTATAAGTTTAATTTATTAATTTTTCAATAAAATAGAAATCATATATTGATTTTAAATGTAAGGAGAAAACCTACTCACATTATATCGATTAAGCGTTATTAAATTTTGGAAATACTCTAGATTTTCTTTGCTAATGTCACCAATAATTTCATAGAAACCAAGTAGTTGCGGAAGAATGCTTTCCAGATTTAATGTTCTATTGCCATCTCTGAAATATTATTTAACTACAAATAATTATTTTCATCTCTCTCGTTAAATATTTCTCTCTTGATCTTATTTTTAGTGCGAATTCAACAATAATAACATAATATCTAAAATTACTTCCCTCGACTATTATGTTTTTTTATTATAAGCCTATGGATATATGTTATGAATATGAAGGTGGCATATATGGCATATGGCAATAAATAAAGATAAAATATTTTTTAAAAGGTGTATTTAGATGTCCAAAATGTAACAGATAACAAGAACCCATATATAACTATCAAATACCTAACAGCTTGCAATACTTATGTAATTAAAGTTTTAATTTAATTAATAGTTTAATGATATTTATTGATTATTTTTTTAAGATTATTTAAATACTTACACAAGAGTTCGGTTAAAATGTGTCATAGCGCTGATAGTTACTTGATTAGGCGAGCATATTGTCACAGCAGGGAAGGAAAGATTTTTTATAACTTCGTATTGATTCTCAATCGTAATGCGAGTGGGCATCTCCACGAAACGACTGTGCAACATCCAAGTAAGTAGGCACGCGCTCATCAGTACCAAAACCAATGCCACCGCCCAAAAACATCTAATACAAAATATAATAATAGTAAATATTATTATATCTTAAATATAATTCAGATAATTATATTTAGGTTTTTCTCTAACTTTTTACGATAATACGATCTCTATCGTAGAAGTGTGCATCAGTGAGATATCTACATTTTACTTATATTTCCTTGATACATGATTAAATTAGTGAGAGATAAAGAAAAGAATTTACTTCTGTATTATTAAAATACAATACCAACCGTGATATAATGTCAGGATATATATAAAAATATTTAAGACCCAAAATGCTGCTTTCAAGACAAAATTTCCGGAAAAGCGAGTTGTTGTCGTTCTTATTGTTATCCATGGTTGAAAGGGTCTGTTTAAAATTTAAAAGTAATATCCGAATAAAACCATTTCTGATATCAGGTTAATCTGCCATTTATTTTCATAATTAATATTGAAATCTTTGCATACATTCAATAATTAATTCATAATTATTTGTAGTACCTATTTACAAGACGTGCGTCATACAGTTTCACGTAAAACTCGTGTCTGCCGATGGTTTGGCCTGCTATAGGAATGTTTTTTTCTCATAAATAAAGCTTAACGTCACGTCAGCATGCATGCACTGTGTATGCAAGTTGCAGGCTGTTGCAACAGGTAGGTCTAGGTGCTGTTAAAGGTTACGATAGATCTATACATTAAGACGGGGAATGTATCGTTGGGTTTTAATGGGTAGTATTGGCTTTTCTAGCCAGCGAGTCCCACATAACTGCCTGTATGTATGTACGGTATGCCTAAATGCATTTCCCCACTTTAAAAAAAAGAAGAATTACACTACCGCCACTGTAACCTAGATCTGTAAAATTACTGACAACATAATACTATATTCGTATAGATATAGTACCATAACCAATAATTAAGAAACTATGGCACATAATATAATGTATGCAAAAGGATTTATGGTGACTATGATATTTTGTTAGAGTGACCGAACATCTCGTGTCGCGATAATGAAATCGTTAAATGTAAACAACGCCATCTATAAATACACAACAGAAATATTAACTAAAACTTAATTTTTCAATTCTCAGTATAAAATGTACAATTATTAAATTATCAAGAAGTCCTTTTGGAGTCTTAATAAAAAAAATTAGGATTAACTTTCTAAGAAGACTTAATTTTCTTTTGACCCAAGGTGAAGTAAAGTATTACATATAAAATAATATAAAGTATTATATATAAAATAATGTATAAGCGCCATCTACGAATAAGCACTATAAATTTGTTAAGTAGTGATTTTCAAAATGAGAATACATATAACGCCGTCTATTGTAATTTATTTGTACTATTTTTTTCTTATGAGACAGCTAATATTATACTTGCTTTAATTGATTACAAACAAATGGACAAAGGAATATTTTCAAACATAAAATAGATACCTACGTAGTTTACATGTAGTTTTAAATTTTACTATAAATTATTTACCCTTGAGAACACCTGCTAAGCGCAAGTCTAATTATATATTGTCTATAATGGTAATTAATAATAATATACGTTCATTTGTCACGCTATCAAAACATATTCGGTATACACATTCAATAGCTTTTATTCAGAATTAAATACATGAGTAAATAGAATATTTATTATATTCAAAATAATCCACACATTTTTAGTATATCTATATATGTAAATAAAAATGAATGTTCGTAAGTTGTCCTCTCTGCATTGCTAATTTATTGATCCAATTGTGATAAAACTCTGATGAGTTTATATATATATATATATATATATATATATATATATATATACATATATATATATATATAGTATATATATGCCTACGAAGGTTTCTGGCGCAGAAAAAAGATCTTTTCTTTGGACGTTTTTATATTATGCATTGCTAAACCATTCAAGCTTAGGGACGCACTCTAGCGAAGCGAGGCTAAGTCGTTAGTAGAATAATAAATAGTAATATATCATTTAATTAATCTTTTATCCGCTATGCAGAGAATTTATTAGGGAAACGAGTTCTTATTGTTGTAAGAAATTACGCTGAATTAATGACTTCTTAAGCAATAATCCTTAATAATATTAGTGAAAACCAAATATGTGATGCTATTTTCGCATCATATCCGATAAACTTCTAGCTTCTATACCGCAAGAATCATTTCATTTTCCAAGACTTGCATTCTGAGGCGCTGAGGAGTTACAACTTACAATCATAGAATCTCATCAGGAACTAAGAAAAAATAGTTCAAACACATGTCAATAGATGGCATTACATTATATCAATTCCATTAACAAAAGATAATGAATAAACCCTATAAAAGTTTACTATGGTTTTAAAAAGTTCTCTAATAAGGGATTGAAATTGAAACAATGCGATCGTAAATCAAATTTGCTTAATTATTCTGATCATTGAAGAATCAGCAAACAGGTAATAGCAAATAAAATAATAAACAACTTTTAGGAAACTGTATAAAGTGATTTATTGAAAAAGTTTTTTTACAATAATGCTGCTAACGATGTGTGATGTGCTACACAATAGGGAAGTGTTATTAGTAAAAAATATATTAATAACTAAAGAAAAAGTTGAGCTTTTTAATAAGAGTTTTATTGAAAAAATCAAAACCATTTAAAGTATTGAGTAGAGCTTAAATTAAAAATATTCGACATAGATTATTAAAACACAGTAAATGCATACAATGACATGATTATATATTTATAAATGTCAAACAACTTATGAGAGAAATATCAAGACATGGTTAGACCTACGTATTACAAAGTCTTTAATTAAAGTTATAGGGTAGAACAACATGGTATTAATGTATTTGGCTTATATAGCTATTCGTATTTTAATTAAAATTCAAAAAGAGAAAGTAATATGAAATACCATCGATAAATATGATAGGAAAAGTTAGTTTTACTATGTTCTGATAAAATACGTAGTTTTACAATTGGTAAGTAAATGAGTCTTAACATTTGACACAACAAGTTGTAGTCCTATAGTCTATAGTAATTATATTATTAAAAGCAAACTGTAGTAAGCATTATATTATGTTGTCTGGAATAAATATTATAGTATAAAGTTCTGCTCTTATTTTAAAAAGAGTGGAAATGGGGAACAAGTTCATATTAGAAGAGCGAAATGCAAGTAAACGCAACTGCACTTATCTTTGTCTAATGAAGCTAACTAAAAGATATGTAATAGGTATGTATAATGTATATATTTATTAATTATTTTATAAATTGAAAGCGTTCTTTAAAAAATAAATCCACTGTTTCATGTCAAATATAAGTATGTATTATATTCATGTATCAAGTATGTATTATTGAGATTCTTCATCTAAAACATCACAAGATTAACAAAAAAAAAATTTCCGCGAGATTACACACTACACATAGTAGAGAACATCTCATTTTTTAGTTCGGTGCTTTTGTGTAGCAATATTGCCTATTGGTAGCACCCTCGCTTAAGAAATAAAGTAATGCGGTTCCAAATCGCAGGTATAGCACCTCTGAGATTTTTATGTAGGTACGATGATTATCATTTTCAACAAGATTGCCGCAAATATGACGAAAGGAAACATAGCTAGAAAACCTGCACGTTTGAGAGAGCTTAACTGGATTTCAAAACCTGTATTTAACCTGAGTGGTCTACAACCTAACCCTCCTCCCAAGTTCCTTCCAATCCGTGCCTGGAAGCAGGACGTTAATAGCGCTGAATTATTATTATTTACTTTTTAACTAATTGTATAATTGTATTTTATAGACAAATTTCAACATACAACCGACAACAATGTTAATAAGCAGATATTTTTTAGCCTTCATAGCTATGACTACCTAATAAATAGAATGGCGCGGGTGACATTTAGGTATTATAACTTGACTATTCGTGGAAGTTACCTAGTAATGATGGATGATTCGAATAAACATGTACTAGTCGTCGTCGAGTTGTTTTGCAAAAATCAGGATGTATAGGTATTAATTATATACGAATAAAGCATCTTTACCTTTAGTGTACAGGTGATAATAGTGAAGCAAAGAAATTGAACCGCCTTATTAGGGCTATTTTGTTCAGGCTGAATAGACAATAGAACTCCCAAGTGGATATATATATTATAAAAAAAATATAAAAATAAAAATCAATTTACATAATTGATTATGTTTAAAAAATTACTCGCATTATTCTTTTAGAAATAGACTAATATTACATTGTTTAAAAAAATTATAATTATTTGCAATAAAAACTACTTAATATATTTTACAATTTAAAATTAAAGTTTTTTTAACTACAAAACTGCATTCCTGGCAAGTTTTTTTACTAGTACAGATATAAATTGTGGAAATACATTAAGATAAATGTTTATTTAATTAAGTATAAGTTTCTTATTCTAGGTCTTATATGATATAAAACATTGGTCGGTTGTAAGCAAGCTTTATGTACTATAAGTACCTAATACATATTACAACATGAATTATTTCATTTTAATCATTTTTCCTTTGACTTATATTTATAAACAAATACTAACATTTTTTTGTAAATACTGAGTATTTTATAATATAAAAAATGGCAGGAAGAACAATTTTGAGGCATGGTTTTAAATTAATATTGATAAATAATAATACATATAACATATATATCTTTATGTACTGAAAGAATAATGGATAAGTAGGTATTCATAAATAAAGTATCTAATACTATTATATATATTATACATAATATACAGTAGTACAATATTTTAGTGTTACCTAATGAAAATTTAAATCTAAAAATTATATCTACCTTGGAACCCTTATATCATAAAACTATAAGAAAATTTGTATAATATAAAAATATTTAGATAGAATAAAAATTTTATGTAGGTAAAGATAAAATTATGAGTAAATAATTATCTTTAAAATAAACATAATATTTCTACATTTTTAACTATTAAATAATATCGTATTTCAAATATCTCCATCGCTGAATATCATATCTTTATATAATTACATAGTCGTACTCGCATAATACATATTATGTATGTTTAACATATCATATTTTTATATTTGTCCCTTAATCATCATCACCATAGTTTTAAAAAAAACTACAGTTAAGTGAAAGTTCGCAAAATACAAAAGTAAATAATTACACTGTCGATGTACAATATGTAGTATGTTTTGTAAGAAATAGGACAAAGCTTAGTAAGCTACTTTACATAAGTACACGTGATTATATACAACAATTTCAAACCATTGGATGAACGCTAAGAAATAAGTTTTTCAATGATTTTGTGCATGTTTTTCGTATTATCGTGTAAGTATTAAACGTGACCTTTGACTATAGTAGGTATATTAAAAATCGTATAACACTAATAAAAGTAGACATTAATATCAGTTATTGTATAATATATGAAATATCAATATATACTCTTTCACTACGTTAGCCTATCTCACAAGGTTTGTGCGCTCCAAGTCTTCATCATCGATTATAAATACTACAAAATTCACATCTCAAGTATCAAATTGAAATGAATATTTTCAACATTTCATTTACATCTTTTTAAGATAATTCTAATTCATTCTAAAACTCCTTTAAGTGTTGCGCGTATTTTATACGAATAATATTTTTTTTTAGTTATAAATACTTTTCCATTGCAAATACACAGTAACATCAAAACTCGATCAGTCGAAAACGTGCTCGCTTGTACATGTAAATATGAAGCACACTAAAAATGATTATTTAATTAAAAAACACCTTCTCGAGTGGCAGACCAAAATGTCGACGAACAAGCGATAGTCGGCGAATACCATAACGTAGGAAATACGTTGCGAAAGGACCATATACGTAGCCAAATTTCCAATAATTATTATCATAATATTGCAAATTAAATATTAAAAACGGTAACTACCAAGAGTTATAAATACTTTTCCATTGCAAATACACAGTAACATCAAAACTCGATCAGTCGAAAACTTGCTCGCTTGTACATGTAAATATGAAGCACACTAAAAATTATTATTTAATTAAAAAACACCTTCTCGAATGGCACATGTATGGCAACATCACGAGGACAACAACTGACACATATTCTGAAAGGGCCAGAAGGACGAGCCGGGGGGCTGTACGTCGGGCTGGCGGGCGCGGGGGTCCCGCCACAAGCACCGTCACGGTGCGGCCAGTGCGAGCGATGCCGCGGGGCAAAACGTGTACGTTCAGACGGTGGAGTCCGCCTCGCGCTATGTCGGCGACCGTCAGGACTCGAGCAACACGTGCCAGCGTTGTACCTGGTGATAAAAATTGTTTATGTATAATTCATTGCTACTTTTACTTGCGGTGGTAGGTACGAAGTGTATTATATATTAATTCAGGAAATAAAATATCTCTCTGTCTCTCTCGAATGTTTCATGGTGAGAGGTTCAGTAGCGTAGCTCAATACAGGCGTAAATCAAGACACGCTCGAAATGCCACCCACCTCTTTAAGCGGAAGGTTGCACCCATGCGGGTTGCTCCTGGTGCTCCTTCTCTAATAGTAGAATAGTTAGCGGCGCCCTAATAAGACTGGGAAGGTGTTCATTCTTTTGAACAGTACTGGTTATTGTAACCAGTGAGTGAGAGAAGTACATGCATTTCCTAACGTTAAGAAAAAGATTTAAAATATTTCCTCAGACCAAAACACCCTGTAGTAAATGCACCGTGACCGTGTTCTTAGGAAATAAGGTATCATTTAGTTACTAATCATTAGAGCCAGTCCACCTTATATTTTAGTCTAAACGCTTAGGCAGTACCTGCTGGCCCTGTCGCTCGCACAGCTCTCGCCAATGGCGCTCCTCCTCGCGGCCCGACGAGCTATGCCCGAGCGAGAACCAGCCGACCATCTCGTTGCGCTTCACGCTGCGTCGCCACCATACAGACACCATGAGAGTCACGTCACTCAATTGAAACAGTGCTACCTGTAAATGAATAAAAACATAAAAAAAAACAGATTTCCAGGCACTAAAAATATCTGATGAAGTATCTATTCTAAATGAAAACTCCCGTTCCGTTATTTTTTACTTTTTAGTGCCTAGAAGTCGGTTTTTTAAGTTTTTTTTTCCATTTTTAGTGTAGCCGTAATAAGCAGGTAATTTGTAAGAAGAAACTTTTTTAATAACATATTCGATTAAGCCATTTATTTAAAAATAATTTATTGGTAATTTTTTTTAAATCGCTTGACCGATTTCGATAAAATTTAAATGGAACCACCTGGGAATCATACTCTAAAAGAATTTTCCAAATCGGGTCAGGTGTCTTCAAGTTATCGGTGAACATACATAAAAAAAAATTAACAGATTCCGACGAATTGAGAACCTCCTCCTTTTTGAAGAAGTCGGTCGAAAAATAGGTTTAGTAGGTAGGTGTCAGACTTACTGATTGTAGTTTAATCTTATAAAACGAATAATTTTAAAATACTTATAATTTACAAATTAAACTTATTTTAGTTTGAAAATAGCAAATATGCGTGATTTTTTTTTAATTTTTTATACAATAGCTAACATCGTTATATAATTATTAATTATAAAAAAAATATTCAGCTGCAAAAGCGCCAAGCGTGCCATAACAGTATGATATACATAGAAAAAAAAATGACGACTCAATTTGTAGCGACAAAATCGCTAATCGATCTGCTGTTATGATAATACTTTGACGTCATATTTGGTCTGACGAATTCAACTATTTTGAATTTCCCGTCTATATTTACACTTTTGGATGATTATTTTCTAAATCAAAAAGAAATTACATTAAAAAATATTGATATAGGCTTAATTCAAAAGGAATACAGTTTACAAAAAAAAAATCACCTTTATTTAAATCACATACATATTCCCTATTACTCATTCATTGGTGACTGAAGTTGCTAGGATATTATTTTGTATTAATATTTATTAAAATTTTTACAACATGAACTTTTAATAACAGGTTCTAATAGTTTCAATTAAAGAATTTTAATACTGGTGTATCAATGTGCAATTTTGTAAATTAATTGGTATTTCATCCAATAACCTTCGAGGGTTGAGATCAGAAACTAGTAATTAAAATGTTATTCACATTTGTCGGTAGTATTATCATTTGTACATAAAATACAAAATTACCTGAAATATAAAGAGCTCCTTGTACAGCGGGTTGGATTGAGCGCGTCGTGTCGTAGACTTGCAGCGACCCATTTCCATTCCAAGCGAGCTTATGAGGCATAGTTTCACATACGTGTCCGGGGCTTTGTTCGGAGATAGCTTACGAAAGTGCGTACCTTTTATGATCTGAAAAAAGAAATTGGAATTGTTTAATAAAATCGAACCAATACTATTTTTACAATTATAAGAATTGTGAAAGTTTGCATGTTTGTTACTCCTTCACGTTGAAATGGCTGGACAAATAGTAACATTTAGTACCGACACCAATAGACAATGACCTGGAGTAATACCCTATGTATTACTTCTGTGGTAGGCCTATTATTTAGTATGCTATTTAGTAATTACCTTTTAGGCGCCTCGGATGCAACCTATCGAAGTGAGGCTGTCTCTGGTAATCTTATAATTTTCTTTACATTCAAAATTTCGGTTAAATGTTAGGTACCTACTTATATGTGGAAGCAAATACTGTATGAAGTGGTAAGTATTTGGATGAATTAATTAGCAAGCTTTTTCTTTCATGTCTAGCATTAGCTTAGAATAAAATATATAATTCAAACTACTATTTTTATCTTTTGTATGGTAGCAGAGAGTGTGTTAAGTTCATCCAGCCCAGTTTTTTGGTGTTGCTGGGTAAATCCCTTGCTGTCCGTCAACAGGCAGGTGGCAGTGAGACTAAACTACTAGAGAGTCACTAAAACCCACAGCGGAACCCTATCGCCGCAGTACAATAGGATGTTACCCGCACCCGATCCTGATCGTAAGGTCAATTCAACACTCATGGGCCAACTCATCACCTAAAGACGTAAACAAATTCGCATTTACCTCAACAGACAAATGACCAGTGGTAGGGTTATATTGCAAGCCAAGGAGTAGTTCAGGAGCAGATCGCGTGCTGCAGCAGGACGAGGCGGAGTCGGACCGCGCGAGGCTGCAAGCCTCCCCGCCCGCCGCACCCGGCGTCGTCACCGTGGTTATTGAAGATGGACTCGCCAAAACTCCCGTGATAGAGTGATTGAGATCCAATTTTGGGAGCTGAAGAGTTTTGTTATAGTTTTAATTGCCTTTGCGTAATAAGAAACCTTTATGTTCTGTATGTAAAAAGAAATAATTAAATACACTATACCTACCTGGTACGGGTAAACAGAAACCATATTAGGTATATTACATGATTATTTTTTTTAATATTGCCAATTAAAAAAATAAACCAGCCTAGGGTTTAACTGATCGTGATCAGCGACCTTTGACGCCATAGGCAGAATCAGAAGACATGGTTCCACGGAAATTGTCAAAAAAGTTTTGTAAATTAATCTTATATATTTAAACGAGCAATTCTTATATATTTATATCTTTATATCTTTATTTATTTATACTAGCGATCTCGAAAGCGGCTCTAACGATTTCGCTGAAATTTGATATATGGGGCTTTCGGGGGCGAAAAATTGATCTAGATTAGTCTCATGTCTGGGAAAGCGCGTGTTTTCAAGTTCTCATGCGGTTTTCTTTTGCATTATTCTACGCAGAATATGGTCGATAATTTCTTACACTCGGATGTAAGCATCGTGGTTAAGCGGTCAAGGCGCAAGTTAAACAACACGTACGCCCGGAATCGAGTCCCGGTCGGAATACAAAGTTTTTACTTTTGTTTTTTTTTTTTGCATTTATTCAAGTTTTTAGTTTTTATTATGTAAAAAATGCGATATAACAAAAAAGAACTCAGAATGAAGCGGTCGCCCAGGTACTATTTTATATAGTAGATACGTACTTTCTATTTCATATTTAGATTGAATTAATAACAAATGCATTAGAAATTAAGTAGGTAATCGAAAATTATTGTAAAGTTTCTAAAGTTAGGTCTAAATTAGTTTTGTCTGTTGTAACTGAATAATTAAACCTGTAAGCTAGGTTGGTGATGTTGTCGGGGGGTCAGTTGGAGCCATAAATTATTTTCTAGCTCCAAGTTAAGTGATGCAAAGCTGACATTAGCCTCGCCGAGCAACCTTTGCCTCCGCATGCGTTCGCAACCATATATCCGGATGCGAAGTCCTAAACCGTGAACATCCTCTAAAAACAAAATACTTTTTGTATTAGTACCTCAAGTTTTTTTACAATTGCATTATTGATAGATGCTACAAACACAACGGTACCTGGATTTATTTTGTGTAAGACAAAGCTCTCCATATATTGTGGGTTCTCTCCATTTCGAATCTTCGACTTATATTTTTGTTTCTTTAGCGGCAACAAAACGATTCGCACCTTAAAAAGATAATTGTATAAGTTATTTTCAGAAAATATAACAGGAGGAAAATTATGAAGAAAAGTAATATAAATTATTTCGAATGTATACCTGACTTTGTAGAACCTGCCCTTGGGTTTTCTGAGGTAAGGAACGCCCTTGGAGGACATGAATCGTCATACTTCGTACAGGTGCATCATACAATAGAGTCAGTTCAACGGAACCACGCTCCTGGGAACTACCACTCTCACCGCAGAGCAAGGACGTGTCCTGTTGGAATTCATTTGTTATTGGTTAAGACTTGTTTTTTTTTGTTTTAGGGATTTTACATTTTTAATTATTGTTTAAACATCGTTTAGTGTTTTATATAAGTAGTAGTTTTATATATCAAACGTAACTCACAATATAACTTAGTGGCTATATCGACTACTCAACATTTAAATCAGAAGAAAAAAATTGGATAATTTTAAAATATCAATCATATATTCTACTTGCAGCCCTATATTGGTATTAATAAGATACCTTTTGTATTAATATGTTGTATGTATAAGTTTAAGCATAAATATGTAGAGTCATTACATTATGTGCGATGACATCACTCTCCACGCTACTCTGAGCCTCCAACGTGTGTATGTACTCTGCGCGTTGTGGAACCACCTCATCTATCTTTGTTTCCCGGAGACTGGTCTCGCGAAGAGTCTTCTCTATCACCTCTACTTCCACTTTTGCTTGGTTTTGGTTTTCATTTTTCTCCTCGTATCTACATTCCACCTCCTCCTTATTCTGTAAAAAGATTATATCAAATAACAGCAAATTTGAATATCCCTATTAGTATTAAGGTAACAGTGTGGGTCACATTTCTACATTATTTTCACATTTTAAGCCATTTATACTACCATTTTATGCGGTGGTGAATTATATAATAAAAGGTATTAGGTATATATTAAACCTACATCTTCGTTAAGTACGATTCAAGAAAATAACTGAATTGTTTTTTTTTTTAATTTAAAATTATACTGGTAACACGGGACATCATATCTGGCAGTATTACATTTATTTATTTTTTTGAAAAACGTTTAAAACGTTTGAAATTTACCAATTTGAAGTGATCCTCGAATCTTGTATTGTAAGTAAAAAGTACAAGTAAACGATTGATTACACTATAAATTCTACGAAAGCTATCACTCACTGTAGCATAACACATGGCTACTGAGAACACTAGAAGGTAAGATCAATAGAGCCATTAATGATTAGACGAAGTGCGCTCGCTATACAGGTGCCGATTGCGATATGTGTTAATTGGAAATATGCACGGGGGATGTAGTAGGTAATATATTTAAAGAAAATTAGCGTTGAATTCTTGAATAATACGCTTCATATTACTTATACTACAAACATTACACCTACTACACATATAGTAAAATAGAGAACTTTTTGTGTTACCAATTGTTTTTAGATTAAATATATTTAGAAAAGAAAAAACAACTGGACACCTATAAATTTTTTATATTTTTTTGGAAGCCTATTTCAGTTTTTACTTAAAAGTAAAAACTGAAATAGGCTTCCAGGTTAATTACAAAATAAAAAAGTAATTAAAAAAAATTAAACCGACTTCAAAATAAAAACTTGCATGCACTAAAAATTAAAAAAAAAACTAAACGGGGGTTTTCATTTACTATACCTATACATATACCTAATCAGATATTTTCGAAGTCAGTGCCATTTGATAATGCTTAAGATATGAATATCTTATAGGTAAATAAGACAAGTTATGCACTCTAATTGTAGTTAAAAGTACCTGGGCGACCGAGCTTCGCTCGGAGTTCTTTTTTGTTATTTCGTTTTTTTTAGATAAAAAGAAATAAAAACTTGAATAAATACAAAAAAAAAAAACAAAAGTAAAAACTTTGTATTCCCTACTGGGACTCGATCCCGGGCATATGTGTTGTCTAACTTGCGCCTTGACCGCTCGACCACGATACTCATATATGAGAGTAAGAAATTATCCACCATATTCTGCGTAGAATAATGCAAAAGAAAACCACATGAAAACTCGAAAACACGCGTTTTTCCAGACATGAGACTAATCTAGATCGATTTTTCGCCGCCGAAAGCCCCCGCATACCAAATTTCAGCAAAATCGTTAGAGCCGTTTCCGAGATCACCCATATAAATAAATAAAGATATAAATATACAAGAATTGCTCGTTTAAATATATAAGATAATATATAGATATTATACATTAATTTGTGTTTTATTAATACGTATCGAAATAGATTTGCTTTGCATTGCATCCACTTTCACCGACTTCGAAAATATATGATTAGGTATCATATATTAAATGAAAACCCATTTAGTTTTTTTTTTACTCTTTAGTGCCTGGAAGATTTTTTAAAGTCGGTTTTTTTAATGATTTTTATTATTTAATACGAGGTAGCTCACAATAATTTGATCAAACGTTTGATATATTTATCAGTTTATTTTATACTAGCTGTAAAAGGTAAGTTTTATATACATAAAAATAGTTACTGTGAGTGTACCTTAGAATATAGACACATGTTATAATTTTCTATGTAGTACATTGTTTTGATACATTGTTAGGCATGAAATCGTACGGAAACAGTTTTTTTGACAAAATACCGTCTAGGCTTAGCCACAATATGTCTATTTACAAATTAAATACATGCACCTACCTCGTTTATAGCTTTTTATATTAGTAAAAATCTTATCAAAATCAGTTGCATGTTTTAGAATAAATAAGCGAAGCCATATAAATTTCTAAGGACGACTCGATAAAGCCAGTTATTGTGTTTTCTGGGAATGAAAGTTGAAGAAATCTTAAACGTTGACTTGAGGTAAGTTATCATTACAAAAAATTTAGTTAAGTAATATTGCACACAGATTTACAGACAAAGAGACAAAATTTTCAATATTGTTTTTGGGCCTATATTCTGTACACAATACATAAAAGTCATTGTTTTAAAAAAATACTTAATGTACATTGTACATATTTTATATAGATTTTCCCTAGTAGGCACTAAGTTTTATTAAAGAACTAGCGACTCACGCTCGCTTCGCTCGCGTTCGTCTCTAGGTACGTTTCACGGTTAGCTATGTTTAGGTATACATAAACAGTAGCTTGCTACTCCTAATATATTCATTTAAATTATACAGTGATTTACCCTCGTTTTGCTCGGGTGCGTAGGCCGTACGCGGATTTTGTTCATAATTTCATGGGTTTTAATTTTTTTTCGCGGAATCCTGGTTCTTTTTCTAAAATAAAAGTAGCCTAAATTACTCCCTATAACATCAGCTATCTGCCAGTGAAAGTCCCGTCAAAATCTGTCCAGCTGTTTCAGAGATTAGCCGGAACAAACAGACAGACAGACAGACAGACCGACAGCAGACAAAAATTGTAAAAAATGTTGTTTTGGTATATGTACCGTGTATCCATATGCATTTAGTAAAAAGCGGTTATTCTAATATTACAAACAGACACTCCAATTTTATTTATCTGTATAGATATCCTATTTGCGCAGGAGATATTTTTTGCTTATATACGACAAATGTCTGCGCATATACCGGTGCACTCTATTCCCTTACTTTGATAATGAGACACGGATCCAACACACCGAAAGTGAGATGAGATGAAATAAAATTCGTAACAAATTGAGAAAATAATTAATGATTGAAAATTACTTCGGATTTAAATTGCCATGGTATTCCCTCTTAATTAGATTAACCTGTTTAAACGTAGGTAAATAAAAAAATATATTTACAATACAGTAAAAAAAAACCGACTGCGTAAAAAGGGAACTAAAAAGATGAGAAGAAGTTAATGAAGAATCACAGTATTAGGCAGTCGGAGACATACAAGTTTTAAACTAGGTGTGAGTTTTGCTACGTGTATGTACAACATAGGGTCTGACATACATGCATATTAAATACATGTAGACTTAGATTATGACATATAAATAACTAAAACATACAGGTTAAGCTTAGCTGTAGTCGGGTAATACATTTAATATGACTTGAGCTAGACTAACAATGGCAGATTAAAGATTCAGGCTACATAGAAGATTAGGCATAACACAGGCGGCTTTTTGCCACTCGACTGTTTATTATTTTATGTTATATCATTTATTTGGTAAAGAAAAAGATTTCTCGTGGGCCACAGGGAAGCAAAAAGAAAACGTTCTTACAGGTTAAAAGTGGCGTATAAATTCTGTTAGTATGGAAAAACCACTATTTATATTTTATGTAAATTATTATGAATATTATTTATTAATTACTCGGTACGGTATTAGTTTCAATTGATTTTATTTATTATGAACATTAAACTCTTGTGATTATTTTGAGATCATAGGTATTTATTATACAAATACAAATACAATACAATTATTATTATATTGAAATCTCAATGCTATTTAAAAATTAATTCATAGCTTCGTGTATACATCATGAATTACTTAAATATTTGTTTATTTTGTTTAATAATATAGTTTACCTGCTGTATGCGCAAGCGCAGCTCCTCGTCAGAGTCGGAGGCCTCGAATGTGAATATTCGTTCAGGGTAATGATTCGGTTTCGACAAAGCATCTAAAACAACACAGACGTACGCACAACGTCAATCAATATAATAACACTCTAAAGCTAACCTAGTTGCCAACGAACTAAAATATCTATTAAAGAAAACAGTGCTTCAGTAATTAAATATTCATATTATGATAGACTTTTAATTACAAACACCGTCGTGACGCGCACTCGTCGTCCTTGGCGATGTAACTACAACAACAATAACCTAAGGTTCTATTCCCTAAGTACCTAATTCCAATGGTCAAGGATGCATATTAATATAAAATGAAGCTTTTATAAGAAATACGTAAACTCTAATTAGTTTTCTAATAGATACGAGTATTTACTAAACTTTATTTGCTATTAAATACACACACGTAATATTAAAATCTAATTCACAATAATTTTGACAATAAGGTATTGCTAATGTATAAAATAATAACGAAAAATTACGATTACTAACCAAATTGAGCATTGTCGAGAGGGAGTCCGGGAGAAGCGATGGCAGCATTTACAGTGAGGATGTCATCGCAACACTTGCGGCCGAATACGGCAGAGTAGCACCAGCGCCTGCCGAGGAACAGTAGCACCACCAGCAGGACCAGTGCGAACGCAGCTACGGCACTTATATATGCCGTCGCCTCCACTGCACAAAATGAAACACTGTATTTTCTCGACAACTGTGGTATTAGAACGCATTGTGTGAACATTGTTTACCATTAGTCGGGGTGATTGCACCGATATTGGCCACCATGCTTCCTCACCCGCACATCGCTGGGCGGCATTCACACTCTGATGTGTCACCTGAAATTTCCTAAATGAATTCCTGGTGAAAACGATATTTTTTTGCAGAATTTAATAGGAGAAAAAAATGGAACGCGTTGGCACGGTTGCTGTCAGTGGCCGCACATGCGCTGTGGGCGAGGGGCACGGCGAGGCGTGTTGAATACTGCGCGGTGATAGGACGAAGGACCTACAGGTATCTAGTGTATATAGCTATACAGGCGGGCTTGTCGTCAAGGCCGGCGAGTGACCTCGGGAGGACGTTAGGAGGTCCCCTGTTCAAACGTTTTGTCCTTTCTTTGATGTTGCCTGTATCGATAGTGACAAAGGATTTGAAACTATAATTATAGACAGTGCCGGATTCAACCTTAGCGCCGCGCCGCCGCGCTGGGCACTGTAAAAATGCCGCCCAATTATCGAAATTTAGCATAAAGTCGATTAAGTTTCGATAAAGTTCAATTTCTTTTAATTATAATTTTTTCGAAAAATCCAAAAAAAAATGATGTACTTAGTAATTTTTTTAATTAATATTTTTTTGGAAAATACAAAAAGAATTTTCGATAACATTAAGATAATTTTTTTTTTCACTCTCTGAATTTTGCCGCCCCTGAAAATTTGCCGCCCTAGGCACTAGCCCCGAGTGCCCCTAGTGCAAATCCAGCGCTGAATATAAATTCTCTTAGAGGGCGTATAAATAATGAAAAGGGCTCAAGTATTAATCATTATGAAATAATAACAAGGTAAATTTTTACGCGTTATATAATAAAACTAGCGACTCATGCTTACTTCCCTCGCGTTCGTCCATAGGTACGTTTTCACGGTTAGCTATGTTTAGGTATACATAAATAGCAGCTTGCTACTCCTAAAATATTCATTTAATTTAAATTATATAGCGATTTACCTTCTTTTTGCTCGGGTGCATACGCGGATTTTGTTCATAATTTCATGTGATTTTAATTTTTTCGCGAAACACTGATTCTTTTTCTAAAATTAAAGTAGCCTTAGTTACTCCCTATAACATCAGCTATCTGCCAGTGAAAGTCCCGTCAAAATCGGTTCAGCCCTTTCGGAGATTAGCCGGAACAAACAGACAGACAGACAGACAAAAATTGTAAAAAATATTATTTTGGTATCTATACCGTGTATACATCCATATGTATTTAGTAAAAAGCGGTTATTTTAATATTACAAACAGACACTCCAATTTTATTTATCTGTATAGAAGAAGTTAGCATGAAACATTGAAAAGCTAATAAATAGGATAAGTAAAGATTTATACTAGGTTTTCAAAGATCTGAGGAATTATTGCCCGTAAACATTTATCTTTGGGAGTTACCAACGAAACGTGTAGTTCCAAAGCACGATTATAATGTTGCCCATTACGGTTGGTAATAAGTGGGTGGCGGAGATAAATAAAGCCGTGAATTGCGTAACGTACGAAGCGTAGCAATCAGGACGTACTGGACTGTTGCCAAGCCGCCAGGAGCAATAGTTATTTCATGCGAATCTAAATTTTCATAAATATTAAATTTACCGTATTTTTTTTTCGACTCATTGACATCGTAGCCTAGTTCTCTATTTTGTTACAATATGGTTTATTTTAATAGGTTTTGAAGTGATTTTTTAATGATCAGTAAAAAATTTATGAATCAATAATACTTATCAGAAAGTAGCTATTACAAACTAAATATTTTATTGGATTCCTAAAGAATTGCTTTTATTTGTTGATGTAATCTGGTAGTACTTCTTAGCTTCTTAGTAAATATGAAATTATATACGCTACCTATATGAAAAACACAGCTTTCAAAATTTTTATCCGTCTGTTTGTTTGTTCCGGCTAATTTCCGAAACAACTGGACTGATTTTGACGGGACTTTGACTGGCAGATAGTTGATGTTACAAGGAATAACTTAGGCTACTTTAATTTTAGAAAAAGAATTAGATTTCTGCTCAAAAAATTAAAACGTACCTAGGGGCGCACCCGAATTACCTTATGAAAAAGGCTTAGGATAGAAACTAAAAGACATAAAAATAAAATATTATAGGTAAGTACATTTAATTATAAGTACCTATAAATATTTTATTTTACAATTACTTTTTTAGATTTATGCGAATATTTGACATTTAAATAAAACTATATTTTCGGTTTTTTTTCGCGGATTTATTTTGAGAGACCATGACCGATTTTGACGGGACCATCACTGGCAGATAGTTGCTGTTATAAGGAGTAACTTAGGCTACTTTTATTTTAGAAAAAATATCAGGGTTCCGTGAAAAAAAATTAAAACCCATGAAATTGTGAACAAAATCCGCGTACGGCGTACGCAATAACGTACGTCCGTAACGTAAATCGCTATATAATTTAAATGAATATCTTAGAAGTAGCAAGCTACTATTTATGTATAAACATAGCTAACCGTGAAAACGTACCTAGGGACGAACGCGAGCGAAGCGAGCGTGAGTCGCTAGTATAGAATACTTTTTACTGGGGGAAAATATCTCATCTCTGAGAAATCTATACTAAACGTTAAAACGCATGTAAGTAGGGACGAACCCGAGCGAAGCGAGAGTGAGTTGTTAGTATATAATAATCCGTTCAGCCGTTCTGGCATGAAAGAGTAACAAGCATCCATACTTACAAACTTTTATAATATTAGTTACTATAGATTGCTTTTGTAATTATATATATATATATATATATATATATATATATATATATATATATATATATATATATATATATATATATATATATATAAAATGAATGTTGGTAAGCGCATAACTCAAGAATGGTTGGACCAATTCGGCTAATTTATTTTTTTGTATGTTCCTTAAAGTCCACGGAAGGTTTTATTACTTAAAAAAAGTACTATATCTATGTTACTATATCCAACTAACTAAATATAAGTGAAGCAAAATCACATAGTAATATAGTAACTGTGCCAAAGATAGACTGTTTATTTAATCGATTGATTTGTACTATGTGGTTCAGTGTTCACCGATGTTTTATGTTACGTTTTCACGTTAGCAATTCCGTGAAAAGAAACGCAATAGGTATAAAGTAATCACTTAACTTTAATATTAGCGTAATTGTTTTCTTTTCCATTAGGAATATTATAGTTGGGTATAGAAATAAATGTCAAGAATCAAGACCTCATTTAGATCTCTGATGAACCGACCCCTTTAGTAGGTAGAAATGTATTTCCCACTCCAGTTGGCGATAAGGCCTAATGAGTTGTTCTCATTATTGATTTTCTAATATGTAGGGTATATTCATGGACATGGAGGATGCTACATATACCACATATCAAACTAAAAGCTATAAAGTTCCTTTGGTTTTCCCAATATTAACATAATGAATTGCGTACCTAAAGTGGAAAATATTTGGTTAGAGTTCTGTACCATATACAAGTTACCATATTTACTAGTTAAATACAAAAGCTATTGTTTTTATGAACGTATCGATAAGTTTAAAATTAAATGTCTGTAGATACTATAATGGAACTAAGTTTGAAGCTTTTATAAGTATATTTTTAATTTTGCAATAAAATAAAAAGAAGTATTACTAATTAGTAAATCTTTCTTATATATAAGGATTTTAGTACCTGGATGACCGAGCTTCGCTCAGAGTTCTTTTTTGTTATATCGTATTTGTTTAGATAAAAAACCAAAAAACTTGAATAAAAAAAAGAGCAAAAAATTTGTATCCGACCGGAATTCGAACCTGGACACCTGTGATTGTCAATCTTGTACCGTGGCCGCTAGACCATATTTTGCTTAGAATAATGCGAAAGAAAACAGCGTTAAAACTCGAAAACATGCGTTTTCCCAGATATAAGATTAATATAGTGCGATTTTTCGCCCCCTAAAACCCCCACACACCGAATTTCAGCGAAATCGATAAAGCCAAGCCAAATAAATATGCAAGAATTGCTCGTTTAAATGTTAGATTTGTTATTTTTTTTTACTTTTTCGGTTTTTATATAACAAATATATTATAAATTTCGTTTAAACGCCTTTAATATAGAACCTTAAAACTACGACTTAGCTTTTAATTATTTCAATTGCACTTGATTTTGGAAAATTTATTATATTATTCTTATTGCTTGTTTATGTAATATGCGGCGATTACAATAGACAAATGTTCGAAATGATATTTAAAGCCGCAACAAATTAATAAACAAAAATACTGCTTATTTTATGTACGTTTAGTATTCTTAAAACTAATGTAGGAAAGGTGTAAATTATGGTCAACATATATTTAATATTTATTATATATTTATAGCACACTAGCGTGTGACATGTTATAAACATTTCAATAATTCATAATATAGTTCACAAAACAACTTCAATTTTTTCTGGGCATATAAATGAAGATATAATAATACTAGGGGAGCCCAAGAGATGATTTTGGTATTTACTTAAGCGCGGCGATTAACATAAGGGGTCCCCCCCTTATGTACCTTGCACTCTGTTGAGTACCTCCACTATATATAAATCCTCTATATAAGGCGTCGCGTCCAGGGCAGCCGATCAGAATATTTAAAAAATATTTTGATAAGTTAGAAATACTTGAAACCGTCAGATTAAGGTGTGGTGGACTAATTTCATAAACTTTCAAAGATCGTCCATAACGATTTTTGTTTTTTCGGCTTGTGGAAATCGGCAGATTGTTGAATTGCACACTTTTCAGCATGTAATTAGCTCACCACAGCTTACTCTGACGCGCTCAAACTTATCAAAATATTTTTAAATATTTTGATCGACTGATTTAGATGCTCTACGTTATACAGTAGACTTACTCAACAGAGTGTAAGTTCCCCTTAAGTTAATCTGTCGCGCTTGAGTAAATTCCAAAATCCCCTCTTACTATAATTGTATATAGGTACTTAGTATAAATTTATAAGAACAATAAAGTGGTATGCTTTGCTTGCTATTGCAACAATAAAGTTAAAAGAAAATATATTATCATTTTATTCTTTATTTCCATCATGAAATTATGACATAATAAACCTTATTACTTTTATATACTTGGGTTAATATTTCAATATACCAAGAAATAAATCTTTTGTTCGTAAGTAAAAATAAATATAATAAAATCACATCAATTGTCATTAAAGTACGTTAATGAAAACATTTATTTATTTTTATTTATTCAAGAAACACTTGTAATTTGCTTGACTTTAAGTTTTAAAAACGTGTGTGAAGGTAAAGGTAGTTCTTGCAAGTGCAAATCAGACCAAGGTTCAGCATAAATAGAATTTAATAAATATTAGCTAATATCAATGAAACATCGCAATAATATTTTGAAAATGTTTTTTTTATTAACACTTACATTTTTACAGCATTCCTAGCCAACAGAGTAATACTATAAAATGAAACGGTGTAAAGAACTGTTGAACGCAAAACAATGTTAGTTCTACAGTGTACTTAAACGAATAGCTCACAAGTTCCGATCGTTCAACACGCCGGCAATGGCGACTATTGTCCGAGGCGAGGCGCGTCGCGCGCACGCACTCACACTAAATAAACAAACTTTATTTTAAAATCTATAAACATTTCATATAATTTAGATTTATAGTCGCTATAATGTAATATAATTATTACTTCTGTAACCATTATTATATGTTATATGTATTCGTTACGAAAGTTGAAAGGGCCCGCTCTCCCGCCGCCGGGCGAGGCGACGCGGCCGGCGGCGGCGGGCGGCCGCAACTCAAGGTGACTCTATAATAACTGTATAATTTTAAAAATTTCTAATTACGCATTTCTACGTTTCGTTTATTATCTTTTAATTAAGAAATAAAATCTTACGTAATAACCGTGAGCGGTCTATTTTAATAAATTTCACGAAAATCACTAACGACCAGTTAAGTTTAGAAAAGAAAAGCATAGTGTCGGGCCGGCGCCCGCCCGCGGCCCTAAGCGATCGCGACTGTGTATGCTTCGTTTCTACTTTACGATCGAAAATACGGCTCAAAATTTCGACTACCTACCTAACAGTAAGCGGTAGTACTAAGACTCAGGCACACATCGACCACGCACCACGCACTCGAATCGTCGACTGAACGTCGCTCACTCGAAAGATTCAACTTAATCTAAATCACTTAAACAATATAATCGTGGCTCCTTAACTGTTAATTTTACAACAAATGCTTCTCGCCGGCCGCCGAGTTCGACGCACAATGATCTACCGCTACACGATATCTGGTACTTATCATATAAGTGTGTGAAAAACAATCATTAGTATTACATTAATCTATCTTATATGACTGAGGGCGACTTGCTGCGGTGGGTGCCCGCGGTCCGACGGCGCGGCCGACCGAGATTCCAATTCAATACAAAACTAATGAGACTCATTAAACAATAAAGTAAAGGTGTCCGCGCCCGAGAGGCTGCTACGCTGTTGCAGGCCCGGCAGCACTGGATGGTGGGTGGTGACGGGGTAGATGGTGGTGGGATGGTGGGGGGAGTGGTGGCGCGGGCACCCTCGCAGCATATGTACAGGTCCGTTAGCGGAGCCCCGCGGGCGCAAAGCGGTGAGAAGCGTACACGACAGCGATTACACATATACCGGAACGGCACCGCGACCTCTGTCAGTCTGATAAGAACACAAATGAACTGGATGTACGCGTAAGTAGGCGCGAGCTGGACGTGGCCGCTTAGTAGTAGGTCTCCTGCTCGAGCCAGCCGCCGGGGTGGCGGCGCAGGTAGAAGCGTCGGATCTCGTCGTAGATGAAGATCGACAGCATGAAGGGAATGGCGGGCAACCACCATACAAACCTATAAATTGATGTTATGTATACATTATACGTATAAAAATATAAAAAAACTAAATATATTTGAATTATTAAATGAATGTTGACGAATATAAAAATTACCTCAAGCAATGAGTATGGAAATTATTTTTACATTAGGAAGAAATCAATAAATAACTCACTTGAGAGGATACATCCGCAGACCCTTGTCCATACCGGGCGTGTATGAAAGGAAAGCGGCGAGAGCAGTCTCGAAGATGAGACCAAAGTTCAGAGCCCAGTTCCTCATGCCCTGGTGCACGATGGAATTGCGGCGGGTCTTGCAGATGATCAGATCGGCCCACTGCACCACTACGATGGACACGAAGAAAGCGGTGTGGCAGGTGTACTCTAGAGCCTTGCGGTCGCGGTATGTCTGGAACGATATTGAAAATGCTAAACATATACCAATTGCTAGTACATAGTTTACTAAATTTAAACCTAAGTAAATCTTGAATTTTGTATTAAATCAGTAAATATAAAAAATGTGGTTATGATTGTTAGGTACACACCCATTCTTGTCCATAGGAATCGGTCAAGTCGTTAATAGCCTTCGAGTCCCATTGCTTTCTGATACCGAACAGTTTCAAGGGCAGGAACCCGTTCTCAGCCATAATCACGAAGTACACGAAGAATCCGGCGGCCGCTTGGATCATTCCGATTTGGCCATAAGCCATGGAAATCAACCTGTGCGTAAATTGATATTATAGATCGTGGATCGTAGAGTGCTTTGTGATAATATGATATAACTGGCTCTATGTTATATATGGCGTACTAATACTAATAAGGAAATTTATATCTTTTTCATATTATAAAATTTACAAAAATAATATATTAAATATAAAAATTTGTTAAAATAACATGAAACCAGTTATTTTCTTATAGCACTTGCATGTTTTAAAGCATCTTGTGATCTAAATGCAAATTAAAAAATTTTAACTTTATATTTCTCAAATCGAATACTTACAATTTTTCTTTCTTTTCTGGTATTTTTTTTAGTTATTACTGAAGAATCATGCATTATATTATTACTAGCATTTTACTTCTTTTAGTTGTTTTGTACAATTTGGCTTGCAGCATTTTTCGTGTGTATTCTTAGTAAGTAATTGGAAATCAAAATACAACAAACTTGCACAAAATTTTTTAAACATAAAAAAGGTTTTTTCACTATGACACATTAAATTGCTATATTGCTTAATGTTTTAGAGTTTGTCATATTTTGTGAAAAATTACGGATCAGTAAAAACTTTTAAGGAACTTAAAAGGTTGAATGAATTCAAGTTATTCTTCAATGTTGGACTGAACAAGAAAATTATAACTCCGGTTCTTACTTTCCCGTACGTTTCCTTCCATTGTTAGTGACAATAAGTACTTACAGATTTACGCCACGCATGCAACATTATATTGGTGAAGAACCACCGATAAGCTTAAGCAAAAAAGAACTTTAGCGTGTTGTACAAAAAAAAAACAAGAGGATAGCTTAAAGTTTCAAGATAATGTGTTGTAGTGTTGGTGACGGAAGCTCTTAGCATTGTGACTGATTTAGCGTCGTGCGTCTAAAACTATACCATATAAATATACTATATATCCGCGTAGTAAAATAATAGATATATATATAATATTTGTAACAAAATATAAAAACTATTACAGTACGCCCCACCTCGCCTAAGACATTCCTTCAAAATAAAATGTTCTATTAACCAACTATTTTTTCTACGGACTAAACACATCACACACAGTTAATTAACTATCACTATTATGTTTGTACGCTCACTAGATTTCACTAAGTTGTTCGCTAACGTGCAATTATCGACATTTCACTGCTAAATGCCGTTTTCTAACTTTAAAATATGGAAGAGTGAAGATTGTAAAGGTATAAATACTATTAGCTAAATATTCTATTCTTAAAGGATTCTAAAGAGAAACTATTTCATTCATTCTCAAGGAGCTAAAGGAAATAGAAGTAGATCGTGTATTTTACAGAGAGTTGAGTATACTTTGGGTACAATATTGTTTGTTATACGGGACTCGGTACGAATCTACACAGGTGATTGCGTAGTGCTGGACTGAGGGTGGGGGTTGTCTTCATTATCACTCTTCCACATCCATGTCAAATGGAATTGTTCGACCACAAGTAGCCGCACCATGAAAATATTTATCTTTAATATCAACCAATTTTATCGTTTAAATACAGGGTACAATTTGTTTGATGGATGAAATGATATATCGATACAGCAGTTAAAAACTCACAAAATAATATAATTTAGCAAATAAGTAATTTTTTAAGTTTTTTTTTCTTTATCTAATTGTGAGATTGTTTACTTTTCTACGCCATCTTGCGACCTTCGCCCCGGGTGAGAAGAGTAAACAATTTCATTTGAGTAAATAATATTGCATGAATAATCAACTATGTGAGTCGTGCGTGACCATTCCTTATATAAATCGCACCCTGTATATAATTTTGATAGTGGGGCTATATGGTGTTACACCCAAATGAGAACTAGTAAGCGTTGCCACGCTCTGGTGGCGGGTCCGACCTTCTGTTGACGAGGTTGTCGCGATAAGGGTCTCGGGGCTGCCGCTTCATGATATCGGATTCAGGCGCCTCGTACGCCAATGATATAGCAGGTACCTTCGTAAACACCAAGCAATCAGCACAGGACAACACGACCGCGACACGA
This sequence comes from Argynnis bischoffii washingtonia, assembly GCA_033884665.1. NCBI lineage: Eukaryota > Metazoa > Arthropoda > Insecta > Lepidoptera > Nymphalidae > Argynnis > Argynnis bischoffii. Next base: position 5,999,937 of record CM066625.1, read on the forward strand.
CTTACAAGACTTTATCACCTACTCCTTCACCTCTACGTCTAGCTCCGGTATGACATATACATTATACATACATATACATCGCTATATTTACTTAATATTACAACATGTTAAATAACTAGAAATTATCATAAAATAGAAAGATATAGCGTGTTAGATATAAGAAGTAGCTCGTCGATGTTTAAAATAGCACAGGAGGGATATCTGAAATACTACGCTAGTGATGATGTACGAAACCTTGAATTATTCATATTACAAATACGTGTATAATGTACTAAGATAAACATTTGTGAATGTAGCCTATCCGATATTAATACGATAAATGCAGTGATATGATCCGTACGCCTAATTCAGAATGGTGACGATACTGATGTAGGTCATCGTGTGTCATGGTGTGCATGAAGGGTATGAGAGATAAAAAAATAGATAAAAATAAGAAGAGTAATAAACGATAATTATTAAATACAAAACAGACGTTAAGGTGTGTTCAAGAAATGCATGCACGGAAGACAGATGGCAGACACAGAGATCGACCACTTACCTCAAGGGCGATCACGGTAAATATTAATAAATATAATCAATAAAAACCACAACTTATGAATGGAACAATGTGTTTTCGATCAGCAATAGATTGATGGACAAACACATTATTCCATAACGACATCGAGCTACGTTAAAGGAAATAGAAGATCTGTTAATAGAGGAAAAGTATCAAAGACAACGCAAGGCAGAATCGGTGCGATTGTCGCCTTCAATATCCACACTCGTGTACCTACAGACACCGTCACACTGCAGGCAACAACCAAACCCGAAATATTGAAGACTAATTACACGTGGTAGCAAGCAAAATAGCAGATAGATTAATATCGTCGCACGGGCGATGTTTACCTCTCGTTAACGAGCTTATCAGTGAAAGGATTACGCGGCTGTCGCTTCATAATGTCAGATTCAGCCTCCTCGTAAGCCAGGGAAATGGCGGGCACCTACACAAACACTAGCTATGAGAGCGATCGGCAAGCGTGCGTCGCCACTCACGTGTCCACAACATCCAACACTTAACAAGATTGTAAGCACGCGCCCAGAGTCACGCCCAAAACTAATAAGTACATCTTTCTACTAGAAACCCATTCTCACATCTATCCCTTCCTTCTTAAGAACCCCCACTTGATATTCGAAATTCAAAAAATCATAGCATTAACAATTCTTACTTCTTCAAATTTTAAAATTCACATTAATTACAAGCCTTCCCCATTAAAAATTCGCTAATATTAAATTTAAAAAACCGTCCGGACGTTTGCTTACAATGGCTTGCGATGCTTATCACTATAATAGAAAACAAAATGTTAAACACATAAAAAATAGACCATGAAATGTTTGCTTCTGATTACCATCAAGATGTGAAACAAAATTTAATTGAATGATCCATGTATGATATCGATTTGACGCCGTGTCCTCGTGTCGATGACAGTTTGACAAACTTGACTATGGTGATGAGAATGACAGTGAGATGATTGTTGTAACATTTATGTGTCGTGTCTGCTCTCGTGTGCAAATTTAACTATCAGTATATTATGTAATTCTTAGTAGTAGTGTTTAAGATTTTTCATAATAAGCTTACCCGAATAAATCTTAATATTATGAACAAACACACATATTAGTTCTTAAATCTAGGTATGATTGCAAAACAATAGGTTGTCATATTATTTGGTGGTCAATGGATTCTGCTTTAAAAAAGCTGGTCAGGTTAGGTTTCACCCTGAATAAACTCTCGAACGGATCACCAAATAACATCACCTATTAGATCAACCATCAATTAATTAAAGCGACACTTCATTATTAGTAGAACTCGACGTTGGCTAAAAATATCACTCGAAAATAACATTCCTGAAAACAATTTGTATGCAGTCGTACCTTATCGACAACGAGCGTTCGCGTTATATATTTACAAAAGGTAACATTTTTACGTATTACATATATCTCGTGTCAACATTACAAATACATACAATAATATGAAATTAATTCCACTCATCACGATACGTAGACAACAGCGACGTTAGCTGAAACCGGTTAAGGGGTTAAAGGCAACAGTAGCGTAACATGACAGAGACCTCTCGTTGACAAGTTTGTCGCAAAACGGGTTGCGAGGCGGGCGTTTCATTATGTCTGCCTCGGCCGCCTCGTACGCCAGCGCTATGGCGGGCACCTAGTGCAACATCTCGGTGAATTACCTATGCACATCTTAAAAATACCATCGAATATCGATGCTTATCGAAACGACGTATCAATTTAATTAATGTAAAAATCAATAACATAATATTTTATCTTGCAAATGAATACAAATTCATGTTAACGTGAATTTTTTGTATGCTCATATATAAAAAAAAATATTTTTATGTAATTTCCATGATCTTTATATTCACTTGCAAAATATAGTAATTGAATAACAAGTATTTTTTAAGGCTAAAAATGAAACTTACCATGTCAGTTCCGAGATCGATGCAAAGGATAGTAACAGTGCCGAGGGGTAGAGGGATATCGCACAGGATGAAGGCAAGGAAAGGTGATATTTCTGGAATGTTTGAGGTGAGGGTATACGCGATGGATTTCTTCAAGTTGTCGAAGATCAGACGGCCTTCCTCTACACCAGTTACGATGGAAGCGAAGTTGTCATCGAGCAGGATCATGTCAGCGGCCTTGGGATGATAATAATTTTATTAGCATCAGTTATTTTAGACAATTTTGAAGAGCAAATGCAATGCAGACCTTAAGACTTGTAACTTTCGAGCTTGTTTCTATACTCATACTCATATGTTAAATGCGACAGTATATAAGTGTTTATTTCCTTCATAATCTGTTCATATCATCCTATTTTCTGTATTAACAATTAGGCTCCTTTTATCGACGTGCCCTTCACACTAGCAGAACTACGTAATCGTAGTAATCGTACAGATCCTTACCTGTTTGGAGACGTCAGAACCAGCAATGCCCATAGCGACACCGATATCAGCTTTCTTCAAAGCGGGGGAGTCGTTAACGCCGTCGCCGGTCACGGCCACGATGGCCCCGAGGCGCTGGCAACCTTCCACGATGATCAACTTCTGCTGAGGCGATGTCCGTGCGAACACTATTTCCGTGTGGAACCTGGGCGAAAGTGTACGTTAGAATTACTTATTTTATTATATTAGTATATATTTTCATACTATATGAGATGAATAATTAATTAAATATTGCAATGGAAAATTTACAATCTCAGTAATGCATAGAGGTATTTTGACCACTAAGCATATCCAAAAACACAACAGACATTCACAAAAACTTAAATCATGACCAAAATACACGTTCGATTACATATTCTTCTATTATAAGATAGTTTCGACATATTATCATAACTCACTTGAGGATTTCATCGAGTTGGTCCGAATTAAGTTCCCTGAGCTCAGTGCCGTGCACGACAGCTGCCTTGGCCTCGCGAGGGTTGACTTCCGAGACGGGGATGTTGAGGCGGGCGGCGATGTCTTCAACGGTTTCGTTACCTTCGGAGATGATTCCTACCGACTTGGCGATAGCCTTGGCTGTGATCGGGTGGTCACCGGTTACCATGATAACCTGATAGGAATAATAATTAGTTTAGAATTTTTTAGGTGTTTTTAAGGTACACAATATTATATGATTTTGTTTATTTTGGATCTTTGAATATGACATATTATAAGTACCAGTCATTGTTTACCTTGATACCGGCGGATCGGCACTTAGCAACGGCGTCAGGCACGGCGGCGCGGGGAGGATCAATCATGCTCATGAGACCGACAAAACGAAGGTTGTCCAGGGGGAAGTTGGGGTCATCAGTGTTGAACTTGTAGCCGATAGGGTATTTGTCCGAGGGGAGTTGCAAGTCGCAGAAGCCGAGTACACGCTCACCGAGACCGCCGAGTTCCAAATACGCGTTGTTGAATGCTTCCTTCATCTCTTCATCCAAAACCTATATGAACAAGGAAAAATTATATTTTAGAAATGTACATTAAATATTAAACACATGTTAATTAAATAAATATAGTAAAATAATGCTAAAACGCCTTAAATATGTCTTAATACCTTTTCCTTGCCACCAATGAAGATAGTGCTGCAACGTTCCAAGATCCTTTCAGGGGCGCCCTTCATCACAAGCAAGTGGCGAGGATCGCTGGGGTCGTCGCTTTCATGGATAGATACTTGATACTTATTCGTTGAGTTGAAGGGAATTTCGCATACTTTCTTGTTCCTTTTCCTAATCGACAGAACGTCACCGAGAGCAAGTTCCATACATTTGAGTAAAGCTGCTTCAGACGCATCACCGGCCACTTCCTTCTTAAGAATAGGAACTCCTTCCTGACCACCCTTGAACTCAGCTCGGTTGCAGAGAGTGGCAATTTTGGCGAGTGCCTTGAATCCAGGGCTAGTGCGGTCTGCAAAGAATAATTTAAGTTAAATCCATTTTAAGAACTACTTGTTTAAGTGAAAATTATCTTTTTAGATCAAAAGTTTCGTCTTACCATATTGTACTCCAGATTGATCTTCAGTAGTATCAGCTTCAATTATCTGATTATCGAACCACATGTGCGCAACTGTCATCCTGTTCTGGGTCAAAGTACCAGTTTTGTCAGAACAGATGGTGGATGTAGATCCGAGGGTTTCGACAGCTTCCAAGTTCTTGACTAAGCAGTTCTTGGAGGCCATGCGTTTGGCAGTGAGGGTCAGACATACCGTTACAGTCGCTAGCAAACCTTCAGGTACATTAGCTACAATAATACCTAGAAACAAAAATATTTAATAATAAGTATTAAAGCTTAATTTTTGTAATAGATATCTACATAACCGACATATTTTAACGTTCTTACCAATAAGGAAGATAACAGCGTCCAGCCAGTGGTAGCCGAGGATAAAGGCAATGACGAAGAATGTAACTCCGAGGAATACAGCTACACCAGTGATCAAGTGGATAAAATGATGGATTTCCTTTGCAATGGGGGTTTCACCAGTGTCTAAACCGGAAGCTAAACCAGCGATACGACCCATGACCTTAAATTAATAATGTGTTAGTTAGTCATAGATATTATCTAGCTTCATATCAAGTGATATCATAGTACATTTATAATGACCAAAATTATTTAAGTTATATTTACCGTGTTATCACCGCAGCAGATAACTACGCCTTTGGCAGTTCCTTCGACAGCATTGGTAGAGAAGAAAGCCAAGTTCTTAGTTTCCAAGGGGTTTTCATGGGTGAATTCAGGTCCGCGAGATTGTGGTTCAGATTCGCCGGTCAAACTTGAGTTGTCTACTTTAAAGCCACGAGATTCAATGATGCGGATGTCAGCTGGGATCCTGTCACCGAATTTAACCTGTTCCGAAAATAATATATATTTAATAAGTCATATTTATAGCTAAAAGAGCAAAGTCTCAAACTTACCAATATTTAAAAAAAAATCGAAATAGTACTAAATATTTTAATAACAACATTTTTACAATGAATGAGGATCTTACCTCAACAATATCTCCGAGCACCAGGTCCTCAGCACGCAACGTTAACTTTTCTCCTTCGCGGATAACGGTAGCGAACTGGGGTACCATGTTCTTGAAGGATTCCATGATTTTAGACGACTTGCTTTCCTGATAGTATGAGAAAATACCGGTAACGATAACCACAGCCGCTAATACAATTCCGAGGTACAAGTTGTCGTCCGCTGGTTCTTCGACGGTACTCGCCTGTAACAAATATTTTCATTAAGAGATATCCAAAATCTGCATGATTGATGGAAATACAGTACTTAAATTGATTTATTCTAATCTTACCTGAATTCCATAGGCAATAAAGCATAGAATAGCACCAATCCACAGTAGTAACGCAAAGCCGCCGAACAGATTTTTACAAAACTTCACCCATTCGGGTGTTTGTTTTGGAGGTGTGAGTGCATTTGGACCATCTCGTTCAAGATTTTCTTTCGCCTTTGCATGACTAAGTCCCTGTTAAGATTTTATTTGTTAAATACAGTTGAAAATATCTCATATTACATATTTAAAATTATACATATCTATGTATATAAAAACAGAACAAAAATATTTACGTTTTCGGGGTGTGTCTGAAATCTTTGGTAAAGTTCTTCGGGCGTGACTTTGTGGAAATCGATATCTAATTCCTGTTTAAGATCATCTAAATCTCCAGGTTTCCGCTTCTTCGCAGGGGGTTTCCGGCGAGTCTAAAACGTACACCAAAAATTATTATCTTATAACACATATTACAAAGAAGATGCATTATGTAGTATTATATAATAATAAACATTCTTAATTTTAACTTATGTAGTAAACAAATATTAGTTTAAATTGGAATAATAAAGAAAATGTTAGTAAAAGCTTAAAAAATCAAATGGTATGAAATTATGATCAAATTAATGATTGAAAACATGCTTAGCAGTGGCAGCTGACAACACCAACAGTGTGAACAGTTGTCAGTTGTCACTTGCAAGGTCTTCATGAGGCGATAATGCAAATTAAAAACCTTATACTGTCCATCAGCAGTTCTATTATCGTCCTTTATGGGGCCGATGGTGGCGACACGGTACGAGTCGGTGCGGCCTTGCTGCAAACATAACTAGGGGCTAGACACATTCTACAAGGCGGCCTTAGGGCCATGCTAGGGCTGAAATTAAGTGAAGTGAGGATGAGTAGCGATACCAAGTCATTCTGTATAAATAAAGGAAAAAATTTATCCAAAATCACTTGGTGTTCAAAAATATGAAATTTGGCAAACATAAAAAAATTCATCTAGCATTAAAATTAAAATGAACTGAACAATCACTATTATTTAAAAATCGAGCAGGCTAAAGTCAAACACAAATGCAGCTGAAGGACCAAACAAAAATGAAACGTGTTTAAACTGATTAAGTTTTTTTCAATTACCATTGTAAATTACAAATGAATCGTCTATGTATTGTTAAGAGATGAGCTCACAGCAACAGTGAGCGTGTCCGAGAAGTGTAACCTTGACAAGCTGCTGTGTAGTCCTGTTAGGGATCACCGACTCAATGACGCTCAATTGGACTGAACTAGTTGCGTGTGCGAACCTGACAGCGACTGTATAAAACGAAGGCACCGCGCATCTCTGTGAACTACTGCCCCACTACACATGCGCACTCATTCACCTAAACTAAATTCATCGTTTTAGAGTAACACCCGTTGGCACTCGTTTTAATATGATTGGCGAATAGCTTCGCATGGTATGAATTATGACCTACTTTTAGCACCGTCGGGAAAATCGTATAGCTTACAGGAGTAATAACGATAATGCAGTGGCAAAACTGGTCATAATGTCACTGAGGCTAAATGCGTCAGTGGTGCCATAAACAACCCGGCCGTCGCAGTCGATAATTGATGAACGTTTTCATAACGTTCCTCATTAAACCGCGCCCTGTTGTTAAAATTTCCATGAAGGTTAAATTAAAACAGGAATAATAGTCCTTGGACATTACATAACTTTTAGCAGACTGCGAAATGTATGTTTTAAGTTACTAATGAATATTTTTTTAAATTACAAATAGAATATAAAACACTCATAAAAAAGCTGCAAAAATTTTTATTTGTCTAAGCCCTACCCCAACCCCAACAGCAATTTTAGAAACGAGTCTTCTATCTAATAAACGCTTTAGGAGCTGAAGTGAGAAGATATTGAAAAAATCATGTGAAATACGATTATACGTTGAAAGTAAGGCGTGCTCCACTCATTACATAAGCGGCACGCAGGACGCTTGCGCACTGCGACCTAACCCCCGCTACCCTCGACATAAATAGCTAAAAGACAAGGTTGCCACCCCCTGGCTCCGGCGACCGCATTCTATAATCTTTGTAAAGGTTAAACCGGAATATGAGATGGAAAATAGAATCCGGTTCCGTATTAAATAAAACAGTCTTATTGTGTTTCACTGGAGAGAATGAAAAACGGCTGCGAATCTACCGGGTCCTTTTTATTTCTTATTCTTTGTTTCATATAATTGGACCGTTTGAATACGACTGCCAAATGTAAGCCGTTGTGTATAAGGCGTTAAAATTCAAGAGATTTCGTATTTTTAAACCAATTTATGTATTTTTTTGCTATAGATTTTTATTTTAATGACCTGCAAAATATTTAGACTTGGAATAAAATATGAAACACAAAAAAAGATTAATGAAAAAGTTGGAACCGAGAGTAAATTTCTGCAACTAGAATTTCTCACAGTCACGTAACTGGTTAATACCGAAAATTTGTGGTTACTATCGTAGTAGTACCAGTACATATGAATGAGACAATTATTTTTAACTAAGGCGGCGTCGCGCCGCTCAACGTGTGATTCCCGACATGCAATTATAAATATGTGACTGTTGCCAAAACATTATTAGTAGCCAGATTCACGTGTCTTTGTTGTTGTGATGGTGCTGTAATGTGTGCGTCAGCTACCAATAGATTATTACCATAATTAAAAAAGAAAATATATATAATATGTGTCCATAATTTACAGACTGGTAGTGCAATTAATTGTTTAATACCGCTTGGAATAAATATCTATCTATCTACTCCCTTATTTACTTCGAATTTTATTTTATTAATAAATCCGAAATTAATCAGCTCTGCACTCAATTGAGACAGTGGTTCCGATCCAGTGTTTATTTAAATTGGGTAAGTATGTAAACTTCATTTTAATTAGTGTTAATTACATTGATAAAAGGTTCAAGCAAAAGGAAAATAATAACAATTTCTTCTCAATGTTGACATTAGACAATAAAGGTTAATGTGCTCAAGATATATCAGAAATTTTGAAAGACATTAAATTCAATATGATTGTCCAATGACATAAGTTCACATATGAATACAGAATATGTATTTACATGTTACATATACTTACTTAAAGAATTTCTTATTTAAATACTTATCTTAAAGATTTTCGAAGATAAAAAAATCGTTTTTGATTTATTTGATTATTTGATATTAAAGAATGAGACTCATAAGAAATCAATAATCGTGTCCCATCTCAATCGAGTTGAATACTAAAGAAATCCAGCAGGGGCGTTCTCATGTTACTGTATATTGATCTCGTGTTCGCTGTCCAGATATTCAGAGCATTTAACATTGACATTTATTATAATCAGGATCGTTCTGCGTTACGTAATAATGATATTTTTATACATGTTATCACAAACTAAAATTTGAAAAACATATTGCAATGTTAATTTTAGTCAATATACTTTGGGGTTGATTTGACGAACAATTTCTGAATTGTGAACTTGAAAGATTAAGTCTAGGAACCTAATTGCTAGGTGCGTGTTATCATCATAAAGGATAAAGGAAATACTTCAATAGAACGACGGCACTCTATGCGATTTAAATGACATAATGACAAGGCAATTTTCTAATAAACCTTCGGTGCTCTTATATCTAGTTCTCGTGTCCGAACCGCAGCCGCCTCTCGCGACAACCTGTTTATCTACTTCCTTCAGGACACCTTATCAGATATTCTAATAGTTGGAAAAAAAAAAACCGAGTAGTTTTAATTTTTATGAGCCGAAACGGAAATAAAATAATTTATTAAATCTCATTTTTTGTTCTTGGCTTGTCAATGGATAATTTAGAAAATATTTGTATTTTATTGTCCTTAAATTACGTAATGAATAACTCGTAGTGAGGTAACTATAGTAGGAATAGTTTATTTAATGTAAGAAATTTATACTGAAGCCCTAAATCGAATTGCTCTGAATATGATAAAATATATTGAAAAATGCTTTGTAATTTGCACAAAAATAAATAAAAGAAAGCTAAGAGTTAATATAAAAATAACTGCTTTGAGAGTTGTACAAATAACTGTTGGGCGGCGTATGAAGAGACCACAAACCGAAGTGTCTCTTTCGCCGCACAGATCGATACGAGCTGTTACGCAACGCGAATGCCGGTGTCTTCGATACATTGCTCCTTCTACATTCTTTGAATACGTGACATAACATCGGTATATTACTTGCTAAAGTACTAAAATTATAGATATATGAAAGTAATTAAAAGTAAAAAAAAATTATAAGAAAAAAATTAAAGTAACAACAAACACAAGCTTAATGAAAAAAAAAATGTTCCTTTCGAAATATAAACTATAATAAGTGCATAGGCTCGACGACACTTCTAAACATTGAAGAACAAAGACAATAAAGACGTGCAAATGAATTCCTTTTCATTGACAATAGAGGACATGCCTGGAAGCAAGCACTTTACACAAGCAACGAAAATTGCTGATAACCACGAAATTTGCAGCTGGGAGTTGTTCCGCACTCACTGTTAGCTACATGCACTCACATCTTCACGAATGTATCGCGCCGTTGGATGAAACTATTTAAAAAACTTAGATAAACACTACTGCAAGCGCACTGCACTCACCTCGCCCATTTTAGCTAGTCTTTATGCAAAGGCGGATTTAAAAGTGCAGACCGCCTTCTGTTCTCTTCTGCGTTCCTCGATGGAATGAGAGTAGATCGTCGCTAGTTCTGCAACAACGGAGACCGTTACGGCTTCCTCGCCTCAACGAAAAAACTAAAATGTGTGCGCTTTCACGTTGCTTCGTCGCACCACACTGGGGCTATGTCATTATGGTATAAAACTAAAACCCGGTATGAGAGAAGTGCACGGGTGGAGGAGGCGCGTAGGGCGCGACTTTCGGCGGCCTGTTTCGGGCGGCGACTGAGGACAGGGCTGGCTCTTATTGAGCCGACGGCGCACTGACGTCACACTGCGTCACGACGCTAGCGCCGCCACCGTCGCGCGCATCCACAGCGCCGCCCGCCCCGCTCGTAACCTTCCACAACCGATACGATGACAGCCTCCACTGATAATGTCGATTAGGTTTTTTCAAAAAAATTATGCATTATCTTTTTATGTACTTGAGATATAAAATACTGTCATTTATTTGATACCTTTTATCTTTTCGGTACTGAAATTTTATGTACATGCCGCTTAAATTTCACGCAGATATATATAAATATAGTTTTATAGATTAATAGTTTATACTCATTTAAAAAAAACATTTCCAGGTTTTAAAAACTCATTGTGCTTAGAGGAATAAAATTGCAAGTAGATGGCTGGGCTATATAACCTAGTAGATTTGCTTTATTTAAGATTTACATAGCAATATAATTTTACGAGGCATACATTTGCGGAACTTTTATTGCATAGCGTAATGATAGAGTAACAGTTTCTAAAAATGAATTTGACGCAAATGTTCCATAAGAAATAGTAGAGCTTAAATCATATAAGACTTCTGATAAATTCTTGACTCAACGTGTGAAAAATTGAAGCGTAAACTTAAGAAAATACCTATTACTTATTGTAGTAAGTGTTAAGGCAGGACTTATTAATTATGATAAGTTTTGTGGAACATAACAATATCTGTCAGGAATGACGGCGATTGCGATTTAAGGCACAAGTAAACCATCGTGTTATAAAATATTTAGTTATATTTTTTTAATGAAATATAATATCATCAAAACTTCTATGAATATTTTTAGACCTTCGCATATATTAAAGGTACTAGTAGAATACACTAAAATATAAACAAACTCAGTGCATAAAATTATCTTTAACACAGTCCTAGCGGGTAGAGTCCTACTATTAATAAAGAATAAATTATTTGCATGTGTTTAGGAAGATCGTTCCTTTATAAATCGTGCAAGATTTATTATTAATTTATACTTGGTTAATGTACCTTTTCTCAAATTTTCAGAGTAAGGAAGCTAAAAAGCTATTAAAGCTATCATGTTCATTTGAACATAAAGCACAGTTACTTATCAGGAACAAAATAGACATTTTATCGCAAATTACAGGTTATTATTATTATTACTTTCATGACTCTTGACCAAAATTATAATTATTTTGATTTTAATTTTTGGTTAATTAGTGTTAACAAATTAAGTAGTATTGATTATGAGTTTTGTAAATTCTACAAATGTAGCAAAAGCTTAGGCGTCTAGATCAAAATGATAACAATAATAAGTAATAAATGCAACAATTTTAGGTTACAGCTTCCATTACAGTATCACGAAATAGTCGAATATCGAATTGATCCAGCAACTTCACAATAATTACTACTAGGTATGGCTGTTTCGATGTGAGGGGGCGCCACCTGTCAGATATTAATTTCCGGCACTTGACGTCGTTCCTCGCGCAATTACACGTCAGCAAATATAGACGTGCCAGGTCGTACAGTTGCTAGCCAACGGTCAACTCGCCCCTCACCACTTATGCACGTAGCCTTCTGCCTAACAGATAAATTTATTTTTAATAAAATACCAATTGCGTCAGATTTAGCTACTATCACACAAGGATTTTATAACCGCTTAAAGAGTACCTACCCAATAAGTTTAAAAATTATAGCAATTGTCTAAAGGAGAGATAAAAAATCTACAAAATCCATTTATTTAAATACAAATATTATATTCATAGAAATTAAGAACAGAATAAACGGTTACTAGATTTTATTTACCGCTTTATCTACCATGCATTTGTGTTACACCCTTTTGATAGATAAATAGAGAAAATCACAAAGTTATAGAATTTTGGATTTAAACATGGTATTGTGCTTCAATACAACATCAAATTCAAGTCCTCTTTAAACAAAGTAGCTACAGTAGCTAATTTTAATACGAGGTTGGGGCGGTCAGATTTTAGATTCAACATGATTCTGAGGACGAGCCACTTGACCTTCAATTTTGGCACCCCTTACGATAAAGTGGAACGTTCCCTTTGGACACGTACAGGGGATTTTCGATGCGGTATAAATTACTCTATTAGAAAGCTTTTTAAAGTTTGAGCGCTCCTTAATTAAGATTTTGTAGAGTAATAATTTATATATTTCCATATGGAGGTGACCTCTGCACAAGATAAAACAAAATTCATATTTGCTCAATTTTTGCCGTCCAACATGTCCTGCTTTCGTATGTATTTTCATCTGAACAAGTCTGTCCTAGAATATTAAACAAAAGGATTTTACTCATACACTGGCTTTTGACGTTCGATGTTTCTATTGTCTTTACCATTATATTATTTAAACATTATGAAGATAGATGTAATAACATTATGTTAACAATATATGGGATATTGAGGTTGCATTGTACGCACATTAATCATCGCCTAGAAATGCTATTTGAACACTCATTGATAAGTTGTACGTTAAAATGTAACTAAAAATAAAGTCAGAGTAAACTTATCCACCAATAGGGAACATTTATATAATAAAACATTTTATAATGTTTATAATGTACATGTTAAAATGTTATTTAGTATTTATTAATAATAATTAATATAGGTTTACTTGTAAAGCAAATATAGGTTAAAATGTGACAGTCAATATAGCATAGATACATAGAATCTGCTGATAGCTGACATATTGACAAATCTACAACCACGCATGCACAATTCAGGCTGGTATTTTTACCAGGAAAAGGTGAGATAGTTACTTTTCCTGCTCTGTTGTTTTTAATCTGGAATTATTTATTCGTCAAAGCGAAACATTATCGTTAGATTATGTGGTATATTTATCTAATTATCCATAACAGATGTCAAAAGTTGAAAGGACAAGGAGACTTCAAGTGACGATAATTGAACAAGGCGTCTATAATATATTATGTAAGGCATTAGTATCAATGTTGGAGCAAGAGGCCATTCCTTCGGCATAGAGAACCGGCTGATATGAAAATTCGCTGTGGAGCAGTGTCGGGCGTAGGGTAGAGGGTTGTAGCATGTGGTTTGAGGCTGGGGGCGTACGGAGGCTTTATTTGGGTCACCCCGGGCGTCATTCTCCACGATCAATAAACGGAGCCGGCGCGCGCCGTTTGCCCTCTTACTTGCGCCGCCATGCCATATACCTAGCTCATCACCTATACTGCCCTATCGACATTATTATATTAATAGTCCTTATAAACAATAACGATGTAAGAAACATAAGACATATAAAATTGTTTTGTTTATATGTTTACGTTACGATACTTTTACACATTACTTATGCGTATGTTACAAGTATATTGGCAAAGTACATACATATATCCTTGAAGAAGTTAAAACTTTGTCTAACCTACCTACTGAACTGGACGTTTTGTTATATATAAAATATTTTTATATGTATCCCCTCATATAAAAATAATATAATTTATTTTAATATAACGGGTTTAACATTATATTGACATTTTTCAAAATTGTCAAATAAATGTATGTCTTCTAAAATACTTTAATTAATGAAATTAAGAATTTAATCATTGTTTACTTTATTTAGTTCGATAAAGTGTTACTTTGCCGAAAGAAACAAAGTAATTAATAATGTAGTACATATTATTAAACGTTCTAACAAGAAACTGTTGAGTTTCTAAGAAGTAAGTGAAATAAGATAAGGACTAAAACAATTCGCTACATAAAACTCTGGTTTAATTATCATTGAAAATTGATTTAGCTTATTTGCATATCATGATCGACATCTATGAATTTTTAATACGTTGACTAAATTTGAAATATCACAGGAATACGACAAAAAACAGCTTGGATTATTGACTATAATTAAATTGATAAATCCGTATCCCTTTTAGCTTGTAAATCGATTTGGTTACATAAGCAGCCCTAATTTTCATAAATATAATATTGTACGTACTCTTTAATACACCTACCGATATAAATTACTTTGCGGAATAGTAGGTAAATCTGAAAGTAGGAGTTGTAGACATGACGGTATTCCGACTATTTACATTTTGACTGAATCGAGTTTGGCAAACTTTTTACATTTGGCTGTGGCCATTGGAAATTTTTTCCATTGATAATAATTTAATGTCTCATATTTTACAAACAGTATAATATCATGAGCTAAAGAATTTTCATTAAATATATCTACGTACTCATTATTTTACTCTAAATTATTCATCTGTTTTTGACTTACTCTACACTAGCTGCTCACCATCACTTTGCTCAGGTTTCCCTCTAGGAAAACCAAAACAAATCTATCTCACGGAACCGAACATTTTTCCAGGATAAGAAGTAGCATGAGCTATATTTAAGTAAAGTTTCATTAAAATCCATTCAGTAGTTTTTGGGTGAAAGAGTAACAAACATCCATACATCTATACATGCAGACAGACATCCATACATCCTCACAAACTTTCGCATTTGTAATACATATTAGTAGGATTTGGAAAAAAGAATCACAGACATTACTTATCGAAGTAGTGTCACATATTTTTTTTTATGGGGCCAAGGGGGCAAACGAGGAGGAGAAACTGCTGAGGAGGCTCACCTGATGAAAAGTGATCACCGCCGCCAATGGACATTTGCACCAGCGCAAGGCATGCAAATGCGTTGCCGGCAAAATATAATGCCTGCGGCTCTACTAGTCTATTTTCAAAAAAATACGTATAGTATGTCTGTATTCAATGGTTTGGGTATAAATAGAAATAGGAGCATTTTTGAATTTTATGGTAATTCTGCTGCCTAAATACCCAGGGTATTCGCAAAGAAAAAAGCTCGGTTACGAACACGAAAACGGTTACGAAAACGCGAACAATTGATTTGAATTTATTGGAACTAAATTCAAAAACGACCATTATTTTACATTTTAAGTTTTTTTATACAATTATCAAAAATAAATAAAAAGGTTTTATATTATATTATGTGGTATTAAATATTCTTTAGTCTTTATTTCATAAAGCTAGGTCAGGTACATTTGGAGATATTGAAAATTTTATAACCGACCCTTTTTCTTTGCGGTCCAGTGCATTTATTATCAAAGTAATTTGAATGTCATAACTTAATATGCCACTGTTTTTTTTATACTAATTAATTAACAGTATTTGACTTAGAGCTATTGTTAGGGCCATAAAAAAAATACTTAACAAGTTACTCCTATGAAAAATTTCTTTACTAATATTAAGCGTGTTATAAAATGTATCTCACTTTTGCCAGATATGTATGTCTTCAAAGCGGACAGAAGTTGCTTAAACTGCTTTGAAGAGGAATATATCTCTAAGTGCACTCGCGTTAGCCCATTGCGTCAGTAAATCACTATTAGCTTACTGAAACGTGGTTGACAGACGAATATAGTTTTAGTCCATAGTAAGAAGCTGTATATCATTATTATTTTAATCTTATGGATGTAACCGAGATGGTATAATATGTATAAAAGACGACAAAAAAGGTAAGTGTTGATAGTAGTTACATCTTACTTACACGTATATGTAAGACTCGAAGGCACAAAATAGTTTGATTTCAATATAAATTCTAATAAGGCATTGGAATTACTTAGTCAATCTACTTACTCTCCATTTTTATCGATTCCTATTCATTGTTAGTAAAAAAATGATAGAAACATTCAATTATAGCATAGACTATAATGATTATAAAAAGAACAATATCGCTCTATTTATTTTTCGCAATTCATTAAATTTATTTTTTTATTTTTTCTTAACCTCGATAGTCTATACAGATAAATAAAATTGAAGTGTCTGTTTGTAATGTCAAAGTAAAAACTTTTTACTAAATGCATATGAAAGTATATACGGTACATATAAGAAAAACGCACTTTTTCAATTTTTCATCTGTCTGTCTGTTTTTTCCGGCTAATCTCCGAAACGGCTGGACCGATTTTCGCGGCACTTTCACTGGCAGATAGCTGATGTTATAAGTAGAGTAACTTAGGCTACTTTGATATTAGAAAAAGAATTAGGGTTCCGCTTAAAAAAATGAAACGTACCGAGGGACGAACCTGAGCGAAGCGAGGGTGTGTCGCTAGTACTTAATATGGTAGCTTGAAGAGAACACTTAAAGAAATGTCGTCTTTTATACACATGATACCTGATTTTATGTTTATTTTCGTAGTACGTAAATAAATAAATATCTAAAGAAATCTTTTCAGAAGTAGGTGTTCGCAGAAACAGGTTTGTGAAAAAAACCGCCTTAAGTAGATAACAGCAGCATTTCTAACATTACGTTATAGAGTTCAGTCAATAAAATTATTATAGAGCAAACCAAATATGATTGAATATAAACATATCTCGTCATGGCCGTTGCTAAGCCAATGGTGTTGATTCACTCGCTTTTATACACATGTTGAAGGTGAAGTCAAAGGAAGTTTATTAGTATATGTACAAGCCAATAAGATTTATAGTTCACTGAAATACTTTAAAAATTGCACACGTTACTACGTGTGCAATTAAATCCATACTAATATTATAAAGAGAAAAGATTTGTATTTTTGTGTGTATGTTTGTTATTCTTTCACGCCAGAACGGCAGAACGGATCTGGATGAAATTTGGCACAGAGATAGATTATAGTCTGGAATAATACATAGGCTACTTTTTATCCCGAAAAAATGTGCGGTTCCCGTGGGATAGGTTTGTTTTTGTTTTCCAAATTCAAATAAAATGAAAATATGCATCTATGCATATATGGCTAATACTAATAAATATATTACATGTCTTGAATGAGTACAAAGATAAAAATTGGCTAACACTTATTGTTAGTTAAACTAAAAATCAAGTAGTAGTAAAAAGACACGCTGTGGTTACATAACGTCCTGAAACCTATCAATCATCAGTGATGTGGAATACCACACGTAAATAAAACCTACTAAGTGATATTTGAGTGTTGTGGTAAATACCAGCCGCGGTAGCTATGTAGCGAAAAACACTTTTAATTCTAATAAAATCTTCAGACATTGTTGCAATAATACTGTGGTGAATACTCACAAATAACATGGTTAGACAATAGTGACTAAAAGAGCCTACTTATGTATCTTTTTTATTTTTATTTTCTAGAAAAGAACAATTGAACAATGTTCGCTGAAACAGAGCGCAGCCGCAATGTGCGAAATTAACTGGGTTAGAGTTGAACGCTCTTCTTGCAATTGATTAAAGTACCTCGCGAGAGAGACGGCGTGATAACCTAGGTAAAACTAAATGCTAAATTGTTAAGTAAAATTAAAGCAATAACATAACATGATAGCTTCATATTATAATTATAACTAGCGACTCACGCTCGCTTCGCTCGCGTTCGTCCCTAGGTACGTTTTACGGTTAGCTATGTTTAGGTATACATAAATAGTAGCTTGCTACTCCTAAGATATTCATTTAAATTTAAATTATATATTATATAGCGATTTACCCTCGTTTTGCTCGGGTGCGTAAGCCGTTTTAATTTTTTTTCACGGAATCCTAATTCTTTTTCTAAAATAAAAGTAGCCTAAGTTACTCCTTATAAATCAGCTATCTGCCAGTGAAAGTCCCGTCAAAATCAGTCTAGCCGTTTCGGAGATTAGCCGGAACAAACAGACAAACAGACAGACAAAAAATTGTAAAAAATGTTGTTTTGGTATATGTACCGTGTATACATCCATATGCATTTAGTAAAAAGCGGTTATTTTAATATTACAAACAGACACTCCAATTTTATTTATCTGTATAGATAATGATAAAGAAGTAGATATTTATCGCGATATATATAATATAATATTTTATATAGCGAGTAAAAGCTCTAATATAAAATCATAGATTTAACACAATTCCCATATAACGTTTGCGGCAATTGGCTATTTGACAATTCTAACGATAAAATATTTAATCTGTTGGAGACAGTAGCTTATGGGTCCACAATAATTATACAATATGTTTTTTGCATTAAAATAAATTGTAAATATCTCATTTTTGAAAAATAAATTTGAGTTTTTTTTATCTGTGGATTACAAATACTGAAACGCTGGCGGCCATGTTTGTGCAGCGTGTGACGTCGCATTTCACATAACAAAACATCGTTTGTTTTATCGTTTGCAGTTTGCTGAGAAGATCACTCTAAAATATTTTAATTAGTGCTTGTGAGAAGTTTAACGACAGAACCCATCACACTGTATTGGATGTAATTTTCCATATCATTAGGCAGCTGTTGAGTGACATAAATATATATGTATATATTACTTTTAAAAATAATAAAAATAATACTTTTAAAATTAATAAAAATAATGTCATAAAAAGAATTGTTTTTATGACATGTTTTATGTACAAAATACTGGATTAAGTTTAATTTATTTTCAGTAAATCAGAGGCTAAATTGATTGCTTTTAAATACTTACATCGAAGTGATCTTCACAAAAAAAATTGCAGATTTATCAGATGTAAAATTCAACTCTCGGCGTGCTAATTGTTGTTATGATTATGTTGTCACTTGTCACATCACTATTTATATGACACATCACTAGCGCTTGTACTCATGTCTGTCCAATATGGCGTCTTATAACTATAACTATTACTTACTTTATTACCTGTTATGTGGATCTCAGTGATCGGTACTCAATATTTTAATAAAAGTCTTAAGTCAAATCTAATTATTTATCATCATTAATGCACCTACCACTACATGGTGTCAGAAGCGGTTCGCAATCTATATTGTGTTACACGTGTAAAAAGTCGGCGTCATGTTTCAAGAAAATCTAAAATCTAAGAAACTTTCTGGAATGTCCAGTCCGCAGCCCATGCTAATGAATGGCAACTTGGCACAGCAATGGCGAAAATGGGTGCAGTCTTTTAAATTTTATTTACGTGCGTCTGGCATGGATGAGGAAAGTGATAGCAGAAAGGTAGCTTTATTTTTACATGTTATTGGTGATAAAGGCGTAGATATATTTAATACGTTTGCAAAAAACGAGGATAACATCAAATACGACGAGCTCATTGAATTGTTTCAAAATCATTTCGCCCCAAAAGCTAACCTTACTTATGAATGTCATAATTTTTTCACATACAAACAAGGTGAAAATGAAACCTTAGACGACTTTGCTTGCACATTAAAATTGAGGTCACAAAACTGTGAGTTAGGTCAGCTACAGGAACGTCTGATTAAAATAATGTTTATATGTAATATGCACCAAAAGTATAATTACATTAGAGAGAAATTATTGCTTGAAGATAAGTTGGATCTTGATAAGGCCTTAGAGATGGCAAAAGCCATGCTAGCTTCCAGACATCAAACGGATGAATTGGCAGCAGAACAAAGTTCAGTCCTATATAACAAAAGTCAACCGTCACGATCAAGATCAAAGTCTAACTCAAGAAATGTAAATCAAAATAGTCACAGTCAACAGTCAAAGCAAGTTTGTACAAGGTGTGGTCAGGTGCATCGTCATAGGTGTCCAGCATTAAGTGTAAAGTGCAGAAAATGTGGAAAAGTGGGTCATTATGCAATCTGTTGTCGGTCAATTAAGTCAAAGTCAGTAAAATATGTACAGTCAGATAATAATGCACAACAGGTACAGTCAGAACAAGATGAAATGTTTATAGGTCATATTCAGTCATCCAAGTCACTGTCAAGTGAATGGACAATTAATTTATATATAAATAATTCACAAATAAATTGTATAATTGATACTGGCAGTGATGTAAATATTATGTCAAAAAGTATTTATGATTCACTTAATATAAATGATTTATTGTGTAAAACTGATATAAAAATTAAGTCCTACACTGGTAATAGTCTAGAGGTACTAGGTCAACAAAATTTGGAATGTAAATATCAATTTAATGACTCCTATATAACAAAACAAATTAGTTTCATTATTGCAAATGTAAATTCTCCAACTGTGTTAGGTAAACTTACTTGCTCAGAAATTGGATTAATTAAAAGAGTTTTTTGTGTAGAAACTACAAGCATGCATACATCAGAAAGTGATAATAGTAATAGTAGTTTGTCTTTTAACATAAGTCAATATGAGTCAAATTCAAGTCAATTAATAATAAATAAACTTATTGAATATTATAATTCTGTGTTTACTGGTCTTGGTTGTCTTCCTGGTGAGTGTCACATAAATACAAATCCTGAGGTCCAGCCAAAAGTCGATGCTCCAAGGAAGGTACCATTTGCATTGCATCACAGACTTCAACAAGAACTTGAAAGGATGGAGAAAATGGATGTCATTATCAAGGTAACAGAGCCCACTGAATGGGTGAGTTCATTAATTTTAGTAGAGAAAAAAAATGGTCAATTAAGGGTATGTTTAGACCCCCGTAATTTGAATCAGGCAATTAATAGGACTCATTATCCTATACCATCAGTAGATATGGTCCGTACCAAGGTGGCTGGTGCCAGATTTTACTCCACCTTGGATGCAAGTAGTGGATTTTGGATGTGTAAATTAAGTGAAAAGAGTTCTTACCTCACAACTTTTAATACACCTTTTGGTCGTTACCGCTTTAAACGTCTTCCTTATGGAGTCAGCTGTGCTCCTGAGTATTTTCATAGAACTATGTCTGAAATGTTTAGTGACATACCAGGGGTAACCGTATACAGCGATGATATTTTAGTAAGTGGTCAAACATTACAAGAGCATAATGAGCGTCTTAATATAGTTTTTAAAAGAGCAAAGGAATATAATGTTAAATTTAATAAAGAAAAATGTACATTTGCCAAGGAGAGTGTCAAATATCTGGGTCATATTTTTTCAGCAGATGGAATCACAGCTGATCCAGACAAAGTCAGAGCAATCAAAGAGATGCCCTCTCCTACTTGCCTAAAAGATTTGCAAAGATTTTTAGGCATGCTGAATTATTTAAGTCCTTTTATTAAAAATATGGCAGGTGAGACAGAAATTCTTCGTCAATTATTAAAAAAGTCTACTGATTGGCAGTGGACTGCAAACCATGAAAAAATATTTTGTCGACTTAAGCAATTAATATGTCAAGTTCCAGTGTTGTCACATTTTAATGTGCATGATCCAATTGTCCTACAAAGTGATGCTAGTAACAGTGCTGTCGGAGCAGTTTTGTTGCAAAATCAACATCCTGTATACTATGCTTCAAAGACTTTAACAGATACACAAAAAAGAATGGCTCAGATAGAGAAAGAACTCTATTCTATAGTTTTTGCCTGTATCAAGTTTCATCAATTTATATATGGACAAACTGTAACTGTAGAGACAGATCATGCTCCTTTAATAACATTGTTTAAAAAGCCTTTAGTCGAGGTTCCTACACGTCTCCAAAGAATGATGTTGAAAATACAAGCCTATAGTTTAAATGTAGTCTATAAGAAAGGTAGTCACATGTACATTGCTGATACATTGTCAAGAGCACCACTTGCTGGAACAAGTTCAGATGAATTAGATGAAGACATCATTGTTCATGTAAATTTGCTGATTAAGTCACTACCAGTCTCTTCGGAACGTCTACAGTGGTTAATCAAAGGCACTAATGAAGATGAAAGTTTACAAATTTTGAAAAAATACTGTAAAGAAGGATGGCCATCGAGTAAAAATAAAGTTCATAAAGATGTGCATGAATATTGGCAGTACAGATTTGATTTACATACAGAAAATAATTTAATTTTTAGAAGCAACAGTATAGTCATACCTAAAAAATTAAGGCCAGATATTTTAAAAATAATACACAGTGGTCATTTGGGAGTTGAAAGGTCAAAAGCGTTTGCTAGAGGACATGTCTTTTGGCCATTTATGTCTACTGATATAAAAAATATTGTTCAGTCTTGTCATACTTGTCTGTCACATAGAAGTTCAAATGCTCCAGAACCACTTCATCCACATGATGTTACATTACTACCCTGGGAAAAAGTTGGTGTTGATTTTATGGATTATAAATCTAAAAAATACATAGTAGTACAAGATTATTACTCAAATTACATTGAATTAATGTCAGTGGCAAGTATTAAGGCCAAAACAGTAATTGTTTGTCTTAAAAGTATTTTTAGTAGACATGGTATCCCAGTTGAGTTATTTTCTGACAATGGGCCTCCATTTAATTCAGCAGAGTTCAAGAATTTTATTTTTGAATGGGGAATGCATCATAATACATCAAGTCCATACATATCACGGTCAAATGGTTTGGTAGAGTCTGCAGTAAAGATATGTAAACGTTTTCTTATTAAGTCAGAGGAGTCTGGAACAGATCCATATCTTGCTTTACTTCAATTCAGGAATACACCTAGAGGAAATCTACCATCTCCAGCACAATTGTTAATGTCACGTTCACTTAGAACACAATTACCAACAGTCACAAAAAACTTAAAACCAAAAACAGTTAAATTTCATGAATATGTAAAAACTAAGGAAGAAAATAAAAATAAAATGAAGAACTATTACGACAGAAAAACAAAATCATTACCAGAATTACAAGAAGGGGATAAAGTTTATTTTAAGAAAATGCCAGATACTCCATGGATTACAGGCACAGTTCGGACCAAGTGTGATCAGCCTAGGTCTTATACTGTTGAAGGTTCAGATGGATTTATAGGAAGGAGAAATAGACAGCACATTTTGAAGCCTCCACAGTCACCTCAAAATGTAGCTCAAGATATATTACAAAAAAGTTCAAATATCAAGACACCTCCTAATACAGTGTCACCCTCTATTGAAGAGCATACAACTCCAGTTGAAAAGCGCACTAGGTGTGGAAGAGTCATTAGACCACCAAGACGGTTAGAGTTATAGAAGTTAATATTTTCTTATTAGTAAATATATTAGCAATGACTGTGAAAGACTGATTAATTTAGTTAAGTCTAGAATATATATTAAAGAGCCTTAGCTCAACAAATTATCTTATTTTTAATTTCTTAAAGAGTCTGTTGTCAAAAGTTATTGTTAATAGTTTGGTCAATAATGTAAAGTGTGTTAAGCTGTAAAATTATAATTATTTTATTTTTTTTTAATAAGGAGGATGTTATGATTATGTTGTCACTTGTCACATCACTATTTATATGACACATCACTAGCGCTTGTACTCATGTCTGTCCAATATGGCGTCTTATAACTATAACTATTACTTACTTTATTACCTGTTATGTGGATCTCAGTGATCGGTACTCAATATTTTAATAAAAGTCTTAAGTCAAATCTAATTATTTATCATCATTAATGCACCTACCACTACAATTGTAACCACTGCTTTCGACGTTTAGGACATTTAGGGACGTGTATAAACAATTTGTCAGGATATTTAATTGTAGAACTTTTACACATAGGTACGGCACACGTCTTGTAGCTTGTCATTTTCATAAAAAATATTTATATTCTAAATATATATATATATATGTATGTATATATATATATATATATATATATATATATATATATATATATATATATATATATATATATATATATTTATATATATATATATATTAACTTATATGAGCTTGTTATTCCCAATGAAAAAGCTGCAAACTTTTAGCTTAAAATATGTTTAAGAGTTGGAGCATCGTAGCATGGAAAATATATAACATGTTATATTCTCCATGCATCGTAGTTAGCTTTACTTAGTTTATTGAAATATGACGTCACAGCCAGGAATGTCACGTGATGTGCTGTTTTCGCGCGACTTTCAAATTAATGAAAGATTAATATAATTTTTTTCCGAATAAATAACGCTTTTTTCAGAAAAAAATAATTGTAAGAGGTATAAAATGAACCTACGTATTCTTTAAAATATCTTTCCGAAAACTGTCAAATAGCCAATTGTGTAATATACAGTTTACCACAAAACCGCTTAATGTAATATGTCTACTTATAGTTTTTATTGCTATTTCGGAAGCCATATATATAGGCAGTAAACTGTGTTTTGGATATATACTTATTTTTGTTTCAGCCCATTTTCATAATTTTCTTTTAAATAATAAGTTATTCACTTTCTGGCTAGTTACTTGTTAGCTTCGTTCAACACTAGCGACTCACCCTAGCTTCACTTCGGGTTCGTCCCTAGACAAAAACAAATCTATCCCACGGGAACCGTACATTTTTTCGGGATGATATACATATATCCTATAGCCTTCCTCAGTTAACGAGCTATCTAAGAATAAGAAAGAAGAAAGAAGAAAGAAGAAAAAGAAGAAAGAAATAAATAAGATTTTTTAAAATCTGATTAGTAGTTCCTGAGATTAGCATGTTCAACCAAACAAACAAACTCTTCATCTTTATAATATTAATTAAGTATAGATTTCTTCCTACACTGAGACATTTTTTTTGCCAACAATTTTTTTCGGATTGGGAATATATAATTTTACGATGAACTAAATTTTTGCTTCGACTTCATCATCCTAGGAATTGAAGGGCATTAACAAAATAAGCTAAAAATAAGAACAAGGATAACTTGATTTAACAATATATTAAAGCATTTTTGATAGTATATTTTTTTTTGTGTAAGTATTACGCGATATCTTAGACAATTCCGAATCAATTCTTAATTATTCTTTTCAATGAGTAGGTTGGTTTTATATAAATGTCAAATATCCACTTGTTTACTATGGAATAATTATTTATAATGAGAAAGAAAAGTACTTTAAATATTTAATTTAAAAATACAAAGCGGAGAATATAGTAATTTTAGCTAGAAAAGGAAAATTTGAATTTGTATATTTTTACAGTTTTCATCTTAACTAAAATCTGCATTTCAAGTCATTTTAAAATTCGACATTTGAAATGGTTACACTTTACTTATTTCATTCCACTTTTGGTATCACACAATGGCTGATTCGAAAGAAATAAAACAATTTCAAGCCAAAGGCTTAATTTAAATTAAAAAATTCAGGTCGTCTCCTACGTATGATATCTATTTACTTGAACAGTTATTAGTCATTAATTAATTACAGACTGGCATTAAGTGTTCAATGTTTAAAGTGAGGCTTATAGAACACCTAAGATACAGTTCTCTTTCAGCCATTTTAATAGAAAAATGTGTTAGGTATAGATGATTTATATTGTAATTTATGAATGTCCCATCTTCATTTTCCATACAAAGCTAAAAAATAATATAAGAAAATTAAACAAAATTTGAAAAACAGTGTTATTATGTAGGTATATGGGTAAATATTAGGTCCCAAGAACCAGTTCCACCTTTCATAGGAACCTGGTTCCTAGAAAATAGTATACTTCTCTTTATGCACACGTTTTAAAATTATCGTTAAATGCTTGCCAAATATCAAAACAGCTCGCACTCGCAATTCATATTTTTTATTTGTGAATATAAGTAATAGAATATATGGAGAGTTATAGACAATTTTCTGATATTTAGGACGGGGTCGAAAATCTGCTAAACAAAGTCCAGGGTATTACATGTTATGTAAATCCAACCGTGAATCAGCCAGCGTTAAGTGCACGCGAGAATTGCCGGGCTCGACATAATTCAATTATGAGCCTGACGGCCCGTCGCAAAGGTATTGTATGAAGGATATACTCTCTCAGACAAAACATTAGACCCGTGGGAATGAAATAATAACGTTTACGCATCATGACGAATAAAATTTTATCTCAAAGTCCTGCAAAAATGAGGTTAAAAATAATCATAATCCTTTAGAAACCAGGCTAAGCCAGAATTATCTACAATAAGTGGCATGAACTGGGGCGGACTCCTTTGACATCCGTTCGCAATCAACAAGTTCAATAACCGTTTGTAACAAAACGTGTTAAAACTGAATAGATTGACATCTATTTGAAACTGAAAACGCCAAAAAATAGAGGCCTGTTAAGTAATTCTGAAGTACTTACAACCTTACACGCGGGGAGTAAAAATGAGTCTGTAGGTATAGACTTTTTATAAATTAATGTTTTACCAATATTCGTGCTATTATTACCTACCTTCTGTATTACAATTGTTTAATAACGTAAATTGATTACTGCGATATGCGTGGAACTTAAATTGATTGATTTATTTTTAATTTTAAAAGTTATTTTATTTCAAGTTCTTTTGATGGCCAATTAGGTAACAATAGGGTATAGTGAAACATACTCGTAAGAATTCAAATTAGGTTTTATAAAATATTAATTATAATAAGTATCATTCATGACACTTAATGTGTCATTTTAATGTACGGCTATATGACTTTATCTGAGATATAACGATTTTATGTAACGATGAAGTATTCCGACAAGCCATTTGGCAGGAGCTTCAGGCGACTTGGCAAGTTAAGAAACTGTTTTAACCAACTTACTACAACTTTCAACACATCAACTTGCCCATTAGTCTTTTCTGCAGCTTAATTTTTTATAGATTACACCTAAGTAGTGAGAGGTTTTTTAATAAAATTATAAACGCTTTTTAGGTAACTCAAAAACATAAAATACATCTATTAGCTGAACCAAACGTGAATTACAAGAATTAGATTTTCGCTTCGAATACTCAATTGAAGGGATTTTTAGAGGAATCGTTTTAGCTTAAAAGGCTTTATAAGAAAAATTTAAACCTTTTTAAAATATTTCTTATTTTATAACTACGTAATTATGATATGGACAACATTTTTAATCCCAGCAATAATTTTTTAAAATTTCATAACGTGTAGTACATACAGTATAGATGTTAATATAGCATCTAGAAATATTACTAATTGAAGGTCTAAGTTCATTATAATATAACTTATCGCATCATAATCGCATTGCAGGGATTTCTAAGCTGGTAACCTTAATAGACAAAAAATAATTGACATTGAACCGTCAGTAAATGATATCATAACAAATTAGTAGTAATTGCATTTACTACTTATCAATATAAATAAATGGCATAAACAAATTCTTAGCGTCTATTAATAATATCTTAGTTTCGATCTTAAATAACAATTATTATTATTTATTATCCATATTTGTTTTTTTTTTTGTGATAAAAGAAATATGAAAATCATATTATTTGAATGTACTTTGCTAAAAACCATAAAATATGTAAGTATAGTAGGTATAATATATTGTTGCTGTATCAGGTAAAAGTAAGAAAACATGTGCATATGTACTACCGTACATAGAAAACGCTTAAGATATTTTGGAACCATTATTCGAGATGCTATCTCGAATTCGATCGATGACCATTTTCTTACAACAGCAATAATCATAACATCTTTATTATATTAGTCATCTTTATTATAACAATATCATATACCTAGGAATAAAAATCGCTGGTAAATCTGAATTTTTTGGCCGTCAGATGCCGTCATTACATTTGGTTAGTATAAGAGAGATATGACTCAAGAGGAAAAGAACAGTTAAGCTTCATCATCTGTCACCGAATTATGTAACGCTAACCGTAGACTACCAAAACGAATTAACCTTCACTTTGATTAAATCATATAACTAATAAAGTAACAATGAAAACTTTTTACAGTATACATTACAAGTAATTCATTACATATTATACTAAAATGGAAAAATATAACTCTGAAAATAAAATGATTACTCTATATTGTAACAAACACCTAATATAGGACATCGTATTATATCATAATTAAACAGTAGCATTGCTTATCTTGCTTCTATTCAAAATCATCGCACCTACATATAATATGTATGTATTTCAATGCTTTTGTTCAAAGCAGATAAACTGTGTAATATCGAATTGTAAATACATATATGTATGTAATATGTATAAATGCAAGGGCGTACATTAAACGACCTTGTTGGGCTACGTAATTATACAAAATTTCTTAGCAGATTAGCATTGGTCGATAAAATCAATAGTAAGCCAAGTATTTCACTTTGCCCAGCCATGGTTATCACCTTAAAGTAGGTACTCTCATGAGTTTTAATTGTGCATTGTCGTGTTAATTTTATATTTATTAAATTATGACTAGAAAATTACATAAAAATTCAGATCTTAAAACTTCACCTTTAAATATAAGAAATCTCAAAACTTCACCTTTAAATATTGTTGAGTGCATTGCATATTCACAGACAAGATTTGAATAGAGAACCAATTGAAGATTGAGAATTGAATTGAAAATTGAGAAGAAAAGAGAACCAAACCAACCAAACCAAAAGAAAGATTTTTAATTTTGACCCGACTGCAGCGGAGCCCGAAAGAAAGTTATTTTGTAATTGGTTTCAATGTATATAACTTGATATTTTTTTTATTATTTATCTGTATACGTAGGTACACATTTTATAAAATTACTTATTTTAACATTTTTTAATATCTTGACTTGTTACTTAGTATTTAAATTTTCATACTCGATAGTAACCTACTTCTAATTGTTATATGGATTTGAAACTCTAAGTATGCCGATAATTTAATTCCAAAAGTTGGTCTGATGATGGACCCATATAGTGAATAATAGACTTTTTTAAAGGCTACTAAACTACTACCTAACTCAGTAAAATTTCGAGTTCGAATCAATTTGATTCGTTTTGAGGAGTCCTATACATTACAGCTTATCCATTTTTAGTTTTATAAGATAACTAGCGACTCACCTTCGCTTCGCTCGGGTTTGTCCGTAGGTACGTTTTGATAGTTAGTATGGAATAGATAGACTATAATATATACATAGGTATGATGAGTTTTATATCTTTTACTTGAGAAATTATTGATTCGCCATACAAACTATCACCTCCTTAAGGGATGATATTCCGGATAAAAGCCAGGGTCTCAAACTATCTCATACCAATTTTCATCTAAATCCGTTCAGCCGTTTTGTCGTGAAAAGGTAACAAACAAATAAACAAACAAACAGTTACTTTCGCGTTTATAATATTAGTATAGATTAATTTAATAATTTATCAGTCTATTAATAAAATTATTCGTTTAGTTACGTTACAGATAAGATTTTAGTACGTGGTATTTATTAATTTTAATTATTATTTCAAATGTCTTGTTTATTATAAAGTCATCATCTGTATATTAGTATTTACAACTATATCATCTCCTGCAGACAGTGTAGATAGAATATTAGCGATAATGACAACATTTGATTTATTTTCATTTTACACAATATCATTTCAACTCCATGCAACATATCTAAATGTACAGAATGTAATGACGCCTGCGATGAATGCATCAGTATATCAAAGAAGATTCAGATTGAATACATTACACTTGCGCAATGCAGCAGAATCTAGACAAAACTAATTTCACAAATTCAAAGACTAGCGAGTTCAAAGGAAACGGTGTTAATAACTGCATCCTTATAAGGATTCTCTTGTTACATCGTAATTGAAATGTCGAGTTTATATAAATTTCTTAAACAGACATTTTTTTATATTAATAATAAAGTTTTTTCCTTTATACTCTCTTTAAGGTGAGTCTCTGTAGTCTTGCCCTCGGATAATCAAGGCACTAACAATAGAAATAATACTATAAGTTGCTTTTGCATGTAAAATCATTGAACAAAAAAAGGGGAAGCCAAAGCAACTTCTTTGGTTTTTTGTATTATTATTAGGGGCCTCAAATTCTTTATCCCACGGGGCCCCTAATAGTTAAAATACGTCCCAGTTACGATTGTTATATATTATAATCATTATACACTGCAATATATCTTATTATATAGATTATTTTGTTGTTAGATAAATGTATTGTGTATTCAATATAATATTTTAATTTTTGATTCTCTACGATAATGGGAATAAATAACTTTTTTTTTAATTAACACGCTTTTATCAGCTTCATCTGTAGCTATCTATTTATGCGATAGAATCTTTGAACGCGATTTTCACTCATTTCGAAACTTCAGATTGAACTAAAACTTTGCACATTTAACAAAGACCGAAGACAATACATTTATTAATATAAAATAATTTATAAAACTAAAGAAACACGCGTTAATAGCAAATCAAGCTAAAAATGGAAAATAAATTTTAGTTAAAAAAACTAAAAAAACACGCTTTAGTGATAAACCGTAAAAAGTAAAAATTAAAAAATAAATTAAAACTAATTTTATTGTTTGTTAATTTCTGTATTTTACATATAAGTGCAATAAAGAATAGTATACATAAAAAGTAAAAATTACATTATTTATAACAACCTGATATCGAACACCCCACGCTTCTTTACATTAATTTAATATAAATTTAATAATAATAAATAATTAATAATTATTTAATAATAACATTAATTTTTTCGTTAATTTTGTTCTTGTACTAAAAATTGTTTTTTTACTCTTTAGTTTGGTTCATCATTAAAGCGTATTTTTCAGTTTTTTAAACTACAATTTATGAATCGATCTTTCGATGCAAATTCGAGAAGCGCAAGTACTGTACCCGTGACCTAAGGGATAACAGCTGCCACTATTTTTTCATTACTGTCTATGGTCTCAAGGTTTCATTTGATTCTTATTCAGCCTAGTTAGAACAGCCACACAAGATAATTCCATATTATTATTCTATAAACCAGAGGAAAAGTTTACTCATTAGAGTGTTAACGTATTTTAGCTTCCTGCTTTTTTTTCTATTTTTATTAATTTTATCTCCTCTAAAGTAGGTACTGAACGTTCCGAACGGTAATATCTATGACAAAAGCGAACATCTAAACTATAAAGCATCAAAAGACTTTATTATAACTATTGACCTTTGTTCACCTTGACGGAAATCCTCCTGTATGTAGCCTATTATAAAAAATAGTGAAATTCAACATATATTAATCAAACTTAAAAGATGTATGGATTGTTATTCACATTATTGAAAAATATTGTTTGATTTAAGGTATGAAATTGTCTACAACTTGGTTTTTCCTAAAAGTACCTATTATAGCCAAACAGTTCGTACGTACAATTTTATCGACCCAACAAATATTTTATTCATGCTTCATGCTTTAAGACCAGCTTCTGACAGCAACGAAGAATTTAATAAATAACAAAAACCAGCCATTTTTAGATTAATAACTAGCAACTCACCCTCGCTCCGTCCCTAGTCGTCTTTAGTATATCTATAGAAATCTTTCTCAGACATGAGATATTTTCTCGAAGTAAAAAATATCCTATACGTTGACCCGGATAACTAGCTATCAATATACCAAATTTCATCAAAATCTGTCAAGTGGTTTTCTCGTGATACGTTCCCAGATAGACAGACACAAAAATTCTAAAAACAATAGATTCGGCCTCTGCATCCATAATAATAACTATTTCAATAAGATTTTCCAAAAAAAAAATTTATGTACGGATTCGACTCAGAATTTTATTATATTTATAAAAAAGATTTCAATTTGGCGCTGCCTCACTGACAGAATAACAACGTTGTTTTCTTATCTAACTTTAATAGATGTGAATAAATTTTTAACCCTTTTAAATATTATATCAAAGCTATTCATACATTTTTATTTAGTTTTGAAGCAAACGTATAAAAAAATAAAGGATGTGTAAGTCTTACTCTACCCTAATGCATAATCTATTTATTGGGAGCTGAAAGGCAGGGTGCTCAGTATTCAATTAAGCTAATACGAAACGGCACTCACTTATATTTTTCTTTTCATTATAGAAACAAAAGCAGAACGCATAATGCGTATATAAGAGTTAAAATTGGATGTAGCGACAAGGACAATCCCTATTGTTTCATGCCCTTCATTATATCTACATATATATTCTGGTCTAGTATCATAATTTGGTTGAAGAAGTTTATTCTGAAACTAGGTTAAAGCGAGTAATAGTCATATTCTGCCGGCGTACAGAACGCGTCGCGCCGCGTTATGTAACTCTAGCAGTCCTGTCTAATCAATACGGTAGCAGCCTCAAGTCGAGCTAAAGGAAAAAAGCTCTCAGCGCTTCAGAATATCCTTGCAACCTATCTGTGTCGATCTATATATCAATGCAGGTTAACAGAAAGATTACACGGAATATAAAGCGTTAAAGAAAATCTTTTATGCCGCAACGTTCACTATAAAAATAGTCGACCCAAATCTGAATTGTGTTCTGTAATTTTTCAACTTGATAATACTTTAATCTAGTGGGAAACAGGAAATTTTATATGAATTTAATCATATCTATTATATATAGCATAATAATAATAATTCTTAGCACATTCCTCTTCCTTATTATTTATATCAAATTATAAATTTTTATATCTCTATAAAAAAATATAAATTATAAATTCTATTATATCTACAGATATAATAAAATTCAGAGTCGAATATGTACATTAAATATTTTTTGGAAAATCTTTAGAAAGAGTCATTATTACCAAGACAAATTTGTCTATCTGTCTGGGAACCTATCATGAGAAAACCACTGGACAGATTTTGATAAAATTTGGTATAATGATAGCTGGTTATCCGGACCAACATATTATAGGATATTTTCACTGCGGGAAAATGTCTCATCTCTGAGAAATCTAATTACTAACCGTTAAAACGTACCTAGAGACGAACCCGAGCGAAGCAAGGGTGAGTCGCTAGTTATATTTATAAAAGTATTTAAATGCGCTAAAAAGAAAAAAATAAATTTTAAATTAAATCAAACCCATCAATTATTACATATTTTTAATATTATACTCTTACTTCCTTAGATTTACGCGAATTTTTTCGCGTTTTCGGATTTTTGTAAAGCATTCGAAACATCGGGAATAAAAAATCAAAATAAATCCTTGAAAAAATCCGAAAAGATAGTTTTATTTAAAATATTTTATTTTAGTTTATGAAGTAAATCTCGGGACAAGCTTTTATATCACACAAATTATGTAATGTAATAAATTGATGTTTGAAAAAAATTGAAAAAGTTTATTTTTTTCTTTAAGAGTATTTAAATAAAAGATTGTTTTTAAAAATGTTTTTTAATGTACATTTATTTTTTATTTTATTCGTGTTCTTCTCAGCGAACCCTTTCATTTTATATCAATATCATGGAGGTGTTAAAAAAACACCATCTTTGCGAATCTGCCCTATTGGATTTAGAATGACGTTTGGTTTTTAACATGCAAGATTTGATTACAAACAAACAGGCACCGGGACAGGTCAAACTAAATAAAGGTTTGTAATGATAAATCGCCATTTTGCGGCGGCTGCCATATTGGATTTACAATGACATCACATTGCTTATTGTGTTTCGCTCATCAAGCCCTTTCATATGTTGACCATATCATAAGGGTCACTATGGAAATGATAAATCGCCATTTTGTAATTTCCCCCATATTGGATTAAAAATGACAGCATTTAGGTAATCGTGCATTGTATCGGGAACCAAACTAATGTGCCAAATTTCAGCCCAATCGGACACTGGGTTAAATTTATCTTGGAAGATTCTATTACACAAACCGGGATGGGTGAAACTTAAATAAAAGCTTGTAACTAATGAACAAGTTAGAAATGGTTTATTTATTATATTTTATTACTAAAACTTCCCCGAAAGTTCTTGGTTGATAGCACTAAAATTTTGACACATCTAAAAGTTTTTAATTTCTGTACGATCAATTTTCCTATAACTCGTCACTAGACGGCGGTACAGCTCATCACCTTCTATACTGTTCAAACGGTCTTCATGAATTTTGGTACGTTGGTGGGGAGGCTTATTAGCGTCCGGCAATTACGCTGGGCGCGAAGCCAAGAAACGCATGGGAGATGGCGGTATACCGTGCGGGTTGCTCCTGGTACTTCTGACTGAAAGCAGAGCGGGCAGTTGGAGCAACCCGATAGTGTCGGAGCGTCATGGTTGATTACCACATAAAAACCTAAATGCATGCAGATGGTATGCATAAATACATTTCCCAAACTTAATAAAGGTATAAATAAGATCATAGCATCTTTCAAGAAAAAAGTTTTACAAGTTTGCAAGTTTTAGCAGTCTTAAGATATTTTAAAATTTTAGAAGTTTCAGAATTATTCATAATCCAATTGTTAAGGAGGAATGCCTCTCCTTTTGTCTTAAAGCTGAGCAAAGCATACTTCATTTACATTTAAATCGACGTCTTCAGTTCGTGAGTAAATGTAGTGATTTAGTTTAGATTTCAAGAAATGATATATTTATGAAATTGCGTTTGTTTCCTAGACAATTTAAGCACATTTGTAATTCCTTAAACTATAGTTATGTATAGGTTTATTGATGAAGATTATATTGATTGTTTGAAAGGTCCATAAATATGAACACACTTGTGTTCATATTTATGTACATTTTAACCATTTTACACCCTGTGAAAACAAAATTTCACTTTTTCTGGGTACTCTTTGCGGAATTAAAAGCAACCTATAACTTCCAAATTAAATTCGAGTGTCTTTGTAAAAATCTCGAATCTCATTTTCTCGATTATATAATCTATATACATAATATAAACAGGTAAAGAAAAAATAATTCAATAATTCAGTACCTTTTTCTTGTTCTTGTTTAATGGCTACTAGTTAATGTTATCAATTTAAGCTTGTTATCAATAAAAAAAATTGAAAGCAGTTATTTTTTAACCGAATTCCAAAAAAAGGAGGAGGTTCTCAATTCGATATATATATATATAGTGCCAGCCAATACAAATCAAAGCACACCGACTTCGAAAATATCTGATTCAGTATCTATTCTAAATGAAAACCCCCGTTTAGTTATTTTTTACTTTTCAGTGCCTGGAAGTCGTTTTTTTGTTTTAGTTTTTATTTAATAGATATGCAAGGACAAAACAATTCAGTAGGTACCTCTTTGCCTTTGTTTTTCAACCGTTTTTCTTCGCTTTATTTTAGCATGGACGAGCTTAAGGGTTATCAATAAAAAAAAATTATGGTCGAATTTCGAAATCGTGTTATGTACATAAGACACTATATTTGTACATTATATCTATAGCCGAGAGGTTTACAAGCTTCTAACAAAAACAAATAAAGTGTATTCAAAAGATCTAAATAGTAATAAACGGTACTGTAAACGCATTTTATACGTTAGCACCGCGCCCACCTCCCACTAAATTAATCTGGATAGTGGGCTGACCTTCTACGAATAATTGGTTCCGCTTCTCCAATATACATATAGGCCTAAGCCTAACTTAAACAAATCGAATATTTATGTATCCACGTACCCACAAGGACTAAGTAATTTTATTTAATAACGATTAATAAAGGTTATGAGAAAATGTAGAATGGCATGGTTAACAATAAAATCAACCATAAATTTATATTAGCGCTAGTTTTTAAGTTTTTACGCTAGGTTTGGCCACGTGGATTGGAAAAATAAAACTGTATACAAATGTAGCTTGATAAATTGCACATTTCATACTCTGTAATTACTGTTAAGACGATTGATCAATGTATTTGAAAGAGAATTACTTAGATCTAACTAAAAACAATTCAATATATTAATAGTTAAGGTATCCTTTCAATTACGTAAGTAAACTTGAAATAATTTCAATATTCTGAATTGCTAACATCCGAACAGCGTTAAAAAATTAAGGAGGAACCAAAACTAGGATTTGGTAACCAACGATAAAAATGTTCGTTGTTGGTAAATAAAAAAATAGAAGTTTGCTATTTGTCTGGGTGTACGACACCATAAAATATAACTGCCTTCTATCTGGCGCCAGTGCATCTAACCGGTGAACATGCGACGGGCTGCCCCGATCGATGGCGACCCCTTTACCGACCAATGCACCGAGCTAACTGCCCGGGAAAACCGACTTTGTACCACATTATGTAACAATTCGTACTTTTAACTTTAGAATTTTTTGTGCACTAGAAAAAGCATTTTATATGTTACACTGATTTATGTTGAAGATGACAATAGATATCCCGCTCAACTTGTTGGCAACACCCAAAAGGCTTTTTTGTTCCGCGCAAAATTTAACTAATATTAAGAATGAAAAAAAAATAACCTACCAGAGCAACATAGTCACCTAAGTGACTCAGCTCTTAAAATGAGAATAAAAAAAAAAGAATGAAAAAATACTGTTATCTAGAAAAGCTTTTCTATTTTATAAAATAGAAATATTATATAAACAAGGCAAGAGATGAAAAAATATCGTATAGACCAATCGAAATCAGTTTATTTTTAAGAGAAAAAAATGTATTAAAACATTTTTCGACAGAACGCCACAGTAAGGCGAAAATTGAAAAAAAATATTTTTCAACGCTTTGCGTCCCCCATTTCTCAGGGGGTAGTAGCCGCCAGCCGGGCATCGGGGGCATTTTACGAATTTCTATTTCTAATATATCTGCTAACATTTTAAAATCATAAAACTTCAGGTTTTCAATATTTTGTTCCCAAACCGGATTCCGATTGGACTAGTACAAGATCGATCAATAAATATTTATTCCAATCAAGTAGTAGGTCAAATGAAAAAGATAAGTTAATGTCTTCAAAACTTTTTTAATTTAGATCAGAATGGACTGAATAATGTTGAAATGATTATCTTATTTTACTTTACACGATCTCGTTTAAATTTTTGTTATGTACATATATGTGAAGTCATTTTAGCAATTATAAGTCATTTTAACATTCAAAATTTTATTCCAGTACTATGTAACTAAAAATAGTGCACAAGTGTATTCAAATCCTATAAATATGTGAGATAATGAAGAAATAAACCCTTTTTCGATTTGTATTACAATGAACATCTTCTTATACCTACCATTTAAAATATTAAACAAATGTGATTCAAGTAATTTCAACAATTTTAAGTACTGCACAAAATGAAATACTCTCTCTAGTACTAAATAACTAAAGACAAAAAAAGATAAACTTTTTGCATTTAAGAAATATTTGCTTCACGATTTTTTTATTCATCGTACCATAATCACCATTAAATATTTTTTTTAGGTAAATTTAATTTGCCATTAACAATATTTTTATAAATACTGATACATTATTTTGCCTGTAGGCCGCACTATGCACACAGATATTAGTAAAACGTAACTTTTCGACCGTTTTTTAAAGTTGTTTAATCCACTGTTGAATATAGATAGGCTTCATTTTTTGCCGACTTGAAAGAGACAGTAACCAATTCAATCATTACGCGATATCGTCACCATTCATTGTAAACCTATTTTAGTTAGTATATACTTTAAGGCGAGTCATACTTTGAAAAAAAAAACCTAGTCTTAGTGGTTATTATTTAATAATATTAATAATAATTATAAATTAAGTGATTTTAAAAGCGGTTTTTAGTTTCTTAATGAAATTCCATTTTATTTAGCATTACATTAAGTTAAGTACTGACCTAAATATAATACATTTCTATAGCTATAAATATATGTAATGTACCAAAATAACAAATTATAATTCAACACAATAACCCTTTGATTGAGGTAATATTTTTGTTACACAAATTTTTGTGAACGAAGTAACTATCACACACATTTCATTTATAATTATACTATTGCTATAAGCTATTACTATTATAAATATCAACGTTGCGTTGCGTAAAATAAACGCTACATTTAATCTATTTTATTTTACAATTCAGATAATGAAGCATTAAAATTAAAGAAGATATTGCAGAGCTTGTCGAGAAGCGATAATTTATTTAATTTAGTTAGGATGTGTGTTTAGTTTCTATTCTTCCGAATATATTATATACATATGTTCCGCTATCAAATGAAAACTACTAAACGTAAAACAGCCATGTATTCCAATATAGTTTTGCA
The DNA here is from genome assembly GCA_033884665.1 of Argynnis bischoffii washingtonia. NCBI lineage: Eukaryota > Metazoa > Arthropoda > Insecta > Lepidoptera > Nymphalidae > Argynnis > Argynnis bischoffii. The sequence goes on from CM066625.1 coordinate 6,038,218, forward strand.
AAGTAATAAAGTATCGTCAGCAAGAAATCCCTACCGGATTTAATATATTTGTATGAGTGTTCAAATTTTCCAATTTTATTATTGGAATACATCCCTTGCCGTCTGAGAGCTTATCTGAGTAAGAATAGCGCACGCAATGTATTATGTAACCGCACAGCTCCAGGGTTCCTATGGTACTCAAGCCGCATTACGTAATAAAACCTGCGTCTGGCAAGCATAAACCTTTATCTACTGATATAGCCTTGGTATCGTCGAGAATGTTTTGACTTCAATATTATACGAAATTTAGGACATTCGCCATCAGACGGTATAATCGATTTTGCCATCAGCTGCCGCATTTTTATTGGTTTGAAATCGATTTTATTTAAAGTACCTATAGAACAGTATACTTCTTTTGCCATCTGTTTTATTTTGAGTTACCAAATGAGCCATTACTCTTCAATTATAAACATTTTGATTTTTCCATTGGTACTTTTTTACTGTGATATTCTTAATATATATTTTAAGGTACTCTGGTGCCATTTTTGAATTTTTGAAATCATCTTTGTAAAATTGTTAGTAGGCACTGTCAGTAACGAGTATATAACGCCTTTGAGATGTCTAAAACCTTAGTCTCTACCGTAGCCATGATTGCTGTAAAGCATTCGAAACGTCGGTAGCAAAAAAATCAAAACAAATCCGCGAAATAATCCGAAAAGTTAAACTTTATTTAAAATGTGATATTCTTATAAAATCTTATATATTTAAACGAGCAATTCTTGTATATTTATATCTTTATTTATTTATTTATACCGGCGATCTCGGAAACGGCTCTAACGATTTTGCTGAAATTTGGTATATGGGGGCTTTCGGGGGCGAAAAATTGATCTAGATTAGTCACATGTCTGGGAAAACGCGTGTTTTCGAGTTTTCATGCGTTTTTCTTATGCATTATTCTACGCAAAATTTAATCGCGACATCTATACAACTCTCTCAGTAACACTTAGTCACTTAATGTAAAATTATTTTTAAGCCAAATTAAAAAGAAAATTATTCTTATCGCGACATCTATACAAATGTCTCAGTAACACTTATTCACTTAATGTAAAATTATTTTTAAGCCAAATTAAAAAGAAAATTGTTCTTATCGCGACATCTATACAACTTTCTCAGTAACACTTAGTCACTTAATGTAAAATATACAATCTTTCAAGAACTCCGAGCGAAGCTCGGTCGCCCAGGTACTATATAGAAAACTAGCAACTCCCTCTCTTCGTTCGGGTTCGTCCCTAGTAGCGATGGGCGATTGTTGTAAAAAAACAATCGACTGAATCGAAAGTTTGTCGATTTAGTAGTTCCTTACTGTGATTATTCGAATAACAATCGACTAACTACTAACTGTACGCACGTCGCACAATGCATGTGCGTGCGGTGAACTGCGGAGTCTTTTATTCTAGCCATACTTAGTTAGAAACTTATCTTTCTACCAATTCGTAGTTAGTAGGAAAGGATCAACTAATACTACCACGAACGAATGAATAGTCCCTCAATCGATGAATTGATTACTAGACAGACAAATAATCTATTAGCGCCAATCGCATAATAACTGCAGTCGTAAGTAGTGGCGCACGGACTGTTGATTTGTAGCGCCGCGCACGTCGCCGCACCATCTTTACCATCGCACCATCAGTATAATAATATAGGTGCGCTGCGCTACAAATTAGTAGTTAAACTTAACACTGAAACCATGTCAGTCATTAGCCCCCGCCTCACGCAGTTAGTAACAATCGAATAACATCGATTGTTATCGACTAAACTGAACAATCACTTAATTCGATTAGTTTTAGTAATAATCGCCCATCGCTACTCCCTAGTTACATTTTAACGTTTAGCTCAGAGATGAGATATTTTCCCGCAGTAAAAGTATCCTATTTGTTGACCCGGATTACCAGCTATCATCATACCAAATTTCATCAAAATCTTTCCAGTGGTTTTCCCGTGATGCGGTAACAGACAGACAAAAATTCTAAAAACTATAGAATTGGCTTCTGTATCGATAATGAAGTTTATTTCAATAAGATTGTCCAAAAAAAAATTAATGTACAGATTCGGATTAGTTACAATTTTATTATATGTATAGATGTAGTATGAAAATACATATAGAAAGGAAAACATTTAAAAGTATAAAGATTTTTAAATAAAGTATAAAACGTCATCTAATACAAATAATAATTACTTGTCATATTTCAAGGTATTTCATAAATTGAACATTTTATTATACTTATGTAACGGTGCTGTACAAACTCGCAATTGTGACGTTGTGTTCATTAGTAAGTAAAACTTCACACTCTTAAAAACGTGTAGAGCTGACGGAGGAAAACATTTTGCTTTTTGTAAAGCAAGCCATTTTGCCATGGAAAATTCGTAAATAGACTAGAATAGTTTATATAATATTCTTTCAAAAAACCTAGACTATATGTTAATTGTGACCATTAAAGTCGACCGGATTCAGTCGCCAGTGGCTACCCACGACAGTTTTATAAGGACACGCTCTCATTCCCGACATCCTACGGGAAGTACCATCACTTGCGTCAGCAAAGAGGGCCTTAGCCCGTACGAGACAAAGTGTCTAACGATCCTGATGTACATCTATGTATTATTTAAACATTTATTTCTTTCAAAAGTTTAAATTTCTGTTTTATCTACATATATAATAAAATTCTGAGTCGAATTTGTACATTAAATATTTTTTAGAATTTTTATAGTTTTTAGAATTTTTGTCCGTCTGTCTGGGAACGCATCACGAGAAAACCACTCACTGGACAGATTTTATTGAAATTTGGTATGATGATAGCTGGTCTGGGTCAACAGTGGGAAAGTATCTCATCTCTGAGAAATCTATCTAACTCTTAAAATGCATCTAGGGAAAAACCAGAGCGGAGCCCGAGTGACTCGATAGTGTTATAAATAAAAATGATATTATATTTAAACGTACATAATCGACGCTGATTTATTTTCAATTATACTAAATTCTGAACTGTAAAATTTGTTCAAAAGAAATTCATAAGACTGGAAAAGATACTTTTATACTCTTATTTATATTGTTTCTTCTAATGAAGTTATAACTATAAATTATAATTAGTGGTTTTGAATAGGTCTCTTTATAAATAGGTATAGACTAAACGACGACATTCTTAAGTTAGTTAGTTTTTGAAAACACTTATATTCACTCGGGACTTTCCTAGTGTTCATTTTTGTAATAGCGATTTTAATTTGAAACATGCTTTTCAATGAATTCTCACACAACTTTTATTCATGAATCTAAACAAGAACTTTATGAATAGTAGAATACATAAAAGAATAAGGTTCGCTAGTTATTCAAGTTCTCCTATTCATCTTGCGTGTGTGAAGTGGATCGTACATTATTGGGATGGGTTGGTAAGGTCGTTACTATTCAAACGATGCCAATGTGTCAGCATGGATCGATGGAAGTAATCAGATCTAATAGTAATTTATTTAATATGCACATGTTTTATACTTATGCAGTTAATGTGACGTTATTATCATTGTATGGGAACGGCTATGATATTAGCTAGAATACGTGTATATTTTATCTAACACGTTACACGATTGTGTATTCTACTATTTGACACAACTATCGTACTAACGTTATATTATACATATAACTCGGGTATTTAGTATACAGTGCATGAAAAGGCTGCAAAAGTTATATTTATGATGTGCAATCTTCTTAACACATCAGAATAAAAAAATATATATTAAATTGGTGGATATATTCAGGATATAATGAGTAAAGTCACAGTTTGATACCATGACACTTGCAAGTTATATATTACGAAGGATTTGTTAAGATATTATTAAGATCGATATGTCCGCAATAAAATACAACCTACTCGCTCATGTTAGTATTTTTCCTATGTCGACGAAATAACCTTGGACGAAGATGAACGCGTCTTGGAGCAAGCTTGTGTCCTCTGACACAAATGCGGATGCGGTCAATTGGCGGTGGTCCGTATCGAACTGCGTTAAACACCGTGCAAGGCTGCATACGCGGTTTGCTAAGTTGGTATAAGGTATAGGATAAAAAAAAAATTAGCAATATGAGTTTGAATATTTCTTATGAGAATTATTGAATTGTTGTGGAATAGACTACTATTCCACATTAAAAAACTTATGTAATCAAATGTCCTTTACATTAATTTGCTACTAAAGAACTAAGACTTTCGGTGAACCATGGTACCTTCTAAGCAAATTTCAAATAATATATATTATAACTGTTTTTAATTTTTTGAATAAAGCATAATTAGGGAAACATAATCTGTCATATATATTAATAAAGAAAAGTGTTTGTTTCTACTTGTTGTAAGAAATAACACTCAAAGTGTATGTTTCAATGTGTTTACTATGTATTATCAATAATTTGCAGTTTCAGTGCCAGATATAGCAATTTCTTTGTAATAAAATATAATTAGTTGCAGTACTAGACTGAACTGGAGTATGTTGTGGATCAATTCCATGTAATAACAGCTAATTGAAATTACGGAATAACCTAATATTTAGGATTAATACTTTTTCATAACTCAAGTACTGGCATGCTTTATCATTCTATCACTGTAAATGAACAAAGAGATCAATGAACACTTCATCCTCTACCACAGGGTTCCTCAAACTTATGGCCTCACATACCCCTTTTGAAGTTCCCATACAACAGAGAACCCCAACCGTCGAATTTAGGAGTCATTTTGGACAATTTTAACCTCGATTTCTGTATTACGCTTTTATCATGACCAGTGTGATAACCCACTCTCACATAAGTATGTTGTTGCAAAAGGTAAATTAAAATTCACCGCTTTTCTTTGTCACAGTTCAGAAAAGTATTATATCTAGCTGCCCAAAAATCAATAAAAGACATTCCTTTTAAATTTACTTGAAGAGTTTTTTGCCTAAGTGCGGAAAAAGCCGTGCAGAAGAAGAAGAAGAAGAAGAGTTTCATCTGCAGACATTTCTAGTAATTACTCCTGTTGCTTAATACTCAAACCAGAATTTATGCTCTCGGTTGTGACCATAAATGGTTTTCGAATCTAGCATCACTTTCTGTTCAGTAGTGATATTCGCAAGCCATCTAGCCGCCATTATATAAATATCCTCCCACCGTCAAATGGCGAACCCCTAAGGGTTCGCGTACCCCACTTTGAGTAACCCTGCTCTACCATATATGTATTATGTGTATAACTAAATAACATTCTTTATAAAAATTAGTATGGAAATAACAACATTTTTATGGATTTCACTTATGGATTACAATTAAATGAAAGGATAATATTCTGCAATATTAGCTGATTCATTTTGAGAATAGAGTTTATTTTGAAAGTGGACATTGATTTATTAAGGAATTTCTTTCTAGTATGTCTACTTTAATTGTAAAACTATTATATAGGTACTTAATTTTTTGTGCTTTTTAAAATGTACATATTTACATAATAATTGTCCTTACTTAAATAAGTAAATAGTAAATAATATCCTCTTAGATTAAAAATATCTTTTAACTGTTAGTATGCCCTAATTACCTTTTTCTTATGTTCTATTTTGAAGAAAGAAAGATTCGTTTTTTAAAACTTGTTAAAAACAATTTAGATTTCATAGTAAAACTCTAGTAGGTAGTAATTAAATTATTTTAAATATGCAACTGTGCCATACTATAAGTACATATTTCCGATTAAGCAAATATTACTTTTTTATCCTTACATTAATGACCCCTAAAAGTCAATACACACAGTAATAAATTTAAATTATTAACATTTATTAAAATCTACCAAACAAGCAGAAGAACCGTCTATTACTTTTATTAGCATCATTTTTAAATTCAGTGCAATTTATTATTATAAAGAGTATTTATTAATAAAAAAGCCGGTTCAAATTCTATATCCTGCTCATAAACAAAAGTGTGTTTTAATTCATAATATGAATTTATAAAAAGCCGCTATGTTAAATTTTAGTAACGTTTTTGAAGGGCGTGGTCTTTATCGATTTTCTCAGTTTAGGTAAGGTTTAAAGATATACATTTAATACGAGCTTCAGCTGCAAACAATTGCCAGTCACACAAACGAGTAAAATATCAAGTGTTTAATGCAAATCTAAAGATATTGTACTTACATCAAGAGATTCCTTTGACGCCATTTTCACGCACAACAGTTTGACGTTTAAATTGTTGACGTTTATGCAATGTTTTCAGATCAATACAACTTGATGTTCGGATACAATATTTACAGGTGAACTATTTTATTACGAACTCTTAAAAAATACATTTATGATAATTTAATAATTAAAAAAAATAAAAAAAATATCTTATAGGTTGTACTAAAATTTTAGACATTCTGTTCAAATGAATTATTAGTGATTTTTGTTGCCTGAATTTCGTACTTTTATTAATTATCATTTAACAATCAAAACAAATTTGACATAAGCATTAAATGTAAGCAAAAGAGCCGTAGCCCGTAAGCATTTAGCAGCTAATTAAATGAAAATAGACAAAAAACATTGGTACATTAATTGTGTGACGCTAAGTACATACCGATTAAATAAAAAAAAAGAAATGAAAATTTGAATTTCAAGTGTTAATGCAGTAACTGTTGATTTTTTATAGAAAATGTCTCATTAACAAAACACTAGTTAACCGGAACAAATATAAAAAAGTGAAATATATATTAATGATTTTATTTTAATTTTTTAAAGATAACACTAAAATGTGGCCAAGAAACTATTAGTTTATATTTATTAGGTAACAGCAAACAAACTAAATAAGATGAGATTAAGAAGATTGTCAGCTTTTTTTTGGGCAACATGCATAATTGCATTTATATTTATTCTATATGTAGTTACGGATCTTAGTTTCAAACTTCCAAGTATTAAACCTGCCATGGTGGAGCCTGATGATGTAAGTAATAAAGTTATGAAACTTATGTATTTTAGTTACTTACTAATAATTATTATTAAATACTTAATTATATTATTCAAATATTACAGAGTAAGTGGTCATCATTTGAATCCAAGCTCCGTAACATAGAGAATGAGCTTAACCAACACCATGCTGTTGTTGGAGAAATCAAGAGTGCTATGGACCAAATTGTAGAGCAATCTGAAGAGTATCATCCTCCACAAAAAAGGCCCAAATCTACTTTCAAAGAACCAAAAATTAGAGAATTTAAAGTTGTTGGTGATGAACCTCCAAGAATGCATAAGAAAATCAATATGTCTTATTGCCCTATATGGCAGAAATCTTCTAAAACAGATGTGCAGGTAGAATAGAAATGTTTCCAAAATTATTATATACATTTTTATTGTATTTATGTATTATTAGGTTTTTATTAGTTAAGAGTAACTATAATGGTTGTGAGTGGTAGATAGATATTTTAGGTGTATGTGATTCACACTTAGTGTATATTAAATATATCTATCTATCTAATTATTTTATTTTTTTAATTAAGATTAATGTAATAAACTAATTAGTATGTGAAGATAGTAAATATTATTGTTGTTTTATCTGTTACTGACAATATTATTTTGCAGATGCTTTCAATGTATGATAGAATCATGTTTGAAGATACAGATGGTGGTGTTTGGAAACAAGGCTGGAATGTGGAGTACAAAGATGATCAATGGAGTAGCAAAAATAAATTAAAAGTTTTTATTGTGCCTCACTCACATAATGATCCCGGTTAGAATCACATGTATAAATTATAAGTTTTATGTAACTACATTTTAGCTATAATTATATTATTTATTTTGTCTAAACATTTTCTGCATATATTTGACAAAACAAAATGGACAATTTTACTAAGGTACATGTAAGAAATAAACCTGCTCACTCTGGTGAAGTATTGCTCTTATTTTATTTTTAGTTATTATTATTTATATCAATATTAACATACAGGATGGATTAAGACATTTGAAAACTATTACAAGACTCAAACAAAGGCCATATTTACAAATATGGTGGAAAAGCTGAAAGAAGGTGTAGGTAGAAAATTTATTTGGGCAGAGACTAGCTACCTTTCACTCTGGTGGTCTTCAGATGCCACTGACAAGGAAAAGGCAGCTTTTCAGAGGTATAGGAGCAATGATATAGTTGTAGTATTTCTCTCTTAAGTCAGTTATATTATTTATAATAAATATATTTTTTACAGTTTGTTAAAATCTGGACAAATTGAAATAGTGACAGGAGGTTGGGTGATGAATGATGAAGCTAATTCACACTGGCTTTCTATTATACAGCAATTAACAACTGGTCATCAATGGCTTATAGATAATTTAGGTTATATACCAAAAAATGGTTGGTCTATTGATCCTTTTGGCTATTCCAGCACTCAACCATATTTACTAAAGTTGTCAGGCTTTGAAAATTCAGTCATTCAAAGAGTACATTACAGGGTGAAGAAAGAACTTGCTTTGAATAGACAGTTGGAATTTAAATGGAGACAGTTATGGGGTAAGTTTTTATTTATTTCTTCCAGTCAACACACTGTGTTATTAGTAGTGTATATAGATTTTAAATTATAAACTCTAAACTTAATATGTAATATGAATAATAAAAATTAACCATATACTTTTCATAGAATTCAATTATTTAAAGTAATAATAATATATCATATAAGATAATTAGTAGATAAAAGATAAGTCATTTCTGTACTTTGATAATAATAACATGCTATAATATTGAATGAGCAACTATTGTGTATAATATACAAATTTCTTTCGTGTATCTCGAAAAAGGCTCTAATGATTTGGATCAAATTTTATATTTTAATAAGGTTTTGCTTTTCCTCTTTTTGAAATATTGCGATTTTTATATCTTTCAATAAAAACGCCGAGCGAAGCTGGGTCACCCAACTATTAATAATAATATGAAACAGTAAAGCATTAACTGGTTTTCAATGAAATACGTGATAACTGTTATTTTATATTCAAATAATGAAATGCTAATCTGCTTATCTTTTCTGTATGTATTTATGATTGTATCTATCAGTAAGTAGAAGTTGCTGATATATCTAAAGGGCTGACCTTACTGAAAGTATTTTTAAATTCATCCCCAAAAGGTGTGAGAAAGAAGGAGAAGGGGAAGGGTATGACTTAAAAGATTCTACAGAAAAAATATATTTTAGAGCCAAATTAAAAACACTAGCCACAGGAAATTTCAACTGCCATTATAAATAAAATTGAAATATCTGCCTGTACCAACAGACCATAATATGATATTTGCTTAATAGGAACTCAAGGACTTATGCACATTGCACTAAAGGAATAATACTTTTTTGTGTTTATATTATTATAATTATATAGTTTACGGAACAATAGAAATAATTATGATGAGAATTATGATAGGATGTTGCTTGATATTGGTTTTTCAATAGTAATAACGTTTTTTTACTTTCCTTTTTTGTAGAAGAGTAATAATGTTAATAAATATCACCTCTAAAAAAGTCAATGACCTTTTATACCTCTTATTATATTGCTGTAGTATGAACTTAAACAGTTCAATTTATAAATTTAATTTGAATTCCTTGATAAGCCAACGCGGCCTTCAAGTACTTTTTACATAAATTGAAAAATGCTTATACATATAAATTTAAGTTTATTTTATATATAGTAGTACAAGTACCTGCAAATCAATTTATACATATTTCTCTTATTTATGCCAAAACCATTAATCATGACTTTCTTCTACTGAGTTAAATGAAACCGACAGTAGGCTAACCTAAGTATTAAGATTTAGTACAACTATTTGTACCAATGATAGAAATCCAATTTAAATGCCTCTAGTATTTTCAGAATGTACTCCATCTGTGTCTATGAAATTGATAAAGCATCTGAAAACTATAAATATATTTATAATCTAGACTTACCCTAAACTAATATTTTTCAAAGGGATATTTTTTTTTTTTTTATAGATCAATTATAAGTGCAGATAGCAAACATGATGCTCTACATATGTTTTATATTAAATATATATTTTTTAAATTATAAAAAATAATAATTAACTATTTTACAGATGGTGTTGGAAATACTGACATGTTCACACATCTAATGCCTTTCTATTCTTACGACGTGCCTCACACTTGCGGGCCAGACCCCAAGGTACATTATTTGTTTTTTTAAATATGACTTCAATTTACTGGTTAATGGAATTAAAATCCAACTTGCCGGTATAGGTTTGATGAGTCATGACAAGTAATAAATAAAATCATGTCAATAGTATTTAGTCTTTAAAGTTACTTTAAAGACTAAATGCTTATTTTCTACTTTATTATATATATATATGTATATATATATATGTCAATTTTCTGGTATGCAATAAAGTATATTTGGTTTGATTTTACATGCTTATTTTCTAACTTTTCAGACATGTTTTTTCAGACATTATGATTACATCAAATTTTTCTATACATATAATAAAATTGTAACTTAGCCGTATCTGTACATTAAATATTTCTTGGAAAATCTTATTGAAATAGACATTATTATCGATACAGAGGCCGAATCTATAGTTTTTGGAATTTTTGTCTGTCTGATATCAAACTTTATCAAAATCTCTCCAGTGGATTCTCCGTGATGCGGTAACAGACAGACAGACAAATATTCTAAAAATAACAGATTCGGCCTCTATATCGGTAATAATAACCATTTCAATAAGATTTTCCAAAAAATATTTAACGTACAGATTCGACTCAGTTAGAATTTTATAATATGTATAGATAAAGCGGTTTGCCAAAAACAGGTAATAAACAAACAAGTAGACATGAAAAAAACACTTAAAAAGTCAGAGAAAATTATAATTAAAATTTATTATTTACTAGCGACTCACCCTCGCTCCGCTCGGGTTCATCTCTCGTTACATAAAAAATGGGGTGGGGGTAGGAGGGTGAAAAATACTTTACGACCAATTCTTATACCTACCAAATATACAAACATTTTTTATTAAAATCGGTCGAGCCGTTTTGGAGGAATGCGACCACAAATACCGTAACACGAGATATTTATATATTAAAAGTTTACTATTTGTGACCATTAAATTAGACAAGTGCGTGTCGGACTGGAATCATGAATTCTTGGACCTGTAAAATTACAAATATTACATTAATAATAAATTAACTTTTTTGACGATTGACGATTGAAACCCCTACCTAATCCAAGAAAGAAAGGAATCAGCAGGATGATACACAGTTTTTAGCCCTCCTCAATAAACGGGCTATCTAATGCAAAAAGAATTTTTTTAATCGGATTAGTAGTTCCTGAGATTAGCGCGTTCAAACAAACAAACATATAAACAAACCAACTCTGTCTCTATAATATTAGTATATATTTATAAGATTTTTTAAAATCGAAAGCGGATATTTATATCATGTGAAATAGATTCGCCTCAGACCAATTTTATTTCTTATAAAATATTGTAAATATACAAATAAGATATAGTTACCACAGACGCATTATGAAAAATAAATTTTTATAAGAACACCTTTTCCATAGGTCTGCTGCCAGTTTGATTTTAAAAGATTACCTGGCAATGGAGTATCGTGCCCTTGGGGTATTCCACCTAGAAAAATTTTCCAGAAGAATGTAGATGAAAGGTAATATTTACTAATTAATTATTATTATTCATAATTCAGTCTTAAGTTTAAAGCTAGTTCAAAGCTTAATCTGTAAAAGGATCGTTAAGATATTTTCAGCTTAATAATAACGTTCAAATGAACTCAGCAATTTCCAAAAAAGTTTGTTACAATTTATACGGGTGAACTCTTAAATTAAGTAAAAAACATTGTAAATAACCTATTTTACATCATAAAACATTAGTAGCTTATTAAATTAAACAAAATTTCCTGTCAATTAGATCGTTTATGATCTTGGACCAGTGGCGGAAGAAGGCGCAGCTGTACCGCAGCAACGTGTTGCTCGTGCCGCTGGGCGACGACTTCCGCTACGACCGCGCCAACGAGTGGGACAACCAGTACCAGAACTACGAAAAGATTATCGATTATATTAATGGCAATGATGCTTGGAATGCTGAGGTATGTGGTGGGAATGTATAGTATAATATTAATAGATAGTAAGACCCATTACTGAATTCGAGTATATATTTTTGTTGTGTATTTGATAAAAAATATATATTATACTAGCGACTCACTCTCGCTTCGCTTCGGGTTCGTCCCTAGACAAAAACAAATCTATCCCACGGGAACTGTACATTTTTCCGGGATGATATATAGCCTATAACCTTCCTCAGTTAACGGGCTATTTAATGCAAAAAAAATTTTTCAAATCGGATTAGTAGTTCCTGAGATTATCGCGTTCAACCAAACAAACAAACGAACAAACTCTTCAGCTTTATAATATTAGTATAGATTAAGTAACTAATGTCATGGATTATGATTTTTAGCCATTCTGAAACACTACCTCGGTGTTAAGTATTGCGATTTTCTCAATTATCATATTTCGTTAAATCTTATCATAGAAATGTTTCACTAATAATACTTGTACAGGAAACACTAGGTATTTTTTATTAACCTGGTGGCTGGTGGTTGAAAACACGCTTGCTAGAAAAGTAAAACTTAGTAAGCACAATGATTACTTACCTTTGGATATAAAATATTATAAGCTGTATTTTTTTGACAATAAAGATTAATAATAAAAAAAAAAATCTTATAGGTCCAATTCGGGACTCTCCAAGATTACTTCAAAGCGTTACACGAAGAAATCAAGATGTCCAATTTCCCGGTACTAACGGGCGACTTCTTCACGTACGCGGACCGCAACCAGCACTATTGGAGTGGGTACTACACCTCGCGACCCTTCTATAAGAGAATGGATAGAGTTCTTCTGGCGTATGTTAGGTAATTTAGATTTCGTATTTGATATTTATTTATATTACTACAACCCTCGCTTCGTTCGGGTTCGTCCCTAGTGAAAAACAAAAATAAGCCTATCCCACGGGAACCGTGAATTTTCCGGGATAAAAAGAAGTCCATGTGCTATTCCAGACTATAGTCTTACTCTGTGCCATATTTCATCCCGATCTGTTTAGCGGTACTGGTGTGATTGAGTAACAAACATCCATCCATCCATTATAGATAGCTATAGCACAAATGAATTTTAATTTTCTATTGTTAAATTTGTTTTTAACGTTATTTTTATGTGTTAAGTTTAAAATCTAAAGTTTTGATTTCAAATTATTATTTTTCTATTCCATACTTATATGAAAATATAATGATAAAGTTTATTGAAAAATGTCGAGACTGGAATACATCCTGCAAAATAAAGTTGACTGATAATCACCGATAGCTAGGTATTTAACGAAAAAACTACCATTCAACTTAAAATTAGAGATTTATTTCGGGATAAATTTTATATTGTCGATATAAATATTCATCACTGTCTGGATGTAAGTGTATGTTTCACAAACTCTACATAAAACAACCTAGTTTATGTCATTAAGGGGATCGTCCTGGATACTTTAGGCCATGACCCATCTATCTACTAAATTTTATACAAATCCGGCCAACGTGAAGAAGAAACAAACACACGCAAACTTATACCTATTTAACGTCCCACTGCTGAGCACGGGCCAATACTAGGGAGATCAGGCCGAGTGCGGTGGCTTTTTATATTTTTCTTCACCGTATTTTATTATGTGTTTATATTAGTATGCCCATTTAATAATTACAACAGAGCAGCAGAAATAATAACGGGTCAAGCGTCGTCCTCGCAGTCGGTGAGCTACATCACGTCGCTGCAGCTGCGCGACCGCGTGGAGCAGGCGCGTCGCGCGCTCGCGCTCTTCCAGCACCACGACGGCGTCACCGGCACCGCGAGGGACGATGTGCACGACGATTATGGGAGACGGTATGTCCTTGTTTCTTATTTATATTGATGGTAATGATAAGACTAACCATGTATGTATGTAGGAAATATTTTAAACTATAGAGCGAGACGAAAAAACTATACATCCCACTGCTGGGATGGACCTTCTAATACGAGGGGTATAGTCCAACACCACTGGCCAAGTGCAGGTTGGCGGACTTCACATGTCTTTCGAAAACTTCATAAGTTCTCTCAGACATGCAAGTTTCCACACGGCGTTTTCCTTCACCGTACGATAAGTGGTATTTATCTTTAAAATGATTTGCACATGAAACTATTAGAATTGCGAAGCGCGAGATTTAAACCCGCTTCACTCGGTTTTCCAAGCGAGCAAGTTAGCACTGGGCTACCATTGCCTCTGATACAAATATGCGAGAAGGTACATATGTTTGTCACTCAAACTATATGTAGTTACATAAATATACATTTTAAAAATAAAATATAAATAATATGTATTATATTTTTAAGCATTAATTCTCTTTAATTAGTTTTTTTTTTAAATTATTATTATAAAATCCGCTAAAATGTGCGAAAATATTCACACTCACATAACATTACAATATATATATATATATATATATATATATATATATATATATATATATATATATATATATATATATATATATATATATATATATTTTCAGAATGTTAGAAGCAATCAAATACTGTCAGTCAGCGATCCAACAAGCCGCGTACTACTTGCTCAAGCAACCCGCCATCCAGGAGCAGACGCAGGAGGACGTGTACTTCGACGTGGACGACGTCTGGCGCAGGCACGACGAGATACCGACCAGGATAACCATCGCCTTGGACGTGATGTCGCCCTCGAGGCGGATACTGCTGTATAATGCACTGGCTTTTAAGAGACACGAGATTTTAACTTTGTTCGTGTCTACGCCTCATGTTGAGGTATATGTTTATATTATGCTACTTCAGTATTTTATATATTTATAATATTTGTGCACATTTGATATAAAAGACGAAAAATAGAGTCTAGAATATTAAAAATTAAAAAAAAAAACGTTTTCAAAAACAAACACTAAAAAGTAAAAAAATATTGATTAGTAGTTTTCATTTATTATAGATACGTAATCAATTATTTTCGAAGTCGGTGTGCTTTAACTTGTATCGACTGGCGCCAACTTCGAAACTTTGAAGTATCCTATCCAATAAAAAAAAGAATCATCGAAGTCGGTAAAAAATTATGCGTGGTCAAACAAAAAAAAAACACATGTCGAATTGAGAACTCCTTGTTTTTTCGTCGGTTACTTACCTTTAATTAACCGATGAAATATTATATATTTTGTATATATAGATTTCGCATAAAATACAAAACAACACTTTTCTTTTCGACCGAATTTAACTCAAGTATTTTTTCATTCAATTGTGCTATTGTGGTTAAGATAAATCAGTGTGTTGTGTAGAATAAAGTACATTATTAACAGACGCTACTCCAAATATTTACAGTAGATAATTAAATTTAAACTTTATTCGTTGATTTGCTTTACAAATTTTAATATCTATGAAAAATGGTTTTAATCTATTTTACAGTACACTCATGCTACGCTCAGATGCGCTCCTAGGTGCATTAACAGTAGTCGACAAAGTAACTCGACGGCCATTTTTTGTACCGACTTCAATTAAAGTTATTATAATCTGTGACAGTAAACATAGTTTTACCCATGGAGCATAGAAGTAATAAAATAAATAAATAAATATGTTGGGACATTAACACACAGCACCATCTAGTTCCATGGTAAGCTACGAAGCCTGTGTTATGGATACCAGATAGTTGATACACTACACATATATAACTTTAAATATATACATATTATAAATATAAACACCCATGACTAGAGTACAAACATTTGTGCTCATCACACAAATGGATGCCCCCAACGGGACTCGAACCCGCGACCACTGGCGCAGAAAATAGGGTCACTACAAACTGAGCCAAACGTGCCGTAAGGAGTACTATCTCTGCGGTGAAGAAGCGCCCGTCAAAACGCGCCAGTAAAAATAAGGATGGAGCCTCCGTCTACAACAGCTTAATTTATATCATAGTTTATTGTTGTTTTTCGTACGCCAGCGACCAGTATAGTGGATACTCAGTCTACAGCAGCTAAATTCATACCGTAGTTTTTCGTATGCCAGCGCCATCTACTATTTTCAGCATAAAAGTGGACACTTTTTTTAACTTGTCTCCCATATAAGTGATTCCTCCTTACTTCTATGCTCGATGGTTTTATAGGAATCACAAATAGCCTATAGCACTCGGCGATAAGGTTTTATATTAGTGAAAAAATTTTCAGAATCGGATCAGTAGTTTCAGAAATAACCCCCTACATACAAACTGACAAAGTAACATTCCCCCAGGTTAAATAAAATTCGAAACATCGCGAACCAAAAATCAAAATAAATCCTCGAAATAATCCGAAAAGATAGTTTTTATTTAAAAATGTGAAATATTCGCGTAAATCTAAAAAAGTATTATAAGAAAGTATCATTCCCCCAGGTGTTCGACCCGGACGGCAACCCCATAATGGCGCAGATCTCGCCGGTGGTGGCGGGCGAGAAGCGCCTGGGCTTCGCCGCGAACAAGTTCCAGCTGTGCTTCCCGGTGGCGGTGGACGCGCTCGCGCTCACCGTCTACACCGTGTCCTTGAGAGACAACATGGCTATTAACAAGTTAATATTATACTTATTATTTTCTAACTGGACGTAATATAATTTAAAAGTTTCTTCTTATTTATTATGGACTAAGGATAGCCAGCGGGAGGCGACTTCGTTTTATACTATGTATTGAGAGGTGTATATAAACCCCACCAGATACACGTCATACGCGCGCGTGCGGCTGTACAACGCGGAGTACTGGTCGGTGGAGCTGCCGAAGGTGTTCGCGCAGCAGGCGGCGGCGCGGCTGGAGGAGGACGTGGCGCTGCAGGCCGGCAACGGCACGCGCGCGCTCGTCTCGCACACGGGCCTGCTCAAGGCGCTGGTGGCGCCCGATGGGACCACTACGCCTATACACATGGACTTTGTGCAGTGAGTACACACGTGTATATCTATTGCCATATCTACCCACGGCCTACTCAGGGCGCTAGTGGCGCTCGATAGGAACGCCATATCTAAGCATATGGATTTTGTGCACTGAGCATAACCCCATGCATATGGAAGGAATATGAAAGCTATAAATCATAAATGTTTGTAATGTTTTAAACGGTAAATTTCAGTAATGTACTCATATGTTAATTCATCGCTCGTTCATTCATCAGATAATAAGGACGAATGGCTTAGTAAACCGAAATAATAATGGTTAACGGTTAGTCTTAGAGAAAGGTTAGACTTAAAAATTAAACGGGTTTCCGAATCCTGGTTACATAAAAAAACAAACGAGAGCAATAATTTTATATAACGACATCATCATCCTTGTGATTTGATATAATGTGTAATTTTTATATATCAACCAGATATGACACACAAAAAGGGCAAGATAACAACAGCGGTGCCTACCTGTTCATCCCGGACGGGCCGGCCACGCCCTTCAAGCCCGAGCCCTTCCCGGAAATAGTCATCACCGAGGGACCATTCAAAGCCACACTGTATTCGGGCTTAATAGGACCAAAAGCTGCGGAAATGGTGCTAGCTGTAAGTGCATATTTGTATTACAAGAAAATGTAGTATGTAGTTTGCACGGCTGTATGAGGATCATAAGGTTCTAGGACATCAATAATAGGCCTAAAATTTTTGATTTGTTGTTAAATCAACATGTTTTGCACACACAATTTCTGCGAGTGTTATAGCCAGCCAACCCTATGAGGACGGTAGTAGAGGCACACAAAGCGTGACAATAATATCTCACTATAACTGTCAGTCATTACCATCCACGTGGCAAAAGTATGAAATAACCAAATAAATGAATATTTAATCATAATTTGATCATTTGGGCATTATTGTTATTATTAAAATTGTACCTCTTAAATGGGTAAAAAATTGAAAGCACTTGTATGAGAAAGACTATTTGAGATTTCAGCTTTATTTTATACATTTCTGTATAAGTTTGATACTTTTTTTTAAATTCCTTTAATCATTTAAGAAACAAAACTTTTTTATTGAAAATATTTAATGAGTAAGCTTTCTGATAATAAATATTTAATATTAATAATTAAATTAAAGTATTTATTTCTTTTTAAGTATTTTCATAACATACGACATTGTTTTCAACAACAGTGTTGCATTAAGCATTTATGGAAATAATATTATATGTAGTATTAAATGAACCAATAATAATTTAATTTAACATTTAATTCCAGATCACATTGTACAATAACCCGTCGCTGCCTCACAGCGAGGTGGAGATCAGCAACACACTACTGATAGACCCTCAAGTGGACGACTTGGAACTAGCCATGAGGTTCTCCACCGGTATTAAGAATGGGGACGTGTTTTATACAGACCTTAATGGCATGCAGGTGATTTGTCACTACATATTGAGTTGTTTGTTGGCTTTGAGTATATTCCGGCTGATCTCAGACACTACTGTACCGATTAACATACGGTTTTTGAACAATAGAAATAGGAGTTATCTATAATTATTTATAAGCATTTTGTAAAAATAATCTACCGGTATGATATTTTTAAATTATGTCGGAAGAAACTCATCTAGGGGAGCTTCTAAATGGAACGAAGGTCCACGTTTTGTTTAGTGTGAAATTCTAAATTTATATTAAATCACGTTTAATTTAATATTTATATATTAAACTAGCAAAATCCGCGGCTTAAAACTACAACAATTTTTTTTTGAAAAGGTAGGCTTCATACAAATTTTCATCCCTTATTTTATCTCCTTATGGGATTAATTTCAAAAAACGCTAAAACACGTATTTATTTAATTGTATTGAAGATCATTAATACCAAGTTTCAAGAAATTCTGATCATAAATATTTTTTGGGTTGTGTTATAACGTGTACTCCCGTGGGAATGAGATAATCTTCCGCGGTAAAAAGTATCCTATATGTTGACCCGGATATCCAGCTATCATCATACCAAATTTTATCAAAATCCCTCCAGTGGTTTTTCTGTGATGAGGTAACAGACAGACAGACACAAAAATTCTAAAAACTGTAGATTCGGTCTCTGTATCGATAATAAAGTCTATTTCAATAAGATTTTCCAAAAAATATTTAAGGTACAGCTTCGACTCAGTTAGAATTTTATTATATGTATAGATTATTTTTACTATGTAAGATTTTTCTATTCCATTAGTGTTTGCTATTTTATTTATCCCATGCTAACATTTCAACATTTATAAGTCGAAACGCATGCAACCATTACAGAAATATACAGCACAATTATTACTAATTATTTTAATTATGGCGAATCAAACAGATGATAAAACGACGATACTTCGAGAAGCTTCCACTGCAAGCGAACTTCTACCCGCTGCCCGCCGCCGCGTACATACAGGACGACAACACGAGGCTCACCCTGCTCACGTCCACCCCCCTCGGCATGGCCGCCTTGCAGCCGGGACAGATTGAGGTGCTATAACCATCTACTTAATATTAAATTGAGTTTAATATTAAAAATAAATTGTATTTAATTGACTTTTCAAACACTATAACAGATTTCTATAAATTATACAAATCGATCGGTATTTATGACTGTTGGCTGTCTTATGAGAGATATAAAAAAATGTACACTAGTAAATATTTTTAATAACATGCACGCATTTAATGATTTTGATATCCAATTGTTTATTACTCTTTGTGAATTATATTTAGCCTCTTTTAACGTTCCACTGCTGGGCGCGGGTATCCCTTCAATACGAGGAGGATCAAGCCATAGTACACCACGCTGGCCACGTCTGAGTTGGCGGTCATCACATGTCTATTGAAAACTTGCTAAGTTCTCTCAGACGTGTAGGTTTCCTCACAAGAGGTGCAATACCCGGGATTTGAATCCGTTTCACTCGATTTCCCAAACGAGGGCGTTGCCACTGGGCTCTTCATGAATAATACAATAAATATTATTTTTCATCTATTTCCAGGTGATGCAAGACCGTAGACTGAGCAAGGACGACAACCGTGGCCTCAACCAGGGCATCCTGCAAAACCAACGCACGCGACACGTCTTCAAGCTCATAGTGGAGCACGCCAACCATCCCTGCGCGGTAAGTCACTAGCACCCATGATTATTAGCTGTTCTTGTATATAATTAATAAAATATTGGCAGTCCATTTAACTTATTTTTATCAGTCGTATCGAATTTGAATCAGACGAAAATCAAATAGTTTGATGTATATATTAGATATTAGGATAGTGGAACTTCTTTTTTCTAGCTTGTTATTTTTAGTTTTGAAAATTATTTTTATTAATATTTACTTATGATTCACAAGACACTTTGGTTGTTCTATATTGTTTGCGAAATTTAAGAGCATTTGACAATCGTCAGATTTGATGTTTTTAATACTTATGACTTTTCATACGTACAAAATTTTTTTACCCGCGAGCCATGTTTGCTATTAAGCATTTGAAAATGTGTGATGAGTATAAATAACTCTTACTTGTCACGCGACGGCACTACAGCGCTTTAATTTCCAAACTGCTCATCATAAAAATTTGTATTTTTGCATCTAACAGCACTTCCGTTAAAATTCATAATTAAAATGTATAGATTTATATACCGTGGTTTTGTTTCCTTTACAAAGCCAATCAAAACATGATTCCCTCGTACAGGCGAAGTCCCCCGCCGGGGGCGGCGCGGGCAGCGGGCAGCTATCGCTGGGCGCGCACGTGTCGCAGCAGCTGCTGCTGCAGCCGCTGCTGGCGCTGCACTACGCGGCCGACGAGAGCGCGCCGCGCCCCGCCTACTCGCGCGCCGTGCTCAGCGCGCCCGACCTCGTGCTCGCGCAGTACCACGCGCATGTTTCGGCCAAGGTTTGTGTTGATTTATTTTTGAAATAAAACTTCTTTACGCGCGCTCGACTTGGGGGGTGAGCTGGTGAATGCGTTACGAGAGAAGGTACGTACGTTTGTTGCCATGGTAACCGTCGTTATTGTCTGACAAATGATATATAATATTATATTCTTTCCTTGAATGATATTCTATTAATATATGTTTTTAATATGCCTTATATGCGTTATTTTGAGTGTCTTACTTATTCTAATTATATAACACATAAATTGAATTTCATAAAGAGTACCGATAACCTATAGAAAATTTACTTCTTGCACGTGTACACATTTATACACGCTTTCCTTAATATTTTTTTTTGATGTGAAAACTAGAATGCAGGTTTGGATGGGGAGTAAATTCATGTAAGTCGTCATCGACATGGTCACGTGACGTGTTAACGCTACACTCAGAGTGCCGATAGATGTCAAAACCAGATAAATGTAAACAGTTTTAATTTACAAATTTTAATTTAAGATCAAACATTTAATTTGAATATTCAAAAATAACAACTGTTTATTTATAGTTTCAAGTTTTTACTTCTGTCGGCAGTCATCGTGACTGCTTTTTTTTTTGTTTGTTTATGGCCAGTTGTCTATTTATATATTGTATTACACACGTCGCTTTTTTTATAACACGGCTCAAATTGAAATACACTTGGTTGAGGCAATAATTGTAAGTATGTTTTAAGATACTTTCATCATTTAGATATTTATTCAGTTTTTTTTTATACTTTGAGTATGATTATTATGAGTTAAATTTTATCATTAATTTTGAAATAAGGATATTTATTCTTATTTCGAGCCATTAAGCTATTTGGCTTGCAGCCAAAAATTGATCCTATTATTTTAAATGTACATGTGTATTGTTGGACCAGTTGATAATGTTGCTTTCATTCTGGAAAGTAACTACCTCTGAAAATAATACAAATTTTATTTTTAATATGTGTTATTAATTTGTATCAGAGCAAAGACGGCACGGTGGTGCACGGCATGGGCGTGACGCTGCAGCGCGCGCACCTCGACGCCTGCTACGGCAGCGCCGCGCTGCGCGCCTGGTACCCGCCCAGCGACGGACAGGTGGGCGCACTTTCTCGTGCTTTTATTTATGATTCACTAGCGATTAGTTGTTTCCCCATACAAACTTTCACCTCCATTTTCACCCCCTTAAGGGATGATTTTCGGGATAAAAGCTATCCTATGTCCTTCCTAGGGCCCCAAACTATCTTCTTACCAAATTTCATATAAATCGGTTCTGTAGTTTCGGAGCCTATTCGATACAAAGAAACAAACAAAAATAAAAACTATTTTTTCCTCTTTATAATATTAGAATGGAAGAATAGATTAGCTTTACTTTGATTCAGCCCTTTTTGACGTCCCACTGCTGGGCGCAGGCATCCTGGCACGCTGGCCAAGTGCGGATTGGCGGACTTCACATGTCTTTTGAAAACTAGTTAACTTCATTTGGTTTTCCAAGCGAGCGCGGCTATACAGGGCTTTCACTGTGTCACATTAGTCCTTCCTTTGTCTATACTTGAAACTATGTAATCGAATCTTTGAAAACGATAATCATATAGGTATCTGAAATCTAGATATAGTCGTTTTTGAGACCATGGAACTCGGATGATGATGCTAGCTCCATAGATAGTGGAACTCTTCAATGGCTATTAATAAAATTTTCCATATTGAACACAGTTTATTTGTTTGACGAGTCCCATACTGAAACTTTTGATGAAAAGCCAATTTTTATAAGTTTTTAAAACAATAATTAGTGTACGAAATGGCCTGTCTGACTGTTATCAATAACTAGTTTGTATTACATATATTCACTTGTAAGCAAGCATAGCATTAGTACGTACTACGTTGCCACTTGATGGGCAACATGGAATAGAAAAGGGATAGAATGGAGGGGGACACGTTGTGAATACGTATGTGTAGCATATTTTTAACGTATAAAATAAAAATATTCTAATATATTTTCTCGCGCCGCTAATCTAGTCGAAGACATTGAGCATCTTCGTAAAAACTATGGTGTTCGTCTGGCTAGGTGCCAGTCAGGCAGGAAAAGTATGGCAACGATTAAATGATTTCTTCTCGTGTGCATAAAATTTTAGTAATTATTAATATTATAGTGATTAATACAGGAAAAGTGTATCATTGTTTTACAATATACAACGAATGCCATTAAAAGATTTGTAATGATAAATTCATCACAACATTTCCATCCACAGATCACATTGTCAGACTTAATAGATGTGAAGCAAGAGCAAATATTCGACAGCTCGCTGACGTTCGCGCGCGTGCGGGCGCCGGCGCGCGCCGCGCTCGCGCTCTGCCCCATGGAGGTGCGCTCCTTCTTCCTCAACCAGACCCTCAAACATGGCTGAAAGTCTGATATACGATTTAACACATTATACTATATAGTTATTGGGTCACATTGCCTCTGTCATTACCAAGCTTTGCACCATATTGCGTATTCTAAGCGCCCGTTAGAATATTTCATATAAATTAAAATAAGTGAAAATTTAAAAATCTTTATTTTTAGTGAGATAAGTATATTAATGCAAAACGTTGCATTGACGCAAATGTGACCCGATAATTACAATGAACTTGTAAGGAATGTTGTGTTAAAATATTTTCAATAATTGTGATAACTAGTGTATCCATATGCGGCGTGCATTTCTTTATTTTTATGTTGTGTGTTTTTTAAAAGTTATTTAAAAGTTTAAGTTTTATATTTAATATTTATTATATGTGTACTAATTGACCCGTCCTAATATCACAATGTATTTATTTATGATCTTTAAGGTTATACGAAAATTGTTACTCTCAGTAACTGCCTTTTTAAACATGCGGCGATCGCAACATACCAGCAATAGTTGCAGTGATATTCTACAGTTGCAACGACTAAATAAAAAAACCTCCCTAAGTAACCAATTTTTTTTGGCAAATTTTCCAAACATCGTCCTCATACTGTTACGAACATTTTAACAAAATAAGCGAAATTGGTCCTTACGACTGAGCTAATTAGTATGAAACTTATATGAAATGTCTAACTCCAGTACTGAAAACCACAGTTAGAAAGGCTACTAGAACTCGCCGTTGTTATTATATCAGATAGTCTAAGTGCCAACATAGGTCTTTGCAAATCGTTTTGGTCATTTACTACCGCCATGTATGGATATGATATGTATACATAATGTATATTTTTATTTTGAGAGTCAATGGTACTTTAACTGTTATATTTTATTTTTTGCCAATTTAAGTATAATTTAAGTCTAATAAGGTCGCTTTGGCTACTTAATCTTATAATAATTTTGTTTAGTGATTTTCAAAATTATTATAAACAAGCAGAGTTTACTTACTTTAACTGAAAATTTATTTAAATCAAGAATTCGAGTTGATTTGATAGTTCTTTATTATTAAACAGTAAACACTCTTATATATCTGTGATGTATGAAATGAAAGACGGACTATCGCTGACTGCTTTATTATTAATGAAGTATTTAAATCTACCTACATAACATTTTCTCCCCCTTTAATATTAATATCTTAAACTAAAAACATAACTTACAATATAGCTTATAATATAACTAACAATATAACTTACAATATAAGTTACAATATTTTTTTGCGAGGTCTTAATGTCATACCATGAGAAACATTTTTTTCATGTTGAGGCTTTAATAATTGTGAAAGTGACTGTTCAGTAGGATACAACGGAGGTGACTGCGCTTTCCTATCGTCATTATTCAGTTCCGAACTACTTCTATCTGACAAAGGAGATTGGAATATAGACGTTGAAGATGTATTTGTTGACGAATTCGCCTTATAAGGACTGGATGGTTGACTACAAATTGATGTCGGTAAAGAATAACGCGATAATCGTACATTTTTCTTTAATAACTGGTCAACGTGTCTTTTACAAATACGATCATCACTATCTGTTTTAACCACATAGGAGACCGGCCCCCTTTTTCCTAGCACTACCCCTTCTTTCCATTTAACTAAGCTGTCGTTATAATTTCGAACCAATACTCGATCCCCAGGGGACATTTCTCGCATAACCCCTCCATGATGAGCTTGTTGTGCCTGTTGCTTATCAAGTACTAGATCACGAGTACTCGGACGCAAAAGATCTAATCTTCCGCGTAACCTATGACCCATAAGTGCTACCGCAGGTTCTTTTTGTGTTGTACAATGCTCAGTATTTCTATAAGTGAATAGAAATTTGCAAAGAGCCTCATCAATATTTTCATTTTGTAAAACCGCCTTTTTCAATACTAACTTAACTGTCTTTACTACATTTTCGGCTGCACCATTACTAGAGGGATGATACGGAGCCACTAAAACCCTTTTAATACCGTTATTATTTAAATACGACAAATACTGGTTTGAGGAAAATGGCGGTCCATTGTCACTTACTATACACTTAGGTAGACCGAACCTAGAAAATATTTTACGTAAACTTGCGATAACAATAGGAGCAGATGTGTTGACAATACAATCTACTTCCAACCATTTAGAATGAGCATCTAAAAGTACTAGATAATACCTATTCCGGAACGGACCTAAAAAGTCTATATTTAATCGAATCCAAGGTTCAGTGGGCCAATCCCATGTGTGAAGTGGTGCTGGCGGAGGCTGAGCGCGTTGCGCGCAACATGGTTTACACTCGCGGCACACACGTTCAATATCCGAGTCAATACCGCTCCACCAGACATAATTGCGCGCCAGTTGTTTCATTTTAACAACACCTATGTGCCCCGCATGTAACTCGTCTAAAACAAAGGCTTGTAATTTGCTAGGTATAACAATTCGATAGCCCCAAACTAAACAACCTTGTTCCAAAAATAAATTATCTCGTCTTATATAAAATGGCTTATAAATGTTATTATTTAATTCTTTAGGCCAACCGAATTTAACAAAACTAACTATTTTATTAAGAATTAAATCTTTACTAGTTTCATTTTTAACTTCATGAAATGTTATAGGCAATTTATCTTGAATAAAAAATAAATAGCTATTATTTTCATTATTTTGCACCTTATTCTTAGTTTTATGTATGTGTAATGGTAAGCGAGATAATGCATCAGCAAAGCAATTTTGCGTAGAGGGTATGAATTCAATATCAAAAGTGTAAGCTGCTAAACGTAATGCATATCTTTGCAAACGACTAGCCGCCGTTTGTGGAATACCCTTATTTTTACCAAAAATATAGCTTAAAGCTCGATGATCGCTTCTCAGAATGAAATGTCTACCGAACAAATATTGGTGGTGTTTTGTAACGCCGAAAACAATCGCCAGTGCTTCTTTATCGATCTGTGAATAATTTCGCTCGGCGTCATTAAGCGTGCGAGAAGCGCAACTAACCGGTCGCTCCGTGCCGTCCGGATAGCGGTGAGATAGCACTGCACCTAAACCGTACGCGCTGCTGTCCACTGATAAGAGCAAGGGCAAGTTCGCGTCATAATGAGCTAATACCGGGGCACTAATTAATATTTTTTTAATTTTATTGAAAGCGCATTCACACTCCGAACTCCAGTACCATTTTACATGTTTTTTTAGCAAATTATACAAAGGTCTAAGAACACTACTCATGTTAACACAAAATTTACTGTAAAAATTAACAAGACCCAAAAAACTTTTTAATTGCGTAAAATCATTTGGTGATGGCGCCTCAACAATAGCTTTAATTTTTTCAGTATCTGTATGCAAGCCCAGCTTATCAATTCTATATCCAAGATAAGTTACACTATTTTTAAAAAATTCACATTTTGACCAATTTACCCGCAAACCTGCCTCTTTTAACCTAGATAATACAGCACGTAAGTTTTCGAAATGGGTTTGTTTGTCTTTCCCAGTGACACATATATCATCTTGGAATGCAACAGTACAAGATAAACCATTCAAAGTTTCCTCAATGAGCTTTTCAAAATTCTCAGGTACACATTTAATCCCAAATGGAACCCGCTTATATACAAAAGTACCTATATGCGTGGTTATTGCAGTCATAGGTCTAGAATCTTCTGTAAGAAGAACCTGCTGATAGGCATGGGACAAATCAAGTTTAGAATATTGCTCACCACCCGCGAGTGTAGCAAAAATATCTTCGATTCGGGGAAGAGGATAATGAAAATCTTTTAAACGCGGATTAATCGTTATTTTGTAATCTCCACATATTCGTATTGAACCATTTTTTTTAATTATGGGAACAATAGGTGTACCGTACTCGGAACGATCTACTTTATAAATAACATCTTCACGTTGTAATCGCTCAAGTTCGCGTTCAACCGGTGTCCGTAAGGCCAAAGGCAGCGGCCGCGCCTTAACAAATATGGGTGTTTTATCGGCGAGATGCAATTGCATTTGTGTTTTAAAAGTACCAAGCCCATCAGCAAAAACTTCAGGAAATTCTTTACGCAGTAATTCTATAGAATTATCAATGTTTTTATCTATATTACTTATACTGAAACAGTTTGTAATATCAAGTTGTAAACATCTGATCCAAGTACGACCTAACAGTGGCGGGCCACCATTTTTAATAACAAATAATTGTAATTTAAACCAACAATTATTATAATTTACATTAACTAATATGTAACCCAGAGGTTCAATAATATTTCCCGTATAAGATTTTAATCGTAGATGCTTGTGTTGTAAACAAATATTTGCAAAATAGTTATCATAACATTGCTTAGAAATAACAGATATTTTACTACCGGTATCGATCTCAAACTTTAATGAAATGTTTTCAATAGTTAAATTTATGTAATATGGTTTATCATCACGATTACATGATAAATTGTAAAAATTTAAATCACTGTCACTTGAATCATCTAAAAAGAACTGACCTTTCTGATGTTTCTGGTACTCACTGTCGCTAACACCTTTGTAATTTTGACACACAACTTTAAGATGACCTTTTTGTCCACAAATGTCACACGTGTACTGCTTGAATCGACACCGGGCCGGCCCGTGCCCCGCGCGGCCACAGCGCGAACACGTGCGCCGCGCGCCGCCGCCGCCGCCCGCTGCAGCGCCGCTCGCGCCGCCGCCGCCGCCGCCGCTCGCTGCAGCGCCGCTCGCGCCGCCCGCTGTGTCCCGGCTCCCGCTCATTGTCGCGCCGACGATGCGCTTCATCCTTACGTTATGTAGCCCTTCCGCCACTACATTGCTAGTACCGGACGCCGCCTCTGCTGCGTGCCTGTCCGCCGCTTCTAATGCTAATGCGAGTTCAATAGCACGTTTATAATCGATATCTCGCTCGGCAAACAACCTTGACCTCATATCTTCATTAACAAGTCCAGAGACGAATTGATCCCTTATATTGACTTCTAGAGTATCGCGAAAATTACATGTTTTCGCTAGATGCTTCAAGCTTTGTAAATAATCACTCACAGTCTCGCCTTGAAGTTGTTTCCGCTGCCGAAATATATGGCGTTCAGCGATCTCCGACCTTTGCGGCTCCAAATGATTTTTAACGATATCCACGAGCTCATCAAATGTTTTATCTTCAGGTAAATCCGGGGAGCACAAATCACACATTAACTCGTAGCAAGACACGCCAACGTGTGTGACTAGTGTGGCCACGTGCAACTGTTCACTAATGTCGTTTAATGCTATAAACTGCTTTATTCTTCTACAGTAGGCATCCCAGTTATGGGAACCTACTTCAAAAGTTTCTATTTTCCCAAAAGGCATAGTATTACTAAAAAAAATTTAAACTTATTTTTAGGAAACCGACTGCGCCAATTGTGATGTATGAAATGAAAGACGGACTATCGCTGACTGCTTTATTATTAATGAAGTATTTAAATCTACCTACATAACAATATCATAACGTTACTAAATGTAGTAATTTAACTAACTGCACTATGTAGCTGTTAAAATTATTAGAAATAGCTTAAATTACAGATATCAAAATATATAAATAAAAACTGTAAAATATTGTAATCGATTTATTATCATTGTATCAAACAATATATATATATATATATATATATATATATATATATATATATATATATGCATTCATAGATACGTTAGACGCACAAATCAAAATATAGCATTTAATTAGTTACAGGTGTCGTAAACAATAATGGCACTACTATTTTTGGCGAGTACGAATGAACTCTATACTTAGTGTAAACATATAGAGCAAGCATAGTTTATAGAATACTCTTTCTAATTCGGCGTTATCTACACTTGTATAATATATAATACAATGTACATATATGTATAACTTATTTGAAATTTAAATAGACGTATTTAAATGAATTGATAAAATTACATGAATTATGTAAAGTAACTTATATACATTGATTCTAATAGCATGAAAAAGATTAAAATTATCAATTTAATAAAAGTAAAAGCCATTGTTTATATATTTTTCATTTATATTATATTATGATTTTAAAAAAGTGCGTAAAACATATTGTGTTGTTTCGGTATTCGACTGATATTTTTGATTGTTAAGATTATTATTAATGTTATGGTATACAATCGTAACACGTTTCTTTATAAAAGTTCAAGTTTTGTGAAAATGTGAAACGCAATTGCCGTGAGTGAAGACATCGCTGTGTGTACTTTGTTTAAAATAATGTTTTCTTTGTAAATATAAAATACTAAAAATAAATTTGTATTTTTTTATTATACCTGATACAATGTAGACTTATATCACAAGGTGCACTTGGTAAAATACTATTCAAATTATATAACAAAGCCAAACTTTCTCAAACTTGCCTCTCGTCTAATCGTCGTTAATCTGTATAGAATTAGCAAGATAATTTTTGGCTTTTGATTAACAAGTATTGTTTATTTACAGGTTACCTGACTAAAAAGTTAAAGCATCGATCTTAACATAGCGTTTTGTTTTTATTTAAATAATATACTCACTTAATTTCTCATCACCATAATGTTGATCTTGTGACGTAGTTTCGAAGGATTCATTATTAATGAGATGTATTACAAATTAGTTCTTATATACATATGTACTTTGAGAAGGTGTACCTTATATAATAATTACGAGGATGAAATAATAATATAACATCTAATAGCAAATCATTTTAAACAAAACAATCATACCAAATCATTTTAAACAAAACAATCATACCATTCGTCTCTAGGTTGAAAAAATATCCTATGTCCTCCCCAGGGTCTCAAATTATCTTCTTACCAAATTTCATCCAAATTGGTCTGGTAGTTTTTGAGTTTATATGTTACAAACATACAAAAACACAAATCTTTACTCTTTATAATATATTAGTCTAGATTAGTATTCATATAAGATAAAAATGGGTAAATTTTTATGATGTGAAAGCAGACATTTACCATGTTGTCGCATTCTATCTCAACAATGGTTGACAGTATGAAATATGGCCTTGGACTAACTTTTATAGGGAGGAAAAAAATATTTACAAAATCGATTCGACCTCTGATATCTTGTGATGCGCGTGATCTTGTGACGCGGGAATGAGTTTGTGTAATGGAATACTTTCGAGCCAAAGTATAAAATGCTAACAAAGATATAAAGGACAACAACTTTAAATATTACTTCTGATATCTCTTTCCAAACAAAGATGCTGTTTATTTTTCTGCATAATAAGGATGCTCAAATAAGATCATGCCGTTATATATAAAGTTAAGTGTTTATCAGTATGAAATATTCACTTTATTTATTCAGTATTCATTATTATTAGAAGCTTTGAAATTAAATTTAAATTGCAATCACTGGTTTTAAAGTTAATAAGTGGCGACGTAAAAAGTTGGTACAAAATAAAAACATTTCCAGTTTAAATTTAATATATTATAAAGCCATCGTTTAATTATAGAAACAAAAAAATCACCAATATACAAATAATAACTATCACAGCTACTTGACAATTTAATACTAGCATTTGTTTCAGTTTGGATAAATAATACTTAGAACATTGTAACAACTTAGATTATTATAATATACATGTACAATGTATTAAATAAGAATGTCATAGCAAAATAAATGACATAGTAAGGCCAGGGTAACAATATTTTTGCTATGGAAACTGGCAATAGCCATTCGCTCGCCATTTTTTCTTCTAATTGTAAGTAGTGGCGCAGGATTAAACTGCAGTGTATGGATAAAGAACACGGAAACAAATTAAAAATATCACGTCACGTTTCCAAAATATTTGAAGATAAAAATCGCCACATATATAAGGTACAGAAACGTTTAAAGAAAAATTAAAAAGGCGGCGGTTAGCATTATGCCACAAAAGTTCTATTATCTTATTGTTCGACAAATGTCTTCATGTTGTCATTGTACATTCCAAAGACAAGGCTCAACCTTATTTTAAAATTTACCATTCATATACATTAAGTTCCCATATTCCAGTTCATAAACAAAGACAAAAATTGTAAATCACTCCCACAGTACATTATTCTACATAAATACTATATGCCACATAATTCTGCACCATCAAAACATAAAATTTACTACTTAAATTAAAAAACTAACTTTCATTTATAAATTATCATACTAGATCATGCTATATCGGTGCATTTGTCAAAAAGTGTAATCTATTTAGGAAATGTTCTTTTATTATTGAGTTATTTGCTAATTAGGATTCTATTTTGTTGTTTCGTTTTAGATTTGTACGTTCATTTCCTATCGAAAGAATGTGAAAGGTTTTATTATATTTTATATAGTTTTATGTTTTTGAACATATAAACTCAACCTTTTTGTTATTTTGGTTACCAATTACGGCATAAAAAAAAATAACCAATTGGTTATTTTTTATGCCGTAAACATATGCATAGATAAGTATTTATAATTATAAGACTAGATTATAGGAAAAAATACTTTTTATAATATAAAATAAAATTGAAGTGTCTGTCTGTGATTTCAAAATTACTGTTTTCTCGAGTAGATAGAAATATTTACATGATACCAGTACCTAAACAACCCATTTTAAATGTTTGTCTGTCTGTTTGTCTGAGATAATCTTTGGAATGGTTGAACGTTCCATTACAATCGGTTAGATTGTAATGGAACGTTCACTGAAAGATAGAAGAAGATGGGCTACGTATAGGGTATGTTTTATTCCATAAATATTAATTTTAGGGTTACAGCGCGAAAATCGAGAATCCTTAAAAGATAGGCGAAATTCGAATTAACAATTTCAGAAAAAGTCTGCGATTATATGTCTTTTAAGGTACACATTCACAATAACTATTTTTATCTATTGAATAAACAATGAATGATAGCAAACCCTAAATAATACTATAGTTAAATGCAAGTGTTTTGATTTTTGTCGTCCTCTGGTCGAGCAACGGAGCAAAGGCGGTTGGATGAGACGCAACTCTATATGAAATATTAAATTTACAATTTCGCTTTTACATCTTGGCTTATAATAACAGTATTAACGTTATTAAATACTATGGATATATTTGATAATACTGAGTGTAACAGCTGACTGCAAGCGTCGAGTTTCCCGGACACTGCTTCATACATCACTTGCTCCTGCCTGTAATAAATGAAATTGATTCTTTAAAAAATTAATACTGAAATATATATTTTTATATATTTTCTAAAATATTATATATTAAGAAATATTTGTTTTACTAATTTAATGAAAAAGTATGTATAATGTGGCCGTGGGTTCGATTTCTTGGTATATGATAAAGCAGTTTTTAATCATTATATATTAAAAACTGCTTTATACAAACCGCACTCTTAAGCGTTATTGAAAAAAAAAATGGAATAGAACCCGTATATAATATGCAACTTAAAACTATCAAAATATACAATATTTAATTATGCAAAAAAATATATTAGTGAGTAGGTGAAAACAATATAGGTAAATAAATAGATATTGTAAACTAAACAAAGGAACTGAAAATTTAAGCACTTAATGAAAAATGTTCTTTTCCCAATTTAAATAGAATAGCTCTACCTTATATTTATGCGGATGAATGGGAGTGTGGGATGAGTGGGAGTTAAATTTTTTATTTAAAATATTTACTTCCGGTTTAACACTAGAAAAAAATAGTTCTTATTTGGAATCTGACTAAAAAATTAAAAATAACAGAAAATTTGCTATACAGAACACTACAGTTATTATTTTATTTCTAATTACTTGAATATGAAAAAAGAATCCAAAAAAACCCTTTCTTCAATCTGATCAATTCTTTGGAATCCCATAACTTGACAACTCACAACCTCGAATAAAAAAATATATTGTGTACATGTTCATATCCCCTAAAGGTATAAATATGCCTAATATGAACGAATTTCAGAACCTCACTTTTTTTTCGTTGTCCGCGTCACGTGAAATGCCCCATATATAAAATAAACCAGACAATAATTGTAAATCATAAAATTATGTACAAAAAATTTTTATATGCTTTTTTTCCTAAGAATCGCCATTTCTGAGTTATCGCGATTCTAAAAGTTACACATTTTACATTTTAACGGTTAGTGATTTCTATACAAAATAAACAGTTCTGAACTTTTTAATTTTCGAGCGTTTTTTTTTTGGGGATTTCCCTATTTTTTTATAATACCCCTCCCCTACCCACGCCCCCAACAAAACAAAATAAGAATTATTCAAATCGAACCAGCCGACTATACCAACGACTCACCCTCGCTCCGCTCGGGTTCGTTCCTACTTACGTTTTAACGTTTATTATAGATTTCTCAGAGTTGAGATATTTTACCGCAGTAAGAAATATTTTATATGTGAAACCGGATAACCAGCCATGAAATTTGGTATGATGATAGAACCAAATTTTATCAAAATCCCTTCAGTGGTTTTTCCGACAGAGACAGACAGAAAGACAAAAATTCTAAATACTATAGATTTGGCCTCTGTATCGATAATAATTTCAATAAGATTTTTCAAAAAATCTTTTATGTACATATTCGGTTTAGGTGCAATTTTATTATATGTAGGTGTAAATTGTATATAGATAAATAGGTATTGTAACTTACTTTCTCCGTTTAGTAATGGCTCCGTACAGGACAAGTCCCTGCAAGCAGTTGGCGATGGACTCGAGGCTGAGGCAGTAGGGGTGCAGGCGGCGCGTCTCCGCGCGCTCCTGCGCCAGCCGCAACGCCTGTCTGTGCTCGCACTTTTTGTGCTGCAAGTACATTAGTTTTAAATTTGAGATTTCAAATCGGTGATATAACCAGTAAACTGTGGATAAACCTCCGAAAACCGCATACCGATGATGAATCTGAAATTTAGTATAATAACGTATTTTCACGAATCACGAATATCATAACAAAAATTGGCGCAAACGCCATTTTCAATATGATATACGAAGGAGAACCTCTTTTCGCTCGGTGTGCATAATCGCGCATTCCGAACCGATTTAAACAATTTTAGCTTTCCCCATAAAGGGTATGTGTGTGAATACAGCGGAGATTAGGAACTGTGGGGCGACAATCCCACATTTTTAACAACTCAAAACCCTCTCCGCTGTGTGTGTGTGAGTGTGAGCGTTTATTTACAGTCTTCTACAAGGTTTTACCGTTTACGTAAAATTCTTCACTCAGTGTTAAGGGGTCTATTACAATATGACCGTGATTTTTCAATTTATTGCCCGTCTTTGGCGTTCTTATTCAAAGAAACTGAAACTCTTCGACAATTTTGACTTATTGTATGATGGAGAATAGTTATTAATCGGCCTCACTTTTCGCAAATTTTCATTACTAATGGGAATAAAGCCAAAATTCCGAAGCAGGTTTTTAATAAAATGCGTGACAGCACCTTTTTAAGCTCATGTATTGAAATACTATACTGCACTTACTATAAGCAAACGAAATGAAAAATATATAATATTATCTCGAATCTCGAATTTGAAAATCTATATTCGATTTCTACAAGAAAAAATCCTTTTCAAAATCTTAAAAACTATTGTAAACGTTCAGAATTAGCTGTAAATATATCATTACAACATTAATATTATTATGTAAAATTTATACCAGAATATACGTCAATTCAAAAGAAACGTAATTTCATACTTTTTTAAATAATTTATTATAAAACGTTACATTGAAATAATTACAACTGCCGAAAATACTGGAAACAGCGATGCGTCGGCTGCTCGAACTCAATACCATAGAACTCAGTACATTTTGTGATAGGCCTCTTAAGGGCCTTCGGTGATACAAATAAAGGAGTACGCACGACTTTGGCTTTCTTCGCCCATTTGCGGATCATTGTAATACTAAGAGTGCCCAGCACTCTTTGACGGCGATCCTTAATGTAATGAGGTAACGCAACGTAAATGTAAGCATTTTGAGCAAAAATTCTTCTCCCACTCCATTAACAATAGCAAAATTTACAATAATCGATTATGATCGTCAAAACCGTTGTCACAGAATGCTGCTCGTATAAAGGCCGGCCACGTTTTACCGTCACCTATGAAATCTTGTAACGAAAACCAAGGGTTTTTATTAATGAGTTTTATCCACGTGTCCACGTTAGGCACCATAATATCGAAGCAGAAAATTTCCACGAAATTAAATTACTACAGTTGAATATATTCAGAGATCGATAAATAGAACAAACGTTTCCTGAATTGAGCTACTACAGCAGAAATAGCTACAAAGTTTAACAACTAATGCGGCAAATATTCCCAGAGACCGACTACTACAAAGTATATTTACAGAGTTCGACTAACTACTATAAAACTACAAAGATAGTCCAAATAAGGTAGGAATGCACGACTACGCACACTGAACAAAAAGAGGTTCTCCTTCGTTTTTCCTATTCAAAATGGCGTTTGCGCCACTTTTCGTTATGATATTTGTGATCAAGTGTTAGAAAGGTCAAAATACGTTATTATACCAAATTTCAGTGAAGTCCGCCAATCCGCACTTGGCTAGCGCGGTGGACTATGGCCTGATCCCCCTCGTGCTGTAGGGAGGCCCGTGCCCAGCAGTGGGATGTTAAAAAAGGGCTGAATACATACATACATACCAAATTTCAGATCGATCGGCAGTATGCGATTTTCGGAAGTACCTACATCTTAAACTGTTTTAATGACACATTACATTTATAAAATACTGGTAACATTTTAAATACTTTCGATATTTCGAATGCTTTACAACAAACATGATTAGTGCCCAGTGATCACAGAAGAGACTGACATCTTAGCCGTTTCAAAAGTCATAGTTATTAAAGACGATATCTACTCACAATATTATACGTAACGATGCTTGACACAAATAATTCGGCACGTTGAGGAGTCGAGAACAATCAAAATAAAAACCGCGAATAAATCCATTTTTTTTTAAATGTCAAATATTCTAAGTCTGAAAAAGTACGCAACGTTAAAGTAAAGAAAGCAGTAGGTGACGTTTATATGAAACGTACTTATAAATATTAAATGGTTATCGTATGTATTATAGCGTGACCAAAAGCTTTTCACCGCGTCCTATGAATCTGCTATACATTTATTTATATATAAACAAATTATCTATACAGATAAATAAAATTGGAGTGTCTGTTTGTAATATTAAAATAACCGCTTTTTACTAAATGCATATGTATGTATACACGGTACATATACCAAAACAACATTTTTTACAATTTTTGTCTGTCTGTCTGTTTGTTTCGGCTAATCTCCGAAACGGCTGGACCGATTTTGACGGGACTTTCACTGGCAGATAGCTGATGTTATAGGGAGTAACTTAGGCTACTTTTATTTTAGAAAAATAATCAGGGTTCCGCGAAAAAAAATTAAAACCCATGAAATTGTGAACAAAATTCGCGTACGCACCCGAGCAAAACGAGGGTAAATCGCTATATATTTAATTTAAATGAATATCTTAGGAGTAGCAAGCTACTATTTATGTATACCTAAACATAGCTAACCGTGAAAACGTATCTAGAGACGAACGCGGGCGAAGCGAGCGTGAGTCGCTAGTTATTGTATAAATTAAATATTTTTATACTAACCTCCGACATAACATCTACGCAGTTAGCTAGCGTAGTGAGAGCCGGCGTCACCGTCCATTGCAATAACAGCTGCAACGATTCCTCCGAACCGTTCCTATATGTGTCTGTGATCACTTTGTTCTGGACACAATATTCTAACGCCTTGTCGAATGTCTAAAATAAAATATTGCCTATAAGAAAAAATATTTTAGACTAATATCACTTTTGTGGACCATTAAAAGAAATATTGCAATAAAATAGCACCATATTATAACGTAATCCACACCCATAGACTGCTCGTAAATATGTTATTTAATAATTGCTGATTATTATTTATGTGTTAAATCTAACGCATAAATAATAAATAATATATCAACGGTAGCATAAATAAACAAGTAATGGAAAAAAAACGTGTGTGTAATCATAATTTTTTCCAAACGTGCCAAAAGAAATGTAACTTCAAAACAACTATAATCCGTTCACGGAGACGAGTTAGTAGAGCGCTATCTCACTCACACAATTTTTTAGCTGCGATTGGTCAGTGATAAACGCCAAGGCGGTGTACACAGTACGAGTACTTTTTAGTCTACTCATACTTCCCGTACTGTGCAGACGTGCTCTTACTTGTGACTGTATGCTCAACTTGTGAACCGGCTGGTGTATTGGATTTTATGAGACCGGAGAGTGATGATGATGATGATTATATGTTATAAACTTGTATAGGTATATTATAATATAATAAAGAAAATTTAATCATTAACTCTCGATTTTATTTCTTTCCTTCATATCCATCAGATATATAAAAAAGCAGGTACCCATAAAAAAATTCTATCAAATAAATGTCTCTCAATTTATACGACAGACGAAGCCGCAGGAATAAACTAAGCGAACTTTTAAGAAGCGCAGTGTGAACGCACATTTCTAAGGTATTGTTAACGCCCACTGACCCTAAAAAAGATTTTTTTGTCTTTGTCATTTGTATGATAATGTGCGATAGGGAAGGCGCTATACTAACTCGTCTCCGTGAATAGACTATAATAGTATAGATTAAAAAATAACAAAGACTGCATGAATACAAAAATGTATGTATTTATTTGCATTCTTATTTCTTACCGTTTTTTCAGTCTTTTCTAAATGAAAGAATTCGTGTCTTAATAACTTTCTCAGACGATGGTAGTCAGCGGATAGGCCATCTAAAATTAATATAATATAGATATTAAATATATGTATATAGATTAAACTCCTACGGTCTACGTAGGAACTAGGTATCTAGGTAAGATAAAATATTTTATAATTAAAAATTTTAAATTTGTTTGCCCTACCCGCTTTATTGATATGTTTGTATAAGGTCTAACCGCACCCTACATGGATGTACTTACAATTAGTCAGTCAGTTTTGCAATATTAATAATCTCACTGGGAAGACTTGTTATATCTACCTATCTATTGGGTTAAAAATCAGCATATTATAAATCTTTATGCTATAATCTAAATAATTATTTATTTTTAAAGTAAATATATAACTAAATATTATGTGAATATATCAAGTGACTACCTGTTGCCCGTTATAAATATCTAGCAAAAACGAGCAATTTAATTAAATATTACTGTAAATTTAGTATATTTATTGAAGTATAAAGTAGCCAGCACAATTTACAGGCAAGTGGCATACCATCTTAGTCCTCATAGTGACAACACACCTGCGGTTCAGCATTTTTGTTACATAAAACCTAAGTGCATGAACCGCTGGTGTTATAATAATAATCTTTATTTCAGACGTAAGTACATCCACAGGTACATCCATAGTATAGGTGACAGATACCATATTCCATTGGGTGGGCTGTCTGTTCGTTTATCACTGAGCACCATAATTTTTTTTTCATACTTGTACGTGCATTGTATATGTATTAGAAAATATATCAGAAAAAATTAATTGTATAAACATTATAGATAGTGCCATCCACGAAGGAGCGCGATTTCAATTGTCAATATAGAGAGGGGCGCGTCTTCGTCGATGGCACAAACTATATATAATTTAATAATACGACACTCACCTTTGTTAAACATTTTGACCTATAAACATTTAATTAACACATTCGGTTTAAAGGAAATCCTTACTAATTTATCAAACAATATGTCGGCATTTAACAAATTAATGAACCGACACGACGTTTGAATTACTATTACTCCGTGTCATATGTCGTAACATACATAATATACGTATCATCATATAATCTGTACTATTAAAAATGCGAAAGTTTGTACGTTTGTGAGGTGTTATGTGTATATTTGTTACTCTTTAGCTCTAAAACTAGACGGGTTGGATAAAATTTAGTACATAGATAAGACTGACCTAGAGTAACAAATAAGCAAGGGTTAGTCGATAGTTTTATATGAAATCTTTTTTCCTCCTCTAGTAAAAAACATAAAATGGGTCACCGTTAAGATCTTATTACTACCCGAGTCCCGAGCTGACATACAATGGGATTAGGAATAGCAGCTCATTATATAACGTTACAACGATTTGCTTAGACGAATGTAAGGTACTGTTTAAATATTACATTTTACTAAAAATAATAATTATATAGATTTACATTTTATCTGGAAATATATCAAATCCTTTTTGACTAAATGTAAAAATATATCGAAGATTAAGTTTTAATTAATATCAATGGTAGCGAAATGATACAATATAATAAATAATTTTATTATAAATACCCCTGATTTTTCTATTTTTACCAACAGGTAAACAAAGATAGCCATAGTTATCGCGAGGTACGTATACAGAGATGTCGCCATTTATAATCCCATTCTATACCTGCTCATTCATATTCAAAGTTCAGCAGATATTATATCTACCCATAGTATTCTCTCCTTTCAGTACAGCGAGGTACACAATTGCGGGCGGCACCAAGTAATGCAGGACTGGATTCACATACAACTGCAATTCAATGATCGGTATTGCATTCACCATAGTTTCCGCTTTTAAAATGTGACCTAAAAATTTGTTAAATTTTCAAATGTCGTACCTAACATACTATATCACCTCGAACATTTAGTGAACTTTATTTTTATAATAAACTAGCGACTCACCCTCGCTCGGCTCAGGTTCGTCCCTACTTACGTTTTAACGTTTAGAATAGATTTCTCAGAAATAAGATATTTTTTCCCGCCGTAAAAAGTATCCTATATGTTAACCTGGATAACCAGCTATCATCATACTATATTTCATCAAAATCCGTCCAGTGGTTTTCTCGTGATGCGATCACAGACCCTATTGAAAAACTCCAATAGGATCCCATCAAAAGCGACAAAAGCCACATAGAAACCGATAAATATTTATTGGTTTTTATGTGGCTTTTGTCGCTTTTGATGGGATCCTATTGGAGTTTATAAAACAGGGGACACAGACAGACCAACAAATATTGTAAAAACTATAGATTCGGCCTCTGTATCGATAATAATGACTATTTCAATGAAATTTAAAAAATATATATTTAATGTAGGTATAGATTCGACTCAGAATTTTATTATACGTATAGATTAATATAAATAATAAGCTAAATAATACTGAATAATATTATCTATACTAATATTATAAAGAGGAAAGATTTGATTGTTTGCATCGAATAGGTTTCGAAACTACTGAATCGATTAAGGTGAAATTTGGTAAGAAGATAGTTTGATACGCTGGGAAGGATATAGGATAGTTTTTATCCCGGAAATCATCCCTTAAAAGGGTGAAAATATGGATGAAAGTTTGTATGGCGAAGCAAGCTAGGGACGAACCCGAGCGAAGCGAGGATGAGTCGCTAATATTATTATAAATTTAAACAGTAAAATATGTTATATTACGTCGTTTAAACACAAAAAACCCTATTTAGCAGGTATTATATTATATCTAAATAACGTAGCTATTAACAAGGTCGTAGCGTACTAAGTATATTTAATGTGGTTACGTAATTAACTACTATTTATTACTGACAAAACTGGACTTTGTTGTGTTTGTCTTTCTTATGAAAGGTAAATATTGATTCTAATTAAGTAGGTACAAGAACGTACGTCTCGGTGTATTTTAACTAATCGCAGTATGAAAGCAAAAACCTAAATGCTACTATAATAAGGGTTCTAGAAGTACTAGCTATTACCCTAGAACCCCAGAATGTTAAGTAGCTGCGCAATGTATGTATACTATAATAGAATACAAATGATATTTTTTTTCGTAATTTTATTTCTACAAAGAATGCCTATTCTATAAATTTTTTTTTGATATAGTGGACTCATTAAAATACACGCTAATTCGAGTATTGTAGTACTTGGAGTAATTTAATTACTCTTCTACTACCCATCTCTTTCAACGTTTTTTTTATACATTTACGCATATCACCTGTAGACATACAGGTGGGACTCACCGGCTAGAAAAGCCAGTACTACCCACTAAAACCCAACAAAACTTCCCCCGTCTTAATGGGGCGTCGCAGGATCGCTTACGCACTCAACTACGACGCCCCGACGGCAGCCTTGCCGAAGCAGACCACAACCATGGGGTTGCTCCAATGGTATCTTCTGCCAGAAGAGAGAGAGAGAAGTATCAGGAGCAACCCACATGGAATACCGCCCAACGAGGTGAGCCACCTCCAAAGTGCTACTCTTGGCTTGCGGCTGGATTGTCCCCCCGCCCCACTTGCGAATACTTGCGAAAGCTTTGTAACAATCACTAACTAGTAACCGTCTATAGTTAGAAACTTGGTTAAAATTACTTCTTAAATAAAATTACTAACAGATATATGTACATACAAATACAACGAGACAATTGCACCTATTAGTAAGTTGTAGAGATAATTAAAAACCTACTAATTACCATAATTAATTTATGTATTACGACTGAGTGAATTATGTAAAAAGTTTTTATCAATATCATCAAATTATTTATCAACTAATAATACTAATTACAGCATAGAATTTAATACCTTCAGTGTTTTTGTTAGTTATTTGTAAATGTCTAAAACATGGTGTGTGGTGATATACTTTACAATCAACAATATAATATATGTACATAGATATGATTAGATACTAAGATATAAGTGTACTTTTTTAGAATTAGAATTGATAAGTAACAATAAAACTTGTCTAACATATAAAAAATGGCAAAAATAATTTTAGATAAACTTTAACTACCTTTCATTTTCTTCTGTACTTCAGGACTGACATCCATCAGAGTGCTAGAGACAAGGCGTAATTTATTGTCACCGTCTAACTTCATCATTTTATTATGGACCAATAAAATCCTGTCGACACTGGTTTTCACGTCGTTTTCAAAAACCGACGCACCAAGTGTTCGCAAAATTTGAATCAACCACTCTATTTTGATCAATACTTGTTCCAAACTCAACACTTCGTTCTTTATTATGCTCTCCATTAATATAATACAGATTAAATTCGATATAGTGACAACAGTGCTCTCCTGTTGCATCGAAACTGTGTAATCGGCGATATCATGAACACATTTGAACTGTTCAGCGGTCAGTTGTTGCAGATCTAAGGGCTTCAAAGTCTCTGAAGAGAGGGGCAAATCTTGCCCTAAATATTCTCTTAAAGAAATTGGATCGCCTAAATTTATATAAATGTTACCGTAGTGATCGTTTAATCTGTATAATGATTTCAACAATCCCTGAAATAAATATTGAAAATTTACTGTTTTTTAAAAGGAACTTAGGCATAATTAAATAAGTAGCTAACTTGTTTATAAACAGCCGTTTTCCTAATTTTCACTACGCTCGAGAGCTCGCTATTGGCGTCGCGGCCCGCGATATCAAGTTAAGACAGGTGTATAAGTATTTACTGCCTGTGGAATTATTTTCATTCGTAAGGTTATATTAAGGCGTTTTAGGAAATTTATGGTGTTTATTGTAATTTCCTAAAAACGCCTAATCCAAATTTTGAATTTCAATTGTAATTGTGTACAATTTTAG
The DNA here is from genome assembly GCA_033884665.1 of Argynnis bischoffii washingtonia. Taxonomy (NCBI): domain Eukaryota; kingdom Metazoa; phylum Arthropoda; class Insecta; order Lepidoptera; family Nymphalidae; genus Argynnis; species Argynnis bischoffii. Next base: position 6,080,979 of record CM066625.1, read on the forward strand.
GAGACAAGTTTTTGCTTTCATTAATGATTGAACGGTACATATTGAAAATGTTATTATTTACTATGAATTCGTACCTAAATTAGCTTAAGCCTTTTTTTTTGTATTATAATATACATTGCTCTACTACGTATACCTCGCTTCTTAATTAAGATGATTCTTCTTAATTAATTATGATCATTACATTAGCTGAATTGACCACAAAAACCCCAAAACTTGTTATATAATCATTTAACCTTTGTAAGGTACTTTTTTTTATTAATTTAACATCATCGATATAATGAAAATCTATGATAAGAAAACAAAAAACTATAAATTATAAAATCACAAATAGTTACACTGAGCTAAATTTCATATTTAAAGTAAAAACGTAAATTTATTTATGTTATTTACATGTTAGTTTTTTACTCACCCCAGTAGTTTCTTTAGGTTTAGGCACACCAATGTGTTCGTATGCGAAGAGACTCTGCTCCATGAGACGGTCATAGCTGATGTTAACAGGCACTATCGTCACGTCTGCTACTTCGCGCGCGAAGTATGGCACGAGCGACATTGATAACATACCTTTACAATATATGCAAAAAAGACATTATAAAAAAACAAGAAAAATATTTTGCTACCTACGTATATTTTTAGGGTTCCGTACCTCAAAAGGTAAAAAGGAACCCTTATAAGATCACTCCCTTGACCGTCTGTCTGTCCGCGTGTCACCACCGATTTTCTCAGGAACCGGTGGACCTAGCAAGTCGAAATTTATACCAGATACTGAGTTCTATAGTCCCTATTAGGTATATAAAAATTAAGGTCTGAGGTTTCATTTTTCCGAACTGGTAGTAGACTCATGACGTTCAGTAAAAAATTGTAATAATTTAATGCTGAATAAAATATTTTGAATTTGAATTTAAGGTCCTGAGTTAACACGATAAAAAGATGTAGGCAAATTTAAATTTTCGCGAAAACTAATAAGTACCAAAATTTACTTAATTTTCAACTTTTTTATTTTTCGGAATTTTTCCTTTACTTGTGCTGTAAGGACTTGCTTTTAACCAAAATTGATAATTCTAGGTCAACCGTACCCTATAGGTTTTTAGGTCGAAAACCTATATGGTAGTTCCCGTTGACCTAGAATCACGAAATTTGGCAAAAAGCAAGGTCTAACAGAACAAATAAAAGAAAAATTCCAAAAAATAAAAAAAAAGTTAAAAATTAAAGTTAAACAAAATTCCTACAAAGTACGGAACCCTCGGTGGGCGAGTCCGACTCGCACTTTTCCGGTTTTTTTTTAAATATAAATAAGCATTTTTAACCGACTTTAAAAAAAAACTACTTTTTGTTTAGGTACATTCTAAAATTCACATTGGATCTCTTGTTGTAAAATTTTATTGGAATACATTATGTTTGAGAATATCGACTAAAATGACAATTGCAGCATTGTTGGGCTGTACAGACAAATTTAAATCCGGTTAATTAACCCAAATTAAAAATTTTAAGACTTGAATTGTCTTTTTGGTTATATATGTACTTTTTCACATAGATTCGTGATTTATCAAGTTTTCCTACAACTTCTAACATTACGTACGTACATACTTATTGAAAACACAGGAAAAATCTTAATAAGATAAAATATTGATATCTTACCGTATTTAGGCAATAAGCTCTTATTACTTCTACTCCTAGTTCCTTCGAGGAAGAACTCTACCGGCGCGTAGTGCTTCGCCACTAAAGTCCGTACGTAATGACGTAGCGTGGCCGCATAAAGGGGCGAGCCGACTAATGTACGTCGAATGTAAAATGCTCCCGTTTCCCGCATACTTTGACCGATCACCGCCATAGAATAGAAGTCTGTGAGGGACATACAATTTTATTCTAAGCATTTTCGTATTATGACACAAGTTTATTGTTTGTATTTATACTTTATAGTTTTTTGGGTGTGCAGCAGTTTAATAAATTTGTAAATAAATTGTACATAAAAATATGTATGAAACACATTCATACTTACATACATTAATATAATAATGTCCTCCTAATGATTTTGGTTACGACAGTTGATGGCCAACCTTACTGAGGTTAACCAATTTCGAATATGCAATACCCTATATATTACAGGTATTAAAGTGCAAAAGTGTGTGCACTGCAGACACACAAATACACTCTCTATTCCTTGAACATATATTCTGGTGGGATGAAAACTCGACACGACCGGTGAGAAATAAGGCGCAGGTTCGACTCCAGAGGCATGGATATGGATGTACATACATTTTATATACATACTGAGCATTACATGACAAACAAGTCCAGTATTTTGGCTATATGCTAAACATTAGACCAGTGTTTTTCAATCTTTTTTAAAGTGCAACACCCACAGCATATGAAAAAATATTTTGCGACTCATATTATTATGTACTAGCGACTCACCCTCGCTTCGCTTCGGGTTCGTCACTAGACAAAAACAAATCTATCCCACGGGACCCGTACACTTTTCCGGGATGATATATAGCCTATAACCTTCCTCAGTTAACGGGCTATCAAATGCAAAAAGAATTTTTCAAATCGGAGTTTCTGAGATTAGCGCGTTCAACCAAACAAACAAACAAACCCTTCAGCTTTATAATATTAGTATAGATTAATTTTATTATACATAAGTATTATAAATATGAAATCCTAGATAACTTTTGGTTAAAAAGAAAATCAGAATAACCAGAATTAGCCGAAGCTTTGGAGTGTTACTTGTGCGAGTTGACGTTTTTCTCAGTGGTCCAAATAAATAAAAAGCAAACAGATAAATCGCTAAATGTAGCAAAAACGGATCAGCGATGGGAGAAACTAGTCAACGAAAAATAAGCGCATACTTCACAAAAATATGAATGTTACTAAGGGGTTTTTATTTTTTATTCTGTTAATTTGTTCTTATTCTTTTGTTTTCATTTTCTAAATAAATAATTTTTTGAACTGTTTTTTTCTGACGCTTCGCGACCGTTCGTAGCCGAGGCTTCTGGGCGGTCACGACCCACACTTTGAAAAACACTACACTAGACCGACAAAACAGTTAATATATATACCGAGAACAGGTTTCGAATGAAACGTGAAAAAGAGTCATATTTAGTTGCCGCAAAATGAAAAAGAAATGGGATGCATATTATGAGATGTTTATATATAATTCTATATCAAAAAATTATGTATAATTCTATAATTTTTTTATTATTATTTAGTGGTCAAATAATAAAAGATATCATTCCTCTAATTTTAGGAATCATCCTGCTTACCTGCAAGAAGAATCAAACAAGCAAAAAACAATTCAACTAAGAATGATAAACATTATACCACAAGAAATTCAAAACATTGTTTCGGTAAGAAATAAAACATAAAAATAAAATACAATATTGTTGTAGGTATAAACATTGTACCAGGAGAAAAACAGAAACTTGTTTCATGCAAATATATACAAATATATGTAGTTAACAATGGTCTTGGAAAACATTTAATACATTGTAAGTTTTCAACATACTTAATTACGCATTTTTCATATATGATTCAATTACTATGTGCTATTAAAATATAAATAAAAATATAAATTTTGTAAGTAATTTATTCATAGGAAGAAGTGAAACAATTGGACATATTTTTTAAATAAAACTCAATACACATTTTTTTACATGTACATACCCATTCCTGCAGCAACAGCAGGCAATTCTATATCATAATGAAAGCATAGATATGTCATAAGACAAAAATCTGCATAACTTCGGTGAGTTGGCAAAAATAATATTGGATTTTTGCCCATCAATGATTTTATCTAAAAGGAATAAAAAAATTGCTACATTATTTAAATTTATTTGCATTAGGTTATTGAAAAACGATTTACACATAATTATACTAGGTATTACATAGATAGTATGTTTGGATAGATATAGTAATAATTAAAATAATTTTAAAATTTTTAAAACTGTATTTTTAGTTTTATTAATCTAACATGCTCTTCATGAAATTTGCAATATAAAAGTAGTCTAACTGGAAAACATATTGTTAAATGTACCTTAAGCAATGCAGGTTCATTGACAAATACTCCTATTTTCATCATGAAACATATTTTAAGAAATATAATCCCCATCCAACGAATTATATGCATTTTTTTATCCATTGCAATCTCTTCTAAATATTCAAATACCTCTTTTCGCAACTGTTCTTTACGTGCACCACTGCGGGCACTCTCCTGAAAGAAAAAAAATAAATAAATTATACTTCTTTTAAAATAAACTTTAAAAATTCTTTTACTCTTTACCCTTACCGCTTCTAAGTAGGCATCGATGTATACAGATTCAGCGACCACCTTTTTAATTTCTTGAGGTAAATAATATTTTTCTAGATTTACAGTTTTCTTAGGTTCCCATGAACGTGTCATAAATTTAAAAATACCAAATTGTGTATTTCTGGCTTTTAAAATATCGGTATATTTCTCAGTTTCACTCATTTTGTTAAATAGTTATATATTCTTAAAAGTTGAAAATAAAGATCATTTATGTTTAAATAAGATATTTATACATTATGCGTTAATTTAAATAACCTATTTAAATTCTTGGTTTTGGAGTTATTATTTGTAGAATTCTGTCTAAATAAGATTCAAATTTTAATAAATTTATTTCTTAAAATTATAACAAATCAACTCAACAACCATCCTCTTAAATAAGTGAATTTGACTGATGACTGCTCGTGATTTTTTTTGCTCTATTGTCATAATGACGATTGACGTCTGTCTTTAGCATGGATGACAAATAGTCTTTAGTCTTATAATGTTGCAAGTGTGATGTAATATGTATCCAATATTGCCATAAAAAAATGTTGCCTGAGATAAAAGATTTATTTTTAGTTGAGCATAAAACTCCATCAGGAACATTTCACCTAAATTTCGGCGCGATAGAAAAAGTGGTTTTATAGTGTTATCTCACAAGTACATATATAAATTACAAACAGACACATATGTTCAATTTTATTTGTATAGATTAAAGACAAATGCCCATTACATTATTTAGATTACAATTTTAACTTAGAAAAAATAAATGCATAATTAATTACTTTTCTAGCTAGCTTCACTAAATAATGATAGTTTTGAATCGATCCTGATCATTATTGCAAGTTTTGTGCATAATTGTAATGTAGTAATTTAATGTGTATTAAGTGCTAGTGCCATAAGTCCGCTTTAAACCTTAGTCGAATTTTACTTACATAATATAGGTATACGTTAACAGTTATCGCAATCTGCCTCGGCGGTGTAGTGGCTAGTAAGTACGGCTGCACATCGAGAGGTGCTGAGTTCGAGTCCCAGGTCAGGCCAAGTTTAATTATTGAGTCTTTCTGTTTAGTAAGTCTCAGTAACAGCCCGGAGTTGGAAAGTTGCGGGTATTTCACCCTCGTGCCTTGGAGAGCACGTAAAGCCATCAGTCCTGCGCCTTAAGAGGCCTATTACATTTTGACTGTGATTTTTCAATTTAATGCCCATTTTTGATGTTCTTATTCAAAGAAACTGAAACTCTTCAACAATTTAAACTTATTGTATGATGGAGAATAATTATTAATATAGTTTACAGCGGCCTCGCTTTTCGCAAATTTTCATTATTAATTGAAATAAAGCCAAAATTCTGAAGCAAGTTTCTAATAAAATGCGCGACGACACTTTTTCAAGCTCGAAAAAAATATCAATATATTGGTCAAATTTTCCTAGATTTTCGGTATCAAAATAATAATGTATTTAGTTCAGCCTGACTCAATAATAGCTATATATATAGCATATGGCTATTTTTATACAAAATGCGTACCTCACTTTCAAATGCCGTAAAAACTAGTTTATTGGAAGGGGGTAAAATACCTTCGTTTTTATTAAGATTCTCATGCAATAAAATAATGTGAATTTTATATAAGAAATAGTATAATCTTTTATTGAGGCAGATTAGACTAAATACGTTATTATTATAAAACCAAAAATTACTGAAAATTTGACCGATATATCGATATCTTTTCCTTGGGATATCGAGGTCGATATTGATATTTTAATAAATATCAATACATTGATATATCGATATTTTTTTTTACCGCCGACGTCCCTATTCTGAACAAAAATTTCCGTGCGAGTGGGGCGGATCAGCAAAAATGAATGCAAGCGCTGCATTCGGGATGACGTCATTCGGCTTTTTCCGTTCTGAATGACCTGAACGCACGGTTTGTTTCCGAAACAGGTTGAACAGTTGAACATTTTGTACGTAAGGCTTCGGGTCTCCGAATCCTAATTACTAATCAGAAAACCGAATCAGTCTTTATTCAGGTTGAATGATGATAGAAGCATGGATTTGAATCCATGCTTTATCATATAACCTGAATAATATATTTCTTGAACCAACTAGAATCACTGCTACCAGTGCTACATGTATTGATAATATATTCACAAATTGTAAGCCATCCTCTAACAAGTTGAGCTCAGACCATTGCGGTCAATAGCTTCATATTCTTATACTGAAAATGCCAATAAAAAAATGTTAAAAAAGGCTTTTGTCCCTGTAAGTACTATACGTATGGAGAAGTCCAGAGCTAAGATTATAGCAAAACTTCTTTTATATATTTTTTTTATTTAAATTAAAAAAACTGAATTTTCTACAATATTTACTTCTAAAACAATCAATGCATGAGGTCACTTATCATTTAGTGAATGCGCAACTCCTGGCATCTACAAGAGCAGGCAAAGACTATGATGATGATGTTCTCCTGACCGATTCCGGCCACGGCGGCCAATCTCATTGAGACTAGCCAACTGCGCAGGAGATATTATAGTGCACAAGTGTACGCGCAGACACAAGTGCACTCTCTATTCCTGTCACTCTCATACTCCGGTGGGACGACTACTCGACACGACCGGTGAGAGTTAAGGCGCAGGACCGACGGCTTTACGTGCTCTCCGAGGCACGGGGGTGAAACACCGCCAACTTCCCAACTCCGGGCTGTTACTGAGGCTTACTATACAGAAAGACTCAATAACTAAACTTGGCCCGACCCGGGACTCGAACCCAGGACCTCAGGATGTGCAGCCGTACATGCTAGCCACTACACCACCGAGGCAAAGACTATATGATCTGTATGATGAAAAAGCTTATAATCATAGTCTTTGTTTTTACATCGTTTGCTTCTTTTGTAAGTAAGTGCCTACTCAAAAATGTTTAGAAGAGTATGTTCCATGGCGAAACCTTTGTATATTAAAGACAAAATAAAAAAATGTACATAATAAAGTAAAAGTAACATGGAACAAAATTGGTTGTGAAAGTCAGGGGCGGGAGAAGCAGGTGTGGGAGAAGCAGTTGCGGGAGAAACATGGACAGGAGAAGCAGGGGGGCGAAGCAGTGAGAGAAGCAGGAGGGAGAAGCAAGGAGAGAAGCAGGTGCGGAAGAAGCAGGTGTGGGTGAAGCAGTTACTAGTGAAGCAGGGTGGAGAAGCAGAGGCGGGAGAAGTAGGGGTGGGAGAAGTAGGGGTGGGAGAAGTAGGGGTGGGAAAAGTAGGGGTGGGAAAAGTAGGGGTGGGAGAAAAAGACGGGAGAAGTAGGGGTGGGAGAAAAAGACGGGAGTAGCAAGGTGTGAAAAGCATGTGATGAGAAGCAGGGAGCGTAGCAGGCGGGAGAAACAGAAGGAAGAAGCAGGGGGGACAAGCACGGTCGGGAGAAGCATGGGGAGAAGCAGGGTGATGAAAAGCAGGGGCAGGAGAAGCGGGGAAGGTGAATTGGGGAAGGAGAAGCGGGGCGGGAGAAGCAGGGACGGAAAAAGAATCGAGGAAAATTTGTGTATTATATAAAATCTGTAAATATTTAATACGAAATGCTGAGCTATAAACGTGTTTCGTCAAAAAAATACTGTTATCATATGATTACTGACTAACGCTGGCTAACCCTTTACAAATATGTACATCAAATAGTGCACTTCAAAATTTTCTGTAGTTCTTTTTAAGACCTACAGAAAATATTTTTTATCTATTTAAAACGTACTTAGGAACACACCCGAGCTAAGCGAGGGTATATCACTATAGTCCATACGCGTAAAGAAAATAAGAGTGCAACTATAAGGTAAAAGTGTATTCATAGTGAAGTAAAAATTCAATTCAAATATATTTCAAAAGATTAAGTTTAATGGATAGAAATCAACTTAATCATCTCAAATCAAAATAGTCAATCTTCGTTTGTCAATCATTCATCAATAATCTTCGTATTATTATAAAAGAATCAAAATCATTTAAATAGCAGTTTGAAGTACTTAGCATTGTAAATTACTCGTCTTTTTCCGCTGTGAATTATCGAACCACTTTTAATCTCACGAATAGGTGAGGTACCTATTCCTTTTTAAAATTTATTGTAGGTAAGGCACAAAGGGCACAAACTGTTTCGTAAGAAAGTCTACCTTCAACTGGTCATCGTAAACTTGACTTTATAATTTTATGCGACCTAATTGATCGGGGGCGGGCGGCGTGGCTAGGCCGATGGATAACGATGACTCACTGTTTTCTTAACGCGAATAAACTCAATGAGATCATTCGTAATTAAAAATGTATTTTTTTGAAATATTATTTATTAAAAATTAGATTTCCATACATTGTAAAATGTATCCAAATGTCAAATTTAAACATAATTAAACGAATTTGTAATTATACTGACTATATAAATGAAGATATAAGAACTTTGATATAAATGTCTTATAAAGAAGTAAGCATTATGGAAAATATAATGATAGATTAATAATAAAAATGATAACATAATATTTAGCACGATAGGTAACAAAAAAAATCAACAAATGCGCTGGTACACCTGTACATGAAAACTGTTTTACGCTTGTTTACGTTAATTGAGAAAGGCACACCTTCAAGGAACAACATTGTAAGTCAAAATTATATCGAAAAATTGATTGATTTATTTAATTGTCTTAATAGTGAATAAGTTAAAATGTTTTTCTTTGGAGATGCCTATTAGGCAGGTATTACACACTACAGGCAGGTACACTAGAAACCAACACAATTTATTTACTCTTTATTCCAGTATGTCAGCGCAAAAATGATATAACCCGTAAACGAAAAACATGACAAAGTATTTTTTTTTTCTGAGCATTAATACAAAGGACGAAGATACAAATATTATGTAGAAATCTACACTTTTTTTTTTGTTTATTGTAGTCAATCTCGATAAAAATCATGTTGATCTTTCATAAAAGTTGTTCAAAAAAGGTTACGCCACATTTGTGCTGACAAGCTTGAACAAAATACATAAAACAATTTTTGTAAATCTATATTTCAGAAGCCATCATTAATCATTTGATGTTTTTCAGCACCTATCAAAACTTCAAATAACATGGCGTGTACTATATACTACCATGTTATAATTTAATAGTGAATTGTACCTATATCTAATTATATGAAATATGATGTAAAACTGCGCCCAGTATCAAACAATGCATAGATGGTAAAATATGTGAGAAATTCCCCTAGCCTAGTTGTCTTACACAAACCTCGCTAATTATTTTACTGTACATATAAAACAGGGCGAAATGTTGTATCGACGAACATTACAAAATTTTAAGAACGATCAAACAGTAATGCGTGTGATTTAAATAAAGGTGATAATTACATTTTTTTATAATCTTTATTGCTTTTGAATTTGGTTAGACCGAATGTGAAGTCAAAGTCTATTATAATAGAGCGTTGCGTTGTTGTTTGGTGTTTTCAAGTAACATCTAAACCTGTTTACTCGTTGATTTAATATTATCATAGACTATGACGTCACGCCGAGCGCGCTAAAATGGTGGGCGTTTAAAGTATCTGTATGATAATTTTAATTTATTTTTATACTATTATTTTATATTATATTAAATTTTAGTTTTTTGGAGCTGGGTATTTTTTTTAATTATATAACGATGCAAGCTATTAACTAAAAAAAAAAAACAAAAAAGTACGCGTATTGCCTATAAGATATTTTAATAAATGCGTGGTTTGGTGCAATACAACTAGACTGGTGTAGACATTGCATCTACAGGCAGCACATAATCGTCATTTCTTGTTATACCTTCGCTTGAAACGAATATAGTATAAAGCTTATTCATCATTATATCTCATTGAAATAAAAAATAAAATACTAAATAACTAAAATGATTTTGATTAACATAACAGTATAGATTATAATATTATATAATATCATGATATTTTGAAGTATATTAGGGTGGTCCATCATAAGCAGATGGAGGGAATGTAATCAATTTTTTCGAATTAACTCTAAGTACAATTAATTTTAAAATAACAGCCAAATTCAAAAATATCTCAATTAGGCCTAAAGCTATTATAATATCACAGGAATTATTAACTGTGAAACTCAAATTTTAGTTATATAAATCCAATTTTCAAGTTAACTTATCCATATTAATTTAAACATACTTTATATTTGGTAAATAATTCAAAATACGAATCAAATTGGTCTTATGTTTGTATATATGTATTAGATTAACAATGAATAAATATTTATGATTTGTTTAATAAATTATCAGCACTAGAATTAGATGGTATATAAGTAGATTTTTATAAGAAAACAGAAGATAGTATGTATAAGAAGAATCAGCAAAGATTATTTATAGAGAAGAAAATGAAAGAACAACAGTAGTAACTTTTAATAGGACAAAGATGGAATAGTAAAATAGCGAGTAATTGTAACTAATTTAAAAAACAAATCAATAATATTTTTTATTGTAAAGTCAAGCACGCGTCACGTAAAATGAACCAAGATGGCGTTACTGTATAAAAGTTTAGAAGCTGCTCTATACTTGTCTATTTAAATATTTAAAACTATAAAGATGGTTAATATATGTTTTTATTTAAATTATTACTGTAAAGGTTCAATTGACACGACGTGTATAACATTTCTGATATATATTGTTCTCTTAATATTTATAAAAATAAAACGTTATTTATTTCGAAATTCCCCCAATATTAATATCTAGTTATCACAAGTCCTTACTTTTGTGTTTTCTTCCTCTTTTCAAGATGCTTATCTTTGTCAAGTACCGGTTTTAAAAAGTCAGAAAGGCGACATTTGTCGAAACGCTTCCTTGCAATCTCCATTAAAAGGGCTGAATTTCTTTGTAACTGTTCTGTTTCTTTACCAAAGTAGCAATTTAGATCTTTGCAGAAATCCATGTATTTACGCCATTTTCGGTCTCGAGTGAGACATGTGGCGTTACCGATAATGATGATCTTGGCTTTAGCTCGAGTCAATGTCACATTGTATCTCTAAAATGTAAAGAAAAAGTAAATTGTTAAAAAAAGATGGCCGTCACGGGACGCCCAGCAGATGTGAAATATTATGAATTCTAATATTAACATAGTTACCTAATATTAGTAGAATTCATAATTAATAATAACCAATTACGAAATATAAGTAAAATAAAGAAAAATAGAATGTCGTTAATATAATCAATTTATTTTTCGTTATTTTCTTTTATTTCTGTGTGCACGTACAAGGGAGTCGAGAGCGGTAGCGTAGAAGGGGCATTATGGCATGGCAGCGTCACGCCACCGTTTGCCGTCACACCACGAGTCGGTTTTACTGTCAAGACGCGCCTATAGACGTTTTACATCAATAATTCTATATATAAAATGTAGCAGTGGTATCCCAGTGGTAACTTGCTCGCTTGGAAAACCAAGTGAAGCGAGTTCAAATCCCGGGTATCGCACCTCTGATATATTCACGTGCGAAGCATTTTTCAACATGATTCTAACTTGAAAATTACATATATGTACCTTACAATAAAGGTACATATATGTAATTTTAAAGAAACCGATATGTCTGAGAGAAAATAGCGAGTTTTCGAAAGACATGTGTAGAGCACTAACCAGCCCTTGGCTAGTGGTGGACTACAGTCTGATCCCCTCGTATTTACGGTAAGACCGTGCCCAACAATGGGGCGTTAAAAAAAACTAAATGAAAACAATTATAAAATTAGAATGTAGCATATGCCTGCAAATTTTATTAAATTAATCTCAAAGTTATGTCTCTATCTCTAGATCTATTACTAGTTACTTACACTTGCTTCTATTGGCTACGATTATAGGGCTTTACTTGCCATATTTTATTCTAAATACGTTTAGGTAGATACCTAAACGTTACGTACCGGCACAAACCCAACAGCGAGTGTTTTCCCGACATCAATTAGAGTTATTATGATTTCTGACGGTACACTTTTTTATCGAAATAACAAATAGCCATTATAGCACAGTGGTAAAATAGCTTACTGTTAGTGAAGCTATTCTCAGAATCGGGTCAGTAGTTTCAGAGATTACCCCATACATAAGAGCTTTACTTCTTTATAATACTACTAGCGACTCACCCTCGCGTCGCTTGGGTTCGTCTAGGTACGTTTTAACGGTTAGTATGGAATAGATATACATATATATACAGAAATGATTAGATTCCCACTAAAATCTTTCATCCTCTTAAGGGATGATTTCCGTGATAAAAACTATGTCCTTCCAAGGGTCTAAAACTATCTCCGTATCAAAATTTCATCTAAATCGGATTAGGAGTGAAAAGGTAAGACAGACAGACAGGACAGAGTTACTTTCGCATTTATAATATTAGTATGAATTGAGTGTATTTATTTATATTTATGTACCTTATCATCCACTAAGAACCCCAGACCATATTTAGCGTCATAGTCGAGGAGCCTGCAGTTGGCCCGCACGGTCGACACTATGATAACTCTCCTTTCTTTCCCTTGCATGGACTCCACCGTGCCCACCGTCACGTCTGTGTAGTTCTCATCCATAAGCCAACCTTTTATTTTGTACACCTAAAATTTACAACAATGTATGTACAATGGCCTTCTGCGGTTTCATGATATGTCTCATTATTTGTGTTTTTTTTAATAAAATATAAACAGAAATGAAAAAAATGGTGTTAAGGAAGGGTATCGGTAAGGCCTCATTTCTACTCCCGTAATTACGAAAAAAAATTGTCTCTTGCTCTCTCTTTGCCTGATAAGATAATATATTTATAAGAAAAAAAAACTAGAATGAATACTACTTGTAAGACCCCAAACTTTGATCTAACTGGGATTCACATAATAAATACTTTCTAAATTATTATATAAATTTACGCGAATATTGGACATTTCAAATGAAACTATCTTTTCGGATTTTTTCGCGGATTTATTTAGATTTTTGGTTCCCGACGTTTCGATTCTAACTGGGATTTTCATTCAAAATGAGACATTTTCAGTAACATTTCAACTTTTTTTGTATACAGCGCATACAAGAAGTACTTTCATTTTTATATTATTTTAATGTTACTGAAAATGTCTCATTTTGGACGAAATGATAGCCCATTACTGGTTAGACCAAAGTTTGGCGTCTCACAAGTAGTTTTGATTTTTGTTCTCTCATAAATAGGTATATTATCTTATTAGGCATACAGTCTACTTTCAGAATATGCAAAGAAAAGATCAAATTGTATGCGAATTTTTTTTTCGTTATTCTGAACCGGAAACGAGGCCTTACCGATACCCTTCCTTTATAATTGAATAATAATTTGTTACTAATTAGAAATGTATTGCAAGTGCAGTATGTAATGCAAAGTATTATTTTGAGACTTCGTCTCTATTTCTCAAATAACCTTACAATTTGGTTTTTATATATTTTTTAATACCTGCCGAATATAGGGAGCGATGATACCAATATCTATTGGGTTCACTTTATGTACTTCAATCAATGCTTTGGTATATCTTTTTACCATTTCCAGTTCTCCTTGGTTAAAATAACTGAAAAAGGTGCTTGTTGATTAATAAATTATAGAAAAAGGATGTAACATTATGTATGAAAGATGAAAAAAAATAAAAGCCTAATACATATAAATAATAACAAATAAAAAAAAAAAACAAATCTATTCCACGGAAACCGTACACTTTTCCGGGATAAAAAGGATAAAATATGTTAGTAGTTTTTGCATGAAGGAGTTACAAACATTTATACATCATCATCACAAACTATCGCATTTAGTATAAATGTGTTATTAGTAGGATTACATTTTGTTTACCTATGGGGGAACACTGCAACTTTGTTTACAGACTACTATAAAACACGTAGGCTCAATAATGTATTTAAGCCTGCACTATCAGAACATATCATTCAAAATTACCTGTAGCTGTACCTCTCGTCAGTCGTGTCAAATTGCAGTTCCAACGAATATGCATACACTTCTGCATTATAATATCTCCTGTACAGTCGGCTAGTCTCAATGAATTGGCCACCGTCGCCGAAATCGGTCAGGAGGACATTATTATAAGTGTTGTTACTTGGTGGAGGTCTATTAAGGCAGACCTTGGAAGGGCGGGAATATCGTGGAACCATGTGCAAGCAGCAGCTAAAGGTCGTCGAAAGCTACTGCTGCAGCCCTAATGATCAGTTTCATGGCGGAATAATAGAACATCAAATACCTGGGTGCATCTCCCATGCGCTGCTCGCGCGAGTTCACCGAGTGGAACACGACGGCGCGCTCGCCGCCCTCCACGCCCAGTATGCTCACTTTACTTAAAGGATCCGGTGGAGCACAAGCCTTTAAATATATTTCACATTATTATTTATAACTATTTAATGTTATTATTATGTAAATTGTAATTGAAGCTTTGCAATAGAAGATATGAAAATAGGTTGAAAGCGTTGGTAGGCGATTTTGCCAACAAAATGTTTACTTTGTATAAAATATATCTCATTAATGTGTTATTTGATAAAATATAGTTTATTTACTTGAAGGCAGTTTTCGTAGAATAATTCATTGGGGATGGCCAATATTTCTGGATCAGAGCGGAAGTTCTTGACCAACATTGTTATAAAGTTCGAATCTGTATATAGATTTTCATAAGTTTGCTTCAAACGCTCCAGCAGTGATTGACCTACAAAAAAAATATATATAAATAATTTTGATCCTTGGTGAAGAGTGTAGCTAACAGTGATTAGTTATTATATTGTTCCTACTGTTTTGGTATGTTTAAAATAATAGAACCCTGAAGACTGACCCCCATATTCTTAGTTGTTACCTCGAAACTCCCTCGACTCAAACTCGACTTAGGCGTGTTCGAGGAAGGCCTCAACGGATCCTCGAAATCGGTATTCATAAACATCGCCTTGAGGAAATTTCAGAATCCCTCGAATGAGTGTGAGTCGAGGGAAAGTCGAGGAAAACGTCATGAATTACGTCACTATCTGGAGGATTTTGTTATTATAACTATACACAAAATCCGTAGTTGCATCTTGATTTGACGTGGTTTGTTAGTCATGGGTCAAAGTTAGGTTAGTTTAAAGTACTTCAGAGCCGGTAAACAAAATAAATTTTGCAAAAAATGTTTTGGAATGTTATAAGTGTATTGTGTCGTTGTTTAATATACAAAAAATGTGTTTGCTACATGTTTCGTCATTCTTCAAGGCAGATTTTGATATATCAGCCCCATCACAAGGTAATTAATTTTGAAATATAATTATGCCTCTCATACTATATTATAAACAATAAATAAAAATGAAAAAAAAAAACCTTTTCTTTCTTGCGTATCTATATAAGAAGTAAATTAAGAAAGCTTTATAGATTTCGTAAATATAATTTTTTATTAAGATTTCATATTTGTAAAAAATAACATCTAAGAAGTATTAATACATTGGATTCTATTCTAATAAATTACTTAAGTTTTACAAACTGTTATTTAATTTTAACTGATTACGTTTTAAAAATCAGATCTTTATAATGTATTGTAATGTAATCTAGTGAACATAATATTAAATAATGCTAATATTTATTTAAATTGTTTTTTTTTTCATTGTGAATATGAGTAATTGCATTAAAGATTTTTGAAATGATTCACACTTCACACTATATTAATAGTATTAAACATTTTAACAATTCTATTGAATATGATCATCTCATATGTGTTCTTTATCACATTAGGTACCTACTTCACATTTTTGTCTGAGGAACATAAGTTTGTAGCACTATACCATCATTATGTTTGATATCACAGGGCATTCTTGTTTACATGACATAATAATTATTTTAATTTCAGTATCAAGAAATACAGAGACCAGAGTAATCGAGGAAGAGTTCTCTATCAGGTCAATTATCCCGAAATTATAAAAGAAAACAAAAAAGGAAGGAAAAGCTTCATTAAGCTTAAAATTTAGTTGATCAAACATTGTTAGCGAATGCTGCAGAAGAGAAATAATTAAAAGTAAAAATTGAGAGAGAAGCTGCCGACGAACTCTTTCTCTGTAATAAGATGAAGAAAGAAGAAGCAGAGCTAAAATTATCGGAATTAAAGAAATTAAATTAGATTGCACATTATTTTATTTAAACTAGATTTGCACAGTATACCTTATTATCATATAAAATATTGCAATCTAGCAATCCACGCCTGTTGCCACCACCATTGTTTTAAAATAATATTGGCAAAATTAAAGTAATCTCGTCATATCTTTGGTAAAGAGAAATCAATTTTTATAAATTCACATTCATCATAGATCTCCATAGGATTACATCCCGTAAATAGCGCCGTGATAAATAAGAATCGTAGATATTGTCATAGATATGCTCAATAAACTCTACAAAAGACATTTTAAACTCCAAAATAACTTTAAAATATAATAAAATGTTAAATAACTCGCGATGTTTTTGTCAAGAATTGTCTCGAGGTTTCCTTAAGGTAGATCGCGACGTACCTTACATTTGACAGTTCGTTCCTCGAGTTTTCCTCACCTTACTCGAGGAGAATAGTTGAGGTAAGGGACAAAATGACGTCTATGAATACCGAACCACCTCAGTGACGTTGAGTCGAGTCGAGGAAATCTCGAGTTTACGACTAAGAATATGGGGGTGAGTTTCGCTCGGAGTAGGCGATCGTTCAGTAAGTTATCATCCATTGGCGACGATGCAAGTAATACAAACATATACGAGATGACGCGATATGACATTGAGAGTATAAGAGCAGATATAAAAAAGCTCTAATAATAATTATAAAAATATTTTTCTTATGAAAAATTGCGTTTTTCCAGAAAAGACAACGATATAGATAAATTAAGAAGTGAAACCTTATTTATTATAACTCATTCGAAACGTCATGTTAACATTAATGTATTAATATAATTAATATATTATGTTCAAGTTTAGTGTCCTATCAAGCTATAAGTTTCAAAGACAGTTTGGTTGGTGTCTGCAGAAATCCTGCCAAAACTACCTTCGTAAGAATTCGATTTTAAAGACCTTCCTGTCCAAAGAGATAGCTCCTGAACAAGCGGGTTTTGTTAGGGGAAAGGGTACACGTGAGCAGATCCTTATTGTTCGCCAGATCATAGAGAAGGTAAGGGAATTTAACAAGCCGACTTAGATTTGCTTTGTCGACTTCTCAAAAGCTTTTGACTCTGTGAAATGGCCTAAGCTATGGAGTGTTTTGCTGGACATGGGTACACCCCAACACTTAGTTCATCTTCTCAGATGACTTTACGAAGATGGAACAGCATCTGTGCGAACTGATGACACTTTATCTAAAAACTTTCATCCCAGCGCAGGTGTCCGCCAAGGATGCATAATATCACCGGTTTTATTCAATGCTTACACCGAACTCATAATGCGCATTACTCTCGAAGACTGGACAGACGGCGTAGTTATTGGTGGCTACAAGATATCCAACTTGCGCTACGCTGACGATACGACCTTGTTCGCGACTAGTGCTCAAAATTTAGAACAACTATTTCTCAAAATGGAACGTGTGAGTCTAGAATTTGGATTAAAGATTAACCGCAGTAAAACTAAGATGATGATTGTAGACCGAGCTAACAATAACTCGCCCGAAGTCACTCAGATCGCGAACTGTGAGGTTGTCCAATCCTACATCTATCTTGGAGCTTTTATCTCGAACGATGGAGGCTGCATAGAAAAAGTGAAACGACGTATGGCAGCAACCAGAACTGCGATGGACAGGCTGAAGAAAATATGGAAAAACCGAAACATAACCAAGACCACTAAGATCCGGCTCGTTCGCACACTTGTTTTTCCCATATTTTTATACGCTGCAGAGACGTGGACTTTGCGACAAGTCGAGAAGAAAAAAATTGATGCTCTGGAGATGTGGTGCTGGAGGCGAATGCTTAGAATATCGTGGACCGAATATCGCACCAATGTCTCTATACTCCAGGAACTCGGCATTAAACAACGCCTCTCGGCGGTAGTAGAGGGTCACATCCTAAAGTTCTTTGGACACGTTTCCCGGCGTGAAAGCGACTCCATTGAGCGCCTCGTCGTACAGGGCAAGGTAGAGGGCACCAGGGGACGAGGACGAACACGCATGCGATGGACCGACCAAATTAAGTTAGCTGTGGGTGGTCCCTTGCATGAGTGCACCAGGATGTCGGCCAACAGGGCGAAGTGGCGAGCAATCGTGAGGAGCATCACATCTCCTCCTACAGAAACTGCAACGTGATGACCACGACCGCTCTGTCAAGAGTGTCACGAAGAAGAAGAAGAATTCGTACGGCCTTCGGAAGGAATATATTATATACCTTTTTCCAACACTGTTAAATACATTTACGCATGCTACCTGTATAGATACAGGAGGTTAGTTGCAGACTAATCGGCTGACTATATTATTCTCCTTACAAACGGATGTATGACGCACAGTCGGAGGGAAATCCTAGTCGTGAACCCACTCATCTAATCCTTTCTTGTAAGTTTCCGTGGAGATACAAACCCGCGAGTAAATACTAGTCATGAACACACTAACTCAATTCTCACCCGTGAGCTTCCTTAGAGATACAAATTTATAGGAAAGTACAAGTGATGAATACTCACTCAACCAACCCTCACTGGTGACCTTCCTTGACATACGAACCGGTAGGAAAATACATGTAATGAATACTAATGTATACGCTTGTACAACAGGATCCCAGAAAATGTTCAAAAAGCTTCTATTACCAAATTCAAAAAAAATGTTAAAGAATGTTTCTTATACAATAAATGATTTTATAAAAGATGGCACGCCTTGAGAATGAAGTGACCACCTCCAGGGTACTTCAACTTTATAGAAATATTGTAAATTGTAAATAATAATTTAACTTTATAAAAAGATAACAAAATAATATTAGTCCCGCTGAGTTTCTTTCGCCAGTTCTTCTCAGGTCTCAGGCTTCTTTCCAAACTGGTAGTAGACTCATGACGTTCAGTAAAAAAATGTAATCATTTAATGCTGAATAAAATAATTAGAATTTGAATTTACTCACCCAGCCCCCTCTGGTGGGCCTCCTTGGAGATGCAGACGGGGCCGAGCTGCTGCGGGTCGCCGGCCAGCACGAGGCGGCCGGCGGGCGCCAGCAGCGCCGCCACCGGCACCAGGCACGCCGGCTCCGACGCCTGCGCCGCCTCGTCGATGAACAGGTGCGTCACGTTGAACTTGTGCATCGACTGGCTTCGAACTCTATACAGATAAATAAAATTGAAGTGTCTGTTTGTAATGTCAAAATATCGGCTATGAAATTATATACAGTACTTGTAAGAAAAACACAGTTTTTAAAATTTTTGTCCGTTTGTTTGTTGCAGCTAATATTCGTAACGACTGGACCGATTTTGACGGGACTTTCACTGGCAGATAGTTGATGTTACAAGGAGTAACTAAGACTACTTTTATTTCAGTCAAGAAATTAGGGTTCCGCTCAAAAAAAATAAAACGTACCTAGGGACGCACCCGAGCGAAGCGAGGTTAAGTAACTGTTATATGTGAAAGTTGTTTAAATTATGATGTAACAGTAAGTATTGAATAGATAGATTATAATATTAGAAATGTGAAAGTGTGTTTGTTGTCTTTCTTTCACGTCGAAACAAAGTGACGGATTCGTGTGATTTTTTTTTGTGTGGAGATAATTGCAGGGCTCGAGAGTAACTTAGGCTACTTTTCACCGCGGGAGATTATCTCATTCCCTCGAGAAAACGCGTTGTAATACAAACCACAACAACTCATCATACCTATGTAAACAATGATTATTTTAATCTGAGTCGCTGTTTTTAGTTGTGAATTTTGTCTAGTGACAACATAACAGATTTTTTGCTGCTTTTTTATTTACTTAGTAAACCTTAACAGATCAATTGTTCAAAATGATAGCCGTTGTTTTCAATACATAGCTGGATTGGATGTTTAAGGATTGTACTGCATTTAGCATTACAATATTATTGAATCCGTTTAGAATATTTTCCAAAGACCGTTTCAAGTCATCAATTACATTATACGTGTCTTGATAGATTTCAAAGAACAATAAAAAAACATTTTGTTAAAAATGAGCTCTTTCCTTAAGTTTGCCGTATGTCATGACTTCCCAGAATGCGTTCCTTATTAGCAACACTATCGAATGGTGTAGTTATACAGTACGTGTATTTTTTTTTTCAAAATTAACAGGTTCGATTCCTGGCTAGGAAAATTGATTTTTCAAAAATCCAATGATGCCGTTTTAGTTTTCATGAGAATCGGGCCCGAGACTCCTTTGAGTACTTTTCGCTATTCCTCATAATTTAGGATTTAGCCATGCACGCCCACTTGAATAATTCATCCTGTATAATAAAACTCACGATCCATATTTGGCGGCGTGTAGGAGCGTGGTGACGAAGATGCGGTAGGCGGCGACGTGCACGTTGCTCACCGGGTAGAAGTTGTCGAAGCTGGTGCCGTTGGATACCGGCGCGAGCGCGGCCGGCATCACGCTCCTGTACATATGTACATGTATTAGCATTTACATCTTTGATTTTAACGTAAATGTTGTCAAAAGTAAGAGTAGTCAAAAAGATGAATGTGTGTATATTGACCACATACACACATTCATCTTTTTGACTACTACAATTACTACGTAAGCACCAAAGAAGGGAGGGGGGAGGGGGGTGTCTTTTCTTTGCTTACCTACTTTTGATGACATGGGGGATAGGGGTCTGGATGGTGATTACGTCAGCAATATTTATTTATTTAAATAATCAAATTTAGTATTTTTTGTTTATATATTATTATCTAATATATTTAAACGAGCAATTCTTGTATATTTATATCTTTATTTATTTATACCAGCGATCTCAGTTAAAATTTATCAGTCATCAACATACTGATTGATGTTTTTATTTTAATATTGTGGATAAATTATGCATCTAATCTATTTAAACGATCAATTCTAGTATATATATTTCTACCAACGATCTCGGAAACGGCTCCAACGATTTCGCTGAAATTTGGTATGTGGGGGCTTTCGGGGGCGTTAATAAAATTACTAAAATTTACTAAAATACTTAAATGAACCCTATATAGGTAACGCTATATGGGTCGTTCTTCTTTTCTATTTTGTGTCATATTAGAGTATAGATTATCATATATTTATTGTTTGAATTTACATCCTCATCACTTTATACATTTTAATACTAAATAATCTTTAACTTTTTGTAGCCAATAATTTTTTTGCATGTGTTCAGGTTTCAGTTCATAAGAGTCTTCATCTCACCAGCAAGAACATTGCTGTAACGCTGTGTGTTTTATTCAACACATAATACCTGTTTTGTTGTAATGCGCTACAGTAATATTTTTCATTAAATACCGTGACAGAGTAGTAATTCATAATGATGTCCTACCGAAAAGAAACCACTCTGTCACAGTGTTTTCTCGAAAATAGCTACAAAACAAACAACATTACGGCCATGAAAACAAAGATTAAATAATCCAAATGAAAATTAAATGCATTTGCAAAAAAATATCTAACACTGAAATAAAAATATTGTTACTTGAAAAACTCGAAAAACTGAGAAACACCAATTCATTGTCGCAAGAAAAGAAGAACGACCCATATGTTTTTGCGATCAAGTAGCTAATCAATCACATATGCTGTTTAATGAGCATTATATGTACGAGTATATATTCATTAGACAATATAGATATTATTACTTAGTAATTTTTTTATTGCAAGTTTTATACCTATTATGTGACGTCATTTTAAATTGAAATGAAATGTAACTTTATGTATGAAACCCATGAAGAATTCATTCGCCTTTTGGAGACGAAATCTGGGCGTAACAAACATATGAAGTATATTAATAACATTATAAATATAGTTAAATATATATTTTACCATTCCCGGTTCTGAGAATTAGCACGTAGCAAGAAGTTAGATATATTTAGTTTCTTATTGTACTCTATTAAAGCAAGCGCTACGTGGTCGGCCGCCATATTGGAGTCCGTGCACACCATCACACGATGTCTTGGGTTTTGCAACACTATCTGTTGATTACAAACATTAAAATTATTTATTACTAGCGGCTCAGAGGTGAGGTGTTTTCCAGTAAGAAGTATCCGATATGTTAATCCGGATAAACCAGCTGTCATTATACCAAATTTCATCAAATTCTGTCGAGTGGTTTTCTCGTGATGCATTCCCAAACAGACAGACAGAAGAAAATTTTAAAAAATATAGATTCGGCCTCTGTATTGAAAATAATGACTATTTCAATAAGGTTTTTCAAAAAAATATTTAAATACACAGATTCGACTCATAATCAGTTATAATTTTAGTATATGCATAGACTCCTGACACCCTCGCTTCACTTCCGCTTTGTCCCCAGACAAACACAAATCTATCCCACGGGAACCGTACATTTTTCCGAGAAAAAGAAACCTATGTGCTGTTCCAGAGTATAATCTATCTCTATGCCAAATTTCATCCAGATCTATTAAGCTGTTCTGGCGTGAAAGAGTAACAAACAAACAATTATCCATCCATCCATCCTCACAAACTTTTACATTTATAATCTTAGTGTGGGTTTTTTGCTCTGAAGCCAGCACTACCTTTTTACCATATGCTAGGCTCGGATAAATATCAATCTCGTGCGAGAATTAATTCTGTGGTTTATAGTGTATTAGATTAGATGGCAAAAATTATAATATGATGCAACTTTGCCAATAATATTGTGAATAATATGTTTGATAACTACATTAAAATTTATCAGTCATCAACATACTGATTGATGTTTTTATATTAATATTGTGGATAAATTGTGCATCTAATCTATTTAAACGATCAATTCTTGTATATTTATTTCTACCAACGATCTCGGAAACATCTCTAACGATTTCGCTGAAATTTGGTATGTGGGGGTTATTGGGGGCGAAAAATTGATCTAGATTAGTCTTATGTCTGGGAAAACGCGTATTTTCGAGTTATCGCGGCTAAGGCTCAAGAATGATTATTGCAGGTGTCCGGGTTGGATTCCCGGTCAGATACAAAGTTACTTTTTTTTTGTATTTATTCAAGTTTTTAGTTTTTTTTTGTTTTTAAGCCAAATTAAATATAAAATTGTACTTGTAACCAAAAACTCCGAGCGAAGCTCGGTCGCCCTTTGTGTTTTTCTTAAGTGTATGTACCTTTTATTAAGTGCAACTGATCGACACTTTCATAGATACGGAATTTTACTGAATTGTATACTGCGAAAATATTAAGATTATTCAATACTCTGTTGTCTTGGGTCCCGAGACTTTTGGGCCTCGATCCGAGATACTTTTTGACTACGAATTTGCGTAAAACTGCACTTATTGCGTTTGCAGAAGAATTATATTGTAAATTTTTAGAAAATACCCCTTGTATCCAAACGCCAGAATTGGAAATAATAGACGCCGAACCTAGTACCAGTAGCTCGACTACTGTACACAATGAACCCGACAAATCGTTTCAAAATCAAATGGAACAGACAATAAAAAATCGCAGAAAATATACTTGATATTCTAGCAAAAAAATCAAGGGCAACATTAAAAAAGGAGCTACAATAATTTGAAGCATTGTTAAGTATGATTATAAGATTTTAATGCCAAAAACTGAATTTGTGATTATAAGAACGAAATATACAAATAGTTTATACTATTTATGACGATGTTAGAATTTGAAACATAAAATATGTTGATTTTTACTAAAATTGCTTTATTAACCGACTTCCAAAAAAAGGAGGAGGTTCTCATTCCTTGGTACATTTCGCAAAAATGAATCTAAATTTATTTTGAGAATTCTTGAAGTTCATCTTAGGATCTTGATCGTGGGATCGTTTCGTGTCCCGGGTCTTTGAGAATGTCGAGACTTCCCAAACCCTAATTTTGATGAAAATAATGAAATTTTAAAAAATGTATATTGACTTCAAAAGCAATCTATACATATAATAAAACTGTATAGGTCGAATGTCTGTACATAGAATAAAAAGGTTAAAAACCGAGTCAGGGGGATGTAAGAAGAGAAATAGAACAAATCCAGTTTTTTTTTCAATTTTTTTGTTTCTCTGTCTGTTTATACGGGCTAATCCTTTGGTTTTATTTGTCTAGAGGTGAACCCGAGGAAGCGAGGGTGAGCCGCTAAGTTAAAATAATTATTAGAAGTAGGAGTGTTTTTTTTAATATTATGTGACAACCCTTGAATTATTAGACAAAAAAAAAATCTATTTATAATTTTTTTTTTTTTTGGAAAACCGGTCCACAACTGGTGAAGATATCGTATGTACACTCCACAAAAATAAGGTGGGTGGACCATGGAAGGCCACCTTAACAAATAAACAGTTATAATTCTTTTATTTATTGGATAAATAAAATAAACAAACTATTAAGTAACACTTTGTTCTATAATGTAACTAATAAAATATTTTTTTTTTTTGCAGTGTTAATGCTTATTTATTAAATTTAAGTTTTATTGAACCCTTCCAAAATGGCCTTGCAAGAAACAGAGCTCCATACAAGGCCGATATAATAAATCCGTCGTTTAACTTAAAACTAACGGTGAAACTTTCAAAATATCTGGTTATACTAAATCTTTATACATAGGTCTTTCATTAAAATGAAACATTAAATACATATCATAATATATTCACTAAGAAAATAGTCAACAAAAATTACTTGAACACTATCGTAAAACTAAGAATGTATTCGTGAAAATGTATTAAAAATAATTTTAATAAGTATTATATTGATATCAAATAACTTGCCAATAATCTTTATAATGGAATAAAAAAAAAAATTAAAACAAACTTAAGTGGCCTTCTTGTGGGTATGTTCCTTGCAAGGCCAAATGGAGTTTTAAAATAAAATTATTTAAAGCATGATTATAAGCAATAATTTAATGAAATTATACTTTGTTTTTCCTTTCCCAATAAGATTTACAACTAAAAACTAAGTATTAATATTTTCGTGATTCCTAAATGTTCCTAACAAGGTCCTTGTGCCCTAGCAAGGCCAACTGTCAATTTTTTTGATGATCTTTTTTCGGCCTTACAAGGAACCATTGGCTTTCCTGGGAACACTACCGATATTTTAACAAAAATTGAAATAAAATCATATAGTTTTTCTTTAGTACAATAGCAAATCCTTATTTATGAATTTAGATCAAAAACAATTGAAGAAAATAATAGTTTATTTACTTGAAAATTAGCCTTTTCCTGTGAGCACATATTAGAATTTTAACGTCGACGAAAGAAGTCAACAAAGCGAGGGACCCCATTTACAAACCAGCAGCGCTAGCGACTCGCCGCCGCGTCTTTGTTCTTAAGTTCGATAGGTGCTAGTCTGAGTAGAAGGAATTTGTCATCGCATGACAATAACTAGGACTTTTTGATAATCGGCCTTACAAGGAGCATGGCCTTAAATGGTCCACCCACCTTACATAAAAAAAAAACTGAATTTTAAGTCGGTCAAAACTAATATCGACTTCCAAGATGTGTTTTCATATAATTAATGTAACAGAAATTATTATATACCTGTATGATAGCTTCGACTATAGTCATAGTCTTGCCGGTGCCGGGCGGCCCGAACACGATGTACGGGGCTTTCCCGGACGTGCCAGACACTATGTGCTCCACTGCAGACCTCTGCTCCTCATTGCCAGCTATAAGCGGGTTATAGAACCTAAAATAAAAAGAATTTAAATGACAAATTAAAAATGGGTCAGTCTTACTAGTATTTTGTTGTAAAATATAAAGACGTATTATAATAAAATAAACATTTTAAAATTATCCACATTTACTTAATTTCTTCAAAAATGTTATGCTTACTATTGTCTGATAATAATCAAATGGATTAATATTTCAACTTTTTTTTATGCCACTAGCAACTTACTTTCACTACGCTGTGTTCCCTCGATTGAATGGTTTAGGAACGCGTAAAAGACAAAATTTGTCTTAATTTGACATTTAATGTCTAAAAAAAATCTTTTTTTTTTGGGTCAGGAACTTTCGCAAGCGCATACGGATTAACACTAGAGATTCATCACAATCAAATCAATGATTTAGGATAGGAACGTATAGAGGACAAACATATGAGCATTCATTTTTATTTATATAAATAGATGATAATTTGAAATATTTAATCAGTATAAAATTACTAACTTCTTGATAGGCTTCACTGCAATTCTCTTCTTTGGTGCTTCAGGAAAAATGCGGCATTCCTGTTTGGAGCTAAATATTTTGCTTACAGCCTCGTGCGAGCGCTCGTACGGCACGCGCGAGAGCAGGAAGCGCACGTCGAACAGTGCTTCAGGGGAGTAATAATTGTAGAATCTGTACATAATTTTAATATTAATAAAAAACATGTTTAAATAAAACTATCTTTTCGGATTTATTTTGATTTTTGGTTCCCGAACGTTTCGATTGCTTTACAGCAAATCCGCGAAAAAATCCGAAAATAAGATAGTTTTATTTAAATGTCAAATATTCGCGTAAATCTAAGAAAGTATTAAAAAACATGTTTAAGGGCTGTCATTGTTTTAATTTCAAAATAATTGCTAAAGAGACTAATTTTGTCATTAAAGTAATATTCGTTGTTTTATTTCATGTTTTTATCTTAAAAATACGATATAACAAAAAAGAAAGTTCCGAGCGAAGCTCGGTCGCCCAGGTACTTATTATAAAGTGCAAATATATAGATGGGAAATTCAAAATAGTTGAGACGAACGCCATTGGTCAGACCAAATATGATGTCAGAGTATATCATACAGAGCAATTAGCGATTTTGTTCGCTACAAATTGCGTCGCTAAATTTTCTGTGTATGATATAATGTGACGTCACGCCAAGCGCGCGAAATGGCGGACGTTTAAAGTATCTGTATCCGTATATTTTTATTATTTTTTTTTACTAAATTTTAGTTTTTTGGAGCTGGACATTTTTTTTTACAATTATATAACGATGTAAGCTACTGTATAAAAATAAAAAAAAAATTACGCATATTCTCTATTACATATAAATATAACAATTGACTTACGACTGGTCCATATCTGCTAAGATAACATGATTATCTTCAATGTCTTTAACAACACTTTCAAAAGTAATCGTTTCGTTTTCTTTCGGTCTTATAAAGACTCGATCACCTGAAATAATATAATATACATTAATATTTTCAAGGCGCCATGGGTCCAACGTTTTTTCGTGCGAAGAAGTGAAGTGTTCCCTCCCACAAAGCGAGCTACGCATTAATAGATTATATTTTGAGCCACACTACACAAATTTACTGTATTTGTCCCGACCCGGAATTGAACCCAGGACCTCCGAATTTGCAGCCGTACATACTATCCACTAGACCACCGAGGTAGTTTATATTAACTAATGTAAACTACTCCAATTTAATATTTTTAGTTGGTTTAAGATTACTCTTTTCTACATCGATAAATATTGTGGAAGCAATTTATAAGGGGAAACAAGTCCTAATTGCTTACCACGTAGCAATGACGGGCGCTTCTCAGCTAAACCAGGTACTTCCAATACAAGCATATCATGCCTTTGTTCTATTTTTACATTCGACATATTATATTTCTAAAACAAGAAACAATTACGAAATATTAATATTCAACATCAAAAAATATTCAAAAACACAGTGAAGCATATAGAAGAAAAACTCTTGGTTCCACTTCCATCAAGAAATGTTGAAAAAATAACACTTCCCAAATAATCTTTTCTCAAAATTGAATACTTAATGTACTTTTATAACTATTACTCATACCTTCACTCTATATATTATTAAAATTGTAAAAGACAAAGTAAAAATAAGTTATTTTATAAAATCTTAAATTCAAACAAGAAAAAGGGAACAAAATGTTTAAAACTAAAGTTACCCTTAAGTTAATTCTTGCGATGCTCTCCTCCCACCACAGCAGGTAATGGAAATACATCATATAGTTGTGTTTAGTTGGACCCTCATCAAATATTGCCCTGAAAAGAATGTCAATTAAATATTTGCTTGTTATAACTTCTGTATAACAATTTTAAATAAAACTATCTTTCCTCAATTAGTGCAGTTTAATATATACTAATATGATAGAGACAGAGTTTGTTTGTTTGTTGGTTTGAACGCGCTAGTCTCCGGAACTACTAATCCGATTTGAAAAATTATTTTCGCATTAGATAGCCTGTTTATCGAAGAAGGCTATAGGCTATATATTATCATGCTGATATCCAAGGATGAGGAGCAGTAATGTCAACAAATCCTCCTGGTACTTCTCTGACAGTAGTGTTCTGTGGGAGCAACCCCTTGTATCGGGGCATTGTGGTTGAGTGCATAAACGATCCTGCGATGCCCCATTGAGACGGGGGATATTGTTGGGTTTTAGTAAGTAGTACTGGCCAGTAGTCCCACATAACCACCTGCATATATAATACAGGTGGTATGCGTAAATATTCCCAACATAAAAAAACTGTACTAGTAAATATTATATGATCTGTAGTATACATAAAATAGATATGACCACTATAATACAATAAGCTATTATGAATGTGATCACTATAAATCGCATGAGTGAAATTACAAGCTGCCCTCATTCAAATGATGATTAAATGCGCGAATGAGGTTCTTATGTAAAATATCTTATTTTCTATTTTTTTGAATCATAGGAATATTAGCCAGACGTGATACAGTAATATCTATGTTGGTTGGTTAGTTGAGGTGACACAGTAGTATACTATGTTTTAACATCATTGTAAGATTTCTTCAAGTTATTAGGTATGTCTATAAAAGTTAAATTGAACAAACTGATATACAGCAAATTTTTCATATATGTATACACTTCCCAAAAAACCGATTTTATTAAAAAAATCAAGAACAGATAGATAAATGGATTTCTGTTGATATTAAAGATTCTTTCATGAATATGTTCTTTTGGTAATAAATATATGTAATTGCTGTTCCTTAATATTCTCAGAGACTAAAGAGCTACACCAATTTCAGGCTGCTACTAACAACATTCAATCAGAACTTATGTTAGCACATATAGATTAAGTATGTATGTACCTGGTGGATATAAGCAGTTCCCGTAGCTTTAACATAATATCTTGACCATATGGTAAACCTTCTAGCGCGTTTTCTTCAAGCCCACGTGGTAGCAAAATTTTTAATAGCTTTGGTATCTTAAATAAAGTTTCATATGGCCTGAAAATAAATACTAGTAGTAATGACAAGTCAAGAAAAAATTTAATATATATTCATAAAAATATTGAAAACCAGCAAATAATTATATATAATACTAGCGACTCACCCTCGCTCCGCTCGGGTTAGTATAGATTTTGTCAGAGATGAGCTATTTTCCGTCAGTAAAAAGTATCCTAAATGTTGACCCTGATAACCAGCTATCACCATACCAAATTTCATCAAAATCCATCCAGTGGATTTCCGAGATGCGATCACAGACAGACAAAAATTCTAAAAACCATATTTTCGGCCTCTGTATCCAGCGCTGGATTTACACTAGGGGCGCATTTGGGGCTAGTGCCCAGGGCGGTAAAATTCGAAGGATAAATAAAAAAACTCATCGCGCTATCGAAAATGTTTTTTTATATTATAAAAAATTAATAAATAAAAAAAAAATAATTATTATTTTGCATTTATCAAAAATTTAAACAAAATAAATTTATCGAAACTTTCTTTATCCATTTTATGTAAAATTTCGATAACGGGGTGGCATTTCTTACATTGCCCAGGGGCGGCGCTAAGGTTGAATCCAGCACTGTCTGTATCGATAATGTCTATTTGAATAAGATTTTCCAAAAAATATTCAATGTACAGATTCGGCTTAGTTACAATTTTATTATACATAGTATTTACTTACACATGACTTGTACATTGAATGAAGTGCTCAGCTTTTTCCCATTTCTCATTATTGTATGGGCTTTTGTTGCTACCCAGTTCTATATGATGCTCTTGTACTAAAACTACCTAAAATGGGGATTGAATAAGTGTTATTTCAATCTTCCTAAGCAAAACATAAACCCAGAGCAAAGTCCCCATACAATTTTTCGTCCCCATTTTCACTTCCTTAAGGGATTATTTCCAGGATAAAAATCCTATGTCCTTCGCAATGTCTCAAACTATCTTCTTATCATCTAAATCGGTTCAGTAGATCTAGAGATTCTTCAGATTATTTATTGTTTTAGTTTTTAAATTTATTAATCAAATATTAACTAAGACAAATATTTTAAATGTTAATACTTGTTTCAGGTATAGATGGATTGTAAAAGGCTTTTGACACATGAACATACATACATAAGTGGTCTTAAAGGATTTCCATTTTTCATAGAAACCTAAAACATAATTTTAAAAGCAACCATACTCACCATTTCACGTATAATAATAATATTCTCATCTTCACTCTTCTTATGAAAGGTAAACATAATAGGCATTTCAAACTGACCAATATCTGGAGATTGAAATGTAACACTTATTTCTTCACTTAATGTGGATTCTGTAAAATGTTTCATATATAATTATAATAAAACATGTACCAACTTCATATTTGTATATATTTTAAAGATAGTGGTATATATATATATAGATTTGAAAAATAATTATAGGTGTGAATTTCTAAGTAAACATTACTACATGCAATTAACATTATTTCTCCATATTACTAAGCAACTATAATAATAATCTCTTTAACATGAGACTTAAATTTTATGATAAAAATATCTGTTTATATTGTCTTAAATATAAAAAATAATAAATTAATTGAATATACATTACATAAAATACACATATTATTATATATCTTAGTGAGAAAGATATTATGACAACATGTTTGGTTCAGTTTGTAGTGACCCTACTTGCTGTGCCAGCAGTTGCAGGTTGAAGTCCCGCTGGGGGTATTCATTTATATATTGAACACAAATGTTTGAACTCCAGTCATAGGTGTTTATATTTATAACATTTATGTATTTAAAATATATGTGTAGTGTATCAACTATCTGGTATCCATAACACAAGCCTCATAGCTTACCATGGAACTAGTTGGTGCTAGTGATGTTAATCCCAAAATATTTATTTATTTATATCTTATTACACATTTAATTTATTTTCCCATTTATTTGATAAACTTACTTTTATCTAAAACATTTGGCTCTCCACCAAAAATATATGGATGCTCATTCATTTGGAATTGAGGCTGAGGATGGGCCAGTTGAATGCCAATAACAAGCAATCCTTCATTTTTCATATTATTACTGATACTAAAATTAAACTTAACTACTTCATTAGGCATTACCTGAAAGAGTTCAATTAGTGCTGTAAATATGTATTTTACATATTTTTTTTTTACTTTAAGATCAATTTACTACAATACACAAATTTATTTTCTACAATTTTTATAAGAAAAGTAGTAATTTTATATTATCCGATTGATATTTTAAAAAACTTTAAAATTTCAAAATGAAATAGTTTTATAGTGTCTAAACCGCCTTAATAATTATATATTTGCTTCACATATTAAATCTTAATTTAATCATGTATCATAAACTAATTTCTTTTTGAATGTAAGTTATATTATTATTATGAATTATATAGTGAAAAGTTATCATTTAACATTTTCACTCTATACATGAAAGATATAGTAATTGAATTTTGAGATAAGATAAAGTAGATATTTCTAATAATGAAATGACTTAATAATATGCAAGAAACTTTATATTATACATTTTTTGGTATTATTAGGTCTATAATCTATATCTATATTATTGAATAATACAACTGCAGCATAAATTTCTAACAGTTAATTATACCCACATATATTCTAATTTTATGGTGGTCACTATTATGCACATGTGCCGTACCACCAGTTGCTCCCTGAACTGTAGCACTACCAAGTACAATAACTCCATTTCTGTTTTTGCTAAAATATTTCCTACACAAAAAATAAAAAATATTTATAGTTCATAAAAACAAAATATATAAATCCAGTGTAGCATAAAAGATTTTAATTACATGTCATTATAAATTACCAAATATTTCATTAATTATAAGTCGTCACTGGATATTATTTGAGAAAAAACTAAGTAGCTAAGATAGTTTTTTAAGATTTTATAAATGTCTATGTAAAATAAATATGATACTTACCCAGTACAACTTTTTGTTAAGAAATAATGGGTGACAATATTTAAGGAATTCTACTACATAATACAAGTTTGTCAAACACATCACATTACTAACTTACTTTTAAAGAATAAACTACCTCATAATATTAAATGCATACATTATTTATATACAACATGAAACAAAAAACTTTCTACTTACTTGTTATTTTTATAATTTTGTAAAATTAAGTTGCACAAATGTTTCGGTGTATCATCATGATGTACAACAGAATTTTCATCATAATCTTCATCTACAACTCCACACACGTTGCAATACATGTTAAATAAAACCTGAAACAATATTTACAAAAATAATTAATAATTAAAGCTTTTAACTTGATTAATTTTAAAGTCCACTTTATAAACTATATTTCAAGTTGTTAACAGCTTACCAAAGATTATAAACTTCCTTTGGATATGTACATTGTACACTTAACAATTGTAGTATAGATTATAGATCCTATTGTGATATATATTACAATAATTACGAATAAATATTTATGTAATATGAACAGTTCTTCTCAAACGTAAACTTACCAGCTCTTAACTTCAAAACACAAGACTTGCACAAAGCGTTCTAGATAATCAGACTTGAAGTATTTAAGTTGAAGTGAAAACTGAGAAGCACATTTATCTTTTAGAATTCCCCTAACGACAAAAACAGGTATTGCCAGTTACCATTTTTCTTTATTCCCTATTTTAATTAGTTTTTTGTGATTCAATCAGCGTTGCCAATACCAATTTATCAAATTCCTCAAAAATCTGACTCAAATTCCCCGAAACTTACAAATTCCTCTCAAAATAATTTAACTAATTAAAGAAACAAGTTTCAAGCATTTAAATAATGTTTATTTTTTATCATTTATATTTTTAAATAATTTTAAATGAAACTATCTTTTCGGATTTTTCTTTATGTTAGAAATATAATAACTAAATAAAGTTAATATAGTCCAATCGGAATCCGGTTTGGGAACAAACAAATAAAACCTGAAGGTTTGTGTATTTAAAACGTTAGCAGCTATATATTATTATTATATAAGGAATTATTATATAAGGAATAGAAATTCGTAAAATGCCTCCGATGTCCAGCTACCCCCGAAAATAGGGAGATGCAAAGCGTTTAAAAAATAATTTCTTTTAATTTCCGGCTTACTGTGACGTCCTATTGAAAAAAAAAACCTACAATAGTTGTAGGTCTAGTAAAAATCGACAACTTTTATAGATAACACTTTTTACAAAAACTTCAAAGTTTTCGAGATATTTGCAGAAAACTTAGTTTTTAATTTTTTCTTCGTATTTTATTTTTAATTTCTGCAATAATCTTTTGGTTTTCATGAAACTAGGGGAATGTAATCTTCGAAATACATATAATAAGCATTTTTTTTTTAATTGAAATAAGTAGCCGTTTACTAGAAATTTATGTTTCATGGTCTCGGGAGGCAGAAAATCACCTTCAACTTTAAGTGGACATTGTTTACATTTAAAAAAATTTCGTTCAATTTTCAAATAGGGCTCATTTTTTTCTGTAACTCCACTTTTTGAAGAAATAAAAACATTGTATGGTCGTCTTGTGAAAACACTTAAAAATTGAAAAAAAAAGGAGAAATCGATAATTTTTACATTGTAAACTACATTAAAAAGGGTACTTTATTTATCAAATTTATATATTTTTTTATGTATTTTGCGGGTAAAAACGAAAAAATCGGCGTACTTAGGTTTTTAATTTGACGCTTATTATTTATACATTGTGCATTCCTCGCCTTGTTCGGGCAAATGGTGAGAGAGCTATTGCTGAATTTGAGTGTAAATATGTATTTTTGCGGCTGGCAACTGCCTTCTTTTATCCCTCCTGCGCTTCCGTACTACGAATATAGTTGCATTTTATCAATTTCCTGTTTCACCTACCTTCCCCACCAGGTAGGAGCAGGCTTGTCTCCTAAATTTACTTTTTCATTGATTCTCACCAGGTATCTAAAAGTGCCCGGACAAGGCTCGGAGCACAATGCAGGTTTTATTGGTAAGGTAAAACCTATTCATTGTGCATTCCTCGCCTTGTCTGGGCAAATGGTGAGAAGTGTCTGTTTTCTTCTGGTGAAGTGTTCTAAACGAGCTGTAATCATTCTAAAATGTTATTTATGCATATTAATGATGTATATTACCCATGTATATAATGCATATAAACTGAAAATAAAAATAATAATAAATAAGCTGTTGTATATAATAACAATATTTATTTATATAATTAAACAGAAAATATAAAATCATATAACGTAAATACACATGTAGCTTAATTAAATTGAATTAAATAATTTAGATAGATTTTGATTACTACTAGAATCAGTATTCTTTATAATTTCCTTGCAATAATGCTTATGGAAAGTCGAAGCTTGTTTCTAGTTACCTTTTTGTAAAATCGTATCAATTGGTACATTATTTATCCAGTTATATGAAGCTACTGCCGAACGAGTACTGCCTAAAGTAGCGTCTATACCTGCAGCTTTAAAAACTGTTCTTACCCAGTTGGCAATTACTGTCCTGGATGCAGGTTTCGGCTCCCCATGAATAGCAATAAAAAGTTGTTGAAATGAGCGTCTTCTTGTTTTCGATAAATCAATAACTTTTCGGATCCAAAATACTAGACAAATCCTCTGGTCTTCATGAAAATTAAGCTTCCATCCTGACTGTTTATACTTAGCAGTATCTATCTTTGAACCAAATACAGGCCATAATGTCATATCAGTACCATTATCCTCCAAGTGCTGAGGGGATATGTTCAGAAGCGTAAGATCATGTAC
This sequence comes from Argynnis bischoffii washingtonia, assembly GCA_033884665.1. Classification (NCBI taxonomy): domain Eukaryota; kingdom Metazoa; phylum Arthropoda; class Insecta; order Lepidoptera; family Nymphalidae; genus Argynnis; species Argynnis bischoffii. Next base: position 6,116,224 of record CM066625.1, read on the forward strand.
ACGTCTCCCTGATGCAAGCAATAATATTACAGCACATCGCCTACTTGCTTCGAAGTACGTTACTTCTTGGGGTACATTATTTTGTAGCCGTGATACTATCTGTTGAGGATCCCAGATAGGAACCCGAGAACTCGGAGGATTAGCCTGTGCGATAGATTTAAGTACATGTCTTACGAAAATATCCTCACTTAGTTTCTTGCCTACGTGTGGCTCATAAATAGTAGACACTGCTGATCTGTAAAGCTGTATAGTTGAAAGCTTAAATCTTTCTTTAACATGTAGGTACGCGACAAATTTAGCTAAGTCTTTAGACTGTGGCTTGATTATAGATATATTGTTATTAATACACCAGTTAGCCCAGCGATTCCAAGCAGACTTATATGATATTAAACTGGACTTACGCCATCCATTTACTAACACAGCTTTCTCGTCCGGAGTCCAATTTTGGAGTAAGGAGTCCCAGCTCCAATCAACCAAGCTTCCAGTATTAGACCGTTCACCCTGGGTAAGGTGCGTCCCGTCGATACATCTATTAGAGATTCTATCAGGTTTTACACTCGTACAGGCTCGCTGAGAGCACTGTTTCGCAGGTCCGATAAGTAGATTAAAAGGTAGTTTTAAAAATTTGGATAAATTTTCAACAAGGATTTAACATAGTTTAAAAAAATATATATTTTTTATCATTTTTGACATTTTTATGATTTTTTTAACAAAACTTTGACAACTTTTTGTAAATAAACAACTTGTTTTTTTAAACTACATTTTTGAATTATGAATAAACAAGATTAGATTATGATCGAGTTCCATTTTTTTTGTTATTACCTTAAAATCTAATTTTTCAGAAAAAAATTATAAACATAACTTCATTATTATTATTAGGAGTTAAAATTAGGAGGACTCGCTAGAAGTGATTTAAATTATTAATTATTACTACTAGTTACTAGTGAAGAAATCCGAACTAAGAAAATTTCGGTCGGACTATCATTTTCACCGCACAATGCCAATCCCCAACAAATCCCCAATCGACCAGAGATTCCCCGCAGTTTGGGGAATTCCCCACAAATTGGCAACACTGGATTCAATTCAAGGTAAGTGAATAGATACTTATCATACAGCATAATATCTCACTCACGGAGGATTAAAAACGTTTTTTCTCTTCTGTTATATCACTGATGGCTTTTAAAATGTCTGCAACTTATTTTATTTCGTCTTACTGTAATAGAATCACTAGTAATAAAAAAAATGTATTTTTAGCATGTATTGTATTTTTTTTAGTATAATTGTATTTTTAAAGTGGGCGTTTTCCCATTACAGCACTAAAGCGCATTAGGCGGCATAATGCTCAACTTTGAATATTTCAACTACAGCAACGCTCCGCACAATCGAGTACTTTGAAAAGTTCTACTTTGGTGTAACCAAACAACTCAATAGCAGAAAATATAAGTAGTATTTTTTCGCGTTGTTCATGTGTGTGCGCTAAAGTGCGGCATTATGCTCTGTCTAATTGGAAAACAGGGAGTAACAGCAAGTTTTTTTTTATTATCTTCGATAAAGTTGTTATCCAATATGTGGATTATGTTTATAAAAGTATACATCCTCATAAATATATTTTAGAGCTGTCATAATATTTCCCTTAATTTAGGGAAAGTTAAGGTATAAATGGCAAGTCAAAATATGCTGTCACTTTCACGCCTATTGTATTTCTTTTGAGTCGCCACGCATCTCTTTCTAAGGGTATGACATCATATGTAAATCTAGGAGAATTTAGTTCGTAGTGAAGGAAATCGGTATTTATTACGATTAAGTAGGGATGTATTTTATCGTAAAATTAACGGTTTTCAACAATTGCTATCGGTTTTATAGGAAGGAGAAGGATACCCTTTTTTTTTGGGAGGTGCCGGGAGGAGCCGGGAGGTGCCGGAAGGTGCCGGGAGGTGCCGAGAGGAGCTGGGAGGAACCGGGAGGTGCCGGTAGGAGCCGGGAGGTGCGGGGAGGAGCCGGGAGGTCCCGAGAGGAGCCGGGAGGTACCGGAAGGTGCCGAGAGGAGCCGGAAGGTACCGGATGGTACCGAGAGGAGCCGGAAGGTGCCGGATGGTGCCGAGAGAAGCCGGATGGTGCCGAGAGGACCCGGAAGGTGCCAGGAGGAGCCGGATGGTGCCGGAGAGGAGCCGAGAGGAGCCGGATTGTGTCGGATGGTGCTGGGAGGAGCCGGAAGGTGCCGAGAGGACCCGGAAGGTGCCAGGAGGAGCCGGATGGTGCCGGAGAGGAGCCGAGAGGAGCCGGAAGGTACCGGGAGGAGCCGGAAGGTGCCGGGAGGTGCCAGGAGGAGCTATGAAGACTGACAAACTAAAATTCTCTTTTATTAGTAACACTAAAAATTCTGGCTCTAAAATGCGTTTCTAACGTACTGGGCTTGTCAAATCAAATAAAATAAGCCCAAATTCAAAGTATCTACTATTAGCCGTTCAACACTTTCACCTATCCATCTTCTGGCCATACCATCAGATAAGGTCGACGATACCGAATCACTGCACTATCAACGGAAATAGAAACATTTGCAAAATTTCAAGTCAATATAACAATTAGAAGAAGGTTAAATTCATCATTATGGGCCGTTCATAAAATACATCACGCTGAAATCTGCTTTTTTGACCCCTTCCTCCCCTATTGTCACGCTGTGTCACACTTTTTGTCACCCCCTAGAAATATTTCGTCACAAAAATTAAGCCCCAAGTAGTTTTTATGAAATAAAAAAACAAAAATTTGAAATAATGGTTCTATTTTTAAGTTATATAGTTTTAGGTAGGTTTTTAGATTAAACCTCCTTCTGCGTACTCCTTGGTGTATTTACTAATCATCATCATCATCATCATCATATTCAGCCTGCTTTCGTCCACTGCTGGACATAGGCCTCTCCTATGGCACGCCATTAAGCCCGATCTTCAGCTCTATGCATCCAACCGCTGCCAGCCAGTTTACGGATATCGTCGCTCCACCTAGCTGGAGGGCGCCCTACACTACGTTTGCCGAGCCGTGGTCTCTACTCTAGAACCCGTCTACTCAATCGGTTATCGGTTCTGCGGCAGATGTGACCAGACCACTGCCACTTCAGCTTGCTAATTCTTTGGACTATGTCGATAACTTTGGTTCTCTGTCGGATCTCTTCATTTCGGATCCGATCCTTCAGAGAAACTCCGAGCATAGCCCTCTCCATAGCACACTGAGCGACTTTAAACTGGTGGACCAATCGCACTGTCAGTGTCCACGTCTCGGCTTCGTACGTCATAACGGGTAGGACGCATTCGCTAAAGACCTTTGTCTTTAAGCTTTGCGGTATTGGCGACGAAAAGACCCGACGAAGTTTATTGAATGCTGCCCATCCCAGCTGTATTCTTCTTTGAGCTTCTTTCTCGAAGTAGTTTTTTACTGACTTGCAGTAATTGTCCAAGGTAGATGTAGTCTTGTACTACTTCGAGAGTTGTTCTATTGAAAGCTATCTGTCCCGGTATTACATATGCATTGAAAATGACCTTGGTTTTGTCTAAATTCACCCGGAGACCGATGTGTTCTGAAAAAAGAGCTAGGATTTGCAACATGTCTTGCAGGTCTTGCACGGTTTGACTCCTACCGGGCGCGTCCCCAGGTGGCGGATAGGGCCACCCGCTTGGACCCAGCGGGTGGTACCGGAGAAATCCGGCGCGGACCAACAGCAGGGGGAGGGGTGCCTCTGGCCGTGGGCCGTCGAACGCGGTCGAGGTACCCCGCACGGGGCCACTTTCCGTTGAGGCTTCGGCTTCCGGAGTTGCGGCTACCAGTGTGGGGGGGCCCACTTAGGTGGGCAGACGGGTGTCCACTACGGTGGACCAGATGGGGCCTCTCGTTAGTGGCTGCATCTGACGGCGTTGTGGCCACTGACGGGGGGGGGGGGGGGGGGGGTGGGGTGCCCTGACCGTGGGCCGTCGAACGTGGTTGGGGTGCCCTGACCGTGGGCCGTCGAACGCGGTTGGGGTGCCATGAGGATGGGGCCGCTTGCGGCGATTGGGGGTGTGGACCCACTTCGGTGGGTGGTATGGGTGCCACATTTTGTGGTGGATTTGGGGCCCTCTCTCTCGTCGTGGCTGCATCTGACGGCGTTGCGGCCACTGGTTGCGGGGTTGCTTGGCCGATCCTGCGATCGGACGGGAAGGGGGCGGACACGGTGGGGCTGCAGGGGAAGAGGCGCGTCGGTGTTTCGTTGCCGCTCTCCCTGTCCTCTGCAGCCGAGGTAGTATTGCCCACTTCGATGGGCGGTGAGGTTTGGTGGGGCTGCTCCGGGTACTTCACTGTTTAGCAGAGTGGACTTTGGAGCAGTCTCATTGGTTTGGTGTCCGCCAAACCAATGGAAGGTGCTAGAGGGCGGTCGGCTAGGGGAAGCCGGCCGTCCACTGTTCTGGCGGGAGGAGGCCGTCAGGGGTGGTCGAACATCTCAGCCCCTGACATGGAGACGGGCCTTAGCAGGCGCTCGCCGTCGTGGTCGCGGAAGAGTCTATTTGGTACCCGCGGCCCCGGCCTTATGGCGACGAGGAGGATCTTGGTCAGGTTTTTAGTGGGAAGGCTGCCGCACATCGCGGCAGAAGTCCCACATAACCCAACTCGCTTCCCCATTGGCGAGCGGGTACCTGTAACAGGGGTTTTCCTGACGTTAAAAAAATAAATAAATAAAGGTCTTACACGGTTTCAGCCACGATGACCCCCCAAAGGTACGGTTTTTATTTTATTTTAGTTTGAAAGCGGGCGAAGCCGCGGGCATTGCTAGTTACAACATAAAGCCAGAATTTTTTTTGTAGTTTAAATGCGAGCGAAACCGCGGGCTCTGCTAGTAATAATATAAAATACCGCTAATATTTTTAAGTAGATTCTGATCTTCTTAATTTGTCTCGTTGACCTCACTCATCAATAATAAAGTTAATAAAAACGAGCCTGCATAAAAATGAAACTTTCATAGGTTATTTTTGTCATTATACTTACATATTAAACAATACTTATTATTATATATGTATAAAATGCCAAAACATTTTTGGTATTTACGTTTTCAAATGTAGTGTATAAATATAATTTTTATTTTATAATATGTTTATGTATAATAGTGTATTAAAATTTTAGCCTTGTTTCTTTTTTAATTATTTAATATTCTATAATGGTTGATCGTGGTAGACGTATCTATCCTCGAGGCGGCTGTCTACAGTCTTATACCCTAATATTTCTTATCATAAATTTATAGCTTCCCGGGATTCTAATGGGCATGCTTGTGAATTGTTATTTGTTACATATACATAATAAACTGGATTAAAGAAATGCACAACTCATGCGATTGATATTAAGTAATTATTATTTATTATAAGCATTATATTATTTTCGTCTAATAGATATCATCATATAAATACATGATATAATGGTTAGGATTAGTTGGTTTTAAAAGAACAGGGGTAAATATTCATGTATGATTTATTAATAATTGAGCAAGCGTTATTTGCTGCGAACAAAACAATAGGTACATGTATTTAAGCTAGTAGCATTAAAGGTTTCTCTTCTTCGTCTCTTTGAGAAGGAAGCGGGTAGCGGTAAAGTGGGTTGGCGAAAATTAAACGTAAGTAGTGATCAACTTTGTAACCGACGCAGACGCACTGGTGAACGGCGCCATCGCAGTAGCAACCTCGGGCACATTTCTGGCCGTAGATGTCATTTTCCATTTTCTCAGTGCAGGTCTCCCCGGGTCCCTGTTGGTGGTTATAATATACATATAATTATTTAAATTATTAGGAAATAACACGGCCTTGTGAGAGGCACACGCGCACTCGATCCCTATTCAATCTAAGTAATATTTTTTAATATAAAGAATATCAAAGTTGGATAAACTAACAAAAAAAACGTATTATAGTATTAAGTTAATTAATATTAAGTAAGCAATTGTAACTTTATGTATCTATATTACGAATTTCGTTTAAAGTGAGAATTTTTGAGCATCAGAACTTGTTACTGAAAATAGGAATGCTCAGGAATATTATTATTTTAGGCGATTTGCACTTTCAAAGACAAATTCATTTAATATAAAACAGGCTATTCATACCCTATAACAGTCCAAACGGTTGCCGCATTTTTCGTTGAAGTAGGTGTCCCAATGGCATCTTTTGAATCTCTTATTGCCTTCGTTGATGGTGCATTCTTCATGTGCTTGCGAGATTTCACAAACTGGGCATTCTACTAAACTATAAAATATGCCTTTAATTACTATACATATAATGATACCTTTAAAAATTAAGTTAACCCCGAACTATAAGGGTCACCCATCTATGGTTGTCTGTTCAATGGACACGCCTTACATGTCGTAAGTGAATACAGTGAGTAAAAAAACTATATACCTAAACGTTATATGATTATACATCTACACCATAATATCATAAAGAGGAAAGATTAGTATTTTTGTATTTTTTATATTTGTAACAAATAAACTCAATGTGGTAGCCCAATGGGGCAGTGGTAGAGCCCAAAGGTAACACGCTCGCTTGGCTAACCGAGTGAAGCGGGTTCAAATCCCGGATCTCGCATCTCTGATATTCTCATGTGCGAATCATTTCTAACATGATTACCACTTGCCTTACGGTGAAGGAAAACATCGTGAGGAAATCTACATGTCTGAGAGAACCTAACAAGTTTTTGAAAGTCATGTGAAGTCCGCCAACCCGCACTTGGCCAGCGTGGTGGACTATGGCCTGATCCCCCCTCGTATTGAAGGGAGGCCCGTGCCCAGCAGTTGGACGTTAAAAAGGGCTGAATACAAACTCAAAAGCTACTGGACCGATTTAGATGAAATTTGGTAAGAAGATAGTTTGATACCCAGGGAAGGACAGAGGATATTTTTAATAACAATAATATAAAGAAAAAGAAAGAAATAATTAATATTTTTTTATAAAAATCTAATTTTTTTAAACTTTAAAACATAAAATAGGAAAATAATAAATTAAAATATCTAAAAAAATGCAAAATAAAAACTCACCATAAGCGAACGACATCGATAGACATAGAATTACCTATCCATATCGGTGTGCGGCTCTTCCCTTTCGATAAGGTTTCTAGATTCATAGCCTCTATAGTGTGCCAAACTGGAGCCGATCAAGAGCAGAATGTAGAAAACGGAATGCATGTTGTGAAGAGTTCTGTATCAGATTAAAAATTAGTAAAACTTTAGAAGCATATAATCAAAATACGATATATTTTTAACTATAAAAAGGAACATGTATCTCCCAATTTTAAAGTCATACCTAATATTCAAAGATATCACACAAGCTTATGTGTATCTTTGACAAACTTTTTCGGTACAGGTTGACATCTAGGTATTTCATAACAAAAGAATCGTTATTAATTATAATAATCCCTCGAGAACCGCATACACGCCGGCGTGTACGATAACAATTGAATTCTCGGAAATTCGCACGGATTTCTTTGAAATTATCCTGGAGAGACTACATATAAATAAATTTCAATCAATCTTGACCCACCTCTCGTGCTACGCCAATCACCATACACCAGAACAAGGTTTCCCAACCTTTTTTTTTTGGAGCCTCCATGAATTATGAAAAAATATTTTCATGTCCCCCATTATTTTTTTTAAGACACATTATTTTAACGATTTTGTTTATTTTAGTTTTAAGTTATACAATATAAATTCTCTCTACAGTCCCCTAGCCCCCGGCACTAGAAATATTTAGCATGCTTGTTGTATTCTTTTCGCCTGAATCGTTAAAACTTAAAGCGTAGCTAAGGGATTATTTTTTTTTCATTATACAAATGATAGGTATTTTTTTTGTTTACATATTATGATTTTAAAATTTTGTCATATTTTATGAGACTAACTCCTCCACCTCAAGGTTGCATAGAAGAGATCGCTTCTGGCGTTCAGGCCGCTTGATACACATATTTTCTTTGTGTTTATGTATTTTAGTTATATCATTTCCTTATTGTAAAATAAAGTGTTATAATAATAACAAGTACCTGGGCGACCGAGCTTCGCTCGGAGTTCTTGAAAGATTGTATATTTTACATTAAGTGACTAAGAGTTACTGAGAAAGTTGTATAGATGTCGCGATAAGAACAATTTTCTTTTTAATTTGGCTTAAAAATAATTTTACATTAAGCGACTAAGTGTTACTGAGACAGTTGTATAGATGTCGCTATAAGAATAATTTTCTTTTTAATTTGGCTTAAAAATAATTTTACATTAAGTGACTAAGTGTTACTGACAGAGTTGTATAGATGTCGCGATTAAATTTTGCGTAGAATAATGCATAAGAAAAACGCATGAAAACTCGAAAACACGCGTTTTCCCAGACATGTGACTAATCTAGATCAATTTTTCGCCCCCGAAAGCCCCCATATACCAAATTTCAGCAAAATCGTTAGAGCCGTTTCCGAGATCGTCGGTATAAATAAATAAATAAATAAATAAATAAATAAATAAATATACAAGAATTGCTCGTTTAAATATATAAGATAAGATAAAATAACGTACAAACACCGTAGCTCATGCTAATTATAGTATAGCTATTAAAGTGTTATTGGAATGTTACGCACATTCCAATTAAATAAAATTCCTTATACTATCGACGGAATTAATATCAAAGTCATCTTTTATTCTAAGAACTGAATAAAAATATGTAGGTGTAGGAAAAAGAATTTGTTATGATGGCACTTCGAGCGATGAGCTTGTTTCCTAAAAAGTTGTTATTTTTTATAACTTAAATAATTTGATAATGGCAATATAGGTACAGAACAAAAATTATAAAGTTCGAACACTGCAATATTAGTACAATGTTTAATATATAGTATAGTAAATTATGCGTATTTTTCTCAAATCACTGACATGTTTTGGAATAGTAACTACCTATATTGTTTTGAATATCAAAACAATATGCTCTTCGAAAATATTTTCTATTTAAATCGGATTTGTGTGGACGGATAAAAAATCTTATGAACTATTACTATTACTCTAATAATATATGTATACAGGTACTTATAAATGAGCCGGAAATTTTTATTACAACAAATGTATATTTATTTACTCATATCTATACTTCGATATTATAAGTATCATAAACATGAAATAAGCAACGAAGGACAACTGATGAACGCTATACTAAGTACCTACTACCTAAGTATATTTTATTTGCTTTTAACAGTTTTATGAAATTGTCTAAATTTTAAACTGGAAGGCCATTATACTTTAGTATTTAAATAAATGACTCGATTTCACGAGTCACTGACACTATATTTAATTTAAAATTAAGCGTCATTCCAATGATGCTGCGAGTAATGGACGTGGAGATATTTCCGAAGACTCTGAGACTTGCTGCGTACGTTTACTGTAGTTTTGTTATTGTTTATAAATAAAAAGCTTTGGAACCAAAAATAATTTAAATATATTGGCACGGCAGTGTAAGTACGATGCGAGTGCTTGCGCAAGCGCCGCCCGCCCAATAGGCCACTCGCGAAATGCGCATTCATAAGAGAAAATTCGTGCAACACGGGTGTTACTATTCTGAAAGAAACATATTTATTGATATTAAACTGAAGGAAAATATAAATTTTAGAAACCAAATTGTTGAAGTGTTTGTATAATTGATCTGAAATATGGGAATGATTTCGCGTGTGCGCGGTCGTATTAGAAGTGATTCTTTCTCGAAGTTTCACACTATCAAATCAGAGGACAAGATTGCAAATATTGGTGGGTAAAAAAACAATTTTAATAGTATTAAATTCGATAGTGATCTGTTTATAAGCATGCTTAGAAGTATTTATTCATAGATGATATCATCCATGTCTTTTAAATACTAAATCCATTTATCTCGATTAGTAGAATCATTAATATTTAGCTGGCTTTTTTATTAGTGTAGACTGTAGAGCATTTATTATAGAAATACATTTCGCTTCTAACGTAACTACGAGTAAAGTCACATGGTATGTACTTGCTTCTCATTAGATACTATATTATGCAAAGCTATAAGACTCGTAAATGTACAAAAATAAACAAATATGTATTTAATTAACTAGATATTGCTTGCGGTTTCCCCTGCGTATTTTATGTATTACATACATCTTTCTTTTAAGTCCAAAATAACCAAACATGATACCATGAATCATGATCAATCTATGTTTTCAGATCTAAACTGCTTGAAATAAAAATTATGCAGGATTTAAAATCAAAAATTAATTCAAAATCCATCCAGCCATTGTTAAGTGCTGCGATTTAAACATAAAGATAAACATTCTAAAAATTATTTGCTTCTATTAGGTATATCTTAAGTATTAATCAAATATATTAATTTTATTGTATCAACAGGCGTTGATATATTTTAAACAAATTCTAAACTACTTGGATATTCTGATTAATTAAAGTGTTTGTAATCTTTATATCTAGTATGGCTGATCTCGTTGGTGTTCTTACTGCCTTATTGGGCACCTCGAGGGTTGTTGGTGGCGCTAGGTGGCGCGTGGTTGATGGCTGCCTACACCTGTTTGGTTTTGCCCCTGCTTATCTCTGCTAACTATCGCTATCCCGCTAGATGGTATCCTGCTGTTGTCAAACTAGCTCGAAGTAAGTAATTTTTTTTTACCGATTATTAAGGACTAGGTATATTGATATTGACACTATAGAACATGTTTTTTATTTATTACAAAACTAAAAGCCAGTGCTAAAATAAGCTTCATTTATTAGTATTTCTTTTTGATTTTATATATTTATTTCAAAAGCTTGTTTTTTACATCGCAATACCTATATACGTCGCATCAAAGTAGGTAAACAAGGGGTGTGCCAAACTGACCTACCGCCCCCGATGTTTATGAAAGTATTTCAAAATAAACCATGTATGATCATTTATTTATGGTCACTTCTGTTGATAATAAATAATAAATAAATAGCCATTTCTTGTACATAGTTGTTATTTAAAAAAGAAATATAATCATTTGAGGAAAATCAATTTGAATTGAGCTTTGTAGTATTTTAAGAACTGGGTCACGTTTCCATTAAAATGTCGTAAAAAATAAGTGAACCAAATTCCAGTAGCAATCGCATCGCATCTTGTCATTGTGGTCGAAATACATGATGTTCGATATTTAAACATTATTGTTTAATAAGAATTTTATATCATGAGATTTTGTAAAAGTTGTAAAAGGCTATACCCGCATGCATTTTAAATAATAAAATATCTTAATTAATTGTCATATAAATAAATCAGCGCTTCTCAAAACTTTTGTTTATTGATTCAAAAAATATTTTCAAGAATTCTCAAGCTTATTAAGTTATTAACTATTGTTATTTCATAAAAGTTAAACAAATATGCGTTTAATTTTTTTTTTTAAATTTGATTAATTTTTCGGTTGCAAATAAACACAGTACGACTTGGCATTGTTTGTATCGAATATCGTGGTCTCTAACAATTGTATACATGTACATATGTAGTTATGTGAGAGAGTCAGGTCATTGTCGAGAAGCTGAATGGAGCAACGGAAACTGGCTTTTCGCCAGCGCATGTGCGTCAGTCCAATTACTAATGTTTTTTTGACTTTTAACAGTCTTGTAGCTTAGCTTTACACAACTTGTTTGTTTTCAGAAAACAAATTTTAAATTCCCTTTGTATTTTGTTGTACAATTGAATTTTACTGATAATATAAGGAATATAGTTATATATAATATATGTATGCTTTTCTACTCAAATATAATAAAACTAATGAACTTTAAAACTTACCAGAGATGTTGTGTTGAAAGGAATTTTGTAGTTGAAACCAATGGATGGCTGCTCTGAACTGTTTTCAGTGAGGCAAGGGTTGTCCTTTTATACTCTTTTAATTCTATAAAAAAATATCTACTCCTGAAAATTAAGTAATCAACAATATGCAAGATGTAACTAATACAGTACAAAAATATTATTTTCTATTTTTATGAAAGCATAAAAGTGTATGTATGTGTAAACAGGGATGCATGTGTAGTTTAGTGCATTAAAAATAAAGTAAAACATCTTACCTTGTTAGGAAAAAAGTTTATATTATCGTTACTAACAATAAATGTTATTACATGATGTTCTCCTGACCGATTCCGGCCACGGCGGCCAATCTCATTGAGACTAGCCAACTGCGCAGGAGATATTATAGTGCACAAGTGTACGCGCAGACACAAGTGCACTCTCTATTCCTGTCACTCTCATACTCCAGTGGGACGACTACTCGACACGACCGGTGAGAGTTAAGGCGCAGGACCGACGGCTTTACGTGCTCTCCGAGGCACAGGGGTGAAACACCGCCAACTTCCCAACTCCGGGCTGTTACTGAGGCTTACTATACAGAAAGACTCAATAACTAAACTTGGCCCGACCCGGGACTCGAACCCAGGACCTCAGGGTGTGCAGCCGTACATGCTAGCCACTACACCACCGAGGCAGTATATATATATATATATATATATATATATATATATATATATATATATATATAAACGTCTTGTTACTGGTTATTTATGATATAAAGCTATTCAGAAAATTTATGCTATTTTCTATAGTAAAAAAATAATTATGTAAATCATTAAAAGTCCTTTGAGTTGGAAAATAAACCAGTGGTCAATACGTTCTGACAGGCTCTTGATAACCGTTCCCTTGAAATCTTGTAAAAAAAGATTAGATATAGTAAAACAATTAAAATATACCTAGTCTATACATATAATAAATTAGTAATATAAGTTGTATTCAGCCTTTTTTAACGTCCCACTGCTGGCCACGGGTCTCCTTACAGTACGAGGGGAATCAGGCCATAGTCCACCACGCTGGCCAAGTGCGGGTTGTCGGACTTCACATGTCTTTTGAAAACTTGCTAGGTTCTCTCAGACATGCAGGTTTCCTCACGATGTTTTCCTTCACCGTTAAGACAAGTGCGATCAGTGGTGCGGAACCCGAGATTTGAATCCGCTTCACTCGGTTTCCAAAGCGAGCGCGTTACCACTGGGCATATTTAGTTTTTTTCACGTGTACAATTTTTTTTTGTGTGCATAATAGTCTGAATTATAAAAAAGCTTCATTTATTTTAATCGGTCAAGTAAATTAGAAGAACAGTTTGAGTTACTCTTCTTATCGTTATTTACTTGCATGCATATTTATGTAAAGGTGTGTTTACTGCTTACGACTAAATAGAAATGTATAAGTGGGTTTAAATATCTTAATTCTTTGCTCTTATAGAACTGAATGGCTATATCCGTTATAGTTATAAAATGCATAGTCATATATCCACTTTCTCATCAATAATAATATGAATATCAGTGTAGGTAGCCGGTGGTAGGACTCTGTCAAGCCTGAGGAGTCCGACTGGATGGGTACCACCCCCTTATCTATTTCTGCCGCCAAGCAACAATGATTGCATTGTTGTATTCCGGTATGAAGAATAAGGTAGCCAGCGCAATTACAGGCAAGAGGCATATCATCTTAGTCCTCACAGTGACAACGCACCTGTGGTTCTGCATTTTTGTTACTTAAAACCTAAGTGCATGAACCGTAGGTGTTATGGGCGACAGGTACTGCTTTCCATCAGGTGGTCTGGCTGCTCGTTTGTCACTAAATCGCATAAAAAAAAAAGGTAAATTTGAATTAAAACCATATACATTGTTGCAGAAGTCGCTCATCATCTTCATACACCTGTCGCTTACTTATTAGGAATTCTGAAAACTGCATATGCACCAGTCGATAGAGCAGAACGCCTGTTTTTGCAGATGAATAATCTTTCAACTATGATAAGTCAGGTATTAGATTCTTTGGTACATTATAAAAGTAAAGGAATCCCTTTAAGAAAATCCTAAAAGGACAATTGTCTCCCTTCACATTATTATTGGTCTTAATTATTGCCAGTAAAGCACTAGCTAGACATAATACATAATACTTACAGGTATTTTTAATCTTTTTAAACGTATAGCTGTAGTCAAATGTGCTGTATTTTTACATTTTAAACTTCTACAAAAGTATTAGAGACATACTCTCTAACACTAAAGAAAGAAAATAAAGTTCCTGCATTAAAATTATCTATTTGGTACGAGGAATAAACTCTGTAAAAAGTTCACTTCATAATCAGTAAAATAGTAAATAGTGTATTGAAAATATTTATTGTTTTTATATTAAAGGTTTTGGTTTTTTTTTTGCAGCTACTTATATTCACTGCCTGTGATCGGCTGCTAGTGTATCGAGGACGTTTGACGTGCTTATACTCCTTGATGTTCTATAATGTGATAACATACTCTGTAAGCTACGTGCGCGAAATTTGCACTAAAGAAGATTGGTCCCCGTACGTAAATGTGACTCGCCATTCTCGAGTTAAGCATCTTGCTATGTCAGCAACGAAGATTGTTTTAGAATGGACCAAAGCTGTCACTTTTATAGTGACGATGACTTTTATTCTCCTCACTCTAGGATTAGAACAAGGCTTAGAACATTTTCGCCCAACGATATTATATACCGCCATTACTGGTACTTATTATCTTTTATCAGAGAAGACATTTCTTGAATTGTGGCCCATTGCTTTATCTGCACTGAAGTTGGAACGTCTAGAAGGTATGGAGGCACTTTACTGTGGGGTTTGGGCAAGAGGTATCACTACAGCAATTGCAATTCCTCTTGTTCCGGCGCTTGCTTGGAATGAACGTTGGCGATTAGCAGTGCTGATTTTTTACATTTGTGTTATTGTTCATGGACGCCACAGATTAGGTGAAGCACTCGTTAAATTAAATGAAGCTCAAGGATCACTTGCAAGATTTAGACGTGCGACATCTGAAGAGCTTTCAACATTAGAAGATGTATGCGCTGTTTGCCTTTGCACTATGAAGTCAGCCCGAGTGACTCCTTGTGCACATTTTTTTCATGCAGACTGTTTAAGGAGATGCTTAGCAACATCTGACAGGTGTCCTATATGTGTAAGAGAATATGTATTTTGCTAAAGAAGGCCTACGACTAACGCTAGTTATTTAATATAGAGTGCGACAACATTCTACTTCAAAGTATTGCCTTTGACTGACATATTTATGTGATAAGTCATAAGTTTTACATAAATTAGATATACGAGCTTATTTAACTTGGCCACCGTAGAAAGTGCGCTCTAAAATGGAAACTAAGTATCCACCCTATCTAAGGTGGATTTGAATCTGATTGCAATGCGAATTATTATTGTTCACCATATGTACAGTAAACAATGCATATATATTTAATTATACATAAATTATGTTCCATCGTAAGGTCCCGGAATCGAGTCACGGTTTCGATAAAGAATAATTTTTCAGAATTTATCAATGGTAATGAGGGTTAAAATTCTTATCAGATCATTAAACATTTTGTAAATTTTCATGATACCTAATTGACAAAAAAAGGTTATATTTTATTTTAAACAAAGTGCAAATTTATAAATTTAATCTTTCTATTATTTAAAATACAAAATGATCTCTGCCAAACTAGTTAACAACATTTGATGTCGTTTTATTTTGAAAATAATGTCAGTTAGGAACTGATTTGAGTCATGAAAGCCAATCCTTTCTCAGCCTAGCCTTCTGCATAGAAGATATTAAAGCTCAAACGTTTATGCACCGATATAAGTTCATTCTATATTCTTTTCACTCTCAAACTCCGGTGGGAAGTAACAACTTTTCAGGTACTATGAGAATTTCTCAATAGAAAAATTATTTTTATTGTACTTATATAATATTGACACTTGATAAATATAATATAACCATAAACACATTAACGAGTTCTATTGTTATCTCTAGAATCGATCGTCCTCAATATTTGATCAATTGTGTAGGTAGTACCTACTGTCATCTATATCCGATACGATTATCAGATCATCACCAAATTTTTTACCTCGCAAATATGAACACACAACAGTATGCACTTTCAAAAAACCCATGCTACCAACCTGTGGACCGATGTCCAGACATATCAAAAATAATAAATATGTTAAAGTTCTAAATGTACGTAATGGAAGGTCCCAAATTGCGTACATTTAGAACTTTTCGTGGTCGGCAGTGTACTTTTTTGCAAAGCAACAACTACCAACATCAAATATATTGATATTATTGAATTAAGGTCAATTTATTTTTATTAAAAATAAGAGAAATTCAAGAGTTTATTTATTCATTCATTTTAGGTACTCTAACTACTACTGTACATATCAGAGAGGGGAATGAAAATATATTAAAAGTCTGTCTTTCCATCATAATTTTATTAATCAGGTACACGATTCCGGTTATCAACTTAAAGATGGGTGTTCTATGATGGTTAAACGGAATAAGCTCAGTTATATCAGCTAAGTTGATTCAGAAGGTCTTGTGACTTGAACACGTTTTTTTTTATTTTATACTATTATAATATATTGATTATCCATAATTGTAAGTGGATCAATAATAGTGTGTACTAAGCTATATTTTAACAAAAAAAATGTTTTATTACTCATAATGTTCGTACAAAATTTTTAAAACTTAAAGTTATTAGTTACGCTTAGTAATCTTTTATATTGAGTAGGTATAATATAAATTTTTATTTTCATCAGTTCTGTCAAATAAACTCACTGCTTTCATTTCTTTTACCTAACGTTCGTGATGAAACAGAACAAATTACAAAAATATTTTCGCCAATTCTACGAGCATTTTAGATGGATTGTAATATTTTTTGTATCTTCTAAGTTTGTTTACTGCTTTTCTGTAATATATTTATACAGATAATTTTACTAATTTAAGCAACAGTAATTTTTTTTATTCCTCATAGTCGAATGAACGATATTCCTTTAGAATGACCGAAAGAGAGAAGCATATTGTGATATTTTTTTAATAATTGCTTCGATTTGTATTGTGTATTGTATACACGAAATTTAGTTAACCAAGTATGTTAGTTTAATAATAATAATATTCATATTTTCAATTGTATCCTTGCACAAATAGAACTTCCAAATATGTATTGATATATTGTTAATTAGCGTACTTATACCCCATGCATAATATATGAATGTATTGTACTAAGAACGTTTCATTATTACTCTCTTCTATATTAAGAAAATGCTTTTATGACAACGTAAACAGCCAATGAACAATGATCTTGATTAAAAGTTACGCAAAAAAACAGAATTGACCACTGTTGTTACAAAGTATAACGAAAATTCTGTTATCCTATAATGCGCAATTGCGCATGTCTGATCCAGTTATACATTATCACAGCATCCAAGCAACAACATTGATCCAGAAAACAGAAAGATATTAAAAAGTACAGAAGACATTCATAATTATTTTATTATGGCAGATTAAATCTAAAATATAATTTGTCAAATTTCACTAAAGACAAGACACATATGGGATAAATTGTACTGGTAGGCCTTTATACATATATATATATATATATATATATATATATATATATATATATATATATATATCGTATGCTAGAAATGCTGAATAACATATACATTTTTTTAAATAATTCAATCAAGTTAATATGTTAAGCGCATGCTAAAAATTAAAAATGGTTGCTATGAGATCATATGGTTACGTCACGTAAACATTGCGGCCACTCTGTATATAGCCGTCTTTATCCTTCTTATTGTAACATTTAAAATGAATAACAAGAGACGCAAATAGTTAGTTTGAAGTATTTTCGCTCTATCTCTTTCGTTTATGACGCGAGCTTTGGCACATAGTGAAAATGTCGTATGTGGTGAGTCGAAATCTGACCAAGTCAGTCGCCGCGGACCGCGGCACGTTCTGTGGTTGAAATACGTAGATCGTAGTTATAACTAAACTTCTAACTACAATCTGGTAATTGTGTATTATTAATGTATAAACATAAATAAAATGTGAATGGTTTGTTTTTGCGAAGGCCGGAAATAATCAAATTGCTGGTGTGGAAGTTATTGATAAAAAGGTTCGTACACTATAATATATTTATACATTCAATTTTTTGATAAGAATGAATATTTTTTAAATATTCAACAATATAACATTCGATTGCATCTTTTTTATTAAACTTTCTTTGGATTAGATTTATTGATTTTTTTTATAATATTTAATTGGATCTTTAATTGCCCCAATTTGTGTTTAAAATATATAGTATTTATAAATATATTGAAAACACTAAATGAAAAATGTTTTTATTTTTGTTCAGCGAGCATTTAAACGAAAAAAATGTACCTAAATCAAAAAGGTAATTAAAAAATAAATAATGTATTTTCTAATAAATAGTATGTGTTTTATTCATGTTTTGTTTTATATGGAAACAGTTCACGAACGTATAATATAAACTAAAAGATTTGAGATAGCATTTTATAACATTTTTTTAATTAGGGTTAAGTTTAATACTTATAATTTGAGAATCACTGGACATGATGTAAATGATAATAATATGCTTTAAATGAATAATGAGTATTATTTTACTGAATAACTTTAATTATATTTTATTTATCGTTAATACGTTTATTTTAGTGATTCTTGGTTAAGTGGTTCTTGGTTTTTAAATTTGATATTGATTATTCTTTATTTAGGAGCTCTTGATTCTCCTTTTATAAGTTAATTATATACATATAAATAAAAAAAAATTATATATGATTTCCATTTAAACGTTTTATTATTTTTAACAATCCATTGTATGACACAATCTTGAAGTCATAGTCTCCAAGGCGCCAAAGCTTACGTCACACTAGAGAAGACCTCTAAACTTATGTAAAGGTATGAACTAGGTCCTCATTTAGTTTGTTAAGTTAGTTATGTATTCAATATATTAATAATACTTTTAAGGAAACTACGAATACACTGCGTGTGTTTGTCTATACATATAATAAAATTCTAACTCAATCGAACCTAAACATTAAATATTTTTTGGAAAATCTTATTGAAATAGTCATTATTATTAATACAAAGGCAGAATCTATGGATTTTAGAATTTTTGTATGTCTGTCTGCCTGTCTGTCGGGGATCGCATCACGAGAAAACCACTGGAACAGATTTTGCTGAAATTTGGTATGATGCAGATAGCTGGTTATCCGGGTCAACATATAGGAGACTTTTTACTGCGGGAAAATATCTCATATCTGAGAAATCTATACTAAACCTTTAAACGTAACTAGGGACGAACCCGAGCCGAGCGAGGCTAAATACGAAATATAATCTATAAAAAATCCATACTGATATTATAAATGCGAAAGTAACTCTGTCTGTTTGTCTGTTATCTTTTCACGCTTAATCCGCTGAACCGATTTAGGTGATATTTGGTATGGAGATAGTTTGAGACTCTGAATAAAATTATATATATATATATATATATATATATATATATATGTATATATAATTTTATTCTATACTAACCGTGAAAACGCACCTAGGGACGAACGCAAGCGAAGGGAGCGTGAGTCGCTAGTAAGTATATTATACGAATAGTACCTAATCCTAAATTATAAATATTTATAATATTATAAAAAAGTTAAGTGGGGTGAGTGTCGATCGGATGTTGATTTTAGAATTTAATATTTTTTAGAGCATCTCGGATAGAAAAAATCAGATAAGTCACCAAGTGTGAGTCTCACTGTCGTACAAAAGATACCGCACCGCCAGACGCCAAACCATGTGGTATCTTTTAGGATAAAATTAAAACAACGAACCAAAACTAATAATCTTGCGAGATCTACATAGGTAGTCGAGGGCAAGATTAGTGTAATCTAATAATAGTCGGCAGCAATGAAACTAAACGAATGTAATCATATATTTTACCGTGGGTGGAGGCTATTGATTGATTAGTTGATATGAGAATAAAATCTATGAGTAAATAGCAATGGAGTAGACATCGAGTATTGTGTAGCCAAATGTGAAACCGCACTAAGCCGATTGCCGAATATAAAGTAGTTACGTCATACAGTTGACGAGATCACGTCTCTCGAGACGAGATGAACATAATTAAGTACTAGTACCTGGGCGACCGAGCTTCGCTCGGAGTTCTTTTTTATTATATCATATTTTTTAGATAAAAAAACTAAAAACTTGAATAAATACAAAAAAAAAACAAAAGTAAAAAATTCCGACCGGGACTAGATCCCGGGCATATGTGTTGTCCAACTTGCGCCTTCACCGCTTGACCACGATGCTTATATCCGAGTGTAAGAAATTATCGACCATATTCTGCGTAGAATAATGCATAAGAAAATCGCATGAAAACTCAAAAACACGCGTTTTCCCAGACATGAGACTAATCTAGATCAATTTCTCGCCCCCGAAAGCCCCCATATGCCAAATTCCAGCGAAATCGTTAGAGCCGTTTCCGAGATCGCTGGTATAAATAAATATTTAAAGAAATAAAGATATAAATATAGGTATAAGAATTGCTCGTTTAAATGTATAAGATAAGTACTAGCACCAAATACATACCTTTATATTGTAATTTTTTAAGTAAAGTAAATATTCACTTTTACATGTTATATTTAGCTTAAAGTCAAGAAAAAGGTAACCTGGTAGTAGTAGGTACATAATTATAATATAATAACTAATAAGTGTCATGTATTGTATTCAGCACTTTTTTTTTTTTTTAACGTCCCACTGCTGGGCACGGGCCTCCCTTCAAGACGAGGGGGATCAGGCCATAGTCTACCACGCTGGCCAAGTGCGGATTGGCGGACTTCACATGTCTTACGAAAACCTGCTAGGTTCTCTCAGACATGCAGGTTTCCTCACGATGTTTTCCTTCACCGTAAGGCAAGTGGTAATCAAGTTAGAAAATGATTCGCACATGAAAATATCAGAGGTGCGAGACCCGGGATTTGAACCCGCTTCACTCGTTTTCCCAAGATACCTATTCATATTGTTAAATTGGTTTAGAGAGTTTTGTAGATTCGATGTGATGTCCAATGTGTGTTAAGAATAGTCACATAAGTATAGGATCTGAAAGAAAAATATTCAAGAGACCATTATACATTTACCTATACACGGTAAGCCACACAACAGGCCTTCAGCTTAGTTCTTCTTTATTAAAATATAAGGGATATAATGTACGACTGTTTAAATATAAAAGAGCTATTGCTTATAGCTTTATCCGTATCTGCATTTGTATTTTAGTCCACAAACACTAAATATGATATCCATTCTTAGTGACCAGCGTCCAGCAATCCAGCCGGGCGTGAAGCGAAGAGAGCCACCACGTTAGGTGTAAGATGTACCATGCAAGTTGCATGATGCATGAGATGCCTCTAATATTAGGGTGGAATGAGAGCATATATGTATGTACATATTTCTATAGCATTTAGAAATGTTGTTTTCATAACAGAAAAGGACAGGACAACACACCATTGCATATCAAATACAATACTTTTTTGCCATTATAATTTATAACGTATAAAAAACGAATTAAAATAAAGGTAAAATAATTATGTTAATAAGACGGGATTAAGCCGCATATAAAGTTTTAAATCTTTTTTTTTATTTTATTCTGAATTAAAATAGATTGGATAATACACTTGAATTATAAAACTTTGATGAAATCATCATGAAACATTTTATTTGTTAATCAGTTTTATGTTGTGTAGATACCATGACCTTGAGCTCTATCTTCCAGTCAACTTTTAGGTCAAGCGCAGATAATAATTGGTAGGTGCAAAAGTATCACAAAATCATACTTACTACATATCACATATATCTGGGAAATAATATTTTTATAGTGTCACTTTTCAAATATATAGCCACCCCTTTTCATCTCTATAAGGGCTGAATTTCAATAAATCTTTCTGGACCACTTGTTGCCATTAAATGAATCAAATGTTTAAATTTAGACATTTACATCCATAGTAAACATTTTAAATACCTTTTTTCCACAATCTTTGGTTAAGTTTAAAAACAATACTCGTTAGCCTTGGCTGGTGTGACGAACTGTGACGAGGATGATGACTTTATTACTAACATGTTAAATAATGATAGATGTACCCACTCAATATAATGCATTAAGTATGTAAGTAGGTTCATCTATTATTCGCAAAGACTGACACGTTTTTATACACATATCTTGTTACTTTACATTTTGCTTACTTATCGTACAAAATGTTGTACCTAAACGGATAGCCCGCTCGTAATGGAGCTTTGTTTACAAAGTTACTGCATCATATTCACACTAGCGACCCGCCCTCGCTTATTCTTACTGCAATACGCATCCTTCAAAAACTTCTATTACCTATATACAAATATTCTACATGAACCATTACTATTCAATGTATTGAATATCATTGAATAATGTAGATTACTTTAAATGTAACAAATTTTAGAATCGTTTTAACTAAATGTTATTTACCTAAGTATTTATAATGCCTATTAGTGCAAATTATTATGATTAGTCAGTAATCCTCTATTGGCAGCACATTAAAGGAATAAGCTACTTAAGCCCACGGGGAATGAGAACATCAAAACTAAAGTTAATTCGTTAATTAAACTCCAATAGCATGACTAGGTCAAATAAATATCTTCATTTAGGCATTATTTATATCAACATCAAGTATTCCCGGCGGCTCCATTGCATTTTCGGAAATTATTTTTGTTACATATAGAAAAATTCTCGTTACCTACTCCACGAAAAGAATGTAATTTTTAATCTCCCGATTCAGCAGTTTAAGTTTAGCGTAGTCCATTATATTATATCAATAAATATATTTACTTAAAAAAATAGGTCTAGGTAAACAGTGAAAAAAAATAGCGTAATAAAATCTATAAAATTAATTCTTAACATTGCAGTAATCGATGATGCCACTTGCTTAACGCTTTTAAATTAATCAGTTATTATTTACGTTGATTGAAATGTAATTGAAATGATCAGACTGATTCAATTTATATTAACTTAGGAAAATTATTGAATTCAAATAGATATGAAATGTATATATTATGTAATTGTTTGTTAATTTTTGACCGACTTCAAAGAAGAGGGGGTACTCTATTTGGAATTGCATGTTATAATTAAGTATTTTCGCCAATTGTAAATCGATTTTAATTGATCTTCGATTTTCATAAAGTCTCTTAAATTGGAATAATTGCTTTTTAATAATATTGAAGTTATTTTATCTTTTCTGTTAGTCTTTTTTGATAACGAAAACTTCTCGTTTTGAGAATTTGATATAGGACATAATATAGGTACTTTTACATATTTTATCGTTTAATGTGTGTTTGTCTGTTACTTCTCCACAATGGCTCGGCCGATAGCTCATATCCTAAATTACCGCAAAGATTTCTTATCAATGATTGTTTTTATAAAAAGCCTATGATTATTTTTTATCAATGGCTTTTATCAACCGGGTCGCGGGTAAAGAAAAAATAATAATAAAACTACAAATGGGATATTCAAAAAGGTTAATTAATTATTTATTAAGAAAACATGACAACAGTCTGACGAAGTCCAGTAAGTATACGGAAAATCGTATAGATTTATAAATTTTATACTTATTGTTACAGTATGGATGTAAGATAAACAACAGTTAAGATGACAATACTTCTTTACGACTATCGTGAGCTGGAAGAAAGAGCATCAAGACATCTCAATGCTTGGAAAGGTACACTCTATTTTTTGTTTTTCTACCTTATTTACCAACTAGTGGCTCACACTCGCTTCGCTCGGGTTCGCCTCTAGCCAAACAAAAACAAATCTATCCCACGGGAACCCTACATTTTTCTGGGATAAAAAGTAGCCTAGATGTATGAACCATATTATTGTTAAGTTTCAATAAAATCCAATCAGTAGTTTTTGTGTACTAAGCTGTATAAGTTACTATAGTTTTTAACTATCCCACGGGAACTCTAATTTTCCGGAATAAAAAGTATCTAAGATGTTGACCGGAGACATAAGGTATTACCATACAAAATTTCATTTAAATCGGTCCAATAGTTTCGGAGATTAGCCCGTACAAACATACAAACAGACAGAAATCAAAAATTTGAAAAAATCTGGATTAGTTCTATTTCTCTTTTTACATCCCCCTGACTCAGTTCTAGCGTTTTTTTCTATGTACAGACATTCGACCTCTACAGTATTATTATATTTATAGATTTTTATAACAGAACTTATATTAGGTACTACTTTGATTCAATCCTATTAATACCTTTCATCAAATTCAAGTATATGATACGTTACGTAACGTAAGTACTTGTTTGTTCGTACATACAAACAGCTGCAGTAATAGCATAACCCTGTAAAATTATTTTATGGGCCATAACCAAGTTTATTTTGGCCGATGATAAAAGTTAAAAATATAATACCCCACATGATTTAGGTAAATATTTAGGAAATTAGGTCGCTCAGCTGCGGTTACTGTTGAGTTAAAGCTGGTAGAACGATGTTAAACATTAATAAAAATTGAAATTTTTTATCAATTGTCGTCCTAATATTTATTTATATATAATATTATATTAGAATTATTTATCCATTTTTTTCTCTTTACAGCGTGGCATTTAATACTTTACGCTCTGGCTGGAATATTTGGAATCCTAAATTATGTGTTCCTTCATAATACTATGCAACTAGTTGACAACAACTGTGTTTTATATCCTCGGGAATTGGAATTCCGTTTTATAGACTTACCTGAACCCAGTTTATTAAATGTGACGCAAAATTATACAAAATCTGAGGATACTACAAAACAAAATGCTCAAAATTCTTCCGTCCGAGTAGAAAACATTAATGACAACAAAAATGAAACAGTGAAGAGAGACGTATCTAATATCAATAGTACTGCTCAAAATGACACGGACACAGGAGTGATTGAAAATGATGTTAACATACTATCTAGTAAGTAATTCATCACTACATATTATAAAACAAAGTCACTTCCCGCTGTCTGTTTGTCCATATGTATGTTTAGATCTTTAGAACTACGCAACGGATTTCGATGCGTTTTTTTTAAAGGTAGAGTGATTCAAGAGAAAGGTTCATATGTATAAATACACTCATATTATAAAACAGAAAAGCCGATAAATTTAAAAGTAAAAGATTTGTATTTCATACTAACCGTTAAAATGTATGTAGGGACGAACCCGAGCGAAGCGAGGGTGAGTCGCTAGTATATTATAATTTATAATATAAATATTCTTGGCATTCGCCAGCGTACTTATAATCTATCCTCTATTTATTTATAAACAGCAGTAACTATTACGAGGTAGGTAGTAAGTGCTCGTATGTACTTACTCATACGAATTAGGATATGACTATCTACTCGTGAAAACAAGTATCAGTCAATGTTTCAGAAATAATTTTATACAATTAGTAAGGCGGGCTAAATATAAGTAAAACAAAAAACTTGCGTAGCGTTGTCGGCATTTATGAATCATGAAAAATATTTCTAAAAACTACTTATTAATAAAAATTAAAAAGGTAAAGGATAACAAAAGGGTTATTAAAAAAGACGTAAAGTGTAAAGCATTACAAATATGAGTTACTTATTGTATTTTTGGTATATATCTTGTTATTGTGGAAAACTATCAAATTAATTATGAATTACTTAATATTACAGTTAATGAAACTCATCGTCTAGTTTTAGACACATCCCGAACTCTATTCGGTTGGGATAACGATTGTCAATTCGCCGAATACATGCCTATAATGTCGATGATCCTTGCAGCCGCGTGGGCCACATTCTTTACTATGTGTCCTGGTGGTGGCTATTCCAGATCTGGGTAAATATTAAATAAAATCGATAATACTTAAGATGTTTAATTGAAAAAAAAAAAACTATCTTGATAAATTGATTTTAAAATGTTATTTTACGCACATTTAAATCGTAGAAGCCACACCTAACGTATTGTGAACTCAATACCTACTTTGTCACACCTTCGAATTCAGTTGCGATAAGACTCAAGTGTAGTTGTACATATATAGGCCCCTAATACGGGCTCTTTAGAAGTAAATATTCTATCAGCGCCTCTAGCAGACACTAACGCAAATTAAAACTCCAGATACGACAGCATCAAAAGTAAATCGTAAAGTCGATAACGATCGTCTAATAAATTCGTAACAATGGCAATGCATTTAAAAATAATATTTGTAAACAAATATTAAAAACTGATCATTATTATTAAACCATTTTTAGTACTATTAAAGGATACAGTCATCATGTGCAACTGTTCTTATAATTGTATGTTTTTTGATTTTATTACAGACTCCAAGAACCTTGGCGAATTTTGACCCCAGCTTTAATATTTGCTTTAGTCATGGTTGGTCTAACTGGGTATAGTTTTACAACCACAAACAAGGGTCTCTACGCATTCTGTTCAGCCTTTTATAACGTAACTAACGCTACGACGTAAGTACATAATGCTGACAAAAATATATCCTACAATTTTCATACATATGTATATGCTGGCAAGGCTAAGTGAACAAGGCTAAATGCTAATTTTAATTTCTAGTTGTTCAGCGGTGAATTCTTATCTGGACCGCTCGTGGAATATAACTTGGGGTTTTGGCGGCCGAGCGGCAGCGACGCGGGCGGCCAGTGCGGGCGTGTGGGCCAGCTGGGCTTGCGCTGCCACCTTGTTCATTGCTCGGTGCCTCACTGCGCCAGACTTTCAAGTTAGAAGGACTGGCGCTTATCTCAAGGATCCACAGCAGGTAATAGGTTTCTTAATAAAATTACTTTCTCTAAATAAATTTATATAACTAAACAATAATAGGTACTTGTACTTGTTTTGATTTTTGACATAATAACTAGCGACTCACCCTCTCTCCGTTCGGGTTCGTACTTAAGTTTACGTTTTAACGGTTAGTATAGATTTCTCAGAGATGAGATATTTTCCTGCAGTATAAAGTATCCTATATGTTAACCTGGATAACAAGCTATCATCATACCAAACTTCATTAAAATCTGTCCAGTGTTTCTCTCGTGATGCGTTCCCAGACAGCCAGACAAAAATTCTAAAAACTATGGATTCGGCCTCTGTATCGATAATAATTACTATTTCAATAAGATTTTCTGAAAAATATTTAATGTACAGATTCGACTCAGAATTTTATTATATGTATAGATTATTTTAGCCCTGAGAACTGAGAAATGTTATTAAGAGGCGAGCGACGTCTGCAAAGTAGTAGTGCATGTTGATAATAAATATTTCGTCCCATTCAATGTTGAAAATATGTCTTTTGTTACAAATTGTGTATATAATAGATACAATAAAATTTTCAATTTTACAGAAAATCACTCCCTACCTAAAAAAATCTTCACGTCGGCGTATTTCGAATAATTCACCCACCAAACGTGACAACATGTCCATTAAATCTGAACCAACTGCCACCACGGAACTGGTCACTGCTTCTATAGAACAAGGCCAGGACACTGCACCAACCTCTCCGCAAATGACTCCTATTAAGCGAGCCAATGGTGAAAATATTGAAATGACTGTAACAAATACGCCAATTATATCGCCTTAAAGACTATGTGCCCAATTATATTTGCCCAATTTTGAATTAAAAACAATGCGTGCGTAATGTGTAAAACAAAAAATTTGTTGTGATCAATTATGTAACAAGTTGATATAATTTATAAGTCTTACTTAAAAGGGTATGGAACAGAACAACGCATTTAATTTACATATTAATAAGATTATAATGTTGATTTTGTATTGCTATATTAATATTAAAGAAAATCTATGTGCTTTTATTTAAATAAATGTTTTAAAAACAAGAAGATTTGTTTTGTTTTAAAATTAGCAAGCCTAATACAGTAGGTTTATTTCCTGCCAATAATATCTATTCTGATGGATGTTTTTCGTACTTTTGTACTATAAACGACATTTAGGAATTATGGAATAATTGAAATCAGTATTGTTTCACAAACGGTTACAAAAAAGAATGAAATACAGCAGTGTAGATATTACTTTTGAGTCTAATCAATGCCCCAGATTGATAAGAAGAGTGGTGTGACGACAACTGGTAGGTACCTAGGACCTACCGAATTATTTTTTACCTTTTAGTACATTATTTACATCGTTATTATCTTTCTTTTCAATAAAACTGTTTAACTTTTTTTACCTATTTTATTCGTTTTAACAACATTTATAGTATATTTTATCCGTATTAATATTATAAATGTGAAAGTTTGTGAGTATGTCTGGATATTTGTTACTCTTTCACGCCAGGGCGGCTGAACGCATCTGGATGAAATTTCGCACAGAGATAGATTATAGTTTGGAATGACACATAGGCTACTTTTTATTCCGGAAAAATGTACGATTCCCGTGGGATAGGTTTGTTTTTGATTTCCTAGAGACGAAACCGAGGGAAGCGAGGGTGAGTCGCTGGTATATTTATATATTAATACTAGCGACTCACCCTCGCTTTGCTTCGGGTTTGTCTCTAGACAAAAACAAATCTATCCCACGGGAACCGTACATTTTCCGGGATTATCTATAGCCTATAGCCTTCCTCACTTAACAGGCTATCTAATGCAAAAAGAATTTTTCAAATCGCATTAGTAGTTCCTGAGATTAGCTCGTTCAACCAAACAAACAAACAAAATCTTCAGCTTTATAATATCAAGTATAGATTATATAAAGAAAAGATTATTTAAACCATATTTAAACTCTCAAATTACTATGGAGGGTAGAAGTAAGGAGTGTCATCTGTGTATATGAAAAGTGTCCGTCAACATGTATTAAATTAGGATGGCGCCACATTTGCGATGCTACATTCATACCATACCCTGTGAGTCCACCAGCGCGATTGTGGAGGATTTTGGAACTGTTATTTAGCGCATACAACTGGACACTTTTTCAACTTTTCTCCCATATAAGATGACCCTCCTTACTTCTACCCTCCATACAAATTACTTAACTAATTTTAATAAATCTTTTACTAATACATAGCTATGGATAGTAATATCAAAACTAAAATGTTAAGTTTGGCATATTGGCATGTACCACATTCATTGTGCAAGATATTGAATAAAGAGAAAACAGTGATTGGCAATGCACTGCACACTTTTTCAACTTGTTTCCGACCGTCTTGTCTTCTACCCTCAATCATGGATGACAAATAACCCTCAATAATTACCTATTGACTTTGTTGACAGTGACTTTATATTGCCTTGTCTGTCTATATGTCAACGCCAACCTGACATTGATTCTAATTGTAATTGTCAAAAAGGAAAACAATTTGAGTCGTATAGAACATTGAAGTTGAGAAATGAAATAAAAATTTGCCGAACTAAAGTTGTTATTTTGGAAAATAATGCTCTCTTGTCAGGTAAATAGACTTTTATGCAAACGTTATGTAATAAACCAATTTCTACGTAATAAACATGATGTGTCGCCGGCTAAAGTACTTTATCCTCTAAAAAGTCGAACATTAATAAAAATAAAGGGTCATGATGCTGCAGCTTTTCTCCAAGGACTTATTACAAACGATATGAAACATTTTGAAGAAGGTGCAAAATCAATTTATGCCATGTTCCTTAATAATAAAGGTAGGGTTCTTTATGATACTCTCATTTATAGATGGAATAATGAAGATACATTTTTAATAGAATGTGATAAAAATGTTACAAGCTTATTACAAAAACATCTTAAGATATTTAAATTGAAACGAAAAGTTGAAATAGAAGATTCAACCAATGAGTTCAATTTATGGGCATTTATATCTTCTACTGGCCTAGATGAAATATCAAATTTAAATCACAGTTCAGTTTTTAAAGATCCTCGCCTCAGTGATTTAGGATTTCGTATAATTTCTCCAGCTAATATAAAAGATGGTCATATAGCTGAAAATCTGGGAAAAGATGTTACAGAAAATGATGAAAACGCTTATAAATACTTACGTTATAAATTAGGAGTTAGTGAAGGATCTGATGATTTACCTCCAGGAACTAGTTTTCCATTAGAAGCTAATTGTGACTACTTACATGGTGTTAGCTTTCACAAAGGTTGTTACATTGGTCAAGAATTGACAGCTAGAGTTCATCACACTGGAGTTGTAAGAAAACGAATAATGCCAATAAAATTCACTCAAACTGTATCTGAAGATATTGAAAAGGATTCTGTAATATCTTCTAGTAAAGACCCAAAAAGTAAATTAGGAAAATTGAAAGGTGTAATAAATGATTATGGATTAGGACTTGTTAGAATTAAAGAGGCTCTAGATGCAAAGAGTCTAAATATTGGAAATTATTCAGCTGAACCATTGAAGCCTTCATGGTGGCCCTTTGAAGCTCCAAAAGAAGTATCAAAGATTGAATAGATTAATAAAAATGACAGACATATATTTTCAAATATTCAATAGAATTTTATATGTATGTATTTAAGTTATAATGCAAGAATATATCATTATTCCTTAACAATGATCAACTAATTATTAATATAGTATTCTATGTTTAATATATATCATGATTCTATGCTTCTTTTGTTTCAGTTAAATGGATAAAAAACCTAAGGATGAATGTGCACAAGTTGTGTATGACTTCAAGTGTTCTCAATGTGGATTGTTTGAAGAAGCCCACTACAAAGGCACAAATCCACCTTTTTCACGCAAGATTGAACTGAAGTATCCTAGTTATATAATGAAAGATCCTTTCAGTCCTCCTGGAAAGGGAGAAATCTTAATTTTGGGTGCAGACTGTGTGATGTGTAATAAGACTGTGTGTATTAGTAAACAATGCAGCATCTTTTACCTTAAAACCTATTGTGTTGAATGTGTACTAAATTCCTTAGATAAATTTCCTAATGAAATTACAAATAAATTAAAAAAGAATCAGTAAAAATAGTGCTTTTTAAACTTAAACTAAGAGAAAATTGAATTAACAGTTTAAAGAAAATATGCATTATAATAGGTACCTATGCAATATCCAGGCCACCTGACTTTTGTTATCTGACTGGGTACTGTATTTTGTATAGTAATGCAATATCTGGCTGGATACAGGATATTTAAAAACTATGATTATTCATTAGTAAACAGCAAGAAAATAAATATTTGAGGAGCAAATAATTCTAAGTTGACTTGTAAGATAACAAATTTCATTAATATGTGAAAAAAAATCAAATCGGTTTTATTCACTTGATATAAACAGAACAAGGGTAACTGATGAATTACGCTAATCTAAACTAAGTCACGATGACATCCAAATACGCCTGGATGCTCCCAGCGCTAAATTAGTCGTAACATGCAACGCGGCGACAGGCCGAATGTCCGGACGCCGGATATCCGGTCAAACAACTATCTATTTCATCCTTAATTAACATTACTATTAGGAAATAAAACACATAATTTATAAAATACTGTTTACTTTGGCTTTCCAGTCCGATTTACAGTATTTTTTATTTAATTTTCACAAATGAATTCAATAACACAGTTATATTCGATCGAAACTCTAGTTTCAATCACTTTAGTTAAGTAAGTATAATACATACATTCAAATAACCATTACAAGCCAGTAGTTGATGCAGATACAACCACAACACTATAAAAAAGCAGCCAGCTTATGTCACACTTCATTGGAAACATAAAATGATCTTAAACTTATAAAAAAGATAATTACAGCATAGTTTATATTAAATGTAATATATTAATAAGCTCTAAAGTGACAAAATTAAATGCCTATATTTTGTCTCCATCACCAGTCACTCGATTCAGATTGTTAGCACCACAATACATCATAACCCTTTTAGAACAGTGACTGTTTCCAAACAACAATGATCCTTACAATACCAACATAATCAGAACTGTTTTATCAAAATATGTTAACAGCAATTATATATATAAATTACAGAGAAATATTATTGCTTTCTGTGTTCCCTAGTTAGCTATTGTTGTATGTAAAATATTAGAGACAGAAATTTCCATGTGTAATCTAGTCATAAGCACTAGAGGTGTGTAAAAAAAAAAGCAATCATGAGGACTGCCGACAGAAATGAAAACTTAAAACTATAAACAAACAGTTGTTATTTTTGTATATTCAAATTATTGTTTGGTGCTAAGTTAAAATTTGTAAATTAAAACTTTACATTTTATCTGGTTTTGACATCTATCGGCACTCCTGAGTGTTACCGTTAACACGTCACATGACCATGTCGATGACGACTTATATGTATTTACTCCACATCCAAACCTGCATATAAAAGTTTTCACTTCAATAAGCTAATAATAATTTAATTTATCCCCTATGTATTAGAAATTACTATTAGAAAAGAGAAAATGACTTACTAAATTATACTAGTTTTATCAGAAAAAAAAATTGGTTGATTGTCGTACTTCACGTCACACACCTCTAGTAACAATTTGTCTAGTAAAAAGAAATGCTTTGTGTAGGATCAACAAATGTTACCATTTTACTTGCAAAATGGACATATATCAGAAAAATTTTGCATGCTATACATTTTACCTACTTATGACAAAACACTATAGACACCTTATATAATATTTTATTATTTGTGTAAATAACTGGGCAGTGTGCTATTACTTCCTATTATTTAATTAAAGAATACATTTTCTAGCGATTATAAGAAAATAAGGTCATTGTTTATTTTTATAAGGTTCATGACAGAATCTTTATTATTGAAAAATAATGTAGATTTTTTACTAATTCAGTCTAAAAATAATGCACTCATTCAAAACTAAATATGTAGGCTGCAATTGAATCGGCTGTCTCGTATTAATATATTAATAAAATTCTATAATATTACACTCCAATTTATCAACTTTAAGCTTGTACATGCATCTGTGTTTCATATTTTTTGGGTTATTTAATATCTAATGTGATCATACAATCATATTTTGTAATACTAATAAAGTTTTTTGTTGAATTTAACATATTCTTTTTTCTTCAATGTGCAGTTCAAATTTCATAAATAAAGTAAGGATATTGTGAAATTCTTGTTTCACAAAAATTACAATTATGTTAATTACACGTACAAAAATTTAACATATATAAGATAAGACGTCGATCCGACTATAATATGGTACTGGCCTCGGTTTACAATTTCGCAAATAAAATAACTAATTGGACGTTGGACGGGTATTTTCTTACAGTAGGTATAAAATTGTGATCTAAGTTTTGCTTGAACTGGGATACGCTAATTGTATGAGTGAAAAACTTCACGCGGCTCTTTTATATTCCTATACTAACAAATTTTCACAGCCGAAACATAATTATAATTTTGATAAAAACTCATTTTCCAAGGTTCCTGACCTTGAATTTAAAATAGGCATCCATAAATTCTTTTTTCCTGACACTTATATATAAAGGATGCTATTAAAAATGGTCACCATCGCTTGAAAATTATCGTTATTTTAAAATGTAGACACATTAAAAAAATTTTTTTTGGTCACTAGAAATATTAAGGGACCATCATTCCTAACCTAAACACCTTAAAACTAAACTATAATGTTTGTCTAATAATAATGACCGCGTCCAGGAATGAATTGAATTTATTCCAAGAGATTCTGTCAAGCAATACCACTAACACATCTAACATACAGTATTAGTTACACTCGTTATTTTAATTTACCTAAAATGGTCACACAAATTATATATTTTATGGTGGGAAAAGTTTAATATTTATGTTTATTCGAAAATATGTGTGAATATTTTTTTAATAAGTGGAGCTGAGACAAAGTTATCATATATATTGGTACACATTTTTTTCTATTTATGTAAGTAAAACAATATTAATTTTCATTTATATTACAATTTATAACAAAAATCCAACAAATTAATCTGATGACAGTATTCATTTGATGAAGATTATATCTCTCAATCCCCCTGTTGTGAGGCATGTAACTTATGTGACCACTAACATTAATTAATTTGAAATGTCATCATTTCAAGATATAGTAAACAGAGTCTATACATATTTACTTTAAGCATCGTTTGTTATAAACAAACATCTTACTGCTATAATACATTGAACAAAAACGTTACATCTAAAAATGTTTTAAGATTACAACTTGAGCCACTTATGCGCCTCGAAAAACAAACCAAAGGTTTCGTTTATTTGGTTTGTTATTCGAGGTCTCATATGAAAAAATTGATACATCACAAATAATAAATAATATTTTCCATATCCTAATTATATTAAAGTCACACCTAATAGAGTTTAAAATAAATTGCGTGACTTTCAATCTTTCAGATGTGACTTTAAGCGATGTACGATTTTTTCATAAAAGTTTTAAGTCTATGTTAATCTGTGCCTTAACGCCTGTAAAGCAGAGAGTATCAAAAACCAAATTTTGTGATGATTGGCGTTTGGAATGTTTCAATGAGTGGTGTGTACAAAAACAACGCATAACAAGCTAGGTGCATAATTTTGAACTAACCCATTATGAAAGGACGAAATTATTTCTTGGCAAAAGAAAGTTTATAATTACCATTATATTTTAGTACCAGACAACATGATATTCATTAACATCCATATAATTAAATGTTGTGGATTTTCTTCAATACATTTTTACAAGGCAGTTAGTTACGTGAGATTATCAAATAATAGTATCATGTAGAAAAATTTGTTTAGTCCTCTGTACTAATATGTATTCATCAGTTCGGTATGAACGTAAAATATATTTTATAAACGCTGAATATTTGTTTATTACGTAAAAATGATTAAGTACATGTTAGTGTAGTTGACAAATAATTTAATCTTTTGATTAAAACGACCATATTAACACGATAGGGACACGACTAAAACATTTAAAGTTGTATTATAATAATTTAATTCCAATAAAAACAATAAGTTTATTAAATTATAACTCAGATAACATCATTAAACTTATTCAAACAGTAATGATGTTAAAGGATATTTTTAATAATAATTTTATGTTATTACTTTTTAATATATATGTATAACAATTAAAAAAAATGTGTTAGTTCTGTACCTTTGGCTTGTAGGTCGCTATCTTGTTTCTATACATTACATTTTTATTACCAATGACCATAAAGTTGTAAATTCAAAACATAACAATGACAAACTAGAGATAATATTTTGTACCTGAGCGTAGAAATATGTAGGGTTTGCATAATAAAAGTTGAAAGGTACGTGTACTCCATATTAAATAATCTAGTTCAACTACGGGCACGAGACGTGATCACAAACTTGACCGTAGCTTATTGTTTTACATAAATAAGAAAATCGCACAACGACGACGAAAACTTTTAGTGATCGCCTTTTAAAGAAATAGTCTATTAGAGCCACAGTATGCCATATTACAGAAAAGAAATATGATACATAATATGTCTGCCATGTCACAGTACATAAGTTTATTTTAATATGAATTTGACACATAAATGTCTATTTATATTGTATACATGAATTTAAAGAGGCAAAATATGAAAATGTTATATAGTAGTGAATAAGTAATATTATGAATAATATAAAATCATATAAAATCGAATTATACACGTCGCATAGTATTTAATACAATTTATGATCAAACTCACCAGCAGCACTGTTGCTAGTGAGCGGCGCGGCGGACGTCTCGTGCCGGTACTTATATATATAGCGCGTGTGTGTGAAAGTCTCAGTCGTCGGGCGGCTGCTGCAGCTGGTGGAGACGGCGCAGCGCGTGCGAGAGGAGCGGCAGCAGGTCCGGCAGCGCGGGCGCCGCTTCCTCCGACTCGTCCGATTCCTCGAGCGGCTCGTCCGCGTCGCTGCCGTCGCCGGACGGACAGCGCACTTCGCTTGCTGCGCCACTCGCTTCCGTTTCACCGCTTTCCTCTTCTGTACACATTATTATAATTATTGTTTAAGATCATTTACTATCAATATTATTTTTAATATCTAATGATATATTAAAAATATTATTAAAAATTATTAGATATTAAAAATATGGTTAAATAGGTTAAAAAAAAATTGTATAAGCGATACATATATTATAAAGTAATGGTGACCATAAGTTTTCTTCAGGAAATGTTTTCGTAACTATCTATAAGAACTTCGTAATACACTATTTACTGAATAGTAACATTTTTATTAATTTTTAGAAACATTATACACTAACTTAAACTTCTTTAACATTCAACTCATCAATTGTACATAGTTGTGTTATTTAATATTTTTGGGTAAGTCGGCAGTAGCACAACATTAAAATATATAAAGTAAAGATCCAAAAGTAAAAAAATGCTGTTTACATTGCAAAGTGATTTCGAAGATAATGCCGTATCTTAGTTACACCAGGCAACTCTTAATGCGTTTCTCAACTGTCATAGAAAAATAAAATAGTCGTTTGCACTTCACCCGCGCACGATTGCCCTGTCTAGACAGGTCGTTGATATAACTGTATTGAGGGCCCGAGACGATCAACCGCAATTGTCAATGTGCTGCGGTATTGTCAATTGCAATTGAACTGCGATTGATGCTGTTTCCAATGTGTTTGCGCACAGTATGCTTTTTGTCATTGGAACAGTTAGTGTTCGCACAGGCAGCTAGTAGTCTCCTTAATCTGTGGGCAGCTACGTAGCCGAATGACGGAAACGATTGTCAATGACTCAGTAAACGATCAATTGGCAACTTCAATGGCTCCTGTCAATGAGCATTAATTAAAATTTCCATCGATCGCTTTCAATCACGTAATTGCGATTGACAATCAATTGTACTTGTAAACGATCGATGGTAATTGACAATAACGTAAAATTGACAATTGCGGTTGATCGTCTCGGATCCGCTTATGAATTAGTAGACGTTGGTGTGGTAGTGGGAGCATATAATGCGAGTATACCGACCGGTGGGTCTTATGAGTCGCTGATGCAGCGCGGCGGCGGCGCGGTGCAGCGCGGCGGGCGGCGGGCGCGCGCGCTCGGCCAGCAGCAGCAGCGCGCGCGCGCCGCCCAGCAGCGCGGCGAGCGGCGCGCGCGCGGCGCTGCCCGCCAGCTCGTCCGCCAGCGCCTCGGCCGCGCGCGCCGCGCCGCCCGCCGTCGCCGCGCCGCCCGCGCCGCCCCCGCCGCCGCCACCGCCCGCCGTGCTCGCACTAGACGCGCTCGGACTCGTTGCGGCACCCAGCTGTGTACATTAGAGAGATATGTCATTATGAACCACACTAAATATATCTATCTATTTCATATTTTTATTTTATTTTTATTAATATAAACATCATACAATACATATAATTTTTTCTCGCTGAAGAATTATATTCATAATCCCAAACAAAAGCATATTGTAGTCGTTAACTACAATAATTGTATGTTAAACGTTAACATACATCACATCTTTAGCACATTAACAATAGAACGTTCGTAATGCGAAAACATATCCGTAATAAATTAATATAATGATCTTTGAGAAGTCCAAGTCTTAGTCTCTCCCGTGACCATGATTGCTGTAAACCATTGGAAACATCGGGCACTAAAAATCAAAATAAATCCTCGAAAAAATTCGAAAAGATAGTTTTAATTAAAAATTGCAAATATTCGCGTAAATCTAAGAAAGTATTATGAGGAGAGCAATTAGCAATATAAACAAACAATATTGTTCAGTAAAAGTCAGTCGAAAAAATAAAACATTCTCGTTTCATATATAATGAAGAAGTACCAAATATTATAAAAATGTAATTACTTTAGGATAGTAATGTTGCATAAAGTCATATATGGCGGGGTCCGCGAGCGACTCGCGCTCGTCGAGCAACACTGCGTCCACGTACTCCGCTACTACGCTGCACTCTAACAGCATTTCTTCTAATTTCGCATCCGCCTGGAAATATATTTAATACAATGACTATAAGTGGGTATTCAAAAATCTGGTTTTATATATTATTACAATTTATTACGTTTAAATTCTAAGTATTCGTATAACAATTAGCATAAATAATATTTTACTTATTACCACAATAATAAAATATGAATACTCAGAAGACGAACATGGCGTATTTTCTTTCGATGATAATCGTAATACAATTGTGGATTCTCCATACGCACATTGCATTAAATTAATATTTATGTAAACATTCAAACACCGTCCGATTTCTTGATTTGATGGAATATGTTAAACAATTATTCATTAAATGTTTTTATGAAAATAGAGTCTCAACATTAGTTAAATGGAGATAAAATTAACGTAAAATGTGTGAATATATTTAAGAAACAAAATTAAGGATCCGAATTGTAATGGAGTACTTTATACATTTTGATGTCGATTAACAAATTACACATACACATTACCATTTACCTTAATTAATATTACAAATAAACACACACAGAATGACAGACACACGTTATTGTAATGTATTCATGAACGTCCCACTCTTTAGTACCGCGCCCTTTAGTAGAGAGTATCAGGCCGTAATCCACCACGCTGGTCAAATGTGAGTTGATTTCACATGTTTTTCGAAAACTTGTTAAGTTCTCTCAGAAATGTAGGTTTCCTCACGATGTTTTCCTTCACCGTAAAACATGTTGAGAACGATTGGTACGTGAGAGTATCAGAAGTGCGAGACCCGGGATTTGAACCCGCTTCACTTGGTTTCCCAAACTAACGTGTTACAAGACTGCCACAGCTTCATTACATATGTTACAGTAAAACGAAACAAACCGGCGACGCAGCAACGTCTCTCCAGAAGGCGGCGAAGTAGTTGAAGCGCAGCGGCACGGCTTCGAGCGCGCACAGCGCCGACAGCAGCACGAGCTGCTCCGACATGCAGCGCTGGCTGCGCGCCACGCGGCAGCACGTGTCTGCGGATTGTTTTGCTATATTATACATTTTGAAAGGATTTTTGAATGCAAAATATTAACGTCTTTTAAAATTGTTTTAAATGTTTTATGTTAATTTCAATGCTAACATATTTTTATATAATAATACTCTATCAGAATAGTGATCACTACATATAAAAAATTAAAGTCTTCCACCTCGATGACTTTGTGATTGTTTGTGATTCTGTAACCTCAGAAACTATGTATTTTCATATGGTTTTCATCAAAAGAAAGAGCGCCTCATGTAATCTAGAAATGTTATCGGCTATGTTCATAATGATTTTTTAAATTTTTTATGATATTTGTAAATGAAGTTGTAAAAAATCGTCAAAGAGCAACATAAAGAAATAAGAATTCCAAAACCTTTAATCCGACTGGGGGTATATAAAATAAACTAAATGCATAATATAAAATATATATAGCCTATGCCACCTCGACAATGATAGTGAATCGATTGACACCTCGTTCATCAAATTCAAGATAGAACATACGTAAATATAAACAAAGAAACAAACATACATATATAGACTGCTAAAAACTACACACACAGAAAATCGAGTAAAATATGTCAACTAACCAATAAATTTGTGATACGGCCTGTAGAGCGCGGGGCGCGGCGGCGAGTGCGGGTGCGGGTGCGTGTGCGAGCGCACGCGCGGGCGCGAGGCGGCGCGCGCGGCGGCGTGCGCGCCCGCCGCCAGCGGCACCAGCGCGCCCAGCGCCGCGCCGCCGCCGATCAGCACCAGCTCGCGGAGCACACCTACAGCACACTTGTTGCTCAATTTTGTGGTTACTAAGAGTCACTTAACTTTGCCACCATTTCATTTAGGAAGATCTTATACTTGATTACTAATTTCACATGAGACCAAACGCTTAGTTGCTGATCATGAATTTATTAAAATTATGTTATATTTCAACCTTTTAAAAAAAATTACCGATGAGAAAACCAAAATTTTAATATTTTTTTAAAGGAATTCTAAGTTTGTGATAAGCGTTATATCTCGGTGATCAGCATGTAAAACTAAAACACCGAAGGTTATGGGTTCCAGTCCTAGGTCGAGCTAAATATAGTTATTAAGTTTCCTGTTAAGAAAATCTCAGAGTTAGGAAACTGGCGGCGTTACATCCTCGTCTCTCTCACCAGCCGTGTCGAAGTATCGTTCCATCATTTTGAAAATAAAAGGAGAAGAGAGTATTTTTGTTTTTGCGCACATTCTTATGCACTATATAGAATTATAATAACTTCTATGACGCCGTGACGAATTCGGACCAGAGGCCACTCCATAACATCAAACACTCTAATGTCGTACTGACCGAGAGCAGCATGCGGCAGACGGGGCGTGCGCTGATGCAAGTTGAGCAGTGTGAGCAGTCGCCGCGCGCACTCCGGCCAGTCCTTGCAGGCGAGGAGCAGCGCGCGCGCCTCCTTGGCGTCGCGGCGCGTGCGCAGCGTGCGGCACAGCGCGCGCGCCCAGCGCAGCGCCGCGCCCAGCTCGGCCCGCACCGCCCCGCCCGCGTTCACGCCCACGCCCACGCCGCCCACGCCCGCGCCGCCCTCCACGTACACCGCGTGGAGACTGTGTAGAGCCTGTGTACAGGACGATTATTATTATTTTTTATTTTTGTTATGTCAGACACCCACTACCTCTTAAAACAAATGTTTGTGTATAAAACAACAATTGTGGCAAAGATTTTTTTTATCCTCAATTAAAATTATAATTGACAGTACAATTTCTTTACAATAATATAAAATTTGCTGTTTACACTTACTTCAAAGGTCATCTGCAGTCCTCCATTATAAACTACGTACAGTCTATCGTCCTCGTTTTCGACGAGCGTGCAGAATGCTGATATTAAGGTCGTCCAACACGTTCGTCCGTTTAAACCTGAGATAAATTACATAAAAATGTAACATGAACTGTTGAAAAATTAACGTCAAATTGATAATATGTAATTGTGTAATGTCTATTTGGGTGTTCAGACATTAATATTGATGAGACTTGGACACTTTATTATTTAACTGAAAAAATCTAAATTGATGTTAAAACAAGATGACAAATCATAGTTTACCCTGTAAATATGCAGAGAGCGTGCTCCGCCTGAAGGCAGCGGCCTCCCGCGCGTCCACGCCCTCGCCGCCGCCCGCGCCGCCGGAGCCGCCGCGCGCCGCTAGGATACGCGCTAGCCTAGATTATAAATTGAACGTAATTATTATGTTGATTTAAATATTTCATAAACGCTTCACTTGTGACCCCTCGATACTTCTTCTTCTTCCTGTCTAATAATAATAATATTTGTCAAGAAGTAAATTGTCTTTTAACTAAAACACAATTTTGTTAAATTTACAGAACCACAAAAATGGGAATTATAAAGAAGATAAAGAAATCTTTATAACAGTATTAGGTCTATGTAATGGCATAAATCGCCAATCCCTCAAATTACTAACAACAGTTATGTACCAATTAATCTATACTAATATTATAAAGAGGTAAAGTTTGTGAGTTTGTAGAGGGTAGTCTCTGGTTCTACTGAACCGATTTAGATGAAATTTGGTAAGAAGATAGTTTGAGACCCTGGGAAGGACATGGGATACATTTTATCCCGGAAATCATCCCTTAAGGCAGTAAAAATGGGGATGAATGTCAGTATTGAGAAGTAAGCTAGGGACGAACTCGAGCGAAGCGAGAGTGAGTCGCTAGTATAACATAATTTTCTTTACCTAACAAAAGCTAACCTACAACAGTCATCAACAAGAAAAGGAAAATTTAATACGTATATAAAATACAAAGAAAAATATATGAGACAGTAAATTTGTAAATGAAATATGTATATATTGGTTGCCAGTACATTATGCAATGTAACAACCTCCTGACCGATTTCGGCCACGGCGGCCAATCTCACTGAGACTAGCCAACTGTGTTCTGTGAACTGTGATGGACCCGAACATGAATCGAACCCACGACCTCCGGATCTGCAACCGTACATGCTAGCTACTAGATCACCGAGGCATTTAATAATATAGACTAGTAGTATATATAAGTAAATGACCTCAACAGTTCGTCCGCGGCGCCGGGGTAGAGGTGCGCGTGGGGCGCGATGTTGCGGAACGCCCAGTGTATGTTCTGGTGCTGCGCGAGCGCGCGCGCGAAGGCGGCCGAGCGCCGGCAGCACAGCCGCAGCAGCGCGTAGTACGGCGGCAGCATCGCACGGTTGTATGTTACTACTTCGCCGTCCTCGTGGTCCGCTCTGCGATTAATAGTTTTTGGGATTTATTTATACATAAGAATTTGTACGGCTCCATTCTTATATACATTTTCTAAGCGTCATACGTGATGTTAGATAGCTCATATGTTTTAACCTTGGGAAAATGCATTTACGATTTTACCGCATAATTACAAGTGATTATATTATGGCTCACCGGCTAAAATAAGCCAGCACTAACCACTAAAATACAACGGAACTATCCCCCCTCTTAATGGGATGCTGAAGGGTCAGTTACTCAACCACGACGCCACCACAACAACCGGGGGTATGCTCCCAGCGTCCACTTTGCTTTCAGACATTTAAGGAGCAACCCACATGGTATACTTCCAGAGGTTCACCGAAGTGAGTCACCCCCCAATACTTGCTTCACGTATACATAAGCATCCCTCCAATAGCTAATATCTTCCTCCCAATAATAAAGCAACAACATGCAAAACGAATTTATCAAATCTGATTGGTTTCAGAGATTAGACATTTAAACAAACACTCCCTTTAGCTTTATAATATACATAAGTAATATAGGAAGACTCACAATATGTAGTTAAAGGCGATGTGCTTGGTGAGGCGCTGATTGGCGAGCATGAGCTGCACGTTCTCAGGGCAGTCCACGGACACGGCGTGCCAGAACGTGAGCAGCGCCTGTTTGTTGGGGTGCACCGCCACCGACGGCTCCGAGATCGCTGGGTGGTATAACTCCCACAGGTCGTTGAAGTACTGTCCGAACTGGGAATAAATGTTGCTAGTTCATTTAAACTGCTCTTAATTTATTGAATAATCATACTTTTTTATTACAAAATAATATTTTATATAAAATTTATACCATCAATTTTTCCACTCTGCTGACGACGCAATACGACATAACCCCAAAATAAGCTGTGAGCTTCATCGTTCCATGTACTGCAATGTCTGTGTATTTTCGCGCCGCTTTTAACTTGCCTAATAGCATCGTGTATACCTTAAAATGGCAAAATAAACATTATTTAATAAATATAATACATAATAAATTAAAATTTAAAAACCTTAAGTCGCACGAATTAGCCTCGCGTCGCACAAGTCCATCCCTAGAAGAGATGGTTTTTTTCCAACTTAATTCAAGAATATCTTAATTGCATGGCCTATAACCTTCCTAAACAATCCCCTTTTAATATTAGTGAGAACCGTATTTATATTCACATAGTTGTTGTTCAGATTAACCCGACCGAACACAAACTCGATTTTAATTTATAATATGTTGTGATTATGTACAGACAGCGCCGCCTTTTGGTAAATTAAAATATTGACTGCAGGTCACAATCAATCTGTGTAATAAATTTCGTCGTTAATAGCCGATCCAGAAATACCTTTTCTGTTCCTTCTCGTAGAACCAAATATGTCAAAAATTGTTTTCTAACTAGAGTCAATAATATTTATAATAATTATTACAAATATCTTGACATATTTGGATATAATATAAAGGAATTTATAACC
This sequence comes from Argynnis bischoffii washingtonia, assembly GCA_033884665.1. Classification (NCBI taxonomy): domain Eukaryota; kingdom Metazoa; phylum Arthropoda; class Insecta; order Lepidoptera; family Nymphalidae; genus Argynnis; species Argynnis bischoffii. Next base: position 6,159,646 of record CM066625.1, read on the forward strand.
GAACTTAAAAAAGAATCTGTTATAATAACTTTTATATTTTTGAAGTTATACTTCTTTTGGGACTTTTGGAAAAAAATATGAGTAAAGTTTATAAGATGCGCGCGCACACTGATAGGCAAAAAGCGACATGATGAAGTTAGCTGATTACTATTTATTGCCATGGTAGCCGTTGTTATTATCTGACAAATGATATAATTATATTCTTTCCTTAAATGATATTCTATAAATATATAATTGTAAATATGCCTCATTTAATTATTTTATAAATTTATCACACATTTTACAAACAGAGAGGTGTGACATAGTGAAATCTTTAGCTATTTTTGTACTGCTACGCCAAAGAAGTAGACTCATAACTTTTTACGTGCGTACATAAGTACACACATACGTTTTTTTTATTTATTTGTAGCAACAGATTTTACTTATATCTGGTTTTATTTCATTGTTAGTAAGTTTATTCTGCTATGTTTATTTATAAGTGTAAAATTACTGGCTAACTGTATTAACTCTGATATATTTGGCATTTGATAATTGTATATGTTGTCTGTTTTCCAATTCACAAAATAAATAAATCTATCAATAACAGTGTGAGTATTAGGAGCGTCATGCACACGCGTACCTGGTGCAGCGTGTGGTGCGCGGTGTCGGGCAGCTTGGCGAGGTGCAGCGCGGGCGCGGGCGGCGGGCGCGCGCGCGCGTAGCCGGCGCGGAAGTGCTGCGAGGGCACCAGCGCCACCAGCAGCAGCGCGGCGGCCGCGCGCACGCGCGCCGCGCCCGCCGCCAGCAGCTGCGCCTCCAGCCAGCGCTCGGCCGTGCGCAGCGCCCAGGCGTGCGCCGCCTTGTTGCGCGGCACCTGCATGGCCAGCCACTCCAGCGCCGCGTGCGGACACGCCTCGCCCGCGTCCCACAGCCGCGCCAGCACCAGCGCCGTGAAGCACGGCAGCCCGCCCGCCGCGCCCGCGCCGCCGCCGCTGCCCTCCACTAGCAGCGTAAGCAGCTTAAAAAATGGCCCGCAGCTCTGCAAATCATACAACGATTTTTATTTATCTCACTATTATGATCATATTCAAATACTAGCGACTTACCCTCGCTTCGCTCGGGTGCGCCCCCAGATAGGTTTCAATTTTTTTGAGCGGAATCCTAATCATTTTTCTAAAATAAAAGTAGCCTAAGTTACTCCTTATAACATTGGCTATCTGTCAGTGAAAGTCCCGTCAAAATCAGTCCAGCCGTTTTGATGATTAGCCGGAACAAACGGACAGACAGACAAAAAATGTTTAAATTGTGTTTTTCTTATAAGTACCGTATATAATTTCATATGCATTTAGTAAAAACCTGTTATTTTGACATTATAAACAGACACTTCAATTTTATTTATAGATATATAATGTGTATAGATAAGTCAAATTTAAAAATATTATATGTATATATATTTTTATTAATTATTTTATTTTTTTGTAAGAATCAAATCTTATTATATAGAGCAAATTTTTATAGTTAGTACTTTTTTCTATTCATGTGTGATGATCACATCTTGAAAGACTATTGTAAAGTATAATTAAGATTTTTTATTTGGTTTGTAAGTTAAATGAAGTTAAAAGAAATAAAAAAATATAACAGTATTTAGATAATATCCAACAAATGATACTCACATCAGCATGTTTCGCTATCGCTTGGAAGATCATGTTCACGATTTTCTGTGCTAGAGGTTCGTTCCATCGGCACAGTGCAAATATTAGAGATCTCGTCTGTTGAAGGTTTAAACAGTCTCTTGTTTGCTGATAAATAAATGGAAACCCCTAAAACAAAAAAAAAACATTTAAAATATCGCATTTCCTAAAACAAAGTTAAATGAATAAGAGACTCTAATATTAAAGCATATGTAATGTACATGTATATTCTATCGATATTACCTATACTACTAAATATATAATAAACGTGACAGTTTGTGAAGATGTATGGATTTTGGATATTCCTTAGTTTTTGTTGCAACCTTACAGTAATATATCTTACATATCACACAGGCTATAATTTATAGAGTAAAATATAGCACATAATTGAAGGACACGAACGTAGCCTGGGAGAAATTCATTTTTTTTTATTGTATAAAGTTACATGATATAGAGATAACAGTTTGATTAAACGCGCTAATCTCAGGAACCACTAATCCAATTTGAAAAATTAATTTTACATTAGACAGCCCGTTTATTGAGAAAGGCTATATCTATTCCATAACTAACCGTTATGAATAAATTCTTAAACCATTAACTCAATAAAATTAGGTAAATGATGAACAGTTAAATTAGATCGAATAATTAATTTGGAACCTACCTGAACTAGTTTATAAACCTGTGTATCAGATTAGTTTTACCATGCATTTCTTACTGTGACAAAAGTTCATAAATTGGCAAAAGTAACAAAGAACATAAAACAAGTTTGAAAATTAAGGCTTACATATAAAAGGACGAGTATGAAACTTAGATAAATAACTAGACCTATATATAAAAGTACATACATGAAAGTCATAATTAACCTACGAATAAATAATAAGTCAGGAAATGTAACTGCGTTAAAAAAAATTACCCAACAAAAGTTATGTCCAAGTAGGCCGGGCTTAAAAGTTGTGTCCAGCGCGTCATCAGTCGGACATTATTCTTGCAAGCGAGCACATGTCTAATTTTCGCGTACGTTTAATTTTTTATCATTGTGAACTACAGCTGTAAATCATCATGGCAGCGTGTTTTTTAAAGTGCTGCAGGAGCCATACAAGATTAAAATATCCAGGAATCACTTTTCACTAGTAAGTAGTAGCAAAATTATAATTATATATATTAAAAGATATTCAAATGACAAATAAGTTGTCAAACCGAGATAGCCAGTACTATGTAAAATGAAGTCAATTTTTGACCTAATTTAGAAGTATTTTATTTTCTTCTTCATGAAATACTGAAATGTAAATCGATAAAATTTAGCTATTTTTATAATAGTGATGTATTTTGCTTATTTTGTTTTCTTTTAATTTCCCTGCCGAAACAATTTTCAAACAAAAGAAGTGGATAGCTGCAGTTAAGCTAGAAAATCAAGACTATGACTGTGCCTGTGAAAACCTGCAGGGTATGCTCCGTTCATTTTGACGAAAAATACCGCAGTACCAGTTTGTACAGTAAGTACCTACAGTTTTATTATTAAAATAATTATGTTCTTATATCAAATTTGAAATTAAGCTGTTTTTACGCAGATGATTCGTCCCAAAGAAACGTCATCATCTGAAAATTCAGCCTCTGCCAATTTTGAAGTGTTTGACTTATCTAAGTTACTCAATAATACAATTACTGCAAACTTCAAGCGCATAAGGCACAAAAACGTAAATTGGTGAGGTTTGACTACTATTTTTTGCACTTAATCTTTAGGGTGGATATTTTTGTTTTAGCTGTATAGACGTATCTATTACAAATAGAGACAGTCTTTCATAGATTTGAAACTGATCTTCAATTTTATTTTCAGTATAATAGCAACACTGAGTGTAATTATGGAGTTGAAGAAGAACCAAGGAAAACAAAATGTAAAAATAACCTTGTTTCAATTCTTTTAAAAAGTGTGTTTAAACCCGTGTCCAGATAGTGATCTTGAATTTAGTATGTCAAAGAGGTTGTTCGTAAAGCTAACAGTTACATCTGTGTCTTGAAAATCAGGCATGTTTAATTGTTGCGAACAAAACTAAAACGCATCAGCTACACTTTAACTTAAGGTTTGAGTCACTAGTTTCACATTGAAAAAGGTGTATAATCGTTGAATTTCTCAGAATCCGTTTTCATTACATTGCGAAGAAAGATTCTCTTTTAATGTATTTTGGACAAAAATATAATAAATTAATCGTATTTCACGGGACTTAGAGTACATTGAATTGTAAAAAATAACCCAAATATATATATAATAAAAAAATGTCTATATTGTTTTATTATTGACTTGGTCCGATCTACTTATTGCATAGCATCGTCCACACCGGTATGACTCGGCTGTCATAGCAGTCATTGCAGCACACGCGCAAACCAATCCCTGCCTTCGGTCTGAATTTAAATTAATCACCAAGCATGTCTGTTTGTAACCTCACAAGTGATTCGTATTCCGAACATACATCGTTTTGGTTTGAAGTAGGGCCACTTGTTGTGTGGAATTTGTTCTGAATTAGACTTCCTGACTTATTATTTATTCGTAGTAATTAAAGTTATTTTAATATTTGTAGCAAATTATAATGAAGAGATGTGTACCTTGGCATGCAGCAGCGCGCGCGCGTCGGGCTCGGCGAGCGCGAGGTGGCCGGCGGCGTCGCGCGAGCGCTCCACCAGCCCGCTGACGAGCGCCACCATCTTGTCGAGCGCGCCGGGCCGCAGCTTGTCGCAGCTGTCCGTGGCGCCGCTGCCGCTGCCGCTCGCCTCCTCGCTGGGGGACTCCACCTGCAAGTTTTTGTTTTATATAGAGAAAGCTCTACACTAAACAATTATTTACTATTATTACTATTTTGCCATAGATATCGTTTACTTTTTCGAAAAATGATTTATATTTATTAACATTAATTTACTCAAAATCAAAATCAAAATCGCAGCAATGAATATTTTATTAATATTTGTATTCTGTTTTAAGAATATATGTATGTTTGGTTCTACGACACTCTGTTATTATTTCTTAGTCTAAGAGTGACACGAATATGAAACATGGCGACAGCATTAATAGAAAAAAATGGGGACTCGATACTGGGTCCTATACTCAGAAATCACTGCGTTATATTTATATACTTTGCATCTGTATATTATGAATCCTAGCATCAACTTCCTACAGTAACTTTTACATGAAATATAGTTAAATCCTAGAGGATTAACTTAGTTCACTGCTTATGTGTCTACTAATTTTATTAGTTAAATAAAATAAAAAAAATTACCGTATTCGAGTTCTGTCCGAGATAGAAATTGACCATAGAGGAGATCGCGTTGACTCGCAACATGAACTTGCCCTCCTCCTCACCCATCTTGCTGAACTCATATAACAAGCTGAAGTATTCCGTCAAATGACGAAGATGTGAGCGGGCTCCACTCTCCATCTATAACAATCAATTAAAATAAACACTTTCTAAAATAATTCTATGTCATTTTTAAATAAATATTTCATTTTATAATTATGTAAAATTGTGGTGGTGATGTAATTAAGAATATTATGAAATTGCCAAGAGAAATTATAAGTTACTTACCAGAGACAACAACATCCTTATAAACCTAGTAACACAGCTTGCCTCGCCCAATTTACTATTATCCTCATCTTCCTCCACACCTTGTAGGTATAAGGCACAATGACTAGATCTAAAATACATAAAAAAATATGATGATGAAATGTCATACTTGAATGTTTGTGTATGCATTGTGCAACTTTAATAATAGGGAATGTGTGATTTTTTTGAATAGCTTACTTCTTTACATAATTGTAAAAAATATCCAGCTCCTAAAAACTAACATTTGATATAAAAACATCTTTAAAAGTATCAAACCGATACGGATACTTTAAACACCCGCCATTTCGCGCACTTGACGTGACGTCACAATATGATATAACAGAGTCAGTGCTGCCAATTTAGCGCTAAAAATGACGACTTTTGCTTAAGAAAAAGTCGTCAGTACTTTGACGTCACATTCGATTCGACCAATGGGGCGTTTTGTTTCAACTATTTTGAATTTCAATACAATAATAACAATATTTGCACTTTTTAATAATTATTTTCTTAATCAAAAAGAAATACATTAAAAATATTAATATAGGCTTAATTCAAAAGCAATAAAGATTATAAATAAATATATTTCACCTTTATTTAAATCACACCCATATACCGTATTTTATTATTTAGTAATATCTTTACCTCAGTCTCTGTATAACATGCATGCATAGCCTCTGGAACATTTGGCGGACCATTTGATTTGGACATTTTATTAGCACCTGAAACAAAATTATATGGTAGAATAATAATGTTTCAAAGCAACAATATAAAAAAAACAAATTCTCTGCAATTTTTCTATTTTACCTGCATGGGCCACCACGTGTCATCAGCCATGTGACCAAGAAACCATTCGGATGCTGCAGCGGACGCGTTGAATTGCTTCGTCACTAACTCCACCCACGAAACCATTGTAGGCTATAAAAGGAATGAAATTATAATCTTATGGGATAACCTTCAAGCTTTTATGTACTATACAATTTATTTTTTATTAGACATTAATATTTACATGTTTTATTAAATACTAGCAGAACCCGCGGGTACACCCGCGTTCAATCTACAAAAGAAACTCTTTGGCTTTACGTTATACAGCGACTCACCCTCACTTCACTCGGGTTCGCCACTAGACAAACAAAAACAAACATATCCCACGGAAACCGTACATTTTTCCGGGATAAAAAGTAGCCTATTTGTTATTCTGATGTATGAACTATATTATTGTACAGTTTCATTAAAATTCAATCGGTAGATGTTGTGTACTAAGCTGTATAAGTTACTATAGTTTTTTAACTATCCCACGGGAACTCTTTAATTTTCTGAGATGAAAAATATTTAAAATGTTGACTGGGGATATCAGGTCCAACGGTTTCGGAGATTAGCCCGTACAAACAGACAAACAGACAGAGAAACAAACAAATTAAAAAAAACCCATTAAAATCCGTCAAGCCGTTTCGGAGAATTGCGACCACAAACACTGTGACACGAGATATTGATATATTAAATATTAACATTTTACAAATTTACAACACTTATTTAATAATTAAAACTTAATACATCAGATTAAAGATGTAATAATATAAGAAAATTTTATATAATTAAGAAAAGGAGTTTCTTAGAAGAAATTTTCTAACATACCTTCTCCTTAGCATGTATAAAGGTTTCTATGAAAAATGACGTGGACAGTCTCGCAGCGACCTCGGTAATCTCGGGCCGCAGCGTGAGTAGCGACTGCGGAACAGAGCTGCACATCTGTCCCATAAACCTGAGAGCGCAGCATATGTACCATAAAACTTATATAAATCAAAAATTAATAAATCATATGTAATATTTTTTACATAAACAGTGATATAATAAATCACAGGAAGAAATTAACAATTTAAATATATTATAATATATAATACTTAACCAAAATGATACTTAGATTAATATTAATAAAAGCTTTTTAAAAAATTTTGCTTTTATTTGTATTGGCTGGCACCGACTTCGAAAATATCTGATTAGGTATCTATTCTAAATGAAAACCCCCGTTTAGTTATTTTTTTACTTTTCAGTGCCTGGATGTTGGTTTTTATGTTTTTAAAAAAGCTTTTATTTTTCCATTTTTAGTGTAGACGTAATAAACAGGTAATTTGTAAGAAGGAAAATTTTTAAAAACATATTCGATTAAGCCATTTATTCAGACCTCTAAAGAGTCACAACCCATCTAGGTGTAAAGTTCTTATCAATACAAATTAATCAAGCCCAAATGCCAAGTTATTGCTGTAACTCGTTAAGGATTTCCCTCGACTGTTTTTCGGCTCCATCATCAGATCGACTCCAGACCTTCATTAAATAGTAGTGCTTTAAAATAATTAATAAAAAAAAATTAACAATGCACTAGTCGCACGACGATTTTCGAAGGTTCCCCTCGATTTCTCTGGGATCCCATCATCAGATCCTGATTTCCTTATCATGGTACCACCCTTAGGATACCTCCTTTCCAACAAAAAAAGAATCATCAAAATCAGTTCATAAACGACGAACAAATCCGCGAACACACATAATAAAAAAAAACATATATACTGTTGAAATGAGAACCTCCTCCTTTTTGGAAGTCGGTTGAAAAATACTTTGTTTATATGTACTGTATAGCACAAACTTATTTTAAATGACCTAAAATGAAGAAAATTGTAGTGTCTTGCACTTTGTGAAAATGGGTAGAAACATATCTTAACCGATTTCTACAGAACTTTCACTGGCTTATAAATGGTATCGGCCATATTTTTACATCATAAGAGGCAAGCAGAGTTACGAGTGACAGCTAGTTTAAAATAAAAGTACTAACGTGAAATACGCATGTTGGAATATATTCTTGTCGTGAAGGAACTGCATATTATCGTCCCAGATCCACTTTAATAGCTCCGGGGGCAGTTCTACCGTGGGCGGAGTCTCGCCGCGACGCTCCACAACTGCACTAGGATTCTCTTCAGCTCGGGAAGACTGTACAATTTAATAATACATACATGAGAATATAACACAAGCAGTTTATTGGCTGATTAATTGATGGACTGAAACAATACTTTTTAACGTCCCGCTATCATGCACTGGCCTTCCTTCAATGAGAGAGGGATAAAAAGCGAAAGAGAAATTTCTGGCCAAATGCAGTTTGGCGGACTTCACATGTTTTCAATAACTAGTTAAATTTTATTAGACATTAATGAAGCAATAGGAGCCCATTGGTAACATGCTCGCTTGAAAAATCAAGTGATATGGTGTAATGATGTTATTATTAAATGAGACAACCTTTACATTCCAAATCCTGTTTATTACTAACTTAATAGATATTACATTAGAAGATACCGTGCGCCAAACTACAGCGGGTTCAACCATGGTCTTGCACCTCTGTGAATTTCATGTGCGAATCATTTCCAATACGATTACCATTTACTAATATGATAAAGGAAAATATTGTGAATAAGCAGTTTATACTGCTATATTATACAAAATGTCAATAGTTTATATATATTATAATATTGTATTATGTATATATTATAATATTAATAAATACTAGCGTCTCGCCCTTGATCCGCTCGGATTCGTCCCTATTTACGTTTGAATGTTTAGTATAGATTTCTCAGAGATGAGATATTTTCTCGCAGTAAAAAGTATCCTATATGTTGATTTGGATAACCAGCTATCATCATACCAAATTTCATCAAAATCTCTCCAGTACTTTTTCCGTGATGCGGGTTACCGCATGTCTGTCTGTTAAGACAGACCGACAAAAATTCTAAAAACTATAGATTCGGCCTATGTATCGATAATAATATCTATTTCAATAAGATTTTGCAAAAAAATATTTAATTTACAGATTCGACTCAGTTAGAATTTTATTATATGTATAGATTATATAACTATACTCAACCTGTGCTTCTTCTTGTTGGCCGTTGTCAGAGCCACGCTGATTGGGAGGCGGACTGAGTTCATAGAACAACATGTATGCACTGTTGGTCTTTTCAAATGAGAAGTCCATGAACTTATCTGTCACCGAGTCATAAGTTTTGCTCTGGAAATAAAATGTATACCGAATTGAGAATATGACGAAGGAGACGATTCCATTAATCTTTTTCAAATGAAACACAAGAGTATCTAAATATAAATTTAAGGGAAACATTCTTTGTGTACAAAAATTTCTTTATTGTTTAATAATTCCTTAGTAATCAACATAACATATAGTGTGTATATATGTAGATGAGACTCACGGTCATCTCGCCGCCAAAGCACTCTGCTGCGAGGTGCGCGGGGTCGAAGGTCTTGACCTCGGCGTCGTTGAAGAGCAGCCAGCGGTCGTGCAGCTCGTGGTCGCGGTCGCGGATGAACGAGTAGTAGTGGCCGCCGTCCGCCGTGCCCGTGTGCACCGTCACGCCGATCAGCTCGTACCTGTCAAGCGAGATCACATGTTATTCTCGAGTACAAGAAATTAAATTAAAAAAGTGACCATTTCAATGAGCCTTAACAAGACATCTCTGCAGTATTTTAGTATAAGGTTGCAGATTCCAGGTGACAGGTCAAGGTTACCATGTAGTTATAATATCATTGAAGTAACGGAATACCAAGTTTCGAAGTCTCCTTTTTTGCGTCAGGGAACAAAAAAATTAAATATTTTTGAAAGTGCAGTGAAACATATCATGATTTTATATTACTGTTTATCTTTATTTATATACATATGACATATGTACATTATATATATATATATATATATATATATATATATATATATATATATATATATATATATATATATATATATATATATAAAGGTATTAATGAAAAAACAATTTGATATAACTTTTGAAGAGAAAGAATTAGATAAGCAATAATATGTCAAAATTATTAAGATCCCAAGTGACAGTTTTTCGTTTAGTAATATTATTAATTTTCAGTTTATATTACGTGCTATGATGCACATTGCAGGTACAACTAATATTAAATATAAACTTTTCACGTCCTATTATTATTATATACGCCACGCGCAAAATATTGTTCTATAATTTTATCATTTATGTAATAAATTAGATTTCATATTTCATATAAAGTAACTATCAACATATATATTAAAAAAAATATACTTACTCATAATGTTCCTCTGTGTCAGAATCTTCACCATCATTCTGTGAACTACTCTCACCTTCTTTTTTTGATTCTGCCGACTTTTTCTTTTCTTCTACAGAGAAATAAATATCATTTTAAGTAATTTACTAATTGTAAGATTAAAATATTGTTTAAAGTATATAACATAATGATAACGCGTACCTTGATATTGTGCTGGCATTAAATGCTTTTCAACATATCCGGACATGTCGAGACGCATGGGGAAGGAGAAATGAGTATTGACCTTCTCCTTGAGCATCGTTAACATGTTGAAAGTGTACCGCATTGTGTTAAAGCATAAGATGCGAGGTAGTTTCTTAAAACAGGCCCTAAAATAATAATAATAAAATAAATATAGTTTATATTTATACTAGAATAGAAAAATTATCTATTTATTTTATGCTATATAACAAAAGATTAGTACAAATTATATTATAAATAAAAATGAAATACTGTTGTATTATTTTAAAAATTACAATCACAGTTACTGAAATTATAAATCGCTAATATTAACATCAATTCAAAACCCATAAATCTCACAAGTTGTACTACGTATGGGGAATTTTGCAACTTTGAAATGAATGCAAAGTATCCAACATTACAAAGGTATAAACGCGACCAGTTTGCATTATAAATCTTATAAAGTATATTTTTATTACACATAATGTAATACTAACATTGTGTTTTTCGAAAAATAATTGTGTAACGCGTCTAGTTTGTATATCTGTATTAATATTATAAAGAGGCAGAATTTGTTTGTTTGATTGATTGAACGCGCTAATTTCAGGAACTACTAATCCGGTTTGAAAAATTCTTTTTGCATGACATAGCCCGTTTATTGAGGAAGGTTATAGGCTATAAATCATCTCGGAAAAATGTACGAATAGATTTGTTTTTGTCTAGGGGTGAACCTGAAGCGAAGCGAGGGTCGCTAGTATTCAATCAAGTAACAAACAATACAAAGAGCAGGTACCGTTTCTCGGCGCGCACTTTGCTGGCGCACTGCGAGCAGGTGTAGCAGTTGTCGCCCTCCAGCGTGTCCTTGACGGTGACCTCGTCCAGGCTCTGGTGCAGGTTGCGCATGTCCGCCACCTGGCAGCGCACCGTGTAGAACTCCTCCAGCGTGCGCGACACGTGCGGGCAGTCCTACATCATCATCATACATGCTATCAAGTGACTAACTAAGCTTAATGTACTATGCTTTTCTAGCTCTTAAACTATAACTATACAAAATATAAAATCCAAATCATTTAACATTGCACTGTTGGTAAGTAAAATGAAAATAAATCAATAAATAAATACTTTATATTTATAGGTATATTGCATGCTTGAGAAGTCGTAACTTTACATTATAATTTATATCCATTAAAATAATGCTAATGAATAATAATTAATAAAGTATATGTGTTTTATGTGTCCGCCTTGAGTCACTTGGTGGTGCAGTTTTTTGCCAAGCATTTGTTTTTCCTAAGTTAAAGTCAAACCCGTGCCCGCCGTTTTACTAAGATACCACTTTAAAGACTTGTATTTTCATTTTAAAAAGTAAATAGGAATTCAATTAAATTTTGAAGTCAGTTAATAAATGCTATTAAAATATTCTTACCAAAGATACAACGTTGTTACTAAGAACACCGCAGAATAGCGTTTTGACTAGCTTTTTTAATTCAGGGGTCATCTCCTCGAGCTTAGAAACGAGATCTATGAAGAACTCCGCCATGTCCTTCTGCTCGCCCGTGTTCAACGGCTGATGGTCCATTTGATATACTTTACAAAAGCTTCGTGGATTGTATGCTTTACGTTCACTTTCCTAAAAATAATTTAAAAATTGACTGAACGCACATTAATTAATACAGATAAATTAATCTTCATTGTTTAATAAAGAGGAAGACCCAAGTCTGTCATTAGTACATTTATATATTTTGGTATTATTAATTCGCAATCAATAAAAAACCGTTGATTTACTTAACTTATTATAATATTTAAAAGGTAAAAATAATGGATAATCTGCTCCAATTATTATTTGTTTATTCTTCATCAATGCATCTTTTAATTAAAGACCGATTTCCAAATCAACAAATGAAATAAATTTATTCCTAAAGCGTTTGTATATTAATAATTTATTATAATTAAAAAATCAGCTCGTTAAAGTTATTTAATCATCAAAAAATGTGTCAATACGTTATAGAGAAGTAATAAGAAGTGTTAGATACCATAAGGTAAGCGAACATGCGCTGCATCTCGTGCAGCGTGGGCGCGTGGCGGCTGGCGGCGGGGTCGGCGCGCAGCACGGCGGCGCGCGCGGCCGGCATCATGTACAGGTGCTGCATGCACGACGCCATGTAGCACGTGGCGCCCAGGTTGGTGAGCCCCGCGTAGCCGCACTCCGACCGCGACTCCTCCGCCGGCCAGTAGTCCCACGGGTACGACACCGACGGACCTGCGCCCGTCACCGACACCAACATAACTAATTATGTCACGGCGGCCAATCTTACTGAGATGCACAGACACAATAGGGAATATGCGTTTTTCTTTTTTTACACAACAGCTTACATCGTTATATAATTGTAAAAATAATATCCAGCTCCAAAAACTAAAATGTAGTATTATATATATTTTTTTAAATGTCATACCGATACGGATACTTTTAACGTCCTCCATTTCGCGCGCTCGGTGTGACGTTAAAGTAGGATATACACAGAAAAATGACGGCTCAATTTGTAAGCGAGAAAATCGCTAATCGCTCTGTTGTGATATATGTACTCTGACGACACATTCGGTCTGACCAATGGTGATCGTTTCAACTGCTTTAAATTTCCTACTTACATTTGCACTTTTTAATAAAAAGAATTCTTAATCAAAAACAAATTCCATTAAAAATTATTAATATAGGCTTAATTCATAAGCAATAAATTTTATAAAAAAATGTATTTCTCATCTTTATTTTAATCACACGCATATTCCCTATTGGAATCCCTATTCCTTTTACTTTCAGAATCCAATAAGACAATATTTCGATACGACCTGTGAGAGTTAAGACACAAAAACGACGGCTTTACGTGCTCTACGTGGCAGGGGGGTGCAACACCGTCAACTTCCCATCTCCGGAGTACTACTGTCTACTGAGAATATTTTAACAGAAAACTCAGTAATTAAACTGGACCCGATCCGGAACTCGAACCCAGGACCTCCAAATCTACAGCCCTACATGCTAGCCATTAGACTACCCAGACAGTTACTCGATAACTAACACTACTTTTGTACATCATTGAATAAATTACTATGGGTTTTTTTTTCAATTTCAATTTATTTATTCAGTCAACAAATAATATGACTGTTTTGCATTACAACAAAACAGGTATTATGTGTAGGAGAAAACACACAGCATTGAGATGAAGAAGCAGCTCTGTGATTTGTCAAAACTATCGAGAATACAGATAAAAAACATACCTGAATCCTATAAAGTTTGATAATTAGGTTACCAGAGGGCGCGAGCGTCCGCTTGCCGCCTTTTTCGTTGTCAAGTGTCATAGCGTCTTCATCGCCAGCAAGCACCTTGAATCAATGCTGTGTGTTTTCTCCTACACATAATACCTGTTTTGTTGTAATGCAAAACAGTCATATTATGTGTCTCCAAAAACACACAGCATTGAGATGAAGACCTGTTTGATATCTGCTGGTGACCAAAATTATATACACAAAACGCTATGTGAATGAATAAACAAATAATTATATATAATAATCAGCAAAGGACCTCTTTAATTGTTTACATATATTATGTTACTTCTTTCATGTAATCAAAATATCACTAATTAAACTTAGGAATTTAGTTATTAAAACAACATGATAAACAAACTTACACATTTTAAGTATCTCAACAGAATTACATTCTACACAACTTGTACACCTAGTTCCATAAACATCAAATCTAATAGGTCCATCAAAAATAATTTTAATTAAATATTTTAGATAACCATAAGCATAAATTTCTCTGAAAAGATCATAATTACACCCTGTGTAATAAACACATAAATAATTAAATCTTTAAATAATAACCAGCAAAAGCCAAAAATTGAAATCAATTATTACTTTATAATATTAAGTAGCCTTAATATTATTATATAATAAATCAGTACAATCACTATTAGAAGTGAAGGATTTATGTACTTCTCTATAGTAAAATTTCTCAAATGTTTCTAAACATCTCTCTAGCTCTAAAATTTCTTCTATTGGTCTATTATCTAGCCATCTCCGAGATGCTACAGTAGACCTGATGTTTCCTAGGGACTCATCTATCTTGGCCTGCTTAAATACTGAATGCAGCCACCCAGAAATGACAACTCCTGCCAATTTCACTTGTCCTGTAACTGTGATAAAAAGACATTGCAAATCCTTTCCCCTCTTGCATCTGACCTCCGAGGCCATCTGCAAGCCCATCTGCGAGCAGGGATGTAAGGAGCCAACCAGATTGTCTGTAAGTTACTGAGTCAGTGTTAGAACCAAACCCTGGTCAAGATGTTATGGTATTTTCTGCCTCCCTGACTCTTATCATTAGAAAGTTCCAGAAAGGTTAGATCATGCCACCTATAGCCTAAAGCTAGTAACATTATTAAGGCTGCCTTTCTACTCTTGTAAAACAATGAATCAGAACATGATGTTGACTTCAACCAGTTAAATAACATATTAAGTTTAGCTTCTTGTGGTTTTAGAAAATTAAATTCTTTTAAAACCTAATGAATTAATAAGTTTTTTGGTAGATTCTCTATTGTGGCTGCACACTAAGTAGATATGGCTAATTTATGTTATAAAACTGTCCTGTATGCTAATTTATTCTTTAAATAATGCTTAACTAACAATCCGACTACATCTTTCCTTTCTGGACTTTTACTATTGACATTGTTATCCTGGCACCATAATAACTATCTTTCTAATGGAGTACTGTAAGTAGTCAATGTGGCTGGACACCAACCCATTGAAATAGTTGCTTCTTATCCTTACTCCACTCTGTTATTTGGTTTGCCCATCCCCAATTTTTCAAGACTAAAAAATTAACTTGTCCACTCATGGTGGGCTTGTCACTGTCATCTAATCAACAAGAACCTTCCGCAAGTTCTCTATGAGAACGGGACTGGTCAGAACTCTCGCTTGAAGGTCTGGGTACCAAAAAACATTGTGCCACTAAGGCACCTTCAGAAAGTACGTTCCCCTTTCCCTCTTGAGTTGTGCTAAGATTGGGAATTAGGCTGGGAAGTGGAAACATCCACACGACCTGAAATACTCAATCACGGCTATCAGCCGCGCTTGGCGTCACAAACATGACGCAAGCGACAACGATGACTCAAGCGACACATAGGCCTGTACGACGGCAGTTTCGCTAAACGCGAATAGGTCTATGTCTGGTATTCCCCATTTTTCAAAAATAGCCTCCGTGGCTGGCGAGACCAGATGCCATTCGGGTACTTGCTTTTCCCCTGATAGGCTATCTGCGATACCGTTTAACCTTCCTGGTAGGTGAAAAGCTGCCATATATTGAGGGAATTGGTTACCTTTAAGTCCTAATCCAATAGACCTCTAACAGAAGGTTCATATCTCTAACAGACAGGTTCATGGACCGAGTCGCCCCTGATTCCGAATCTAGGCGATTAACGTCCTATTGTCGGAATGCTCCAGTATATGCGCATTCCTTAAAAAAAAAATACCTGTGACTTGATCACAGCAAAGACTGCATACTAGAGACATCCTCTAGATTGGAATGCCAAGGTCTTTGGAGTTAAATTGCAGTGTCAAGGTCTTTAGGTAATTGGTTGTCTAAGTGTGCTACCCAGCCCGCATCCGCTGCGTCTGTGGTCGAGAAGTATGTTACTTCCTCTCTGTGGAGTTGGACTGCAGCCTATTGCATCCAACCACCACCTTAGCGCCTGTCACTTACGCATCCGCTGCGTCTGTGGTCGAGAAGTACGTTACTTCCTCTCAGTGGGGTTGGACTGCAGTCTATTGCATCCAACCACCACCTTAGCGCCTGTCACCTACTGGGGCATAACTTCTTTTTTCCAACCCCTCTGGGTGAACCTCTTCAGGAAAAATTATGCCCAGCAACAGTGTAGCTGACCTTGAAGAACTGCATGGCTGGCAAAGTTTAACAAGCCTAGCACACTTCAAAGTTCCCCCTAGAGAACAGTTGTCTCCTTTTAACAACTTTAACAAAGTTCTTTTTTATTCTAAGGACGTTCCGGGTTGGCAGGGCTAACATTAAATTTTGGATATTTCAAGCTCGGGTGAACTATTGTAGCTCGTGTATGAACACTATAACCGATTTTTTGTAATTTATGAGCCAACCCAAATGTGCGAGTGTTTCCGCAACCTGCGCAACTCACTTAAACCCGTTCTGGCACACAACGGGTAATCGTCCAGATATAACAAATGAATAACCTCGGTTTCGTCAGGTTTCCGCAACCCAAGTTGATACCGCTGCAAAAGTACCTCGATTTCGCAAGGTTTCCGCAACCCAGTTCGATAAGGTTTCCGCAACCCAGTTCGATACCGCTGCAAAGGTACGGGGGGCTAACTAAAGCTTAAATGTAAAGACTGTCAGCTGGAGGATCTCTTCCTCGTAAATGACACGGGGGAACCGTCTGTGTGCCTTTGTCATATATAAATGAATATAGGCCTTTGTCATACATAAATGAATATAGGCCTTTGTCATACATAAATGAGTATAGGCCTGGTGAATAATTTTTTTCACCATCCAATTACTGGGCTGAAAGAAAGCTTATTACTATGTGAGTATTTTAAGACTATGAGGTCAAAAAAGGGGACATAGTTCACCCTCTTTTGTCCACACTGAAAACATCTCTTTTGAGATGTTTTTAACTTTTTCAAGCTATGTCTGAATAACTCGGGTTGATAGATGTAATAAATCAGCTTGGATGGAAACTTCAGAGGAGGTTTCATTCAGAAGGGTAAAGGCAGTTGGCTGTGAAACTGAAAACAAACTGATAGGCACCCCTCCGAGTCCATTCATCTTTGAACAAACCTTAGGCAACACCCTCTGAAGTTCTGTTGAGTTTAATGCTTGCTTATTATTGGAGCTGGAGGCTCTGCTATTGGACTCACATTGACAAAAGGGCTGATCCCTCTTAACAGTATGTCTACATTTCTTTTTAGAACTTTTGACTCTTAACCTTTTTTTTTTTTTATTAAATGACCCTTAACTCATATCCACTTTTTTTAAAAACTATAAACCCAGTAAAAGCTAGACTAACCTGCCATAGTTTCTTATACCTAATAGCCTTTCAAGCTAGGGAATAAAACTACTGTAGTTTATTTAATTAAGTAAGACATTATCAATAGGTTGAACAATGCTTTTGATAATAAAGTCAATACCTAAACTATTAAGAATTAATAATAATGTTTCGGTAATACACTTGTTTACAGTCGATTAGAATAAATAAGAAATTGCTCAGAATTAGCACTACTACCCTATCTTGTGTATACAAATAGATGTAATCTGGTAAATGCGTTAAATTTTATTTAATACATCTGAGATTAAAATATATATATATACCCTAGGATCTAATCTCACTTATGCGTTCTACGACGTTTATTATGCATGGGTAAAGCCAAGCCCTCCTCGATCTCCGAGAAAGAAGAGGAGCCGCTTCCCGAAGCTGCAGAGATCGAGGCCGAGACACGTTCTCCCTCCGGAGCAACTGACTTCCGACCGACCTTCACGTCGTAGTAACGCATAGGTTCCATGTTTTAAAATTCTTAACAATGCTTACCAATCTCCTTTTTACACATAAAATTCACTAAAATTTCACCTAAAACTTAATTTATCTCAACTTCTAAACTTTTCGATGTAAACTTTTTCAAATCACAAAACGCTATGACACTTGACAACGAAAAAGGCGGCAAGCGGACGCTCGCGCCCTCTGGTAACCTAATTATCAAACTTTATAGGATTCAGGTATGTTTTTTATCTGTATTCTCGATAGTTTTGACAAATCACAGAGCTGCTTCTTCATCTCAATGCTGTGTGTTTTGGAGACACATAATATAATATTCTACTAATGGTTCGAAATGCACAATAATACTATACTCGAAACTATATTCTTTTGATAGATCTTCAGTCACAGGCTACAAATAAATATTATGTTTTCTTGATTGCTGGTTGGCAACGGTGGTCAATCTCACTGAAACTTATGAAATATTCGGAAAATTTTATAGTGTACAATCGCTGAAGATGCTAACCAATAGATCAAGGAATCATGTGAAACTAATAAGTTGTCCTAAAATATACACAAAACCCCAAACTTCACTTTAAAAATTAATATGTTATTTATATTACATTCTTATTTATAGAAATTGTTACTAAAACGACGTTTAAAAATACTATTAATTAAATTATAAAAAAAAAATCAACTTAATTCTGGCCTCGTAAATTGTATTGAGAGAATGTCGTCTCAACTTCTCTCTTTCTTTTGGATCTTCGTTATTTTTAAATCTTGTCGACCCCAATAGACGTATCAAAATTATATTGGATAAAAAATCAACATAACGTTTACCAGGTTTATGGTGTTCCATGAGTTTATGGTGCAACACCATGTAGTTGTCGGGCGCGCCGCGCACCAACTCCACCAGTAAGTCGTACGCGGCGGCGCGGGACTTCTGCGATTTGCACTTCGGCAAGTTGCGTTGAGACGGGTTCGGTACGTCGAACAGAAAACCGAATACCTAAAATAAAGATGTAAATGTAAATAATGAAAAATAAATAAATATATGTTATTAGTGCATTAGTCCTTTTTACTAAAAAAAGATACGACTTCAAAATCAGTTCAGATAAATGATTCAACCAGGGTCATTTCAAAATACATTAAAAGTGCTTGCAAAAATCTAGTAGAATAATGCTAATTTTGATTGATTTAGCATTTGATTGATGTTACTCGCATTTTAATACATTTAACATCATACATTTACGGAGCAATCTCTTTCACGTCTTCTTCATTCTACGTGACATGGGCGAAATAATCTGCGCTCAATTGGAACGTTTTGAAATTGAATTAAATCATGACATAAAACTTGTAAGTGTTATTCAATGTAAAGCTAAATTGAACTGTTGCTCACCATTTCCAATGTCCTAGTGCCCATTTCGGAGTTTTTAAACCTCAGGGGATGTTTCAACAAATGCGTCAGTAGACTGAGCTGCCCATACAGGCCGTCGTCGGGCGTGCAGGGCTCTGAGCGCTTCTCGATGATCTCGCGCTTCTCTAACGAACATCTGATTTGCTCACACAGTTCATTAAGGTCTGGAGCACCGCTATCTTCTGACACTGCACCTTCTATCAAAATATTTATTATTTTTAATATTTATTTTGAAAATAAATATCGCTTATTAAATTTAAAGAAATAAAAACACAAAATCTTAGTAAAAACAATAATGGTACATACCTTTAAAAAAGTCCTCCGGTAGCCCATCTATTAATCTGCATACAAGCCAAAAATAATCTCTACAAGCAGGTCCATAAGGTTCTTTCCCTTCTTCAGCATGATGATGAACAACCTGCAAAAAAATATAATTAATTAAAACACCTACATTTATTAGCATATTTTAGATATAACTAGAAATGTTATATATTTTTTAATTATATATATTTAAACAGAAAAAAACTTATTTAAAAAAATATATTTTTTTAAGATCTCTTTAAGCAATCTTAAATCACTAAACCATTTAAAAAAATAGTAATAGGTGATACAATAGTGCATATCCAACTAACCTCATGGTGGTGGTGGTTGTGGGGACGCATGTCCGCGGCGCGCGGCAGGTGCTGCAGCAGCAGCTGCAGCAGCGGCGCCAGCACGCCCGGCTCGCCGCCCGCGCACAGCCGGTACAGCGCGCTGCCTGCCTCGCGGCGGACCTGACGGATTTAACAAATGAGTTATTTTGTATTCAGCCCTTTTTTAACGTTCTACTACTGGTCACAGGCCTCCCTTCAATACGAAGGGATCAGGCCATAGATCACCACGCTGCCCAAATGCGAGTTGGGGGACTTCACATGTCTTTTGAAAACTTGCTAGGTTTTCTGAGACATGCAGGTCACCTCACATGTTTTCACAAATTATGAAAAAACTAAATTATGTTGCATGATTTTTTCTGACATTTTCAAAAATCATCGTCATATTTCAACCGCTTTACACAAAACGTTAAATAATTATATACCTAAACCTTCTCATGAATCACAGCATCACTCACTCATCTATCAGTCTACTGATGAAAACCGTATAAAAATCTATCCAAATTTGGTAGTTTTTGAGTTTACCGCGTTCAGACAGTGAGACGCGGCGGGCGGCTTTGTATAATATGTATTGATAAACATAATATATGATAAATATTTTTTTTTTTATGAGATTCAGTGACAAACGAGCAGACAGACCACCTGATGGAAAGCAGCACCTGTCGCCCATAACACCTACGGTTCATGCACTTAGGTTTTAAGTAACAAAAATGCAGAACCAGGTGTGTTGTCACTGTGAGGACTAAGATGATATGCCTCTCGCCTGTAATTGCCCTGGCTACCTTATCCTTCAAGCCGGAACACAACAATGCAATCATTGTTGACTGGCGGCAGAAATAGATAAGGGGGTGGTACCCATCCAGTCGGACTCCTCAGGCTTGACAGAGTCCTACCACCGGTGAATATGCATAACAGTAGCTAGTTACCGCCGGGTCGGCATCGTCGAGCAGCAGGCGCGGCGCGGCGCGGCGCAGCGACCACGCCAGCGACACGGCGTCGCCGCCGCCGCGCGCCCACACCACGCACATGCGCATGGCGTGTTGCACCACCTGACACACAACAATTTGTGAATACCAACATTTTCATTGCGCATTAATACTATAATCTTGTAAAAGTTTGCATTCATTCATGCGACATACGATACGGTCAAAGAAAGGTTTCTTTCACCATATATGTGTTAAAGTGATTTGATTTTATTGATATACAACTACTCAACACACAATAACTTATAAAATTGTCTTGCTTAAGTCACGTGTAAAATAAATTATAATTTAATAAGATAATTAACAGTAATTTAGAATTAAAGAGTAATGATTTGATTACTAACTGTTTTACTGTTAAAATTTACACCAAATTAAATTAGTTTGTGAGACTATATAAACTGTCTAATACAAAAAATGCTGACCCTAGAAAAACCTACCTTTACCTAGAAAAAACTTTTAAAAATCTTTTATAAATAATGTATATTTATTATACATATTATGTGTAAATGATAGACACAACAAAACCAATTGCCAAAGGTTTTACAAATGATATGTTAATACATAATTTATATTTATATTCACACTTTTTTTCAATATAACGTAATTATTTGAATTTATTCATAGTAAATTAAGTTACCTGTGCTCTTCCCCAAAATCCAGTCTTATATGTAGTGGGTTCCTTCATGGTAGCCGCCTCGCATAGTATTGATATTAGCCTCTCAGTAGTTTCCTCCACATTCATCAAAGATAATAAAGCCTGAAACGTTTCAAGTAATAGATAAGACCTCCTGTCCTATTTCGATTGAATCTCATCGAAACTACCCGACTGCACAAGATATAATTAAATGTATTCTCAAAATTAAATGTGATGAAAGTTCGACACTAGTAATCAAATATGCAAGCATAACCCCGGAAACTTCTCAGCTCCAGCCTAGAACTGAGAATTTCTTGACAGAAAAATCCAATTACTATAATTAGCCCGACCTAGGGCTCGAACCCAGAACCTGTGGTCTAAAAGGGAGATGCCGAAACAGACGGTATAACTAAAGGAAAATATATTAAAACTTGCGACTGATTCTCGCTTCGCTCGGGTTCATCCCTAGCTTGCTTCCCAATACAAATTTTCATCCCCATTTTCACCACCTTATGGGATGATTTCCGGGATAAAAAGTATCCTATGTCCTTTCCAGGGTCTTAATCATCTTCTTGCTAAATTTCATCTAAATCGGTTCAGTACATCCAGAGATTACCCCTACAACCTCACAAACTCACGAACTTTAACTCTTTATAATATTAGTATAGATTAATATGAAGGCTATAAACTCACAGGGTGTAGTTTAGGGGTCTGTCCAGCTTCTGACGTAGGTAGTGTGCCGATACGACAAAGCAATTGCAGCAATAACGCGAGGCAGTCCTGGCGCCACTCGCTGTCATCGCTTCTTTGTAACACACCTACCATGTAAAATAATGATTCTTTATGAAGTGATTTATATCAGTGATATTTTTCTTTGTTAGCATAAATAAGGATTTCTATACTATTTCTAAAATCACAGATGACATGATTATCAGAAAATTATGAGTGTTTTAAATGATAAAGTCGTCTTGATCAGACGTCAGTCGTAGCGTCCAAGTATGTGTGGTTTTATAGGTGCATTCACAATTCTTTCAGTCACATAGTATGATAAGATTGAGGCGGACAGGCACCAGCCAGCTACGAGACTTTGAGCTGTTCTCCAAGGCATAGGGATGTGATATCATCAATTCTCCAATATTCATCTGCTATTCGTCTGTGACAAAACCCTATTAAACTCATATGCTTTAATCCGGGACTCGAACCCAGACCTTCATGATTTGTTATATATGACTTAATCACAGATCAATAAGATGACGATAATATACAATAAATATACACTCACCTGACATCATTATGTCATAGAGCAACCGTAAACCACCTTTCTTAATGAACAATTCGTTCCAATTTTCCACATTCACTTTTTCTTCAGTCTTCTCTAAACTCGTAGTTTCTTTCACATTGGAACTGTTATTATTTGAACTTAATTTGTCTATTATATGTAGAGAGTACATAAGTTTCTGAGGACTAGTCGGATCCAACAGCTCAGGAAGTTTGCTTTCGGTAGGATTTTGAAATGCTTCTAGCAGAGTCGGATTTAAAGGTACAGCTTGAAGGATGTCCCATACTCGTCGGGATAGAAGTTGGGCTTTCGTGTGGGCTACTGGCTCCTATAATTAATTTTATAACAATAATTAAACAATATTTCTCTCATGCTATGAAAAAATATATACACATCCTAATACATTAAATTATTTGATCAATAAAATTAAAGTGAAATATATAAACACATAACATAAAACTTAATTCTCTTCTTTCTACCTCAATTCTTTCTTTTGAGGTTTACTGTGTATTACAATACACAATACAAAATCATTAAACTCTAAAAAAAACCTATATAAAACCAACCCCAGTGCCAGGCTCCTTCATCTGCCCCAGAGCCTGCATGAGTGTGAAGAGGTGGTGGAAGTATGTGGGGTCGAGCAGCAGGTGCGTGGGGAGGCGCGCCCGCGCCGGCGCCGGCTGGGCGGACGGCCACTCCGCCCACGCGCCGCGCCCGCCCACGCCCACCGACACGAACACTAGCTGAACGTGGATAAGGAAATAAATATTATATATTTAAACAAGCAATTCTTGTATATTTATATCTTTATATCTCTATTTATTTATACCAGCGATATTGGAAACGGCTCTAACGATTTCGCTGAAATTTGGTATATGGGGGCTTTCGGGGGCGAAAAATTGATCTAGATTAGTCTCATATCTGGGAAAACGAGTGTTTTCGAGTTTTCATGCGGTTTTCTTTTGCATTATTCTACACAGAATATGGTCGATAATTTCTTACACTCGGATGTAAGCATCGTGGTCAAGCGGTCAAGGCACAAGTTCACATATGCCCGGGATCGAGTCTCGGTCGAAATACAATGTTTTTACTTTTAGTTTTTTTTTGTATTTATTCAAGTTTTTAGTTTTTTTTTATGGAAAAAATACGATATAACAGAAAAGGACTCCGAGCAAAGCTCGGTCGCCCAGGTACTGGTATTTAAATAGTGATTATATGTATATTATTAATTTTATCGTTTTATTGCTAAATTATACAAAATCCACATGATGATAAGATATTCTACCCAAGAATCCATTTAGATGACTCTTGGAGCACGTGAAGCATGTACCTCACTAGGAGTAGTGAAACAAGTTGTATCCATATATTGGCATACAGTATACACCAAACCAAACAAACTTTTGGAAAACTTCTAAATCATCTTGTAAGTATAGGTTAGAGTTAAGGAGCGCTGCCACTCAGTAGCTAAATTTTAAAAGTTAATTTCTTGAATAATTCTTTGTGATTAAGTATTTTGTTAAATAAAACAGGATAACGTTAAAGTAAATATATATATATATATATATATATATATATAGACACATATACAGACTTTTTTTGTTCATTTACCTGATTATCCTTAAAACCCATGTCATAGAGCGTTCTCTCGTCATAGTCGATTGTTAACTCTTGACCTTGAGTTATCATTCTTAGAGGACCATCAGTCGATAATGCTGTAACTCCTTCTTCACCTTGAATCTGCAATTAAAGAAGTTGATGTCTGTCTTATAATGGGAAATTTTAGTTGGAATATTTTGTGATCACTAGTATTGTTATATGAAATAGAAATATTGCATAGTTATATGAGCCATTTCTCTCTATTTTTATACATTACAATAATGCACTGACTTGCCAATATGCACAAAATAAATTATTTATTTTTATTTATTATTGAAGCATAAAGCAGTGTTAACAAAAACAACTAAGTACATTAGTTATAGTAAAAATGTTATAATAAAACAATGAGTGTCAACTCCGTTGACAATGAACAAAACAAAAGTACATTGTCATTTTATATGTTAAAAAATTTCTTAAATATATTTTTATTTAAGTTCTTTCACTAAACATTCATTTTGATCGTACCTGCCGCTCCCACCAGACGTGCACGTGCGCGCGCAGATGCGCCACCAGGTCGGAGTGGTGCAGCGCGAGCGCGGCGCGCGGCCCGGCGCCGGCCGGCTGCAGCGTCACGCGCACGCTGCCCGCGCCGCTCGCGCCGCCCTCCCACGCGCCCGACTCCGCCAGCGCCCAGCGCCGCAGGTGGTACGCGTATCTAATGCACACAATTCATTATCTATACATATAACTGTAGAGGTCAAATGTCTGTACATAGAAAATAATGCTAAAAACCGAGTCAGGAGGATGTAAGAAGAGAAATAGAACAAATCCAGTTTTTTTTCAATTTTTTTGTTTCTCTGTTCGTTTGTCTGTTTGTACAGGCTAATCTCCAAAACTGTTGGACCAATTTAGATGAAATTTTGCATGGTGGTACCTTATATCTCCAGTCAACATTTAAGATAGTTTTCATCCCGGAAAATTGAACAGTTCCCGTAGAATAGTTAAAAACAATAGTAACTTATACAACTTAGTACACAACAACTACTAATTGGATTTTAATAAAACTTTACAATAATATAGTTCATGCATCAGAATAACAAAAGGCTACTTTTTAATTCCGGAAAAATGTACGGTTCCCGTGGGATAAATTTGCTTTTGTTTGTCTAGAGGCGAACCCAAGCAAAGCGAGGATGAGCCGCTAGTATTTAAATATATTTAGTAAAAGGCAACGTCACATATTTATATTGTAAATACAAATTTAATAGACCACTTTGCTTAAAAAATATTCCATAGAAAATCTCCACTTACTGGCTATAATTAAAAAGGCTAAGTAAGTCGCCTAAGATTTTAATAAATATAATAATTATAGCTTTACCTTCTTTTAAATGTGTCCAAATGAGTTTTCAATAACAAAAGAGCCCTTTGTATGCATTGCAATGCTGCTTCTTCGGTCATATGCTCATAGATGTTTTGCTTATCTGTCGTCTTCTCGGTTTCTTTAGTTTCTTCTATCGTCACACTTGATGTTAATGATGTGCCTGGACCATCTTCATTTTTAGATATAAGTCTTTCTGCAGCTGATGAAAGATGGAACATGCACTTAGATACAAAATCATCTTCTTGTTGCAACTGTTGGCCCATGTAGTAACTGTTTAAATATTGGATTGCACCCATAGAAACATCTGAAAAATAAAATATTTTAAAAAATAATTTTACTATGGCTTCATATAACACTAATTATTATAAGGTAAACTAGATTACCTGTGCTATTGGCTCTTAAAGCAATCTTCCATAAGTGATCCATAGCTAGAGTGTGAGGATGGGCCGCGTCCCTAGAATCTCCCGCACCCAAAACCATACGCGCTAGGTTACACAATTGTTGGTAAAGGCTCAATCCCATTATACTGATAGTCTGCAAGGATATAATATTATTTTATTTGTTGCTTTTCTATTTTACTAATATAGTGTCATATTAAAAAATTAACTTAAGAGAGCAATATTTCGTTGAACAATACTTTATCAATTTCAACAAAAATATCTAAATACTTAATAATTTCAATAAAATATATTCTTTATTCATACCGTTATTTAAAAAATATTTTATATACTATTAATATTGCAATAACTAATTAATCAATACATTGTACAATCAATAAAAACCTACAAATTATACAGCACACGATAATTACAAAGATCCATATAAATGCACATACCTCCGGATCAAGCGTGGGCATCTTCTCCACGTAAAGGAAGCGCAGGGCGTCGAGGCCGAGCGCGTGCTGGTCGGGCGACTTGGTGTGCGACAGCAGCCACGAGTACAGGCAGTCCGCACACTCGCTCGACCCGCGCGCCACCAAGCACTGCCACAGCTCCTCCACCTGCTCCACTGTTAGCCTGCACGCATTCAGTTAATTGGATGAGTATTATAGAAAAGCTCATGTAGCCATCGTATCTTTTATCTGGTTCGCACATTCAAAGATGATATGATTGAATTATGGTTTTAAAGCAAAATATATAACATTTTCAAGTTGGATAAGTGTCTAGGGACTTTTATGATAGCAAATTATTTGTTCTAGGGAGAATCTGTAAAAATCTACAACAGTTGACAAATGAATCTGAAATCATTATGCTTGTTCTCTTTAGAATTCTCTATTGAAAACACACAAAACCTACCTAAAGTGGTGAGGCGATCCGACCGGCGAGAATATAGCGGTGAGGAAGTGCAGACGCACGGTGAGCTCGGTGATGTGCGCGTAGTGCTGCGCGTCGCTGGCCGCGGCCGCGCGCTGCGACACGTAGTGCCGCAGGTCCTCCAGGAACAGCCGCATCATGCCGCGCTCGCGCTCAGCCCACATCACCACCTGAGAACATTCGAAACATTGATGTCGTCCTGACACTATGGATATTATAGTGTACAAGTGCGCAACGATACTTCGATACGACCAGTTAGAGTTAATGTGCAAGACCGATGGCTTTACATGATCTCAGAGGCAAGGGAGTCTTAAACCGCCAACTTTCCAACTCCAGGCTACTACTGTCAGTAGACAGTAGAGAATGTTTTAACAGAAAAACTCGGTAATTAAACCTGGCTCAACCCAGGGCTCAAACCCAGGATCTCCCACATAAATTTGATTGAATTTGAATGATTAAGAACTATAAAAACTGCGAGTTTAAAAAACTAGTGAACCTGGTGCATATCCATTCCACGTAGTTGTTGAAACGATGAGAACAACTTCGGAAGAAGACGAAGGGATACAGCAACCGATCTGTAAAGTGAAAATTATACATTTTATATTAAAAAATAAAAATATAGATATAAAAATAAAATATATAATTTACGTACCTATGATTAGCAAGATTATCAAGGCATCCTTCAATGAATTTAATCCTGATGAATTTGTCTGTACTAAAACACAATAAAGCACAAAGCGCTTTTTCAGCTTCTAATGCAAGACCTTCACCAAGTTGCTCCTGTAATTACAAACATTTAATTTGAAATACAAACCATCATTAATTTAATTTCTATTTATACGTATATTAGATTAAAAATCATTTACGGCTAGATTGTCTTCCGAATTCGAGTCCATCGAATCTAACTCGAAAAAAAAAACGAATGAAACGCCTGGACGGATTTTGATAAAATTTTGTACACAAATAGGCTATGGTCTGTAATAACACAGCCTACTGTTTGGTACTTAAGGATGCACCCGAGGAAAGCGAGAGTAAGTCGCTAAACTTGATTAATAAAATAAACAGAAGCAAAATAGAACATGAAGTACGTGTTGTTCATACGACTCACAATGGCGCCGTCCTGCAGCAGGTCCCACAGCAGCGTGTTGCCGGGGCGGCACACGTCGTCCACGTTGAAGGGCAGCGCGGGCGCCGGCGACGGCGGGCGCGCCTCCAGCGCCGCCCCCACGCCCACGCCCACGCCGCCGTACTCCGTCAAGCATTGTGCCTGGACAGGGGAAAGTTTGAATAAAGATTGCTTGCAATTAATTTTTTTCAGATAGACTAGTAAATAGTTTAATTATGAATTAAAGTAATTGTATAATATAAATCAATAAAAAAATGTCTTCTTTAATCTTTTATGTTTTTTTTGTAAGTAGATGAAATGTTTTATAAATTTATAGAATCTTCAAATCTTCCGAAATTGGTGGTTAGTACAGTTCACGCCATATAAGTTGAGATTATGATAAATGACCTTGTTTTCATCTATAATTTCCAATACCTGTGCAGCAAGTCGTGCCAATTCCTCCTCACAGGCGGAGTCGTCCTCGTCCAGGTCGGGCAGGTGGCGGTGCGAGTGCGAGTGCGCGGACAGCGCTGATGAAGCACTGCCTTCCTCCTCCTCGCGTCGCTTGTAGCTCTCCAACAGGCGTAGTTCCATCAACCGTCTTTAACATGAATTCAATGATGAATGATGATTTTATAATAAATAAATACATATATATCGGACAAAACTGAACAGAAAAATCTTTCCTATATGTTTCCACAAAAGTTGTTTTACCTGGGAACGCACTCGAGAAAAGCAAAGTCGCTAGTTAAGAGATACATATTATATCTTTATTGTCTACATCACTTCGATAAACTCTTTAAAAACCAAATTGTTCTAGAATAAAAACATGATCAGACCTAGCATCCACATTATCGCAAAGAAGCTGACAGTGCGCCGTGTCGCTGCCGGACGACTCCTCCTCCACCTCCGACACGGACTCCGCCAAGTCCGCCGTCTTCAATTGTGTCGCTACTGACCAAAATATATATTCATACATTCACATTTTGTATGTAATAGCTGGTAATAAGAAACTTATGTATCAATATTAGTTGGTACAATTTCTTGTCCTCGTGTAATACGCCTCGAAACAAATGATCATTTTAGTATAAAATGGACATATATTAATCTCAAACTCTAGAGTATGTATACTTTTGAAAAACTCGAGAAGCATATTATATTTTTTTAATATTAAATACTAGCCTACATAAAATATAGAGGAAACATTTGTACAACAAAATATGTATAATTACAAAAACAAAGATACAATAACTTGTATGAGCATCCAAGCAAGTGTATGGACCATGCACTCACGGAAATGCCTGGTCTTGCCGGGCTTGTGGCGTTTCTTGTAGAGCTTTTTCTTGCGCGGACGCAGCAGCTCTTCCGCGCCGCTGCTGGCGCTGCCGCTGCTGCCCGCGCGCTTGTTGCGTCTGCAATACCATTTAGTATTTACACTTGTTACACTTATACACATTTTATATATATGTATTTTTTAATATATATAATATCATATGCACATATACATATGTATACAAGTGTTTGTTTTTTCTTACACCTAAAGGTTGTGCATTCTCCTAATACTGTACTATTTTTGTCTTCTTTTTGTGTGTACAATAAAGGGTTTTTATTATTATTATACATTCACTTTTATTTAATTTTATATAAATGAAACATTAACATGAAACAATGGTTTGAATATGACAAATTTTATTCACATCTACTGATAAGTTTGTGATACTGATGAGTTAGTCAGTTTTATTTTAAATATTTGTTTGCTCCAATTGTATTACAATTATAAAAGCGGAAGTTTGTACTAATCTATATGTTTGTTACTATTTTACGCTTCAAACACTTGGTTAGATTATATAACAGTGTCAGTTAAAGTAATAATAAAAACCATTTAGGTTACTTTGATTGAACTCACTTTTGGCAAGATTTGAGGGAAGAGCATTCTTTTTTTGTAAGTTCTTCTCCTTCACGAATCCAATCCTGTTCAGCTATAAATTAACAAAAAATTTATATAAAAATGAAATTTAGAACACATAACAAAAAAATACACAAATAATAAGTAACCCCATGTATACCCGTTAATTCACGCTGATGCTTGCTTTGCTTACGTGGTGTAGGTCCAGCTTCTTCTCCGGACGTACTTAGCTCCTCACACTGAAATAAAAAAAAACATAAATATATACATACATACATAATATCCAACATAGCTAACAAAATTGTAAATAAAATATTTTTCATTAATTTATTCATTCACCAATACTAATGTCATAAAAACAAAGAATTCTATACAAAGCAAAATATTTATACATACAGGGTCATCATCTGAGTTAGTTTGATCCATGCTAACACTTGCTTCAGAAGAAGAGCGATGGTGTGGCTTGCAAGCCGGCGGGGCGAGACGTGGGGGCTCCGGCGCAGGGGACGTGGCCCCGCCTCCGCAGCCCCCTCGGGCCCACATCGCTCGCATCAGGGCCGATGCCAGGTATAGACTCTAAATAATAATAGTAACATGTGCAAAAACACCAATATTTTTATGATTTTCTATAGAGTAAAATGGCAGTGGTAGCTCAGTGGTAACGCGCTCGCTTGGGAAACCGAGTGAAGCGGATTCAAATCCTAGGTCTCGCACCTCTGATATTTTCATGTGCGAATTATTTCGAACATGATTACCACTTGCCTTACGGTGAAGGAAAACATCGTGAGGAAACCTGCATGTCTGAGAAAACCTAGTAAGTTTTCGAAAGACATGTGAAGTCCGCCAATCCGCACTTGGCTAGCATGGTGGATTATGGCCTGATTCCCCTCGTATTGAGGGAGACCTGTGCCCAGCAGTGGGACGTTAAAAAGGGCTGTATACATAGAGTAAAATATGTAAATTACACCCCTATACCATGTTCTCTACTATTACCGTTTTTGAGTACACTGGCGTTAGTTATTTTAACTTAAAAAATGTACTTTGTTTTGTTAAATTGTTACTTTGTAAATGGCATCATGTATTAATATAAAAATAAAATACCTTTTTTCAAATGATATATACCTGTTCAGTATGTTCCTTTGGTGGTAAAGCACATAATAAGCTGTACAAATGAGAGCAAGGTTTTGGTGCCAGTGCTCTAATAAAGCCAGGTAAGAGATCATATACTTGGCGCCCACAATGCTTAAGCTGAGCAGCTGCCCACACTAGCTCCACATGTTCAGAGGTCACTCTGCCTTCCACAGCAAGAAACTTGAGTATCATATGTGACTGTTTTATTACCTGTAAAAATACATATAGAACAGAAGATAAAAATTAAAATTACAATATAATAATAATTAGGCCTTAGGGTAATGTAGTGTAAGTAAAAGTATCAAAAAGTAAAATAATAATAAAACATATCTTTATTTAATGCAACTTTTAGATACTTGTGAAGACATCAAATAAACACTCACCTCAACATGTAAATTAGGTCCAAACAGATGTTCAATAATATTGTTATATGTTAACCATGTTGCTAACTGTTGTCCCGCTACCTCTGCATCAGCTGCTGGTTCTCCAGCACATAGCTCATTATGAGCAGCTATATGTGCATTAATCTGGGCCACACCAGCTAACCTCATAGTAAGAGTACTACTATTAAAATACTTGAATGCCAGAGCCAGACCATCCCCATCAAATGCCAATGGGGCATCTAAAGGTTCCTTAGCAGCTCCCCACATGAAATCTAATTCAATAAAATAGATATTAACTTATGAATACTCAGGTATTAAATATATTTAAAAATAAAATATATAAAACACTTACCTGCCATAGATTTAACAGCTGGTACTCTTAAGTCTTTGTCTTCCAAACTACACATGTATTTCAATATTTTACTTCGTAAAGGCATGAAAAGCTGTGTAACTGCTCTAAAGTTCAACCAAAGCTTCAAATTACCAACAGCTGCAACTATGGCATGTGCCATAGATAGGGGTAGACTAGTGGGTGTAGCACATTCAAACACTGAAGTCATAGCACATACTCCTCCAAGTTTACAAAACAAGCTAACATTTCTTAGTAAATAAGCTGGTATTTCAGTATCATGCAAATCACAGTAAGAGCTGAGGTTTGAGATCTCTTGGGCTGACAAGTCATCTAGTCGACTAAGAGCTGAATGTTTACATGCTAAATATAAAGGAAAATTGAGAAGAAAAATTTTAGATACAATATGCATTAGCTTTTCTTTTTGTTGCATTGACCAAGTTTCAGAATCCGTACTAGGGGCTATTGGATTTTCTTTACTAGGTGATTCTTCAGAAGATTCTGATAGTTCTGTAGGTTTTGTACTTTCTGTAGACAATTCATTGTCCTCTTGTTCTTTATTCTCTTCTTCATTTTTAGTAGAGGTTTCATCCTCTGCCTCTTTTTGTGTTTCTTGTGTCTGGCCACTATCATTTTGGCTTTTGGGTGATGCTAGTAAATCATCTTTTAGTTGCTTGAGCTGGCATACTGATAGGCAAAGTATACTTTGGACAACTAAATAAAACCTTTCAAAATTTTTCACATCTCGATAACAGCACATGCACTGCCTAAAATTAAAAAAAACCATTAATATAGCACAAGTTTGTCTTAGTTTGTAGGTCATACAGTATTTTATTTTATAGTCTAGTAGTTTTGGAGTAAAAAGTTACCATATTTTAAATATTAATAACGTTCTATGGGGTATACTGTACCTTTGAGGCCATGAAAGAATATAATTTAGCACTGTTTCAAGCTCTGATTGACTTATAGTTGGATACTGGGACACATCGTCGGTTAGTCTCGTTTCACCTAAAAAAAAATTAAGAATATAAAGGTATAAGTTTATCCTAAGTATCTTTCATAAATATAATAGTATATTAAGTACATTTTTGAAGATTTAAATAGAAATATCTACTTAAAAGTAAATGGATCACAAAATTTCGAAACAATGTAACTTACAATTTACTAAAAGCTGTGAAAACTCCGAACAAACATCACACATTCTTGATGTTTTGTGTCAGTATTAAGCGAAATATTCTTACAATATTATCGCAGCTGTTATTGTATTTAAAATATTGATCATTATTGATATTTTCGTATCAGAAAACGAACACTGCCTCACAAATGTCACAGAATCCGTTCCACCATTGTTGACGATTGTTGTCAAAGTAGCGTTTTGTTATTTTATAATTACAAAACTTAAGTAAAATTGTTAATATAAATGTTAAGTCAAACTTAAATTAAGTCAACTAAATAATATAAAATAATTTAAAAAAATCCCAATTCGTTTTAAGCTTTATATATTTTCAACAATAATAAAAATAATCATATTTTATAAAGTTCCACTAAAACACGCAATTCTGCATTAACTAAGCGCTTTGCATGTTAAAAATATAATTTTTTTTTGATAAATAGTAGTAATCTAATCCATACAAATCATTAAAAAGAAAATATGTTTACGTTTACCAATAACAATGTTATTGTTATCGTAAATGTCACTGTCAAATGTGCAACTGTTTGAGTTTGGCAGCTCCGGGAATAGAAGATGAGCTATGGGTTAGGTTGTAGTTTTAAAGTTTTCATAAATTAAAAGAAATGGTTCAGTTACTTTACGTTGTAGCTAGCTTACATGTGTTATTATGTCCGTTTACAAAAGTAGAAGAAAGTTTTAATATTCAAGCATTTCACGATATTTTGTATCATCGGTTTAACCTATCAGAGGTATAAAAGAAATTCTAATTTTGGACTCGAATGTTGCGCACTGACGACTATAATAATCTATTTTTTCCAGTACGATCATAATGAATTCCCGGGTGTAGTGCCGCGCACTTTTATTGGCCCGCTTATAATTTCGGCTTTATCCTCACCTGTTGTTGGGATATTGCATTTATTAGGCATTAATAAATTTTGGATGCAATATGTTGGTAAGTATATCATATTAATAACTACATGAGTATTAAATAGTTCTTCTATGGCAAGTGTATTCAATTTTCCAATATTACTTTAAAACTATCTTCATTTTCTTTCAGTAAGGCTTACTCTGGCATTGACTATAATAGCAACATGGAACCGACTACGAAATGCGTTACAAAAACAATTTGGAAGTACACTCACTTGGTGGTTTACTTTAGTCAGTGTAACACAATATCACTTTATGTTTTACATGAGCCGTCCATTACCTAACATTATGACAATGCCTCTTGGTAAGAACAGTATTATTTGGGCCAATTTTTTATGTAATATTTTCTTACTTTTATTTTTTAAAACAAATCTATCCCACAGGAACCGTACATTTTTCTAGGATAAAAAGTAGCCTATTTGTTATTCTGTTGCATGAACTATATTATTGTAAAGATTCATTAAAATCCAATCAAATAGTTTTTGTGTACTAAGCTTAAGTTACTCTATAATTTTCTGGGATGAAAAGTAAAAAAAAATATTTAACTCGGTCCAACAGTTTTAGAGATAAGCCTGTACAAATAGACAAACAGACAGAGAAACAAAAGATTTGAAAAAATCTAGATTTGTTCTATTTGTCTTCTTACATCCTCCTGACTCGGTTTTTAGCATTTTTTTTTCTATGTTCAGACATTCAACCTCTACAGTTTTATTATATGTATAGATTTAATTATTTGCATTTAGTACTGTTGGCATTAGAAGGATGGATTGCTGGAAGACATAAACAATTCATAATAGCAGCGGGTGCTGCTATTGTTATATTTCGAGCTGAACTAGCTATGCTGTTTGGTTTATACGTAATTATAGACCTTTATTTCAAGAGAATTGATGTAGTAAGGTAAGTTTTCATTATTAAAACCAATTATTCATTAATATTACCTAAATGAACCTCTGAATAATTATTTCAGGAGTCGAAAATGTTCATTTTAATTTACAACCAACAAATTCAAAACATACATTTCATTGTTTCATATATTAGAATTTTTGATTAAATTAGTTATGTAAATAATTTTTTAAGCTAAATATTGCCTTTTTACTATCTTTGCTTGTGTTGATTAATATTTCCATTTTTACTTATGAAATATTTTTATGTTTCAGATTTATAAAAATTGTAATTCCAGCAGGAATTGCATTAGTGGCATTAACAGTTATAATTGATTCTATATTTTGGGGGCGCATCTTATGGCCAGAAGCAGAAGTCTTTTGGTTCAATACAATTTTAAACAAAAGCTCTGAGTGGGGTGTATCCTTTTTGTAAATAACAAAAATGTGAATTTTATAAAAGAGTATGCAATTTTTAGGCATCATTTTTTTTCTTTTGCCAGTAATGAAACTTTTAATTATGATCTACATAATTAAAATACTATATTAAAGTCTTTTAAAGAAGAACCTTAAAAATGGATCCTCTTGTTACTCAGATCCCCCATCCAAATATAAAACTAACACTTGTATATGATTAAGAAGGACAGCAATTTGCTCTATGTAAGCCGGTTGAATAGATTATAATAGTATTTATTTAATAATAATGCTTGTTAAAAAGATATAGCAACCACTGTATCTCTGGTTCACATAGGTTTAGTGAGTTGGTTGGCTTTTTAATAAACTTCTTATATAGTCTTCTAAATATTATCTATGTTTCATTAGAAATGAAGGAGAAAAAATACTACTACCAATAAATATAAAAGACACACAACAATATTGTTAAAGTATCAACATTATGTATGTATTCCTCCCTTCAATACGAGGGAGATCAAGCCATAGTCTACCATGCTGGCCAAGTGCGGGTTGGCAGACTGCACAAATCATTTGAAAACTCACGTGTTTTCCTTCACCGTTAGACAAGAGGTAATCATGGAAATGATTCGCACATGAAAATATCAGAGGTGCGAGATCCAGGATTTGAACCCAGTACACTCAGTTTTCCAAGCCAACGCGTTACCACTGGGCTATCACTACCTCTTATCAATATTATATTCTCCAAATTACTTGAGAATGGCTGAACAGATTGTAATAATAGATAATAATTTGAATTCTGGTAAATATCACCTGAATGATCATCATATGAAGAATGTAAATGAAGATAAAGGCTAAGCTGCACAGTCACAAGTTCAGCCTTCAGACAGCACACCTAATTTATAAATAAAGAAAACAGATATTTACCACAATCAATTTACCCTAAAAATAAAATGTCATATTTTGCACTGAAATATCAAATGTTTATCAACTGTCATGGCACTATGATGCTAATTGCAGGTTCATCCTAGCGCGGTACTAGTATCTAAATATTTTCATTATTTGTTCCGAGCTATAAACATTCCAATCTAGTTATTTCTTTCCTTCATTATCACATTTCTTTTCCCCCACAATAAAAATATTGTATCATGACATAAACAATATGCATTTATCTAATCTATCTATCTATCTATGATATTTAAGTTTTCATGCGGTTTTCTTTCGCTAATTTTGCACTCTCGTGCATAAGCATCGTGGTCAAGCGGCCAAGGCGCAAGATTGACAATCACAGGTGTCCGGGTTCAAAATCCCGTCATATATTACTTTACGTATACATAGTTTTTACCTTTGTGTTTTTTTTGTGTTTATTCAAGTTTTTATTTAATCTAAAAAATACGATATAATACAAAAGAACTCTGAGCAAAGCTCGACGGTCGCTCAGGTACTTATCATTAAAGCTATTTATGTAGTAATATTTAACTAAAGATTTTAATCATATACAATCCTTAATAACTAAATCAGACTTCTCCGTTTCTCTGGTACTTTTACTCAGCGCTGCCTCGCGGTCTCGGTCCCAGTATTATCTTGCTACCTATAGGGTTATACCTTGAAAAGCGTCTTTTACCCATTGTAGTTCCTGCTCTTGTATATATCCTTCTATTTTCCTTTCTACCGCATAAGGAACTTAGGTTTATAATATACGTTTTTCCTTTGCTCAACATATCATCTGCTGCTGTTTGTTCATACATGTAAGTTTTTATAAATGTAACTTGCACTCGAATCTCTAACTTATTTGTATTTTGGTATATTTTATCTATGAATTCAAATTATTTATTTTATTAAAAGAATATCAAGTTTGACTATTCTATTTCAATGATGAATCAATCTAGATAATGTGTTAATTTTTTCCAGATACATACGACGATCTAAATCACCAATTTATGAACTTCTTTTTTGGGGAACGGTTATCATTATAGTTTGTAATGTAATGTTTTCATTAGCATTGTCTTTAGTTGCAATGACCAACTATCCAGGTGGAATAGCAATAACGAGGTTTGTAGTTTTTCCGACATCTTAATTTTTTTTATATAGTATTTTTATATTTGACAACAATTTTATAATGTTTATAACTTTCAGATTCCACAAACTATTAAAAAATGAGCCCAATGTTCATGTACATATTAGCAATTTGGCAGCGCAGACGGGAGTCACAAGGTTCACTCAAATTCATGATCATTGGTCTTACAGCAAAAATGAATCACTTAGTGACAATCAACTGCAAGAATTCACTCATCTTCTTATTGAAGCTAAAAGTAAATATTCGTCAAATTTAAAGGCGTTTTCTCAAACGCACACCATTTTAGATAGTATCGAATCTTTTTCACAAATAACAGTTACTTACAAACTAATACCACCTATTAAAATAAAGACAAAACCAGCTATTTTTATTTTGGAAAGAAAAAACTTCCGCGACGATGCCTTCAATTTAGACACTTTGAAAAGTAAAGACCAAGATGAAGAAAATCCAGAGGTAATTAATAATGGAGATGAACTAGATCAAATAGACGTAGAAAATGAGTTGTATAGTGTCTATACAAGTGAAGAAATAACTGATAAGTCTCTAGAACGTGCCAAAGACGAGATGGACCAAAGTACCAATGAGTCAGAGGAAATAACTGTGGAAGCTGCAGATGAAGCTGTTGTCGACACCTCAGAACAAATGGTCACAGTAGTCGATGATGATGATAATATTGGCGATACATTGCAAGAAGAGTTAGAACATGCTCGTACTAAACCAGCAGCTAAGGTTAAAAAAGTACTAGAAGAAGCGAAGGTCACGACTAGACATGAACGAAAGAGAAAAGCAATGACAAAAATAAAATCGGAAACACGCAGAGAAGTTGTAGCTTCTGCTAAAGAAAAATTAAAGGAAATAATGAAGCGACACAAACATATCGCTGTTGAGCTAACTGAAAATAACATATCAGATACCTTTAAGGATGTCGATGGTAGGGGTGATATACCCGAAGAAGTGCTTGAAGAAATCGTACCTCAAGTTGAGGAATTAAACTTAGTCCCTACTGAAACTTTTGATACAAAGTTACCAGAAACTACTAGTGAAAATGCTGAAACAATTGACAATATGAATATAAATATTGAGTCTATAGTAGAGGAGGTAATAGTACGTTTGCATGAAAGAAAAATTTATGACGATAAAACTAAACCTGAGGATATTAAAATTGAAGAAAGGGCGATGATTCAAAAGATTGTAGAGGAAATTTTATCAGTAAGGATGAATTATAAAACGATAGAAGTAAAAAAGAATGAAAATATTTAGAAGGTGTATTGTGGTGATTTCCAGATATACTTATCAAACTTCGTCTGACTACTGTGGGTTGAATAATCAATTTTAATCTAATCTACAAAAAAGCGCTACTGTTAGCACTTCTCATTTTGCATGATAATGTTTTGAGTACATTCCGGACAAATTAAAGATAAGTATATAGAGCTAACATTTTGTGTAACATAAAACAACCCATTTATTGTAAGTTTATTGATGTGGCATATTGTAATCCATGTTTGAATATAGCTGGATATCTCCAAAAACTTCTCTTAAGGCAGAATTTAAATAATTATAACTATATACATATATTTAAGTGATCTCGATATAAACGTTAATAAACTGCAATTGTTTTTAATGCACTGGGATTCGGACCCCATGAGTAAAGAAAAGGAACAGAGGCAAAGCTTCTAAGGAGCAGACAAAATGTTTACCTATTCTGTTAGGGTTGGCACAGGAGCATATAATTAAATAAACAAAACATTTATCACTTTTTTATAAAACAACTATAATAGAATTCCTTTTTACAAATTACTTACTCTATTTTTTTCTTTTTGTAATTTTTGTTTTTCAATAATTTGTTTTGAACGGTATATTCTAAATCCAACCAAAGATAAAATTTAATGGAAAGTACTCGTATAGCATATCAAATTTACATTCTTGCACAAGCATTAAAACACTATCAAACCGTAAAACGATAACAAACACTTCGCGCAGCGTCCAACGATGAAGCCGCGCGTGCTCACGCATACGCGCGTTTCAAGCTTGTAGTAGTGTACACAGCGCGGTTGTATGAAGCTTTGTCTCTGTACCTTTTCTTTACTCATGTGCTCGGACAGGCCATTTATTATCTTTTTTTTCATTCTTGTGTAAAATATTTTTTTTAAATAACTACTATCAATGTTTTTAGAAGAATTCATATTTATTAATAGAATACTTTTAAATCTGTGATGAATGATGATAAATGTTAAATAAAAAATTGGAATATATTTCTAAATTTTATTTCTATTGAAAGATATCACACAACAGTCACAATCGTTGCATTCTGCTATCACACATTAGTGTACTCACACATTGTAAAAAGGCATTGTAACATTATCATGATTATCTATCAGTAGCTACTGGGATAAATTCTATTATTTTTGTAGCTCAATAGTAGTTACATTAAAGCTTAAAATATTCTATTACGATAAATTTAATAGAAATAAAATTAAAGAATACCTCATACACAATAAAATGACACATTTTGAGGTAAGTATAGAACAATATGAAATGTCAACTAATTGAAACATCATTGTACTAAAGTACATATTAATCAATGAATAAAAAAA
Source organism: Argynnis bischoffii washingtonia (assembly GCA_033884665.1). NCBI lineage: Eukaryota > Metazoa > Arthropoda > Insecta > Lepidoptera > Nymphalidae > Argynnis > Argynnis bischoffii. The sequence continues at coordinate 6,199,939 of CM066625.1, forward strand.
CGACTATCCTAATCAGTACATAAAACTTATTAAGAGATCTTTAAAATATAAAGTACATACTTTATAATATTTTACTTATACTATGGCATTAGTAACATCACAAATTGTCACAATATACTTTAATAAAAATGATAAGATATCGAAGTTATGTGCTATAATAAAATCATTTTTATATTTTATTTTATAACTTTGTAGTTTGTTCCTTTTAATATTTTTTTAAAAATAATTTTATTATGAGATCGTTTAGTCTAAAAGGGTTTAGAATGAAATATTAACTTTATGATATACAGCACGGACGGACTGATGGAATCAGAGAGCAATATTTTTTTACAGCAAATATATATTTTTTACGCATATTTAAAAATTTATCAGTAAAGCAATATACATTTTAAATTATTAGAGAAACAATATAACATTATGTTACTGGCAACTGTTGGTTGCTGGTTATTAAAGCAAAGATTTTATGTGTATTATATTTTGAGATTAAAAATTTGAAGGATCATTCACTTTTTTAATGTAAAAAGAAAATCTAATATGTTATTTAACTTTATATTTTGTTTAGCTCTTACCTATATTTTCACTTCATTATTTTAATATTACTAAATTGAGATTGTTTTAGTTACATCCATAATGTGATAGTTATGAGACATTTTCATATAACTAACATACTGAATAATATTATCATATTACTAACGATATGATTAATTTTTAATGGCTTTTCTTATTTCACTGTGACACTTGAAAGATGTAAATTATGTAAGTTAAGTAACCCAATATAGCAACAAAAAGGAAGGCAAATCCTATATATAACTAACAGTAAATTTCATAGATTAATTATTATGAAAAAATATTCTATCTCATGCAATATACTTTATATGTTTGTCTTATTATTACATACCTAATATATGATTTAGTCACGTAGATACTTACCCTTTAATCTCTAGCCTCTAACTGATTCCAATATTATAGAGCAATCGTCTATACTATTACAAGACAACAAGACAATGAAGATACTAAACAATAAACACGCATACATACGTTTACAAATTATTCATTAGCAATATCCATCAACATTTTCCAGTCAAAACGTCCCGAGCTGGAGTTAATGGAGGGCGGGCAGGGCGGCGACACGAGCTCGAGCGGGCGGTCGCGCATGGCGGCCAGCGCGCAGTACGGCACGCGGTTGAGGAACTTTGCCAGCTGGTACTCGGGGTACTGCGCGCGGCCTTGCTGCAGGCGCTTCAGGGCTGTCACCATTATGTCTAGGGTTGTCGCGTGCCCCACAAATATTATGTTGCCACCTAGGTTTTGATGTTATGTTACTTTTTATATCGACTTAACAGAAGGCGTTACATGTTACATGATTTTTTCGTCTATTTTAATGAATCTTGCTTTTATTTAATGAATTAGGGAGAGTTGTTCTGCAGTATTAACTTCAAGAAAAAATTCCAACCCAAACATATTTTAAAATATGTACAAGTTTATAGTTAGAATAATTATTATGGATAAAAATTTATAAGGCTTTGTTTTTTTTTTATTGGACAAACAAATTATACAATAATATATATTAAGTAATATTGATTCAAGACATGTTAAAACAATATATACCTTCAGCCTCCGTGTCCTTCACAGCGGACTGTATGACAAGCTCGTTTCTTTTATAGAATTCTTCTATAGTTTCAGGGGCATGAACATCCATTTCCACATATATTTTATAGCTGAATGAAAAGAAATACATCTGTTACGTATTTTCTGTTTCATTGAAAAGTTAAGTCACTTCCGTGACCGTGTTTACTGTAAAGCATTCGAATTTCGAACCAACTTTAAAATAAATCCGCGATAAAATGATTTTATTTAAAAAGGTGTATACATAAGTATAATAAAATAAAGAGGTAAGGTGCACATTTTAAGTGCGAAATGTGCAACTGGCCAATGGCGAGAACCGAAGGAAGGAATAGCGAAAAATTCTTAAAGAAGTCATGCAAGTGCATCATACAAGAATCAACATTTTTACTCAATATAGTTTGTAATTTTTAATGGTAAAAGGTATATCATTTTTAATTTAAAACGATCAAACATTGAGTAACATACTATACTGTTCTTTGTCGAAAATACATTGAGAACTGTCATTAATTTATGAAAAATTGAAAATATGCATTAATCTACTAAAAAGAGGAAATCGAATTGTGCAACAATAATGGGTGGGTGTTTATTTTTCAACGAAAGTGTTTTCAAAATTCCCTTCCAAAAATAATATTTTTTTAAATCTTATATTCTATTTTTAGTTTTTATTTATTGTCTCAAATTCCTTATTCATCCTGTATAAAGAAACTATAAGTACTTACTTCAGATCAACATTGTAGCCAGCTTTGTGCAATTCCATGGGTGTCATGAAAGGACCCATGCCTTTTGCTGCATGCCACATTTTGTACTCAAAGAGACCAGGTTCAATTCGCACTTTCAGGGATGGATCACTTTGGAAACCTTAATAAAAATAAAAATATCCTTAATTATTATTCATATCATTCAAGTTAACAATAAAAAAATACCAGTCAAACATATTATAACCTCCTTTTTGTAAATTGGTGAAAATATAACTATCAACCTCATCAATCCAAATTATTTTATCTTAATGTAGATATAATACTTATTCTTTCCTCATACTATAAAGTATAAGGAAAGAATAAGTAATTTTTTCTTCTACATTTTCTTTTTTATTAAGTGTTTTCCAATGGGGAGTAGAAGGGCGGGGGTGCTAAATGAATCTAATTACTTCAAATCGACGATCTCACCAAAGGCTCCGGGTTCGATAACCGCAGTGTACGTGGCATTTCTTTCATTCGTACCAATTCCCCATTTGCTCATTCCCCCTACAATAGGGGTAGTGCTCACATTTGCCTACATATACATTTGTTACCACCTATTCGATGAATGAAATTATCAAGATATCATGATATGTATTCAGCCCTTTTTAACGTCCCACTGCTGGGCACGGGCCTCCCTACAGCACGAGAGGGATCAGGCCATAGTCCACCACGCTGGCCAAGTGCGGGTTGGCGGACTTCACATGTCTTTCGAAAACTTGCTAGGTTCTCTCAGACATGCAGGTTTCCTCACGATGTTTTCCTTCACCGTAAGGCAAGTGGTAATCAAGTTCGATATGATTCGCACATGAAAATATCAGAGGTGCGAGACCCAGGATTTGAACCCAGTTCACTCGGTTTTCCAAGCGAGCTCGTTACCACTGGGCTACCACTGCCTGATCATGATATGTCTATTGATAATTATCGCGATAGTTATCAAACAGATATGAACTTAGCAATTCTTGTGTAGCTGTTAGTGTTTGAGTACTTGCCTATCATAATTTACGTTAGAATAAATTATACAATTTTAACAATCAAGGTATTTTTTTTTATTATTATTATTTTAATAATTTTGACACATAAAAACTTGGAAATAAAAACAATGAATTGAACCAACTACATAGGCACTATTTAACTAAATTAATGAGTGGAATATCATCCTCATCCTACTTAACCGCATCAACTCAGTTTACTGATTGAGTTTCTTGAGCTGATTGAGAGACTTTAGTTTGCTGATCGACAATAATTTTAAGAGTTCCAAATTAAATATTTTCAATCCATATTTATCATGATAATTATCGTTTCGAACCCTGCGTGACCTACCCAGTACCTTGTGTAGTACAAAAAGATAATAAATTAACTAAGTGTCTAACTAAGCAAGCTATATCGAGTCCAGGCCAGCATACCCTGCAGGAGGTTGTGCGCGGTCTCGACGCAGCGCAGCGAGGGCGACGCGTACACGTGCCGCAGCGACACGTTGGCGGCGCGCAGCCCCTCGCCCACCAGGTACGCTTGCATCTGCCCCACGCGGGTCAGCGGCGCGTCCTTCGCGTACGACTCAGCTCCGCCCTCTCTACGGTAATAATATGCAAATGTTATTGTATTATATACACTTAGAAACATGATTGTCTGATTGTGCAATGATAGAATGGTTGGTTAAGAATGACATCTACGAGCATAAGAAAATCACATAAGCGAGTTACTAGTCAGGTACGTCCCTGGGAACCTATTCTTAGTATACCTACATACTAAATTTCAGAAAAAACACATACACAAGCTATCCCATTTATAATGGTAGTCTGATATTCACACTACTAAATTATTACATTTACGTTTTCACCAAAACATATATGCGAAATGAAAATAAAAAAGAATAGATATAGAGGGTTACATACTCTAAAGTAATAAATAAATTCATTAAACATATAACGTGTACAATAATTATAAGTATAATAACTGACCGCTGAGCGAGAGTTAATGGCATGTTGAGGTCCTTGCGGGTGTAGACGCCGTTGTCGTCGAAGCAGAAGGGCACCCACGAGCCGTATGTGAGGTCGACGCGCTCGCCGTGACGCATCGCGAATATCCATCGCCTATCTGCTTTGCTACTTTCATTTACACCATTGCTTTTGGCACTCTGAATGATCAAAATTAAAAAAAATAGGAGATATAAAAATATACTTACAATTAGATAGGAAGTAGAAGTCATTCATTTCCCTTGCAAAATGTCATGTTCAAATGTTAAATAAGACATACGTAGATAGTTATAATTTAAAATGTTTAAGCGTTTTATTGAAATGGTATTTGAAAAAAAAAAAAAAACAAATAATTATAAAAAACTTACTTTGCCTACATTCATGTCTCCGTTCGTGCTGGCCCCATTGGTTTTTCCTTCCGCATCTGAAAAGTGTAGTCATGTAGGATTCCTTAGGCCCAAGTGACCATTAAGGTTACTGTATATCTGGTTACATTTCATGTAAAAAGTACTTAACAGATTAAAGTAGACTTTGTGAAGTGAGAACTTATTACTCGGGTGAAAATTTAAGATAAGATTAAAATAAGAGGTTTATTACAGGAAAATATTTAATGCCTAAGGGAAAACACATGAAATATTTCTATCGATTCGTTCTTAGAAATTTACGATGCTAACGCTGGCTAAACCTTAAGAGAGACATCAAAACAATGTACTAGAAAATTGTAGTTCTTTAAAAGGCCTACAAAAAAGTTTGATAGGTCCTAAGTACATAATAATATAAGTTCTCCTGACCGATTTCGGCCACGGTGGCCAATTTCATTGAGACTAGCCAACTGCGCAGGATATATTATAGTAATGCAGCGCATGTGCGTGCAGACACAACGTGCACTCTCTGTTCCTGTCACTCTCATACTTCGGTGGGACGACACGAGAACGACCAGTGAGTGAGAGTTAAGGCGCAAGACCGACGGCTTTACATGCTCTCCGAAGCACAGGGGTAAAACACCCCCAACTTCCCAACTCCGGGCTGTTACTGGGGCTTACTAAACTAAAAGACTCAATAACTAAACTTGGCCCGACCCGGAACTCGAACCAAGGACCTCCGGATATACAGCAGTATATGTTAGCCACTACACCACCGAGGCAGTTATAATATACGCAGTAATACAGAAGAAGCAATTGTCGCCCATTAGTTACGCATTCGCAGGTACAAACTCATCTAATAGAATTTACTTATTACCTACGGTAGAAGTAAGCGTCGTTTAAAATACCTACATTTCTAAGCTAACAAATTTTTAAAAGAAGTGTTCACAAAACCGCATTTGAGCAATGTGCTAGACTATAGTATCGACTGATACAATACATAATACTAAACCAAACAATTAACAAATAGATATTTTTATAGTAATCACATATAAAAGTTAAAACTCACCTTGGGTGGCATTTAAAATATTTTCAGTTTTATGTTCTATAGCAGTTTTCCAATATTGTTCCCATACTTTGTATGTTTCTTCGGATTTTTCAAAGCCAAGTTTCTCCGCGTCTTCATGCGGGTAGTTTGTCGCCATTTCTACGTTCGTATTCGAGCCTGAATCGGATTTACTGTCACTGCCTACAAAGACAATGATAATAATTACCGTAACAATATAAAAAATCTTTAAATTATCAAAACTCATGTTTTAAATTGAATAAAATATATTTCTAAGTATGTCATCAGGAAGCAACCAAATGTGTTTGAATAGAAAGGGTTGATTGTAGAGGAGGAGATAGCTTAAATAAACTACGTGATTGACTACATGTGGGTTCCTGCTATGTAACTTCCTGACGTAAGGTAAACATACATATCAGCAAAAAATAAATAAACATATTATAATAAATTGTACATGCAATATTAGGTAGGTATACCCTAATGGAATATTATAATACTAAATGAGTAATTCTTGTACATTTATATAACTAAATTTAGTTCGTATATCGGAGACGGCTTCAAGAATTTCGATCAAATTTTATTTTTAGATAAGGTTTTGCTTTTTAAGTTTATCTATATTGGTGCCTCTTCTGAAAAACTCTATTTTTAGATCTTTTCCGAAAAACACAAATTTTCTAAAAACAAAATTTAAACTTGCAAATCAAGCCGAGGGTCAGCAATCGGTCAAGTCTTCAAAAAATCCGTTGTACCTAGATAATATAAAAAGTAAAAAATAATTGTCCTTTATCAGTCGGTAGAAACCAAATAAACAAATGTGAATTGAAAAATATATAACAAGCCGTCTCTAAACATTATATTCTCTAATGAAACTTAACAATAAACTATATACTCAATTTAAGGATATTTGTTTTTTCAACATTCCGAAATATACCTAGATTTTTTTGTAGTGATTTAAAGTCGCGGCGAGGTATCGCTAGTTCAGAATTGATATTGCTGCTTGTCCACATACATTTACACCAGATGAACTCATGAGCGCCTCTGAGAACGCAATCAAGGAGGCAGCGTACTGGACCAATGACCGCCGATGAGATAGAAGAAGAAGAAGAAGAATCGATATTTAAAGTTTGTTAAATAGCGATACTCCGCGACTTTAAATAACACAAACTTATAACACCCCACTTTTTAGGTTCAAAATACAAACATAGAACCGGCTCTTTTTTTTAAGTTTTTTAAATAATTGATTCAATTACACTCAAAACTCTCCAGAAATCCATACTATTTAAAAAATGAATATTATCGAAAATATTTAACAACTCACTCTTATTTGTAGTCAAGGAGATGGCGCGATGCAACGTCCAAGCGTCGGAATCGGGAGTACGGCGAGTGTACACACCCGGCAACTGCCCACTTAGACCTACAAATATATTTCTATTAAATGTAAAATGTATTAAAAAAAATCGTTCGCAAAGATGAGTGCCAGATTTATTATATTATGATTAAATTCATTATAAAGTCGGTACGGGAACGAAAAACAAATGAACTAATAGGTATGTACAAAACATTATATGAAGATTACATTAAATATCGAAATAAGAGTAGTAGTGTCGTTAGCTGCAATAATGAACACTGAATTCTTGCGAAGTACGAATATTTATCGGACAAATTGTTATCGTAATGTAACCTGTGAAACTAAATCGTATCGAAACAATATCGTATTGAAATAAAGATATTAAAACTGGCATGACCTCACTATCTTTGTTTCTTGTTTTATTTTTAATTATAGTAGACTATATTTAAATAGATGTCTAATAAAAATGGTCTCTTATTTCGGTCATAGAAAAGTAGTCATTATGCTATTTCTAGATATGTATATGATTAAGGGTTTGTTTTATTTATTCCGAAATTGACTCATATCCCCTAAACCGTTACAGCGTAAAGAAACACTAATTTAGTCGGCGACTTCCTTGATTTACTTTTTATTTACTTAAGATTTTCGAATTTTAATAGGTATACTAGCGACTCACTCTCGCTCCGCTCGGGTTCGCCCCTAGGTACGTTTTAACGGATAGTATATGTACCTAGATTTCTTAAGAGATGAGATATTTTCCCGCAGTAAAAAGTATCCTAAATGTTGACCCAGACAACTAGCTATCCATACCATACTAAACTTCATCAAATTGCATTGGCTTTATTTCATACCGTTTAAAATTGTTTTTTTTAATCATTTTTTTTCTGTACAATTTTTTACCCTTATTTTTTAATGTTTTTATTTTCTTTTTATATTAGCAGTGCATGTATGTGATTTGTTGGTCAGTGCTATGGACACCTGTAAGTGACTAACTTACTAGAACTTGTGATTAAGAATGAATTTAAGGATATCTTCGGTCAACATTTTAGATACTTTTCATCTCAGAAAATTAAAGAGGTCCCGTTGGGATAGTTAAAAAACTATAGTAACTTATACAGCTCATTACACAAAAACTACTGATTGGATTTTAATGAATCTTTACAATAATATAGTTCATACATCAGAATAACAAATAGTACTACTTTTTATCCCGGAAAAAAATACGGTTCCCGTGGGATAGATTTGTTTTTGTTTGTCTAGAGGCGAACCCGAGCGAAGCAAGGGTGAGCCGCTAGTCTTTTAATAAGTCCTATGTTTAAATAAGTATGCCTGTTGCCTTTTAATATTTTGTTTGCAATTGGACTTGTTAGAAGCAAGCAAATGGTATTGTTTACTAACTTGTGTTCGTGAAATGATTCCTTTGGTCTCGCGAAACATACTTTTATAAGTTAGAAAATGATAATGATAAAAATATATTGCTTTATACATTTTTGAAGAAGTAACGTTCTAATTATTGTATAACATATTATAGTACGTTCATATTTAACATCATTTTTATTAACAATGCAGCAAAAAATAAATAATATAGCAAACATACATTACTATTACGTCACATATAGTACCTACCTCACTTGTATCATTCCAAACGTAAAAATCCCCAAACAAATATTAATTCTGAAGAGTTTTTTATTTATTTATATGAAATCCTAACTTCAACTAACCTCTGACATGAAAACTTGGCATTAAAAAACATTTTGCTAAGGCTCGCATTGTTGATATTACAAGACTGGACAGTTTAAGTCAGAATTGCCAGATTGAAATAACTTTCCTACGTCAGTTTAGTTTTATTCTCTTTGACAAAGTCTAGATTTCGTGTAGGTTTTCGATGATATGTTTAGATGTCGCTACTTTAAATTGAAGGTCCAACTATAAACCCGGTAAAAAACCTACAAGACTGGACAGTTTAAGTCAGAATTGCCAGATTGAAATAACTTTCCTACGTCAGTTTAGTTTTATTCTCTTTGACAAAGTCTAGATTTCGTGTAGGTTTTCGATGATATGTTTAGATGTCGCTACTTTAAATTGAAGGTCCAACTATAAACCCGGTAAAAAAATAATTTTCAAATATAAAAAAACCCAACCGTGTAATGCTTTTTTTAACTATATAAAACCTAACTGAAAAGATGAAAACAAGTTAATGAAGGAATAATACTATACAGTCGGAGACATACACGTTTCATTCGACTGGATGGATTCGGATAAAAACATTTTTTCAAGACACACAATTGGCGCCTTAGACCCGATTTGATTTTTAATGATATTTAAATACCCTAAAACACTTGCGTTATCAAGATGAATCGAAACACGAATGGATCATTAAAATCGGTTCGCCGTTTAGTAATTACGAGGGAACTTAGTCAGTCATACATACATACAGGTCAAATACATAACTCTCTTTGGGCTTCGCCGCAGTCGGGTAAAAATTGTAACATTGTTTTAAAATCATGTAATATTTTAATATCAAATTTGGAGAATGGGCAACTTTGTATGGGATCCGTCCCCAGAGTGTATCAAGTTGAGACATATGTCATTTTAAAGAGCAGAAGAATAGCTTCAATTTATTGTATGACACTAACACTGAGACTCGTGCAGGGAAAGAACTATGAATAATTTAATTTTATTAAATACGTGAAAGTAAAATAGTATGACGTATGTACATCACTTTAAAGGTCATAATAATAGCTTTATTTTATTGTATAGCGCCAAAAGTGAGACAGTTACATGGAAGATCTACGAATTATTTTATTTAGATTGTACAATATTTTCATAAATATTATTTTATATCGTACCGTGCCGTCTGTTTTAACACACCTTCGCACATATTGCGACTTTTGCAGCCCTGTACAGGATAGCTGAATGAATAAATGAGGAAGAATTGAACAGGTTACGATGGGATATTATAAGGTTATTGGAAGTTCGAAGAGAGAGGGACAACTCGATAATGCTTAAATCTGGTCACCTGTTCTGTTTTCGGGTGACCAACAGTCCCAAGGTGGTGTCGGGTTTATCGTCCACAAGTCTTATGTGATGTCTTGTACAGCACGGTAACTATGTACAGCTTGAACGCATCCAACTGACTCCGACTGAAGAAGTCCACGTTCCTACCAGTGCCACACCAAATCCAAAACCCCTTAAGCTTTCAGCTGGAACTCTAAAACCACTTTGATTGCGACAGCGATGTAGCTACTTTTAACGATGGGTTCCTCAAAGGTGTCCAATCAGTTGGGTCCTAAACACATTCTAAAAATAGACCAAAAAAGATTTCTGATCCTACTCTCGAGCTCGTGGCAGAAAGGAGAAAGATGATCTTACAGTCATCCAAAGGTGTAACGCTACAAAGGTTTTCGAGGTTTTTTGATTTATCTATTGGGCAAAACCGGCTAGTACAGTTCAAAACCGATGACAGTAGGATTGTATCATCTACTCCCGAGTTTAATAATGGGACAGATCGAGAGATTTTATGGATAGCTATTGACATCAACACGACAACCCATCAGTCTGGACAATGATTAAGGGCCAGGATAACCCGACACTATACCGAAGAAATCCCGGACGTCATTAAAACAACGCCGGCGATAATGCCCTGCTAAATAATTTTAGACACATCTCGCTTCTGATCCATGGCTACAAGTTGATTCATTGTTTTAATAAAATAATTCATAGTTCTTCCATGTAACTGTCTTACTTTTGGCGCTATACAATAAAATAAAGCTATTATTATGACCTTTTATGTAAGTGATGTACATACGTCATACTGTTTTAGACTTTCACGTATTTAATAAAATTAAATGATTCATAGTTCTTTCCCTGCACGAGTCTCAGTGTTAGTGTCATACAATAAATTGAAGCTATTCTTCTGCTCTTTAAAATGACATATGTCTCAACTTGATACACTCTGGGGACGGAATGCCCATTATCCTTTTATGCTTAAAAGAAATCTTAAACACTTTGAATATGCAATTTCTGTGTTACTGACATAAATTATTTTTTATCTCTATCTTTATATTTTTACCCGACTGCGGCGAAGTCTAAAGAAGGGGTTTTGTGTTTGACCTGTATGTATGTATGTATGTTCGACCATATCTTCCCTCGTAATTACTAAACGGCTTAATCGAATCGATAGATGTAATTTAAAGTCAAAATGAAAATGTGGGACACAAAAGTCTTCAAGATACACACAAATGTGTGTGTTTTGAAAACTTTTTTCGTCCGAATCAATCTAGTGGGGTATCAACATACAGGAATTTTAGTAATTAGTTTCAATGAAAGTTTTTAATATTTGAAGAATCAAAGCTTTTGAATCGTAAACCGATAGGCATTATATACAACTCATTTAAGTTACCATTATAATTTATGTGCAAAATGAGATATCTGCACTTTAGTTGTTACTTGCACGACTTTAAATAATAGGTTAGGTACACTCACCAGTGAGCCAAGAAGTGCCGAACACCCAGCCGTCGGGAGAACTATCGAACTGTTTCTCTTCAATGTACACATAATCACCTAGGACCAGCTCCAATTCGTCACTCGCCTCGGGCACATAACTCTGCACTACTTTATATACCTATCCATCAACAACGCTCAATCAAAAACTTCGCTTAGCATACGTAATTATCTTCTGTTCATCCATATTTCTTCTAGTATAATTTTGATTTATCATATTGTTTCGCAAAAAAATAATGTTTAGTGCAAGTCATATAACGTTATATAACCTTTTTTTTAATTACACCCTTAAAGAAATAAGAACCAAGCCAAAAAGGTTAAAATTACAAGCGAGTGCTAATTTCCAGCATTGGACTATCTTAAACAATTATATATTCATATATAAAAATATAATAAAATGTATTATTTATTATCAACTAGCGACTAACCCTCGCTTCGTTTCGGGTTCGTTCCCAGACAAAAACAAATCTATCTCACGGGAACTGTACATTTTTCCGGGATAATATATGTATAGCCTTCCTCAGTTAACGGGCTATCTAATGTAAAAAGAATTTTTCAAATCGGATTAATAGTCCCTGAGATTAGCGCTTTCAACCAAACAAACAAACAAAGTCTTCAGCTTTATAATATTAGTATTAGTATAGATAATTTTGTGGGTAAATTACAATACCTGATAATTAGCAAATCGTGGATCACGGGAGTACAATCGTATCTCCCAAGCAGGTGATTCCAATTCAGTTAACTCTATCTCATCCACCAACTTTTTCAGACCGTCATATGCCGACACATCAAAGTGGTAAGCTAAAGTTAAGTGTAGAGACTTGGCCTGTGGTTCGGCAATTGCTGAATAATAAATATTTTTTATTAATGCTTAACTAATATACTACATAAAATACGTTCTATACTAATATACTATAGAACATATTTTATATAGAAAAAAAAATGTAATGTGTGAGATATGAACAAAGTCAAATTATATATGTAATATTCAAGGATAGTAGGTTTACAAAAATATTTGTTATTATTTACATATTATAATTACATATTGTGCTATTATAATTAATAAAATATTATATTGAATTAACATTACTATTAAAAAAATAAGCACATGCAGGTATGACATAATTTAATTTGAATAAATAATAATAAACTTTACCTCATATATAAGAAAATCTTCACCTTTATTTCTAGTCAAGCTGCCAAAACAATTTTACATAATTAATATCTATAATATACATATATAATATACATAAATTTTAAATATAAGCCGAATATAGTAAAGAACCATGCCACTTTTTCAAAAAAAAAAATAGGGTTGATCAAAAAGTTATCTTACATGAATTAGAATGTTCTTCAGGTACTATGCAACTTTCTGAACTCCCATTAATATGTATCTTTACACCTGCTGTATAAAAAATTATAATAATCAAGACAAAATGCACAATGGAATATGTAATACGTATAATTTATGTATATATATATGTATTATAATATTTAGCATTACCAAAAGCAGATTTTTGCTTTTTATGTTTAACTATCACTATAAATCATAATTAATTGAAGGATTTTCTTTCATATTTTTTAATACAATTAAAACTGTACATAATGAAATTATGTACAAATAAAATGGTAGGATTTCTTGATCCTACTCTCTGAACTGTCTCCCAAATAGGTTATTATATTCTAGGTTTTTTTTTTATAAGTCTTGGAAAGGGGGATGATTCAATCCAAAACATCTGTTTTATAAGTCAAACATTTTTCTTGTTTCATGGTAGATTATCTCAATATTAAATAGCAAAAAACCTGTTATTGATTAATTTAGAAAATCATCAATTATTTCGTTGATGTTGCTGTTCCTTATTTACAAATTTTCATAGAGAAAAGTTGGGAGTCTTGTCAAAACAAAGCTATTCGTTAAGTCTTAGCTTATTTTTAACCATAAACAAAAAGGTTATCTAAGTTAATTGCAAAAAATAATCATCTGTCCATAAGTTTCAAAATATACAGTTTCAAGTGTTTAATTTGTCAGCTTCATATAAATATATTGTGTAAAGATATATGTTTTACTGTTTACAATTTATATTATACTTACAAAGAGAGGAAACCAATCTAGCATATTGCAGGGCAATTTTGTTTAAATACTCTGCATGCTCATCAGAAATAAAAAGTCCCATAAAATTAGTTGACATGTAAGGCTCCCATTTTAAAGTAGATGATGGAGGTAATCCCACAGTTTCCACTGCCTGTTTGACTGCTTTACCTAACTGTAGAGATACATTGTCAGCTGCCTGTAAGAAGAAATTATTTCAATTACATTTAATTCATAATTTTATATTTTATTATTGTGTATGTATTAATGGAAAATGTGTTGTTATAATTATCAAATCATTTTTCTTTTCTATCCTCAAAGTTGTTTTTGTATTAAATATATTTAAATGCTTAAATTAATTGATATGCCTACCTATCTGGTATTGTATTTCAAATAAGGCAATTATAATTAAAATTGTAATATATAGTTAAATGAACCTTAAAAAAGGGAATAAGAGTGATATGTGGAGGAAAATTATGTGCTCCATTCCACCCTTCAATTTTTGATTTGTCCCAGAATTTAAGTAATTGAACCAAAAGCGGACCGGTTGGATTGGCATACAATATGTACTCGCGGGGCTCCTCAATGTCTATGTGTGCATCATTCACGTGAGTCAGGAGCCAGTCGGACGCCAATTGGACACTACGATTGCCAGTAGCGGCCAAAGCTTTCAAACTGCAAATAATTTAATAAAGTTCTTTTTATTCGCAAATATATTACATACTATAAATTTTGAAATTTTATTTATTTTGGAAGGACTTTAGATTAGTGGTACCCTTAAATCGATATATTTTAGGGTGCGAAGGGGAGGAGGGAGGGGGTGTAGATCCCCCCCCCCCCCCGCAAAAGAAAAGTAATGGAAATGCATAGTTTTTTTTATGAATTTTTAAAAATCTCATTTTGAGGTATTGTTTTGTTAAGTGTTTACAGTTTATATGGCTCGTGCGTTGTGGTAACTGTTCTAACCTAACCAAGATCTGAAGACAATTACTAAGTTGTAACCTAACCTAACCACAAACTTTTTTCTAACTAGTAACTTGTCAAAATGAATGACATAATGTATAAGATTATCACAAATTCAAAATTTTCGTTGTTATTAACCCAAAAAAAAAACTACTAAAATCACTGTGAAATTGTTAAAACCAAATAAAATATTGAGAATTTTCAAATAAAAATTAAAATACTAAATAATCAAAGTAAATAGTCAAATTAATAAAATATTGCAGAATTGAGGTTACATTTATCAAACTATTTTTTATTTCCGAAAGTATTTATTTCCTCCACTTGAAACTTTATGGGATTACTCAAGATAATAAGTTCTTTGCACAAAAAAATATCAAGGGTCTAGGTGACCGCTATATAAAAGACGAGCCTTTATCTATACTAATAATATAAAGCTGAAGAGTTTGTTTGGTTGAACGCGCTAATCTCAGAAACTACTGATCCGATTTGAAAAATTCTTTTTGCATTTGATAGCCTGTTAACTGAGGAAGGCTATAGGCTATATATCATCCCGGAAAAGTGTACGGGTCCCGTGGGATAGATTTGTTTTTAATATTTTGACGATTATACATTCGTATTAGTTCATTAATAAATAATATGTTTTGTAAATAAATCATCTAAACATTTAAAATAAAAAAGTAGCAGCATAAATAACAATATGCTGAACGACAGACAGTAAATTACTAGGAAAAATGTAACAATGATTGAAACTCACGCTCGGTTTTTAGGGAAACCCATTCGTAAAAGTATTTGAAGTGGATTTGCGTCTTGTTTCGATATTTTATTGTAAGGTGTTTTTCTCACAGGGAGACAAGCCATCTTGATATTATTGCTGCGATTTAAAAACAACAAAGAAATAAACGAGAAAGTGTTAAACAAATCACTTATGTAGCACTTCTTCTAATATTTCAAACAACTAACAAGTAACAACAAAATAAAATGAATAAAAAAGACCACAGGGAACAGACAAGGAACAACAAGACAATGATGAATGAATGAAGACAATTCACATTTTATAAACAATCAAGAATACAGATTATAGAATTAAGGGTTTTGAAAAATTGTAATGTAGGTATATCTATTTAAAAATTCTTTTAAAACTTTTTCTCATTCAATTCTAAAAAAATTCTTTTAAAACTTTAAATAGTATTTTATTTAACTAGAACTCTATGTATTCAGTCTTTTTATATAAAAAAATGTCTATTCTACTTTTAGCAGTGAAATTGGGTTTTGTTTATAAGGAAGTGGCTTGAGGCATAGTCTTTTAATTTGAAAAGTAGCTATAAAAATCAATTCTTAAATGGCGAAGCAATCGTGTCATACCCACAATAAATTCAATTATCTTGTTAATCATAGAGAAATATTACATATATATTTATTATTTAACACATTTTTGTAGTCTTCTTAAATAATCTGTGCTTATTTTGAAGTTTGAACTTTTATTTGTCATCCATTTGAACCATCCATGTTTGTCATTTGTCATCCATGAGTCAAGACTCACGAGATTAATATTTGTCACGCTTTATTTAATATTTTTGAGACTTTCAAATACTTTCGTTTTGTAAATCAAATATTAAAAATGTATTTAAGATACTATTTAAATGAAAATGGAGATAGGCAGTATACATTGGCGGTTAGTTCGATATAGTATAACCTTTATTAACATGTTACACGAAGTTATTGTTATGATTCAGATATGTAATATATTTACAAAATAATCTTTATATTTCAGACATTAGATCCACAGGGCAAGCCTACGCTATCTGCACATCCAGGTATTATTAGATTTCAACGTTTTTTAAATAACTTGGAGCAATAAGAAGCACATTTTTATTTACTTGCATATATAAATGATCAGATTTTTTAAAATGATTGTATTTATTATTCATTTTCAGCACGATTCTCACCTGAGGACAAATATTCCAGACAAAGAATAACAATTAAAAAACGATTTGGCTTACTTTTAACTCAGCAACCAGAACCAATACATTAAAGTATTTGTTTATGGATAAGATTTAATTTTAATTTTATACTAATGATTCTATAATAAAAGCTAGTATTATGCTTATTGTTATTTTTTCTTGATTTATATATTTAACACCATATACCTAGACAATTATGAATTATTTGAGTATTGGATATACAATATGGTTAAGCCATGTTCTCTTGACACTTAAATAACCATGACTATAATTATTATAGGTACATTTTATTATTAATATACTAAAATAATGTGTATGAAAATGTAATTGAACCAAATTTTTTCATCACAGTATCATTTGTTACATGTCAGAATATATTCCACACATTGTCAGAATCCAATTATATAGTGCCAATATTCTATGACTAAATTGGTTTTATATGAGTACAGAGTACATACAGACATGAATATTGAACAAATCGAAGTATTTTACATGATATACATTTATTCGGAAAAACATTGTTAATTTAATTAGAAAATCGCAAGCTCTTGGGAAGCGGCCTACCTTCGTGGACAGTGTTATGTGTACAAAGTGGACCGTGAGATCTACCTCCTGTGGGGTAACTCCTGAGTGGAGTCTACCTCCGTAGATCAGCCCTTAGGGCGTCGTGGTTGACTACGTAAGCGATTTTGCAAAGCTTTTATCAAGATAGGGAAGGTTCAGTACGAGCCAATGAAACCCTCCAGTGGGTCGTACTGGTTTTTCTAGACTGTTAGTCCCACATAACCACCTGTATGTATATGCAGGTGTTATGCGTAAATGCACTTTCTGACGTTAAAAATAGGTGTAAGGTAGCATAAAACTCCGAAATTATTTCATGTTTGTTGTAGATATTATATCTCAAACGAAAATCGTAAGTATTTTGTAATTATTTCAGAAAGTTTTGCGGTAACTTAGCAAATTAACATTTTCAATTGAAAATATAGGTTTAAAATAATGTTTGCTTAAAAAGAATATTTACTAGTTAAACCAAAAAAAAAAGATAATTAGGTGTATTTTGTGAATAACTTTTAGCCCAGGCAACAAGCTTGAGAAACTAATTGTATTCAAACCTCTCCAACCCTCTCGTATTTAAAGGAGATAGCTGTGCCCAACGTTAAAAAAAGATGAATACCTACATACATACAACCATTTTTTGGCCTTTTACCTTCCACCTTTCCTAATATAGATATTTTTTCCTATGACTGAGTGTTTACATAATAACGTACTTACATCTAAAAATCCCCATAACTTTTTAAAATAAAAAAATAACAATATAGTGATCGTCGTAAGTCGAAACTTAATGTAGAATGTGTTAAATAATATACAGTTGTGGTGGGTGGTGATTAGGTAACAGTCTTGGCGACTGTCGTTCAAGCCAGTGTAGAGTTGGCTACAAGGCGCGCGGGCTTGTGCTTTTATTTAAACGCTTTTATTATATTTCTTACGAGGTTGCAAATAGTTTTGGCGGTCAGTGAATATTTCAGTTAAAGTTACTTTTAAAAACCTATTGCATTAAAGAAGACGGTGTGCTCTGCAACCTGCACCCTAAGGAGGGAAGACTAATGTGGGTGGCCGTTTATTTACTAATAAAATTATGTAATTGGTAACTAGCCTTAATATACCGGTTACGATAACATACTCTGCTTATAAATTCGTGAAACTATAAATATTACAATTGTAGGCATAATATAAAACATTCACATATCAACATACATACATAGACACATATTCCTCATAAATTTTTAGACTTTCTAATTATAAGCACTGGTATAGGAAGGTACATAATATATACCTTCTTTAATATCACCTAAATACGCGTAAATAAGATATATGTATGTGTGTGTGTGTGTGTGTGTTTTTTTAAAATATCATTCCAATGCAGACGGTAAAAGGTTTTATGTATTAAATTATGTACAATTCAACATATTATAACTAAGTATTAAATGATAAATTATAATTAGATAAATCATAAAGTGAAAAATTGAATTACCTATCCACTGAAAAAGGAATTGAGACTACAAATCTTTGTCGGGCATCATCATTTAGCTTTTCAGTTTCCAAATTGTCAAATCAATCAACAATAATTAATACTTATATATCTATGGTAAGAATAAAATCTCTCGAACAAACATCGCGTCTTAGAATTAAAGAAAACGATGAAATCTTATAAATTATACATATCGACTCTAACATCGTGGAACAAACGCACAGGACATGGAAGAAAAGTGTCTTAAACACAGAAAATATCAAGTTTTACTCCAAAGACACATTATTTTATTTTTAAGAATATGATTAACTGCATTTAATTTTTTTTTAAAAGAAGTGACTTGAATCGGTAATCGAACCAACGGAAAATGCAAAAAGGTACACCGTCACTATTTTATCGAATTAATAGATAGAGTCTATTGTTTCGAATGAAAATTGTATGTTACAATTAATGAAAACGGTGAAATCTTACACTTTATACATACATATCGACTCTAACATCGTGGAACAAATGCATAGGAAGTGGAAGAAAACTGTCTTAAATACTGAAAATGTCAAGTTTCACTCAAGGAAAACTTTATTTTATTTTAAATGATTCAAAAAATATCGGGAAAATAAATAAAAACAGTCAATAAAGAAAAATAAAAATACATGATTGAGATGATTATGTTAGTTTCTGTTTCGCAATACATATCTAGAAATAAAAAAATATGTTTAACCTTGCTTTGCCTTAGAAATAGGCATACTTAGATATGTATGTGTACTTTTAATGAGGATTAATAATAATTATTGAGGATTTTTATTTATTCATACTTTATTGTACACCACAATAATAAAGTAAATAGAGTTAACAAAATATCAAAAGAAAAACAAGTGTGTACAAAAGGCGGTCTTATCGCTAATTAGCGATTTCTTCCAGACAACCTTTGGGTAAAGAAATATGGAAGACTATACAGGATGGGTGGTGTAAATATTATATACAATACATACCACAATACAACCTAATACTTAGAAATACTACACATATATCTATATATAAAATATATATCTATAAATTATACTAATACATATTTAAATTTAAATAATTAATATAAAGGTTGCACAATGTCGACTTCTCAACTGGAGAGATGATCTAGATAATTATTTTTAACAGACTTTTTAAATATTTTTAAAGATTTCGAACGTTTTATATGAATAGGCAAACTATTCCAGAGTTTGGTTGCTTGTACAGAGTAGGATTACTCGAAGAATTTACTTAAATGTTAACCTATTTGTGTAAGTTCCTAGAAATTGAAACTTCTCCTTTAAATAAGGCGGATATGTTGGATTAAACAATAAACAGTACAAAAGAGAAAAGTACTATGAAATAAAATTTAAGATAAAATAAATCTATTTATTCATCATCATTGTTAGTCATCAGAAAGCCTGTTGTAAACCAAGGAGCTTTAGGTTGTCTTTTAATGCCAAAATAGTACGAGTCTTATATAAGCCAAAAATGTACCTATATTTAATTTATAGTGGCGGTTTAGCTTATGTAGTAACTCAGTGGGCAATAGGTAGGCATACCAATTTCTCAACTTCGGGACGCTATGATATTTATTATGTTAGAGAGTAAATACCAATAACTTTTTTGGCCCGATTCAGGGTCCAAATTCAAAACCTCAATTTGCAGTCGAATAAAATAGCCACTGGACCAATAATTGTTGTAATCTTAGTACCTTACAAACTACCGGTAACCTTATATCAGGGTGCAATTTCTCATTTCTATGACATAATCATAATCATAACCTATCTTTATTACATAAAGAGCTAGGACCGTTGACGTCGCTCGTTATAGTTACTTACATAATTCGAGTTTATTACCAAGATTTTATATTGTTTATTTGAAAATTATATCAATATCACCCATTAGACATTACTTTGAATTTAATATATTTCATACAAACAAGCAAACAGATAAGCAGACATACATACATACAAACAGACAAAAAGTTCAACAACTATGCTTTTGGAGTCTATAATCTATATTCTGTATTCATGTATACCAGTAATTTGTTTTTAAATAATTCATATTGTATAAATTTCACTTTGTTACTATTTTATTATATCTACAGGTTTGGATGCCGATTTTTTTCTTTAGTGGGGAAAAGTCTGATACTTCACTCCATTTTTCACTCAGGACCTTTCTAGCTTTGTACTGGAATCGATGTACAGTGTACATATAACGGGGCTCATTATAATGTAATTATATAGTTAGTCCTTATAACATGGTCATTACCTATGCGAGAGTACAACTCCAGAAAGTTTTATCGCAATAGGAATAATGGTTCAGGAATGCATGTATTCAGCCCTTTTTAACGTCCCACTGCTGGGCACGGGCCTCCCTTCAAGACGAGGGGGATCAGGCCATAGTCCACCACGCTGGCCAAGTGCGGATTGGCGGACTTCACATGTCTTTCGAAAACTTGCTAGGTTTTCTCAGACATGCAGGTTTCCTCACGATGTTTTCCTTCACCGTAAGGCAAGTGGTAATCAAGTTAGAAAATGATTCGCACATGAAAATATCAGAGGTGCGAGACCCGGGATTTGAACCCGCTTCACTCGGTTTCCCAAGCGAGCGCGTTACCACTGGGCTACCACTGCCCAGGAATGCATATCTTACAATTTATACAAAATTTATTCTATATACATATTTGTATACGTTATTTCATATCATGACCTCCTATATAATAATATGTATATATGATTTAGCAGGTAAATATAATAACCTACTTACAGCTACAGGTTAGTTAAAGAGAGCGTTGATGTCTTTTCTATACCGGAAGTAAAATTGTTCCTGATTTTTTTTCCGATTAAAAATATTCTGATTACTATACTAGTATTTATGTCATATTTTCATCTATACACATAATAAAATTGAGTCGAATCTGTACATTAAATATTTTTGAAATTTTTTATTGAAATAGCCATTATTATTGAAACACAGGCCGAATCTATAGTTTTTAGAATTTTTGTTTGTCTGTCTGGCAACGCATCGCTAGAAAACCACTGGACAAATTTTGATAAAATTTGCTATAATAATAGCTAGTTATCTGGGTTAACACATAGTATACTTTTTATTGCAGGAAAATATCTTATCTCTGATAAATCTATACTTAACGGTTAAAATGTACCCGAGTGGAGCGAGGGTGAGTTAGCTGATATATAAAAATATCGATGCACATTTCCTAACAAATATTATTTTAAAAAGTGGCGTTGGTCAAACTAAACAATAAAACCCAAAAAAAATCAAAAGTTTTAATTGTGTTAACACAAATTGGAACTTACACGTTTGAATACAATGTGCGTTATGTCACGTTTTTTTTTGTCGTCCGAAAAACAATCGCTTTCGAGAGTCAGACAGAATAAAATCTGTATAGAGTAGGATTGTTGTTATAGGTATTTAATTTACTTTCTAAGAAAAAATACAATTTAATAATATTGCGATAAAAAAATCCTATTATAATTAGGAATGTGTATTACAGTTATTGTAATACCTTTAAATATTACAAAATTATTTTAAGGTAAAAATGAAACTCAATAGTGCATATTTATTCCTCCCAAATTATTATTATGTATTGACTTATAGGTTATAAACGTAAACAGGTTAATTTTTTACTTAAACATATTTAAATAAATGAAATTAGTACTAAATAAAAATAGTCATGTCATTAGGCGACCAAGTATAGAAGGAGTTTAGTTGTAATATACTGTTCTTATCTATACTAATATTATAAAGAGGTAAAGTTTGAATTTGTGGTTTTAGGGGGTAATTTCGGGATCTACTAAACCGATTTAGATGAAATTTGGTAAAAAGATAGTTTGAAACCCTGAGAAAGATATAGGATACTTTTTATCCTGGAAATCATCCCTTAAAGAGGTGAAAATGGGGATCAAAGTTTGCATGGGGAATCAACCCTGGAGGCGAACCCGAGCGAAGCGAGGGTGAGTCGCTAGTAGCAAATAAGCAAGCGGCTATTAAAATTTATCGTATAATAATAATATCAATCGGTATGTGAAGTAAAAAAATATATAATAAAAAATAAAATAATCCTCGTTATATTTTGTAAATATATATTACAAAAACATATCAAATAAAATTTATACCTATGGAAAATATGATACCTATTCCATCCTTTATGGTTCTAAATGTAATAATTTTACATTTTGTAATTATCACTTTGACGTTTTGGACGTTTCACGTCTGCTATGTAGCTCACGCAATTCGAGACTATTTGAAAAAGGTACACAGCAATTTTTTGAGACGCTTTTTAGAAGATTTACTTAGTGTGAATTTTATTTCGGAAAAGAATAAAAATGACTAATGAATAAAATATTGGTATGAACCATTTCGTAGTAAATAGGTACCTATGCAAGAAACTTTTTGCAGATTATGTTTTTGTTGATTAAACGGCTGAACGGAATCTGGATGAAATTTAGTGTTGATATATATATATATATATATATATCAACACTAAATTTCATTTATTAAATTTTAATTATATATATATATATATTTAATTAAAATTTTCAAGGAGTTGGGTAATCTGTAGATATTAAGGTAGTAGACACAAGAAACTTAAGTGTCAAAGCTTTTATATTATATTTAGTATAAATAAGGTGGGTGGACCATTTAAGGCCAGGCTCCTTGTAAGGCCGATTATTAAAAAGTCCTAGTTATTGCCATGCGATGGCAAATTCCTTCTACTCAGACTAGCACCCATCGAACTTAAAAACACAGACGCGGCGGCGAGTCGCTAGCGCTGCTGGTTTGTCAATACGGTCCCTCGTTTTGTTGGTTTCTTTCGTCGACGTTAAAATTCTAATAAGCGCTCACAGGAAAACGCTAGTTTTCAAGTAATAAACTATTATATTCTTTAAAAATTTTTTTATCCGAATTCATATATAAGGATTTACTATTGTACTAAAGAAAAACTATATGATTTTATTTCAATTTTACTTAAAATATCGGTAGTGTTCCTAGGAAAGCCAATGGTTCCTTGTAAGGCCGAAAAAAGATCATCAAAAAATTGACAGTTGGCCTTGCTATGGCACAAGGATCTTTTTAGGAACATTTAGGAATCACGAAAATATTATTAATACTTTTGTTAGTTTTTAGTTGTAAATCGTATCGGTAAAGGAAAAACAAAGTATAATTTCATAATATTATTGCTTATGATCATGCTTTATATAATTTTATTTTAAAACTCCATTTGGCCTTGCAAGGGACACCCATAAGAAGGCCATTTAAGTCCGTTTCAATTTTTTTTTATTTCATTATAAAGATTATTGGCAAGTTTTTGATATCAATATAATACTTATTAAAATAATTTTTAGTACATTTTCACGAATACATACTTAGTTTTACGATAGTGTTCAAGTAATGTTTGTTGACTATTTTTTAAGTGAATATATTATGATTATGAATTTAATGTTTCATTTTAATGATAGACCTATTTATGAAGATTTAGGATAACCAGATATTTTGTTTCACTGTTAGTTTTAAGTTAAACGACTGCTTTTATTTATCGACCT
The DNA here is from genome assembly GCA_033884665.1 of Argynnis bischoffii washingtonia. Taxonomy (NCBI): domain Eukaryota; kingdom Metazoa; phylum Arthropoda; class Insecta; order Lepidoptera; family Nymphalidae; genus Argynnis; species Argynnis bischoffii. The sequence goes on from CM066625.1 coordinate 6,224,172, forward strand.
TGTATGGAGCCCTGTTTCTTGCAAGGCCATTTTGGAAGAGTTCAATAAAACTTAAATTTAATAAATAAGCATTAACTCTGCAAGAAAAGAAAATGTTTTATTAGTTACATTATAGAACAAAGTGTTACTTAATAATTTCTTTGTTTCATTTCTCCAATAAATAAAAGAATTATAACAGTTTATTTCTTAAGGTGGCCTTCCATGGTCCACCCTCCTTACGTAAAATCAAAGGTTATTTATTATATTAGTATATTTGTCTATAAAAAATTTTGATCAACTGGACAAATTTGCTTTACTTCTACCCCAGATAAACTAGGTGTCTACAAAAAACCACGTTAAAACAATTCATTCATTTGGAAAATCCGATGCTACAGATATGCAGACGAACTCAGACATCAAACTCTGAGCACCCCACTTTTGGTGTTTAAGGTTAATAATCAAATAATAAGTTTAATGTATAAGTAAATAACAAAAATATAAAAAAACGGTACTATGTAACTAGGAACTAGTACGACTTCATAATTTGTTTTTTAACTCTTAACCTTAACCTACTTACTTACAAATGTATAAATGCCATAATCAGTTCCTGTACGCTATCTCTAGATAAATATTAAGATTATGCGAATGAAACAGTGAAAGTGCGCGTAATATCGAGAGTGCTTCCAGGGCTCGTTAATCGATTGGAATAAATGTTTTAGCATTTTCGTCCTTAACTTCCATACCCTATACATTCAATTTTAAATTAAAGAGATTTGTCTTTAAAAGCATATATAATATATATGGCGGAGAAGGATTTAGTTACCTTTTTCTGTTATAAAACCTTAATTGTTTAAAGTTACTATGTTATTTAGTTTACTTTTGATTGCTTTTATAGTGATTTTAAATTTAAAGCAGAGACTACGTCTCGAGCGGAGTCGAGACGCCATCGTGTAAGGTTGCATTTATAAATATGAGCGTTTTAATGAAAAATAATGTAATATTTGAATAATTTGTAATGATTTATATTTAAGGCATTTAGTTATGTGGCCGATATTAAGGCCGATAGGAATGTATTTCAAATAAAAATAAAAAGGATGCGGTTATTAATTTATTTTCCCGCGCTTTGGCAGGGAGATGTCAGTACCACTCTGTAGTGTCTAGTTATGGAATGTTTGTAATACCAAAAATTATTGTTAAAATTATGTAACTCATTATTTTAAAAGAGTAACTGTTGAGTTTCTTGCCGGCTCTTCTCAGCAGAACTGCTTTCCAAGCCGGTGGTAGCTTCCACACGGACATGGGTTTTAATTTTTTTTGCGGAACCCTGATTCTTTTTCTAAAATAAAAGTAGCCTAAGTTACTCCCCATAACATCAGCTATCTGCCAGTGAAAGTCCCGTCAAAATCGGTCCAGCCGTTTCGGAGATTAGCCGGAACAAACAGACAGACAGACAGACAGACAAAAATTGTAAAAAATGTTGTTTTGGTATATGTACCGTGGATACATCCATATGCATTTAGTAAAAAGCGGTTATTTTAATATTACAAACAGACACTCCAATTTTATTTATCTGTATAGATTGAATGTGAAAGTCTGATTGGTGACTATGAAACCGCTGCTCCGAATTACCTTTTCAAGTTTATAACATTGTGATTTTCTTCATTAAATTGTAATAGAGCATTGAGAAGTCTTTATTATTTGAGCCCTGATAACGCCCACAAGATGATGATGTTCGTAGAATATGGATAACGCGTCATATACTTATATTAAATGCATTCTGTAAAAATCCATTAACTATCCCATAAATATATTTTTACTTGGTTATTTTACACGTACACAAAGACTTATGAAATCCATATTTAATATTATTAATGTGAAAATGTGTTAGTTTGTTTGTCCTTTTTTCAAGACGTGAAAAAAGGATTGATTGGCGTGATTTTTTGTGTTGAGATAGGTAGGGGTCTGGAGAGTGACATAGGCTTCTTTTTACCGCGGGAGATTATCTCATTCCCATGGGAAAACACGTTATAATATAACCCAAACATTTTTTTTTTATGAAAATTACTTCAAACTTGGTATTAATGATCATCAATACAATTAAAAAAAACGTATTCTAGCATTTTTCGAAATTCATCATATGAGGGGGTAAAATAGGGGATGAAAGTTTGTATAAAACCTACCTTTTTATTAGTTTTTTTTTGTAGTTTTCGCGCGAGCGAAACCGCGGGTTTTCCTCGTAATATAATAAGACTATGACATTTGGTGTGACGCATAAATTGCATAATGTGTTTTTTTTCTTTTTCAGATACTCCACAAACTGGCCTTTGAAAAAAAAGCCAAGATAGCTTTCCAGATTGAACAAAGCCTTTAAGACCTAAAAAAGTAGCACTTAGTAAAAATTATGTTTTATCTATTGCCGTAATATTTATTTAGAATTTTTCATTAAAAGTGACAGTTACTATAAAAATAAAAGTGATCATGCGCGTGCGGTGGTTGTGTGTCGTTATATTTATTATTCACGGACTTAAATGCACTGCATTACCTCCAGCAGCTTTGGGAGATGTTGTGGCGAATGCAGCGAGTAGCTTGAACTCTATGAAGGTACAGTAATCGCATGTCATATTTTTTTGAAATATAGCTTGTTGTTAATAAATAGTAAGAGTAAAAAATATACATAAAAAATAGCACGATTACTATTATGAACATTTAACAAATTTTTGTTACTCCGTATGGTTGTTGTATTTAGACATTTACTTTTCTTCTACAATTGTTGATAATAATAATTGCGTTTTATGATATATTTTTTTTTTTTGAAAAATTGACTTTTTTATACATAGGTACTTATTAATAAATAATAATGTCCTCCCGACCGACTAATATAGGCCAATCTCATTGAGCTATTTGCGCAGGAGATATTATTATAGTGCACAAGTGTACGCGCAGACACAAGTTCACTCTCTATTCCTGTTACTCTCACACTCCGGTGGGATGACTACTCGACACGTCACAAGACCAGTGAGAGTTAAAACACAGGACCGACAGCTTTACGTGATCTACGAGGCACGGGGGTGAAACACCGCCAACTTCCCAACACCGGGCTATTACTGAGGCTTATTAAACACAAATACTCAATAACTAATCTAGGCCCGATCCGGGACTCGAACCCAGAACCTCCAGATGTGTAGCCGTAAATGCATACCATTGAGGTAGTTAACATAGGTATTTCTGGAATTTTAGACCAAACTTTATTATTTAGGAACTAGCAACTCTAGCTTATGTGTTATTCCAGACTATAATCTATCTCTATGCCAAAATTCAACCAGATTCGTTCAGCCGTTCTGGCGTGAAATAGTAACAAACATACATCCATAAATCCATACTCACAAACTTTCACATTTATAATATTAGTATATATAGATTAGTATGCATGTGGATACATAATAAGTATGTAATAAAATTACCATAAATATGGGTTAATTACATGTCGATTTCATTATTAAATATGTTCAGTTCTGTCATATATTCTTAGTACTACATAATAATCATTCTTCTTCTTCTTCTTAAAATTGAATCCGCGATGTCTGACTAAAATGACCCCAAAAAAATCTTGATGTGTTAGTTATTAGGCAAGAGAGCGTGGCGGCAATGTGGTCTTTTCCACGTCTGTTTACGTGAATCATGTTACACACCATTTCTTATATAACTTTGTGCGAGCCATATTTTATCGTTTAAATAGCACTCCGATTGTTAAACGACGCTTTTTGGCGAAGTAAGTTGAATATATCTTATATAGTCAATTGGATGTATCTATATCTTATTACATTGCTCAACAAAAATCGAAATTATAAAAGGTTTTTGAAACACCTACACAGTGCACGGTTAATATACTACTAAAATTTAGACTTATCAGTTAAGGTTTTCGTTATTGATTTCTAGAAAATTATAAGGCTGAGACATTGCATTATTTTTTCCAAAATTATTATGTCATTATCTTCGGTTATATTGGATTAACTCGTTGACTCATCTAACTCATCTTCTCATTTAAAATTGACACGATCACTTGTTCGTTTGAACTACTTAGGTACTTACTTCATTTTTTATTTTTTGGACAGGTTAAAATCGGCAAAACTGAAAATAAATTATAGCCTGTGTGCTATTCTGATGTATGTTATATTACAAAAAGTTTCATAAAACCCATTCAGCACTTTTTTGTGAAAAAGTAACAAACATATACATCCATACTTCCTCACAAACTTTCGCGTTTATAATATTAGTAGCATAGGATAAGGATTATCAAATTATAAACTTTAATAAAAATATATAAGCAATTAAATTAATGAAAGGAGTAACAAAAACGGCCCACACTTAGATAATGCAAGTGCCAAGTACAAACACCAGCGTCTTCTTAAAGTCGGCTACACTTACTAGTTACTCTATCATAATATATTGTCTATCCGATATTGCACATGAAATCATTTTCTTATATAATTTTCTTTCATGAATTAAGTAACAAAACATAATATTACTAACTCATAAAATAATTGAACTAAAAAAAGACATTAAATACTTATATAGGTTTATGGGTTAATATTGTTATTGCCAATTGACGACATTCCCATTATCTCTAATGACTTTCCTTATTGAATGCTGGAAGTTTTATCTATTTAGGTTAATCATACAATTGTTGTCGCATATTAAATAACTTTCTATGAGAAAAAAAAATCCATTAAGGTACTCCAACTTAAAAGTAATCATTCCTGATTCCACCATTCCATTGGACTCACCCTCGCTTCCCTTCGGGTTCATCCCTAGACAAAACAAATCTTTCCCACGGGAACCGTACATTTTTCCGGGATAATATATAGCCTATAGCCATCCTCAGTTAACGGTCAAAATTAGATTATAATTACCTCTTGAGATAATGTTTAAAAGAAATGCATTTATCTTAGTTTTATTGCCGGACGCAATGAGCCCCCCTCGAACACGACAAGGTAAACACACGTCGAGAGGGTAGATATAATTCATACTAATATTATAAATGTAAAAATGTGTTTGTTTATTTACCTATTCTTTTTTTTTCACGTCGAAACAGAGTGACGTCTGTCAGACGGTCTGATTTTTTGTGTGGAGATAGTTGGAGGGCTGGAAAATGACATAGGCAATTTTTTTTCTTATAATCTTCTGTCTGTCTATCTGTTACCGCATCACGGAAAAACCACTAGAGGGATTTTGATGAAATTTGGTATGATTATAGCTGGATATCCGGGTCAACATATAGGATACTTTTTACCGCGGGAGATTATCTCATTCCCACGGGAGTACACGTTATAACACAACCCAAAAAATATTTATGATCATAATTTCATGAAACTTGGTAGTAATGCTTTTCAATACAATTAAATAAATAAGTGTTTTAGCATTTTTTTAAATTCATCCCATAAGGAGATAAAATAAAGGATGAAAATTTGTATGAAACCTACGTTTTCAAAGTTTTTTTGTTGTAGTTTTAGCGCGGGCGAAGCCGCGGGTTTTGCTAGTTTTAGTTTTTTATTTTAGTTTTTTATTTAATTATAATTTTATTATACGTATAGATTATACACACACTTTTCTTAGAAAGTAAAAAAAAGTCCAGTTTGCGGCCGACGTCATATGTCGACTGCAGTGACATATTTGATATGATCTTTAACACCCTATCAGTTAATGTATTTTGATACTATATCATATTACTTATATATGTGACATGATATTTTTTTATATATATTTACCGCCTACAACTCTAATCTTAAGAATTGGTATTTTATAATTATGAAAGATAACTTAAATTATAGGTTTTCTTTAAATGTAATATTTATTAAGTACCTAACAATTGGCACTTTCAAGTCTATATACAAATATGTATGTATACTCAAAACGAAATTTCAAATGCGTACTTAAATTGAAATTTGTTAGAGCAAAGGTCACAGCAACATTGAATCAATTGCACAAAAATTTCACAATTGGAAGCACAGGTCGCGTACATAGTGTCTCATTTATTTTCAAAGTTAAACTGATAATGCAGAAAAATGTACTTAGAGTACAAAAATCTTTCGTTATCAGTATCGAATACTTAGTGAAGTTGCAATAATTTGGTTGAGGCCACCGCTCACTAATGTGAAGCAGTGCAATGTTGTGACACTGGAATAAGAATTTAGATCAATATCAATATGGCGACTATTAATTACAGTAATTCGCAAAATTACCACCTAAAGTAAACGATATTTCATAAATGTGAAAAGTATATAAGTATTTCAAGTCAGTGTTTATTTAGATGAAGCAACTTATCCACTGTTGCAATTATTTTACCATACATTATTTTCATTTTTTAACAACTATTTAGGCAGCACCCGCAAAAAAAATGTATTTTTTCCGACTTGCCAGACAAAAACTGTGACAGCGCTCTTCCATGGGGCCTCTTCATGTACAAAGGAAAAATAGTTCAACTAAATGTCAATAGTTCGTATAAAATAAGCAAAAAATAAATAAAAACCGACTTCCAGGCACTGAAAAGTAAAAAATAACTACACGGGGGTTTTCATTTAGATTAGATACTTAATCAGATATTTTCGAAGTCGATGTGCTTTGATTTGTATTGGCTGGCACCGACTACGAAAAAATCTGATTAAGTATCTATTCTAAATGAAAACCCCCGTTTAGTTATTTTTTACTTTTCAGTGCCTGGAAGTCGGTTTTTTTTTTAAGTTTTTATTTTTCCATTTTAAGTGTAGACGTATCATCAATATAAATTAATCAAGCCCAAACACCAGGTAATTGCTGTAAATCGTTGAGGAGTTCCCTCGACTATCTTTCGGGTCCATCATCAGATCGACTTTCATTAAATAGTAGTGCTTTAAAATACCTAATGAAAATGTTATCAAACGCACTAGTCGCCGCTACAATTTTCGAAAGTTCCCCTCGATTTCTCTGGGATCCCATCATCAGATCCTGGTTTCCTTATCATGGGATCACTCTTGGGATATCTCCTTTCCAACAAAAAAGAATTATCAAAATCGGTTCATAAACGACGAAAAAATCCGCGAACAAACATAAAAAAAAATATACGGTCGAAATAAGAACCTCCTCCTTTTTTTGGAAGTCGGTTAAAAATAGATCCTAAGAAGATATATTGTGGTTTTAATTTTTTTATAAATGTACGAGAACGAAAAAAAAGTTTTTTATTTTACTAATTAATGAAAAATGAGCAATCAGATAAGGGGTTTGTAGTGCATATTCACAGATGGCGCTTTTTCTATTTACAATCACGACAAAAAACTAAAAAAGTCATTGAAATTTGTATGAATTTTGCAAATGTAAACATATTTTAGTTTTCACATACAAAACAATTCACATAAAATAAAACAATTTGAATGTTTACGGACTAATAAGCATTTATTATTATCTATTCAAGTAATCAAAAATAAGAATAGCCCAAATGTCCAATTTCTTTGTATGGGATGAGGCATTTATCTACTCACAAAGGAATATAATACACTTTGTAAGACAAAATGAGAAACTATATAAATTATTAATAAAGCGAGTGTATGTAATAATATGTACTTACGTAGTATTACGAAAAAGTTAAATCATTTACTTATTATTTAACACTTCTTGCGGTAATATAATGTAATTTTTTTTCTTTCATTTAAATAATAAGTCATGCACTTTAATCAACATTAATTTAATTATACGGTGAAATTGATAGGTACCAACACGTTGAAGGGATAAGTGTAAGTTAACTTGAAAAGCCTCAAAAAACATTGTTTTCTTGTCAGTCTATAAAATTGTACGTTACGAAATCGGGTAGTTCCTTATTTTAATAAAGCATCATTTGTGTTATGTGAGTGTAATCATTAACTCAAAAATTATACAATAAAAATAGTTAAGATTTTAATATTTTTTTAAACATTTTTATGAATCCAATCGCTTTTTGAATACTAAAGAAACTTTGAGTCGTAAAAAACCCTAACCTTAGTTAGGCTTTAATGCTTCTAATGTTTAGGATGTGTGTCAGGGTATAAATTTAAAATTTCTTATTGAGAAGATTTGTTCGATGCCATTGTAATAGACTGGCTTGTTATCAACAAGAAGGACAATAATTGATAATTCAATTATACTAATATATAAATTACTTGCACTTATTTTGGTACATACCAATATGATTGGTCCACAAATGAACGGACGCGGATTTTAGCTTTTGCCTTCGGCTTCGCTCCCGTTGTTTATTTATGTTCAACCTTCCTCAATGAATAGTCAATAAAATCTATATGTATAAAATAAAAAAGAAATGTGTGTTCTGGAGATGAGTGCATTCAAACAGCGTTTTGTTTGATTAAATTACGTATTATATGTCTAGTTATGTTATGTGACATTATTGTAAAAAATATATTTTTTAATTAGAAATATCTACATATATTTCTTTCTCATATATTTTTCTAGGTAACAGGAGCGTGGCGAAGATTATCAAGTACAGTGAGCGAGTCAGTTGGCTTAAAACATGCTTTAAGACGGCTCCAAGCAGTACCAGCTAGAGCGGCTCGTTTGGTACACGCTTTAGTGGACCGCATGCGAGTGGGCGGTGGTCCCATTGTTACTACGATATATGGTTCTCTACGTGGTCGCAGGGTTGTGGCCAGGACCAATGCTCAAACGCCATTCTATAGTTTCAAAGGGATAAGGTACTTAACACTGTTTACTTAACTAGACGGAGTGTGCATTGAATAGATAATAAGAATATCCTTTAAAGTTAATTTTTATAAACTAGCAGACCCAACAGAAGTTGATACATGTCCTAATTTAATAACTACTCGTTTCACCTGTTCGAAAGCGATGGGCTTCTAACGAAATAAGGGCTTGTAATTATAGTGTGGCAAGCTATAGCATAATATTTTTAGTTAACAAATTAAGTTACGAAAAACATCAAAACGGCCTTTTAACTGTAAAGATACTTGATCATCACATTGAATTACGACACCATTGCAATTTAAAACTAATTACATTCAAGTGTGATGTTAACAATTTTATTGAATTGAAAAGTTATTTAAAATTTTGGTTTTGTAATGCCTCTATAATTGCGCCATTTTCAAGGTTACACTATAACGAAACTATTAGTTAATCTGTGCCATAACTAAAAACCTATCAGATTAGCCTAGGAGGAGTCCGGGAGAATATGCCCGCGTTCCACTAAAATGCTCATATTTTTTTCTATAACTACAAGTTACAATTTTTTATGAATTGTATCTTACGCGGTGTGCTTTGATTTGTATTGGCTGGCACCGTATTAATTAAGTATCTAATTTAAATGAAACCCCCCGTTTTGTTATTTTTTACTTTTCAGTGCCTGGAAGTCGGTTTTTATTTATTTTTTTATTTTTCCATTTTTAGTGTAGACGTATCACCAATACAAATTAATCAAGCCCAAACACCAGGTAATTGCTGTAAATCGTTGAGGAGTTCCCTCGACTGTCTTTCGGGTCAATCATCAGATCGACTCCAGACCTTCATTAAATAGTAGTGCTTTAAAATACCTAATGAAAATGTTAACAAACGCACTAGTCGCCGCTACAATTTTCGAAAGTTCCCCTCGATTTCTCTGGGATTCCATCATCAGATCCTGGTTTCCTTATCATGGTACCACTCTTGGGATATCTCCTTCCCAATAAAAAAAGAATTATCAAAATCGGTTCATAAACGACGAAAAAATCCACGAACAAACATAAAAATATATATATATATATATATACGGTCGAAATGAGAACCTCCTCCTTTTTTTGGAAGTCGGTTAAAAATATATGAAAGAAAACGACAACAATTTCACCCGGTCTCGTGGCGTAAGTTTGTGGATTATAATTGTACATAGCAGACTAAAAAAAAAGATTTTGTCAATGAGATTCTATACTATTTTATTCTTGCCAGATATGCTCAGCCACCTCGAGGTCCACTGCGTTTCCGACCTCCGGCGCCATTGGAACCATGGTCAGGCATTCGTGATGCAGTCGAAGAAGGTGCTGTTTGTCCTCATCGATTCATGTTATTCGATACGTACAAAGGCGATGAAGACTGCTTGTACCTAAATGTTTACACACCAGCGTTGCCGGATAAACTGTCTGGGTAAATACTATTATTAGTCAACATGTGCGCTACGCTCCGTAATATCTTAATAAGAAAATAATAAAAAGCAATGTTTGCTAACAAAAGTATTATAATAAACATCTCTATAATGATTTGTAAAGATATTTTTTTAAAGTATAGAACAGATTTTTGCAAGTATTTTTTATGTGATTCTAACGTTTCGTTACCTTGCCAAATCCTTGATAATTTGCAATATTTACACAATACTTACTCAGTGTTTTGATTATGTAATGGAAGGCTTAAATCATTCAGGTTCTTCATATTTGTTATTCCACGTGATTGCGCGTCATATTATAAGGATGTAAATATTTAAATTTCGGTCTAATATTGATAAATTGTTTTAAAAAATTTAAAATGTTGAGGGAATATAAATTGTTTACTCGCTCTTTTATTTATATTGCTAATTTGAATTGAGCTTCTGATCGTAGACTTAGATTATAGTTATACGTTGCACGAGAAAGTTGGTACATATATGTACCTGTATGTTTATTTCTCCTTCACGCTGAAAAGGCTGGACGGATTTGGATGAAATTTAGTATACAGATTGACACTGAGGAACTTATATAGGAATTAATTTTAGTGAAACGTGTTGATTCATTAATACATCGAAAGTATAATAATACTTTCTTATATTTTGCCAAAAGGTATAATCCAAAACTCGCAGTGATGGTTTGGATTCATGGAGGTGCTTTCGCAGTTGGTTCAGGCAATGCCTTCCTATATGGGCCGGATCACCTCGTTGGAGCGGGAGTAGTTCTTGTAACGTTGAACTACAGGCTTGGAGCGTTAGGCTTTCTGAGCTTGGAAAATGAAGAAGTTTCTGGCAATATGGGATTAAAGGTAAATATTTAGAGATTTTTTATTTTAGCTTTGGCGCCAGATATAGTATGACTACGAGTATTTACAATGTAATTAAAAAGATACAATAAAAAGCGACTCAGTGAGGATGGCATGAAAAGTGTTTCAAAGATATTTTTAGTACATGATGTAATAAATATCCATCCATTTCGAGCTGATTATTATTATTAAACTTAAAACAAATAGGAAAGTCAAATAATAACAAAAAAAATATTTTACATATATTTATGATCTATAAACATTGTAACTTGTAAGATTAGTGATCATTAATATGGTATTTGGCACGATTGTTCTGTCACGAAAAATCTCTTGATTATCACTTCGTAAAAATCTCTAAAATAATACCTATATCAGCATTATTTCAAGATCTTTCTTCATAAGCAATGTTAATATTTTACATCAAATTATTACGAAAATATTTCTTAGGTAGGTACTTTAAGATATGCATAATTTAAGAAGGGCATCTATAAATTATATCTACATAAAGGGCAATATTATGGCCCTTCTACTATTCAAAGGTGTTTACAGCTTAAGTAACGATTGGTCATGGCTTAGATATATAGGTCAAGTGCATATACATACCTATAAGGTTTCAAAACTGTATAGCACGTTTTGATAATAATAGTTTGAGATTGTTACTAACATTCGAATAATTGTTATTGAATCGTAATTGTTTATCTTTATTATTACACTGTAGGCATTTTTTAAATTTAAACTATAAAAAAATTTATTATAAAAATCGCTTAAAGCTATACCAGTAAATAATGGTCCATGGTATAAATAAATAAAATTTAAGCTTAAGTTTTAGCGTTAAATGTAAACTATACTTAACGCTAAACGATCTTAATCTGAGGGTCTGGGTCTTAAAAATGTTTATTATTTAACCTGTAATGTAACTAATTTTGTGAACAAATTTCTAAATCCTTCTAATTCATATTTCAATATTTTATATAGTCTTTACACGTTACTATCTGCTATTTTTTCACATATAATTGTAAATGTATGCTTGTCAATATTTTAAAAATTATTACCAATATAATATGTACTATGCGATCGTTATTATGCATTCCAAAATTATTATTAATCAATATCAACATCGATAATATTCGTAATTTATGAAGACAACGTCATTTTAAAGTTGACGTAAAGGCAAAGAACCAGCAATTCTTTCAAAGTAACGTTACGTGATATTATTATAATCTATACATATAATAAAATTCTGAGTCGAATCTGTACCTTAAATATTTTTTTGAAAATCTTATTGAAATAGACTTTATTATCGATACAGAGACCGAATCTATAGTTTTTAGAATTTTTGTCTGTCTGCCTGTCTGTCTCTAACCGCATCACAGAAAAACTACTAGAGGGAAATTTGGTATGATGATAGCTGGATATCCGGGCCAACATACATATAGGATACTTTTTACCGCGGGAGATTATCTCATCTATCTCACAACACGTTATAACACAACCCAAAAAATATTTTGGTCAGAATTTCTTGAAACTTGGTATTAATGCTCTTCCATACAATTAAATAAATAAGTGTTTTAGCGTTTTTTGAAATTCATTCCATAAGGAGATAAAATAAGGGGTGAAAATTTGTATGAAACCTACCTCTTCATAGTTTTTTTTTGTTGTAGTTTTAGCGCGAGCGAAGCCGCGGGTTTTGCTAGTTAAATATATAATATACATTTGTGGATGTTGTATAAAATTTATTTTTATTGTAAAGGATCAAGTCATGGCACTAAAATGGGTGCGCGACAACATAGAGTCATTCGGTGGTGATCCGCAACGTATCACGATTTTTGGAGAATCAGCGGGTGCTGCTTCAGTACACTTGCATATGCTCTCTCCGGCTTCAAAGGTTGGTCTTTTACCCGTATGCTATACTAGATAAATGTATTTACCTGTTAGTCATATTTTTCAGAAAGAATTTTTCTTTCTTTATGATGTCTGTATTCTGTACCATATAAATGATAATAATACCTATTAAGTTGTGATATTATTGATCGAATGATAGGAACCATATTCAATAAACATTATATTTGATGAAGCATTAGCTATCTATGTATAAATTTGTTGTCCTGTTCTTTATTTAATATATTTAAATGTATGTTTTACGAAGGACTTGTTCCACGGCGTAATAGCGCAAAGCGGCGTAGCTATCTCTCCATGGGCGCTCGCGCAGGATCCTAAGGAACGCGCTTTTGAATTGGGAAGAGAACTTGGCATCGATACTAATAGCACTGCCGAATTGCTTGGTAAGAAATTTAATATATATTTAGGAAGCCTACTTTTTAATTTCTCTTATTTTTTTTGTACATTATATCTAGATGTGTTGGTTAACAGACGTATGTCATTTTACTGAATTCGTGAAAATACATAGGTATTGTACTATATACTAGACGTATACATTAGACTGTTAAATTTTTTGAATTTTTTGAATTGATTATTAAATTTGTTAAAAAATATAAGATATTTTTTAACAAATTTTGTGTAAAAATTCTTTCATTTGATTTTATTATATAACTAGCGACTCACCCTCGCTTCGCTCGGGTACGTTCCTAGGTTGCTTTCCAAAACAAAATTAATTAATTAATTTGGTTTTTTTTTTCATGGGACCCAATATTTTTTTCTTAAATAAAAGTAGTCTAAGTTACTCCTTATTACATCAGCTATCTGCCAGTGAAAGTCCCGTCAAAATCGGTCCAGCCGTTTCGGGGATTAGCCGGAACAAACAGACAGACAAAAATTGTAAAAAAATGTTGTTTTGGTATATGTACCTTGTATACATCCATATGCATGCACTTAGTAAAAAGCGGTTATTTTAATATTACAAATAGACACTCCAATTTTATTTATCTGTATAGATAATAAATGCAAAGTAGGTCGAGGTTACAATCGCAAAAAGGTACACAAAGGTGAATATAAATATTTTTGTTGTTAATCGTATTGAATATTGAAATAAAGCGCTACTTTTTGGACAAGTAGGTACCTATTGTTTTTAAATCAATATCGATATCCGATAGTGAAACCTTGACATAAATGAGCCTAACGTTATTATTAAATGGTATCATTTTAAGTTTCATTAATAAATTTGTATGAAAACATTTAATGTATGTATGTTGTATAGGTAGGTATGTTTTTATAAAAATAGGCGGGATAGGACTAGTCTCGTTCTATTTTCGAGACATTGTTTTGATATTGATTGTACATATTTAATAATAATTTACTAGTGACAATTTCCTACAATAATGTAAGCTTAAACATTGATTATTCATAAATGACATAATAGACATAGCATTAACTGCATTAGTAAAATATAAAATTAGGGGAGAAAATCTAAATAAAAAAAATAGATAAATATTCTTAATAATCACTACGAAAAACATACTAATTAAAATATCAACACCTGCTAAATTAGTAATATTTGCAATATTTGGAAACAACGAATTTTGATTAACATGTCGTATAAATTCTACTGCGTCTTTTCGAGTCGTATAATAAATCGTACGTAAAAGGGCAGCCATTGGGACGAGGCTGATTAAATTATTAATCTCTGTCCAAATTCGTGCTTCGTTGCGAAACACACGTAAAACAGATATTCAGTTAAGCATATGCATTTATTTATTTAAAAAAGTACACTAGCAACACGCATATTAAAACATTCATATACATTTAGAAAACATTAATCAGTAATCACTAATCAGATATATATATATATATATATATATATATATATATATATATATATATATATATATGCCTTTACAAGTGTACATAACATTCACTATAATTACATAATCAAAAGTATACATAAAATCGTAATAAATTAATAATATATAATTAACAAATACAATTCAAATACAATAAAAATGATTCATAATAAGTCAACTAAACAATTAATTTAAATAAAGTAAAAAAAAAGTAAAGTCAAATAATATACCTAAGTCAAATTAATACATAAATATTATAAAGGTATATACATATTTAACTTATTTGCCAAATAATGTATTCATATTTTAGCTGTATCTTGCGAATTTTGCGGTACTGATATTTAATAAATTTGAGTATAGGTGAATCGGGATAAATTTGAAATCAGTATTTGGGTAAACATTCAAACTTTCTACTTATCTTATATTTTAAGAAAAGCAATACTTTTATCACACCAATTTTTCACTTTATGTGACAGGTGATTATACTAAATCCTTGACAAATATACCTATTAATAACGACCTCCATACTGATTTCGGTTACGGCAACTAACCTCACTCAGTCTAGCCAACTGCGGGAATCATATTAATAGAATGAATGTACAATACATTTTTTTAAATCTAAAAAGATGTGTTTTTTGATCAATTCAACTAAACGACCTTATTAACCCACATATCTGTCTCTGTCATTAGAAAAGCTAGGTATACCTATAATGTACATGTCTCAGACTCTCTTGCTTTATAGCCCACGCAGACTATAGACTTCCTAGTAACCAATAGTGTAGGTAATCAAATTCATATACAAAGATACAAAGTAATATACACGTGCGACGCATAATACATTAATTTGTTAGCGGCTGATGAAAAAGTTTGTTCAACTACTCACCTATCTGCCAGACGCTAAATCAATATGACTCTCTTTCGTTCGTTGTTTTGTCGATTTTTAACTCAAGCAATTAATCTATGGGTCAAGATTTTTGTTTTTAATGTTCGTGAGCTTTTAACTGGAAACGAATTTTTCACCAGGTTATCTCCGTGCTACGCCAAGCGAGCTTTTAGTAAAAGCAGGCGCGCGTCTTATTGGTGCGAGTGGCGCGGCCAAGTCTGCCGATTTGCGAGGTACCGTGGCACTACCCTTCCTACCAGTGGTAGAGCCACCCGTACCCGGCGCCTTTCTTACCGAAGATCCCCGCACGCTACTACCGGGCGCTGACGTGCCTTTCATGACTGGGTATAACGCTCAGGAAGGCATCATATTATTAAGACGTAAGTATTTTATTGTTAGTATGTTTATATTAATGTCCTACTTCTGAAATTTTCTCCAGATCTGCAGCCTGGTTAGGTGACTAGACTAAGAAGAGGTAGTTTATAGTCAGTTTTACATTTAAGTATTCAAGTGTAGTGTGTATACGAGGTGTACCTTCACATAAACACCTTACATACCTATGTGATAATCTAGATCCAGCGGTTTAGTTTGTGTGTTGTCTGACAGAAAATGTAAGAAATGATTTTTTTGTTAAGTTAATGAGACTATTATACATATGTGGACTATGAAAGTATGAATTGTAAAAAGTATATATGTTTAATCCTGGTATTATTATTATAAATAATATTACATTACTGCTGATTATAATTCGTAGAAAAAGTAGTTTTTAGTATTCATTCCTTTAAAATAAAGTTACATAGTAGGTATACGTATTGTCGTTACGAAACTTTGCATAAAAATAATTTATTGAAAATGTAACGAGGCATAATAACAAAGAGGATCATTAAAATGAATCGCCGACGCTATAAAATTGATCGACAACATCCACCGCCTCCAACTTTAATCACAATGAGACGTTTAAGCTCGGCAAATTCTGTGATCGTTAATATTGACCTCAATTTCTAAATCTTCTACAAAAACTTATTTTTTTTAAAACAAAGCGAATTCGATGTTTGTATTTGTTGTCAGTGATAATGCTGATCGTTTTTAACAGCACTTACTTATTCTGATCAAGCTGATTGTAAATGAATTTGTCTACTGTTTTTGTTGGGAAAACAATCTTGTAACAATACGGTCTAACTTTCCATTGCTTAAGGTTAAATATTTAGCGTTGCAAAACAAAACACTGGCAGGTACACAAACATTGTTAGAAAGTTATGTTTATATTAGTATTGAAAAAGTTCTCAGGCCTCTACATCCTGATTCATAATAACTATTACATCATTGTATGTATGTATTCAGCCCTTTTTAACGTCCCACTGCTGGGCACGGGCCTCCCTTCAATACGAGGGGAATCAGGCCATAGTCCACCACGCTGGCCAAGTGCGGGTTGGCGGACTTCACATGTCTTTCGAAAACTTGCTAGGTTCTCTCAGACATGCAGGTTTCCACACGATGTTTTCCTTCACCGTAAGACAAGTGGTAATCATGTTAGAAATGATTCGCACATGAAAATATCAGAAGTGCGAGACCCGGGATTTAAACCCGCTTCACTCGGTTTCCCAAGCGAGAGCGTTACCACTGAGCTACCACTGCCTATATTTACATCATTACTTAAATATAAAATATTAATCTATTGTTATATCTCGTATGAATCTTATGGTAAGTAAAACACTAGTATTGACCATTTAATAACATTAGCTAGCTCTTAGATAAATCTGTAAAATGTAATGTACCTACGACGCATTTACATAGTTATGTTCTGATTCCCGTACAGACTAAAATTACAGACGATGGTTTTGGTTATTTCTAGAGAAAAAAAATACAATATCTTAGTCAAAAAGCTGAGAAAGAAAGGAATGAAAACACTCAAACATTTTGTGGAAATGAGATACAATTCGTAGCTGCTTATATTTTTGCGAATGCACGTAGTTAAACTTAAAGTTTATGCCTTTTTGTGAGATTTGAGTTTCGTAAAACTATTAAATAAAGGTGAAGTTAAAAATATTTTGTCAGACATTCTAGATATTTGTCTAACTCATAACTGTTGTCCACAATTTCTTCCATTGTGTCCTGTGTTGTTCTTGTAGCTTATTGTGGTACAAGATGGTGCTGTGTGTTAATGTCTTAACATATTTATATTTATTTATTTATAGATAATGCGTAGGGACAATGGAAAGTATGTAAAACTAAATATGGTTATGGAGACCACCAAGGCAATTTAAAAGTATTATATATTAATCTATCCACAGATGATAATGTCACTAAAATCATTAATTAGTTCCGAAAACAGCCACTAAGGAAATCTACTCCAGTGAAGAGCATCGAATGAAGTTCTTAAACTTATCAATCAACTGATTAAAATAAAACCTAGCTATTTTTAACCGACTTCCAAAAAAAGGAGGAGGTTCTCAATTCGACCGTATATATTTTTTATTTTTTTTTATGTTTGTTCGCGGATTTTTTCGTCGTTTATGAACCGATTTTGATAATTCTTTTTTTGTTGGAAAGGAGATATCCCAAGAGTGGTTCCATAATAAGGAAACCAGGATCTGATGATGGGATCCCAGAGAAATCGAGGGGAACTTTCGAAAATTGTAGCGGCGACTAGTGCGTTTGATAACATTTTCATTAGGTATTTTAAAGCACTACTATTTAATGAAGGTCTGGAGTCGATCTGATGATGGACCCGAAAGATAGTCGAGGGAACTCCTCAACGATTTACAGCAATTACCTGGTGTTTGGGCTTGATTAATTTGTATTGATGATACGTCTACACAAAAAATGGAAGAATAAAAACTTTAAAAAAAAACGACTTCTAGGCACTGAAAAGTAAAAAATAACTAAACGGGGGTTTTCATTTAGAATAGATACTTAATCAGATTTTTTCGAAGTCGGTGCCAGCCAATACAAATCAAAGCACACCGACTTCGAAAAAATCTGATTAAGTATCTATTCTAAATGAAACCCCCCGTTTAGTTATTTTTTACTTTTCAGTGCCTGGAAGTCGGTTTTTTTCGTTCTGCATAATAGAGTCACAGAAAACCAAAAGAGTCACACTAAAGCCTTCCTATACTTTTAGAAAGAACCATAATTAAACATAAAAAAACCAAAATTGTAAATTCATCCCAAACATTTTCCAAGCATTCCAACTTTTGAAATAAATATTTCATGTCAAGCTTTAATCTTTAATGTTACCTTTAAATCGTAGAAATTTGGAATTATTAAAATCGATAGTGGCAAACTAAACTTTTATATTTATAATCTAGGCCCTTAGATCGTTTACACTTGTTTTACCGGAAATCCTTCGAAAAATTCCGCGAGTGAACGGAACTTTAAGTGGCACAACTAGGTTTCCTAAATATTTAGAAATAGTACGTACCTATACGTTCACATTTTATTAGTAAACAGTTTTAGAGGTTTACCTTTAAACGAGTTTAGGAAATACGAATACCTTTTTAGTGAAATAAATTTTGACTTTGTGTGAAACTATTTATAAAACTAACCTCTAGAACTTTGATTAAATTAAAAGTAGGTAATTAAAACTAAATGTATTCCTTCAGTAAGGGTTACTCATAATTTATTAATTAATATCCAAGCATCAGAACTGTATTTTTACTCGAAAAATACCTATGCACAATGCGCATCTGTTATTCGAAAGCAATAACTTTCAGCAACAAAAATGATCACATTAACTACAGCTAAAGCGTTTTGAAACCAAATATCCAAATTAGGAAACACAGCAATATTCACGTTTTTATGTCATTCAATTTTAGTCATAGTCGCGTAGCTTGGTAAATAATTGCCGCAAGTCTGAGTTCGCGTAACAACGCGTGCGGTCACGTAGTGTCATATCACATAATATGTAATATGCAATTTCTCCAGAAAAATTAGATAACATCATAGTAAAAACGAGAATGTTCGAAAGAACTGCGGCAATAAAAGAAAAGTTATAACTCAGATAAAGTGGAACAATATCAAATATTATACATTCGTATTATTAGATTTAATATAGATATACGAGTAGGTATATGTATGTATTCAGGATTAGTAGCGATTTACCCTCACTTCGCTTGGGTGTATCCCTAGGTACGAGTACGTTTTAAATACAGTACCTGGGCGACCGCGCTTCGCTCGGAGCTCTTTTTTGTTATATCGTATTTTTAGATGATAATCTATATAACTTAAAGAGCAAAACGTAAATAAAACTATCTTTTCGGATTTTTTCGCGGATTTATTTTGATTTTTTGGTTCCCGACGTTTCCGAAAACTCGAAAACACGCTTTTTCCCAGACATGAGACTAATCTAGATCGATTTTTCGCCCCCGAAAGCCTCCACATACCAAATTTCAGCGAAATCGTTAGAGCCGTTCTAGAGATCGCTGGTATAAATAAATAAAGATATAAATATATAAGAATTGCTCGTTTAAATATATTAGATTAAACAAACATGTGTTGTAGTTTTTTTTTAATTCAGCCCCTAAGTGGGTAAAACTGGGCGTTGAACTTTGAGTTGTTGAATATATTTAAATAGAGTAACATGGCTCAAGTTCTCTGTAAGTGCACACTTAATGTGTGAGATATAAAGTAGAGAACGGAGATTATTCTGAATCCAAAGGAAAATTATGTATAGTTTTTCAGCTGGCCACAGCAGCGACAACTATAACAGACTTAGAGCGCGAGAAAGAGAACCTAGCTAGAGAGTATCCTGCTATCTATATCCTCCTTCTTAAAGTTTGCTTTGAAATGACCATTAATATATCTCACGGCCAGTCGTTAAAAGTAGCAGGCGTAGACTTAAGAAATGATAGCTTCTCACAAGGACATTTTAGCAGAACCCAGAACTGGACAGAACATTCATCAGTGTGGTATATTTGTGGTTGTTTTTTTTTTAGCGTAGACTAAGTTAAGTGAATCTAGAGTTTTACTCTAGGCATAATATTCAAAATTATATATGATCTAGAGTTTTACTCTAGACATAATATTCAAAATTCTATATAACAACATATAAATTCAATGGAAATTAAAACAGAGCAAATTTTTTAGTCCATGCAAGCGGAGCTGCGGGCAAAAAACTGCAGCAGGATAAAAATTGCATTTTATATGTGTAACTTAAAAAAGAAGGAAGAAAAAAGAAGAAGAAGGAGAGAGACTGTAAGCTTCTGGTGTACATATCACTGGTTCTTTAAAAATAACGTAGATGTTAGCCTGTTAGTATGTTAGTAATAAACCCATATTAGCCGAGTTATTTGATTCTAGATTCGTAAACATTGTATGCGATTGTATCATTGTACTATCTTCCTCTAATTTAGGAAAGAAGCCGCGGGTTCTGCTAGTATAATATAGATTAGATAATAATAAGTTAATTCGTGAATGTATTAATAATACAAGATGTACTATTAATACATCCACGAATTAACTTATAGGTTTCTTTTTTAGAATATAAAAGGAGAAACCCATTTTTGGGCCCTGATAACTAGGAACCAAATATATATAAAAAAAACTATTTCTTTTTTATTATTCTATTAAAATCTTATATATATATTACCAACCTTTAAAAAAAAAAGTTATATAAAACCCTTTTGCGTCGAAATTCTTTAATTAGTATCTAATAAATAATAATTCGGTATTCTCACGAACGTACGATGGGAATATGGTAATGTCTTAACTCAGTGCCTACTAATAAGCGATCTGGTTGCTAATTATGTTAGAACCTTGTTGCATTGTCTGTTTGATAAGAAACTTTGCATTGTTTTTATAAAATTTTACCACACACACATAGTTGCTTAAAGTAAGGAATGGAAAATTAGATTAAAGCTCTATTGTTTTACCTGGCAATAATTAATCTTTTAAATCTGCATAATATATTGAATGATTATAATTTTTCTTACGTTTTATAACCTATACCTACTAGCGACGAGTGCTAAATTTTTCATTAAATCCATCCAGCCGTTTCAGTGTACTGGAGTAACTTAAATATGTTTTTACATGTACAAACACAACCACATACGCACAAACACACATTTACATATAAACTTTCACATTTTTAATAGTAACGATATTAAGATCCAAATATAGCAGTTATTTTACAAAATCAACGAATCTGCAGAATCTATTTGCAATCTATTTGGTACAATACGAAGTAGGTGTACCTACCTACACGATAATGAAATTCACGATTTCGATCCAACTTACAATATGGGATGACTCACACACAAGCGGTTTTGGACATATTTTACTTCTACTTACAATAGCTTATATATACGTGCAGTGCAATCCTTATTTTTTATTTTGTATGGTTCAGATTTCAACGTTATCTGACAGTTCATACGAGACGGATATCTTGATAATTTATCTATATAGTTAGCAAGAAGAGTGTCTTGGAGAAGTCGGGTGGGTCGCAAGTTGTTGTAAATATTTATAATCTATATTCTATACATATAATATAACTATAGAGTCCGAATGTCTGTACATACAAAAAAATGCTGAAAACCGAGTCAGGGGTATGTAAGAAGAGAAATACAACAAATCCAGATTTTTTTAAATTTTTTTGTTTCTCTGTTTGTCTGTTTGTTTGTACGGGCTAATCTACGAAACTGTTGGACCGATTTAAATGAAATTTTGTATAGTGGTACCTTATATTCCCGGTCAACATCTTAGATACTTTTCATCCCGGAAAATTAAAGAGTTCGCGTCACCCCGTAGGATATTTAAAAACTATAGTAACTTATACAGCTTAGTACACAAAAACTACTGATTGGATTTTAATGAAACTTTACAATAATATAGTTCATAAAATAGGCTACTTTTTATTACGAAAAAATGTACGGTTCCCGTGGGAAAGATTTGTTTTTGTTTGTCTAGAAGCGAACCCGAGCGAAGCAAGGGTAAGCCGCTAGTATAATAATAATATGAGGTGTGAGAAGGCGCCACAACCCACAGTAGAAAAGTAATCGCAGATCAAGTATTTCTTTCATTCGCCTTATTTAATACTTGATTACGCAAATGTTACATGAATTATATAATAAACTAACAGCTGTATTGTATTTGTAACTGGTTTACATAATAAAGCATAGTAACCAAAACATAGCATTATGCAATGTAAGGCACTTCTACAGTTTTCTACTCTGTATTCGTTTATCTAATTATATTGAATGCTAATTAAAAGTAGTGATTAAGATCAATCTAATAATAATGAAATGTTGCCATTAATTAAAGAAAGTGACTATTAATCCAGTTACTGTACGACTGATGTATAATTATTTGTCCAGCTACTTTATTTTGTTTTTTTTTTTTATTTAGAGCATTTGGATAAAAGTTTATTTTTTTGTACATCTTAATTTTCGATTATGTAACAGGCCCGACTTGTATAACGTATGTTGATAAGACTTCAACGAGAAGGCTATTTTTTTTAATTTCAAACCCAGAACCCCCAATATCATAATAATTGTTTTATGTTATTTAAGATTTGGTGACAGTTTCGACTCGAAAATTATAATTGTCGGACAATAACAGAAGAATTGGAAGTGTCAAATGTATTGTTTTTTTTTTTTTGTTGAAAACACGCCCTAATTATTGCAAGAATAAGAACAAGATAAATATAGTCGTAGGATATATTTTGTCTTTTCGAAAGCTCGTAAATATCCATATTTTTTGTCTTATTGTTCAGTTTAAATTTATAAAAATATATTTTTTAAGTAATCAATAGCCGGACTAATAAAAATATATTAGTCGTACAATAACTGTATCTATAGATTCAGCCTTAATTAAATTACAAATTTTACCGACGTTTTAAGTTACGTATACGGAAAAGTAATAAAATAAAATTATACTTAGATAAAACATCTACTTATATAAGAGATAGAGCAGCTTAAAGCTTTTTACAAAAAAATCTTAACAATTTTATAGACTTTCTATTTTTGTTAAAATCTATTTACTTCAGATATCCTAAGGTTAGCACTAGAAATAAGTCATTGTTTTATATTCCACCAACAAGAACTAAATATGTTCAAAATACTTTTATGTTTTGGGCTTGTAATAAGTATTATATAATGAAAAAAATTCTATATTGATTTGCATACTTGCTCGATCACACAGTTTAAAAAAAATGATTAGAGAACATTTGTAATTATAATTTCATTCAGGTCAATCTTTTTATTATTTTTTTGTAAGGTTTTGTAAGTTTTTACTGCGTTTTTCCTCTGTTTGATTGTTCATTAACAAGATATGTAGGTATATTAATTGAAACTGTACTGGTGTGTGAACTATCTTTTATGTATTTTCTCTAAGTGTTTTAAATACTGTTTGTTTCCCAAATATAAATAAATAAAGAGAAAGAGAGAGAAAGAAAAAGAGAGAGTGTTATTCATTACTATAGATTTTATTTAAATTAAATACTTTACATTATTTACTATCAATTTATCATATTCGACACACATCAGATATTTTACCTGAAAAATATTTTTAATAATTTGGATAATTTACTTTATAATATTTCAGGACTCCAACGCTATCCAAAACTACTGAGTGAAC
This sequence comes from Argynnis bischoffii washingtonia, assembly GCA_033884665.1. Classification (NCBI taxonomy): domain Eukaryota; kingdom Metazoa; phylum Arthropoda; class Insecta; order Lepidoptera; family Nymphalidae; genus Argynnis; species Argynnis bischoffii. The sequence goes on from CM066625.1 coordinate 6,248,343, forward strand.
TAGAACATGAATTTAGACGAGTAGTTCCTCCTGAGCTGATATCTTCAGATGAGGAGCGATCAAACAAAGTCACGGAACAAATTCGAGCTTTCTACTTCCAACAGCGGCCTGTGGACATGCGGAACATTGACAGCCTTATAGACGTAAGACTTTTAATATTTTATGATATTAAACTATTATACCTTTTACCTATACTGTAAATATTATAACGATTTTCTTAATTTTGTTATAAAATTTATTTCATTAAATAATTATTTTAGTAGCTTTTAGTCGTGGTTCCATTTGCATGTTACATTGATGAATAATCGATATTGCTCTCGCCAGATTTCCTATCCATTGTCGGATTTATAGATCAGCCTTGTTATTAAATTTAAAAAAAAGCTAATTTTCACCAAAAATTCTTTCCAGTTGTTCACAGATGTAATGTTCTTGAGACCAGCATTGGAGACTTTAAGATTACAAGCAAAAACAAATAGAACAAGTCCAACTTATCTCTACAGATTTGCGTTTGATGGTGCACTTGGACTTTTCAAACGAATGTTGGGAATCACACACCCAGGAGCTTGCCATGGAGATGAAATGGGATATCTTTTTTATTTCTCTAGGTTAAACTATAGATTAGACGATAATTCGCCAGAATTAGCAGTGTCCAAGAAAATGGTGCAATTGTGGACGAATTTCGCCAAAACTGGGTAATTTAAACAGAAATAACCCGTTTTTTTTTTAATTCAATCAATATCTAATCTTATTTCAATTAATCTATGCTAATATTTTAAAGAGGTAGAGTTTGTTTGCTTGTCTGTTTTCAACGCGCTAATCTCAGGAACTCTTAATCCGATTTGAAAAATTCTTTTTGCATTCGATAGCCCGTTTATTGAGGAAGGCTATAGGCTATATACCATCATGCTACAACCCAAGGGAGCGGAGCAGTAATCAAATTTCAACAAATCGGACAGACTTCCTAACATTATTGTAAAATTGTAAAACAAAACTATATTATATAAACACATAAAGCCCTAGAGTTTATTTTGTAGATTGAACGCGAGTAAAGCCGCGGATTCTGCTAGTCATCGATATATAAATTAATGCTTGTTTTCCTTGGTTCGATGATTAAGTAATTAGATTAAAATTACGATACTCTTGTATTTTTTTAAATTATTCCACAATTTACTAGAAGATTTTTCAGTAGATATTATATTTGAAAAGAAATATTCATATAATCCGTGTTGTAAATACCAGCTTGCTACATTATTTTTATTTGTATTCTACAGGAACCCAACGCCTCCAGTAGACTATGAATCAGCAGTAGATTTCACATGGCTGCCCGTAAATGATACAACTCATGTAAACTTCCTCGATATTACTGGGAACTTCACTCTTCGATCTGATCCTGAAGCTGAAAGAGTTCGTTTTTGGGATTGGCTCTTTGAGAGTTATGCTGAAACCTCTAACAATACGAGTATATACAAACAAATAAATAGAACTGACAATCCGACTGTATATCAAAATAGTGATGTTTAGTGTTGAGTGAACTCGATTCGAACGGAATATTTAAAAGTATTTAATACGTGTTATATAATTATGTGAGGATGTATGATTTTCCTCTCGTCCATATGATTGTTAATATAGATATTATATACTTCTGTAAATACAAACTAATTAAGATAATAAATATTAAGTATTTAAATTCAGCATGATCTTATTCACGTTGGCACAATGTTTAATAATAATATCCTATCTCCTTTCCAGTCCGGCTTCAGACTTAGGCATGCTGTTACTGTACTTAATAAAGTCTGTGATGATATTCGATACGGATTCGACAATCAGCAATCATCCTCGCCCTACTAGATTTCTCGTATTTTGATATGATTAAATGCATTAGCATTTAACACAGTAGACTTCGATATCCCACTTGCCATTCTGAAGTCCATAAATATTTCCTTAAATGCTACTAAATGGTTTTACTCCTACCTAAATAATAGTAAACAATGCATTAGGCTTGATGGCAAGCATACTTCTTGCTCTCGTATCAGTGCTGGAGTCCCTCAGTGTGGAGTGCTTTCTCCTATACTCTTCTCCATTTTTATTAACACTCTCTCTAAGCATCTCACATCACCCTATCATCTTTATACTGATGACTAGCAAATTTATACGACTACAGCCGTAAATGACATTGCTAAGGCTATTGAAAATATTAATTCCAATCTTTCAACATAATTAATTAGTACTTTGAGTAAGTCATTCGGTTTGTGTTCAAATCCATGTAAGTCACAAGTAGCAGTGTTTGGTAATTCAAGACAGTTATCTAAAATACATATTGCTCTCCTACCCCCATTTCATTTAATAATCTCCGTTTAGAATAGAGTAGTAGTGTGAAAAATCAAGGGATCATAATGGACAGCAATTTCCTCCTGGACACCTTAAATTGCTCAACTTAGCCGTAATTTTCTTTAATATCGGCACTTTGAGAAAGTGGAAAAACTTGCTGCCGGTTAAAACTAAAATTTCTTTAGCTCACTCCCTTCTGTTGCCGATACTGGACTACTATGCTGACTCCTGCTACTTAGATCTATCTCATCAATTTCTCAATAAGCTCGAGCGTCTCCAAAATATTACAATAAGATTTACTTTTGGAGCAAGGCAGTATGACATTATATAGTATCGGACACAGCTGAAATGGCTAACAGTACCTACACGATCGACGTAATTTACAATAACTTTCTCTTCTATACACTGTTCTCTTCCATCCTGATAAGTGAAAGGTTACTCGAAATCTCATTAAGCCATCAAATCCTATCAAGTCTTTCACTATTAAAACAGTGTAACTTTGGAATGAGCTTCTAAATGAAATAAAGTCCAAGTCGATAAGCATATTTAAAAAACGTCTCAAACGACACTATTTATCGCATTAGTGTTAATCTGTCACTAAAACTGTATTATGTAATTTGTTTATACATACATACATATATGTAGTATGTACGTTGTACATATATAGACATTATTATATTATTATGTATATGTATTTTTATCTATGTATATAGAAAATAAAAATATATTTTTGTATATGTTTATTTATACTTATTAAGTTTTAATGACTTGCACTTTATGCACTTTTCCACTCTTTTCTCTTTTTTTTGTATCCTTCTCTATCGGTTGCCTGTAAGAGATCGCTTTTAGTGACAAGGCCGCCTTTGTACATCTCTTTAATTGTATTTTTTTAATGTACCTTTTTCGTGTACAATAGTGTTATAAATAAATAAAATGTTTTGTCGGTAGTCGTAAGTCGATAGAATAAGTATCTATGTTTTCCTTGCTTACACATCACATGGAAAAAAGCGTGAATACGGAAACTGACGACGGTTTTATTCCTATACACTAATAATAAAACCTTATTTTATCGAACAGGAGTTGAATTATTAAAGAATATTTTTTTTACAAATGTAAGTAAATATTATATTTTAATATTATATAGCTTTATTATATAGTTTGTTTGTTTGTTTATTTGTTTGGTTGGTTGAACACGCTAATCTCAGCAACTACTGATCCGATTTGAAAAATTATATTTGCAGTAGATAATCCGTTAACTGAGGAAGGCTTTAGGCAATATATCATCTCGAAAAAATGTACGGTTCCCGTGGAATAGATTTGCTTGTGTCTAGGGAGGAATCCGAAGCGAATCGAGGGTGAGTCGCTAGTAAGTAATTAATTACACAGCATATACCTATTGTGAGGCAACAGTATTTTTTTAAAACGTCAGATATCCGGTCATGTCCGGGCTAGTATGTTCGGAAAAACATATCCGGACTAATATTCCGTGTGAACATATTCGGATTCCGGGCTAACATGTCCGTGTTAACATATCTAAGCTAACGTATAACACTTTAAGATTTATTAAATTGTTATAATGTTTAAAGTTACAATTAATAAGTATTGTAAGGTACGTCGGTCGGTCGGTATTATTGTATAATTTTGTGGTATACATACCATGAACATGAACTACAACTAGTATGTAGTTCATGTTTACCAATATCAACCTTAGTAGTCCATGCTTGTTATAAAGCATTTGAAACATCTTGAACCAAAATAAATACGACAAAAACTTAAAAAAAACCGACTTCCAGGCACTGAAAAGTAAAAAATAACTAAACGGGGGTTTTCATTTAGAATAGATACTTAATCAGATTTTTTCGAAGTCGGTGTGCTTTGATTTGTATTGGCTGGCACTGACTCCAAAAAAATCTGATTAAGTATCTATTCTAAATGAAAACCCCCGTTCAGTTATTTTTTACTTTTCAGTGCCTGGAAGTCGGTATTTTTTTTTCTAGTTTTTATTTTTCCATTTTTAGTTTAGACGTATCATCAATACAAATTAATCAAGCCCAAACACCAGGTAATTGCTGTAAATCGTTGAGGAGTTCCCTCGATTATCTTTCGGGTCCATTATCAGATCGACTCCAGACCTTCATTAAATAGTAGTGCTTTAAAATACCTAATGAAAATGTTATTAAAAGCACTAGTCGCCGCTACAATTTTCGAAAGTTCTCCTCGATTTCTCTGGGATCCCATCATCAGATCCTGGTTTCCTTATCATGAGACCACTCTTGGGATATCACCTTTCCAACAAAAAAAGAATTATCAAAATCGGTTCATAAACGACAAAAAAATCCGCGAACAAACATAATATATATATATATATATATATATATATATATATATATATATATATATATATATATATATATATATATATATATATATATATATACGGTCGAATTGAGAACCTCCTCCTTTTTTCGAAAGTCGGTTAAAAATCCGATGAAATGCTTTTATTTAAAATTAAAGGAAAATATTTTTTTACCTTGTCACTACAAAATATAAATATTACTTTTAGTAACATTTTTATTGATTTTATAATTAGTGTTTTCTATTAATAATAATATTAATATTTTCAATAATAATCAATAAGAACTCATTGTGAAATCTAATTACCGTAAATATTGACCCATTGATAAACGCCACCTCGATTTTATTAGCTTCTCAGAATATTGAACACTTGTGCTTATGTATTATACTATGTATTCTTTCCTGATTCTTTTATTTTCTGTCACATACACAATTAACATTATTCTTGCACACGTTTTAGTTATATCTATAGATAGATATCTGTATTTTGACACAACTAATGACAAAGCTTTTCACTCAACCTACAAATCCTTTATTGATACCCACAAAAACCTGTATATCTGAGAGAACCTGGCAAGTTTTCGAAAGACGTGTGAAGTCCGCCAACTAGCACTTGGACAGCGTAGAGGACTATGGCCTGATAGCCCTCATACATAATATATACATACATATCTGTACTATGCTACGTTTAGTTTTGAACCAGATTTCTGTTACATCTACCACAGCATGCGTAGGTATTAAATATATTCAGTATAATTATTTTTAGGATGATTATTTTTCGCTTTGCCACTAAAGTGGAAAAGTCGTTTTCATGCTCGCTTAACATAATTATAAAAAATATTTGGCTTGTTTTACTATTCAGTAATGGCTTCCATACATTTGCCTTGCCACTTATTTTGTCTACGGTTCCGTTCCTTTTAAATATTAGAACGACCGTGAAACGGTCTCTCTACCAGTTATAAAAGCCCGATAAAAATACTGGATAGTTTCGTCAATATATTGAATAGCTTAATATAAATAAATGTTTAAAAATATGTTGAACAAATAAATAAAAACAAACAGTCATGACAGTATGAAAAAATAGTTTTGTATAACAAAGATATGAAAGTAATTTAAACTTAAGTACATAATACAAAATGATATAAATTCATAAGAAATATAAGTTGCTCAGAAAATATTCTGATACTTGCCACATTTCAAAACGGTTATCATGCCTAACTTAATTGCTGCAAGAAAAAACTTTATTCCTCCTGCAAAAGCTGGTGTTCACTGGAAATCTCCGTAAGTATAAATAATATGTTTTTTCTTCAGTATTTGAGTGCTTTCTACAATAAAAAATAATGTCTCAGTTATTTTTAATTTTTAAAATTTTCATTGGACTTCAGTAAAATAGGTTCTTAAGTAAAATTAGTAATATTATGGAGTCCGAAAAATAATATGATTTAATTTTTCATTTATTTCTATATTACTTAAGAACTTTGATATGTGTAAGATCAACTTGTTTAGACATGTATAAAATAAAAGTGCTATTAAACACTTTAAATTTATAAAAACATTGATATCGACTCTACGTCGCGTATGTAGTATGTAGGTACATATATGCTACGACCGTTTATAATATGGGACTTTATCGGGAGAAGAAAAAAAATAAATGTTAATAAATAGCATATAATAAAAATAGACCCCAAAAAGTATATTACTATGGTTTAGTAAAATAAAAAACAGTATTTAAAAATTTATTAAAAAACTTTTTTCTTACAAATTACCTTATTTATCACGTCTACACGACAATAACGGGCCATTGTCACCTAAACAAACATCTATTCATAACCGGCGGCACTGATAGTCCTCTATGCAGAGGATGCTTCAGTGCCGAAGAATCAGTCACCCACGTAATCCTGGAATGCGAAGCAGTGGCTCATCAACGCAACGAAATCCTCGGATCAGTGAGGTCACTCCGCGAAGTCTGTGAAGTTCCCAGGAAACTTCTGCGCTTCTGGGCGGAGTTGGGCTGGCTAAATTAGTCAGGATTCTAGACGCACAACGGACCAACTATGAGTCTAAGTGCGGAAAATAGAGTCCACCTTACATTACATTACATTACACGTCTACACTAAAAATAGAAAAATAAAAACTTAAAAAAAAACCGACTTCTAGGCACTACAAAATCAAAAATAACTAAAGGGGGATTTTCATTTAGCTATTATAATCAGATAATTTCGAAGTCGGTGCCATTCGACAATGCTAAGGCATTTTATTGTATTGTATAAGTAGTAGGGGAGCCGATGATGCTAAATGTGGATTTACTCGAGCGTCACAGATTTAGTAGATTAGATGATAGGAAGAATAGGTTTTATAATGTTTTCACTTTTAGCGGTGGAGTAAGCATCTACAGATCTTCAAAAGTGTAAAAAAAAACAATGACATGGAAATACACAAGCGTGTCAGATATTGATATTTTTCATACTCCAATATATCCCTGATGAAATATATATTAATCTGCCGATTTGCGTGGTGGGGGTGGCCATGCGAGAGGCGTGAAAAAACAAAAAAAAATATACTCGAGCGCGTCTGATTTTCAGAGTGGGTATTCAGTGAACCCTGACGATTTGGAAGTGACGCAAGCTCGCAGTGAATTCCTAAAAATGTAAAAAAAATCATCTTGAAATACTCGAGCGCGTCAGATTAGCATACTGTAGGTTCATTCATCATGATGTCCCAGCCATAATCATCAAAAATCTCATGATTATTTTGAGGTTTATTATTAATCTGACAACTTGAAAAAAATATTATTAATATTTATTATGAACAGCTGTAATGGTGTCATGGCGTCGCAAAGCAGTGTGAGGAAGGTGCGAAAGAGTCCAGACATAGGGGAAAAGTGAAAAAGAAGAGAGGCGTGGAGTGGGGAATACATGCTTTACCCTAGCTGCACGCTCTGATCTTAATGGACGATTTTTATTACTTTTAGCTTGCGGAAATCATCATATTATATATTGTTTGTTATTCTGGTATTAACACCTCTAAAATAAAAAATAAAAACAACCGCGCTCGAGTAAGCCAAGACTATCTGACGCGCTCGAGTATTTGAGATAATCGTTTTTTTTTACTAATCTGACGGGTTTCCCTTAGCGTACCCCCCTATATTAAGGGCTCATACTTGTTGGAGGTACTTATCAATATGTAAAATATCCTCCCTTATATTAATCTGACGCGCTCGAGTAAATCCCAAAATCCCCTCTTCGGCTCCCCTGACTATTGAGATATGAATATCTTATAGATAAATATGACAAGATATGAGCTCTAAATATAGTTAAAATATTATACATCAATTTGTGATGTATATATTTATACGTATCGAAATAGATTTGTTTTGCTTTGCATCAGCTGGCACCTTTTTTTTTAAGTTTCTGGACTAAAAGAAGGCAAAACGATCTCGATAGATCGCGTACTGCTTAAGATGGGGCTGCGCTTTAATACTGATATACCTAGACAGGTATCCTAATTAAACCAAATAAAGAGAGAGGTCGCATACACTGTAACCGCTAGCGATCAACCTTATTCTTGCATAGAACTAAGCGACGTAAGTCTAAAATCTAATTTAATTTATTATGAGAATAATAATTCCTCAAGGTAAATTTTGTTTTAACGACGGATAATCAACTATATTTTCCTTCTGTGAGTATTTATTTTGCATATGTAACTTATATAGTTTGAAAGGAAAATCCAAAAATCTCTAAAATGGCACATTTTTTGAAAAATAGAGTATCGAGAAAATTTTATTCAATTGTGTTTCTGTCTTAGTAACGGGTACAAAAAGGTTTTAAAAATCACATATTTAAGTTATCAGATTGATTTAATATCTGGTTTATTTAGAATATCTAGGCAAATAAGCGTTTTTGCGCAGCCCTGTCTTAACTCCTAGAATCTTATTTTATTTATTAGCCTTTTTTTATTCTTTATTATAAAGAAAAAATGCTCTTAAAATAAAATATTACATTACATGAATATTTATTAGAGACCTACATAAATAAAAAAACTTAATTCTTAATTCATTCTTTAATAATAGATATATTATATAATGAATATTGTAAAAATTATACTACGCGGTGAGACCTAATCTACGCCAAGTCGAGCAAAAAAAGACGATTACAAAGCTACTTTTGCAGTTGATATAATTTTTCGTTAACACACTCTTTTGATAATAAAAATATACTATACCTACTTATAAATCGCTACAGAACGCTACTATTAGGTAAAATTTGTTATTTGTAGTTTCTTTGCCGTGTATGATTTTTACATATTATGTTTTTGATTAAATATAAGTTAAACTTGGTGGTAAAGTAAAGTGTTCTTTTAGGTATATCAATAGAATAAATGAGAGCATCCTAGATTTTATAGGGAGCACCCCACTTATAAAACTTAACAAAATACCTAAAGACTATGGACTTTCTTGTGAAATTTGTAAGTATTTTAGTAATAATAAATACGAATTAAGAATATTTGTATATTATTTTGTTAATATTAATAGTATATTATTTTGTTAATATTAGTATATTATTAAGTAAATAATCAAATTAATTTTATTTTTTTAAGATGCAAAATGTGAATTTATGAATCCAACTGGTTCTGCAAAAGATCGTATTTCACTTGGGATGATGAAAGATGCAGAAAGCGGTAATAACATTAAGGAAATAACCGAGTTTGTGGAACCGACGTCCGGAAACACCGGTATTGGCGTTGCCTTTCTAGCGGCTATGATAGGTAACATTATTTTAGCGGATTACCTAATGCTAAATAGACCTAAATATAATAATATGTATATTCATATTTATACTAACTAACCCTCTGTAGTTGTAACTAACGTTACAACTTGGACCTACCAAAACGATTAATCCTACTTTGAAATAATTTTATTATAATTCATCAATATAATCAAGTATTTCTAATCTCTAATATAGGATTTTCGTTAAAATTTCAGATAAAAAGTGCATTATTGTAACAGGAGAAAAGAATTCTTCTGAAAAAGTTAGTACTATGAAATTATTGGGGGCAGAAGTGATACAAACGAATAAATCTGCAACAGCTATAGCTAGACAAATAAAAGACTCCAATCCTGACAATGTTGTTATGCTGGATCAAGTAAGGAAAATGTGCAAACAAATCTGTTTATGCCTACTAAGATCTAAAATACCATAATAATCAATATATCAAATTCTTTTTAGTTTGAAAACCATGTCAATCCCCAGACTCATTATTATACTACGGGAGTAGAAATTTTAGGTGCTTTGGGAGAAGTGGATATGCTTGTATTAGGTGCTGGCACTGGAGGTACTATGAGTGGTACTGGTCATAGAATAAAGGAAATGTGTCCGAATTGTACCATCATTATCGCTGAACCTGATGGATCCACGATGTTTAACGTTAATGGAAAGAAAAAATCTTTCATAGTAAGTTAAAAGAAAACTTTTAATCATTTTTATTTCACCTAATTTATATATTTTTTGATCTATATTTAATAAAAACTAACTAATAACCATAGTTATTTCTCAATTTTATTCATTTTGTTTGTGATGAAATAGTTCATATAAGAACCATTTTAAGTATTTCTGAATTTCCATATTCTTCCAGTCAATTTTTTTTATTTATCTCCCTTAAAAATCTTATTTGAATTATTACGAAAATTAAAAAAAGAAATACCCGAAATCGGCTTAGCTTTTGTAATGTCATATATTTTATTATAGATAGAAGGTATTGGAGGATCAACAGTGCCAATCGTTTTGGATAAATCGATAGCAGATGGTTTTGAAATAGTGACGGATGAAGAAGCATTTTTAATGGCAAGGGAAGTTTGCAGAAAAGAAGGATTACTTTGCGGTATGTTATTTCTACAAAACTTTTACATATGTTTACGTTTACAAATGAAAATTAATAAATATATTCTGAATTTATATGCAATTACTAACATCAATAAGACATTTAATTACCTACCACAAGTATAAAATAACTGTACAATATATTTATAAAAAACTTATAATAGCTAAACAAACGCAAAAAAAAAAGGTAGCTGTCAATCTTCTACATCTTGACATAAAACCTGAATGAATAGCGTTTACTCTTGTTTTGTTTAAATAGATAGCATTGTTTTGAAATATTAAAATACTTCAAAATAATGTTATCGATTTAAACAAAAGAATTGTAAATTTAATAGAGCAAGACAATTGAATACATAACAGTAAATAGACACATCGCACACCTAGATAAAGAGTAGCACAACTCCAAATAATCCAAATTAGAGTTATTACTATTATAAGAATTTACGTTAAAAACTATATAAACTCCATATGATTTTGTCATGAGTACCTACCTACTAATTTAACACGAAAAAATAAAATTATGTTTTGAATAGTTGGTGTTTAATATATAGTTGGTTAGTTGGTATTCCAAATAAATATCTTCAAGTGTTTCATATTGAGTTGGTTACAACTTACAAGTGATACTGCTATTCGATGACAAGCCATTGATGAAAAAAGAGGTATTTTGAGTTGTGCTACTTTTAATCTACGTGTGCGACATGTTAAACGGAATATATGTATTATTATTATTATTACCTATATTTTTAAACAGGAGGGAGTAGTGGGGCAGCTATGGCAGCCGCAATTAAGGCAATTAAAAGACGTAAGCTAGGTGCTGGACAAAAAGTTGTTGTAGTTTTGCCGGATGGAATACGCAATTATATGACTAAATTCGTTTGTGAACAATGGATGGAAGCGCATTTGTTTATGGATCCCCCTGAACATACTATGAAGTATGTATATAGATTTAATCGTGTAAATATTACGTAAACAGGTCACAAAACTTTACAAAATATATGATACAAAGAATGGTGGTAGTATTTAAGTTTTCTAAAGAATTCGTAACTAAATTTTCATATTCACAACTACCAACAATGCGACTGACATCTAATAGTATACGTAGGTACATTGTGTTCAGAATTACGTAGTATTAGTTAGAATTTATCAAAAACATTTGGTTGGTGCGTACTAACTACAGATGAATAAATAAATAAATATAATATATTATGTATAATATGAACAATCATGGAGACAGAAAATGCAGAATAGGAATTGGTAGCCAGACAATGATAGTGCGATGTGCGGAGAGCTGAATATGGCCACAAAACTTACTTTGTCGAAAAGTATTTCCCATTCATGATGAGAGTGAAGCTTAAGATGTTTTGAAAGCTGAAGCGATCTTAATCATTATAATTTGTAATATTGAAAGTTAAACTGATTTTTATGCTTTTTAGATGGTGGCGTTTGCCAGTTACAGATTTGAAATTGAGTCATACATATCCTATTGTAGATACTACTTATACTTGCATTCAAGCAATTAAAGAAATGAAACATGAAAATATAGCAATTGTTGTAGATGATAAAGGGTAAAAATATATTTTAATGAGTATCTATTATTCAATATTTACTATATTAGCATTAACTACAAAAAATAACAGGCATAAAATATTACTGTAAGTAAATTTTTAGCATACTTTGCTATTATGCCTTTGAAAAAAAAATAGAATTGTCGATGACAACAATAATAATGTCTTGTTTACCAGAGTACTACTATTTAACGTACCTATCGTATTTTTTACTAAGTACTTGCTAAAAGTACAAGTTACTTACTCTTCTTTTCAATTAGAACGTTTGTCGGAGCAGTTTCGAAAGACAGTTTTCGTCATGCAGCAACTAACCCCACAAAACTGCCAAATTCTAATTCGGAAGATTTCAATTTTGACGATCCCGTGATTGAGCACCTGGTTAAAGATTGCTATACTTTAGCTCTAAATGGAAAGAAAGGAATACCAAACATCGGTCTTCTATCACGCATTCTGGATATAACCCAATTCGTTGTAATCGGCAAGAATACCAACGAAGCTGGTGAAGGTAAACTATATTCTTTGTGTACCTACTTTAATATGAATTTTCGGATGTGATTAAAAAATAAGGCATAGGCGAAGGCCGACAAGGCACAACGTAACCGAGAGCGGAAGTATTCTAACAAAACTATTACTCAAGATCATGAAAACTAAGTGGGAATATGTTTTACAAACATTTAATTTTAGTTCTACTGCAGTCTTTGTATCACAAAATATGTTAACATTGATACCTAATTATATTCTCTAGACTCCAAAACAATAGTTTGTCTGTCTGTATATATGTGTGCATTTCGTGGAAAAGGTACAAATCGGATTTTAACTAAATTTTTTGTAGTGCTAATTTATTAGTTGCTTCAACATTTAGAATTTTTATTATAGGAAAATCTCTTATTTCCACGGAAAAACATACAGTAACCGTTTCGGCTGAGTTGTCCTTCACACAAAAATTTCAATAAACTGTATATACTCAAAAACTTTTAGCAGCATGGCTATATGTAATTAACGTACCTATTTAACAATTTAGTGTGGTAAAATCTCTTATTTTTATGGAAAAATGTGAAAAGCTCGAGTGTAAGTCACTTATCTATATCTAAATTCTAAACTATACGTCGCTGTCTGCCTCTGCCTTACGCCTAACGCTGGCTAAACCTTAAGAGGTATCAAAAGAAAAACTACAGAAAAGTTCGGTATACTTTTTTGTTTCCTAAGGTATACTCAAAACAACTATTTTTATCTACTCTAATCAGACGCACCCGTGCGAAGCGAGGGTAAGGCACTATAGTTATATCTAAAACTGAATGTTATATTATATTTCTTTAACAAATATTTTATTTATTATGTGCTGTCTATAATCACATGCCAAAAATTTGCAATATTTATTAGAGTTGACACAGTAGTTATATTTTGATTATTTCCTAGTTCAAGATACTCTTACTTTCAAATGTCTATTCTGATATCTATAGGTAGGTACATATATTAAATTCTAACTACGCCGAATCTGTACATTAAATATTTTTTGGAAAATCTTATTGAAATAGACATTATTATCGATGCAGAGGCCGAATCTATAGTTTTTAGAATTTTTATCTGTCTGTCTATCTGTTACCGCATCACGGCAAAACCACTAGACAGATTTTGATGAAATTTGGTATGATGATAGCTGGTTACCCGGGTCCAACATATAGGATACTTTTTACTGCGGGAAAATATCTCATTTCTAAGCTAAACGTAAAATGTAACTAGGGACGAACCCGAGCGGAGCGAGGGTGAGTTGCTAGTGACTGAATATAAGCGTTATAAAAATAAATATTTACACTTTTTAGGTCATTTCGCGGCGGAAAGCGTGGCCACAGCAGATGACGTCCTTGATTTTATTTTTACTCATCGCTAAGGATGTGTGTCATACAACCGATACCAATAAATGAAAAATAATGCTTAAAAACTGATAAAACGTTATGCGCAATAAACTTATATTTATTCGTTTCTTTAAAATAAAAAGTTTTTCAATCGCACGTCACTCACTTCCTTTCAGACTACTTCCTAGGAAAGAATTTTTTAAATTAAAACCTACCTATTAAATTGCAAGATAAGCCTTATTAAAAAGTATCCGCCTGTTCGCCCTTAACAATGGATTTCTTTTGAAATTTATTTGGTCAAGAGATTGATAATTGATAAAGATATCGTGATAAGTACACCCTTTTAAATATAAATAAACACTAAGATAGCCAAAATTTACTTTAAGTACTTAATGTCTTTATGAACCCTGGTAGTCTATACCTACATATAATAAAATTGTAACTAAGCCGAATCTGTACTTTAAATATTTTTTGGAAAATCTTATTGAAATAGACTTTATTATCAATACAGAAGCCAAATCTATAGTTTTTAGAATTTTGTTTGTCTGTCTGTCTGTCTGTTACCGCATCACGGGAAAACCACTGGATAGATTTTGATGAAATTTGGTATGATGATAGCTGGTTATCCGGGTCTACATATAAGATACTTTTTACTGCGGAAAAATATCTAATCTCTGAGCTAAACGTTAAAATGTAACTAGGGACGAACCCGAGCGGAGCGAGGGCGAGTTTCAAGTATTATATAAAAAATAAAACATTTACAATATATAGGTAGGTACAATAAAATAATTTAACATAAATAATAAAATAACAATATTTTTGATTATATATAACTAACTATACTTACTACAGATTGGAAACTAGAAATTGGGTTAGTGGAGTGAATATGTAAACAGTTAGCCTTGGTATGTATAAGTTACTCTAAGATATAAAATGTATATAGTACCTACTTAGGTATAATAATTTCATTAACCGTATAAATAAAAGAGAAAGATTATTGTCTCGTTTTAGGTGATGGTTTACTGAAAACAATTTAAAATATTTAACTTCACTTTATGAGTTACTAGCATTGCCCGCGGCTCCAGCCGCGTTCAAATGACCAAAAACCAAATTTTTAGTAATAACTAGCGACTCACGCTCGCTTCGCTCGCGTTCGTCCCTAGGTACGTTTTCTCGGTTAGCTATGTTTATACATAAATAGTAGCTTGCTACTTATAAGATATTTACTTTTTTAAATTATATAGCGATTTACCCTCGTTTTGCTCGGGTGCGTACGCCGTACGCGGATTTTGTTCATAATTTCATGGGTTTTAATTTTTTTTTCGCGGAACCCTGATACTTTTTCTAAAATAAAAGTAGCCTAAGTTACTCCCTATAACATCAGCTATCTGCCAGTGAAAATCCCGTCAAGTTCGGTCTAGCCGTTTCGGAGATTAGCCGGAATAAACAGACAGACAGACAAACAGACAGACAGATAGACAAAAATTTTAAAAAATGTTGTTTTAGTATACGTACCGTGTATACATCCATATGCATTTAGTAAAAAGCGATTATTTTAATATTACAAACAGACACTCCAATTTTATTTATCTGTATAGATTACATATACCTACCAATTTTATTGCGCACCGTATGTTTGGTAAATATGGCGGTGATTGACATTGCCAAAACAGAGTTTTCTCCGTTAATCTCGTACATATTTGATTTAGTAATACTACACTTTTTGTTTTAACAATAACGTTTATAGTACCTATGGCTATACTTCTGTTTTATTTGTTTGTTAAGCTTTGGGCGATAAACTCTAGAACTACTGAATTAATTTTAATCATATATTTTCTTAATGTTAAAGGCATCTGCCCACTACACCGTCTCATTAAATTGTCGCGAAATATGGATGGGTTAGCGCTAGATAGTAATATTTTCCAAGCTAATTTTAAGCAAATGCTTTTTATTATTTCATGTGACTCGGCTAATATGATTAAAGTCGTAAGCATTTTATTGCGTCCTTTAAGCCTTCCACCTTTCAAGAAATGGTGTCAAAAAATCTGAAAAAGTTGAGGTATAACAGTTTCTAAAATACTTTTATCGAAAATTATCTTGCAGATATGGAATATTTTTAGTTACCCGCTTTGTCAGTTTAAAACCATAAACTTGTTTTCCATATTAATTTAAAAATTTAAAAAACTCTCTACGCAAAAAATACTTATAGTTTAAGGAACAACCCTTAAAAAGTAAATAATTTTCGAAAAGAGCTGATACTCTTACACTGCTGGATCGATATTAACCAAACATAGCTAAGAATAACCGCAAGGAAACTGGCATTTAAATGAAAAAAAAACCGCATCGAAATCGTTCCATCCGTTTGAGAGCTACAATGCCACAGACAGACATCTACGTCAAACTTATAACACCCCTCTTTTATATAATATGAAACGAACTTATTTTTACAATTGATAATATGTGTCGATATTGTGGAAACATAAATATTACGTAAATATTATTCGTATTTATTTTAATGTTAACCTAAAAAATACGTAAGTAAGGAAAACAACACAGTATTTTGCTATACGGAACCTGATTTACAAACATTAAAATTATTTCCTAAACAATAAAAAATCACAAATATTTTCATTTGAAAATTGTTTTGGTCAACAAAATATTACTAAGTAATATGTTACTAATTTATATAGACAAAACGTTTGTTTTATTGATAATTTGAACACGGGCCGCGGGTAATTTAGTAGCAATTCTAATAAAATCATAGAAAGGTCATATCTGTACATTCAATTTTTTAGAATTAAAACTACGTATTTTAAAAACACAAGGCGACATCTATTGTCGAATATCTAAATAACACATAAATAAACATTTTTAGAATTATTTCAATTAATCAAATAGCGCTATTGATATGTTTTTTTCAAGATAAGCTATTTTTAATAGTTTTCGCTATATTTAGCAAGTTACATTGCTAAAATGTTTATACTTTATAGTATCATCGTGGTTTTATTCTAACCAGTTTTTGTATTTTTTCTCAAAAATGAGAAATTTTCCCACGGTAAAAAATATCCTATAATATGTTGACCCGGATAACCAGCTATCACCATACCAAATTTCATTAAAATCCCTCTAGTCGTTATTCTGTGATGCAATAACAGACAGACACAGAAAAAAATCTAAAAACTATAGATTCCGCCTCCGTACCGATAATAGACATTATTTCAATAAGATTTCAAGAAAATATTTAATGTACAGATTCGGGTTAGTTACAATTTTAATATATGTGTAAATAACTTGATTGAATGAATTCTTTGTTTTGACAGTTAACTTACATTTTGACAACTACAGATTTCATCTGTATTCCTATTTTATTTGTCATCCATGATTCCTATTCCAATTACCTGTCATAAAACATATGCATGCGGCTACTTGTTTATTTTTAAGTTAAGCACGCACGTATTTTAATACCTACACACCACACATTGCGCGGTTAGTTATCATCAACTCAGTTTGATAAGAGCGCTTTAAAATATAAAAGTGCATTACGCTTAAACATTTCAGTTAAGTTCAGTAAATTACAATTAGCACGTGAAGATTGACGTGTGAGTTATTGTCGTGATTCATTATTATATGAGTAGAAGTTAATTTGCTGAATTAGACACGGCTCCAATAGCATTTTAATCTAAAAAACGGTAGTAAACTGACGAATCTATATTACCGTTTATAAATATATCAACCAGTTCTAATATTATTTAACGTGAAAATGGAAAATGGTACTTCAACGTTGTTTCCTAATCTCAAGGAAATGTCTCATATCGTGGGAGCACTGTAAGTAAAAAAATATTATTCATTTATAATTTTACCACATACAAAAAATATCTGAAATTCATCTAAACTTTGTCATCCATGATCTAAACTTTCAGAGACAGGAATCAAAAAGTGCATGAAAATATACTAAATGTAATCGGTAACACGCCTTTGGTAAAGCTTTCAAAAATACCTAAACAAGAGGGCTTACAGTGTGAAATGTGTAAGTATCATTTATAATTTTTTATAGGCCTCAATTGTGTAATTTTTTTTATTTTTTTATAAATATGTAACATTTTTTATTTCTCTTTTTTATGTCAGATGCAAAATGTGAGTACTTAAACCCAGGTGGTTCTGTTAAAGACCGCATTGCATACAGAATGGTCTTAGATGCCGAACAAAAGGGAATACTGAAACCAGGCAAATCTGTCATCATAGAACCAACATCCGGAAACACTGGTATTGGATTAGCACTTGCAGCTGCAGTTAGAGGTACTTATTTTTTCATTTAGAAAACACTAAAGTTTTTAAAATAAATTAAATTTATCTTGATCTAATAAAAAAAACTTACATCAGGATATAGATGCATAATTGTATTACCGGAGAAAATGTCAGATGAAAAAGTAAATACACTAAACGCATTGGGTGCAGAAATTATAAGAACTCCTACAGAAGCTCCATCGGCTTCTCCTGAAAGCAATATTGGAGTGGCTAATAGGCTCTCTAAAGAAATTCCTGATGCAGTACTGTTAGACCAGGTAATACCCATTTTTTTCATTCTCTTAAACTTTTTTGCATCATTAAAAATTATACATTTTTAATGATTCAAAATAATATTTTAAATAGTTCTTTAAAATCGCACACTTTTTTAGAAATAATTGCACTCTCAGCCAATAATGAATTAAAAGTTATAGCTCTATAACATAGAACCTTAAGATAAGAAGTTAACCATAATTTTTTCTTCAATTCCTACACATATAATTACTCTGTAGAAACTGTTATAACGGTTTATTTTTTAGGATTCCGTAATATATACAAGGTTTAAAATTATTTCACAGGAGTCTTACCCAGGTTAGATAAAATAGATGATTTGTTAGAATGCCTATCTGTCTGTCACAGAGCTTTAACACATACACTCCATTCACATATACTCTTTTTTATAATTTTAATATGATGAAAGGGGAGATAATGATATAATATGAAATCCAACTAGGCACCAGGGCTACCGAGTTTCACTCTTGAGTTTTTTTTATAAAATCGTATTTTTTTCAGAAATTATATAAAAATTGATTTTTTTTAGAAAATACACCTATATAGATAAATTTAAAAAGCAAAACCTTATCAAAATACAAAATTTGATTCAAATCGTTGGAGCCGTTTCCGAGATACACGAAATAAATTTAGATATGTTCATAGAAGAATTTCTAATCTATTATTATATAATTAGCCAACTAGAAATAGATACCTTCTCTTACCCCACATTGCTAATAAGTTATACTTTGATCAGTTAATATTATTCTTAGTACCTGGGCGATCGAGATTCGCTTGGCATTTTTTTAATTTTCAGAAAAGATATAAAGTTGCATTTTGTCATAAACTTAATAAACAAAACCTAACCTAAATATAAAGTTTGACCCAAATCGTTAGAGCCGTCTCCGAGATGCAGGAGATAAATTTATATATATACAAGAATTACTCATTCAATATTAAAAGAATAAAAACAAAAACTTATGACCTTCAGCATAGTAGGACAACACTAACCTAGGCTATACAGACGGCTGCGTCGGCGGCCATATTGCGTAGGCAAATTTTTTTGTGTGAAAATATGGAGAAAATGAATTTTCCCACATATGAGACCTAGGTCGATCGATCTTTCGCCCTGTAAGCCCCTATATTCCAATTTCACTGAAATCGTTGGAGCCGTTTTCGAAAACGAAAACCGCTAAGTAAATAAAATAAAAACCAACTTTTAGTGAAGTTAAAAATCCAAGAGAGAAATTATATTTTTTTACTTTTTAGAGTTTTCTTTGTCACGGGGGTTACTTAAAATTTTTAATTTCATTTTTATTTCATTCTTTTTAAATTAGTCGCGAACACTATTATATCATTGAGACTATTCTTATAAGCCCATACACGCTATATCTGATGTAAGTTTCTCAGGAATTTAGCATCCCGCAGACTATTTGATGCTACATCATCAGCTCAAAGTTAGCGTGTCTTGAAATACCACCGAATTAACAGTACACCAAATTACAAGATAATTAGATCTGGAAAGTTAGTAAAACGCTTTTGTCAAGTAGGAAATGAGCTGATGATCAAACGATTGAACATATCTTCATAAATTATAGCTAAGGCCTAAGAACCATCTAGATTATGATGCGGGTTTTTTATAATGTCCTACTTTGATAGTAAACAACACGTAATGAATAAGTGTATGCACTTATCTAACTCGGCTTTGAACGATTCTCTGTTATATTTTTTTATTAATCCCCGACGCAAAAAGAGGGGTGTTATAAGTTTGACGTCGATGTCTGTCTGTGTGTGTGTATGTGTCTGTGGCATCGTAGCTCTCAAGCGGATGGACCGATTTCGATGCGGTTTTTTTCATTTGAAAGCCAGTTTCCTTGCGGTTGTTCTTAGCTATATTTGGTTAATATCGGTCCAGCAGTGTAAGAGTATCAGCTCTTTTACAAAATTATTTACTTTTTAAGGGTTGTTCCTTAAACTATAACTATTTTTTGCGTAATGGGTTTTTTAAATTTTCAATTTAATTTTGAGTTATTTAAAATAAACTGAATAAACACTCAAAACTTTAATTTGGGGTATCTCTATTATTAGTAGCTCTGACTGCAAACTTCACTTGGCAATGTATTTAACCTTTTTTACAAAGATTATATTTGTCATTTAAATATCTTTAACACTCTGGATTCTGCTACGGAGCTATTAGAAAAATATAATAGACCAGCAAAACCCGCGGTTTCGCTCGCGCTAAAACTACAACAAAAAACTTTAAAAAGGTAGTTTTCATACAAATTTTCATCAATTTCAAAAAACGCTAAAACACGTATTTATTTAATTGTATTGAAGAGCATTAATAGCAAGTTTCAAGAAATTCTGATCATATTTTTTTTTGGGTTGTGTTATAAAGTGTATTCCCGTGGGAATGAGATAATCTCCCGCGGTAAAATCCCTCCAGTGGTTTTTCTGTGATGCGGTAACAGACAGACAGACAGACTAACAAACAAAAATTCTAAAAACTATAGATTCGGCTTCTGCATCGATAATAATGTCTATTTTAATAAGATTTTCCAAAGTATATTTAATGTATAGATTCGGCTTAGTGAGAATTTTATATTGTATTAATATATATAATAATATTATATGTATAAATATATTGAAACTACCATTAGAAGTATTTTGTATAGATACATAGTGATCATATTGAAGTAAAACAAACCCATAATAATAATGATCCATTTCTGACATGTCACATGATCGCTAATCTCACTAAGGCTAGCCATGTGTCGTCAAATACCCTGGTTCGTTCTTTGGTATTAGACGAATATAACATGACACGTACTGTCACGTTAAACATATGATTTACTGATTGCTGGTAATGAACATGACTGATTTAAAGTACTAGGGTCTGGTCCCTCGCTAGAGGCCTCCAACCGCCGCTATAGCCACCCCGAGTCTCGCTAAACTGGTAACTGTTCTGATTTAGTCAACTGATTTAACTGATCTCACCTCGCTGGTCTGATTTGTCTGATAACATGTTAACACATGTCAGTAATGAATCTTATAGGTACTCTGAATCTGATTTCTGATTAAGCAATCTGTTTACACGCAACAATACTGAATATTCACATACTGGTAAAATAAATCCACTTACTTGACAAAACACAGTGTTGCGCCTGATCTGCTTCGCTCGCGTCTCGTCCGCGTCTGTTCAAATCTCAATCTATCGTATCGAACTCTTTTCGTACTACCCTCATGTTAATGACAAATAATAATTCAAATAATTAAATATTTATTTCGCGATTACCCTACGGTATTCACGACACCATGTGCACAGGAGATATTATAGTGCGTAAATGTGTGCGCAGACATAAGTGCACTCTCTATTTCTCTTACTCTTAAAGTCCGATAAGACGATACTTCAAAGTGGCTGGTAAGACATAAGGCGCAGGACTTGAAGGCTTTAACCTAGCCTAACCGAAAATATTCGAAAATCCTACCTTAGTGCCCGTCTTCAGTAGAAAGAGGTCTTGTGTAAAATTTCATGCTTTCAGTCTCAGCGGCTTACGCTCGACTCGTTTATCAGTTTAAAAGAAAAGAAAATAAATTGATTAAGTCAGATTTTTATCTTTTCAATGAATTAATCACAACGACCAATATTACAATTATCAAACATCACAATACCGTAGACTAGAAGTGAGTCAAAGCTAAATAACTGGTAAGAAGAATTCTATACCATGATTGATAAGACCATGATTGCTGTAAAGCAATCGAAACGTCGGGAACCAAAAATCAAAATAAATTCGCGAAAAAATCCGAAAAGATAGTTTTATTTAAATGTCAAATATTCGCGTAAATCTAAGAAAGTATTAAGAATTTTATAATTTATTTTATGTTCTATTTCTATCAATATTGATATTGGTAAATAATTTTTTGAAATACTTTAAAATATGTTAAGTAATATTGTGAGGTTACTCTCTTAGAATATTCTTAAAATAATCTTCGATTATAATAACTATTTAATAACAATTGAGACGTCAAAAACCTTATTATCTCCCATGACTTTCCGGGATTCTTCGAAATGTCGGGAAACTAAATAAAACTTTTTTTCCGTTTCCGCTACCAACTCGCAGTATTTTATCTTTTATTATAGACGAAATCGAATGATATGATCTTAATTTGTCTCCGAGTTTAATTCATGTACAATTAAAATTACTTATTTTGTTCACAGTACAATAACCCATGCAATCCTCTCGCGCACTATGACGGTACAGCGGAAGAAATACTCTGGTCGCTGGACGATGATGTCGACATGGTAGTAATCGGGGCTGGAACCTGCGGCACGGTGTCCGGCATCGGTCATAAGATAAAGGAGAGATGTCCGAAGTGTGTGGTGGTTGGTGTAGATCCATATGGCTCTATACTAGCCGAGCCTGAAGAACTTAATGCTACTGATATAAACATGTACGAGGTTAGTGTTTTACGGTTTACAATCGATCGATAATCGAAATCGTGGCCTTTATTTCAGCACAGGTAGTAAGTTTAAAAAGAAATCAATATAGTTCTTCCGTCAAAGAAATCAGTCTGAAACAATAGTTTGTTTGCAATTATAATTAAAAAGAAGAAATAAAATAATAAGGTTATATGTGAGTAGCCCTTACTAATTTATAATGATAAATTATATGTATTTTATTTTCTTAGATAGAATTATTTACAATTAGATATATCACTTACTTTCTTTAAATTAGTATAACTTAATAAAAAACATACTATAAATAGTATGTTTTTTATTCTATATGCATAACATTATTTAGGAAAAATTAACCCAAAAAATTATCTTCGATTATAACTATTGTTGACCGACTTCAATAAAATACAGTGTCCTTAATTCAAGTGTTTGTGAGAAGTTTACGTCAATTTTGAACTAATTTAAATACATGATACTTTTATTAATGAATAAGCTGTTTCTCATGGGCGATCCCATGTTTTTAAAAATATTCTAACACGATAATTATTTTTAATGTTTTCGTGTTCCTATTATGTAAGAAATTAATTCAGGTAAAATGACTATATAATTTGAATTTTTGGTTGAAGTATTACAAAACTATATTCCAGCTTATAACCCGTCTAGTTTTGAAATGTAGTTGATAAGAATAATTTTATTCATGTGATATTTTTAACAGTTTTCTTGCAACTTAGTCATGTAAAATATACATATAGGTGTAACTAATTATCCGTATCCAATTTACACCGAAAGTCTTAATATAGTTATCAATAAGCGATAATCGATTCGCGTGATTTGTTACATTTGTGCAAGATCAGACGTCATCAATTATATCATGATGAATGCAAAAATTATCACCTGGATAACTGCTAAATTGACCATTGATAATATCTTTTGGCAATCCCACTTATACCTGACGTTTTATCAAGGCTACATCGAAACAATTTCCTCAATCGCTTCGATGTGGCCTTGATAAAACATGTATTTGCTAGGTTCGTATATAGTGGATAATTTGTTAGCTTATGTAATAGATCTAGGACTCTTGTACTAATTCTAAAAATAACATCCGCATAAAACGCAACTGTTTCTCTTTATCGTCGCTCGTCTACGTTACATTCTTTTATCATGACTTTTCAATGTACGGTAGAAACCAAGGAGTTATGTTAAAATTTTAACTTATTTTAAAAATATTTTATATTTAACCAATAAAATTGTTCAGACTTATATTAAAATAACAAATGATACGCTCCGATAAATTCTTACTGTCGAAGCCTTATTGGCTTCTTGCATATCAAATTTCTTCTAATGTATGTGTATTGTGTATATATACATATATATATATATATATATATATATATATATATATATATATATATATATATATATATATTTAATTTTAAACGTTTAACGTTGTTTATATCGCCAACAACCCGCAATTGGCCGTGGCATCCATAGACATCCGATATCGATGTTCGTGGTGGCATCACTTCTATAAACCTAAATATTTAAATTAATCTCATTTAATCTCATTTCAATTTAGAAAAAAAATATGTAGAGTTATTCACTATTACTAATTTATCTCTATCAATGTCTTGTTCATGAATTCCTGTTTTACGAAAACTTAGACTCGTTCTACTTATTTACTGGCCTAGTAGGTAGGTATTATATAATAATTACACTACGGGACTTAAACGCGTTCAGAAGTGACTAAATACCTTTTTCGAATGTTTCGACTGGGTTACACCAGCCGCGGTCACGGGCAGACATTGAGTCTGTAATTATATATGTATATATATATATATATATATATATATATATATATATATATATATATATATATATATATATATATTAATTTATTTATTTTAGATCGCTTTTAAACATCTAAGGTCATTAGCGAAATTATATAATTACTCATAATCTTTATATCAAAATTAATGCAGTAGTTGTCGCTGAATATTTATGTAATTATTTTCTCCTTTTCCATATATGATTTTCGGGATAAAAATGTCCTTTTATATAGCCTGGGTCTCTACGCATATTGTTATTATACAAAATTGATTAAAATTAAAATACTAGCTTGATAAATTAATACAAAAACAGGCACAATTTTTTTTTCTAAATTTGCTGTTCTGTAGTCTTCTGTATGCCTCTACGATTTTAATAACGTATTTAAATGTAGGTCAGCTTGGATAAACAGAAAAATTAATTTTATTTCTCTACTAACACTGCTATAATACTTAGCTGTATTGTATGCTTGAAATATTCTACAATTAATCGCTGCCTGCTGTTGTAGAGTGAACTGTTATTTGTATCACTTACGAATGCGGAACATGCATATTGCCTTGATGATATCGGATATGCACATTGTTCCTGAATATTGTTCCTGTCTACCTCGTAATGGATGACATAAAATTATGTATAATAATAATAAATGATTTTCTCCTAGAAGCGACAAAACAAAGAAATTGAATTGACTAAATGATTTAAAAAGTCTTATTTGTATTCAGATGTGATAGTTATAAATTAATTATTAAAAAATAAAAAAAACTACTGCGTAAAAAGTGAACTAAGAAAAGAGAACAAATTGACGAAGGACATAGTAGGTATATTATCATAGTCTCATCACGAACAAAAAAAATAGTTTCAATAAAATGTCAAAAGATGACTTTACATGTTTCTATTTGTTATTAAAGTTATGTTAAATTAACAAAAGATTAAAAAAATAAATCCTAAAAAGGTGTATTATTTTTTTTTTAAATATTCTAAGTGAAGTAAAACGAAATAATGCGCCTGTAAACCGAATTTGCGTAAAATTACTAAATGAATTTGAAATATCCGCTACCAGATGATAAGTTTGTAGTGTATATTCACAGATGGCACAAATAGTTAAAATTAACTATTTTTTTTTTGTTTAAACGCATAATGAATTTTACAATATTTATCATACGTTAGTTTTTTTCCAGGACACACAAATTGCTGCCTAGGATCCGCCATTTTGATTTTTATGATATCTATATACCCTATGACAGTCGCGTTATTAAGACACATTGAATGACGTATGTATCATCAAAATTGTTTTAGCCATTTAGTAATTACGAGGGAACATAGAATAGGACATACATAGATACATACAGGGATATACATATGGGCTTCGCCGCTGTCGAGTAAAAAGAAGCTTTTAACCGAAGGGATTCACAAACATAGAACAAATAAAATACAAAATATTTAGATTTATCTTTATCATATACGATCAATCATGTAAAGACTTATTATCATTTTTACAAATTATTAATCTACTACTGTAATAATTTTGTGTTGAATTCAATAAAGCTTTATTTTGTTGCAAGTTAACAGATTTCATTTTTCCTTAGGTGGAAGGTATAGGCTACGACTTCTTACCGCGCTCTCTCGACCGAAAAATAATAGACAAATGGGTGAAGACAGAAGACAGTGCGTCGCTGCAAATGGCGAGAAGACTCATAAAAGAAGAGGGTCTGCTATGTGGTATGCTAAATGACTGTATTAATCATTATGAAAGTGTAATTCATAATGACGATTGTATTTTAATTATGTAGATATAATTTTACTACTTATACTTTTTTATAGATACTTTAGCAAAAAAAACTGATACCTTAAAATATTATTTTTAAAAGGTCTGACAGTATAATTGAATACCTTTAATAGTTTGAAAAGAAGTTATTTAGTTTTGACCAAGAATCTCCTTATAAATTAACTTGGTAAAACCCGACTAGCGAAATCTTGTAAGCAATGCTATCTTGTACGGAAGTAGGACTTACGTCATAGAAACCTGAGCATAATATTATTAAAATTACTTGACTACATTATACTGCGCATTAGACTTGAAATAGCTTCTCTGTACATAAAAAATTAATAGTAGCATTATTAAAGCATTCATCCAAGAATGCCTTGAGCATGTCAATCTTTCTGACGATTTTGAATCGTACGAACCTATTTGTCTTATCAAAATATATTTAATTCTAACAAGCTTTTACGAGTGCACATAAATGAAATCTCAGAGAGTAAAAAGGTCGATTATACATTTAAATGTCAGTTGTAAGTCTGCAAGCAAAACTGGAAAGTAGTTATGCTGAAAAAAAAAACAGAACAAACTAACGAGAAACACACAAAAAATGTATTTATATAAATAAATGAATGTCTGTATATAATATGTACATTGTACGGCTATAATTAAGCTAAGGACGCTAGTTAAATAAAAAAACTAGAGAAGTGTATTACATATCTTTATCACACTGTCTTCTCTTACAGGGATTACTGGTTCAACTCCAGCATGAAACGAAAACTTCTATTATTTAAATTTAAAACAGATGCTTATTTCATTTAAGTCTATTCTTGACATAAACTGAACTAAAGTAAGAAAAATCTCAATTCCTACAGAAAGTAAGGAATAAAGTAATAGACATTTTTTCTAAATAAATATTAAATACGGTTAAAAATATAAGTCCGTAAATACGCATGATTATTATGTAGGTATAGATTTATTATCAAACTAGCAAAACCCGCGGCTTTGCTCGCGCTAAAACTACAACAAAAAATCTTTGAAAAGGTAGGTTTCATACAAATTTTCATCCCTTATTTTACCTCCTTATGGGATGAATTTCAAAAAACGCTAAAACACATATTTATTTAATTGTATTGAAGAGCATTAATACCAAGTTTCAAGAAATTCGGATCATAAATATTTTTTGGGTTGTGTTATAACGTGTACTCCCGTGGGAATGAGGTAATCTCCTGCGGTAAAAAGTATCCTATATGTTGACCCGGATATCCAGCTATCATCATACCAAATTTCATCAAAATCCACCCAGTGGTTTTTCTGTGATGCGGTAACAGATAGACAGACAGACAAAAATTCTAAAAACTATAGATTCGGCCTCTGCATCGATAATAATGTCTATTTCAATAAGATTTTCCAAAAAATATTTAAGGTACAGATTCGACTTAGTTAGAATTTTATTATATGTATAGATATCAAAACACACATGAGCTTATCAGTAATGTCAAGGCTAGCGTCTTAGAATGCGTCAATATTTTTTATTCATAAACATGCAGTAATTTATTTTCTATAACTAGCGACTCACCCTCGCTTCGTTCGGGTTCGTCCCTACTTACGTTTTAAGGTTTAGTATAGATTTCTCATAGATGAGATATTTACCCGCAATAAAAAGTATCCTATATATTGACCCGGATAATCAGCTATTATCATACCAAATTTCATCAAAATCCCTCCAGGGGTTTTTCCGTGACAGACAGACAGACAAAAATTCTAAAAAATATAGAATCGGCTTCTGTGTCGATAATAATGTCCTTTTCAATAAGATTTTCCAAAAAATATTTAATGTACAGATTCGGCTTATTCACAATTTTATTATATGTAAAGATAACTTTATCAATCTTAACTTGACGTCAAAAATACTGTATTCTAACAAAACACAATATATGACGTATATAAATATAAGTAACTATGTACAAATACTATAAATAGATATTGCGTGCAAAATACATACATAGAATATTATGAAACATTACGTAGAATATAACACCGTTAAAATCGCAAAAGAAACACACAGTCAATATGAAGTATACGAATAAACTGTTGTTAACATTCTGCCGTCATATTAAAGAAGGTCCAAACTAACAATTTGTTCAAAAATGACTTAAATGCAGATTCGGAATCAGCAAAAAAATGCTACTTGATAGTCTTACTCATAAAGGTCTAAGTCTTATGAATCCGGAGATACCATAACCATGTTCATCTTAACTACGTCAAAACTAGTAGTAATTTTGACATAGTGGTAAGATAAAACTTCAAATATCTCGAAATCAACTTTGACGAAGTTGTGGCCTTCTTCTTTATGACGGCAACATTGTGCTTTTATATCACGGGATAAATCGAATCCGTTCATCACTTTACGCGTTATTGAGTAACCAAAATTTGTTTACCTACAAATTTTCATATCTTCTATCTACATAATAAAAATAAAATGCTGTTTGTAAATAAGTGCGTCCCTCAAGAGAAACTGGACTGATATGTTTTTTTAATATTTGTAATAGTCCAAGGATTGTAGGAAGAAAATGTCTGTTTCCAGGTGGAAGCGCCGGCGCTGCGATGTATGGCGCCGTCCTAGCGGCTAAGAGCTTGAAAGCTGGACAGAAGTGCGTTGTGCTCTTACCTGACAACATTCGTAATTACATGACGAAATTCATATCAGATCAATGGATGGAAGCCAGGGAATTCAAATCTTACCCTAAAAACGATTCAGTGTGGTAAGTTATTTAGGTATTATGTATATTTCAAAACTCCGATAGCAAATAGTTTACTTTCTCTGAATACGTACATTACCTCTGATACTTTACGCCTCTAAATTATCAATCAAACTTTCTTCATAATAGCGCAACAATGAGGTTATTTTTTTAAGCTTTTTATGAAATGTCTTTTAAATTTAAATAAATGCCAATGAAAATTGAATTTAGCTCTTAAGATTGAAAATGTTCGCAATTTATTTCTTAGATACGCTTAAAAAAATAAGTGTGGAGAATTATTTTAGATTACAGCTATCACATACGTATTCAATATTATTTATTAACATAAATGAAATACAATAAACAACAATAAAAACAATACTCGGTAGAATCAAGAATTATCTGGCTCAGATTATTTGTAATTATGAGCATAAATTAAGTTATATGAAATTATCCAAGTAGCAGACCTTTGTATAAACGTGTATTGGAACTTTGACATAGAGATAAATTCACTTTACATTATGAAATATAATTTATTCACAATACGTGATCGTGTTTTATCAACATTTAACTTGACATAACGATTCGTCGTCTTTATATTCGTCGTCATAAGACCTTCTGAACCAATATCTTTATCTTTGGTCCATCCAAGGATAGGTAAATTTTGTGTTGCGAA
This sequence comes from Argynnis bischoffii washingtonia, assembly GCA_033884665.1. Taxonomy (NCBI): domain Eukaryota; kingdom Metazoa; phylum Arthropoda; class Insecta; order Lepidoptera; family Nymphalidae; genus Argynnis; species Argynnis bischoffii. The sequence continues at coordinate 6,278,327 of CM066625.1, forward strand.
ATCTTATCCACACTTTATAAGAGTTCAATGTTATTTTTTATTATTTGAAAATAAACGTTTTTAACCGACTAAAAAAAGGAGTAGTTTCTCAATTCGTATAGTATTTTTTTATGTTTGACCAGGCATGACTTTTTACAGTGTAGTCCGATTTCAATGATTCTTTTTTATTGGGTACCTCAAAGTTGGTCCCATTTAAATTTGAAAAAAAAAATCTACTCCTAAGTGTAGAAAATAGGGGAAGATTGATTTTTTACCTACTGAATTTTTTAAATACATTTTTTTTACTTTGCTACTACTATGTCTACACTGAAAAGAAAAAATAAAAAAAAACACACTTCAAAAAAAACACTAGAAAGTATAAAAACTTTTTAAAAAAAAAAAAACGACTTCCAGGCACTGAAAAGTAAAAAATAACTAAACGGGGGTTTTCATTTAGAATAGATACTTAATCAGATTTTTTCGAAGTCGGTGTGCTTTGATTTGTATTGGCTGGCACCTAATGAAAATGTTAACAAACGCACTAGTCGCCGCTACAATTTTCGAAAGTTCCCCTCGATTTCTCTGGGATCCCATCATCAGATCCTGGTTCCCTTATTATGGTACCACTCTTGGGATATCTCCTTTCCAACAAAAAAAGAATTATCAAAATCGGTTCATAAACGACGAAAAAATGCCCGAACAAACATTAAAAAAAAAAATACGGTCGAATTGAGAACCTCCTCCTCCTCCTTTTTTTGGAAGTCGGTTAAAAATGTAACTGATTGGTAGATTTCATTTATTTACTATTTGTAAATACCTAATCAGTGCCAGCCAATACAAATTGAAGCACACTGAGTTTGAAAATATCTGATTTGGTATCTATAGTAAATAAATGAAAACTACCAATCAGTTATTTAAAGTTTTTAATGTTTTTCTTTTTTTTTATTAAAATATTAAGAAGTAATAAGAAAATTGGTTTAACTACTTATTTACTTAGAAACCTTTCTAGAGGGATAAATAATATTATAGATGAATTCAGGCAATACTTTCTTGGATACCAACAAAAATCTGCCTTATCCCGCGGAAACATTTCCGTTTTTCTACCGACAACTACATTTATATTATACAAGTCAAAGTTTTATGTCAGAATAATTTGTGTTTGTGCTAAGAAGTACAATTTTACTTTTAGGTGGTGGAACAAGCCTCTTACGGAAAATGAAGAGCTTATTCAGAAAACTCCAAGTATTTCTGAAACCAGTTCTACGTTAAAAGCGATAACTGCGCTACGTGCCAACAAAGCCCCACTAGTTAACATAGTTAATGATAAAGGGTATGTATTTGCACAGCGAGAAATATATTCAATAATTGTAGACGCCTTTGAATTCCACTTAAATATCGACAAAATAGTAGACAAACAAGGCAAAGTTACACTTGTCACTTATCCGTCTGTCTGTCCGTGTGTCACCACCGATTTTCTCAGGAATGGGTAGACCTAGTAAGTTGAAATTTATACCAGATACTGAGCTCTATAGCTGCCCCTATTAGATGTATAAAAATCAAGGTCCTGAGTCAACACGATAAAATGATATGGACAAATTTAGATTTTCATGAAAACTTGTAAGTACCAAAATTTACCTTAATCTTCAACTTTTTTTATTTTTCAGAATTTTCCCTTTACTTTTGCTGCAAGACCTTGCTTTTAACCAAAATTGACAATTCTAAGTCAACCGGAAGTACTTTATAGGTTTTGGATCGAAAACCTATAATAATAATAATATATCCGAAAAATAAAAAAGTTGAAAATTAAAGTTAAACAAATTTCCTGCAAATTTGTACGGAACGCCCTCGGTGGGTGAGTCCGACTCGCACTTGTCCGGATTTTTTTTCTCGGGACGATAAACCTATGATTAGTTTCATCATCCATAACAATCGAATCCAAAACTATTTTCAGTCAGCCTTCAGCAACAGTGATAAAAATTAGATACAGCACTACACTTGTTCTTGTTTTTGAATAGCAGAAAGAAGCTGTTGAAGTTTGGAACCCATCTTGTACTGACCTAATTTATACCTAAATTTTTATGTACTCGTAGGTTACAAATTTGATGTTTTCCATTCAGTTCCGAGGAGTCGTAATATTATGTATTATAATTATTTGAAATGTTTTTTTTTATTATTACTAGACATCGGATTATATGCACTATCAAAATGCCAAAATATGCATGCAAATATAGACTAAAAAGGGGCGAAATATGCACAAGATATGCACAATCAAAATAGTAATTGTTATCAAAATTTACATGTATTTTCTCTAAAGTATATACTCGTAATTCTTGTGACAGTGTACAATTATATATTTTTCTAGAATTTAGAGCATGGTGACGTTGTCACTTAAATTTGTAGGCTGAAAATGGCCAACTGACGTTACTGAACAAAACTTGAAATTTGGCATTCCTGCAGAAATCTCTTCAGGCAGAGTCGGCCCGTGCGATTAATATTATTATTATTATTTTTTTTTTATGTTGGGAAATGCATTTACCCATACCACCAGTATACAAACAGGTGGTTATGTGGGGAGCAATAATTTGCCACGTACCTCTTCCGATAGTCGACTCAGAAGAGTGTTAATCTATTAAATCATTTTTATTTTTCAATATTTCCAAGGACCTGCACAGAAGAAGGAGTTTAATTCCTAGTCTCTGCATTGTAATAAAACACGCCTCACACATTTAACTACTGAAATAAGCACTATCAATGAAAAAGTACTAAAATATGCAATAACGCTAAAAAAATTGCGTTTTATGCATATGCAAACATGCAAATGCATATAATCCGATGTCTTATTGTTACATTCTGTTTTGTCTCTATAATACGATCGGAAGTTTCACTATTCGATAAAGAATTTTTACTGGGCCATTGTTCCTAACTTGCTAACACAAACACTATTTAATTTAACAATTTCTAAACGTTTTTCTTAAAGCATAAATAAAAAAGAAATTGTCATCAAGCTGTCAAATAAATTTTATGCCATGGGTTTTTTCGGTTAATTACAAAATTTATTATGACCGTGACTAATGTTGTTTTTGCTCATACTCCTACTACTGTACATATATATAGTCATCATATTTCTTGAAAATATATCAAGAATTAGCAATGCGGAAGAAAATGTGCAGAACTAATAATTAAGTGCACGTACCTTCTTTAAGAAGCTTGTTTAATTTAAAATATGATATGATGGTGGAAATAAGGGTATAGATTCTAAGAGTTAATTGGGAAGCTTAAAGATATACCCAGTTTTAAACCTTATCAAAAAAAATAAAAATTAACATATGTGGGTAATAATTTATCTGAAGCTCTACGCAGTACGCGCTCAAAGCCATTTTTTTTAATTTTATCATTTTAAATCTTTTCGGATTTTTTTGGTGCCCGACGGCAAAATGCCGGGAATAAAAATCAAGCGTCTGTATCGATAATAATGATTATTTCAAAAAAGATTTTCCAAAAAATATTTATGTACAGATTCGACTCAGTACAATTTTATTAAATGTATAGATGTCAAATATTATTACACTCCGGCCCATATTATAAATCTCTATGCAAAAATTATAGTAATCCTTTAAAATCCGTCAAATAATTAGAAAAAGGAAACAAACAACACACATGCATTTATATTTTATACTATAAACTAGCGGCTCACCCGCCGCCTCTAGACAAACGAAACGAAATCTATCCCACGGGAACCGTTTTTAACTATTCCACGCGAACTCTTTAATTTTCCGAGGTGAAAAGTATCTAAAGTATTGACCGGGGATATAAGGTACCACCATACAACGAGAGATTCGCCCGTACAAACATACAAACAGACAGAGAATCAAAAAAATTGAAAAAATCTGGATTTGTTCTATTTCTCTTCTTACATCCCCCTGACTCGGTTTTTAGCATTTTTTTCTTTTGACGTATGGAAAAAATAATAATACTTTATTTCTTAAAAAAATTAAAAAAATGAATACATATAGGTGGTTATGTGGAGACACACCGGCTAGAAAAACCATTACTAACACCCAAAAAAAACCCGGAACCTTCCCACTCTTAATATGAAACAGGATCGCTTACGCACTCATGGCTCCTCGACGGCTTGCTTATCGAGGAATACCACTACCACTATGGGGTTGCTCCTAGGGTCTAGTTTCAGAGAAGTACCAGAAGCAACCGATATGGTACACCACCCACCGAAGTGGATCACTTCCCAGTGTGTATCTTGGCTTCACGCCCGGATGGAATGTCGGACGCTAATGAACTCCAACCACGACAAGATGAACACTCATCGCGGGGGAAGTTATATAACTACTACTTCAAATAATTTGTCTTTTTTATTTCAGATCACTAGTTGGATTGTTCACATCTGACAATACAAGGAAAAGGATGGTCAATTTATCAAGCAGTCTTAATGAAAAACTTGAAAATTATACCGTCAAAAAGTTTTATAAATTAGACATTTCAAAAAAGCCTACTCTGGGAGCCGTATCTCGCACACTCGACATTGCACCTTACGTTGTCATTGTCAAAACAGGTAAACTATATAACAACAATTTTGTCTATATCCATACTAATATTATAAATGTGAAAGTTTGTGAGTATGTATGTATGGATGTTTGTTACTCTTTCACGCCAGAATGGCTGAACGGATCTGAATGAAATTTGGCACAAAGATAGATTATAGTCTGGAATAACACATAGGCTACTTTTTATCCCGAAAAATTACGGTTCCCGTGGGATAGATTTGTTTTTGTTTTTCTAGAGGTGAACCCGAGCGAAGCGAGTGTGAGCCGCTAATATATATAGTGTTCAATAATGCTACTTTGATGTAAAAACGTTCTACACTTGCTATTTAGAACAAACTGTGCAATAATATTTATATTTTATATTACTCTTCCAGATGCTTCGGGTAGTATCGAAAGTCCTCTTGGTATTATTACCTCAGAAGATCTATTAATCCATGTCGCATCACACAAAAGCAACCAGTTAAACGGAAATTGAAGCTAAACCTAAAATATAATTATTATACTACTACTTAAGCACAAAATATTCACAAATTAGAGTAGAACCAAATTTATCTGAAGATATAATATTATGTTAATTGTTAAGTAAATTAATTTGTACCTATCTATGGTATAGTATGTATTATGAATTACTCAATTGCCAAGATTTACTTCATGTATAGCAATAGCATTATTATTAATGTATAACTTACATATGTACTTAAAGAACTTTTTAGCATTTCAAAAATAAAGCATTTAAATTACTCCATCCCATTCCAAGGTGCATTATAATGTATTTATAATAGATTAAATTTACAATGCTGTATGTTTTATAACTTTGACTATAAAAAAATTCTTATGAATACGCCTTTTAATTTCTACTAACTTATAAGGTTTCAACGTTTTTTAAGTCTTATCAAAATTACATAGGTTATCTACAAACTAACTTAAGGCCATCCCAACATTCGGTTTCTTCCTTTCCCACCTTGCCTCTAGAAAAGATCGTAATAAATACTAGCGGCATCTATAGAATAATAGTTAAAACAATATTGCGCATGTCATAAAATACAGACCATAGAATTTATAGAGTAGTGTATATTCAACGTTGAACCGAAACAAATATTTTATTATTTTTTATTTATTTAGTATCTCGGCTAGATCATGTCAATCATACGCCAAATGACATAATATTTATGTTCTAACAATATTTGTCATTAGAGAATGGAACATTATGAGTACCTAGTAAATTCATGTGTTGATGCAAAGAATAAAAAAAAAAATCATGATTGCATCAATACTTTAGAATTTTATTTCTTTAGTAGTGATGGCCTAAAAAACTATATAAATCGTGTAATATGACCGCAAAATGTTGAAGATAGATATAATATTTATTTATTATTTTGCATTTATTAAATACTGGCACATTCGCTTCTAAATATCATAGTAAAACGCGTTTTGGTAAGGGATTGCCCTTACTAAACAGATCATAAAATACAAAAAAAGTTCCACCGGACTCTTTAATTCCAGAGATTAGCACATGCAGACAAACTCTTCAGATTTATCATATCTATACTATAATAAAGTAGTAACTTAGCGAAATCTGTACATGTAATATTTTTTAAAAACAATGACTGCAGCATATTATGTACACAATATAGACCCCAAAACAATAGTTATTAAAATTTTTGTCTGTATGTCTGTTTGTGTGTGCGCGTTTTACGCAAAAAGTAATGAACCGATTCAACGAAAGACCGAAGATTCAACGAAGTTTGATGAAGTGAGAACTTATTACTCGGGTCAACATTTAGGATACCTTTTACTTCATGAAAATCTTTCTTTCCCACGGGAAATGACAATAACTGGTTTTATCAAGTCCTCCTTAGAAACCTTCCATTTGCTAAACCTTAAGACATACATCAAGACAATGTACTAAAAATTGTAGGTCTCGAAAAGGCCAACAGAAAAATGTGCAACAGTATATTATGTCTATCTCTTAAGGTACACTCGCAATAACTATTCTTATCTATACCTATAATAAAAACTAAGTAAAATCGATGTGCGCGTTTCACGCAAAAATGTAAACCTGTAAACCTTTTTTTCCCCTTGTCCCTCTCATTTTTCAGTAAATTGTTCTAATCAAGATTGCACAATTATTATTTTTTTACTTTTTTTATTTGAGCTATTAACCAATAACCATGCAGTCAAACAGTTTTTATGAAGATTTACTGACTTTGACTTTCCCTGCATTCTGAGATTTTACAATTTTTTTCTTACGGCGCTCCACTATTAAGCATTATGGTTATTGAGTCAGGTATGTCAGTGTCATTCACTCTTTGAAATGTCGCTCTGATCCAAATTCCTACAGGACCATTGCAATATTTTATTTTCAAAAGAAATTATTTATTAATTAATTACCTTGATAGATTAAAATAAATACATACATATTTATTAAATTCATATTGAAATAAATTTTACATACAAAATAAAACAAAATATTTTTTTACATAAATTTCATAAATCACTATATTTATTACATAAATTATACAGTGTTATTTATTGTGGGGAAAGTGGTGGAGAACTTTGTTTGGCATTGGCAGCTAGAATCGCACCTGGAGCAGGGTAAGGTCTCATTTGATACAAAGATCCTGAGGCAGTAGAATCTACACCAGTTTTAGCATGAGCATCTAATCCTGCAGTCCAGTTGCCCCTAGGAATATCTGAATATGATGCTGGATCCATTGGATCTAAATCATTATCTTTTACTCTGTGTTTTCTTTTATCTCTGTGGTGTACCATTTCCCTCTCTCTATCTTTGCGGTCATGGCGTTTTTCTTTATAGTGTTGTTGAGGTACTTCTTGATCTGATGCATCACTACTATCATCACTTTCGTCTCCTTCACGTAACAATCTCTCTTCACGTAAGTGAGCAGCACACTCACTGGGCGCAGCTCGAGGATGCGATGGCGGCATCCATGAAACAAGATTATTATGAACATTCCAAAAATAATAATGTCCAGTACCTTCATCATAGACTTCTTCCCATCCAGGTGGCAAAGGCCATAATTCTAACACTTTTTTCTTTTTTTCCAAATATTTTTCATCTGGGACTGGTTTGCCTTGCTTCCAAGTTTTAACACAATATTTGGAACACTCATGATAGATATTACTTTTATTTGGACAACCTTTATGTCCCTTTATAGGGTCAACATTGACACCTTCTATACCTTCCCAAAAGTGTTCTTTGGTGCTCACCTCCTCAGGTTTACTGTCGTAATCTTCTGCAATTATTTCTTCATTTACTTGGGTCGTTGAAATCTCATTTACTACTTCTGTATTTTGTTTTATTATCCCACGTTTAGCTAAGCGTGCAGCCAATGCTGGTGGTAATGGCATTATGGTCGATAAGTGATAACGTTAAAATAATTCTTTAACAAACGTATTAGTCAAAAACTTTAATAAAAATATTTTATATATTAATATTAGCCTCTTATTCAGTAGGTAACAAAAAAAATATATAGGTACCTAATTCTGTATTTTAAGCAAAATGCAAATCTTTTGACCACAGCTTTTGACAAACATTTGACAACAGACAACATAGATAGCAGATGAAATATTGGCAAATATATTTCAAAAATAGGTATGTGCCTCTTTTTTATTGTTCATGTAAGGTGCCTATCATCCTATAGTCAGGCAAATTTCAACAGAAAATGTAAATTTGCTAAGAAACGTGCCTTTTCATGAAAGAAGGGTCCATTGTATGAATTATTTGATATTTTTAAGGTTTTATGATGTTTTTACGGAGAGTCCCATAGATTACGAGGGTGCGTTTTTAAGTTCGCGGAATGGATAGTTAGGTCGTTAATAGTGAGGGTACTTACTCGAGTCATTACGAATTAAGCAACTCATTATTAGTATAAAAACCAAGTTTTATCGTCATTAGGTCGCATGTTATCGTCGACCAAACAAGTCAATGGGGAACAAAGTGTGAAATATGGAGAAAATCGAGTGCCGCGCTATTATAAAGTTCCTTACCAAGCAAGGAAAATCAGTTTAAACCATAATGGAAGAGATTTCATCCGTTTACGGGGACTCTTACCCAGCTAAAATCATGGTTTACCGGCCGATAAAGATAAAGGTGTCTCCATAATCGTAGAATACTATGCTTTAATCCTAGAGTGGTTAAAGGAAGTAGTAAAAGAAAGAAAAAAAAAGAGGAAAACTGACCGAAGGTGTCCTCCTTCTACATGACAACGCGCCTATTTATTAGAGCCGTGTTGCTATAGCTGCCCTGCAGAAGGTGGGTTTCGAAATTTTGGCTCACCCACCCTATAGTCTTGACCTAGCTCCCAGTGATTATTACCTATTCCCAAATTTGAAAAAAGTTTGTGGGAAAAAATTTCAAGCGATGAAGAAGTAAAGAATGCAGTTTCGGCATATTTTTCAGACAAGGAAAATATTTTTTTTCGAAGATATACGTAAGTTAATTGAAAGATCGGAAAAAAGTAGAAGGGTAGCAGGTGAATATATTGAAAATTTATTTTCGCTTCTTACTAGTACCTACCGTTTTTACCATAAAGGCACACAGGTCACCAGCCCAGGGCCCCCAACCTCACGGGGGCCCCACAAAGACAAAATATTCATTTACATGGAACAGAGAAAAGCTTGATTTTCTGCTTATTATTACTCTATGAACTATAAATTTTTTTAAGGGGGATTTTTTAAAGATACCTGCAAAGAAGTGATATGATAATATTTCTTAAAATTATGATATAGAAAAAGAAGAAGAGGAGGGAGAGGAAGAGGCGGAGTGTGAGGAAGAAGGAGAAGGGGGAGCAGTGGGGAGAAGCAAAGGCGGGAGAAGCAGGGGTAGAAACTGGTGGGAGGGGGTCGAAGCAGAGGGGAACCAGGGGGGGAAAACCACTGAACAGACTTTGATGAAATTTGGTATGATGATAGCTGGCAATCCGGGTCAACATATAGGATACTTTTTACTGCGGGAAAATATCTAATCTTTGAGAAATCTATACTAAACCTTAATAAATAAATAATCTTACCATGAGATCTACAATATAAATTCAATTCAATTAAATTCTTTAGTTTCGTGGCTTCTAGGAGTGCCTTTTCTGGGAGAAGGTACGTTATATAGAATGACCGGTAAAAAAAGAGAAAAAAAGAACACTAATCTGATTTCAAGTAGAAACAGAGCAATTCATTGTACAATCTAAATTACTCTGTAGGTACGGCGCGGTCGAATCCATGGATGACAAATAAAAGTCAAAACGTATCATTTGTCAATGTCAATTGTCAAATAAAACGTGTCGGTGTAGAGCCGCCGAAGACTACATATTTCGAATTGAGTAATTTAAAATTTTTATTTAACATTAGAAATGTTTTTTTTGATTGGATTGGGGCTAGGTGATGCTAAAGATATAACAGTAAAAGGTCTAGAAATAATAAAAAGATGCGATAAAGTCTTATTAGAAGGCTATACATCCATATTGACCGTGGGAAAAGAAGTTTTGGTGAGAAACAAATGTTGTGAAATGTAAATTAAATAGATAAAATTAGAACTGATCGTCGAAATTAAAAATAAATAGAAAACTATGAAAGTAAAATATACCTTGGTCTCTTTCTATCCTTGAGTAAAGTAAATGTGTGAAAAGTATTGTACATAATATATAAAAAAATGTATATTTAATTAAATATTCTATTTTTAGGAAGATTTTTATGGACGTTCTTTGATTGTAGCCGATCGAGAAATTTGTGAAAGTAACATAGATGATATATTAAGAGAAGCTAAAGAAAAAGACATAGCTCTTTTAGTTGTAGGTGATCCTCTGGGTGCTACAACACATACTGACATGCTACTAAGAGCTAAAGAGTTTGGAGTGCAAACACAGGTAGAAAATTAAATATTCAATATAAATAAGCATTAAGCAAAGATAAACATCAAATCTAGTCTAGTACATTTTAAAATTAAATTTGTAAAGATTAATTATGTTTGTGTATGAATATATAAACAAAAAAAAACTACTGTAATCTGATAATTACAGAATTGTTATATATGTGAATTATTGTTATATGCTTCATAATATATTAGATGAATTTTTATTATTGAAGCTTTGTATGCTAAATTGGGTGATGAAATATTACTGAGGTTTTATATCTTATTTATTTCAAAAGTTTTTATTTGAGTTGTAGAGTATATCTAGTAGTTGAATGAATAGCCAATTTAAGTGATAGAATATTGGGTTCTTATAAAATATCGATGTAATTTATGAATTCAGGCTATAGATTAAGAGTGCCATAGAACTAAACATGAAGCCATGAATAAAACAATGTTTTAAAACAGAATACAAATATTAATAGAATATTCATTACTGTGATAATAAAATGTTAATAATAATTATAAATAAAATAAGCTCATTAGTTTTATTATATTAAAAATAAAATAATTAAATAAGCTAATATTATGCTCTCTTTCTAGAAGAAAACTATAAAGCTTTAAAAATACACAATAATTTAGGATTATTTTTGCTATTAATTTTTTCTTCTTAAGAATTTTACATTAACTCTACTACAGAATTTCACTTATACTTTGAAGAAAGCAAACAATATATATGGCAAAATAGAAATAGTAGTAAAAACAGCAATATCAGCTACTATTTTTGGATCTGAGATTTTTTTAATGGGCTCCAACTATATAGTTCTTAAGTCTGAGTTTAAGAACATAAGTGAGAGCACTGGAAGCAGAAACATGCCTCCCCTTTCTTGTATTTGTGTATGCCACCTTTTAAGTTATTTTTTGCCACCTTTTTAGTTTTTTATCTGACTGTGGCATAGCCCAAAGGAGGGTTGTGTATTTGACCTGTATGTATGTATGTCCAACCCTATGTTTCCTTGTAATTACTAAACGGTTAAACCGATTCTGATTAATTATTCATACGTCGCATCATTAGATTCGTCTTGATAATGCTACACTCCCGTATACATACTATGTCAACTTGTTCTCGTATTTTTTTTTTTGCTTTTTACTCAGTCAGGTTTTTTATTTTTGTATTTTAACATATTTCATTATTAAAAATTAAAAATGCGACATAAACATCACAAATTATGTTTTGCTTTTAGTTTAAAAGTCAATATATATAGTTTGATTTTAGATAGTTCACAATGCATCTATTATGAATGCAGTAAGTTGCTGTGGACTACAACTTTACAACTTTGGTGAAACTGTTTCAATACCTTACTGGACTGATAGTTGGAAACCAGACAGTTTTTTTGAGAAAATTGTTGGAAATTATTCAAGAAACCTACACACTTTATGTCTCTTAGGTATGTTTTTAAAATAGGTTTACTTTAGCTAGTAAGCTATTCATATTATAACTTTGAAAGTTTATCAGGATTTTGAAGATTTGTATACCATGCAGAAGGGATAGATTTAAGTGAAACATGTGGTGAAGGTGAACTAACACATGAATATATACTTTATGAGTAATGTGTATTTAAAGCATAATAATATATCTATAATGCTGTTTTAGTTCTGAACTTGACAACAGATAGCATGACAATATTGAAAGAAAGTATTTCATTGGGGTAAATCTATCTATAGATCATCGTCATAGATCTCTGGTATTACTAGCAATTACTTAAAAACATGCATAGGATTCCACACTGTTATGTGATTTTATGTGTACATAAATTAGTTATGCATTTTTTTTTTTTGTTTACAGACATTAAAGTCAAAGAACCTACAGAAGAATCACTAACAAAAAAAATCCGTCAGTACATGGATCCTAAATTCATGTCTGTAAAAGAAGCAGCAAGCCAACTGATCCAAATAATTGAAAACAATCCAGATTCAGGTTTGTTTGTTTTTTTTACAAATAATTATTGAAAATTCAAGCATTTAGTAAGTCTTAAAATATGTTAAAATTTTATCTACAATAAGAACAGGATTGTTGACTTTTAATATTAATTACATGGTGAATCAGTATATCCTCAAACACTCTTACAATTTTGTGACTAATATCAACGGCTTGATGAGAAAAACGAAAGTACGTCACACGCATAGGCAGAGTAAATAAATAAATAAATATGTTGAGACATTAACACACATCACCACCCAGTTCCATAGTAAGCTACGAGACCTGTGTTATGGATATCAGATAGTTGATACATTACAAATATATAACTTTAAATATATATTATAAATATAAACACCTATGACTGGAGTACAAACATTCTTGCTCATCACACAAATGAATGCCCCCAGCGGGACTCGAGCCCGTGACCACTAGCACAGCAAGTACTACAAACTGAGCCGAACATGTCGAATAAGGATGAAAGCTGTAAGAAAAATACTGAAGATGTCTGGTCAACCTGTCCTATGCTCAATTCAGGGTTGTGATGATAGTAAGCATCTCGCCGCAAAAACGAGGATCCGTTTTGACATGTACCACCCAAAACAGGACAGCGCTTCTACCGACGTGTTTTAAATTTTTAGGGAAATTTAAAAGATTATGAACACTGCTTACCTTACATACAGTGTAGCATGCGATCAAAAGATGTGTTTAAGTGGGAGCGTCAATGCTAAGAGCATTGGCCCTGAAGTCTTAAGTTAGTTGGCGAGAAACAAGACTTCATTAAAACCAAATATAGGCCAAAACTTGAAAGATTCCGAAACAGATCCATTCAACGCATTCTACCTGTAAGTGAGAGCCACACTTATAGCATTTATTTATCAAATGCTGGTATCAAAGGGACTGCATTCTTGATACTTGTACCAAATAAAACTCGCGACAAAAGGTCACAATATATACTATAAGGATGATACTAAAATTTAAACATTTTTTAACGTTGGGGGATGCCTTTTCGCATACCACCTGTACAACAGCCCGTTATGTGAACACTCACCAGCTTGAAAAACCAGTATTAACCATTAAAATCCAACAGAACCTTTATTATCGTAACGTGGCGTAGCAGAATATCTTAAATCTAAGATCTTAGTCCTCACAGTGACAACGCACCTGTGGTTCTGCATTTTTGTTTCTTAAAACCAAAGTGCATGAACCGTAGGTGTTATGGGCGACAGATACTGCTTTCCATCAGGTGGTCTGTCTGCTCGTTTGTCACTGAATCTCATAAAAAAAAAAAAGAATTACGCCATCGTCGGCGTATCGACAAAAACTATATTCAACAGGTTACTCACTACGTTTTTTCAAAATCATGATGAATAACATAGAACAGAACCTTAAAACCCTTTATGACCAAGCGACAATGACATCTTTTCTACTATTTATTAACTAACTATTCCTCGGCGAGAAAGGATTGGACGAGGAACCTCGCCTAAACCCATGAGACATAACATTAGAATTAGTAGCGACAATCATAAATAGAGCAAAAAGTCCTGGCAGATTGTGACAGACAGGTGATTTTTTTTTGGTACCTAGGTAAAACTCCCTCAGTAAGAGATTATTGTATTAACTCAAAAATCATGGCATATAAAATTCGAAAAGTTAACAAGTGTGGAGTATAAAAATTTAAAAAGATGCATAATACGGCTTACGGAACGCACCAGGTGCATTTAAAGACATTGTGTCGACTTGGAGCATTTGTTTATAATGCACGTGTATGTTAAGTGGTTATGTCGAAGCAGGCTCCAGTCACAATATATTATTGTCAATAAACTTTGGCATATATGGTAGCTTGTTCTGATAGGCTAACATTCCTCTTGCAAAGATCACGTATAATATAGATTTTCAGTATTTATTTCAAAAATGCATATAAAAATGGTTTTAATAAATAGGCATTTCTATGATAGTCGAGACTTGAGGATAAGAATCACAGCCAGGAGTCCAATGTTTTTAAATTATCATTCCTAACTTTTATTGTACCTACCTAGTTCAAGCTAGTTCCTTTTTTGTTAAAATTTAAGATATTCTTATGTAATTATACATTTCTTATTAACCCAATATTGTTTATTTTTCAGTTATCAGTAAGAAGAGTTTAGCAGTTGGATTATCGAGAGTGGGTGCTCCTGATCAAAAAATTGTAGCAATGTCTTTAGACGAGATGCAATACTTAGAACTCGGGCCGCCGTTACATAGCCTTGTACTGCCCGCGCCAAACTTGCACCCACTCGAAGTGGATTACCTCGCCCAGTTTAGAAACTAGTAATGTAATAGTAGTAATTTACGGAATCATCGTATTCGAATTAATATTAAAAGAAAAATCAATTTCATGTAATTATTTATTTGGCTACAAATGCCAAAAATTACTCACGACAACATAAATTGTTGAATAAGATATTATTTATAAGTTTTAAATAAACATTTTTTGAAGTATTTAATTATATAGTTTTATTATTTACAATTACAATAATTAATTAAAATCATGACATAAACAAATTACGAATCGCTACAATAAGAAATACCATTCAAACTCATTATTGGTCCTCAAAGCTACCAAAAATTCTACATACAAATATCATTAAATCAATCTCGAGTCGTAAATATTAAAAGGTACATTAATTATTATTTGGTCTAAGTTGCTTTTTATAAATAATGAAAGTTATAAAAATATACAAACAACGGAATGTAAAAAATACGAAAGGCGCATAATATGAAACAAATCACCATTAATGCTACATTAAACATCTCTACATAATATAACTGGAACATGGTGGGTCACATTAATAATATTAATTAATAGAGGCATGGCTTACAACATATTCATTTTACACTATGTAACACTAGGATGATTTAATTAAACGTTAAAATTATACAGTCTTTAAACTTAATTGTAAAGGGTACATACACAATATTGATAATGATATATAAGAAAAACGTATCTATGTAACTCGTGCTCTCTAGTCGTCAAGTGAGATTACAAAAGTTCTATATAAATAGATGTCAATAAAGAGTATTTAAAAGTTCAAACAGCGGAGACCTGTTGATCGTCGTCCTCGTCGTCGGGCGCGTCATGGTAGTAGTCGTAGGGGCGGGTGACGCCCTCGTGCGAGTGCGCGCGGCTGAGCCGCTCGAGGCGCGCGACCTGCGCCGCCAGCGTGTAGGGCATGCGCGGCGGCGGCACGGGCCGCACGCAGCCCGTCGTCGTGCACGAGCCGTGCCCGCTGTCGCTCGACGTCGCCGACCCCGTCTTCCTCAATGGCAAGTTCACTAGCGACGTCACACTGCTACTCTCCGCAGAGAGGTCTACGGGCAGCGGCGTTGGCGTGTCCGAGTGAGATCTTTCGTGAGCCGCCCGAGAGCAGCATATGCCCGGGCCCGGCCCGTCCCGCCGGTGCGAGCAAGGAGACGGACCGGAGGGCGGTGGTCTCGGTTGATGTGGCCTAGTTTTAGCTGGCTCGGAAAGAGCGAGCAACTTTCGTACTGCCTGCGGGGAGGCGGCTCCGAATTTATTTCCCGCAAAGCTTTTTTTACTTTCGCTCGCCGAGGAAGCACTGCTTGTGGTCGAAAGAGAAGGTGACGGGTGTCGCCGACGCGGTACCATTGGAGCAGGCCCGGAACCTTCGCATTCTAGCGATAACGCATGAAGCCGTTCCTCATCTGTTTCAACATGCATACGATTTAAATATGCTTTAACACGTCGTACCATTTGTGCTTCTTCAAACATTTTTTTTGGGTTGGGAACATTTGAAGATTTCTTCCTTCTTTTTACTGTAACTTGCCCTTGTTGTACCCCAGTGGTGAGCTGATTCAGTGCTACCATAGCATTAGATGGTGGTTGTTTTCCCAACTCTAGTAATGTAAGTAAATCGTATGGTGCATTGCACATATTTGTGAGTGTTCTTACCTCTTTAGCAATCATTCTGAGTTTTTCAAAATTGACCATCCCTTCTACCTTCGTATCGTTGCCTAGATGGATAAATGTCAAATCCTTTCTGACTACTGGGTAAAATGGTATCACTGGAGATCTGCCTTGTTCAGTTGTCACTAGTTGGCGGTATTTTGACATATTTCTTGAAGGATCCATTAGCATTTGCAAATCGAAGAAGAGCTTATTATACTTTGTAGGTAGTTTCTCCCACGTCATACGCAGTCTTGAAACAGCTCCATGCCCTAATCCAGATATTATAGCAAACATTGAGTTAAAATTTTTACATTCTTTACAATGACGAGCTACTTTTATAAATTGTTTAATTATTTTCGATCTTCTAACAAGATTTTGTTCATTGACTACTTCAGTAACAACCCAAAACATTTCTTTATTGACAAGTCCAGAAAATTGTGATAACATTGGTGTACCGTATCTGCTCTTCAATTCAAATAGGTCATCAACATATTCTGTGCTTTCAATTTGTCGAAAAATACAAAAATCTTGCAAAGTTAACTGTACAGCTACTTCAACAGCATTTAGCTGCAAGAAATGCACTACACTTTCTCTCAGAAGTTCTGGCGCCATCTCATCAGGTACTAAAGTTTCACTTACACCATTCGTTTTTAGATAATATCTGGAACTTAGACCTATGCGTTCAGCAAGATTGCCTAACTGATCAGGTAGCCTATGTTGCTTTATTATACCTCCTTGAGCTACTGAAACTTCACACAGAGAGAAATTAGAACTGGGATCAGTAATACCAAACTCCTGTAAAGTAAGCATAACAACCTCTCTAGCTGTCGTTTCTTTATGTACTAATAAATATTTGCATGTTTGATCTGCTCGATATACTTTGAGAACATGTTCAGGATAGTCGGAAGACTGATATTCATCATAGCATATAGATATCAAATCTGGATTACTATGCGAATTGTAAAATGAGGTGCTAGTGGCTTTGTTTAAAGATTCTGAATTGGAGAGAATACTGTCATCGTTATGAATACCATCAGTGATTGTATTTTTTGGCAAAATGTTCATTTTCATTAAAGCTTTCTGTAATCTTCTTTTAGGGCCTAGTGTCATAAAACCTTTCTGTGGCTCTTTTTTGATATTAAGTTGTTGAGGTTTTTTGGTAGGTGACTGGAAAACTGGTGTTAAAGTGAGAGGATCATCACTGAGTAGTTCTGCTGTAGAGAGTCTTGCTCTTGGATCTGTTTGCCAACGTACCATATTAGTACAACCTCTTTGTCTAGGAGAATTTTCAGGCATTAATAACATATGCTTAAATGCTAATAAATTACTTTTTACTGTGATGCTTAAATGTGTTGATCCTGTTATAATTTCCATAGCTTTTGCCTGACTGACATGGCGAAAGGATTGACCATTAACTTCAATAATTTGGTCCCCTCTTTTCAATCCAACATCTTCAGCTTTTGAATGCTTTTCTACCTTTAACACAAAAATTCCATATCCTCTTTCATAGCCTCCCAAAATAGTAAAATTAAGTGGTTCATCCCTGGAGGGTCGAGAAAGTGTGACACTTCGAGTACGAGCTTTAGCAGAACAAGCAATATTTAATAAATTAAGTTGACTATCCATTTTCTCACACTCTAGAACAGTTTCAAAATTTTCCAAAAACTCCATCATGTTTGGATCTGTTTCAAAATCAGTAAAGTGGTTATTGACCCATAATAACACTACTCGTGTTACTTTGTCACGAACGGAAGGTTCAGTAAACCAGGCAAGCAATTGTTTAGCAACAACAAGAGGTGTTTCTATAAAAGTTCTGTGCGTTAATAAGAAATCTTCAACATAAGTAGAGTCACGAGAGTTGTCTTCTATTAGCTGTAACATTAAATGTTCAGGTGTCCCTCTAATGACTACATGTCCTTGCTGATGTCCAGATTCTCCAGCAGCACCTCTGTACTCGGTAACTAATACTACTACACCATTTTCATTTTCATGCCTCCTTATGTTTTCTTCACCTTGGTGTAAGATGCGATAATAATCTGTTTGGGTTACACATACAAATTGGCAATCATCACATCTAGTAGTCATTACCCCTCTGTGATATAATTTTTCTAAAGTAGCTTCTGCCATACCAAAGCTGTCTCCAACATTAAGATATTCAATTTCTCCATTTTGATGTTCAATTCCAACTTGACCATTGATAAGAACTGACCATGAATCATGTTCTTCACCATCATTCATAACAACTGTCTCAGCTTTTTCTACAACAGCAAATACCATTACAGCACACAATGCTCTCCGCACTGTTAAGGTCATATTTGTAAAGGCTTTCAAGTGCTGGGTAAACTCTAAAAGAATTTCGATATCATCATCAGTTCTTTCACTTGGGTCTTTTTCCAGACACTCTCTCACAGCATCACGAACAGTTAGACTGTCCATACTCTCTTCCAAATCTTCTTCTTCGTCTGAATCGACTATAGATTCGAGGAGACCTGAAAGGTCAACCTCCATATCCATATCTAAAGAGCTGTGTACAGAGGTCATGGTGTCACTTCCACTATATGCAGAGCTAGTATCACTAGCATTGGAGCACTTGAGTGTGTGGGGATACAGCTCTGGACTGTGACGGCCACCGCGCCCACCTCTCAACATTGTGAAGTTTCTAGCCTATCTTCACCAACTTCTTGCTTCTGAAATCAAAGACAACAAACATAATTAGTTAACATTAGTTTTTTATGTTTAAAAAAATATATTAATACATAATTTAATATACATATCTACTGTAAACATTTAAGCTTATATTTCAAGTTAATTTTAAGAAAATGCAAAATAACTGGCATAATATTAAAAGTTTAAAATAAAAACTACGAAATAAGAGAGCTCTATATGCATTATTATCCCTATTGAATTCATATATAATCAATTGAATTTTTTAGCCATAAGGGATCAAAGATTCATATGATATTATTGAATGTTAATAACTTCCTTCTCTGTGTCGTGCGCATAATAGGGAACGCTAAAAACTGATTTTCGTGCACAGTTAGTTTGGAATAATGTTATCATTCAATTAAAAGTTATATATGGTTATTATTTAAAGTTGTTGTAGTTATAATACAATGTTTATTCAAATAATAATATACTGAACCTTCACAATTTCTATTTATTTTGCATTCATGGCGGAACTGTCAGGGCTTCCATGTTGCTTTCTAATTAGTCTTCCACTAACGGTTATAGGGTTCTTTATTAACACTTCACACTGAAAACAAAATTTCAACTCAAATACGTCGAGATATGAAATTCAAGAAAATATTGAATGCTTGATTCGAAAGCAAGCAAGACGCCAAAAAATTTAGAAAGCTACTTTCTCAACGTAAGTACCCACACAACATAGACAACATAGATTATAGATAATATAAATATTGGATTTCATTTTACTGAAGTCTAACGTTTAAAGATAACTAAAGTTTTTTTTACATGACAAAAATTAAACTAAAAATATTTACAATTGCATGCACAAATAAGTAGAAAAGTTCTGATTGACTATGAAATAATATAATTTTAATATTGTTAAAACGTATGTTTGTTTCCTAGTAAAAAATTAAGTATAAAAATATTGGAAGCATAATGTTGTTATTTTTTGGAGCATGTATTTCTTAAAATAAGTTAAATCTACACAATATTATTACAACATATAAAATATTTAGTAACTAATCTTAATTTATCAAACATTCGTTATACTATCTGTTTTCTTACAAGAACGCTTCGATAATATAACCTATATATGTAATAAAAATACTATTTCCGTTGGAAAACGTAAGTTGTTATTATTTATAATTATATCATATAATTCAAGAAATTAGTTATAGTAATAATTTTTTTAATTAAATAAATATTTTCTTTAATATTTAAAGGATATTTACACTATTTCTCATTTATTTTGTTATTAAAAGTACGTCATTTGTTTATCTGAACATTTTTATATCTCCATCTATTTTCAGAAATAGGTACTTTTGAGTGCTGGCGTTTTCGCTGCAAAACGAGTGATGATTATCTTTTAACTAGATAGCTTTTGTAAATTGATCGTTTCTCCCAGCGAAAAAAGTCGCAGAAATATTTAATTTCTCTTGTGGAAGTGCAAGCAATCGAGTTATTTCCGTGCCTAACATTAAAATGCGTCTTGTTTCACTGTCTGAATCAAAACGGATGGTGAGCGATGGCGAGAATACGGTGATAGATTTTTGGTGTTAAAAATTTGCTCTGTGTCATCGCCTTTTTAGTTTTGTACTACATCTAAGGAGGACAATATTTGATTGATTTTAACGTTTTCCGTGTTAATAATTCTGAATATTTAAATATTTCGACGATTATTGTTGAGAAAATTATATTGTCATCGACTGACCGGCTGATATTACACGAGGCTTGTATGTATATGTGACTTCTGCCTTCTGGTATTAGTGACACGCCTCAGAAAATAAAACTTAATTTTGTGAATGGAATTATTCTATTTTGTTATTGTGTCGTTTTTGTGATAAAGACGTTTAAAAATTACGTAACTGTTGTGGAATCTTAGTGTATTAAAGAATGGCCTGAGTGTGACTACTCCATTACCGTCATGTGTGACGAAGGAATGTTTGTTTAGGATCTAATATTTTGCTGCGACTTTACTCCAAGTGCGCGCTTGATTCGTAGATTGGACTAGATCATGAATCTATCCGAATCAAAACAAGTTTTGCATTGATCGTTCACGACATATTGTCATATCGGACACTTTTATATTAGCAAAATGTCTTCGGGAACGTTTGTGGATAGGATTGACCCTTTCGCAAAGCGATCAGTGAAGAAAAAGACTAAGAAGTCTCAAGGATCATCACGGTATCGCAACACGCAAGATGTGGAGCTCCAGGCACTGCCTCTTCTTAAAGGTATGTTTGACACTTTGCTCATTTTCTTACCTTTTTTATGAGAACTAAGTTAGAATCCATTATAATTTGCTAAAAATTTTGCTGTACAGATTATCATAATCATTTTATTCCTTATTAGATTACCTTCATACATTTATTATCCAAACAATAAGAAAGCAACTTATAATACTGTTTTGACTCTTATAAATTTATTTTTTATAACTCAAAACATAAATGGTGTAATAAAATAAATTATTTTTAAATTACATCTCCAATAGGATGAACTCATAATGATTGTTATGATACAATATTTATGACATTCTTGAATCTTGATATAGTTGCTAAATGTCTTTTGAAATTTATTCTTTATATTATCAAATTCTAACTAAAGGTAGCAATCTGCTGTTAATGTTTCTAGCAATAAATATGTATGATTTGTTAATTTTTAAACATACAACGGGCATAAACTTTTAAATATGATGTTACTTATCCTATCAACCTCTAATAAACATTTCATGAAAATTATTTTATAAATTAATGTCTAAGTGGTTTAGATAGCTATTAACCAAACATATTCCTGTCAAGGTTAATTTTTATAAATAAAATGTACTCACATACTTCTATAAAAAGAAGGTGCAACATTCATTTTTAATAGATTTTTATATAAAGTTTATTGTATACAGTACAGGAAAAACTTGACAAATTTCTTACAATTAAACATATCAAATATAAATTTCTTCATAATTAAACATACTTAAAAATTTACAAGTGTCACTCTTATTTTTCAGATGTCCCTACTAGTGAGCAAGAGGAACTTTTTATTCGTAAATTGCGACAATGTTGTGTTGCTTTTGACTTCATGGATCCTGTGGCCGATGTTAAGGGGAAAGAAATTAAGCGTGCCACTCTTAATGAGCTTGTAGAGTACATCACTCCTGGGCGTGGAGTGCTCACTGAACCTGTGTATCCTGAGATAATTAAAATGGTATATATTCTTTATTTATTCATCAATAACAGTAATTGCATAAATAAATTTTAGTTAAATTACATGCGACATTAAATATGTTCAATTAACAGACTATTTTTTTTCATAGCTTCTCAATTATATATTTATGAAACAGTATCAATATTTAAGCCCCAAAGTTAAAATTTATATAAATTAAAATATTATTTATAGTGTATCTTATTTTTAATTTCATCACTTGATTTGTTTAACAAGAATAATTTCCCTATCAAATGATAATGGAAAATGGAATTCTGATCTTTATCAAGAATGTTTTATATATGTTGAAATCAATACAGATAAATAAAATTGGAGTGTCTGTTTGTAATACTAAAATAACCGCTTTTTACTAAACGCATATGGATGTATACACGGTACATATACCAAAACAATATTTTTACAATTTTTGTCTGTCTGTTTGTTCCGGCTAATCTTCGAAACGGCTGGACCGATTTTGACGGGACTTTCACTGCCAGATAGCTGATGTTATAGGGAGTAACTTAGGCTACTTTTATTTTAGAAAAAGAATCAGGGTTCCGCGAAAAAAAATAAAACCCATGAAATTGTGAACAAATCTGCGTACGGCGTACGCACCCGAGCAAAACGAGGGTAAATCGCTATATAATTTAAATTAAATAAATATCTTAGGAGCATCAAGCTACTATTTATGTATACCTAAACATAGCTAACCGTGAAAACGTACCTAGGGACGAACGCGAGCGAAGCGATCCTGAGTCGCTAGTACATAATATATTAGAACAATGTTATTATATATTATATACATTGTTATTACAATAATAATTTTAAATATTTAATAAAACTAACAGGCTCTTAATCATATTTTGTGAAATTTAATTGCAATCTTGCCAATATAACACTCCCATAACACTTTAAAAATGAAACTATGAACAATTCAAAAAGAAATTTCTCTTATTACTTCTATAACTATTTTTGGTTAAACAATCATTGTATGTGTGTATGTATTCAGCCCTTTTTAACGTCCCACTGCTGGGCACGGGCCTCCCTTCAATACGAGGGGTATCAGGCCATAGTCCACCACGCTGGCCAAGTGCGGGTTGGCGGACTTCACATGTCTTTCGAAAACTTGTTAGGTTCTCTCAGACATGCAGGTTTCCTCTCGATGTTTTCCTTCACCGTAAGGCAAGTGATAATCATGTAAGAAATGATTCGCACATGAAAATATCAGAGGTGCGAGACCCGGGATTTGAACCCGCTTCACTCGGTTACCCAAGCGAGCGTGTTACCATTGGGCTACCACTGCCTAAAAAAATCATTGATGATTAAGTTATTCCGATACATATAAAAAATAACAGCCACAGTTTTAACTTTTTCATACAAAAATGTTGTAAAGTAATAGTTTTATAATGATAAATATTTTTAAGTCAACTCTATTGAAAAAGAAAATACTTTTAATATTAATTGTATTATCTAAAAGAATATATTATTAGTGAAAAGATCTATAAAGAACTCAATATTTTATCATGGTTTCTGAAAAGAAGAAGTTTTTTGTCGCATGTTGATATAAGTACCATATACTTCAGAAAAATATAACAGATATGGTCTGGTAAAGGTTTTCTATATTCAAAGTAGTATTTTTTTCCTCTAAATATGGTCACCAAATCTACTGAATAATACCTTTTCCATTACTAAATGTTACAAGCAATTGGTACACAATGACATACCAGGCTAAATAATGAATTATGTATAATAAAGTATAATCTACCACTTTAATACTTAAACAATTATTTTTAAATAAATTAATACTTACATCATCAACAGGTATTTCATTACAATTAAATATCTATTAGATTAGGTGATCTCAACTCGTTAAATTATAGCTTTTGTTTATTTCTAGTATAATCATGTCAGTTATCAGTTCGAAAAATGAATTAACTGACATCTGAAATGCTAAAGAATTCGAACTTAAATTAGAAATATTCAACCTAAAAAAAAAAACTATGTATTTTTTAGGTTTCTTTGCACATTTATTTTGATTTTCTCGACATTTCGAATGCTTTACAGCAATCATGGTCACAGGTCATGTACTACTTATTCTGTTTAGAGTTTTATTCATAAACGTGAATCGAAAATCCGATATCCAAAATAATAGCAATTCACTTCCAAATCTAATTCACTGCAGTTTGTTTTGTTTTGTATAAAGTCTTCGTGTCGCCTAGTCTATACTGTTATGGATCTAAAAGACTAAAGTTACAGTCTATTCCGTTTATTATGTAGTTAACTGCTAAAAAAAGGTTTTTTGTAATTTTGATGCTAAATATTAAAAAATGGGACAGTATCTAATCTATGGAGAATAATATTTTTCAGCCCAAATATTTAAAACTTGAACTAGAAAATAGTAAAACAATATTAATATGGCTAGTTTCGGGCAAATATGGCTAGTTTTGTGAAGTGTTTTATTAAAGAAAAGTAACTGTGGTCTGGGATAGGCTACTAGTATAAAATAAGAATAAAAGTACATAGTACTCTCTTCAACTTGATCAATACTAGAGGCTGGGCTAGAGAAATTATTTAAAAAAAATAATTATGCAGTTTTAGTTAGTCATTTTAGTTAAAATCAAAATCAGTTTCATGTCCCATACACTTTCTAGTATTTCGGATTTCTTAGTTTACATAAAGTTGCAAAAATCATCCTAATATGTACATTTTTACATAAAGATAGTAAGTAATTAAAGTATAGACTGCTTTCAACCTCATATTTTATCTCTAAGAATGGATGCATATGACTGTTACATATTATGTTAAATAAGTCTCAGGTGTGAGGTGAGTTAAAATTTGAATAATAATACATAAATGTTCATCTTGAAGTTACATAACAATTATATATATAAAAAAATATTTAATAAACCTGTAATATTTTTTTTTTATATTACATGCTATTAATATCGAACTGACTTTTGTATGTAGTATAGAAATTTTATTAGATAAATTATCTTATTTTTTACATTATACTTATATATAAAGTTTAAATACATACAATGCAAAAGTACTGAAATTATTTACAAAATATTTTTAGAAACAATATAGTACATAGGATTTTGTTCCTAATTTTTTTTTCTATTTGGTTTTGATTCACACTACCTCTAATTATATCTACATGCATTTAAATTTTCATATGAATATATTTATTGATTTGTAATAATATTGTGAACAGATATCGGCGAACCTATTCCGCACTCTGCCGCCAAGTGAAAATCCTGACTTCGATCCAGAGGAAGACGACCCGACGCTGGAGGCCTCGTGGCCGCACCTCCAGCTAGTTTACGAGTTCTTCCTGCGCTTCCTCGAGTCTACTGATTTCCAGCCTACCATTGGCAAGAAGGTTATCGACCAGAAATTTGTATTGCAGGTAAATATATCGATTTTTAACTATCGCGTTTATAAGGAATGATAAGTCCCTAGGACTTACTAAGTTTGGATTTTGTGAATAATTATTTGGTTGGCGCTTTGATTTTAAGATTCAATATATACTTTATATATTATATAATATCACTGTTTAGTTTTACTATAAAAGATTTACGACTTACCTTGTTATTATATAATTGCGAGAACTGACTAACACATAATAGAAAAGTAGTAAAGAGATAAAAATAAATACAAATGAAACAAACACCTTTAAACGATATTGCCATATCTAAGAAAAGCTATTTAAATACTAAAACTATTGTTCTGCACAGTGGGTAGGATAGGTATTGCCATGGGTAGTCTTATATATATATATATAAAAGCCGAAAAAATTACTTTTTTGTAAGAAATCGTTTTACTTATTGAGAGATTTCTTATTACTTTTCTGTGTCTATGTCTGACTTATTTAAGACTATTGACATTGATTAAAAGTCATTTTTATATTTATAACAAAATCTTTACATATTATTAATCAGTAACTCCTAAAATATTTCTAGAATGTTTCGAAACGGTATTAATCTGGTAAATATTAATTAGTAACTGCTATTGACCAGCAAAGAATCTGAAATATATAGAGTATAAAGTTTGTTGGACTTTTATTATAAAAAAAAAAATTCATACTAGCGAGTCACCCTCGCTTCGCTCGGATTCGTCCCTATGTATTTGTATAATGTATATCGTTTTGCAATAATGTATCTGGAAGTCTGTCCGACTTGTTGGCATGTATAATTACTGCTCCACTCCCTTGGGTAGTAGCAAGATTATATATAGCCTATAGCCTTCCTCAATAAACGGGCTATCTAATGCAAAAAGAAGTTTTCAAATCGGATTAGTAGTTCCCGAGATTGGCGCGTTCAATCAAACAAAGAAACAAACAAACAAACTCTACCTCTTTATAACATTAGTAAAGATGAGTCGTAAACAAATAAATTATGTACAGAAAGTATGTTGTTCCAAAAATTAAATGTTAAGCATAATTCCCTCAATTTGCATGACATTACATCACAAAGTGCTTGTTTTTTATATTATATTAAAATAGTTACATAATGTCACTTAATATCAATGACAAAAAAGTTATTATTACAGTAGCTATAACCGGTATGTATATTTCTAGTCCATTTACAGCTGTTAAATATATCGAAACAGCTTTATAATTTTTTTACTTAAATTATTAGAGTGCAAAGTGGGTAGGTGTATGATGCTACCCCCTACTGGGACGATAGGAATTAAAATATTAGGTACTTCTAAAAATAATCTCATTAAAATCTTATAAGTCATTTTCAAAAGATACATTAAAAACGTCAAATTAAATTAAAAAGTCAAATTTACTGAAACTTTCTTTGA
The DNA here is from genome assembly GCA_033884665.1 of Argynnis bischoffii washingtonia. Classification (NCBI taxonomy): domain Eukaryota; kingdom Metazoa; phylum Arthropoda; class Insecta; order Lepidoptera; family Nymphalidae; genus Argynnis; species Argynnis bischoffii. Next base: position 6,305,341 of record CM066625.1, read on the forward strand.
ATACATATCCGAAAATTATTCAATGTCATGTATCCATCTACATTGATTTTATTGTTTAATTATATGTATAGATTTCTAACGACTTGCAATGGCTTCGCTCGGTTGCTTTATTTTAAATTTTACATCCGAAAAAGTCTCTTCCCAATTTCCATATATTCTTTATTACACTTATCAGCCCTTTAGCAGTTTAATTTCAAATATTTATGACTCATACCTAAATTATTATAGAAATCTCTCATAACTACAGCCTTTCAATGTGGATTAAATAAGGCGTAATATATACAATGTAAACTACATAACATGTATGTACAAATAAATATATTACTTTGTAAAAGTAATAATTAATTAATTGATATAAACTTGAGTTTTTACGCCTCATATTGTGTGGGAGGGAAGTAAACGCAAGTGAAATATGATACGCGTTATTCTATTCCGTCGTCATAGTAAACAATATTCTCAAGATAAATGTTTTTATGCTTTTTAGAGTTCTATTAAAGTGAAATAAGTTATTATAACGATATTTTATTTTGACAGCTCTTAGATTTGTTCGACTCGGAGGACCCTCGCGAACGTGACTTTTTGAAGACCGTTCTGCACCGCATCTACGGCAAGTTTTTGGGTCTCCGAGCCTTCATACGAAAACAAATCAACAATATTTTCCTTAGATTTGTTTATGAAACTGAACATTTCAACGGCGTGGGAGAGCTTCTAGAAATATTGGGAAGGTTAGTCTTGTACAATATATAATCTTGTACAATATTCCAATACCTTAAATTAATCTCTAAATTATTGATGAGTTCATTTATTTAAAAAATTATACTCAAATACTTTTTGTATTAATATCTTAAAAATTTAATATCGTATTATATAATCGTATTATAATAATATCTTTATAAAATTATTTTGTCTTTATGGAGTTCGAATAAAATTGAGCAAAATTAAAATTAAAACCATGACCTTCAAACTTATCTAAAATAAAGTAAAATTGTATAGTGCAGTTTTAAATTTTAGTTACTTGTAGCGTTTTTCGCTAATTAATTATTACATTTATAAACTCAGTATAATTGAATAGATAACTAGCGACTTACCATCGCTTCTCTCAGATGCATTCCTAGGTGTCAGACAGACTGTTTTACTCAAGGTCATAGTATATCGGTTTACTAAATTTCATCCAAATCCTTGTAGCCGTTTCAGCGTAGAGAAGTATCAAGTAACGATCATACACATAAACTTTACTAATTAATGTAGTAGTCAGATTACTATAGAACCTTATGGTGTTACATAGTATAGATTTGGATACCTATATAATAATATATCTCCAACGACTCTATAACATTTTAACATTTTATTAGCTTTACTTATGATGTAAATAAACTAATGTTGTCGTATCAATTTGAAATTTTGTTAGTATTAATGTTCACAATCGATGTGCATTTTTGTATGTAAAATCGAGTTATTTCAATTCCTTTTGACGGTACAGGTTAAAAAAGTAAGTCTTTTTTTAGTTTTGTGTTCTCCACCAAAGCTATTGATTTCGTATATGAAATAATTCTTAATATTAAAACAAATTGACTTCGACAAATATATATTTAAATATTAACGTAAAAAGTAAACAAATTTTGCTGTGCGTTAGAAAAAAAGCACGTTTATATGCTGAGGACTTAAAGAAATGTACAAATAGTAGTCAAAAAATGATGACATTTAATTTGATTACGCATTTGATCAACATCAAACATTTAAGTTTAAGCTATTAATACAATGTGAACCCATATATAACAGGGGTCACAATAGTTTACTTACTGACTAGATTAAAGTAAAGTAGTACATAATACGTACGTACACGCGCAGAACTGCAGACTGAAGCTAACAAATATTATATATAATATCCGATTTAAAAACGAGCTGTTTATTGAACCAAAATAACAATGCTTAACGGATATTCTTTGAGAAAGATTAAGCTTAGGTTTTGATACTGAATTAAACCGGTTAATTCCAGTAACTTACATATTGTATCCTTTTACTAAGCAATTCACCATCAGTAAAGGTTCGCTAAATATAAATACATAAAAGTCATTTTAACAGGTTTTCGATCATGTAACCTAAATTCCCGTGACCATGATTGCTGTAAAGCAATCGAAACGTCGGGAACCAAAAATCAATATAAATCCGCGAAAAAATCCGAAAAGATAGTTTTATTTAACCTAAATTTGTCAATAAAACGGTTTTTAACCGGCTAAAGAACATAACCGAAGAGCATTTCGGTTTGGGGTCAATGACTAAAACAGTTTAAAAATTGAAAGGGCTACCTAGCCCTGCATAAAATGCTTTCTATATGCTAAAAATCTAGATAATCCTTTAGAACAGGCTGTCATTTAATCGAGGTGTGGATTAATTCCCTAAGGAAGACCACTACAAGTCCAATCACTAGTGTATAAGTGAATAAAGTTATAGAGAATAGAAGTACGCTCGCTTGCCAATTGCTCAACGTCCCCTCATTGTACATTAATCATTTTCTACCAGCAACTTATAACGTCTTGCATTTTTCAAATTACCTTTGTAATTGACTTTACTCTCATAATATTTCATACAATAATAAAATGCTTGTAAAATTTTTTTATCTTTTGCTTATATTTTGTTTTGTGAGTTTATGACCAGTCAAGTTTCACTTTTAATTCAATGGTTTTTTTTTTAATTCTCGTATATGTAGGAAAACAACCCTAAAATTTAATAAAAACTTTTTAAAAAAAAATAAAAACCGACTTCCAGGCACTGAAAAGTAAAAAATAACTAAACGGGGGTTTTCATTTAGAATAGATACTTAATCAGATTTTTTCGAAGTCGGTGTGCTTTGATTTGTATTGGCTGGCACCAAACGGTTAAAAAAGTAAAAAAAAAAGAATAGAATTTCCTTTAAATGATGCAGAAAAATCGATCCTTACTTTTATAATTTAAACATAGGTCCTTTTTACTCAAATGCGGCGAAGCCCAAAGGAGGGTCATGATTAATTGGCTTTGATAACGTGAAATTCATTATTTTTAATCAATTGTACTATGTGGAAAATATATTGGCAGTTTCAATTTTTATTAGATAAATATTTTCATTGTTATATGTATATTGTATAATTCATTAAGTGCAGCACGTTGTTGAGTAAAACACGTTACATCGCGTTAATTTCAACATTAGATTTACGTCCCCATTCGATACAAGTGCTCTTTTAGAATAATCTAATCTCTAAGATTACTGAACTCTAGGTCTAACATTATGAAAAACAAACAAGAATAAAGGTGTTTATATGCAAAATGGCTTTCAAATACATATAAATTTATTATATGGATCCCCATATCATTTTTGAAAATGATTACTACTGAGCTAATTTTTCATGAGTAGCTTCGCTTTGACGAAATGCCCAATATTTTATTTACAAAAGTTTAAGGTAATGGTAACTAATAGACGATACAGGTGAAAAACACGTCGAATGGGAGGGACTGGGGAAACGTACGATTCATATTGTAGATGTGCGGGTTCTCTAACTAAAAATTTTCACGACTTACCTAAACTATTGAAATTTAGCACGTTTGGCTCAGTTTGTAGTGTACTTGCTGTGTGTTTGTAGTGGTCGCGGATTCGAGTCCCGCGGAGGGCATTCATTTGTGTGTTGAGCACGAATGTCTGTACTCCACTCATGGTATTTATATTTATAATATGTATGTATTTAAAGTTATGTATGTAAAGTGTTTTAAAGTTATATAATATGTGTAGTGTATCAACTATCTGGTATCCATAACACAAGCCTTGTAGCTTACCTAGATGGTGCTGTGTGTTAATGTTCCAACATAATATGTATTTATTTATCATACCATATAGAAGTTTATTTGTTTTGGACACTGATTAGCTCTATTCTACCAGTACATTTTAGCGTTGGCAAAATTTGTAAATATAAACTTTAATTTCCGTATTTACAAGTTGCTGTAATGACGAAAGCTTAGAAGCCCAATCATGTTTCAATAGGATAAGCGATTCAATCTTATTAGTGAATGCTATTTACACTACTTTTATCTATTAAAGTTGAAAAGTAGTATTCGTCTGGAAATAAACTGTTAAAAGCTCACGTAAAAGTCAGACATTCTTTCATAAGAATTGGTAGTAGTAGAATGAGTGGAAACGTTGAGGAAATCTTTCAATTGACAAGTTTTAATTCATATTACTAACTTATTTGATTATTTCACCACATAATTCGGACACAATAATATGACACTACATACTGCAACTTGTGAATCATTTTGTGTATTACCAATTCAAATATATTAAATTCAAATAATATATTAAAGTGTAATAGAATAACAACAAATAAAACGGCCTCTTACAGTCGAACAATACTTTTTAAGTAGGATTATAATTCTTCATAATAATTTAAATATAGTTACAATTCTACCGCACATTGTGATTTCCTTTTGTTCTAAACATATGTGATTTTAATGCAATTTGCAAATCAATATTATTCATATGTTTAAAATGTTGTTACAAATTAAATTTTTAATATAGGCGATCTTACTTTTCTTAAAAAAATTTACGCAACGTAGTTCTCGTGAGAAAAATAAAAAAAGTTTGATAACTGATTTTTATTAAGCAACTCTTTAGTAGTGTAGATTTTAATTTGTCTCAAAACATCGTGATTTCGATTGACTCTAATAATATATAAAGTTATAAACATCTATTCTGAACCATCATTTTATGAAATAAAAAATATTAATAAGTTTTCTATAATAACTAATGAAATTGTTGACAGTATAATAAACGGATTTGCTCTGCCCTTGAAGAGTGAGCATAAACAGTTCCTGGTGAAGGTGCTGCTGCCGCTGCACAAGGTGAAGTGTCTGTCGCTTTACCACGCGCAGCTCGCCTACTGCGTGGTCCAGTTCCTGGAGAAGGACGCCACGCTCACCGAGCCCGTGGTGCGCGGCCTGCTCAAGTTCTGGCCCAAGACGTGCTCCCAGAAAGAGGTATTGTATATTAACTAGCAACTTATCCTCACTTTGTTCGGGTGCATTTCTACGTCTGTTATAAATGAGTAAAAAAATAGTTATCGTTAAGCTTAGGTAGCTGGTTCTCAATACAAAGTTTCAACCCCTTTTTCATTCCCTTTAAGTTTTATTTTCGCGACGAAAAGTAACCTATCCACTTCTCCAAAGTCCTATCTAGTTTAATACCCTTATTAAAATTCGTTCAGCGGTTGGGTCGTGAAAACGTAACAGACAGACAGAGTCACTTTCGCATTTATAATATTAGCATGGATATTAGCACTTACCCTCGATTTGTCCAAGTGCTGGAATCCCTAGTTGCCTTACAATAGCTGATAAAGTCAACTCAAGTACCATTTTTTCCTTACTTCAATTAAAGTTATTATGACTTCTAACAATACACACATTTTTATTAGAATAAAAAATAGTCAATAGCACTAAGCAGTAACGTAGCTTCCTCGCCATTCGTGAAAGAATTTTCGAAATCGGATCAGTAGTTTCAGGAGATTTCCCCCTACATACAATCTTCCAAACTACATTTTTATAAAATATCTAGCGACTCACCCTCGCTTCGCTTCGGGTTCGTCTCTAGACAAAAACAAATCTATCCCACGAGAACCGTACATTTTCCCGGGATGCTATATAGCCTATAGCCTTCCTCAGTTAATGGGCTATCTAATGCAAAAAGAATTTTGCAAATCGAATCAGTAGTTCCTGAGATATATATAGAGATGTGAGTTCCTGAGAGATATATATATAGAGATAGCGCGTTCAACCAAACAAACAAACAAACTCTTCAGCTTTATAATATTAGTATATATATTGATTATGTAATGGCGTCAATTGACTTTGCTATCTTTGATATACTTCATTAGAATTTTAGTTCATTAACAATATTCATTTTTACGTCATTATAAATTAATATTACAAAAATTAAAAATTCATTAAAAAAGTAATAATAACAATTTAATATTTATAATAATCTATACTAATAATATAAAGAGGCAGATTTTGTTTGTTTATATGACGTGCTAATCTCAGGAACTACTCGATTTGAAAAAATCTTTTTGCTATAGGTTTATATATCATAATGCTACCCAAGGGAACGGAATCCGAGTGACAAACGCGAGCGCAGCGAGGGTATGCCTCTAGTATAAATAATTAAATATGTTGTGATTTTTTTTATTTTTCAGGTGATGTTCCTTGGCGAGATTGAAGAAATTTTGGATGTTATTGAGCCGGCTCAATTCGCCAAAATTCAAGAATCCCTATTTAGACAAATTGCTAAGTGTGTATCCAGTCCACATTTCCAGGTACTAAAAAAATATCTAAGTTATAAAAACCATTCAAAATATTTACTATGTTTAGGTTTTAAAATATTTGAAAATTTACATTCCAGGTGGCTGAAAGGGCACTATACTTCTGGAACAACGAATACATACTTTCCCTAATGGAAGAGAACAACCAAGTCATAATGCCAATTATGTTTCCTGCTTTGTATAGGATGAGCAAGGAGCACTGGAATCAGACCATAGTGACGCTCGTCTACAACGTCCTCAAGACGTTCATGGAAATGAATTCCAAGCTGTTCGATGAACTTACCGCTAGCTACAAAGCAGAGCGGCAGAAGTAAATATTTCTTGTTTTATTTTATAGTAAAGATTATATTCATGCATGGTCAATATTCAATGTTCGTGAATATTATAATAAAGAATTCTCATACTATTGTGCTTAAAGATGAACTTTTGCCGATTATAGAACAATGTGTGGGGTATTTTAACGCGCCCTTTATTTTAAGCAGACCGTAACATACATCTATCTCGCTAATAAGAACCCGTGAGGCGACACCACAATTGTTATCCGTTTATAGTATACATACATACCTATAGAAAGAAAATTGACATACATATACTAGTAGTTTTTATTTAATTTTTTATTTATTTTTTTTATTTTTTTGGGAAACAAACAGTATTTACAAAAAATCTTACAGAAAAAAAACTAATTAAGAGAAAAACAAAAAAAAAGTAGTAGTTCTGTGAACAGTAAACCTTGCGGGCACAAATTGCATTTTGAGGTGCTATTCTGCTAGTGTGCCGAAGACCCTCATCAGATATTCACCAAATTTTTATGAAGCCCAACTTAAAGTTACTTCCAAAGTTCCAAAAAAAAAAAATCCCATCGAAATCAGAGCTCTTAAGGTAGAAATAACCAGTAGCCCCCTTTTTTCCCCTTTCAAGGAAGTACCCATCCAATCAAACATCTATAAAATCGTAAAACCTATATACCAAGCTTCGTCCAGATCGGTTGGAAAATACGATCTATAGAGGAGTACCAACAAACTGACACGAAAGCAAATTTTGCCAGATTTGAAGCAGAGACACTTCACTCGCTCGGTCAATTAGTTGATCAATGTAGATTAAACATATGTATGTATAATTTATTTTTATGTAGTACAAAGTGTAATAATATCGATTGTATATTCGTAGAGAAAAGAAGCGCGAGAAGGAGCGCGACGAGCTGTGGAAGCGGCTGGGCGAGATGGAGATCAGTCACAAGCGGCAGCAGGCGGCCGCCGGCGCCGCCCTCAAGTGATGTCCTTCCACCTGCTAGATAATGCGAGCCGCCATCGATATTTTCACTTATGTATTCATATTTTCACTTATATTTTGTATTCGATTACGATTTTGTTAGCGACTTTATTAATTGTTGTACCTCAAATGATTATTTCGTTCGGGCGACTCCGCCGATGTCTCCGCAAATTCGGTCCGCCCGCTCCGCCGCGGCGATGCGCCCTCATATGTGGTCACTGTATTAGTATTTTATATCCGTTCACATAGGACACTAGATTACTTTAGGATTTTTAAATATTGTTAAATCGTTCGATAAATTTAAAGTTGTATGGATTATTGATGCATGAACGTGATTGTATCGCATTTCGAAACACCGATAATTGTATTAATCGGGCACCCAGCTCTTGCCTGTAATGATTGTACAAAAAAAAATTAATAGTGAAATTCGAATATGTAATTTGTTTAGTCTGCGAGTCCCGTCGGGGCCGCGCGTAGCACGTTCTGTGACATTTTGTTTTAATTAGGTGCTGAAAACAACAATGTATGTAATTTCGTCGTACTATCATTTTGTATAGATACATAGTGTAAATAGGCATTTATTTATTATAAATTTATAGCAGTGTGATTTTTATACATAGCTGCGGGAGTGGGACACTGATTGGTCGTACCGATAGACCGACGAGCAAACTGGAGACTATGAATGTGACACGCATCTGCCATGGTAAAATTTAAAGGTAGCCAGTCGTACTGGGACAGAATAGAAAAGTTTAATAGTAATAATTTGATGCTGGTGATAATTTTAAGGAAATAGTCATTAATTTGTATGATATTGCTGTAGCCGCATTTTACAATCATCACTAAGTAGAGCGGCGCGGACGCCGCCGCCCGCGCCTCTGTATATAGTATGTACGATACGCGCGCCGCGTATGTATGTATGTATGTACTAAGGACACTATGTTGCATAAATTATATGATCTTACGGAGACTACGTTGCTTAAATAAATGATCTTAAGGAGACAATGTTTAAAAATTATATGATATTATGGAGATTACGTTGCAAGGATTATACATTTTATTACTAGGCATTATAGTATGCGGAATAGTATAAAAATCGAAAAGTTGACTAACATGCTGTAAATTCTTGATTTGTATGTAAGCCGGCCACGCGTCGTCAAGCCACAAGTTTTGTCTCGCTATAATTAGTTTTTTTTTTTTTCGAATTCGCTTTCGAATAGCAGACTATATTATTTTTAAATGGAGTTATTTCTATTAGGTTAATTAACGTAAACGATAATTGTGTTGTAAAATATGTGTACTTGGGATAATAAAAAACACAAATATAATAAAATTTTGATAATTCTTGTACCAGTTGTACCACCAAAATGTAAAGAAATAAAACTAATTCTTAACCATTAGCGCTGAGCTTAATTAAGCTTGCGTTTTACTTATTGTAGTTTATATTTACTATCCACATAAATATATAGACATTTATTGAAACAAAATATTGAAACACTACGATGCTCATAGATATTGATATATAATCCTTATCCTCATCCTTATAAATCCCAAAAAGTGAACAATTGCACCATTATTATGTAATTAAGTTGTTAAATAAAAATATACACAAGAATCTTATAAAATTTTCATATTCAACAGCAACATATTATATATTCGATATAATAATTTTCAACTGTTTACTTTAATTTAAACTGACGTACATGACTAATTGTTAAACTTCCTAATTTTTCATTTCTAACATTGCATAGGTGAAAATAGTATCCATATAAGTTCATCATATTCATCTGTCAGTATATTAGAGCAATTTATATTGATAGCAGCTGAAACATAATAGATAGACGAAACTGTAGTCACATAGTGGTGGCACTCCATACATAGAATCACATCCTATATTAGATAATTTAAAAAATATTTAAATGACTGTTTAGATTTTGGCTGAGTTATAACTTAAATTCAATTTTTCCGCAGAGCAAGCAATTTGAAGTTATATAGCTATAAATTAAATTTTGTTGAGTAATATTTGAGATATGGCACATTCCTGGTTACATGATATTTGACCGACTTAAAAAAAAGTGGAAGTATTCATAGATGTTATTTAAAGTGTATATCTTTAATATATTTTTTTTTCATATTTTTTTATATTATTGGTTTCCATATAAATATCAAAAATAATTTATTATTTTTATATTAATGTTGTGGATGTGAAATTATTTTAATTAGTATATTTACTGATTACGTACTTGAAACGTGAAACAAATTTAATTAATCCAATACAAGTCTACTGTAGTTTGGAATCCTCTGCGTGCTATTCTGACAAACACTTGTACGATTATTTCATTTGCAACACCTACTCACGATCGCCTCATTTTCTGAATTTATCAGCTTAAAATATTATCCAGGCTATTATAATTTTAATAAAATATTAGGTACAGATATTTTTTCAAACTAAGTAATGTTACCTACATTAAAGTGTACACCTTAGCAACTAAAGTATAATGAACTTGCCTAAATAACGAATCAATACTAGTATATATTATTCAAGTTCAAGTTTTATTGTCACCATAGCTACAGACTACAAACACGAGCAATTATTTTACAGTTAACTGTGCTATTTCAGTTCGATAAGTCCTGTTCTGAGAATAAAGGTAAGTTCTTCACATTTTTTTATCTATTCAGATAAATAAAATTGGAGTGTCTGTTTGTAATATTAAAATAACCGCTTTTTACTAAATGCATATGGATGTATACACGGTACATATACCAAAACAACATTTTTTACAATTTTTGTCTGTCTGTCTGTCTGTTTGTTCCGGCTAATCTCCGAAACGGCTGTTCCGATTTTGACGGGACTTTCACTGGCAGATAGCTGATGTTATAAGGAGTAACTTAGGCTACTTTTATTTTAGAAAAAGAATCAGGGTTCCGCGAAAAAAAATTAAAACCCATGAAATTGTGAACAAAATCCGCGTACGGCATACGCACCCGAGCAAAACGAGGGTAAATCGCTATATAATTTAAATGAATGTCTTAGGAGTAGCAAGCTACTATTTATGTATACCTAAAACATAGCTAACCGGGAAAACGTACCTAGGGACGAACGCGAGCGAAGCGAGCGTGAGTCACTAGTCTTTGTATAAGTAAGATTGCTCACACTTTTTAAATTTCTAGATGAGTCGCCGAAGTTCACGCCATTATTCTGCTCGGACGCCTAAAATGCCTGTAGGACTCATTGGATTGATGGAAGAACTTTCGAGGGAAGTTCTTAGAAATAATCCAACGGAATTATACTCTTTTTGCGCCGAGCATATGAAGAAATTACTGATTATTAGAGATGGCGCCAGTATGTACCTTTTCATTATTTTATGTTACATAACTAATTAGATGCAATATATAATATTGTATTTCTACAAAATTTTTGTTACTATATTGTTTAATTTTTAAATAACACGAGATATTCTTGTAATTTTTGTAAATTTTATATTATAGAGTCTAAAAAGTTTCTTACACTAGAACAGAAAATAGAATCGGCTAGAATAAAAGTAAGGGAAAGGGCTGCTCAGAGATGTGAAAATTATGATAAGAAAATGCGAGAAATAAAAAATAATGAGTCTACACGAGAAGCTCATTTGAATAATGAAGAGCAATACGGGCAAGAACAGAATGTAGCTAAAATACAACAAAGTGATTTAAAGAAAAATATAGAACCTGAAATACATGCTGGAAAACAAATATCCGAAACACTAATAGAAAACATCATCAGCACAGAAGCTGATAGTTCACAATTAACTGCTGCGATTCAACGTAACAACAAAGAAAATATTTCGTCCCTGATAGATCATGATTTGGACAATGTCTCAGAAAGGAAAGATATCCAGACAAAGAATGAAGAAAGCGTAGATATCAAATGTTCTTTAGGGATAACTGAACAGGATTCCATTAAAATTATTATGATAGACCCAGAAAATAAAAAAGTTGCGCAAGACTGCAAACCTATATGTAATGAAAAATTTAAGGCCAATATTGATGACAGTAAAAACAATATATCCGATAGTGAACTTTTGAGCACAGAGAAAGGTGATATTTTAAAAGAACATGATGGTCATCATGAACCTCCAGACAGCACAAAAATTGAATCTGAGATCAATCAACATCCAATCGAAAACGATAACACTGGAACTAATTTTGATACAATCCATGATACCAAGAATGAGAGTGATCCACAAGGTGAAAGAGATACAAAAACACTTGAAGAAAATGAGTTGTGTACAACAGCCAACGTGACTGTAAATGAAAATTCTAAGAGAGATATTGAAGATACCAACCTTTCTCTAGAACTTGAACCAACGAAAGAGAAGAATAACGACGAAACGCAAAATGAAAAGTCCAAAAAATTACAGAATCATGCTAGTAATAATTCTATGGACTTAGAAACGGCTGCGATTACTATACAAAAAGTGTTCCGGTCCTTTCTTTTTAGACATAAAACTCAAAGTATTGACGATGCTACTAACGTTGATATTAATTTATTAATAGAAGAAAAAGAAAAGAAGGTACCAGTTGTGGTATTTTAATAGTTTTTGATATATAACATTAAAGTTAGTTATAAGTGTTTTGTTTCAGGATGATTGCAGTCAGATAAATGTCAACGTTAATAAGGATCGACGAACATTAGGCGTTAATAGAATGGATACTATGTTACAAACAGTTAACGAAGAGAAATCTTTGTCTTTGTCTACTGATGATTCTTCCACTTTATCCAGCGCAGCTACAGTAATCCAAGCTCATGTTAGAGGTTTTTTAGTTAGAAATAAATTTTATAATAACAAAACAACTTCCAGCACATCTGGCATTGATTCCGATGGACAGTCATTTACTTCTTTAGAAGGTGATAATGACAATCGAAAAAATAAAACGGTCTTAAATATACATATTGTCCCAGAAAGCGGTCATTTTATGAGCAGAGACGAAAGTATGCTTACTTCTATTGATCTATCTTTAGATGGTAGCCCTCCTAGCTCTTCTAACTTACACCCTTTAGGATATGATAAAACTGAAAGAAGAAAGCAATTAAAGAGAGAAGATGCAGTACAGTCGATTTCACCTCCAAGTAACAATAGTGGAAAACTAAGTGAAGATGTTGATTCTGTGAAGGAAATATTAATTAATCCTGCTAATACTGATCAATGTGATCATAAAACTAATATTAACGATAGCACATTTGATAAAAATATTTCCCCAATTAATGCTTTGAATGATGAAAATGTTTCCACTGTAATAAACAAAGTAGAAGCTGATACAGAACAAAATGTCAGTTTTGATCAGTCAATGAATTTAAATCGCCTTAGTACTCTAGCTGAAATGACATCAGATGAAATGGACGTCATTATTCCAAATGTCTGCCTAGATGGAAATAATCAAGACTCTGAAAGCGATATAAAATTAATACATTCAGGGGAATGCCATGATGTGGTTCTACCTACAAAAGTGTCCAGGAATGACACCTCAGTCGTGCGTGGTGAGTGAAGACATCTTATTATCAGGTGATAAAACTTTCCCTTCTATTAAGGCCAAGGCATGACTGCTTAGAATTAATTTGATTCTTCCGTAGTTAGAGGCCTTCTATTTGTTACTTAAAAATAATAGTAGTCACTTTGACTGTATGATAGTATATCGTATTGAATAAGAATTAAACAAAATATATAAGAATCTTAAATAAATATGTACTATACCTATGTATACGATATCGCTTACATTTTAGAAGCGTACTAATACACGTAGTTAAAAATTATAACCGTAATTTTGTAGTTTTGTTTTATAACTTAGTTTGATATCGTTCCTCTTTTCACAAAACTTTGTTTTAAAAGTATGTATGTAGAAAATAGTATTTTAAGTTAAAATATAATTTATTTTAGAATATCACTTAGGTACAGTTGGTTTATTGCCTTAATAATAATAACGACGTTACCTTTAAAAGATTTAGGCCTTTCTTTTCTTTTTTATCTAATTTCACGTTTATTTTACAGAATTCCAGAATGTGGTGGTGTATTTTTTACTTTGGAATAATTCTTAAAAAGAGAAGCTCTATAACATGATAAAATTTTTTATCAAGATAAGAGATGGATTAGATAATAGATTAGATTAATCTCACGATACATTCTAATGTTTCACTATTAATATTAAATGTTTTTCATATTTTAGTGTTTTAATTATATAAGAACTTCTTGTAGAATGCAAATATATAAAATAAAAAAATATATTTACACAATTATTGAGGTAACCTATAATTTATAGTTGAATAATTATGAATTATTATAGACTTTGGTTTGACTCAAACCATTTTTGAGATATCTAATTCTGGTTTTACTTTGATAAAAAAAATATAATAGGTAAATCAAATACCTCTAAAACTGTTATAGGTATAAAACATGAAAACAAATATACGATTTGAATATTATACTTTTTATCACATTTTTAGCTATTTTAAAATCGCATTCGCAGCAAAGGTGGGAAAACTCCGGCACAGTGCTGCACGTCCTTGTGGTCGATATATTCTTCGGACTCTGATTTGTTTGAGATTGAGATTGAGATGAAAATTTTGTACTTATATGAATAGTTCATTTTAAATAAGTTTGTTTAAAATTGTATAAAAGTGAAAAATAATGGAATCTTTAAATCTTTTTTAATCGAGGAAAGATATTAAATCATGAGTTGAATAATATATTTGTCTAGTACATAAAACGCTGAAAATAACGTATTTTTCTGTTTGGAACTATGTATAAGAAATAGATAAATCTAAATAGAAAAATTTAAAATTTGTTCTTGAAATAATTTTAGAACTGATAGCGCCTCAAGTAAGATAGCTATTGGCAATTAAATCACAAATGTCAAGAATCTATTTTTTTTTTTTTATGAGATTCAGTGACAAACGAGCAGACACGCCACCTGATGGAAAGCAGTATATATCGCCCATAACACCTACGGTTCATGCACTTAGGTTTTAGGTAACAAAAATACAGAACCGCCAGTACCTTATCTTGCCTGTAATTGCGCTGGCTACCTTATCCTTCATACCGGAACACAACAGTGCAATCATTGTTGCTTGGCGGCAGAAATAGATATTAAGGGGGTGGTACCCATCCAGTCGGACTCCTTAGGCTTGAAAGAGTCCTACCACCGGATATTAATCTAAAATAATAACAACTATACCTACTTAAAATTGATCATAATTACTACCCGAAATGAGGAATAGGCAATGAGTTAATTTTTAGAATATTTTGAAGGGTTTACTACCCATAAGAAAGATTTTATAGTTCATAAAATTATGAAAGTTGTTGTCTGTCGGTGAAACTGAAGTTAGAGATTCCCAAAGATTAAACAAATTGGCAATTTCCATGGTTTTCCTTGTAAATTAAATCAAAATCAAAGAATATAGTTCTTTGTTTCTGAATTTACGGAAACTTTCGGCGGATTTTGCTTTAAATTGAAATTATTATTACATTCTTATTCCTGTTTATGTTAAGCGTACCTACTATCATAGGCGGCGGCAAAACTACTAACTAAACTACATGTGGTAAAGCAGTGTAGGCAGTGGTAGCCTAGTGGTAACCCGCTCGCTTGGGTAACCGAGTGAAACGGGTTCAAATCCCAGGCCTCGCACCTCTGATATTTTCATGTGCGAATCATATCTAACTTGATTACCATTTGCCTTACGGTAAAGGAAAATTATATTATTATAGCTATTTTCGTTCTGTTACGCCAAAGCAGTATAAGTTCTTACGCGCGTACATAAGTACACACGTTTTTTCTACATATTTTTCTTCATCGCAGGAACGTGCAAATGCACCCCCCTCCCAGCACCCATGCGTACTTTATATTCCCTTAATAAAATCTTGGCAGAATAGCGAACAACGACATAATTGCTATGTTCAATGTTGTGTATATGAAAATGACTATATTGATTATGGTATGAAGCCACAACTTGATGTGATTGTCGATTAACTGGACCTTTAAATGTACACTTAAGTACATTTGAAATTGTTGAATATTATATTTCTGGTTTATAAAAAGACTTGTCTAGTGAGGAGGATGACGCTTTGCCAGTGATCTAAGATAACTTCGACTGATAACGGTGAATTCCAATAGCTTATCTATAAAATAGAAATAGGAATTTGATATAGTTTGTACCATAGATGAATAATAGTTTGTTCCTACCGCGTGATAAAAGCGGCTTTTATTTGGACAATACGTACACTTTATTTTTTGTCTGTGTTATAATTGTCATTATGAAGTGACTGTCCAACTGAATCTAACTGACCGTCAGTTACTGACGTATGTCAATTGTCGCACAACAATAGAAAATACAGAAAATGGATGTCTTCCAAAATGATATAAACAATATGTAAAAATTATCCTTGTTTAATTTAATTTTTCGTTTTTGTATATATATTTTGTGCAATTCATTTGGAATAGATTAAATTGTTTTTATAAACAAAATGATATCTAGGAAAGGGCAGAAAGCTATTAATGAAGGGGTGGTGGGTAAATACGTAAAAAAAGATACTCCTCCAGATTTACCAAGTAAGTAAGTCAATTAAAAAGTCTAAATAACAATTAATATTGATTTTGAATGTATATATGTACATATGTTTATTTGAGTTAAAAGGTAAATAATATTTTACTACTTTTATGCTAAATTACAGTTATAAATGTTTGGACAACTGGAAATAATAGAAGACCACGTAGCCAGCCGTTTGGAGCCAGTGATGGAAACACACAAAGCATTGAAAATAAGTTTGGTAAAGCCCAAACAATGAGTGGTCATGCTGGAAAATATACACCTAGTGAATCTGTACCAAACTTAGCTCACAGGTATGTTTCGTGCACTAAAACTTTTCTTTTTCTATGTACTTTCTTAAACACATGAGATGTAAAGTTTACATGGGGAACTATATGTCAAAAGTTAAGACAGGTTAAACCAGATCAGACCAGTGGTTAAATATAAAGTATCAGACTAACTTGAGGTGGCTTAGATATAAGGATAACATTAATTTCCATTATATTATAGATTTGCCAGTTTGTCTACTGCAAGTGACACAGCAAGTACTTCAAGCCACTTCAACTCACAGTTTCATTTAGACAATAATTTGGTATGTTTTAATCATGAAATATTTAAATAAACAATCTTTGTATGTAGAATATCATATTTATATTAATATTCATTTCAGGCTTCCCATTCAACATTGAATGAAATTGATGATTCCTTTAGTCGCCAGACTAGTCATCGTTATTATAGACAAACACCACCAGAAGATCCTATTTATCAAAATCAACAGCAGGTATTATTAAAAAAATAGAAATCAAAATCAAAAAATAGAAATTATATATAATTATCTTTTGTGTTTCATTGTAGGTTCAACAACAAAAGCAGCAACAGTATAGTTCACGTGAATCAAGTATGCCTCGGATATCTTCCAACTTGAGCCTCACCCCCTGTCTTCATCCTCCTTCACCCCATTCAATTCGAATTCATTGTACTGATTGTAAGCATCTTTATAAATATTTATGTAACATATAACAAATACAACTGCATAACTACACAAGATATATAATAACAGTTGATTGGATTCTAAATTCTATTTAAATTAAAATACATATAATTACTGTACTTTTATGTAAAAATATGCAACTAAAAAATTAAATATATTTTTAAATTTTATTACAGCATACTCAACAGCAAGCCCATCATCTCCAATTTATTCTAATTATGTCAATACCCCTGCTCTTCCATATCATAATAAGGGTCATGGAGGTAACATCATATCTTCTAGTCAAGGTATGTTTAATATACTGTAGAAACATAACATGACCACTTCGCTTGTCGAGTCTCCATTTATCTGCATACAGAAATCCATATGAATCAAAATTCCCTCTAAGAGTTTTATTACAACATTACCAACTAATTGAGTATCCTCCTGCAGTAGAAAGTATGAATAATAAGATAAAAGACCATACAAACAATATCTATTGTCTAAAAATATTGTGAATTATACTGTAATAGCATTTTCGATTTAGATGCCACAATAAATCGGAGTTCAACAGTTTGAATAAATTTATAAATTATAATGAATATTTTCTTTAGTAAAAATAATAGTTAATTATGTTATATTTTAAACTTGTTTATTTAGTAATAGCTTCTCCTAATGGCATTTCTTTTGTTAATATTTTACCCTGATATTATTTAAATGTTCATGATTGATCATAAAAGTTGCATAGAATTTGCTACAGATTATAATAGAAATGTTTTGAAATGTATAGGATCGGATGAATGTGAGCTCCCATTGCCGCCTGGCTGGTCAGCAGACCGCACGCTGCGTGGCCGTCGCTATTACATGGACCATAACACGCAGACCACGCACTGGACGCACCCACTAGAGAGCGTCCCTCGGCCCTGGCATCGCGTCTCAACACCGCATCATGGAGTATATTATTTTAAGTATGTTAAACATATTTTTCAAAAATTAAAATGAAAAGTTTTGAGATGTTAGCCATAAATATGGATCAAATATACATTTTCCGTTTTAATTTAACTTACCTCATAAAAAAATATTGTATTCCAGTGAAATTACCCATCAAACCACATATGCCCATCCATGCTTAGTTGGAGGATGCTACTTGGTTAGCCCCCTTGTGCCAACCCTGGTTCCACCTTATTTGTTAGAGGAAATACCACATTGGCTCATTGTTTACTCAAAAGGTATGTTTCTATCCTTAATTTTGTTATAGTATCTGAATGCGACATAAAATTTCACTAATAACATTATTACATACAACTGTTTTGTTTTAATATTTTAATGCTTTATACCAGGGCTCGGAAACTCGTCTAATTTTTAAACCGGTTTTGATCATTGACCCGAAACCGAAAGGTTTTTGGTTTAAAGTTTTGCTTACGTTTCTTAACCGGTTAGTTAAAAGAGAACGGTTTTGACGAATTTAGGTTCCATAATAAAAATTACCTGGTTAAAATGAGTTTTTGTGCGTTTACATTCAGCGAATCTTTGCTTAGGGTGAATTGCTTAGTAGAAGGATACATTCTTGCTTATTAATGAATTAACTGGTTTATTTCGGTATCAAAACCGATATCCAACCTTTCTCTAAGAATAACTCTTAACCACTATTTCGGTTTACTAAACTGTTCGTTTTCATTAACCAGTAAATGAACGAGCGATAACCCTATTTAAAAACTATAGGATCTCATCAAATGCGACAACAAAAACTAATAAATATTTATTGGTTTCTATGTGGCTTTTGTCGCTTTTGATGAGATCTTATTGGAGTTTTTCAATAGGGGAATTAACCATTACATTAACGAAATAAACCATATTTTTTAAACCGCTTTCCTGCCTGCGGAGACCTGCTTTACAGTTTATACTAAGACAACTATGTTAGAAGCAGCAGTATCTTTGGTTTAGTTGGAATATTGTTAACTGACAACATTTTTTTTATTCAGCTGATCAAGAATTGGACCATAAACTGAGGTGGAACATGTTCCGTTTAAGTGAGCTGGATTGTTATTCAGACATGTTGACTCGACTTTATAAACAAGAACTTCAACTTATTGTAATGAAATATGAGCAGTACAGGTACAGTATATATAATTATTTGCTATAGTTGTTTACTTTCTGGTTCGAATCTGGGGTCGGGCCAAATTTAGTTATTGAATCTGCCTGTTAAGAAAGTAACAGCCTGCAAGTTGGTGGCATTTTACGGCGTGCCTCGGAGAGTAAAGCCGTAGGTCATGTCGATCTGTCGTCCTACTGACTGACTTTTTTTATAATTTGTTTGTCACAATCTATCATCAATGGACAAGATGGATATTTATTAATAAGTTTTAGTTTTAAAAGGTACTCTTATTAGTTTTTTCTTAAATCTCGACTTTAAATTGAATGCTGTATCTGATTTTGGTGTCTGTATTGTGTTCAATTCAACTTACGTTAAATGTAACATGGTTAGATTTCGTTTCATTGACTCAATTGCGACTTTCTAATGGCTTATATTTTGGTATACTAGCGACTCACTTTAGCTTCGCTCAGGTTCGCCTCTAGGTACGTTTTAACGGTTCGTATGGAATAGATAGGCTATATTATATTATATGATATGAAGCCTCAATAAACGGCCGGATTAAGTTAAATATATGCTAATAATATAGTAATACTAGCAATTCACCCTCACTCCGCTCGGGTAGGAACCCGACCCTAGGGAGGACCCTATTTACGTTTTAACTTTAGTATAGATTTCTCAGAGATGAGATATTTTCCCGCAGTAAAAAGTATTCTATATGTTGACCCGGATAACCAACCAGCTATCATCATACCAAATTTCATTAAAAATTCCTCCAGTAGTTTTTTTGTGATGCGGTAACAGACAGACAGAGAGACAAAAATTCTAATTTCTTCTACTATAGATTTGGCCTTCTGTATCGATTGTAATGTCTATTTCAATAAGATTTTCCAAAAAATATTTAAGTTACAGATTCGGCTTAGTTACAATTTTATTATATGCATGTATAGACTAGCGACTGACGTACGTTTTCTCGGTTAGCTATGTTTATACATAAATTTTCAAATCGGATTAGTAGTTCCCGGGATTAGCGCGTTCAAACAAACAATTCCTGTCTCTTTATAATATTAGTATAGATTATTTAGGCTATTAAACAATATTATTTGAATTTGGAACGCAGTATCTACAGCAAATGTCCCAAAAAGAACTTATTCAGAGGTTGGTATAGTGTATTGTAAAAACGTATATAATGTCGGTCCCATAAATTAGTCTTAACGCCTGCATTAATTTCGTGAAGTTGGGACATTTTCTCACATTGCTTATGTAAAACGTACCTTTCAGTTTACAGTTTAATTTTAAGTAATGCAATATTAGAATTTAAACTAATGCTTTTCCATTATCCTATTCTATGTGGTAATATCCAAAATGAATGCAGTGATTAAAAGAAAAACTGCTTAAATATTCTTATATCGTTAAAATTTAAACATAGCTACTTTTACCTATAAAATATTTGCTGCAAGTAATTATTTTGAACATATAGAATTAAACTTATAAAACTGAGTATGTTATAGCAATTAATATCCAAGTGCAATTTCTTTGTGATTTGGTACATCTTTACATATTTTGGAAACCTAAACAAATTATTTATTTCAGATCTGCTTTACTACAAGAACTTGAAAGGAGGAGACATGCTAAGTCATGTCATGCACATTCAAATTATTAAGTCAATATAAATGCCTTAATGAGCTGTGATCTATTATTTAAGATGAAGTGTACATAAGGAAATATACCCTGATTGTCTTTTTTGCAAATAAGTGCCTTAAATTTTAAAAATTGATAGCAGTATTGAATAAATCATAACAATTATTATGTTTAATATATTATTTAAAATAATTTGGTCTAAAAATATTTTTTCGATAATTATATAAATGGATATTGTATTTTTTATACACATTGATTATTATTTCTATGTGGAAGAATTCTTATTTATAGTAAAAAAAAATTGAATCACTTTATGTATTCTTATTTAATAAATCTTACCATGCTATTATTTTTTAATATATTTACATTGAACATATTATGTATGGTTTAAAAAAACATCACAGAACTTTAAATAAATTATTGGCTTAGTTCTTCTGCATCTTGAGTTTTTTTTTCATGTCTAACTTCCTTTCCATCAACTATATCATACTCATCGACTTTAGTAAATCCTGATATTCTATAGACTTTAGCATCTTTTATGCCTAAAGTGTTAGCCCATGCTTGTCCTGTAATCAAATCATGTAGCTATATTATGTAATACTAGCTACTCATCCTCGGCTTTGCTCAGGTTCATCCCTAGGTTGGTTTCCCATACAAACTTTCATCTCCTTTTTCACCCCATTTTCAAATCGGTTTAGTAGATCCAGAGATAACCCCCTACAACCACAAAGTCACAAACTACCTCTTTATAATATTATAGTATAGATAACTTATTTAGTAATTACAAGTGACTCACCCTCACTTTGCTCAGGTTCGTCTCTAGGTATGTTTTAACAGTTAGTACAGAATAGACTATGTACATATATATGTACAAACATAGATATAGAAATGGGATAAAATAAAAAAATATATATCCCTTGAGAAAATATTGATTCCCCTACAAAGGCCTAAAAACTATCCTATGTTCTTCCCAGTGTCTCAAGCTATATCCATATCAAATTTCATCTAAATCGGTTTAGTGGATTAAGAGTGAAAAAGTAACAGACAAGACAGTTACTTTTGCAGCACTACATGGTATAAAACAAAGTCGCTTCCCTCTGTGTCTATCCCTATATATGCTTGGATCTTTAAAACTATGCAATGGATTTTGATGCAGTTTTTTTAATAGAAAGAGTGATTCAAGAGGAAGGTTTATATGTATAATACATGCATAATATAGTAGAGAAACACTGATAATTTTAGATGTTTCTAATGTGATGTCATAAATAAATGAATTTTTTTGCACTTACATTGCAAACGCTGGCTGAACCCTACGAGATAGGTCAAAATAATATACTACAGCATTGTACACCTTAAAAAGACCTACAAAAAAGTCCGCGATGGCATATGTCTATCTCTTAAGGATAACATACTATTTCCATTTTACTATATACAAGCTAGGGACGAACCAGAGCGAAGCGAGGGTGAATCGCTAGTTTATAATATAATAAATATGGATGTAAGCAATAACTATTAGCTCAACTCACTTTTCATTATTATTATAGCAATTTGAAACTTGACAAATTGACTGAAAGTTTTATATAGTAAAATACTTTGTATTTAAAGTAGTATATTTCTGTAAAAGTAAATGAAAGTTTACCTGGGGGAATAGATTGTTCTTCTTCTGATTTTAGACCATAATATTGGGCCCAATCAGCTTTACCATGATAAAAGTTGTAAACAAGTATTCCAAAAGCATTCCACGCACAAAAAGCGTAAGCAAAACTGAGGCGTCGTTTCCATAAAACTGCGACGTCTGCAGGAATTGGTTTTGTTCTACGTCGAATAAACTTATGCCACCATTTATGAATCATTTTAATTTATTCTTATATAATCTTATTCAATAACCTTAAAATTAACTAAAATACAACAAACCACAGATTAGAAATGTTTAATCATTAATGTCATAAGATTACACAGTGCACACTGCACACGCAAAAAAAAACAAAAATATAAAGACAGGTGTCATTTATCCATTGTGAATAAAATAAAATATTTAAATAGCGTATAGTTGGGAAAAGAAATAAATGTTTGATTAAACTAGGACGGTAACTAAATAATTATGAAGTCTCAATACCTATAAAATATTTTTGTACAATAATACCATGCATTTACATAAAACGAGGCTACATCAATTTTACAAGCGGACAATGTAAGTTCTCCAAGTTACATACATAAAATAAGCTTGTAAAACGCGCGTCTTTATCTGCAATGAATTAATAAATAAAAAGTAGTCTTGCTTATCTAGTAGCAGAATCAAATGCTTGTGTGTGATCTTAAACCCACCCTTTCAAAGCGAACCACATCCAAAGTATACATTATTTAAATTTTTTATCTAGATATTATATTTTCGAATACAACAGGTATTAAGTCATAGTTAAATCTATAATATGTGTTATTTTAAACCTAAGCTTTGGAGACAATGACTTAAATAAAAAAAAAAATGTTCTTCGATCACCATAATTGAAGCTTTGATAGAATCGAATGAAAAAGTTTTTTGTTTTTAGTTGAAAATCTTAACATTTTAGTAAATTTATTTAAGCACTTAGGACTTGCAGGGAAGCGGCTCACTTCGATAGGCAGTTTACCATGCGAGTTGCCCCTGGTAGAAGAGTGGACCGTAGGAGTGACCCCATGGTTATCGAATGTGGTCTGCCGAGGTAGACCGAGCTATCGGGCGTCGTGGTTAAGATTGCGTGTAATTCTACGACGCCCCATTTAGATAGAATTGTTCAATTGAGTCTTAGAGGGAAGCTAGGATAGTAGGTACATTTTAGGTACTAGCTTTTCTAGGTAGAGAGTCCTACATAACCATCTGTATCAATGCAGATGGTATACATTTACCAACGTTAAAAAAAGGCGAATATATTTGAAAATTGGAAGTGATATAATACTTTCTTAGATTTACGCGAATATTTGACATTTAAATAAAAGTACCTGGGCGACCGAGCTTCGCTCGGAGTTCTTGAAAGATTGTATATTTTACATTAAGTGACTAAGTGTTACTGAGAAAGTTGTATAGATGTCGCGATAAGAACAATTTTCTTTTTAATTTGACTTAAAAATAATTTTACATTAAGTGACTAAGTGTTACTGAGACAGTTGCATAGATGTCGCGATTAAATTTTGCGTAGAATAATGCATAAGAAAAACGCATGAAAACTCGAAAACACGCGTTTTCCCAGACATGTGACTAATCTAGATCATTTTTTCGCCCCCGAAAGCCCCCATATACCAAATTTCAGCAAAATCGTTAGAGCCGTTTCCGAGATCGCCGGTATAAATAAATAAATAAATAAATATACAAGAATTGCTCGTTTAAATATATAAGACTATCTTCTCGGATTTTTTCGCGGATTTATTTTGATTTTTGGTTCCCGACGTTTCGATTGCTTTACAGCAATCATGGTCACGGGAGAGACTCTAATTATACTAACTATAATTATAATAATTATTAATTATAATTATACAATTCATACAAATTTTCATCCCTTATTTTATCTCCTTATGGGATGAATTTCAAGAAACGCTAAAACACGTATTTATTTAATTGTATAGAAAGCATTGATACCGAGTTTCAAGAAATTCTGATCATAAATATTTTTTGGGTTGTGTTATAACGTGTACACCCGTGGGAATGAGATAATCTTCCGCGGTAAAAAGTATCCTATATGTTGACCCGCATATCCAGCTATCATCATACCAAATTTCATCAAAATCCCTCCAGTGGTTTTTCTGTGACGCAGTAACATACAGACAGACAGACAGACAAAAATTCTAAAAACTATAGATTCGGCCTCTGCATCGATAATAATGTCTATTTCAATAAGATTTTCCAAAAAATATTTAAGGTACAGATTCGGCTTAGTTAGAGTTTTATTATACGTATAGATATTCCATATTTCAAGTATAAAAGTAATTAAAACTATAAAAATGTTTAAAATTAAAATTAACAAATATTGTAAGGTATACTTTGGTGCCAATTTTCAAAATTTTGAATACATTTTGTTATTTTGTGGGAAGGCTGTCTGTAACAACTATATAATACCTTTGAGACATCTAACACCTTGTCTCTCCCGTGATCATGATTGCTGTAAAGCAATCGAAAAGTCGTGGAAGTGATAGGTATATAAGTAGGTTCAACTTAAATATATGGAATATCGATACCTGATCAATTTAGTTGTTTAGCCTTCTTGAGTTGATTAGCCTGAGTTCAATACTTGGTACGTGTACTAGATATATTTCGAAGTGGTTTAGGTACCTATTATTTGCCATTTTATTAAATGGTTCAGTTTGCTTAGCTCGTCAATACCCTTATTTGGCAGTATTGTTTTAACTGCATTCCTTTGGAAAACTTGTTATTATTCTTAATTCATTAGTTTAACGTAATTAGTAACATTGCATATATCAAAGAAGATTCAGGTAATATTAAAAAAAATCTAGCTACCAATATAAAATCGATAAACGTACATTTCGTGACAACGCTACACAAATAAAATGGAAGGTCAATCTTTGGTTGTGTGGCAAGGCTATTACACTAACAAGATGGTACTACCAGGAGAAAGATACCGCTGATGTTTTACAGACTTGGATGACTTGATTTTATTGTGCACTAATAAGAAAATGAGACACTTTATTTTTTATTAAATATTAAGTACCTACCTAGTAACTGTAAAACGTTATGCGATATCAAGTTTATACGTCCAGTATACACTAAATCAGAACAATAGTTCTTACCTCTTTATTAATAAAGATATTGTCTGATAATCCTTAATTTAGATTATTTGCTCCAACAGAAGCACGTGACATACTTGTAGATACTTTACTTCAATCTCTCTTACTATCAAAATGCCAAAGGGATAATTGAATAAGCAATGTTTTCGTGACTTCTCTACCACAATACAATATTTGTTTATTAGGTATTTACATAAAATATACTTATGCTTATTTATGAAAAAATACGTCCTTGCCGCCGCGCCGATGCGTTTCATTTTATTTGGATGTTTTTTATAACGCAAAAGTATTCATTTAAGCGAAAAAAAAATACCGAAATAATTTTGCTTATCGAGCGATCGAGAAGATGTATACATTTAGTTTGCATAGCACTACTTACATTTTAACTACGTGTAGGTATGGTAGAGAAAATATCATTATTCATTATTTTATTATAAGATTCGTCGTGCGAAATTGAACCGGCGATATCCGGTGTGATGACTAAATTGTCAGTATTTGAATAGCAGTATGAATTTGGTAAAGATATTGTATGTTATGAGCCAAACATAAAAATATAAATATATTTATATAAAAATATATTTACAATAATATTTTCGGCGTTATGTGAACGTGCATAAGTTTTCGCGAAATATAACAAAGCTGAGTTGCGAACCTTAGTAAAGGTCAAGTCGACATTGCTATGTTTACATTTGTCTGGTTCATATACTGCTGAACTTCAAATTAATATTTAAAATAAATGGCAAAGTCTAATAAAAAGTAGGTTTTATTTATTAATAGAAGATTAATTATAATATAGTACCTACTTACTTATTTTATGTAAAAGATAAATGTATAATTCTAATAAAAACATATCTACTTTTTAGAGTTAGATCTGATAGAATAAATGCATTAAGAAAGCAATATGATGCTTTTCTTGAAGAAGACAAGAAACGAAGAGACCGAAATGAATTTATCTTGGGACGTCTTGAGAAAATGCGATTGGGTTCACCAGTACCTATTTACCACGAGGTAATTTTTGCAATTATTTAATCCCATTAATTTTATTAATATTATAAATGTCAAAGTTTGCATATTTGGATGTTTGTTACTTGCAATCACGCCAGAAGGGCTGAACGGATCTAGATGAAATTTGACAGAGATAAATTATAGTCTGGTATAGCACATAAGTTAATTTTTATTTCAGAAAATTGTACGGTTCCCGTGAGACAGATAAGTTTTTCAATCAGTTATAGATTAGTGACGTGAATTTTTGCAATACCTATATTAAAATCGCACGGGAACCATTTGATGTGTTGTGTTAAATGAAGTACAACATATGACGCTGTGTGGTATATTATAACAAATTCGTTGTTGTTCTAAAGAAGGGCAAACCACTATAAACATTTGTATTTTTTGATTATAATAACTTAAGTATATTATGCGCCTTTAATATTAAAATAGATCAAGATTTTTAATCTTCATATAATAAATATTACTATATGGATATAAAATTTGTAAGTAATTAACAATATATGTATATATAAATATAAAATGTATGTATGTAATAAATATGTAGTTCCCTTTGATGTTTCTATATTATAAACATAGGTAATACTTACTCCATTATTATTATTACTTACTTCATTAGGTATATGACTGAAGTCTGTATTAAATTTTGTAAAGTAACGCTCGTAAAACCTTTTTAAAATATCTCGTGGTCTTTTCATTATGTTGCATATACAATACAAAAATATTATATTATAGGTACAAATCATTAAGGCCATGTACCTAATTGTTTATTGTATTGTAAATAATATTTACATAAACGTATTTTATCTTTTATTTCAGAAAACGCAAGTAAGTGAATCTTATTATCCATACTCACAAAGATCAGAATACTTAAACAAATCGTGTTATGATAATAATAAAAATATAATACTGAACCAAAGTGCTCCTTTGCCTATTTATAATAAAAACTTAGAAGAAACGACAATTCTAAAAGAAATTAGCAAAAAATTTATATTAATTCCTAAGCTACAATCAGCACTTCATAACAATACAACTTACCCGCCAATCGAAAACATCAAAGATACTGATTGGAGAAGCAAATATAATATTCTTGATGAACTTAAAAGAAACGAAAAAGAAACAACGAACGAAAAAAATGACTACGTCTTTGGTCCAACGGAAGATTACAAAACTACAGGATGTGTGAAAGCTCCAACTTTATTACAATTCGATCCCCCCGTACAAGATAATTATATAAAGCCATCACCAAAAGATTTATCGAGGGAACCTGTCATTAATGTAGTGAGTAAAGATGAAACACCGTATTCAGAGTTCACGCCAGTCACAAAAGTTAATTTCAATATTCCTGAAGAGAACAGACAATGCAACCAGCAAATAGAAGAACAAACTGATGTTCTAATTAAAAATACAAAGCAATATGATTTAAATGTTGAAGCAAATGGTATGCCTGAAGATAATAAAATCATAAACGAAATACACGAACAGACGATTGTTGGGTCTGGCAACAAAAACAGCGAAGAACGCAATATTATTCGATATGACACGCCGACGGCTGCACGACAACAATCAAAACTTGAAGAAAACATAGATAATTTACATGAAATACATGAAGGCAATATCAGTGACAATATTGATGGTGCCATAAATCCGCAAGAAATAATAAAAGAAAATGTTATCAATACCAATGATAAAAGGAGCTTCGAAATAAAAAATGATCAAGGAGATAATTCAACAGCGGATATACAACAACAATCTCTTAATCTACAACAACAAACAGTTCAACAACCAATTCAAAAAGTGCCATACCCAGATATAAATCAAGAACTAATTAGCAATGATAAAGTTGATATTACTGAAGCTTTTCAAGAAAATATTGAAATACATGAAAATGATGATGTACTTTTAAATAATCCAGAAAATTATGAATCTAATGAAGCGCCTATAGAGCAACTTCCTGATGTTGAAGTTAATTATGAAAATAATCATGAGGTGACATATGGAGACGGCGATAAAAATTATGAAAATAATCAAGAAAACAACGAAAGTGAGAACTATGTAGCAGAAAATGAACACTATACAAATGAATATGCTTATTATGATGAATCTCAGCAAGGAGAGCCTTACGTTGGAGAAATTAATGAACATGTAGAATCTACAGAGCAGTATGATCCAAATTATGAACAGCAATACACCAATAATTATGAAGATCCAACTATGGCGCAGTACCAAAACAACCAATATGAAGAAAATATGTATCAACAACAACAAGAAACCAACAATATAACCTATGATAACCAGCAGCCAAACAACACCGATTTTGAATATGTTAACTCAAATAATATTGAAGTCACTGATCAGAACCAAGGTGAAAATGTTTACAATTACGAAAATGAAATAAATGACCAGAAACAGTATGATGATAACATTCAGCAAGAGTATTCAACAGTACAGCATGAACAGTATGAAGAACAACAAGAATATATTGAACCAGAAACTTTAAAGACAATCGAAAACGAACTAGATACAGAGGATGGATTGATAGAAAATATAAATACAAATTTAAAAGAAAATATAGAAAGCATTAATGGATCAGAAGATATGACTAACAATATTAAATCTGATGTGCAATTATCATAAAATAGACAAAGATATAATATTGTCAAAAAATTATGTACTAAAGTCTAAAACTAACTTACTTGTATTGTTAGCATGTTAGAATTTAAATTTGGTGTTTCATTTTAGATATTGTTAACTTAATTTGTCCCTCCTGTCTGATTGAAATAAATAACAGTTTATGACTAAGTATTTTTTATTTTGCAATACATTGTGTAAATATACTACAGAAATATTTACTATCAACTAATTGGCCAATGGCATATTTTCTAAAATAGGAGCTTGATCAGGAATCAGTGCCTCTAGCGGTTTCTTCCAATGAGCTTCTACCCATGGTAATCTTTCAAGACCTGTAGCCCAGTGATGGATTCTACATCTAACTTTGACTTCCTCCTTGTTGTTGATCTAGTATAAAATGAAAAATATGAATTAATTTGTAAACTACTTTTAATGTCTATGTTAATCTCACATGTACAAGGTAGAAAACTGCATGAAAAAAATCTAAATTAGCAAAGTTTAATGATACAAAATATTTTTTAGTCCATTTACAAATTTAGATTATTTAAAATTGACTAAATAAAAACTTGTAAATGTAGCGATAATATGAATTATCATTTATTTTATAAAAAATATGAAATATGTAATAAAAATAGTCTTAATAAATCAAACATATGTGATTTGTCATTTTACAAAAAGCTATGCCTATTTGCAAAAGCATCCTGATATGTAAAATAATGAACGCAAATTCTAAAATGTTGGATGGTAAAATACAGCATAGTAGATAGGAGGGCTTTCTGTGTTTAAAAAAAGACCTAACGAGAAGGCTAAGAGGTGACCTTAACACTCTCATTTTCATTCAGATCTGCCATCAAGCCTGGATTATAAAAAACCATTGTCAACATAATGCCATCACAATCCAACTGAATGTTGTTTAAATGATTACAGTTGAAGAATAAAGCTTATTTGTTAAATAGCTGATTTTATAACCTTGTATTTATTTTTAAATCAATGTTACATATTTTAGCAAAAAAAAAATAATTCAAAACCTCCTCAATTAGTCTTAAGCATTTCATAAACCAGCAAGCATTTGCAAACACATGGTGATTTTTGAATAATCATGATTTATACAATATGCCTGTAAAATGTATATGTATGATTGGTAAATGGACTTTAAATATAAACTATTTGAGGTAATTTAATTGTAACAAACAAAATAATTTAATGTAATCTATACAAATAATAAAATTCTAAGTCGAATCTGTACCTTAAATATTTTTTGGAAAATCTTATTGAAATAGACTTTATTATCGATACAGAGACCAAATCTATAGTTTTTAAAATTATTGTCTGTCTGTCTGTCTGTTACCACATCACAGAAAAACCACTGGAGGGATTTTGATGAAATTTGGTATGATGATAGCTGGATATCCGGGTCAACATATAGGATACTTTTTACCGTGGTAGATTATCTCATTCCCACGGGAATACACGTTATAACACAACCCAAAAAATATTTATGATCAGAATTTCTTGAAACTTGGTATTAATGCTCTTCAATACAATTAAGTAAATACCTGTTTTAGCGTTTTTTGAAATTCATCCCATAAGGAGATAAAATAAGGAATGAAAATTTGTATGAAAACAACCTTTTTAAAGTTTTTTTGTTTTAGTTTAAGCGCGAGCGATGCCGCGGGTTTCGCTAGTGTATAATATGTGTAGTACAATTGTTTTAACTTACTTTAACTGTAACAAAAAATTCTTTTTCTTGAAGAGTCATATCTGGACCTTTAATAGTAATTGGTGGCATTGTTATAGTATGTTCCGGCACCACATATCCTGCTTTACGAAAACTTGTTCTAACATGCCAAGGTTCCAGTATCCATGGTTCTGATTTGCTCATTGTTATTTGTAATACAAGACGAGATAGACACCCCATTGTCTAGAATTATGGTTTTATATTTAAAAACAACATATTGCAATCATATATAAATAAAACAATTAACTGAATAACATAAAAAATCTAAAAAATTACCCTTTGGACATGTGGAGAACTATATTCAGATTCACGTTTTGGTTTACTTTCATCTACTTTGTATTTATCCATATTTTCAGGGCTTGCATATACAGCTAAGCCAGGCATAAGAAAATCTCTATAAGCAATAGTTGGTCTTAGTGATAAAACATCACCAGCATTACCAACACCTTAAAGCAAAAAATTTTTTTAATTCTAACATGTATGCATGTAACAGTAGTAACACATCATGCCTAATACAGATTACTTTTGTTAAGTTTTTTGTAGTAAAAAGAGAAAACAAGCGGACAATCCATCTGATAATAAGCGATTATCTTCACTCATAGACATCTGCAACACAGGCAGTGTTGTGATTGGGTTGCCGGCCTTTAAGGGAACTGAAGACACAACTCTGAAACTAAGTCTTAAACGACCTCATGTTATAGCGGTCTGGGAAAATCTCCTAAGATTTTGTTCCATAATTGGCATGAGAGAGGGTGAGATGAACACAAGGCACATACATGTATGGGATATCAAGCATCTAGGATTTACGGATAAGATCTAACCTGATGAATAGGGCCGTGATAAAAACGAGACAGTGACACCAGATAAAAAAGTTATCAGAATACTCCATTGCACAGATGATAAAAGCAATAAGAATGTCAACACCTCCCCAGAGACTTAGAGGTTCTAAATCATCTGTGAGAATATGATCATCGGTAATATGAACTACCTGGCCTTTATCCAATGATAAAGCCAAATGGAAGAAACTGGTGATGGAGAACGACAGCCAAGATTTGGGAGCAATACTCCATGAGAGAACAAACCTTCGGTTTATAGAGAAGAGAACAAGGCGTGATGTATTGCTTCTCTATATTGAGCATTCCCATTTTTTTGAAAACTATTTTAGCCTTTTCCTCCAGGTGGCACTTAAAACTAGATGTCGATATTTCAACTCCTAGGATATCAACACTCTTACTGATGTAAGGAGTGTTTTGGAACTAAAAGGGGTTCTTAAGTGTTTAACACACAGACTTGTGTGTTGGTCAGGTCGATATTTAGATCATTTTTATTTTCCTTCATTATGAGACACTTAACTGAGAAAAAATCTTGAGTTGAGAGGGAGAGCAATTGGTTGAGCTAAGAGAGTTTTGCTATACACAAGAGGCATCCTCAGTGATGCAAAACCAAAGCCAAGGGACTGCCTTATGTCTTCAGTTATGCTTGTAGTACAAAAGTAAGTTTTTTGTAAATCGAAATAATAAATTGTCCTCATAGCATCTTACCATCTATAAATTGATTCAAAATCACTTTGATGTCCGGTTTTTTAGTTACATTTGTATCTTCAACTAAATCATACACAAAATGTCTAGCTTTGAGTTTTGAAGGTTTACCTCCTTTCTTGTGTAATGGAGGAGGCCATTTCCTTTTTAATATAAAAGTATTCTGCAAAATGATTAAATATATGTATGTATTGTGAGAAGTTTAAATTTTAAAATTATATTAAACATACAGCCAAAAATAAGTAAATATTGACAATTATACAAAGTAATTTTGGTACATACCCTGGTTTGCTGATGAAGTAACTGAGGACCCTTGGCGATCATTTTTGTAAGTGATGAGCACACACCAAACATTTTGGTAATTTAATATTTAATAATATAATTTAATTTTTTTATTCTAAGCAGAAATTATAGGTTATACTTTCATACAAAAATGTGAAATGTCTGTGGTCTCTTTAATCTGTGGAAATTTCAGAAATCAGAAGTGTAATTTATAGGTAGGTAATTGTGTGTAAGATTATCTCAGCGAATGTATAAGGCGACCTTCAATTTTATTGTACATTATTAATTAATCAGAAATAGTTTATAGTAATCCTGTATAGCGCGTATAGAACAAATATCTATTTAGTACTAGCGGCTTATTCTCGCTTCGTTCGAGTTGGCCCCTAGCAAAGCAAAAACAAACCTATTTCATGGGAACCGTACATTTACCGGGATAAAAAGTAGCCTATGTATTATTCGAGAGTCCAGAGTCCAGACCATGGATGACAAATAAAATAGATGGTCCAGACTATAATCTGTGCCAAATTTCATCCAGATACGCTCAGCCGTCCTGGCGTGAAAGAGCTACAAACATACATCCATACATACATTCTTACAAACTTTCGCGTTTATAATATTATAATTTAGTAGGATTTAAAAATTACATTCTGAATTCTCCGCCATTTTAACATTTGTCATCCATGATTTTAACTATGATATCAAATCTCTTTATAGTCTGTATGTGGTAGTTCATTTTTATTTTCTAATTTATTATTTATCTGTATTCTCCATTGTATGAAAAAAATAATTACGTACCTAGCGGATTTGTGAAATATGAACAGTGAACACTCTAGAAAAGGTTATTAGTTTGCGGTGAATATAAATAATTATTTCGAGTAGATTTACCCAAACGATTAACATTTTGGAATTTTCTTTGTAAGTGTTAAAATAATCTAAGTTTAATATACGTTAAGAAATAAAAAATATGGATGAAGAAGCTAGTTCTTATTTACAGGTACGTAAGAGGTTATAGAATTTCAGTTGTATATTCGGTACCTATGAATGCTATAAATATCGTGCATTTTTATTACAGAAATGTTTATCAGAAGGAACTATGGATACTGATGAAGGTCCATTAATCAATGAAAATTCAAATGATTTGTCACATTTATTGACGGATGGTGAATTCAATAGTGTTGACGCTGTAGGTGTTGACGAGTCGTCTACGTCGAACCAGGCATTCCTAAACGCAGTAGAACTGTCTGCAGGGAGTGTAGGCGATTACTTAGATAATAACACTGAAGATTTTAACACTGATTCTTTTGATGTTGGTGACAATGCAGTCAACTTCCCCAGCGATTCAATGAATAATATGCTATCAGACGGCGACTCGCGGCTGAGTGCTACTTTTAAAACCACGCCTAATATTGATTTAGAACTCACAGAAACTCAAAAAACTGAAACAGAGCCATCAAGTGAACCTGATGCTATTGAGATTGCAAATGTAGAGATTTCTTCTTCACTTGATAATGAAGTAAAAAAAGATAATATAATGGAGAGTTCTGAAGAATTTAGTTGTGAAACTAAAAATGATGAAATTACTAATAAAAACAATGTTATAATAGAAAATGATCAGGTATGCAATACTTTACACATATTTTTTGCTTTAAGTTAATTTAGTTAATTTTTATTTCGTATATAAAAACTAAATTGTAATATAGATAAATAGAATATTAAATGTCTAAAAATACATTTAATATTCCTCCATGTATAGAAATTATGGCCACATGACTTTTATCCAAGGAAACATGCCTTTAACATAAAGGGTATTACTTGAAGAGGAAGTTATTAAAGGTATGCTTAATCCTTTATTTTGCATAGTTATAGGTAAGTTTTGTACTCTTTTTTTTAAATTATTTACTATTTTATATATTTTTGCTTAATAACATTCTGATTTTAGCCTTCAGAAGCAAAAGAATTACAAAATAGTGAAGATTGTAAAAACAACATACCCGAAGAAGAAGTAAATAATATTAAAACAGATGAAACAATTAAAGAAACATATGAGAAATGTGATGCCCAGGAGAATATGTCTACGAATGAAGAACAAGAAACATCTGACACAGAAAAAGTTGCTGAAAAAGCTGATAAGGGAATTGTTCAGGTACAAATATGTATTCTAAAATCATTATGTATAACTTGTCTTCTAAGTTTTCTATGAAATATTTGGTATTTGCTATTCTTGTAGTGATATATTGTATTCAGCCCTTTTTAACATCCCACTGCTGGGCACGGACCTCCCATCATAACGAGGGGGATCAAGGCCATATTCTAATGCTGGTCAAGTGCGTGTTAGAGGACTACACATGTCTTTCAAAAACTTACTAGGTCTCTCAGACATGCAGGTTTTCTCACGATATTTTACTTCACCATAAGGCAAGTGATAATCATGTTGGAAAATAATTAGCATTTGAAAATATCAGAATTGTGAGACCCGGGATTTGAACTCACTTCACTCGGTTTCCCAAGTGAGCGTATTACAACTGGACTACCACTGCTTCTTTGTTATATATTAAACTATATATTTTAGGTGGGAGGTGCTGAAGAAACAGAAGTTGTGTCAGAAGATGAATTACCCACAGTTCAGAAGCCAAGTGTAAAAGATGCTGAGAATGTTTCTGATGATGAACTACCTGGTCCTAAACCTGCAGAATTGCCTGCTGATACTGAGGTTTGGATATTATAATTCATTTAAACTAATGTTAGTAGCAAAGTAAAAAAGCTTATTTTATTTTAAAGTAAGTAGCAGTTATCACGAACACAAGATGTTTGTCTATATATTATATGTTGTTTTTAAATAATGTAAGATATGTTTTTGAACATTTTAAACCTTATTTGTTTATTATCTCCAATCTCCAATCCATCACCAATAGACATAGAAGACTGAAAGACATACTGATCAACCCAGATTCATTACTTTAGGGAACATTGTATATAACAAATTGTTGTATTCTATACAACAAGAGCAGATGTTTCAAGTTATAAGCAAGTTAAAATATAAATGTTATGATAAAATTTTAATATTTTTAATATTTAAAATAAAGGTGGTGTCAGAAGATGAACTGCCAGCATCCAAGAAAGACACTAAGGATTCTCGCAAAAGAAAAAATGGTGAAGAGAGAGATGGTTATGATCCTGGTTCACCGACGTCAGAGGGTGAATCTGCTGGGAAAAAACAGGCTTTAACCAAGGTAATTTAAAATTATATTGGAAGTTTGGTCTACTTATATATATATATATATATATATATATATATATATATATATATATATATATATATATATATATATATATATATATATATATATATATATATATATAAAAATGACATGTCATTCTCAAATATTCATTATTTTTCTAGGATTAAAAAAAAATGTACCAAAAGTCAACTCTACATAGACTGATTTTAAAGGATAATAGAAAAAAAAAAATATACATCTCAAGAATATTAGTTATCTTTATGTTAAATTTGATGTTCAAATTAACCAGGATTATATGTCCAAATCATCTTACATATAAACTCTATTTGATCATAGTCATATAGACTACATGGTGATCCCATCTTAGTGTCAAAATGTACATATCCTACTGATCTATACTTAATATTATAAATGTGAAAGTTTGTGAGGATGGTTGGATATTTGTATATTATTTGCCAAAATGGCTGAACAGATCTGGATAAAATTTGGCACTAATAGAAAATTATTTTGAATAATAGTCTGGAATAGCACATAGGTTACTTTTTATCATTTATCTTTTTTATAGGATTTTGTTAGAATAAAAACAATTCAAAAATAAAAAATCTTTCCATTTCAAATTTTTCTAAAATCCATTGAGACTACAGTATGAAACAGTGTCAAATAAGAACTTACAAAAAAAATTCATTTGTAATATATTTAATAAGGTACAGAACAGTGATTTCAGTAGTGGCTAAAATGTTTTTATGTTTAATGTCGAATATGCATATACAGTGTAAACTCCATGTAACGTCACTCGATTTAACGACAAACTCTCTAAAACGTCGAAATAAATTGGCTTTGGTTGGTTTAGCTTATCTTCCATACAATGATACACTCTACATAGCCACACATCCACTTACATCACATTACATTACATCCGACTTACATCCACTCTCAATAACGACAACAATTGAGTAATAAAATGTACCTTTTAAGTTGCTGAAATTAGTAAAAAGCGCAGCTGTGTACGTTTTTTTGTCGCTTTATTATCCTAGCCTGCAATAAACTCGACTGTCGGCATCACGCATACCGAACTTTCTAAGAAATTCGTTCTTTTGTTTACAAATTGGGATTGCTTGCACGTGTAAACTGATCTTGCTTGACCATGATTAAAAAGTAGGGGTCATGGATTGTCTATACGTTATCATATTCTTAGTTGCTCACAAACTTTCAAACTGTAAACATTACTTCCTTTATCACCAAGATGCCTCAATATCGCAAGATATGAATAAAATAAGTTAAAAAATTCAACAAAATTACTGCAGCAAAAGACGTCAGAAAAAATAACAGACTATACGCAATAGCGATCAAATATAAGATTCTTTTTGACGTACATAACTACTAACTCTAGTCTGAAATAAACTTTTTATTTTTCTAATTCTGATTTTTCTTCTCTCCATTTAACGACAAGTCTCTATAACGCCATAAAATGCACAGTCCCTTCAGTGTCGTTATATAGAGTTTACACTGTATTTCTATAAAAAAAATTAATCTTAAGCATGTATTGTTGTTGTTGTGTATGTTAAGGTAGTGGTAGCCCAGTGGTAACGCGTTCGCTTGGGAAACCGAGTGAAGCGGGTTCAAATCCCGGGTCTCGCACCTCTGATATTTTCATGTGCGAATCATTTTCTAACTTGATTACCACTTGCCTTACGGTGAAGGAAAACATCGTGAGGAAACCTGCATGTCTGAGAGAACCTAGCAAGTTTTCGAAAGACATGTGAAGTCCGTCAACCCGCACTTGGCCAGCGTGGTGGACTATGGCCTGATTCCCCTCGTATTGAAGGGAGGCCCGTGCCCAGCAGTGGGACGTTAAAAAGGGCTGAATACAGAATACAGTATGTATTGTTACTGTGCAAATGATAAGATTATAATGTATCTTCTAGAACGGCGAGAGCAAACCAGTGCCTTCGGAAAAAAGATCATCTATTGATGAGAAACCTAAAAAGAAAACTCTGCCTGAGTTAGACAAGTATTGGAAGGTGGTCAATGATGATCCCACTGACTTCACCGGATGGACGTATCTATTGCAGTATGTCGATCAAGAAGTAAGCACACTTGTTATAATAAATTTATTTTGTTAATAACTTTGTTAAATTTAGTGTCACCAAATAAATTTTAAGTAATGCATAATATCAACACTGTTCCAGTGCATATTGTGTTCTCCAATAATTGAGGGTACATATTAAACACCATCCAAAACATTTTCTATTTTTCTTTTTTTTGTATTTTATATGTATGTCTGTTAGATTTCTCTATTAGTTATCTTCCAACTAATAATAATAATTAACTATTTTAATGTTTGTGAATACTTTAGTTTACTTTTATAAACAGTGTTTATAGTGTAGTCATGACAAATGAATGTATTAAATTGAAAAACTTTCAGTGATCAATTAGAGACTTTATTTGAACACTAGTTAGTTCTGTGACTAGTCTTGTGTCTTACTACTATTTTTGTACAATACTATATTACATGCATACATATGACGTACATGATGAAAGTAATCGCTAATCTTATTGCTTTGTGAAGCAATGGGAACTGAATTAAATGTAGATTGGCAAGGGCCAACTGATACATGACAACGACTGTATATTAAAAATATAAATAAGTATTGGCCATAACAAGTAATTTCACCACAGAGCGACGTGGAGGCGGCGCGCGAGGCGTACGACGCCTTCCTCTCGCACTACCCGTACTGCTACGGCTACTGGCGCAAGTACGCCGACTATGAAAAGCGTAAAGGAAGTAAAAAGAAATGTCTCGAGGTAAGTACCCCTCGCCGTGTGTCCTGTCGATATATTTAAGTGACACGGTGAGTGAAATGAGGAATAAAATTGATATATTCATTATCAATGTGCCATTACTACACTTGGATTTTGAATTGTTTTAGTCCTAACTGGTATTGTGCAACTGTTTTTTTTCCCCAACAGCGCTTCGAGGCCCGCGTTCGTAAGCAAAGCCGTCGGTACGGGCGGACTAACGTTACGCCGTACATTCATTCTAGTGTCGTCGAGCCGCACGCTGTACCCGCATAATATATAGCATACTATAATATATTATATTAGACTATATGTACGCATGATGTATTTGTATCTGTATATGTTGTGATATTACATTTGATATTTAAGTGCGTTGGTTGTTGCATACATAATGTATTTAAGGTAGCAGTGCAAGTGTATGTAGGTGGCGGCGGCGGCGGCGAGCGGCGCGGATCATAACAGGTGTAGCGCTGGCGCGTTTCTTGTTATTATTCAATGATACAATGCTATTCAATTATTCCCTTGCTTTTGGCGCCATGAGCGCTCATCGCCGCCTCCACTAACCCTCCATGTGTTGCAGGTATTGGAAAGGGGACTTAAAGCTATACCGCTATCGGTGGATCTTTGGATTCATTATCTCAATCATATAAAGGCCACTAAAACGGATGATCATGCCTACATCAGGACTCAATATGAGAGAGCTATTGGTGAGTGTATTCTATATTGAACCGTTTTTGATTTATTTTAAATATATTGCGTAATAAACCGTAACTGTTACATCTATTATATATTATCGATTCTATACAACTAACTCGTATATAGATATTCGTATATATGTATAAAGATGTTTTTTGTTAGTCGATTATCCAGATATCGATAAAGAATAAGACTACTTCGAGAATGGTCCCATATAAATTTAAAAAAAAAAATTATACGATAACTTTAATGTTTACTTAAAATTAATAATCCAATGTTAGTTGTCTCGATGGATACATTTTTTAATCAATTATAATTTTAATTTGTAGATGCTTGCGGTTTGGAGTTCCGTTCAGACCGTCTTTGGGAATCCTACATAAAGTGGGAAGCAGAGAATGGTTCAGGCTTGCAGGTCACCAACATTTACGATCGCC
Source organism: Argynnis bischoffii washingtonia (assembly GCA_033884665.1). Taxonomy (NCBI): domain Eukaryota; kingdom Metazoa; phylum Arthropoda; class Insecta; order Lepidoptera; family Nymphalidae; genus Argynnis; species Argynnis bischoffii. The sequence continues at coordinate 6,345,343 of CM066625.1, forward strand.
TGCTCGCCACGCCCACGCTCGGGTACACCTCGCACTTCGACAAGTAAGAAATAAAATATTTTTATATTTTAATTATAAGCTACCTTATTTGTTATATTTCTCTAAGCAGATATAATGAAAAAGACAATTGAGTATAGAAATTAATTTTAATATTTCGGAATATGTACCTACTGCCAGGTAAAATTGTTTTAAGAAATTAAAATTTATAGAAGATAGTATTTAATTTGTATTTTGGTAAGACTATGTTATATGTAAACATAATATTTAATCATTAAAACATTACTATTACATTCTTACTTCTTCTTTTTTTACACAGCTTCCAGGAGCACGTGATGTCGGAGCCGGTGTCGGGCGTGGTGTCGCGCGCGGAGCTGGTGCGCCTGCGCGGCGAGGTGCGCGCCGCCGCGCCCGCGCAGCCGCCGCCCGACCTGCCGCCCGGCGAGGACGAGCCGCTCGACCACGTCGTGAGTCTCTCTCACTCTCACTCTACCTATCTCCCTCGCGCTGGCCGTTAGGGTCGATACTTGCTACTGGAGTTGGCCAGTCTACTTCATTTTGCTTTTCATTTTCGCTCTCTATTCTACTTAACTTTGGAATACGTCACATGTTTCTCTTATCTCTGTGTACTAAATGCGCATTACACAAATGTGTTCCAGTTCTGCTTACACTGTTCTACTTGACATAATACTTATACTATACTATTTATGATTGTACAATCATAAATAGTATAGTGTCATAGCAGCAAATCAATACTAGTGATGATGAAGATAACAAAATACATTTCTTGAATTTTTAAAAATTATAAAATTATTTATTCTTTGAGTAATGGATTTTCAATCAAAAAAATTAAAAATTTGTTAATTTTTTTACCTTATTTTCTACAACGGCTATTTTTAGTTCTAGTGTCAGTACAACTCTAGCAAAACAATCCTTTTACCAAGTTAATTTAATATGTATTAACAATAATTATCTTTATATTTTCCTAAGGCTTCCGATGAAGAGGCACAAGCTATAAAGGAGCGAATTATTGCTGCACGCAGAAAAATACATAAAGCGACCGGTGAGGAGGTCGCTGCGCGCTGGGCCTTCGAGGAAGGGGTATGTTGGCATTAATTACACATAATAATTTAAAATCAATGAATATGATTTATCAATTATTTATACATTTCAAGCCTGCAGTATTTCCAAATGGATTTTTAAATAACTAAATCTAATAATTATTAACGATTCAAAAATGCCTGAAATATGAATAGTATATAACATTACGATACATGTGACTTGTAAACGCTGTGCATTAAAATCTTTAATATCAAAGTCACGAGTATGAAGCATCGTATACTAATTTATAGCTCGTATGACATAAATCTGCCATTTTTTAAAGAAATCTTCCAAAGATCTACATTGTTATTTTTTTTAAATTGGTAAAGTTTTCGTATTTCGAAAAACATATATTATATTATACTCCATTGGTCAAGAATTGGCTGAAATAAAAAATAATAAATAAGCATTAAAGTTGATCGTTTGGTACATTGAACACCAATTGTAACTTTTATTGTCAAGAGTAACAAATAAATACATAAGACAACCTGTGTGCAGATCAAACGTCCGTACTTCCACGTGAAGCCGCTAGAGCGGTGCCAGCTGAAGAACTGGAAGGCGTACCTGGAGTGGGAGAAGCAGCACGGTTCGCTGAAGCGCGCGTTGGTGCTGCACGAGCGCTGCCTCATCGCTTGCGCGCTCTACGAGGAGTTCTGGATGCGGGTAATTGTCGTTTGTTTTTAAGGTTCAGTACCTCAAAGAAAAAAAAAGAAACCTTTATAGGTTCACTTCGTTTTCCGTATGTCTGTCTGTACTTTTGTCTGTCAAGACTTTTATTTTACTCATGTTAATCGGCTCAGAAATGTAAGCTCGGATATTGATATTGTGTTTAACGGAATTTTCTTATGTAAAATTGTTTCACTGCGCGGTCGTGATGTTGATAATCTTAACTGCCCTCAATAAATGGGCTATAAAATGCAAATATAATGAGCAAAAATATTTTTTTTTTCAGTTTTATAATATTAATAAGAATAGATTACATTGTAATAGTGTACTCGTATATCGTAAATAGCCATTTTATCGTACGCGCATGTTCATTAGTGTTTGTTTAGACAAACACTAATGAACATGCGCGTACTGGCTTAGGCCAGTGCATGCAGAAAAGTCTGTCTTGCAACTCGGCCATGCCTTTTCAAATACGTTAGTTTGTCTTATATATACTTATATAAATGAGACGTAAATTAACTATTGGACAAGTTTAACCAAATCGCATGTTTAGATTGAGTGAACAACATACCCTTATTAAAATCACTCTTCACCTTATATATCCATACTGATGTTATAAATGTGAAAGTAACTCTGTCGTTACCTTTTACGCTTAAATCAGTGAACAGATTTCAATAGAAATTGGCAGGAATATAAATTACATCCAGGGAATAGACATAGGCTATCTTTGAGCCTCGCTTTACCACGCGAGCGAAGCCGCGGGCAAAAACTAGTATATAATAATAACAACATACTATCGCACAGCTTATCAAGTTCCTCGAGGAGCGAATCCCGAGCAACCCGTCGCTGGTGGGCGTGGAGCGCGAGGTGCTGGAGCGCGCGTGCGGCGTACACCACCTCGACAAGCCCGACCTGCACCTGCACTGGGCGCACTTCGAGGAGGCGCACGGCAACCCCGCGCGTGCCGCCGACATACTCGACCGCATTGAGAAGACCTGCCCAAATCTTGTGCAGATACAATATAGGTGATACTTTATTCTATTTAACGACTCATGAGGAATGAAGATTGTATGTACATATGTATGTTATGTTGGAATTGCATCAGTATATAAGACGTCACATTACGTCGGGACCTTTCTGGCTAACTATTGTAATAATTCAATTTTATTGGCTTATGTATTTTTCATCTTAGGAACTATAAATTTCATTAAATCAGTGTTTACTGTTTGTCGAGTGTTTCTAGATTTGTCGTCGTAGTGCTTCGTCACGATTCTGATTTGTTTCATAACATTCTAATTTGTTTTAGCAAATTTGGTAGCTGTGACTAATATCAAAATTAATTAATTAGTATATACAAGAGGATAACTAATATCTTATAAAAGTTCTTAACATTTATGTAATGTTTTTCACACAGGCGGATAAACCTAGAGCGTCGACGCGGCGACTATGACAAGTGCATCCAGCTGTACGAGGGGTATATATCATCAGCTAAGAACAAAGCTATCGCATCTGCTCTCGCCATCAAGTACGCGCGGTTCTTGTTCCACGTCCGTCGCGAGCCGGCGGCGGCGCGGCGCGCCCTCGACGCGGCGCTGGAGAAGGATCCCCTCAACGCGCGTTTGCATATGCAGCGTTTAGACTTAGCCCTACACACCCCCGGCACGCCTTATGAAGAGCTTGAAGGTAATTTGTTTTTAAGTATTTAGTTCTTGTGATTTAATGGTAGTTAAAGATAAAAATGATGTCCTTTAATTTCGTCGTGTACGTATATAATAGCCATTTTAACCCGAGACTATTGGAGGAATGTGGCTGGAAATTGATAAATTCGTATCCCACGTTTTACCGTTAAATAATCTGGTTGCATACATGCAAATGAAGAGTGAAAAAAGAGTCCACTTAAGTTTAAGCACTTTTTGTTCAAGTAAAGTTACTAAGTTTTATGCTTCTAAAGTATTTCAGATTGTGTTGTTATATTAGGAACGCAGTGGAAAACCAACAAAACGGATATCATGATAAATAATAAAAAATATGTATTTATAATAACAGAGCTAGTGATGAGCTACGAGAAGCAAGAGGGCGCGGAGGCGGAGACGTGCGCGGCGCTGGCGGCGCGGCGGCGCGAGCTGGCGGAAGAGCTGGGCGGCGCGGAGGCGGCGCGCGCGGCCGCATTGCACTCGCGCGCCGCGCATAAGAATTTGCGCAAGCGCGCGCGCGCCAACAAGCACGACGCGCCCGCGCACCACGCGTACGTCTTTTGAGCTTACATCACTATCACTATAACCGTTTGATAGTTTAAACTAGAGATGCGCCGAATCTAGGTTTGATCGAATACGAGTATTCCGCCAATATGCGGGGCATCTCTAATTTAAGCTAATCTAATAACGGGGAAAACATGAGAGATTGATCTTATTTTACCGATCAATCTCCTTCATGTCTTCTCCATTATTGCAATTATTTAAACTGCATAACATTAGCGAAGTTATGTGTTCGACTGATTAACAAAATTTTAAGGATGCGTATAATTTTCTAGTAGAAATTGTTTTAGTCTCACCTACCATCACGTTAAACAGCTATTTGTGTTAAATATACAACTATTCATTGTACGGAAAAAGTCCTGTAAGATCCAAAATGTAAAAGTTTTTATATAATACATAAAATACTTTAGAGCGACGACGGAAGCAACCAAAAAGAAAGAAACCAGCACAGCAACAAGCACCACAACAGCGAGCGCGACCACGTACTACCAGACGCCCGCCGCCACCGCGCAGTCGTACGACCAGTATGCGCAGCCCTACACGCCGCCGTGGGGCTACCAGCAGCCGCCCTACCAGCACCACCCGCACCCCTGGCCGCAGTACCCTAATTACTACTAGCGCCTTCCGCGCGCCACAAGCTATCTACATAGGCGCCGCGCGGATAAAAATTGGACATTCTAATATTTGATAACACCCTACACTGGACACATGGTTTTTAGCAGAGCTCATCGTTAGCTTTAATTAAAACTCTTGCGTTCTCAACTTATGTGCCTGGTAGTGCAAATATTTTAGCATGTATCAATATACTAAAAATACAGACATTTTGATGTATATTGTTTCAAATTTCATTGGTGATTCACACACTGATCTGTGTTTATAAAATAATTACATGAAAGATGTTTATAGGTTTGTTTATTTCTTGAAATGTAATGATACTATACATTATGTAAGTGTTGTTTAAATAAAATTAGTAATGTTCTTTTCGATTTGTCGACTACACGAACTTATAATTTTAAGTTTTGCCACGTGTTTGTAGAATATAAATAAAATATAACATTCATAAAAATGTATTTTATTAAACACCTTTCGCGCGATTTAAACAATTACATTTAGTTTTCAATATAAATATTTACAATATTATTTATTGTTTCTTTTTAATATATAAATTCCACAACAAGAAAATATATCCATAAATTGTAGTTAAATTACTAATTTTAAAATATATTTAGAAATAAAATTTAAAGTGCACTTTTTAAATATTCTAATATAATAAACTCACTACATATATTAGGACAAAAAAGTCGTACACTTTTATACATCTGTATTCAATTTAAAATATTCTTATTATGCATATAATATAGTCTGAACTAGCATTGCTACAAATAAACAAAGTACATAAAATTATTTTACAACCAGGTAAATAGAGTACAATTAAGAATTAAATTTGAAAACTATGATACAATTTAATATTGAAAACATAAAATAGAAACTCCTTATTTATTTTTACATTTTTTTATCTTCTGCCCGCCACTGTGTGTTTAACAAATAATATTACTATTTCTATGTTTTTCTTAAAAATCTACGCATTTTTATTTTATAATTTACAAAAGCGTAATACGCCTGATCTTTTTGTAGTTTTGATACAAAATAATGGAAGCATTATTTAAACACAAATTGTTTGCGACATATTTATATTACTTATCTATTATAAACTTGGTTTGTGTACAGCCATTAAAAAATTAACATTTATGTGGCGGCCAGAAAAAATGAAAAAATACTGCGCATAGTACAAGAAATGCTAAACCGTTTCCCACTCATATATTGCTTATAAAAAGTCATCACGTAACATCACTAAACGTTCAGTGCTTATTCTACAACGAATAAACTCTGTCTATCTGCTTGGGATCTAAACAGATCAAACTGCGTCCAGCAGTCTTACAACAACCTTCATCATGAACATGCAGCTTTTGCTGCTTTTATAGCTGTAAAAAATAAGAAAAAAAATGATCGAAAATAACATTATTAACCAAATTTGTCAATAAAATTGATATTATTAAGTAGGTACTAGGGGCTCACCCTCGCTTCGCTCGGGTTCTAGATGATTCTTTAAATTGACATAACTTTTTTTATTTAGGAACCAATTGAAAGAAAACAAATACTAAATGTTAAGTGAAGTTTACCACAAAACATTAGTGAACACCGCACCCAAATCGGTTAAGCCATTTCTAAGATTAGCGCGCACAAAAGCACAGACAAACAGACAAAAAAACTAAAAATCATTGTTATGGGTTCTATTGCGTTAATAAAGATCTTAATAATAGTTTTTCTCAAATATCTTCCATGTACAGACAGCTATCAGTTATAATTTTATTATATGTATAGATGTAACACTGTTCACTGTTGATGTTTCACTGTTCTTTTTTATTTTATATTATATTATAGTTACCTTTTAACGTTTAGTACAGATTTCTCAGAAGTGAGATATTTTTGCGCAGTAAAAAGTATCCTATATGTTGATCCGGATAACCAGCTAGCATCATACCAAATTTCATCAAAATCTATCCAATGGTTTTCCTGTGATGCAGTAACAGACAGACAAAAATTCTAAAAACTATAGATCCGGCCTCTGTATCGATAATAATGTCTATTTCAATAAGATTTTCTAAAAAATATTTAATGTACAGATTCGGCTTAGTTACAATATTATTAAACATATGTATAGATAAATATTTTGTTTAAGCTCAAAATAATTAATTAGTGTTTCTTCAATGTAAACATACCTTCTCGTTCCTTCCGTCGTAGCTTCTTGCGGCGGCGGTCGATGGTGGCGAGCTCGGCCTTCACCGAGTGGTACGCCTTGCGCAGGTCGGCCAGCCGCGACGTCAGCACGTTTATACGAGTTTGACAATCCCACGATGGATCTGAGTTATTTTAGCATTTAATATAAGTTTTTAATATACCAATTGAATTTTAAATTCGGGATTATAATTTTATTAATTAAAACAAGATTAATGAGTCATGCTATGGTTTATAAAAGTTATGTAAATTATTTATTTCTAACAAACCTATTTCGCATAAGAAGTATCATACCAGAAGATGAATGCTTACGTTTAAAATGGTCTTATTCAATAAATACACGCAGACAGTGAGTCAATCGTTGTCATACAACATAATAATGTTTATTTGAACTGGCTGTCTCTAAATGTCTATATACATACATATGTAATTACAGACTTTAATTTCTAAGTTTCATAATTGCCATAGTATTGTTTATGCTGACGTACCATTGTCATGAAAAATAAATTAGTGTGATTAATTTATGATATAGTAAAACATATGCCCATACCAAGATCAACATAAAAGTTGTACTTGAGCGCGTGGTGTGGCGCGTGCGGCTCGTCCGTGTCTCGTCGCGCGCGGCGCGTGCGCGTGCGCCCCGCGCCCGAAGACTCCGACGCCTTGCGGGACCGCGCACTGCCTGCAAAAAGAACGAGTGTTCGAAAACATCTGATAATTTATAATAATCATCTCTCGACAGACTTCGATCACGACGGTCGAGACGATTGAGATTAGCCACCTGCGCCGGAGATATTATAGTGTACAAGTGTACGTGCAGACATAAATGCACTCTCTATTCCTGTCACTCTCATACTCCGGTGGGACGACACGAGATAAGACCGGTGAGAGTTAAGGCGCAGGACCGACGGCTTTACGTGCTCTTTGAGACACGAGGGTGAAACACCGCCAACTTCCCAACTCTGGGCTGTTGCTGAGACTTACTAAACAGAAAGACTCAGTAACTAAAGTTAGCCCGACCCGGGACTCAAACCCAGGACCGATTTCGATGTGCATTGTGCAGCCGTACTTGCTAGCCACTACACCACCGAGGCAGATCCGATATTTATGATACACTCTTATGTATATCAGGTATTTATCAATTTTTTATATATAAAATCGATCAATCTAATGGCACATGCAGCATCACATTTATGATTCTTTCCTAAACACTAGGTACGAAATTTAATATTTAAGATTTTCCCAACTTAGGAGAGATAAAGGAAGATTTTCTTCATTGAAGTCATCATCATCACTCACAATAGCAGTCACAGACATTAGGCTAGTGAGAAGAATCTCACGCTGACAATTCTGATCTATAATAATTGATATATATTCAACGATAAATATCATGATACACATCAAGCATATATATTATGAAACCCTGACTGTAACAATAGAATCCATCGATTTTCTTTTTTTATTTCTAAACTAGCTGCTCAACCCTCGCTTCGCTCCGGTTCGCTTCTAGGAAAACAAAAACAAAGCTATTCCACGGGAACCAAACTTTTTTCCGGGATAAAAAGTAGCCTACGTGTTATTCCAGACTATAATGTATCTCTGTGCCAAATTTCATTCAGATCCGTTCAGCCATTCTGGCGTGAAAGAGTAACAAACATCCATACATCCATACTCACAAACTTTCACATTTATAATATTAGTATAAATAGTTAATACGGACAAATTATATGACTGTAACGTATGATAATACATATAAATTGATGATCGATGATCGTATGTACGTCACTCTATTACGTTGCACTATATGTTCTGCGCAGTTGGTTAGTTTCAGTGAGATTATCTACCATAACCAAAGTCAGTTAGGCAATATTTTCTGTTATGATATCATTTAAAAACTTAATGTAATGATTACCATGTGGTTTGTCAATATCCATAGCACAGGAATCTTGAACTGGATTGTCTTCTTCATCTTCCTTTCTGTCGGAAGGACTGTCTCTTTCTGATATTCGCCTTTCCCTAGAAATATTATACATTTTTAATAAAAACAAACTCAAGACAAACATAATTGAGGAAAAGCCTAGAGAAAGTGAAAAAGTAATTGATGGCTATAATTATATATATTCTTTGCCTTGGTGGGGTAGTGGCTAACAAGTATGGCTGCACATAGAGAGATTCTGGGTTCGAGTCTCGGATCGGGCCATGTTTAGTTATTGAGTCTTTCTGTTTAGCAAGTAACAGCCCAGAGTTGGGAAGTTGGCGGTGTTTCACCCTCGTGCCTCGGAAAGCACGTAAAGCCGTCGGCCCTGCGCCTTAACCTCACTCACCGGTCGTGTCTTGTATCGTCCCACCGAAGTATGAGAGTGACAGGAACAGAGAGTGCAATTGTGTCTGCACGCACACGCGCTAATATCTTCTGCGCAGATAGCTAGTCTCAATGAGACCATCCGCCGTGGCCGAAATCAGTCGGGAGGTCATTATAATTTAATGCTTATTTGAATATAACAAACAATATGGTTCATTCACTCATTCGGCTTTAGGGTTGACGGATATAACTGTGATCATCAGCATATTATGGCACTACGTCGTTTTAACTTCGAAACCTTTTACTAGGTATATTTCGACCTTACATTCGAAAGAAAGTATTTCCATTAAAATCAATGGGCGATTGCCTACTAATGAGTCCCATACTATGCTATACCTATGAGGGGACATATCGAGACTGCTATCGGGAGTGGTAGGTGGCGTGTTCTCGAGCACGGCCCGGCGGCGCGACCAGTCGTCCTCGCGCGCCGCCCCGCCCGCCGCGCCCGCCGCCGCTCCCCCGCCGTCGCCCGCGTCGCCCGGGTTACCCGCCTCCCGCCCGCCGCCCGACCCGCGACGTTCTTCCGCTGTAATATATAAGTAAATTCTACATACTAATTGTTTAAGAATTAATGGAACCGATTTACAATTGACGCATTGAGCAATACCTTGCTTAATATATACATAAAACACAATCGATTTTTGTAACTTTTTTCTTTTTGAACTTGGTCAAAATCAAATTTTCGTTTGTCAAAACTCAAGGAGTATATATGCGGGTTTTTTTTTAGTTATAGTCAAATGTAGTTTATAATGATGATGATAGTTTGATAAGAAAGACAAATTCACGGTTAGTTTATAGTTGTAAGGCTGTGGGAACAATTCGTGCCTAATTTCATCAGCAATTCTCAAATATTTAGATTTAAGTATAGTATACCTTTATGATTGTGCGCATTGTGCGAGTGCGCATGCTGCGGCGCGCACGCGAAGGGCAGATGGTGTGGGCGGGCGGGCGGCGCGGGCTCCGCGTCGGGCGCCGGCGAGCCGGGGATGGTCTCCTCACACAGCAGCAGCGACACGCAGCTCTCGTCCTCGCCGCCCGCCCCGCCCGCGCCGCCCGCCCCCGCAGCGCCGCCCACGCGCCCGCCGCCCGCCACCACTACGCTCGCACCTTCGATGGCATGACATTGACATTATCAATGGTTAAGAAATAATATTTACATAATGAAAAAAAAAGTATCTAATTTATTTTACATTCTAATCCTAATGGAATGTTGTTAAGTTAATAATGTTAAGCCTGTGGAGACAGTAAAAAAATAACCATTTACAAAATTAACCATTTGATATAGTATCATACCATCAACATAGTATGCAGATAGCATGTGAAATTCCCCCCGTATTTCACGTGAAGTAGACAACAACAAAAAAGTAGGGTTCTGAAATTCGTCCATATTGGGCATAGATATTTATACTATTAGAGGATATGAACTCGAAGCAAAGATAAGTCGCTAGTATGTATATATTATCTCACTGTGCTTCCTCTCATTCTTGCAGGCGTCCTCTAGCATGAGCAGCGACTCGCCGGCGCTCCACTCGCCGGGCGACTTGCCGGCGTGCAGGCCGCGCGCACGCCCGCCGCCGCCGCCGACGCCGCCCCCACCGCCGCCGCTGCCGCCGCTGCCGCTGGTCCACTCCTCCGCTGACAGCTTGTCGATTATAAGCCTGAGTGGATTTTAATATCATTCTCACAAATCTGCCCTCGTGTCTATTTTTTACTTTGTGTGTTGATAACAGAAAACTATTGAATAATCGAATAAAATTGTTATTTAAATACATCCACTGCTTGTTTCAATTGATAAGCTTACTATTCTGAGTAATGCATGCACGTAATAGATAATTGGCTTAGATTCTAAACAAAACCACTTTACAATCTTTAAGTTTTAATGTATAATTTTGACCATGTAATAATTTTATTTAATGTATAGATATTATGTAAATACGTACCGTCTGTCTGAGTCATCGGAGTCGCTGGATTCACTACGATCCTCAGCTGGCGGGAACGGTGGTAAGGGAATGCTAGCCGCCACTACAGACTGGTTTATTTGACTCGACAGTTTTTGTATTGTGTCACTTAACACCTTATTCTTTCCGGGAGCACTTAGAGGTAGATCGGCGACGCTCTTTCGCCGTTCTAAAATGTTAAGAGGACTTTGTAGTCTCGGTGGCGTCGGCTCTTTAGGCTTAACCTTTTTTATTTCTGTTATATCTCGTTTGACGTCCGTTAAATTTGAGGGTTCGCCAAATATAGAATCAATAATTTCCGCTGGACTCGCCCTCTTGATGGGTTCGAGTTTTGTTAGTGGTTTTAGTAATTCCGGTTTACTAGGTGGCCGTTTGATTTCAATCGGTATAGGTGACAATTTTTCGTCTGCGGCTTTAATATCTTTCTTTGGCGTAATTGGCCGATCTTCTACTGGAGGGGGAGACATAGACAGTCTCTTTGCGCTGTTTATTGCTTGTAAAAGTTTTTCAGCTATCTTTGGACCCTCTGATTGCAAAAGGAAACCTGGTGGGGGTTCTGGTAGAACGTCGATACGCGCCGGACTGTCGGGCTCAGATTTATCTTCTTCGGTGTCGATGAGTGCGCTGGACGGCGGCTCCATCTTAGATATAATAGGATCCGGATCTAACTTTTCTATTCTTATTTTGGGAGGCTCTTTTAGTTCTACACTTGGTAGAGGTATTGATAACAGCTTTTCTTTGAGTGTTTTTTCATTAATTTCATTTTTAGTTGCTTTTTCTTCTTTTATAACTTTATCTTCTTTTTCTTTCTTTTCTTCAATTTCTTTGGAAACATTACTTGTGGAAGGATTTACAGATATAATTGGTACTTCGAGTTTTACTTTCGGCGGTGGTGTTCGTGGTGGTTCTGGTATAGATTCTATAGGAGGAAGCTCTTTCAAGATCGTTAGAGCATCCTTGACTTCTTTGGTTGGTTCTGGATTTTTAGGCTCCTCCTTGATTGACTCGGGAGACTTTTCTTTTAACATTGGCTGCAAAATAGGACTAGGACCTCTTTCTTCTACTTTCACAACGTGTTCTGGTTCATCTTCTGATGACTGCTCATCGTCTGCGGGGCTGTCAGGTGAATCGTCGATTAACTGTCGATGTTTAGTGACCTTATTCTTTTTTGAATACGTTTCTTGATTTTTAGCGGGAGTAAATCCTTCAAATATGGGTCCTGAGCTCCCTTCTCCTGGAAGGGAATCATCATCTAATGAAAATAAACCATCCTTAGAGTCATCCTCTGGGCTCTGCCTGCCTGGCACATCTCGAGTTGTTCCAAAATCTCTAAATGGCGAGAGAGATGGCGATCTGAACGACGATGGTCGCGCTCTCAATGGGTCTTCCGATATTTCTTCACTTAAAGACTTTGACAGTGTTGACGTATATTTGCTAGGGGAAATGTCATCAAATATACGATGAGTCCTTTTCTTTTTTTCATCATGCAGTTCCAATTCGAATGGTTCGGGTTCTTTGAATTCATACACATCTTCTGCTTGTTTCTCAGGTTGTGGAATTTCAGAAATTTGATTGGTGGAATGTCCGGGGCTTATAACAGTATCTTTTGGAGATACTTCTGTTTTTATCGTCTCTTCAGCTTCCTGTTTCACTGAGTGGAGTCCTTTTAGTTCTGACCTGATTTCATTTAGATCATAATCACGGCCCTGGTGTTGGCTTGTCACATTTATTCGTGGTTTTTTAGCGGGCGACGAGGCTAGTGGTGTAGACACGGTTCTCACGGGTCTTTTTCTAGGCTTACTTGAGCTACTGCTGTCACTTGATTTTTGGTCTTTAGATCTAGACGGAGCTGAAGGCAACAAAACTATGTTATGACAAAGCTATTAAATGTACTTATTATGTTCAATCATAGAAATGTTAACTTACTTTTAACACTCGATTTTTCGTCAGACTTTTTAGGGGGTCTTTTGACACTTTCGTCACTATCTGAGCTGTCAGTGTCGGAGCGTGCAGATGATTCTGAAAATAGGACTAACAATAAAAATATCGTTTTTATATATATTTTCTTGGTTACTTGATTTACATAATAAGACTATAATTACATACCTTCTGTTCTCTTACTTCTTACTCGTCTACTAAGGTTTGTAATCTGTAACAAATAATAGTGGCAATATTTTCATGATATTTTGAAAAAAAGAACACCTGATTATTTGTTTTGTTTTTCCAAAAGTACTCAAATAAAAATATCAATGATATTATAATATATTAAGTAATTCATATTATTAATTTAAGTGAGTACTTATAATTTTAATAATTCCAATTATTTGGTTCACTACTTCTTACTACAAAACAATAAATGAAGACTTTTAACTTTTTATTAAATAACTGTTAATTTTTAAGAGAATTTATTTTATAGTCTGTCCACATGAAAACGCTACTGCGAGAAGCACACTTTTATATTTATATTTTCTAATACCAAAAAGCAGACATGAATAAAAAATTAAAAAGTGCATGTATGAATGTGTACATGCGTAAGAAGTAAAACTTCTGTAGGTTATCGGTACTCTTTATGAAATTCAATTTATGTTTTAAACAATTAGGATAGGTGAGATATTAAAAATAACGAATATTAGGCATATTACAATCATATATTTATAGAATATCATTTAAGGAAGGATAATTTTATATATAACTTGTCAGAGAATAACAACGGTTACCATGGCAACAAACGTACGTACATTTTCTCGTAACGCATTCACCAGCTCACCCCCCGAGTCAAGAGTGCGTAAAGAAGTTTTATTTCAAAACTTTCAGAAACACAAAATCCCATATAGACATTAAATATCGTACCTTCTTATTCCTCGCGTCGTGCTGCGTGACGTTGAGCGCGATGCGCTGCGGCTTGATCCACTCGTCGTAGCGCGTGTTCCAGCCCGTGTAGTGCACGCGCAGCATGCCCTCCGCAGACACTTCTATCACCTTCGCCTCGTACGTCACCTGAGCATCACACTTGTTTATATAATAATAATGTCCTTCTGACCGATTTCGGCTACGGCGGTCAATATCACTGAGACTATCACTGATATTATAGTGCACAAGTGTACGCGCAGACACAACTACACTCTCTATTTCTGTCACTCTTAAACTCCGATGGGATGACAATTTGATACGATCGGTGAGAGATCAGACGCAGTACCGACGGCTTTACATGCTCTCTGAGGCACGGAGGTGAATGTAACACCGCTAACTTCCCAACTCCGGCTATTACTGAGAATTTCTTGACAGAAAAACTCAATAACTAAAGTTGACCCGACACGGGACTAGAACCCAGGACCTCCGGATCTGCAGAAGTACTCTTTATAATATTAGTGTAGATACGTAAAAGTGTACATAAAAATGTTTGTTCTTAAAAGGAATTAGTACTTCATTTGAGTGTAAATTTTGTAAGTGAGTGTGTATGATACGCGATATATTCGCTAAATCTGAACCGATTTTTTTTTAATATGTTATACCTCTACTGTGGTCTCACATTTTCTGACATTCTACCCTTACATTCCTTTGAATGTATCTTTTAATTTAGTTTGAATATATTTTTTATTAAAAAAGGTGTTTACTTTTTTAATAAAAATTATATTTACAATCATTTATACTGAGCTATATTTTTTATAAATTAAAATATTATAGATTAAGATATTTACTCTGTATGCAATTGGAAAATAATACACATAGTAGTTCTCGTTTAGTAAGTGAATTCAGCCTTTGGCGGAGAGTACCGAAATTATAATATCTAATTTAAGCCATATTTATTACTAGCGACTCACCTTCGCTCCGCTCGGGTTCGTCCCTTTTAACGATTAGTATAGATATGATTTCTCTGAAAAAGAAACGAGATATTGCTCGCAGAAAAAACTATCCTATATGTTGACCTGGATAACCAACTATCATCATACCAAATTTCATAAAAATTCCACCAGTGGTTTTTCCGTGATGCGGTCACAGACAGACAGATAAAAATTCTAAAAACTATAGATTCGGCCTCTTTGTCGACAATAATATCTATTTTAATAAGGTTTTCCAAAAAATAAATAAGGTACAGTTTTGGCTTAGTTACAATTTTATTATATTAGTTACAATTATATTGTATAGATTGTATTAAAAACTCACCTTTGATTCTGATTGCGTTGGTCCGTAATACACCTTCAGTTTGTCCCCTACTTGAGCTTTCATATTAGAAGATCTGGTTGATTCATTAGTTGAAGGCCTGTAGGAAAAAATAGTTTTGTTTTACCTTAAAAGTACTAGTTGAAAAAAAAAATTTGCTTTTTGTAATGAAAATAAAAATGTATATATATAATATAAATAAAAATTTATTTCAATGGTTTTTTTCATAGACTGCTATGAAGTAGGAAATGAATAGTCTGAACTAGGCAGATATGGTTGCAAGTACTTATTAAAGTATTTAAAACATGAGCGTGAAATATCTGGTCCCACCGAAATTCAGCTATCAGTAAGAAACTGTCACTGTAGCCAATTCTACAATTTCTGTTTGTGATTTTACTACGGTTGTTCATGGTGTTTTTTCGCTCGGGAGGTCACCACTTTAGGAGAGTCGTCCTTGAGGATGGTAAATGAGAATTCTGTCTGGTAATAACGATAGATGCGTTTGTTCTACACGTTCTCGGTAGCGAGTGGCATGTGTCCGTACGGTTATACATATTTTAAACTAGCGACTTACCTTCGCTTCGCTCGGGTTCGTCCCTAGGTTGCTTTCCCATACCATTTTCACCCCCTTAAGGGTTGATATTTCCGGGATAAAAACTATCCTATGTCTTTCCCAGGGTCTCAAACTGTTTTCTTACCAAATCTAATCTAAATCGGTTCAGTAGTTTCAGAGCCTATTCGGTACAAACAAACAAACAAATCTTTCCTCTTTATAATATTATATTAGTATAGAAAAGCACACATTGACGTACACGTATTACATACATAGTTATAAACTCCTACAGAACTTTACTCTAAAATTATATTAAAATTAAATAAATTACTCAGTAGTCTTCCTTTTCCGCGGGCGCTTGCTGCTGTTGGACGCGATAGTGTTGCCGCTGCTCGCTGAGTTCGCGCTTTGACTTCTTCGACATTGCATTTTTTTAGTGAGTCCACATCTAAGGAACAGAAAAAGTTAATTTATTGTAAGTAAATCACATTTCATTTTAATAAATTAGGTTCCATGTACATATTTGATTGTACTTGTAAAGCAATAAATTAATTGTTAATAACATTTTAACAACATTATAAATGAACAATTAAAATCGGTATGCGATTATAAAGTAGTCATCACGAAACCAGTCACTTCTTAGCGAAAGTACAAATAATACACGATAATGTAATAGGCAATGGAAAAGTACAGCCATACATACATATATTTGTAATTAGTACCTGGGCGACCGAGCTTCGCTCGCAGTTCTTTTTTGTTATATCGTATTTTTTCAGATAAAAAAAAACTAAAAACTTGAATAAATACAAAAAAAAAAAAACAACAGTAAAAACTTTGTATCCAATCGAGATTTGGACTCGAACACCTATGATTGTTAATCTTGCACCTTGGTCGCTCGACCACGATGCTTTTTCCCAGAGTGTAAGAAATTATCGACCATATTCTGCATGGAATAAAACTTCATGAATACTCGAAAACACACGTTTTCCCAGACACGAGACTAATCTAGATCGATTTTTTGTCCCTGATAACCTCCACATATCAAATTTCAGCGAAATCGTTAGAGCCGTTTGCGAGATCGCCGGTATAAATAAATAAATATATAAATATACAAGAATTGCTTAAATATATATAATATTGGGTTAAATTTGTTTGCATAACTAATATTATACATTTTACTGTCTTGTTCGTCTCGTCGTTAGCATGTGAGGTCCTGGGTTGAAGCCTCCATTCAGGCCAAACAAATTACAGAGTTTTTAGTTATTGTATTTATTTGTGTATTGTTAGCGAAGCTATTTTGAGTTATCATCCCATCGGAATATGAGGTTAAAGGGAACAAAAAGTGGACCCGCGCCTTTCAATGAGAAATGAGATTGGCAATCGAATCCCGGACCAAAGAATTTCCTTCTAACTGATTATAACTCGTGCCACGAAAGAAGAGACTTGACGAGCGTCAGTAGTGGGGAGCTTGCGCAGGTACAGTCGCGTACGAAATAGTTATCTATAATATTTTATTTTTATATTTATTTAGGGATTTTTTGATGACATCGGAATAAAGTATATAGCTATGTTATATTAAAATTGTTAACAATATTTATTACGAAATGATAAAGTTTAAGATACAAAATGGCATAATATTTTGCTTCTTTTAACATATAAATGTGTACACGTCGTAAATCATCTTCCTATTTTGTCTACTTAACGTTTTACCTCGAGGCATAATGAAAATTTTACAAAATTGCACTCGTATACAACACAAATATAAACAAAGTAGAAATTTATAAACACAAGTTGCACTCGTCTGTACTGCGGAGGCAAGCGAGGCGTGCACGGGGTGAGGAGAACGGTAGGCAACTAATACGCATGCGCAGCACCGTGCCGCCCCTCCCGCGCTACTTCCGACGCCCCGATGACGCCCGATCCCTTCTCGCCTCAGCCCTCGTACCGCTAAAGAGACCTATAAATCGTGTTGTGCGCAAGTTAAACCACGTGGTTTGTCAAGTCTCTTCTTTCGTGGCACGAGTTATACGGTTATAATATATTTTAACTCTACCTGGACGCTCTGCCGGAGCTATCACTGTCGGTGGAGGCGTTGGGCCGCCGCGACGCGCGACCCGTACTTGCACCCGCACCTTCACTCACTGTAACACATTCAAATTAGGTAATGTAGGGTAAATGTATGATCTTTTTTTAATTTATTGTTTACATAGTTTTAGTATTGCACGCATTAAAAACGGTTAGAAATACTAAATTTAATATTTAACTATATAAATACAATTAATTATAAGTTATATTTAACACTATCATTTTCACGCGATTGAGATGACGTAACAAACGATATCCATGTCATGATTTTAGAGAATTACCAAATGGACATTATATTTACAAGAACGCTATATATTATACAAATTAGGTAAAGCATTGCAACGATAACTATTATTCATCAACAGATTTTACAAATACTACATAAATGTCAATAAAACAAATTTGGTTTTTCAGTTCAAGCTTATTATGTATTTTTTTTGAACTATGAGCGCATTTTGCTCTACAGATGATATAATATGATAGTTATGTTAGAAAATACTAAATATTGAAATTTCTAAATTATTTAAAATGAAATCAAAATTGAGAAGTAAGTAAATCTTTATTATGCCCTAATCACTTTACATATATATTGTTTAAAATTATCACATCTTATATAACTTTAGCTTGAGAGATTTTTTGTTAACTTGATTATCAATCTATTTTTATGTAGGTACCTATGTTGAATTGTATTTGCTTTGTCATTGTTAATGCTAGTGTTTATGTAATAACTATCAATAGAAACTTAGCTGATGTGTGTACATATTTTTGTATATTAGTATCTTATAAGTACCATTTCATTAGGTTTTCCCTAATAAATAAATAAATAAATAATTGACTTACACTTGGAAGATAACGTCTTTCTTTTTGGAGTGCGTTTTTCATGCGACTCTGTTTTAATCGGCGGCAGACTGCGCGTTTTCGACTGCGAGCGCGGTTTGATGACGATCTTTTCTTCACTTGTCGTTGAACTTTTATCCTTGTCCTTTTCTTTATCCCTATCTTTTTCCTTTTCTTTCTCTTTTTCCTTCTCTTTATCTTTTTCTTTGTCTTTTTCCTTTTCTTTTTCCTTCTCCTTTTCTTTTTCTTTTTCCTTTTCCTTTTCTTTTTCAACTCTGTAATATGTAAAAAAATATTTAGTAATTTACATATGAAACCTCTATTCATAATTCTTTATATTTGAATTATACTTTCACAGCACAGCATAAATATTATATATAAATATTATTATATGTAATCATAAATCAAAAGAACTATTTCTAAAATTAAAATACTTACTTTGGTGCAGTGGTTATGAGAGGCTGGTTATCTGTACTGTCATCTTCGTCACTAGCTCGCGGCTTGTCCTTCTTCTCTGGCTTTTCTATTTTATCTTCTTTCTCACTCTTATCACTTTTTTCTGTTTCACTTTTATCCGAATCTTTATCCTTTGAACGCTAAAATGATAAAAATACCTGTATAAAAAAGTTCAGGGCACATATTTCTACCAATTTATGTAGAAAAATAATTAATAAAAAATTAATACATGTAATACTAGCCAAAATGTTTTACATTAAAGAACATCTATATGAAATTTGTTTACCTATTCATATTATAATGTATAGATGTAAGAGTTAAATTTAATTTATTTTATACTAGCAATTTACTCTTCATCGGGTGCATTCCTTGATGCCTGAGAGTAGCTTATGTGTTACTTCAGGTCAATCTCATCTGTGTACTAAACTACATACATACATATTCGTCGAGCTGTTTTAGCGTAAAAAAGTAACAAACACACACACATACAAACTTTCGCATTTACAATAGTAGTCTTATAACGTACAAGATATAATCTATACATCTATACATATAATAAAACTGTAGAGGTCGAATGTTCGTTCATAGAAAAAAAATTGCTAAAAACCGAGTCAGGGGGATGTAAGAAGAGAAATAGAACAAATCCAGATTTCTTTTCATTTTTTTTGTTTCTCTGTTTGTCTGTTTGTATGGGTTAATCTCCGAAACTGTTGGACCGATTTAAATGAAATTTTGCATGTGTACCTTATATCCCCGGTCAACATTTTAGATACTTTTTATCCCGAAAAATTAAAGAGTTCCCGTGAGATAGTTAAAAAACTATAGTAACTCATACAGCTTAGTACACAAAAACTACAGATTGGATTTAAATGAAACTTTACAATAATATAATTCATACATCAGACTAACAAATATTTTATCCCGGAAAAATGTACCGTTCCCGTGGGATAGGGATTTGTTTTTGTTTAGAGGCGAACCCGAGCGAAACGAGGGTGAGGGTGTCAGAAAACATCAAAAATAAAATACAGTCAAACCTGAGTGAGTAGAACTGGGTAAGCGAGAAAACTCTATAAGTGAAGTAATTACTAAGTCCCATCACTTTATCTCTCTGAAACCTCTATAAGAGAAAGTCGTTTTTCATTCATGAACCTCTTTAACTAAGACTGCTACTTTCCTGTACGTCTACAAGCGACAGTCCAGCGAATTTAATACCTGCGATTTATGGATATATCATGGATCATTGTTTTTGTTTTCTAAAATTTCAAGCAACTAATGTTAGTTCCTAGTTTAATTTTGATGAATAATACCGATACTATACGTACATGTTTAACACTACTCATTTGTTGTATATTTTTTTAAACCTCTATAAATTAGAAAAACCATTTCTGTATCTCAATTAGCTAGAAACTCGGGTTAGTGAGAAAACTTCATGAGCGAGAAAGATATCGTAGTTCCTATCACTTATCCAGGTTCTACTGCATAACATAAAAGAATCTGCTCTATATGAGCACATTATTTTTAAAATTCACTTAATTACTATTTTACTGCCATTTTAATTGTTTTTGACGAATATTTCTTCATACACAGAGACTAGTCTCTTTACCTCTATTTTAGATAAATATAAGTTGAGAGGCTACCTGGTTGGGCGTGCCTGTGGGTGTGGAGGAGGCGGAGGCGGAGGAGGAGGCGGGCGGCTGCTTGTCACGGTCGCGTATGAGCGAGCGGCCGGCGGGCGGCGTGCGCGCGCCGCGCGGGTGCGCCACCAGCGTCACGCCCAGCTTGCGGTAGAAATCCTCGAAGCTGTGCAGGAACCTGGGTATGGTGTTTAATTAATCCTATATTTAAACGTTCCGTTCGTTCAATACGAGGGGACCCAGGCCATAGTCCACATTAAACAAGTGCGGGTTGAAGGACCTTACATTTCTGTTGAAAACTTGCTAAGATACTGTAGAATTCCTTTCAATGTTTTCAATCAATAACAAAACCCTTGTTGGACCAGTTTGTGTGTCTTTGTTGACACTGTTATTGTGAAATGGAAAGTTATTGGGATTTATATCAAATATAATGAGGCCTCACAAGAGAAACAAAGGAATATTCCTTAATTTAATTAACTGATATCAGTTCAAATAAATTTCAATAGATGGCGTTATATACAATCATACATATATTGATCTGTTTATATTATGAAAATAACATTTTAAAATTTCCTTACATGAATTACCAATTAAGATATCATATTTTGTAAGTAGTTTATAATAAAAAAGAAAATACTGACTTTTTATAGGCCTGCTTGCACAAATTAGTTATACTTGTAGTGACTGGATGGAAACCCATTTTATCAGCAATTGTTTTCCACTGGTTTTGATTGGTTACTCTATTGTAACCACCAAGTTTTTGAACAACCTGCAAGAAGTTTTATAAAGTTGTATATTATAAGAGCTAAAAAATAAATTTATTACATGTTAAAAATCTCAGGGAGGAACCCTGAGATTTTTGGTTTATTAATAACATTCAGATTGCACATTATAAACTTAACATTTTTTATAGAAATGTATTACCATAACATGAACATACACAGATATTTTAACATAACATGAACAAAACTTACTCGAAATAATCTATAGAGATCGATATCTCTATTAGCAATTGTAGGGTTCCGGTTGAGGGGGGTGCCGCGATCATCCATAAACTTATACAACTGGGCTACAAAATGGTCCTTTTCTTCCCGAGGTTCATCATCTGAGCTCTGAATACAATATATATTTTAATATTAATAATTCAGCTCCTCTAACACAATACATACAGTAGTGAATGCTTACTTTTTTGTAGTTAATTTTTTAATCATAACATATAACAACCTCTAATATTTTTGCAATGCTATATTCTGATCTTATTTAACTAGCTGTATTTTATATTATAGTTAAGCATTCAAATTATTATATAATTTTAAGAATAATATGATGATAACAATAATTATAGATATGTATACTAAAATACATACATCATCAGAAGTATTTCTCGGCTCATTGAACAACGTGTCGCGGTCCCAGTGCGGCGGGAGCACGCCCTGGTTGAGGTACTGCAGCGCTGCCTCCACGCCTGACCACTCTATAGGAGCTGCGCCTTTACGAAACTCGCGCGCTTCCTTCTTTGGAACTGTGTAACTGCAATTATATATATATAATCCATACTAATTAATAATATTATAAATGCGATAGTACCTCTGTTTGTTTGTTACATTTCACGACTAAACGGCTGAACCAATTTAGATGAAAATTGGTATACAGATAATTTCGAGACCCTGGGAAGGGCATAGGATAGTTTTTACCCCAGAAATCATTTCTTAAGGGGATGAAAGGTGGAAGTTTGTAAGGGGAATAAGCCATTTCTCAAGTAAAGGATATAAAACTCATTACTTATCTCTTCCATATTAACCATAAAATCGTACCTCGGAATGAACCCAAGAGAAGCAAAGCTGAATCACTAGTTTAATATAAACAATTTAAAAATAATATTATCCTTACTTTAATAACTTATGATGTCAATTTAACACTTTATCGTCTATTAATTATAGAAAAATAAATCAATTTCACTTACTATCTCCCATCCTTAAAAGACCGCACTAAATAGTCTTCTTTGACTTTAATTTGTGCAGTTGGAGCTACCACAAGTGCAGGGAATGCGGGCTGGTGAGGCCTCCGCCGTTCCGCACCACTCGCAGCCTCTACCAGTACCACACGCCCGACGTGGGGCTCTCGCTCCGCACTGTCCGCCTTGATGCGGCGTGTGCTGCCTTCGCCTTCACTTTCTTCAGATCTAGTATAAAATGATATTGATTTATGATTCCAGAGAGAGAGGATTATACGACTCATATTTATTAATTTATTTTATAACAGAAACTGCAGGATACACAGAAAAAATAGCAAATCATTTCTGTTTTAACTAAGTAATACTTTTATAACAACATTAATATTTTGTGAGGTCACTGTTTTATACTGTACGTACTTTAATAAGACTATCCCCTACATCATCCATATAAGCTTTATGTCTTATCACTCAATCCAAAAATTTATTCCTGTATCTTGCATAAATATTGGTATTACTAATTGAAAATTTAAATGAATTTTGATTATCAAATACTAGCAATTTAGCTTCGCTTCGCTTGGGTGCATCTCTAGGTACATTTTAAATAGATAAGAATAGCTTAGGAGATATACTCATGCTATCATAGACTTGACTGTGATTTGGCTTGGCTTGACGTGGCCTTTTAAAGTCCTACAATTTTAATAATTCCCAGTTCAACATCGGCGTCGTCAACGAATGACTCGAATACATCTAAAGAATTTTGGTTCTGCGGCCACGCGTTACTGATATAGTGAAATCTCTTTTAACTACACGTCCAAACAAAGCACATACAGTTAAGAACAAAAATCATGTCCATTATAATTTGCGAAAATGAACTTAGTTATTTTGATAAGGACTAATAATTGTTGATAATATGACCAGTTAAACACCACCTAATGATTTTAATTATTTTTTAAATACATAAAAGTAGTTTATATGGTTTAAATATTAAAGTTACGTATGCTGTCACAGACGTTTTTGTAGACATTTTAAGCTCTACAAATTTTCTATAGAAATTATTCCTATATGTCTTACTGTTAAACCAGCATTCATAATAAATACATTCTTTTGACCATTTTTTTTTATAGATTTACTTTACAAATTCAGTATCACGAAAAAGCATTTTTATTTTACGGGATAATATATAGCCTATGTCCATCCTGAAATTCCATTCTAAATATTGGTGAAAGATTTTTTTAAATCGGACGAGTAGTTTTGAAGAATACCTCCTACATCCAAACATTACCTTTTTATAATATTAGTATAGATAATATGGATATTAATATACACAAATAATATAATTATTGAATCTCAGAGAAGTATATTTGATATATATTAAATTTAACCCACTGTGCTCTTCCTCTTCGCCCTCTTCTGCCAGCTATAACAGGTGTCGAAAAGTGCTCTGGATGTGTGAGTGGCAATTGGTCTAATGTTTCACTTTCATTGAAATGACGTCCACTCTTAAGGCACAGTGCAGAGCGCCGTAAAGTTGTGATATCCCCATCATCAAACACTGGTAATATACAAATAAATATTAATTTTACTTAAAACAATACAGATCAAACTTGTGAGTATAAAACTATAGTGCAAATAATCAATTTTATTTGAAATTAATTTCCACTATGCAATTTTCTTCAACAGGCTACTTTTTCTTATAAAAGATTAGTCTTTATTCTTATTACATACATATATATTGATCAAAAAACTTGTACTTATAAAACATGCATTAGATAATGAATCTCAGAAAATGTAATGTGTATTTCTTATTAGCTTTATAATAATAATAATACTTTATAAAATTGCGGTATATTAAAAAAAAAAACATTAATTATTTAAAAATTGACTTACCAACAGTATACTGACTACAGTCTTGTATCTTAGTGATAACTGCCTCCATTGCTTCCTTTTTGGGATCTTGCTTTACTTCTACAGTGCTGCCTACTCTTAAAGTACCTTTGATGACATCATCATTTACTGTGGTAATACCACCAGCTTTTAAAGTCACCTGTAACATAATCTATATGACAGACAATCTTGTATCCATAGAATAATTTTATCCATTCTAATTACTTTTGCTACAAAAATGAAGTCTTTAGTACCAAAAATTACTACTATAATCATTAAAATATAAGTATTCAAAAGATATATTTTATATCCAAACCTACCTTACATTTAATGTTGCGAACAACCTTTTTAATTTTAGCCTCACAAAATGCTCCTTTATACTTGGCACTTACATCAGTACCGACTGGAAGAAATGGGGGATCATCACCCTGCTAAATAAAATATCAGTTTACATAGGATTGATAAAATAAGTATTTATTATAATGATGATGTGATACACAAATGTAACTTACCATTCTGAGTTAAATTCCGATTATATTAGAAACTTTTTTAATTTTTTCTTCAAATAAACCTGAACGAACAAATACAAAAGTTGTTTAGTAGAAGCAAAGTTGTAAGAATAAATATATGCCTACAACAGAGGTACCACTGTTTTTGTGTAAATTAAGTACTGTAATTAAAAAAATGGATACACTTTTATCACTAACTAAAAAGAATCACTTAAAAATCGTTAAGAGCTAGAAATTTGCTATTAAATCACAAATTCTGAAAAGTACAAAGTGAATGCGCGGCAAGAAACATTTTTAAACAGAGATTAAATATCATATATTTACATTACCGATATGTAGCAAGCGCTAATATATTTTTAAATAAGTAAAACGATTACATTCATTCTAAAAACTAAACTATTAGCTAAAAACTGTTTGGTTCATTTAGTAAAACAATAAGAACACCATCTTCGTTTCTAAAATGACAGACAAGCAGCGATTTGTTATATTGCCAGTAGCCTCTTCCGAGTTTCCACTCTTTAAATTTGCCATATATAAAAATTACTTTATTTCTTATATTTTCATTTTTGATACTTTTTACCCTTTGGAAACTAATTTAGCGAAGTTAATTTAAGTCATTATTTTTATTATTTAATAAAAATCTTTTATTTGAAACAAATTAAGTAGGAACAAGTTTTCGAAAGATATGTGAAGTTAGCCAACCTGCAACCTTTGTATTAAAGAAAGGCCCGTACCAGACGTTAATAAAGAGTGAATACAATACATGTAAAAATAAATATTATATTTTGCTTGAACTGTTTCGACGTTATGTTATTTGTTCATTATAAGCACCTTAACTCTCACTGGTCGTTTCAAGTAGTCGTCCCACCAAAGTATGAGAGTAACAGGAATGGAGAGTACACCTACATATGTCTGCATGTATACTTGTGCATTATAATAATATCTCCTGCACAGATGGCTAGTCTGAGTGTGATTGGCTGCCGTGGCCGAAATCGTTCGTGAGGATATTATAAGCAGTATACTTAAATATTTTTAAAGTAAAATTCTTATTTACTTCAAAACTAATAATAAGTAACTGTAATATTATCCTTACTAATATTGTAAACACAATAGTATGTATGTTGCTTAGTTCTTTAAGGTAAAATAACAGAGTCAAGAATGAAGATATTTTTTATTAAGAGATACTTTATCAGTTGGGATATGATGGGTTACTTTTTATCCTAGCACATAAAATGCTTTTAGTGTATATAATTTGTTAAATGCCTATTGGTAAAAATACTTAATTCGATTACGAATCTAATATATATAGGCTAAATAAATATTGCAATAATTTGTATATATAGAAACCACAAACTATATAGAAATGATAGAAACATTTATGCATTAGGTCTTTGCAAAATTACTTTAAATATTTCTTCAAATTTTTTATACATCTGTGGCAAGTTGACACAAATGAACATTGAACACGTCAAAATTATTTTTTGTTCCATCGAGTGATACGGAACGGTGTTTTGAAAATGTATTTGTTGATAATTCTTCGATTTTACTTTGCCTAGAAATTTCTTTAACTATTTAATGTAAAATTTTTAGTGTAAGGAAGTGAACGGTGTATTTCATTTCAATGAAAATGAAGGCTGTTGTGGCGACTGTTATCAGTCTAGCTCTAACGACTGTGGTAATAGGCAATGCTTATTACCAAAAGAAACAATTTTATCCATCTGTAGTTTACCTGACTAATTCAAATCCTAGTATGGCTGTAAGTATTTTATATTTTCATATAAATCCAAAATCCACCGAGAACAAATTGCTGGGCCTCGACCTTGCTAATGTGAAATGTTTCTGTGTTTTAAGTTTTATAATTTAAATTAATTAAATTGAAGTTGTGATGAAAATATTTTTTTTTTTATTTAATTTCATAATTTATTATTAACGACATGTGCATGTTTTACATAATATGTATTATTAATGTTTGAACAACATATGTTTCTTGTTGAAGGTAATGTATTTGCAAGCTTTTATACTTGTATTATTGGCTGGTAAAATATTGAGAAAAATTTTCTTTGGCCAACTTCGTGCTGCAGAATTTGAGGTAAGTGTTTGTGTGAAATTAAACAATTTAAGATTTTTTTCAATATTTCATATAATTAATATATTTAATACATAAAACATATTTTCATAAACAACTTCTAAAAATTTGGTTACTTGTAATTATTTTGATAGTAATAGTGTCATGAAAAATATGTTTTATTTTTGTTAATATAGGTACTTATTGGAAATGAATAAGCAATGGCTAAGATTAGTATTAGAATTCTTAGTCTATCCAGATTTAAGATTATCCGTTTTATTATAAAAATAAATAAATATTTTAATTATGATTGAAAGATCTAATTATAAAAAAATAACAATAATAACAATTAATTAAAACAAAGTATTATTTTTTTCAGCACTTAATAGAAAGGTCTTGGTATGCCATAACAGAGACATGTCTGGCATTTACAGTATTTCGAGATGACTTCAATCCAAAATTTATAGCATTGTTCACCCTTCTATTGTTTTTGAAGGCATTCCATTGGCTGGCAGAAGACAGGGTTGATTTTGTAAGCAATGAATGGGTTGAATTACACAATTAATAAAATAACGTTTTATATAAATAAATAGTAAATAATTTATTATGGATGGATTTTTTCAGATGGAAAGGAGTCCTGTAATTGGCTGGTTGTTTCATATAAGAATTTTAAGTTTATTAATGCTATTAGCACAAGCCGATTTATATTTCATTCATCATGCATATGCATTCACTGCTACTAAAGGCCCTTCAGTCCAACTGGTCTTTGGATTTGAATACAGCATATTAATAATAATGATTGCGAATATATTGATTAAGGTAAGTTAAGATGTATTTTAGTTAATTAATTATAACCTTTAATTTCTAAAATTAGGAAGTTACCTCTTAGCAAGTTTTTTCTTGTTTTTGTTGTACTTGAGTTAGACTTAAAACTTGTAATTCACTACCTATCTATTTCCATATAAGTTAACATTATTTTTAGGAATATGGGTTCAACCGAATACGTATATTCGGTCCAAAATGTACCAAATCGAACATTCGGCCTAATTATTTTTATGTAGTAATCGTGTTTATTCCCTTTTATTCCGTTTATTCAAAGCATCTTTCGGGGTTCGCTATTGCGAATTCATATACCTAATGCGCCTCTTTTTTTGTCGTCTTGTTATGTATGATTTTTTTTTCTAATTTTTGATGGAATATTTTCACTAGTTTAATATGAGTTTCGTAAATAGATTAAAAATCGATTCGCTTTAAATTTATTATCGAATTAAATTATTTATTTAACTTTTAATCACCTTCTTTTAAGCACACTTAAATGTTCTATTACGTATAGAAAAGCTTGCGAAAAGCCATTTCATCTAATCTATTCCGATAGTTTTATGAATCGAATTGTGTGTTAAGATATGTTTTCCAGGATGTAAACTATCTTATGTCATTCCCAGGGTCTCAAACTATTTCCATACCAAATTTCATCTAAATCTGTTTAACGGTTAACGGTCGTGAAAAGAGTGAAGACAGGCAGACCAATAGACAGACAGAGTTACTTTTGCTTTTAATATTAGTATGGATATATAAAGCTGGCTTTTTTGTGATTTTGGTCTATCATCATCGGCTTGAGCTGAACGTTGATAAGTCAGTCAGTGAGTCGGGAGTTGTGAATAAAAATAGTAATTGCGAATGTACCTTAGGAGATAGATATATACTATGGCGAAATTGTCTGTATAACTTTTTAAGACTTACAATTTTCTAGTAAATTGTTTTGATGTATATCTTAAGGTTAAGCAAGCGTTAGCCATATAAATTTCTAAGGACGACTCGATAGAACCAGTCATTGCGTTTTCCCGTGGGAATGAAAAATGTGCTTGTAGTAAAAGGTATCTAAATGTTGACCCGAGTAATAAGTTATCACTTCACCAAATTTCGTTGAAATCGGTACATTACATTTTGCGTGAAACGCGCACAGACAAACAGAAAAACAGACAAAAAAATTAATAACTATTGTTTTGGGGTCTATATTGTATACATAATATGTTTCAGTCATTCTTTTTAAAAAATATTTCATGTACAGATTTCGGCTAAGTTACTGCTTTATTATAGTATAGATTTTATCTATACTGAGATTTTGTAATTATTTAGTGTGAGTATGTAGATAAAACTAATTAGTTTCATAATTATAAAGCTGCCCATTTTTATCTTCAGACCAATTTTATTACTTTTGCTTGCCTTTTGCTAGGAGAAAACTTGTTATAAAGTTGACCTAAACCTCAATATCTAGTTATAATTTAAATCTTGTAATTTGTTGATGACTTTTGACTTAATTAATCATTCAAGAAAACTTATTGAAATATATAATATAATAATAAGTATATTGGGAAATAATTATGTAATAAGTACTAATTACTATTTCAAGATAATTAATAACATGAAAAGATTGGCCAAGTGTAAGTTCAGCTCATGTGAAAAAGGGTTCTATTACACTATGAAATTAAAAAAAATCTAATAGTAACACCCATAATGAACTACATTTTTTATTTGATATGTTATAAAAAGTAATTTATGTAAATTATCTGAATTATTATGTTTGATATTACCAATCCAGTATGTTCTCCATGCTATTGATTCACGATGGGAAGCGCCGTGGGAGAGCAAAGCAGCGGTACTGCTGTACACTGAACTTGCCATCAACTTTCTCAAAGTCCTTCTCTACGTCGGCTTTGTAGCTGTCATGGTTCGGATTTACACTTTACCACTATTCGCTTTCCGGCCCATGTATGAAACTATGAGGTAAGTCTAATTTTTTACAAAATTGTGAAGAATTTAAACATACATAAATAAAATGATTGGCATTTATATTTTACTAGCGCTTCGCTTCGGGTTCGTCCCTAGACAAAACCAAATCTATCTCACGGGAACCGTACATTTTTCCGGGATGATATATAGCCTATAACCTTCCTCAGTTAACGGGCTATCTAATGCAAAAAGAATTTTTCAAATCGGATTAGTAGTTCCTGAGATTATCGCGTTCAACCAAACAAACAAACAAACTCTTCAGCTTTATAATATTAGTATAGATTACTACATAGTTGAAAATATAAAGTTAAATAGTGGATTATGAACAGCTTAGATCGGATTTGTAATTACATGTATTTGAATTAATTGGTATTTAAACTTGACAAGTTTTTTTGTCTTGAGAATTAACTACAAAATAATTTTTATTAGTTATTTGTCATATATTTTTGAACATGAGTTATTTTAGTGACGCAGACTAGTCTACTTCTAGTATAGTCTACTGCCTCGGTGGTCTAGTGGTTAGCATGTACGGTCACAGATCCGGAGTCCTGGGTTTGAGTTACTGGGTCGGGCCAAGTTGTTATTGAGTATTTTTATCAAGAAATTCTCAGCCAACCTGGGTTCTCACAGCCTTGGGGCGTTGGCGGCGTCTTACTCCCTGCCTCGGAGAGCACGTAAAGCCGTCGGTCCTGCACCTTAATTCTCACTGATCGTATTGAGAATTCGTCCCACAACTAGAGTATGAGAGTGACAGGAATAGAGAGAGCACTTGTGTTTGTTTGCGCGCATACTGGTGCACTATAATATCTCCTGCGCAGATGGCTAGTCTAGGGCCTAAGTCGCTCTGAAATATTTATAATCTCAACAGTTATTAATAAAGTCATAATAATGACTGATTTCACTGAGACAGGTTCGCAGGAGATATTATAAATTAATAATTATTAATAATACTATAGTAATAACACTGATCGTTATCGTTAAACATCGTAGCGTTGGGTTCTGTACCCTCTGCCTATTCCGCAAGGGCTATAGCGTGAAGGTGTGTATATGTGTAATAATATTGAAATGCTGTTGTGACAGGAGTTTCAAGAAGGCGTACAATGACGTGGTGCTGTCGCGCCGCGCCATACGCAATATGAACACGCTGTATCCGGACGCGACGCCGGCGGAACTGGCCGCTGCTGACAACGAGTGTATCATCTGCCGCGAGGAGATGCATAGCGGTGAGTTTTATTCATTAAAGAGGCAGTGGTGGCCCAGTGGTACCGCCTTCACTTGGGAAACGGAGTGAAACAGGTTCAAATCCCGGGTCTTGCACCTTTGATATTTTCATGTGCGAATCATTTCTAACATGATTACCTTACGGTGAAAGAAAACACAGTGAGGAAACCTGCATGTCTGAAAGAACCTAGCAAGTTTTCGAAAGACATCTGAAGTCGGCCAACCTGCACTTGGCCACCATGGTGGGCTATGGCCTGATCCCCCTCGTATTGAAGGGTGGCCCGTGCGCAGCAGTATGAGTTAAAAAGGGCTGAATAAAGATCTATTCTTCCCTTAGTTCTCCCTAAACCATTCAATTTGGGATGCGTTGAACATGTCGCATGATAGGTTCGGACATTTTTCTATGGAAACTGACGGAAGCAACCCTTATCATTTCGATCTTGTTTAAGCCGCGCACGATGAAATTAATCAATTTCATGGTGGTTAGAGGGCCCTAGTAATATCCACAATATGGTGCCTTAAGTTGTTGGAGAAACTATTTTTTGATTATAACATACATATTACACGTTGATCTTATCTTTACATCTCGGAAACTTGACATATTTGTACATTTTATTGCAGCTATTTTTATATCTGTTTAGAGGAGGAACGTAAAACCCATTACCTTTTATTACAATAAGAATGAAGATTTGTTTGTTAGTCTTTAGTGCTTATGGAGAAAAAGTGTCCGAAA
The DNA here is from genome assembly GCA_033884665.1 of Argynnis bischoffii washingtonia. NCBI lineage: Eukaryota > Metazoa > Arthropoda > Insecta > Lepidoptera > Nymphalidae > Argynnis > Argynnis bischoffii. Next base: position 6,377,360 of record CM066625.1, read on the forward strand.
GATAAAAGTGTTTTAGTAATACAAAAAAACGCGTGTGTGTACTTATGTACGCACGTAAGAAGTTATACTTCTTTGGTGTAATAGAACAAAAATAGCTAAAGATTTCATCCTGTATGTCACAACTCTCTGTTTGTAAAAGGAATGCAGCTAACTTCATCATGTCGCTTTCAGCTAATTTCATCATGTCGTTTTTTGGCTGTCGGTGTGCGCGCGCATCGTAAAAATTTTACTCTCAATTTTTTCCAATCGTGCTAAAAGAAGTATAACTTCAAAAAGTAATTTTGTAAGGAATTTGTATGTAAAATTTAAATGGAAAGAATCAGTGTATAACGTTACCACTATATATTATTTACCAAACTTAAATATAACACTTGTTAAAGACAAGGTTATTTGCATTGTTATATCGATATGTTATCACAATAGACCAGAAATGGTCGCAGTGACACCATAGCCGCAAACAAGAAATAAAAAATATATCGATATGTTACCTTGTTTGTTGATTACATTCATAAACTACGTTTTTATCGTATTATTTTTGTAAAGGTCACAATTTAAACGCGACTTTTTTTAACGTTATGTTTTGTTTTAAGTACCGAATTCAAAGTGTATTACTTTTTAATTATATGCGCGATAATACTTTAAAATTCCACATTTATTTTAACAATACTAATTTATAATATTATATTATTAATCATAATATTATTATTTTGGTCACGTCTCATCAATTTTTATAATATAAGTCACTTAGTATTAATCTTCAATCAAAATGATTTGGTAAATGTTAAATTTATATATTATTTTGTAAGTTTTTTATTGAATCGGACGAATACATTCAAAGAATCTACAGGATGAGCTCTCCTTTCCGTGCGCTCTTATACAAAGCGAGAATCTTAGTGTGCGGTTGAGAACTACATGGGAATAAGCATGTATGTATATACATAATGTACGGTTTATTAGTCGATGTTTGTCATCTATTGGGCAGTGGACTCCCACGTGTTATTAAATAATTATATATTTTTGAATTATTTTACATATTATGATTATGTTGTGTTGGTTCGGGCTAATCTCAGAAATTATTTTACGAATTTTTTGCAATTTGTATCTAATCATACAATTGACGGCACGTTTCGCTCAGTTCGTAGTGACCCTACTTTCTGCGCCAGTGGTCGCGGGTTCGAGTCCCGCTGGGGGTATTCATTTGTGTGATGAGCACGAATGTTTGTACTTCAGTCATGAGTGTTTATATTTATAATATGTATGTATTTAAAGTTATATATGTGTAGTATATCAACTATCTGGTCCATAACACAGGCTTTGTAGCTTACTATGGAACTAGATGGTGCTGTGTGTTAATGTCCCAGCAAAAAAAAAAAAATTTTCACCGATAGCAGAAAAGAATTATTTAGGAAGTTTACAGTTAATAAATGAAGCTATATAATATAGCTATATTGTAATACTATAAATATGAAGGGCATCTTCTGTCTTATAATGTAAAATGAGCATTTCTTGTGTAGATATATGTACATACCTATATAAATTTATTTCGTGTATCTCGGAAGTGACTCTAACGATTACGATAAAATTTTGTATGTATTTATATAAGGTTTACCTTTAAAAAATAAAATATAGAATGAACGCCTACTACAAGCGAAGCTCGGTCGCTCAGGTGGTTAATTGTTTATTAGTTATCATTAACATAATATATAACATATGAATTAACCCAATAGGTGCAAAGAAGCTGCCTTGCAATCACATATTCCATGCAGCATGCCTCCGCCTCTGGTTCCAAAGGCAGCAAACGTGCCCCACGTGCAGGCTGAACGTGCTGCGCGTGACGCCCGAAGCCCCGCAGACGCCGGCGCCGCCGCCCGCGCCTCCTGCGCAGCCCCCGCCGCCGCCTGCGCAGCCCCGCACACTGGACGAGCTACGTACCAGTGAGTTCTTTTTTTTTCTTTTTTGCGACTCTAAGAAATAAGATGTCACTAAAAGACGGTAATCACTAAAAGTGGTAACGCGCTTGCTTGGGAAACCAAATGAAGCGGGTTCAAATCCCGGGTCTTATACTTAATTACTTTAAACTTATTATTCTGATATTGCGAATAATTTTCAACAAGACATGTGAAGTACATCACCCCGCACTTGGCCAGCGTGGTGGACTATGAGCCTCCTCCTCGTATTGAAGGGAGGCCCGTGTCCAGCACTGGGATGTTAAAAATTTATAAAGGTATCACTGCGTCTATGACTGGTCTATTTTACCACTTGTTGATTTAAAGTTCACCACAGAACACTGCAACTGTAAGCTATAAACTGAAGGATCTGTTTAGGGGTCATCATTATCTCATTTGAGCTTAGGTTTATCCCTAGATCGATTTTGTATCAGAGATCTACATTCCGCCACAAAATTAAGTTGTTAGGTGCCAGTGACTTACCCATTTATTGATGTTACTAGCTTTTGCCTGGGGTTCAGGCCTCGTAATTTGTTTGTGTATTACTATATTTATCTTAATAAATTATGCCTGTGCGGGCAAGGTCCTGCACTCTGGGTCAGAAGGATCGACCTTCTGCCTATATTAAACAATGGAACCTGGTAAGAAAGAGCGGTACTTACAGGCAGAATCCTCCAGGTACCCAAACTAACAAACATGTGTATGTGTGCGAACTTTCGATTTATAATGTTAGTAGGATTTTTAACTAGACTACTTTTAAAAAGATTATAATTAAAAGCTATTGCACTATGGATGTGTTACTATGTTAAAAATCATGTATATTCCTTTTGTTTCCTTTACTCATGAGGATCTACTAATGAATTAATTAAAAATTCACCTTCAATTCAAATAAATTTAAAACTGTAATTGACGTAACCTTTCGGTGTTTGACTGTAGGTCAATTAATTTTTTACTGTAAAGTCGTTCCAGCGTGAAGATGAAACGAGTAAAAAACTACATCGGGAAGGCATATACTTACTTTTTGATTATGCTTATTACATTATGAACATCTACCAAACATTAGTATTAGAATTATAAAACTTAATTGTATTGAAATCTTTTGGCCTTGTTAGCTGAATGTACAGGTTTCATATATGGTAAACTGATACTACACCTACTGATAGATAGGTATAAAATACAAATAACTTTTCAAATCCAATAGATCCAGTGATTAGCGCGGTCAAGCAAACAAATTTTTCTGCTTATATATAAAGAAATAAATAATCTTATGTAGATAAGTTTTTTATTAATCGGACGGATATACATAAAAATATAGCTTCAGTTTTGTTTTCTGTGCGTACTTGTACAAAGCGACGATTATGGTCAGTGATTGAGAAATACCAAAAACTACCAGATGTTACATATATGAGTATATTAGTGGCAAAATTGTATTTGCTTAAATTTTTAATAACTAATTATTTTATTACTCTAATTGTATGTATTGTGTTCAGCCTTTTTTAACGTCCCACTGCTGGGCACGGGCCTCCCATTAATAGGAGAGGGATCAGGCCATAGTTCACCAAGCAGACCAAGTGCGGGTTGGTGGATTTTATGTTTTGCAGGTTACTTGTTAGGTTCTCTCAAACGTGCAGGTTTTCCTCAGAATGTTCTAATTCACTATAAGTCAAGTGGTAATAATTTTGGAAATTATATGCACATGAATATGTAGAGGTGAGCGTGACCCGAGATTTGAAGCCGCTTCACTCGGATTCTATAGCGGGTGCGTTACCACTGGGTTATCACTGCTGAAATTTACTTTAGTTAATCTAATAATTATTTTTAGTGATTAGATTTGGCATGCCGCCTCCGCCGCCTCCCAGGCCGGCGTCCCTGGCCACGCTCTCGGAGGACGAGCTGAGGCGTATGGAGGGCACTGAACGGCGGAACATTGAGGCTAGACTTCAGGTATACTAGACTTTTGTTATGTAATAGCTGCAGACTTAGTGTGTCTCCAAATGCCTTTTGCATTTACACTACTTATTATATTATATTTATATTGTATAGGTGAAAGTGATTTAAACAAAGGTGAAATATATTTTTTATAATCTTTATTGCCTCTAAATTAAGCCTATATCAATATTTTTGAAGTTATACTTCTTTTGGAACGTTTGGAAAAAATTATGAGAGTAAAATTTTTACGATGCGCGCCACACACCAACAGCCAAAAAGCGACATGATGAAGTTAGCTGATAACTATTTGTTGCCATGGTAACCGTTGTTATTGTCTGACAAATGATATATAATATTATATTCTGTCCTTAAATTATATTCTATAAATATATAATTGTAATATGCCTAATATGCTTTATTTAATTATTTTATTAATTTATAATTCCTTTTACAAACAGAGTTGTGACATACGGAATAAAATTTTTAGCTAATTTTGTTCTGTTACTTCAAAGAAGTATAACTTCTTACGTGCGTACATAAGTACAAACACACGTTTTTTTATGTATTTTCTTTTTGATTAAGAAAATAATTATTAAAAAGTGCAAATATAGGTGGGAAATTCAAAATAGTTGAAACGCACGCCATTGGTCAGACAGAATATGACGTCAAAGTATTATCGTATCAGAGCGATTACCTAAATGATGATGCAATTGTCGCAACAAAATGTCGCTACAAATTGCGTCATCATTTTTCTGTGTACGATATACTGTAATATCACGCCAAACGCGCGAAATGGCGGGCCTTCAAACTATCATTCATTTTCTTTTTATATTTTTTTCTTTGGAGCTGGATATTTTTTTACTATTATAATATAATGATGTTAGCTATTGTATAAAAAAATACGCATATTCCCGATTACATATAGCTCACTTTGCAGTTTTGTTTCTATTCAACCAATTGCAAGTACCAATATATCAGCAATTTTAAAAATATAATTGAATGTTATTGACATCCTACATAAGCAATTGAAATACTTTTTTTTATTGATCTGCAACTAATTATTTTATAAGTTTTGAATATGAGTATGCAGATAGAAAAAATCAAGTGGACATTTAGATCTGCTGATTTGATCTTTGATTTAGTTATAACTTTATACTAAAATTTCACATTAGAATTATTAACTGGCTGTCTGTAAATCTGATGTGTGTTTAAGACTTTAAACAGACCGATAAAAATTTTAGGACTTTTTTTAATTTAAATTCCATTACATCTCTCAAACAAAAATTACGTCCCTCAAAATACAACGAATTGTTCTACTATTTTGTGCATTCAAGTACCTACATAATATGTGTTTAAATAATTTACTACTGGTAGTTATTTATTTAAAAAGCGTAGTATTTGCAAATTTTTTGATGATAAACCATTTCTTATCTCTGGTTGTATATTTTCAGATGTTGAAAATTATCAATTTAATTTAAATATTTTTTACAAATGTCATCATAATACTTAACGAATAAGAATATTTGGTAATTAAATATATGAAAATTTTATTAAGACAACACACATTCACAATATTCAAAAAACAAAAACAAGCTTAAGACTGTATTATGTATATCAGTGCATTGTTACAAATACGAAGGCCATTCAACTATATTGAGACTTGATTTTCGAATGCGAGCAATTTTAATTGTTCAAAGTATCAGTACCTGGGCGACCAAGCTTCGCTCGGAGTTTTTGGTAACAAGTACAATTTTTTTTTATTTGGCTTAAAAACTAAAAAAAAACTAAAAACTTGAATAAACACAAAAAAAATAATAGTAAAACCTTTGTATCCGACCAGGAGTCGAACACAGCTGTGATAGTCATTTTCGCGCCTTGGCCGTTTGATCACGATGCTTATACCCAAATGTGCGAATTTGTTAACATTTTGCGTAGAATAATGCCAAAGAAAACTGCATGAAAACTCAAAAATACGCGTTTTCCCAGACATGAGACTAATCTAGATCAATTTTTCGCCCCCGAGAGTCCCCACATACCAAATTTCAGCGAAATCGTTAGAGCCGTTTCCGAGATCGCCGGTATATATAAATAAATATACAAGAATTGCTCGTTTAAATATATTAGATATTAAAAGTAGTAGTAAAGCTAAGTACGGCTAATAATATTAATTAATGTTACTAACAACACGCGAAAACTATGGAACAAAGTAACAATTGAAACTATATATATATATATATATATATATATATATATATATATATATATATATATATATATATATATATATATATATGAAAAATTAAATGGTCGTCCATTGATTAATAGATGAATTTATCAAGTCTTTTGGTCAAAATTAAACAGAAAAGTAGCTCGATCCCTAGGAAATAGATATATTTCTATTTTGTACAAATTTGTTGGCAGCTACTTCGTGAAATCCAAGCAATGCTGGATGCGTCAGTCCTCCTGATGCAGCAATATTCAAACGTCGTCTCTAACTTGCCCTTAAACTGTGCCAATGTTGCGACACAAACAGACATTAAGTAAGTATATCATTAAATTAAGTTTGCATAGTAGGTACAGGCTCAAGCCTGGATTACTTCTCTGACAACAGAGTGGACCATGGGAGCAACTCCTAGGACGTGTGGTCTCCTGCAGGCAACCGTCGGGGCGTCGTGGTTGAGTGCGTAAGCCATCCTGCGACGCCCCATTAAGATGGGGGAGATTCTGTTGGGTTTTAGTGGGTAGTACTGGCTTCTTAAGCCGGTGAGTCCCATAACCACCTGTATGTGTATATAGTTGGTATGCGTAAATGTATTTCCCGACATGAAAGAAGGCTCAAGCGTGGATAGTAATCAATTAATATTACCCTAACTGTATATTGGCCAATAACTAAAATGCCGAGTCTGACTGAAGTCTATCATGGTCACGGGAGGGACTTCAGTAAAGCATTCAAAACGTCAGAAACCAAAAATCAAAAAAAATCCGCGAAAAAATCCGAAAAGATAGTTTTATTTAAAATTTCATATGGATATTAAATGATGCTTCATTTTTTCATGTTACAAGATTCATTACTTTGATTACAGCCGAACAGAGCCTTCTCCAGAGCCGACGCCAGTAAAAGTGAAAACGGAACCTGATGTAGTCCCCACTACTTCTACGTACAAGCCAACTCCAGGCCCTTCAACGAGCACTGATGATTTGAACGCGGAAGCATTTGATGCAAACATGGATTCTAATAGGTAACCTGTCAAATAGCTTTATATAATAGTTATATTTTGTATACTTTTATTAGGATATATTTGAAAGTGCGTATATGTTTTTTTTTTATATTTAAAATTAAATCTGCATGAGAAAGTCTATAACTAGAACATTCTAAAAAAAGAAGCTCAAGAACGCTGTGAGTAGTAATGTAATAAATTATTATTTGCAGGGAGAGCGATGCAGACGCGGAAGAACTTAGAAGACGCCGGTTACAGAAATTTAGTACAGAGATATGAGATAATATTTGTAAACTCTTGTGTTCCACTTTCCTAACTTGCTATTAATATTTATGTACAAAGTGTTTTGGTATGTGCAAGCATTGTGTATTCTAATCAAAGATAAATGTATTTTTGTTCTTGTAAATATACTGGTATATATACATGAATACATTTAAAAAATATATTTTTTCTCATTAGATCACTTCTTCTAGATTAGTAAGTAAAATAGTGAAGTTTGTCTAAATTATATTTATTACAACTTCTAAATGATTATATAAATAGAAACATTTTAACAATTATAAAAAGCGTTAATATATCCATATACTTTAGGATTATAATTCTCTAGAACTGGCATTGCACTTAAGTATCTACAAGAGTCGTATAATTTGATGTCGTTTTTGCAATACCAAATGTTCTTGGTGCCTTCAGTACCATCAACATTGAGAGTTTTCAACTCGAACACTCCAAAATGGAAGCGTTGGCCATCTGTTTGAATACAATTGATGTGTATTGGTTCAGGTAGGTCTTTTACATCCTCCTGTAAAAATTAAGTAAATAAATCATACTAAAATATAAATGGTTTATGAATATTGGTTTAAATAAATTTTATTTACCCCATATAGTTGTTTTGCATATGATGAAGCAACTGTAAATGCATGAGTGAGCGAGCGCCCCAATATTTGGCTTGGAGTAACAGGAGTTTCAAAGATATTAGAAACTTCTGTGCTATTGAAGTGTAACCAAGTAGTATGTGGATGCTTTACTGATATATTGGGTCGTATAGCTGTAAAATAACATATTAAGTCAAATTAATATAAATAAATATTATCATTTCAAATATAAATAATAAAATAGAATATTTTTACAATAATTAAAAAAAGTAGGTAGTTCATAATTTATACTCCAAGAAAAGATATAAACAAGAAATGAGATTAGTAAGTAGAATTTTTGTCCAAATATATATAAATAAATAAAAATGAAGTGTCTATTTGTAATGTTAAAATAACAGCTTTTTACTAAATGCATATGAAAGTATATATGGTACTTATAAAAAAAAACATTTCTTAAAATGTGTTTTTTCTGTCTAATCTCTGAAACTGCTGGCAAGATTTTGACAGGACTTTCACTGGTAGATAGCTGATGTTATGAGTAGTAACTTAAGCTATTTTTATTTTAGAAAAAGAATTAAGACTTTAGAGAAATCCATGAAATTGTGAACAAATTCCGCATACCTGGGGACCTCCCAGCGAAACGAGAGTAAGTCACTAGTAATAAATTTTTATAAAAGTTTACACATTTAATTTTATAATAACAACTTTCTAAAAGATTTATATAATTAACTTACGGTATTTACTATTTTCACTGTAAAAGTGTTCAGGCTCCAAAGTAATAGTATGTTTTACTGGGTATAAATCCGGAATTTCGATAAAAGGTATATCTGATTCATTTAGCTCATGTTTTAAGGGCTTGTTGCTTGTAATTAAGATGTTAGATACATCTTGGAACTGTATCAGCTCACCTTCCTTGTCAAACACACTTTGACAGTTAATATCATCCACAACATATTTGTTTTGGGTGACTTCTATTTCATTGCTTTTTTCAACCAATTGTAGTAATTTGTTTGTTAGTATTTGGCTTAAAAAATAAATTTTATTTATTAAAAATGTAAATATTAAGTGGGAAACACACAAGATAAGCAAATGAGATAGTTTTTTAAAACATCAATTAATATTGGCCACATTGGACAAGATAAGTACTCAAAAAAAGTATTAAAATGTGATTAAAAAGAACTAGATTGTGTTTGGTAAAATCTATAAGATGTGCATTATTCTTTTACTAATTATTCTCAACATGTTATAAATACTACCATTTATTAAAAAAAAAGACATAAAATACTATTTATAAAAATTGATATTGCATTTTTTCACAAATTTGTTAGCTAAGTCACACAAATTTTATATACGTAATATGTTGGCACTTCTTGATTACAAATTGAGGAGAGTAGCATCAAAAATTGATATGTTTGAGATTTGAGATAAAGAGTAAAGTAAACACCTCAAACTATAGAGAAAAAATATACTAAACTGCACTAAAATACTTTGTAGGGAAACACTATATTTTGCCTTGAAAGAATGTTAATTTTTATTATATGTGTTAAATATATATATAATATTATACTTACTTTCGCCTCCTGTCAGTTATTCCTAATACTCGAGGAAAATTATAAGCTGGTCTATCTGAAACCTTTATTTTAGGTAACTTCATTTGCTCACAATCAAATACATTTGCACTTAGGATTGCTTGCTTGACACCTTTATGAACAGCTTTAGGAGCTGGCAAATCAGCAAGCTCTTCAATTCTTTGAGGTAATTTATCTTCTGCAATAATGGTCTTTGTAAGCACCTGAGCTTGAGAGATACCTTCAAGAAGAACATTAGTGTTTTTCAAAGTTAAACAAGGCTTTTCTTTATATTCTGGATGTGATTCATTTAATGGCAGGGGCTGTTTGTATAGACCAACAATATTAATTCTGAAACATAATAAAACATAGATGTTAAAAATGTTAATAAGTGATCTAAACTGTTAGTATAGTTAAAATAAAACGTTAAATTTTGTAATCCTACCTCTCCCTAATCTCAGGTTTCTCCTTAACGAATTCCAGTGCATCTCCAACTGGAATACCTTTTTCCTTTAAATATTCTTCTATACCTGTATCAATTGGCACACGTTTACCTTGCACAAGCCAATGTCTTTTAAACATAAAATCTATGTGTTGTCTAAATAATACCTGAGATAATTTCATCGTCGATTATTTGCCTATTTTTATAATAATATAGGTTATACTTTGAAGTAAGAATAAACCGTCCTAACTTTATCAATGTTGCAATTTGACAAATGACAACGATATTTGACATGGAGCAATGAAAATTGACAAGGGATAGATTTTGTAATGATATGTGTTCGGATACACGTTAATCTGTACAGATATTATATATTGAAGTAATATTAAAATATAATTAAAATCGGTTTGTAACGGTTTTGTGTAATTCATCCATAAAGTGCATAGGATTGTAATACTTAGTGATCGATATTAAGATTAAATACTCTCTTTACTGTCTCTGTCTTTGTTAGGTTTGCATACTTAAACCGCTAAACAGATTTCTATGGAAAGACATAGGCTAGCTACATACCCGCCATGTTTACCATGCGATTGGAGCCTTACGAATACATAGTATATTATAATATACTTATTATAAGTTTTTCTGATTCTCCTGTATGGTATTAAAGCATGAACTCTCACAGAATTGTGTTAGAAGCCTGAGTCCTTTGTAATGTTGATATATAAGAGAATCATAAGTATATTCTGGAGAGCCGAAAGGTAAAGTAGAAATGTAACAGTGATATATCTACTTTAAGTAGGAGATAACCAAAGTAAACTACCCGTTATAATACCAATTATAAATATACTTATGTATCTAAAGAACTACCAGTTGATATAACTTTGAGCACAAGACACGAAATGTTAATTAGCCCTTTCACACAATAAAATGGTTTACTGTAGATAAATCTGTGATTTTTAAGTTGAATAAAAACTTATTTGATAACTATTTTTTATTTCATAAGAAGAATCTTTTAAGATGATGGCATTCTTTTTCTTAAAACTGGCACGAAAATAATAACATTAAAAAACACAAGTGAGTTAGATATATTTTATGTTAATGAAGAAAAACAAATTACTAGTGTTAATTGAACATTATATTTTACATATTTACATTTCCATTACAATAAAGTAGGCCGAGGTCAAACTTAAAAAAAATATCGTGGTTTCTGTTTCGTCCCATGAAATACTACAAAAGTGGCTCCATATGCTGAGTGTCGTTGTGAGCACTACCATTAATAAAATTTTTGACCATTAATAGTGACCAGCTCTTCCTTAGGTATTTATGTTTTGTGTGCTATTTTGCATGATATTAATTTTTATCTAAATTTTTTATACTGTTACTGATAGTTGATCAAAAACAAAACCGAGTTTTTAATAATTACATCGCATACATTTACGCTTTCAACTTGCATTGTACAGGTGGTTGTTTGGACTCATCAGCTAGAAAATCCAATACACAGGGGGTGTATTAGATAAACTCACGAAATCTTCCACGTCTGAACGGGGCACCTCAGGTTTACTAAAGACCTCAACCACGACATCTTGATGGTTATTCTACCGAAGAAAACCTCCTCTTCTATGAATCCGTAGCGTCCTAATTTAGGCAAAGCCAGCCGCGTGGTTCGCGCCTGTCCACAGGGGTGTTGTATTGCGCAAGCGGTTCTGGAATGCCCCGTTACAGTGCGGAGATAGAATTTCGTTGTGGGTATTTTGTAGGGTCATCTACCCGTTGACGGTGGGCAGTACCTCATGATAGATTTTTGCAATAATATCAAAAAGAAAATAAAGAGTGTAAAAATTTGTAAGGTGATAATGCAGAAAATCGACGAACTATGTCAAGTGGGGTATCATTGAATAAGTATTTAAAAATCATTTTTATGTTTCTTTCATCATTTTTTTATTTTAAATAACAGTTTAGGATAAATGAATGAATTAAAGTTTGGTTAACAACCATTCTCGCTAATTTTCCTACTTAAAAATACTTGAAAAGCTGTAGATAAATAAATATATTATAAAAATAAAAAAAAACCCTACTGCATAAAAGCTACCTAAAAAGAAGAAATAAGTACATAGGTACGAGTCCGTGCATCTCGCGGCAAAGATGAAACGTGTATGTCTCCGACTGCATAATAATACTATATTCCATCGTGAACTTCTTTTAATCTTTTTAGTTAGCTTTTATGCAGTCAGGTTTTTTATTTTTATAATATACCTATTTATTTATTGTTTTTAGATTATGCCTATACAACAAATATAGGCATAATGCACCACTTAACACTATATCTCCCAGGTTTGTTCTGTTTGTTCATATTATATTCACTTTTAAGCAAACAAAAATTTTATATGAAGTGTTCAGATTGCTGTAATCAGCTATTTTATCAGAGTAGACCAATTGCCATATGTCCCTCAGAATAGGTACTAAATATAAAATCATTAGATGAATGATAATAATTAATTAATGATTATTATAAAACTAAAACGTAAATGTAAGTTTAGGTGCCGATTGTAACTAGGTACTTACTAGTATTTTGTATTTTTATAAGTAATCGCAAATTAGTTTAAGATTTCATTAAATTCTCTGAATGATTCTGCTTCCATACGATACTATTTAACTAAATCGTATAAATTTATAAATGGTCAGGGCTTGTTCTTTTATTTCCGTTACAATAAATTCGTCAAACCATTTGGACATACAAGCAAGGACTGGACAGTGATATTAAGAAACTCACATCAAGTAGGCAAGCGATTAATTTATTTCGAATTCTTAACCTGAGTTGTACAAAATTTATGGTCCATCAGAATTTTGCTTGTATCCGTGCAAAATGCTATTTGCATTTATTTAAAATAGATACAAAATGTGTTGCTTGAAATAATCTTCAATACCAAAACTTTACAGTTAACTCGCTCTTAAGGGTATATTCAATATTATTCATAATATTTTACTGATTTTTTATGTTAAACTATTAAAAATCAGACTTAAACAGTCGAAGGAATAAAAGATATTGTTTATACTTAGTGATTGTATCAATGAACACTTCTATCTGTCTCGAAGGGGTTCACATGGTGACAACTACTTTTTTTATAGTGTAAATATTTGACAATAAATTGACTATTGAACCAGAATATGTTTTTTCTCTCACTATAGAGAGCCTCTTATAAGAGGCTATTTTTATTATTGCTTGTTAATCGAAGAGTAGGCAGTGGTAGCCCAGTGGTTACTCGTTACTCTTAGCTTTTTGAAATATTGTTTGCCTGTTAATACAATCGACTAATATTATAAAGTAGCAGTGGTAGCGCAGTGGTAACATGCTCGCTTGGGAAACCGAGCGAAGCGGGTTCAAATCCCGGGTCTCGCACCTCTGATATTTTCATGTGCGAATCATTTTTCTAACTTGATTACCACTTGCCTTACGGTGAAGGAAAACATTGTGAGGAAATCTGCATGTCTGAGAGAACCTAGTAAGTTTTCGAAAGACATGTGAAGTCCGCCAATCCGCACTTGGCCAGCGTGGTGGACTATGGCCTGATTCCCCTCGTATTGAAGGGAGGCCCGTGCCCAGCAGTGGGACGTTAAAAAGGGCTGAATAAAATCGAAGAGGATAGATGTATGCTATATACCTACCTCACACTTAGCTTTGTGTATGCTTTATTTTATTACTTAGCTGACTATTTTATCTGCATCGAAAAATACAGGAATCCTGACCTACTTCTTCATAGGATCCTATACATTCAAATTTCAATATAGATTAGGCAGATGACTCATGACTGGTTATGTATGTGAATTCTTTCATATGATTTATTTAATAAATATATTCATTTATTATTTGTTAAAAAAAAACAACATGTAATTTCGTAAATATATATATTTAATTTTATATCTTCCATCAATACATACAACACTGATAAGTAGGTACATCAATTTAGCTGTAACACGAATATTTATTAACATTATTCAGACATTTTATTTTAAATTCAACTAGACACATTTAAAAAGAATTATTTTTGATAACAGGGAAGACATCGTTAAAATAAATCTACATTTAAGTAAATCAGCACCTCGAAGGTGTCGACTGACGACTGCTCAACGTATAATATTGATGGAGGAGTAATACTTTACAAAATAAAACTTATCGAAATATCTTCGGTGTATGCTAGGAGCTATAAAAATTGAAAATAATACAACTAATTAATTTCATAACTAGTAAGACATTACAATCCCTTACCACGAGATCAGCGACAGTGACGTCACCCGGTGTTGCTATACTTCCGCAGATATTGAAGGTGATAAAATTCTTTTAATTTTTTCTCATTATATATTGTCAAATTTTAACCCTTTGGCGATTTCACAGTGTTTTCCGATTGGTGGGCACGTACGTAGATTTCTTATCTTTGGACTCTTCTGAATTAAATAGGTTTTTCATGTCCTCAGCATTCTATCTATTCATTAATTTAATCGCTTATTGCAACAATTTGCGATTCAAACATACAACACTTAATACCTATTATAATATAATACCTAATTATTTTTATAAAGTAACAAAATTAACTTATATTTACAGTATTATTAAATCGATAGCAGAATTTTCACTATTTACTCTATGTATATGTATGCTCAGTACTTTAGGAGTATACACTAATGTAGTATGAGTAGAAACGAACGATTACACCGCGATATACTGTATTCAGTTTGCGGAGATCCGATGTTGGATAACGTTTGTACGAAACTATGAAAAGTACATAAACAATGTTTACGGATGTTCCGAAAGTGAATACAGTGAATCCGGTAAAATAATTGCTTTTCAAATGAATTTCAATAGATGAAGTGCCTCTGATATTAGCGTTACATAACACTTGCAAGAGATGAATATTAATTTATTTAAAAATATAAAATCAACAACAGTCTGTATGTGTTAAGGCACCGTTGGTTAAATCTGGTACTTAAAATTATGTGTGGGTTGGTGTAAATAGAACCGAGTTGTTACTTCATTAGTAAGTAAATAAATTCCACTGGTGGATGTGCATGAGATCAAATCCGACATTTTTCCTTTGATATTCGTTATGACTTACGAAATGAAATTATTCATAAGGCTTATGAGCGAATTTTTGACTTGCACTCTGCATACAAGTACAGCCGAAACGAAGTATGGTAATAAATTAAAAATATGTGTATGATTAAGTTGTATATTCAACTTTTGATAAAAGTTTGAGAATTATATTGTTAAATCTGTTTATTTACTAGAAGTAGGTTTCTGGTGAAATCGTCTTTAGTCGAGTTCAGTCGTCGTCTTTCTTCTCCATTTTGGGTTCATACATTGCGTGTAGCTGCTCAGGTGAAATACTGTAACAATGAAAAAATATATTGTTAATAATGAAATATTCTTTTTCTTAAAATAAGGAAACCTAAATATAACTAAAACTAGGTATTACAATTAAAAGATAGAGTCAAAAAGAGAAATTATGATTACGCGTTACACATGAAATGTATAGAGTAATTTACAAATAATTTACGATTAAATAGAAAAAAAAGCAATGGTAGTACTAAATATATTATACATTGATATTATAAATCCAAAATTTTGAGTAAGTGTCGGTACTTCTTCAAGGCTTAATGAACTTAAGTTAAAGTACCTGGGCGACCGAGCTTCGCTCGGAGGTTTTTTTGTGATATCGTATATTTTAGAAAAAAAAACTAAAAACTTGAATAAATACAAAAAAAAAAACAAAAGTAAAAAATTTGTATTCCGACCGGGACTCGATCCCAGGCATATGTGTTGCCTAACTTGCGCCTTGACCGCTTGACCACGGTGCTTACACCCGAGTGTAAGAAATTATCGACCATATTCTGCGTAGAATAATGCAAAAGAAAACGGCATAAAAACTCGAAAACATGCGTTTTTTCAGTCATGAGACTAATCTAGATCAATTTTTCGCCCCCCATAGCTCCCATATACCAAATTTTAGCGAAATCGTTAGAGTTGTGTCCAAGATCGCTGGTATAAATAAATAAAGAAATAAAGATATAAATATACAAGAATTGCTCGTTTAAATATATTAGATTCAGAATGGGGGTAAAGCTATCTCCATTCCATATGTTCAATACCAGGTGAGTGTAGCCATGGACAAATATGTATTAGTGTGTATATTAGTAGCGATTTACCCTCGCTTTGCTCGGGTGCTTCCTTAGGTACGTTTTATATAGATAAAAAAAGAAATAAGATTATTATGAGCGTACTTTAGACTATTCTGTAGGCCTTTTGAAGAAATACAATTTTCTAGTACATTATTTATATGTATCTCTAAAGGTTGCCATGTAATCGTACGGAAAACAGTTTTTTTGGCAAAACACCGTGTAGACTCAGCCATTTTGTACAAAATATTTACAAATTATAAACATAAACCATCCTCGTTTATCGCTCTTTTTATTAATAAGAAACTGTATCAAAATCCGTTGCGTGGCTTAGAAAAAGTAAGCGGAAAAATATATAGTGCAGTTAGCGACCTCCATGTTTTATATATATTATATATAGAATATAGATGTTACATTTACCCGAGCAAGCTCTGCAGGTCGCACACGAAGCGGTACACGTAGCGCTTGCCGGCTGTCTTGTGGATGATGTTCTTGTCGTAGTAGTAGCGGAGGCCGCGCGAGAGCTTCTCATAGTTCATCTTGGGCTTGTTCTTGCGTATGCCCCAACGTCGGGCCACCTGGAATAAGTGATGTCTAAATAAGAACTACTGTTATACGTGATGCTAATAAAATTGTTAAAATATTTTTTATTTGGATCACTTGTTATTCTTTTACGATAAAACGGCGTTAAAAAATTTAGTACAATGATACCTGGAGTAATATATAGTCTATTTTTTTGGCAACTAATGACACTAGATGTTCATTCGCCGGTGTAAAATGAAAGGTTTAAAAACAATCAAGCTTACCTCATCAGGGTCTGTAAGCTTGAACTCCCAGCCGTCACCGGTCCACGAGATGAAGCCCTGGCAACTCTTGTCGGTGAGCAGCTCGAGCAGAAACTGCCACAGCTGGATGGGTCCTGAGCCTGCATGGTGGTACACACTTGCTTTACGATATACTGGACATTGACTTATATATTTGGGCTTTAGCTACGAAACTTATTATTTTTTCTTTCTAATTTTCTTTTGTTTTCACGCTATACTTGAATCGATGCTAACATTAGGTATATTACTACACAAGATTCATTTCTAACTTTCTCATATAGGCAAAGTCCTCTTATTATCTAAATGGGATGATATAAATGTATGATAGTATACAAGTTTTGTATGGCAACGTACCAGTGAAGCAGGGTCCGGAGGCGGGGTAGGGCAGTTTGTCCTGTGGCAGTAGCGCGTGCTGCTCGCTCGGCCACTCGCCCCATTCGGCGCAGCCGCCGTACTCCGTCGCGTATCCCTCGCCGTACACCTCGCCGCCCGCGCCGTACCTGCCGCCGGCTGCTGTAATGATGGTTACTCTTAGCTTTTTACTAGAAACTACCTATGCATGAAGATATTTTGTGATTAACTAGTACCTACCTAATGCATTATCGTAAGATGTTATTCACTAGCTCTGAACTTATCAATAGATTAATTAATATTTCCACTTGAACTATAATTACTTATTACTATGTTGTTGTATACCTATATACCTAGTTTCTTTTTATTAATTTAATAATATAATTACTTAAAGTTTTGACAGGAAATGTATTATTACATATACAAAAATGATTATCATTATTATAAGTATGTAAATAAATAGTTTTTATGAACTGGAAGTCTACTTTTACTTCCTTTCAGCCACATAAAATATGTTAAAAGGAAGTAAAAGTTGAATAAGAAAATTACTTAATCATTATTACACCGTTTCAGTGCTTTAAAGCTGTTAACTGTACCAACATTTAAGACAGAAGACCGAATACCGGTAATAATAATGGTAATTAGGTGCTTAGCAAGTCTATTGAGAGTACAATCATTAATTAAGTATGATGTAATGAAAGAACCTTTTGTTGTTGTTTATCGCATTAACATATTTTTCTAATAACTACCTTCGTAACTCCGCATTTTTGCATATTCTTATTTGATAAGGAATGTTTAGTAACCATTTCTGTTTATTCTTAACACTATTAAGAGTGAAGAATGTTTTGCTATTAATATATGGTGATCGATGTAGAGAACGTATCCGTTACTATTCTGGAATATTGGCAGAACTGGATAAAAAGCATTTTATTCAAACGCAACAGGATGTGTGTCCCCATTTTGCTAAACGTGCGTATTAATTGGATGATTACGTAGAGAGCTAAAAACTGTCGTGTCTCTCTTGCATAGTCAGTTTTAGCATGCCTACGTTGTGGTATGTTCAATGTTGTCATAAAATGGGCTCTACATTTTACATTTTTATAAAATAAATTAATTAAACCTTATCAAAGTTAAAGAAAAGGGAATAAATGTGTTTACCTATTTGTAAGAAATCTTCGATAGTTACAGAATTTAATAAATAATCACATTGAGTATGTACTTACTTCTAGGATAAGGCTTGCTGTACGCGTGAGGTTGGTACTTATGTTCGTGCGTGAGCAGGGGCTGCGTGTGCGCATGCGCGTGATGGTAGTAGTCGTCGAGGTAGGGCTGGGAGGGCGCAGGCGGCGGGTACTCTGCTTGGTAGTACTCATCAAGAGGTGACGCTGCAGCCGGTGCGGGCGCTGGGGGCGCGGGAGCACCTCCACTCGCTTCTGTGTAGTATGTGTTTGTCTCTCTAGGACCCCCTGTTGTATAGCCGCCTGTAAAAACAAAGTAAACGATTTAAATAAAATATTGGTTAGTAGTTGATTTTTGTCAAAAAACGTGTACTTGCTTTAATTTTTTTTTAAAAGCAAAGAGATCTCTATATAGAGAAGATTCACGAAGATTATACCTCAATTGGCGGCTTTTGAAGCTGCCCAAAAAATTTTCAGAAATTTTACTACAGATTGGATGAAAAACAACTTGGTTCTTAAAATGTGTATGTCGTCTTATTGCATGATACGTTTTAACGAATATTCGTAATTACAATTAGGCAAACATATGCTTGGGGCAAATACAGTCCAAAAAATCAGGACAAGCATGGCATCGTGTGCAGACGCGGCGCGGGTACCGAGGCGCGACGGTCGCGGTTCATGGCGCGCCCTTTGTTCTGCGCGCACGCCGGACCCTGCCCCTCGCCCCCTCGACATATACATGCTGTTACATCGCGATTTTTATTACGATTTGGGTGGTATGAAAAGTTTCCAAACCGATCAACATTTTTATTTTAATATTTCATACAATTTGTATTTTTAAGCAGTAGGATTTGTACTTAGCAACTGTTAACTATATCTATATATAATATAATGTAAAATGTATTTAAAAACGAGAAACTTAATAACATATAATTAGTTATATAGATATTTAGTTTTTAAACTATTTGTTATATTATTCATATCACGGATGTATTAGTAAAACAAATGCTTATATATAGGCTTGAATTAAAACAATAAGTATTCAGGGTTCACAATGCATTGCATTTTGTTTTTTCTATCTAGCATATATAATAAGTATTTTTGCGAATTCTTTTTGATTTTTGGTTCCCGACGTTTCGAATGTTTTACAGCAAACATGGACACGGGAGAGACCCTCCCTCCGAAAAGTTTTATTTAAAATGTCAAATATTCACGTAAATCTAAGGAAATATTATAATATACCTTCGTAGTTTATTTGTTCAAATAATTTTACCTAATCATTGATTTTTTAATTCACTTAACAAAAATTTGAATTGATCGTAAATCAATTCAAATTTTTATATTACAATCTTCTATTATAACATAATTTAACGTCTTAAACGTTCTAAAATTGTTGTTTCTGTAAAATATATCTTTCTATTAGCATTAATATACCTAAGTCACAAAATCACACTGACATTAAGAGGTCAAGTTAATTTGTGTTCATTGTGCGTGATATGTCTTTCTTTTTCGCACCAGAATGAGCTGTAAAGTTTAGATTTAGGTTTGCTGCATTTTAGCATTTATAAATAATGTCGTAAGACCTATAATCGCATATAGCCTATTACTGGGTACCGGTCAACAGTCACGCATGTCTATATTTATAGTTGATAATAGCTTTTGTGAAATATATTGCGTGCGTTAGAAACTAAACAACTTCTATCTATAGACCACAAGTGGACAACTGAATTGGAGTATATAATTTATTGAATCATTACAACATTTAATTGATAATTAAATTTTATCTTAACACCATCTATAGGTAGGTACTTTGTGAATAATAAAATTTGAAAAAAAAATTGTTTTCCTTTTTAAATCGATTAAAAAAATATTTTTTAATATCTCTTCTATCCTAATTATTTATTATTTAAAACATAAATTAATTTTATAAAAAGTACCGATAACCTACAGAAGTTTCCTAACCTACACATTGATACACGCACTCTTCAATTTTTGGTTAAAACAATTATAGACAATACGACTATTGTTTTTTTAACTAAAACACGTTATTATCTTTTTTTTGTAATTTAATAGTTTTTTGTAATCTGTAAGTATTTTATGTAAGCAATATATTGTAGGCAACACGGATAGGTAAGTTTATTTAAGTACTCGTAGGTACCTACTTAGGATATAGTTATGGAGTGATATTTAAACATTTTTAATTATGCAGTTAGACAGATACTTGTTGATTTGCCTTAATAATGCCACTATTATATTCTAAGTGAAGACAACTTAATTATAATTAGAACAAGCCATAAAACCTAAAATTGAGCATTACTTTTTTGTAGCCGTCAAATTAAGACTGATGGTATAGCTTAAAAAGAACAAAGATGTGTAAACAAATCACTGGTCGGCTTGACAAACAAATAGAAATATTTTAATGAAGCGACACAGCTCATTACAATTCCCAACAGTCATCTCTACTGTCACTATAAATTGTACGAAACAAACATCACTATCTAGTAAAGAGCTCCCGAGGGAGTGACCTATGACACGCCTGAAATGTCGCCCTAAAACATGTGAGATTTTTAAATTTAAAGAAAGTTATAAATATGCTATTACCTTTTGTTTATTTCAATGCAATCATTATTTGACGATGCAGGCGTTATAAGAAATTCTGCAACAGCTTTTGTAGATAATAGTAGAAAATAATATATAACGTGGTCCTTTGATAAATATAAAAGCTGAAATTGTATCAAGGTCATACCGATCTTATTGATTCGTTTAAATGATTGGAAGCAAGCCTCGAGATGATCAGATCGTAGTGTGAGACAAATTTGGAGTGATCGCGAGAGGCGTGTGCGCGGGGCGGGGCGACCAATCGAGCGCGGCCACGCCTCGCTTGCCGGGTCGAAAGGTCGCACCACTCGCCACCATTGGCGCGGAACGCTGGCAATGGTACAACGTTGTTGTGCTTTAAGCAATATCGATAAAAATATTAGTTTTTACAATTATTCGATTGAGCCAATTTATAATATCTACTGTAGTAAATAACTATATGAGATAAAATTATTTATATGGTCTACGAATATAATTATATGAGTAATATAATTATTCCAAATTTATTATGTAGTTAAAAGAAGCGATTAAGATTATATGCCACTACGATTTTCTTATTTTATCATTATCAAATTTACGTGAGTTTAAAAAAGTAGGTAAGAGATACTTACAGTTATAAGAATAGGTACCCAGTACCCACGTATAAAATATCTGTAAATAAAATGCATATGCATATGCAAAAGTAACTTTAGAATCCCTAACAGCTGCAGCATTTTTTCATTCTGTTTGGGAGGGCACGCGCTAATGGCCATATGTTGCCTTAACGATTTTTTTAAAAGTAAAAAGATGATGGTAGTATCTTATAGGTGATTTTGGGAGATATTAAATGTTTAAAAATGCTTTTGATAGGTACATAGTAGCAACGTAGGTATAATTTATTTATTTTAAAATTACATAGTAAGCAATACCTTGAAATTAAAATAAATATTAGACATAGATATTATTAATATTCCATACGAATGAGTTTGCTGCGCCAATTCCAAGTTGGGAGCGGAAGTCGAAATAAGATTTTTTAAATTTAGAAGCACCGATGGCGCAGGTGATCATTGATGACAGCATTATGTCATTCAAATTCCGCTCTATTTTGACATTTTGTTTTTGCCAATTAACTCAATTTTACAAATCTGTGATTTTGTAATTGGTTATCCTTAACAGTGTGCTCTGTGTTTAAAAAATGTGTATGACCTACCTAACGATAAACATAGCTAGAATCAAGAATTAGTGGATTAGGGGTAGATTAATGTAACATTACTTACATCAAGACTCACTCTACCTATTCTTTAATATATGGGTAAACTTGGAGCTTGTACTTTACAAGTTTTAATTTTCAAGACATAGGTAAGTACCGTAAATAAGTATAACATAAAATTGTAAATAGTTTTGAAACTTTTACCTACCAACTATAATGACACTCATAAGAGAATATTAATTTGAAGTGAACTAATATACCGATTGGCATGACTCTTGATACAATTCGGCAACTAGGAATATTAAAAAATAAATAAATAAATAACGTGGGAAAATAACATTCAAATAAAAAATTGAAGGAAATTGCTGTCAACGCATGGATTTCAAATCAAATACAAAATTGGAGCATCGTTCGGCAGGAAGTGTTAAATATATTAGTGTCCAGTAGACGCCCGTTCTGTCACGTGGACGCTCTCTATCATGCCTAATTATTATTTTTATTATCACTGAAATATTGTTCGCACATAATCATAATCGTAATAAATTATGCTTATGTTCCACGTAGTATATTTATACAAATTGGGATACATACGAGCAGACGTTTGATAATGTATATGAAAAAAAAATACGGCTGATAATAAAGATTCTCAGTTCTCGTGAAGGCAGGCAAACAAAATTAGCTTAAGCAGATCCGATATTTATGATCAATAAAATTGCGTATGGCAGGCCGGTATTTATTTATAGATAATATTTATATCACAGTGGAAAAACTGTATTTTATATGAAAGATGATTAAATATAGGTTTTTTTTTTAATATAAGAATATTATCGAGCATACGGCAATATCCGGTAGAGCATTTAGTTAGCTGCGCAGTTATAAACAAACTATCCCGGCAGATGTTAATTCCGATTTACCACAATAAAAACAAGTCACCGATAAAGTTTGATCGATAAATTTTAAAGACATTTATCACAATTTTTGTGTCCAATGTAAAATAGTTTTAATAAAATAATATATGTATGTTTTAAATTTATTATCAAAAGATTTGACAAATTTTGTAACATCATATTATGACTTAAACAATTTTCGTTATGTTCAAGGTTCAACTTCGCTCTTATAGAACTTTGAACCTTCTAGCAGCCCTGATCGTATTTTCGTTATGTTTTTTATGGTATCAGAATATAATGTAGAGTAAATGGAAAACAAAATAAAATACATGCATGCACCAATGATAAAATGTTTTTAATTATTTTATATTCTGTATCTATAAAAATACTTATCAGTTGCTTTTTAAAATAAGGCAATTTAAGTGAAATCACAATAAAAAAAAAAACAATTAAGCCTCATGTTAAGTAAAATAATAGCGTTGGATCATTAAATAATTATAATCTTTAATATATACCATAAAGTACATAATAGCGTAATAAGTTCTATGGCAGGTCTGAGAGCATTAGTTGCTTGTGAGGCAGGTGTGCGGCCACCTGCGCACGCGTCGGCGGTCGTTACAAAAACGCATATGGGGGGTGCGACCTGTTACACTGTAAACACTGGCCGTCATACACACCATGGCCCATGGCCGACATAAGGGAAACCATTAAAGTTATTGTTATAATTTTAATCGGGTTAAAGCCAGTTAAAGCGGCTTTTAAGAGTAAGCTCTCCAAGAATGTCGTAAAAAAATAACTTGAACATTAATAAAGCTCCGATTACAATGAATTTTATAATTTTATATATTTAACTAAAGATTAAGAATTATTTTAAAAATATCTAAAACAATAAGGGGACTCTACCTTATTATTTAAGATATTCATTAAAATATAATATTATGAAAGAAAAAAACTTTGGTAGTTAAACATAAATTATACAGATTTCATAATACAATCTACTAAAGGCATTTGGTAAGAGCTAGATCATCTTGTCTAGATGTCAAGTCAGGATGCGGTACGTTACGAGAACGGAAGTGACAGTTTAAGACGATACGTGACGTCGCATGTCCATTAAATAATCCCACCATTGGGCATAAATGAGGATGTGATACACGTGTAAACGAATAATATAAATAATATTATATTGAACTTAAAATTTTCCGTATTAATAATATTATAAAATATTTATTCAAATATTGAATATATTTTCTTAACAATAGCATTCCTAGGGAGGGTTGATGTCAGGCAGGCGGCCGGTCGTAAACTTTTGCCAAATCCTATCAGCAGTACGGTAAGATGTACTGCGCCGACCTTAGGGTCTTACTTAGGTAATTGGGAAATGGGCAGGGAGATGATGGTGATTTATTTACATACATATTGAGTAAATTTATATCTATTATGTTAATAAAATATAGTTATTTAGTTCATTTTATTACAATATTAGTTGGTTATTGACCGAGCGACCGAAGTGTCTCTACTTCAAGTCTGGCAAAGTTTGATTTCCTTTGTCAGTTTGTCGATACTCCTTACTCTAAAGGTCGTATTTTATAACCGATCTAGATGAAACTTAGTGTACAGGTTTCACGACTTTACAGAATTTTTTGTCATTGGGGATTTTTGATGGGAGGGTTACTATTACTTCTAAAAAGGGGCAAAAAGGGGGCTAATGGATATCTCTATCTTTTGAGATCGGATTTTGATGGTTCTTTTTTTATTTGAAGTTTGAAGATAGTAACTTTAAGTCGGTCTCATAAAAGATTGGTGAAGATCTAATGAGGATTTTCGGGGCAGAATGTGCTCGCGAGGTGTAACTTCGCAGAACTACTAGTTATATTTATGTAGGTAAGGAAAGATAAATTATATACTAAAACAACATAAATTATAAGCGGTTAACATGGGGAAGACGATGCAAGACGGAGAAGGCAGCGGAAGTCACTATGTTGATGTATGAATGGGCGTGACGTCACCGTGACGTGGCACGTGCGGTGGCTGAAGATATCCGGATTACATTTATGTTCTTGTAACTTGTGCATCTGTTCCAAGTTCAAATGTTGTAATGAAATTAACTTAGAAAAAACATAATAAGAAATATTTATAAAAGCAGGAGTTACTTTAATATAACATTGTGATAATCTTGTCTGTGTAGAAATGAAATACAATATTTAAGGAATATTTTTGTATTTTTTGATACGTTTATAAACTTTGTTTGCAAGTGATCTAAAACAGCTGCATTAGACAGGTGAATCTAAGGCCTCTTTTGTCCCGCATAAACTAACGAATATACGAACATTGAGAATTTGCAGTTAATGACTTAAGAGTTCAGACCATTCGATGCGGGAATGCAGTAAGAATATAATAAATGATGTAGTTTATTAAGTAGGTTTTTTATTTAAATTAGAAAATTACAAGGTTTAATTAATACATTTTTATTATTTTTATCCAAAGCAGAACGTTAAATTTATTATAGAGATTATATATTTGAAATAAATAATAGGAAATTATACTATTAAAATGATAGGAGTTTTTTTATACTCTACAATGTACATGTATACATAATCTTTAGGTATCAAAAATGAATTTCGTTTAATTAAAATACTGTTTTTATACAATTTTTATTATATATCAAAAACTGGGTTTTTACTATTGGACATAAAATATGATATTATTTATGATGTCAATGATCCATCCGATTACTTTATATGGCGCTGCTTTTGGCTCAAATAAATGATACAATGTAACGGATTTAGATTATGAAATATTTGATTCTATATTACGATCACGTCAAGTTGATTATCGAATAAAATTTGCGACAAGCTGTAAAAGGTAGGAACCTATTACTGAAAGGTGAGCGACCTGCACCGTTATTATTTGTTGGTATTGCTATTTGTGAGCAGTCAGCAGGCATGGATAGATACGAGTTTACAACGATTATATCTCTTGCGATATGAATATTCATTGTGTGATACGTGTCATATATTTTTACTTCTGTATTTCGCACGGGGTTAACATAAAACCTGTCTATATTTTATACGCTAATTTATGATAGCAGTACATTCAATAAAAATCTCATTAATGGTATACTGATTGATTCAAATGTATTTTTTTGTCTCTTCAGAAACAAGTTTTTTAAAATTATCTGTATAATTTTGTTACAAATTTAAAGATTTTGTACTAACAAATTATGCTTGTAACGACCAAGCACCATCATAAATGAACTAAAGATAGCTGCCGTGGGCCTCTATTGAATATATAATGAGGACATAATTTTTTTAACACATATTGTAGGATAGATAATTTAATGCAGATGAAGCGTTCACATTATATTCACGTAATCTATATATGCAAATGTAAGCTGTGTGACAATACTGCGAAGCTTTTTTATGCGCGTCACGCGGCGGAAGTGCGGCGAGGTGCGCCCGCGCCGCCGGATCCAACATGGCGGCGAAAGTACTTCCGGCCTGACTGAAGTTCTCAATGAAGCTCGTCGTGTAAGTCGTGTCGTCGTGTGTAGTTATCAAATTTACATTCATAAGTATTTATAAATCAATCGGTTCCATGAGATATTAGTTTTGTCCATCTGACATCCAATATAAGTTGATATACTAGATAACCACGTAGAAAATAAACTTAAAATTTCAATATTTTCGGTAAATTTACTTTTTTATATAAGATTTTAAATATATTAAACATATGCAAACATTTATTTTTATATAGGATCTTGCAGACTCTCGTTTTTATAGGAAAATAGTTACCACACATGATAACATTGTTATTGTCCTTATTGTGTTTATTAATATAAAGATGATTAAAACTATTAATTTTAACAATGTACAGAAATTGTAAAATATCAAACTAAATAATTTATATTTATGAATAGTTTTTCCTTTTTAATTAATTAGTACATAAAAATGACAGAGGTTCATTTAAATAGATATCAAAAATTAAGGAATCAAAAAATGTTGACATACTTTGATGATTATATAAATAATTAAAGTCAATAATTAAACGATAGGAATAAATATAGCAGGTTTTAGATAAAATTTAAACTTAATATGCATCGCTCTGTTAAGATAGGTACTAAGGCGAACTAACCTGCTGGCAGAACATAGGACGGGTCAGCGCATATATTATCCACCGAGGGATCGAATAGCCTGTTCTGATGATTCCCATAATGCAGCTTGTTTGGGCTTGTTGAGTTCGAGTTCACCGTCTGGTCATAGCTTAATCTAGCTGCACTTAGGGCCTGTTCATAATTTAACCTATTGTCCGTTTGTTCGACTGTGTCGTACGGTTTCACTTTAACACTATAGTCTGTGAAGTTAAGTTTTGTGAGGGTTGACATGGGGTGAAGAGGCGCCGTGCATGGAGGCCCGGCGGCTTCGCGCGGCTCTACTAGTAGCATGGCGGCTACGCACCGCCTGCTATCAGTACACTTTATAACTTCATATTACACATTCACTTTTTTAAACTTTTGTTCATAAAATGTCTTTTACTTGAGTATAATTAATCAAAGTTTTAACTCAACATATAAGTTTTCAATTTTTGTACGAACTTATATTTGTTAGCAGTCGAAATTTTTATAATATATTTAAATCAAGTTTTTAAGAAGCCAGTTAAGAATTAAATCTTTACAACTTGAGATCGTAAGATAACGTATTTACGATTGTACACGATAAAGAACTTAAGAGAGCTCGTAGCACCTCACTACTTCGCGTCTAATTGCTGACTGAGCTTTCGCATGGTGTCGGCCTCGGGCGACTAGAGAGAGGGCTGTCGCGGAAAACGTTCCGAGCGCTGTCGACACTAGCCGAAGACAACCGAAGCGCGCCGACGGACCGCGAGCGGCAAAGCACATCGCGACCTGCCATGCCACCTGCTACGCGACCAACTGTTGCGCGACCGTTGATTTTTTGCTAACCGCCCGTAGTACCATGAAAAGTAGCAAAAGTCCACGTAAAGCTATCAGTTAGGTGCCTATGAAAACTATACCATTTACGTAATCGTGTCATGTGCATACGACAAGCTATTAATTAATAATAAACAAGGTAACTCAGTTTACTTTACGAGGCATTTTTTCCTCTCGCTTATCATTTAAGGAAAATAGTGTTAGCCAGCTAATATATTTATATGTTGGTAATTAAAATACTTAAGTGGCATAACAAACATAAGTAGACACAGAAGCTTAAAACGGTTTTTAAAAGGCAAAAAGAAACTAGGTACTTTGTTTAATTACACGCTTCAGTTAACGATACAAGGTTTTTCTTTTAACGAGACATGCTTAAAAATTTAAATATGACCTATTTTCATTAGACATTTGCACATGTCATTACTTCAAAAACGAATAAGTACTATCTATATATTAGGTACGTAAACAATATCGTTCACTTACGTATTACCACAGATCATATAATAACCATACCAGTTGAACATATAAAGCTTCGTAAAGACATATTTACATTTTCTTAAAATTGTGTAATTTATTAAACTGCCTATTCTATATATATATATATATATATATATATATATATATATATATATATATATATATATATATATATATATATATATATATATATATATATATATATATTTGATTATATAAGAATCATAGAACATTACCAGTCTACATAAAAGCAAATTTGCCTTAGGATCTCGCAGGTAATTCGTTTGTCAACGATGCGACGGCAGAAATCGTAATTACGTATAATGATTATGACTTATGACGCATGCGACCTTGGCGTTGATTCCCATTGTTTGATGTTCGTTGGGAAACGGTTTAATTCACATTTAAGTTCAAATAGATTATTTACCCTCTTATACCTATTAGTTTTATTTAGTTTTGAGTGCAGGATGTTTACAATAGCAGGTAAAAATTAAGACAGATGTTGAGTATTGCTTGTTGATATAGAAGAGATGAGGCGAATTTGATTCGGTAGGAGGACACGGGCTAGGCGGCGCTCAAAATCGGGTCAAGTTACAGGGGTGGGTCTAAAAAGGTCACAATGGAAAGGGGACGGGAATATTCCCGGATAATAGACACCTGAGCACGTGTGCTGCCGGATATTGAGGGCCATTGTCTACCGGAGGAAGCTATTTTGATGCAAGATCCGATCCGATTTTTTATTACTTTAACTATGATGCATATACATTGATATATTAGTCTTTTTTTTTTAAATGACGTGATTCAATAGATTTAATTTAGTTAACTTATTTCGAGAATATTCATCTGTGTTTTAGGGGAATAAGATAATTTATTTTCATTTCCTAGATAAATATTATATTTTTAGCAAAACAAGTTTTGCATATGGGTATATTTATATTTCTTATCGTCTATACGTTACTGCTATAGTAAGATTAAAGTATTAAATACTAGTAGGTAGTAAGTATCACCTACTTATTATTTTTAACCAGTACTTACGTAAACTATTTCTTATCAATTTAACAATACGTATTGAGGTACGTTTTGTATCGAAGTGTAGAGCGACGGCAAGCGTTTCAACGCAGCGAAGATTCAATTAGCAAGGGCGCAGGAGGAAATGATGTGGGAAATGAGTTTTCAATATTTGAATAAATGCCACGGAAATAAACACACGCGGGATATTGTCTTTGTTCATCTCACATAATTCTATTGTCTATACTTTAACAAGGAAATTAAAAATTTTACTGTCAGCTTAATATAGAAACGCCTGATGTAGTCGCAATTATATGTAAGTATTTTATATCTACCTATTCATATTCTTAAAAAGGAGGAGAAAATAGGTTTGAAATTTATTAACTATATTTTATTAGATATGTCGGCATCGGGAAAAAGACGAATTACGTATGACATCAGCGTAATATCGATCGCAAAAGGCAAAGTAATATTAAAATACCGCGGGCGATCGATATGCACAAAGTAAACTCTTCGATCCAGTGGCGGCGTTTAAATTTAAAAATACAATTTACCGAGGAATTCCCTGCTTTGAATTACATTAAGTGTAAACAATAAAGCGCTAGTGAGCGTATCGGCCGCGGCAGGCGACGGAAGTACACGATAAACAATCTTTTTTAGATAAAATACTGAAAAACAGTCCATAATTTATACAACCGCCCCAGACCACTTCATCCAGAGCTGTCAACGCGAGGGCAGTACCACTTTTTAGTATCAGAGCAGGCTATATATTGAACGATACGCCATAAATAAGAACGAATATCGGCAATTCTTTCAGAGGTTGACAGCACAAAAGATTTTTTTTAAATAAATTCTAACCTTTGCACTAATTAAAAAGCATAGCGCATCCGGCGTACCCAAATACACAAAAGTGATTAAATTCTGATTTGAAATTCAATTTTTATGTTCGCTATTAGTTCGGGTCTAAGGTTAGTTGCACTTCCTGTGTTTTGGGGATACATGTTATTTGTAACGATCATATTTTTTTACGAATGTTTTTACCTGTAATGATACAGTAAGGTATGTATTTAAAAGAAAATTTGACAAGTCTTTTAAATAATTGACAGCAGATTTATCTTTTTTTAAAATAAAGAATAACAATAGTTTCTTACAACGGCGCAGAGTGGTGAGTTTTAAATTGGAGCGCGCTCGGGACGTCACTTCCGGTTCCAATAATTTATTTCTCTTGGCCTTCATCATGTGACGAGATGGTGCGAGATGCGACATTTATCTGAGTTTAAATTTGGTACATTTTCTGAGAACATTATGATAGTTACATATTATTTTTGTTTAAGATATGACTTGGGAGCTAGCGCACAATTTTGCAATATGAATAAGCTATATGTGTGTATTTTTTTTGGACTTTTGTTCAATAGACACTAAGTACACAATATGATAAAATATTTAACAGATATTTTGGTATAGGATAAATTATTTATTTTGGTAGTTGTAGTATTTGTTTATCAAAGTTAAACTGTAAGACTGAATAGGATAAGAAAGTACAATGGGTGACCCGTGTCAAAGGCTTTGGACATTGTGACAGCAGTACTGAGGACCGAACTATCGCAGGGCCGGTTGCGAAGGACAGCGCCCACGGCGTCCGCCCGCCCCCACTATACTCCACAGATAAGATATTCACAATTTAAATATAAAACATTACATTTTTTTATGTATTGTCATTTGCTTCAACTGATAAGCAATGTTTTAAGTTTGCATGGAATTTTTTGTACACGATATAATATATACTAGCTTTTTTTAATGTCACGTTACGTCAAATTAAGTCGCTTTTTATAGTTTTATAAATATACATAAAATAATTAATTAGAAGTTAATCTTCTATATAGGATTGCTTTGTCAACTTCGATTGTCTACATAAATGTCATGGATAACTGCAGTCAATAATTTGTTATTTGATTAAAAACATAACTAAAATTTAGGTGATTTTTAAAGGTTACTTACCGTCTTTTGCTCTTTTTGTATTTTGTTTATATAATATTTTATTCGTTAAAATTTGTAGCTTTTTAATTACAGGTTTCGGATTGTCGAGGCGTTAATTTCGACCGCTGCGTGTACCAATTTAAATGAATCGAAGAGCCAAAATCAGTGCTACCTAATAATGGATAATGAAGTCTCATCAAATATTTGTTTTTGCGGGGGATTCCTACAATTGGAGTAGAGAGGGCCGCAAATAAGGCAATTAATTGAATTCGGCGCTTCAAAGTCGCCGCCGGCGGGCTTTGTCGGCATGGTGATCATATTGCAGATCCTTGTGATCTACGTCTTTTCAATGCATTAAATTCGCGAAAACTCCTTCACCCGTCAATATTCCCACACCTTGTATTAGGATGTTAAAAAGTAAGGTGCCTGTACAAATGAAGTCGCGAACAATGTCTACTTAAATTTCAACAAAAAAGTACACCTTTTACTTATATCGTTTTAATTCTTTAATCTCTTGAATAGCACAAATTAAAAAGGTTGCTATATTTCCACGAAAACTTTAGAAGACGAGTTCCTTTTGTGATTTTAATATGTTTCATAACTAATTGCATAATCACGTAGGAGACCATTAAATTCGTTTTGGATATATACGAGTACGTTATACGTCTAATAAAAGCTTTGAAACGCGTAAAACTTTACCAGGAAATAGCTCTAAGTTACGTATAGATTTGTATTAGAGGTGATGGATCCGTCAGTCTCGTTTTACTTATTTTTATTTTATTCGGGAAACAAACAGTACAAATTAATATAATAAAAAAAACATAAAATATAAATTATTGACCAATAAAGTTTCCACAATTAAATAATACATAGAATAATGCAAGCAAGTTATAAATAGAAAACATAAATAGAAAATAATTAATGATTATAGTAGAAATTACAAAAATATAATTTTATTAATAATAAAGTGCAAATATAACTTAATATAAATAACAATAATTAAAACTAAGAAATATTCTTAATTTGTTCAATTAACTTTAGTAAGGAGCCTGTAAAGTAATCAATTGAACAGTATTCTTTGTTGTATAATAAACAAGAACGATAAATGAAGGCATTTTGTGCATATTTAGTACGTGTAGTATGTAAATTAAATAAAGATTTATTTCGTGAAGATTGTCTTGGACATCGGAAGTTAAGGCAATTAAGAAGAAATGGAGAGTCAATAATATTATGTAGTAATTTCAGCAGGAATGTTTGATCCTTTACCTTACGATGTTTTTCCAATGAGATCAAGTTAGGAACACATTGATCAATAGCGGAATACCTAAATTTTAAATGCTTTCAGAATTTTGTTTGAATTTTCTCTATTTCTTTAATGTGGACTTTGTAATGTGGATTCCAAATCACCAAAGCGAATTCTAGTATTGAGCGAACAAATGCATTAAAGAGAAGAATCAGGGTTGTAATATTTTTAAAATCTCTACTAATTCTAAGAACAAAACCAAGCATGCGAAAGGCTCTTGCAGTCACGTACCTATAGTGTTGACTAAAGGTTAATGAGGAGTCAAGGTGGACGCCCAAATCTCTCACCCCTGAAACCTGTTCAATAAGATCTTCATTTAAAGTATACTTGAAATTAATAGTATTTTTTTTGCGGGAAAATGATATTACGTTACATTTTTCAATATTAAGTTGCAGGAGATTATCATTGCAATATTTAAAAAAATCGTTCAAATCATCCTGTAATAAGTTAGAATCAAAAGGTTTAGTTATAATTTTATATATCTTCATATCATCAGCATAGAGTAGCATTGAAGAATGCTTAAATACTGCAATAATCTCAATAATGAATAAATTAAATAGAAGGGGTCCAAGATGAGATCCTTGGGGCACACCAGAAGTAACAAGCACGAACCTAGAGCAGAACTTTAATTGTAACCGCCTGGCTTCGATCTGTGAGATATGAAGTAAGCCAATGGAGGAGGTCGACATGTATACCGAGTTCTTCAATTTTACGAATCAAGATTATATGACAGATTTAATCAAAATCTTTTGAATAGTCGGTATACACCACGTCCACCTGGAAACCTTGATCCATAGCGGTAGTAACCTGATGAACAAATTCACATAAGTTGGACTCTACAGATGGTTCGTAGGGTAGGAAAAATACAGTCGTATATAATTTTCTCAAAAAGTTTTGCGAATACAGAGCAAATGTACCTACAATACTTAATGGTACGGCGATAACACATTATCTGTACCGAATACCAAGAATCGCACCAACGTTGTATTATTTTCATTTATTTTATAATTAAAATGTACTTATCTCGCGAGGATTTCATATTTATGTTAATAAAATTTTTGAGTTATAAAATATGCATGCAAATTTTTACTTTCATTACTAAGGTTAGATATGTATATTTAATATTTATAGGTATATTAATTAACTATCTTTAACTTATGATAATTCTTCAAGCACCTACGATCTGCTTAATTGTTTAAAATATTCTACAAAGCCGTATCAAATAACAATTATTTATTAAAGTATAATATGGTTATCATTAAAGTATACCTATAATGTAATAGGGAATAGTACTTACAGTAAATTCGTAAACGCCTTTATTTATGATCGAAAATCGAAACTGAAGTAGGTACTTAAAATAAAAAATATCTCAAGGATAGTTTTTAATACGGAATTTATTTAAAGCGAAATAAAAATTTTATTGGCCCATGAAATGTTATCTAAACAGAGTATACTAAACGAAAATAAAGTGGTAGCGATAAGAATCGCTCTTGAATATTAAACGCTTTTGTTATTGACCCCTACCCTTTATTCTAATATTGAAATATCAATCGAATAAATTTGGGATAGAATCAAGGACGAGTGAAATAGGTGAATGGTAGTTTCAAAGAATAGTCTCATTGTACAGTACTGTACAAGTTCTTGTTAAGGCCTTATTGAAGGACAAGGGCCCCTTTAAGATGGCGTTTAACAATGTAAAACATACGTCAAAAAGGCACCCCTTGCTCTTTTAGTGCTAACCTTCGAGGGTTGGCTCTTATAGATCTTGCGGAGTCTGGTAAGTACACATTATTGTCTTTCACGATTTTTTAATAAACTTTTTCTATATAACAAAATAAGTTTATGGTATAAAAATAATATATTGTAACTTGAAAAGTATAGATACATATGTACATAAGATAATACAAAATTATAAAAGGACCATATAAAGGTATTTCAAATTAATAAAAGTTATATTATTAAAATAAATTTTAAATATATCTTATTATATCTGTAAAATTATTATTTTATTTATTATTATCCATATGCAATGAGTTTTCAAAAAAAATTCAAAATTTTCAATCATTTAATATAGTCGTTGTTCTAACATCCTTTGTGCTGATTTTCGTAATTTGAAAAGGTCCGCACGTGCGCAGGAGTATGTATCGGGTTGCACCGGAAGCCAGTTGAAGTACAATGGCTACCGGATGTGGCCACTCGAAACGACACGTATCTTTTTATTGATATCTTAGAAAGCTCAATATTTTCCCTGTCCGCACTACAGATTGAAGCTTGTGTGCGATGTAAATGATATTGAATTATTGATCTCTTAATAGAACACGTGTTATTTTATATACCTGGCAAATAATACAATAAAAGTTCTTAAAAGCTTTGTTAGCAACGTGTTATAATGTTTGTACTAAAAAAATGTACTAAATTTTACATATATATAATATTTTTTATTAAAAAAATATATTACATATTTGGGCTTATTTACATTTAAATTCAAGTAAAATATAGAGCTTAAAAAGTCGAGTTGAGATCATTGATATATAACCTCTATACAGGATACAAGCGTCAACACTAGATTAACTACCCATATCATGTATGGATATAAATTAACAACATTGGTCAAACAGAGCCACGTAGCTCGTAAAGTCGCTAATAAGGATAAGCCGTGATATATGTTTAATACGCTAAGGTTTAATGATGAGATGTGGTTCATTATTCGTTCATTAATTCCCGAACGGTTAACAGCTTTATGAATGAAGAAACATTTCATTGGCGGAGTTTCTTTTAATCGTGCTAGATACGGCTTCATTAAAAGAAATGTATAACAGGTTTTAATTTGTTACTCACACCGGATGTTTAGCAAGTTGCTGGAAAATCGAAGTATCTATTGGGTGATATGTACGTTTGAAGATTAATGAAGGTTGTACTAGAGATAGCCTATTTAAATGACTTAACTGGATTGGTTCATGTATTTCGAAGAAATCTACGAACTTAAAGTCTACTATGACCATGAAAACGGTAAAACTAGGTGTTGTGCAGTTCGTAAGATATTTCGTAAGTGTTCCGAGGCGCATGTCCGGCGATTAGTGGCGCAACGCGAGGATGTGCGCCGCGATCGCCTTGCGACAGCGCGGATGCGCACACATTGCGCACATAGCGCGCGTTGCGCACATATGTCGTATGCCACACGCCTTTTTCAATATTAGTGCAATTGCTACATATTTGATATACGCAGTTTTCTGCACTAACCTTCGAGTTGTCGGCCCACTTGCATTACTTTTCTACGGTCGAGTTGGTGCGAGGACGCGAAATGCTTGTAATGGATTAACATCGTTATGTTAACCTTGTGGCACTTTTTAATTGATAGCGCGATAAGTGTGAATGTTTCAGGGGTAAATAAAAATGCAATTACAATCTATAATTACTTCGGCAATAACTTTTATTGACGCCTTGCATTCATGATAAGACCCAAGTGTTTACCTAATTAACCAGGTACGGGGTAATTTACGCTTTAATGTTGGTACAAATTTTAGCATTTTATTTATTAATGAATTTATTAATGAAATAAAACAAAAGTGACTATAGCTAAAAAGGGAGTTTAAAAATACAATTTGAAAGGTATACGTACATTTGGCAGTGATATTTGGTAAGGACTCACCACGCCACACCATGAGAGAGTCTAGCTCCGTAGAGTCCCTGGCGCGAGAACTCGGGTGTAAGAACATAGCTTAACCAGAGTCAAGTTCTCCCATATTTGGACACGATCACTTTATATAAAACCTGTCCGACTGAACCACTTCACTATGAAATTCTAATGCAACATATTTTTTTTTTAATGTGATAAATTAGAAATGATATGCCTCTTTTAAGCACGTAAATAAAAAAATAACATTAATATAATATGAATATCAAATGGATATAAAAATTATTTGAAAGAACAATAAGCTGTTAGCACAGTAGCCTAAAGACTGTATGAGCGGTCCACTGTGGAGAAAGACGAGGCGGTGGTAGGGGCTCAACTTCACCTTCAAACTATTGCAACCTGAACGAGCCTCACTCACTTTTCATGAAAAATTAAACCAATACTACAAATATAATCAAACTGTACCAATACAAATTACTTTTTACAATCATTAGAAAGAAAGGTATCTCCACTAATATTATAAATGTGAAAGTTTGTGAGTATCAAAC
This sequence comes from Argynnis bischoffii washingtonia, assembly GCA_033884665.1. Lineage (NCBI taxonomy): Eukaryota > Metazoa > Arthropoda > Insecta > Lepidoptera > Nymphalidae > Argynnis > Argynnis bischoffii. Next base: position 6,414,422 of record CM066625.1, read on the forward strand.
GTGGACGTTTGTTACTCTTTTACGCCAGAACGGCTGAACAGATCTGGATGAAATTTGGCACAGATATAGATTATAGTCTTGAATAACACATAGGCTACTTTTTATCCCGAAAAAATGCGCCGTTGAATCTGAGCGAAGCGAGGGTGAGCCGCTAGTGTGACATAATATACATATGAAATCCTAGTCCTTCATGTCTTTACAGGAATATATTTTAAAATAAAATGGACATAATTTATAAACATTTTACCTATAAATATTATGAAAAGTAATTGGTAGATATGATAACATTTGAAATTAATTAAAGTTTCTTTAGAACTATAATTATACTTAATAATAATCATTCTATATTTAACATACATGTAAATGTAAGAACACCTGGTAAATGTAAGATTTAATTATATCCTTAGCTTTGTAAATCAGCATTGGAGAAGACGATGAAAAAAACTGTCACGAATAAATGATATTTGTGAGATGTAACAGAATACTTAATGAAGGAACTTAAATATCATGTCCGCAGATCTACGAGCTTCGTAGACATCGAACATCAAAGAGCTGCTCTTAGAGCAAACTCACTAATAGAGTAATATTTAGAAATAATAAAATTAACACAATAATATAACATCTAAAGAAAATATATGTTTTATGTTCATTCCTTTGTTGATAGTATGGTTACCAGTGATGAAAGCTTGAAATATATATAATAATGTTTTCAAATTACAAATAATAAATTTACAGTCATTTAAATTATGATTTTATATTACACTAGCGACTCACGCTCGCTTCGCTCGCGTTCGTCCCTGGGTACGTTTTCACAGTTTGCTATGTTTAGGTATACGTAAATAGTAGCTTGCTACTCCTAAGATATTCATTCAAATTATATAACAATTTATCCTCGTTTTGCTCGGGTGCGTAGCCATACGCGGACATTGTTTACAATTTCATGGGTTTTTTTTTTCGCGGAACCCTGATTCTTTTTCTAAAGTAGCCTAAGTTACTCTTTATAACAGCAGCTATCTGCCAGTAAAGGCCCGTCAAAATCGGTCCAGCCGTTTCGGAGATTAGCCGGAACAAACAGACAGACAGACAAAAATTGTAAATAATGTTATTTTGGTATATGTACCGTGTATACATCCATATGCATTTAGTAAAAAGCGATTATTTTGATATTACAAACAGACACTCCAATTTTATTTATTTGTATAGACTAGCGACTCACCCTCGCTTCGCTTCGGATTCGTCCCTAGACAAAAAAAATCTATCCCACGTGAACCGTACTTTTTTCCGGGATGAAAATTAACCTATGTGCTATTCCAGACTATAATCTATCTCTGTGCCAAATTTCATCCAGATCCATTCAGCAGCTCTGGCGTGAGAGATATACATCCATCTATGCATCCGTCCTTACAAACTTTCACAATTATAATGTTAGTATGGATTAATATGGATTTATTGTGTTATATTAAGAAATACTTCCTTTCATGATATGGCATATTATAAGTGGTTTAAAAACAAATATCATAGTTAGTAAACACGTTACGCTAGTGATGTTTTGTTATGAAAAAAGTGAAGATGACACATGTAGTACAAGACAGACCTCGGATCGGCTGAAAGAGAGCGGAAAAACTACGCCAAGGTCGCAGCTTGCTTCACGCACTCGCCCGACTGGAAATAATGTGTGATGCACCGCGAAACGAACTAAGTATCTATTGTAATTATCAGTATCTATCATATTATAACTAAACAGTATCTATCATATTGTATTTTATAAGTGTATGGCACGGCCACAGTAAATTATACTGTTATTTCTAACATTAGGGTTTGAGAGTATAAATCTGAAAATAATGTTCACCTAAGCCCGTCTCTTTGAAATTATCAAGTGAAATATAATTTTAATTCTCTATTTTTACTTGAAGAAGAAGTTGTATGAGGCATATATATTATTTTCCCCCAGTAAAACGTATCCTATACGTTGACCCGGATAACAAGCTATCATCATACCAAATTTCATCAAAATCTGTCCAGTGGTTTTCTCGTGATGCGGTAACAGACAGACAGACAGACAATAATTCTAAAACCTATAGATTTGGCTTCTGTATTGATAATAAAGTCTATTTCAATAAGATTTTCCAAAAAATATTTAATGTACAGATTCAGCTTAGTTACAATTTTATTATATGTATAGATAATTAAATCAGTTTAACAACATATTATGGTCATATCTACATAATCGGACTAATGATGATTAATACTTGGACGAATTTGAATTCTATTGATACATTGTCCAATAAGGAAGTCATTAAGATAAGGAGGCAACAATTTTGCAAAATAAATATAAAGTATAATTGACACCTAGTTATAACTTCAAAAGAATTTCAACTTACGTATTTTTTTTATGTTGTAGGTATACTTATTTTATTATTTTTTAGTAAAAATTTCTCGGGCATAATGTCAACTTGTTTACCAGTTATACACTAGGACCACCCGTGTTAAATGAAGAGGGTTTCGTGTCTCTTCGTTAATTTATTATTTCAGTGGCGTTCAGCGAGCGGAGTCAAAACATCCCGCGCTATGATTTACAGCGCAATAAACGCGTATTTTATATCAAATGGAAATGGCCTATCCCTGAGATTACGCAGGACTCTCCTATAGAATAAATGTTATATTAGAGCATAATATACTTTTTTTCCACTTTTCATATTGATAAATTCATTTCATATACCTATAAACTAATAATATTGGTAACAATATAAAGGTGTAATAAACACAGTATATACCAACTAAAAAATATTTTCTTTATTACTCTAGCTACTATCGTCGTTAATAAATTAACTACTTGAAATAACACTTCATTATTGATACATATTGAATGTCAAAAGTAACAACTTTTAACGTTGTAAAAGCACCGATATCGTTTATGGGGGAAATAACTTGCTCATAATTGTCAGGTTATCGGCAATGGTAGTTTAATGAGACTTGGTTTATCGTTAAGATAAATATACACTTATCTCTTATAGACTATAGCTGAGATCGTGTACGATGCATTGTATTCGTCAGTAATTCCCACGAAGTTATTGGTTGTCAAAACTAAAGCTTAACTTCGCACTAAGCTTTTGATCCAAGCTTTATGTTTAATGTAGAGATTTGTAGAAACATTAATTTTAAATGAGTGAAATTAATGCGATACTGGATAGGTATATTACTTGGCACGACATGTAATTGTGATTCGTAACCATGACTTAAGTTTAACTACAACATAACATAAACAATTTTTTAAACTTAGATATTAATTAAGTTCGTTTAATAGACTATAAAATGCAAAAAGATTTAATTTAATCTGACGGGTAATTTCCAGAGTGCGTTTAAACAAATAAAGAAAAACAGATCTTTCAGCTTTTTAATATTAGGATAGATATTACAAGTAAGTACTTACCTTGAAATGATCAGCGTACAAATATTAAATTCTTTTTAAGCCACAATTCGTATTATAAATACATTTGGTTGACAAAGTATGTACTTACCGGTATTATTATTGTTGTTATAGTGGTGCGCGGGGGGCGGTATGTAATCCGAGAGCTCTGGTAAGCACACATTGCTCTCATACATGTTCGGTGGTACGTTTGCAAGGAGAGATCGTTCTTTTTCGACATCTAGAAGAAAATATAAAGCATTAGAAACCCAAAATGAACATTGCTATATGAAAATTTAAATGTGTCGTTGCCTATTGCTATATACCATTTGAAGTTCAAAATTTTCCTCTTATTTTATTTAATTTTATCTTTGTTTATCGTAATTAACTTAGTCATCATTTGTTATTACGCAGTGGCACCTATGTCCAATATATATCTGAAAACGCGGGAAAACAAATAAGACGTTTTATTTTTATAATAGAGACCAAAGTTTTTTTGATAGCTCTGCCAGACTATAAAAAATATTTTTATATTTTATGAAAACAGAATACACACCATACAATCGCAACCATGGCATTCTATTTCCTAATCCTACTAAGTAATGTGTGCCTTTGTATTTTATGTTATGCACTATCTAAAAATAATGGTAATACTGGTGTAAACAAAAATGTTGACAACCCAAATTTAAAATTATATTAAATTATTATTAGTAAAAATGCTTTGTAAAATTTAGTTTGTCTCCTGAGCTAAGCTAACTTAGTTTGAAAACTAACTTTCAGTCAAGTTCAAATAAATATGTATAATGTATTTTGTGCGTGTGTGTCATTAGAGCGCGAGTCCAACAAGCAAGTGACTAATTTTAATAACATTAATTTGTGCCAAAAAATAAAAAGTAAAACATTTTTTTTGGTTTTTCTTATAACTTAATTTTCTTACTAGACTATGAGAGATAGGAGTAGTGAGTGCATTGTAAGTATAAAGCAAATGCACACACTTGTGCACTATTATTATTTTTCCCTAATCCCCGTGGGATTGGCCGTTGTGGTCAAAATGCAGCCATAGGACTTATCTTTATTAACACAGGCCTGTGATGATTTTCCCTTTAAGAAACTAATCAGCAATATGGCTAGGTAATTTTGAGGTTATGTGAAAAAAGTGTAAATACAAAGGTTGTAGATCTTTTTGTTACCTACAACTTTGCCATTTAAGTTTTTTCCATAGAACCTACTTGTAGTTTTGCCAAAAATCGAGATAAACCGTTTTGTACCCTTAAACACTCACCCTCTTCCACTTCCCGACCTTAGATCGCCCGTAAATTATTTTTCCTTTCATTTTTATTATATTCTGTTCTTTGGTTTATCGACCGTGGTTTAAATGGCTTTGAGATAGTTTTATTTAATAAAATGTCAAATATTCGCGTAAATCTAAGAAAGTAAAAATAATATAATTATTGGAAGGGAGGAACAAAATTAAATTTCGCAGGCCTGTATAATTTAAATGAAAAAATAGAAGCTACCTTTTTGAAGAATTTCCAGGTGCTCCCACAGTATATCGCCCATAAAAGCGGGTGCACGTGCGACGAACTCCTCCCGTCCCATTGCACAGATATCCTTTCCTTGTGCGCGTGCGAACTGTTGTAGTGCTACGCCTTCTAAGGAGAACTCCCGAGCAGCCCAACGTAGCCATGCCGTAACTGCTGCTTCGCTCCATTGTCGAGGATCTATATATAAATAATACATAATATATTATCAATATTTTTATTAAAAACTATTAATCGTAAAACCTTTAATAAATAAAGAAATACATAATTATTTCAAAATATTCAACTTATGTTACAACCTAATGTTCATTTTATCATCAATAATGGCAGAACTTAACATACGATTATCCCCTAATAGCCGATAAACAAGTGATCGATGAAGCAACTTCGACAACAATTAGGCGAACCGTTGGCTAACACCGGAACTTGCCTCACGCGGGAAGCAGCTCGACCTTGAAGCCCAACGAACCAGAGTCTGATAAAAGTGGTTTCTAATGTGGCTTACTAAAATAATAGATGGAACTATAATTACTTATTGTCTTTTGATCTTCAAAATTCATGTTTTATGTTTTTTAAATGTAATGTTAGTGTGCATATTGCTATAGATAAAAATCATTAGTAAGGGATTGTAAGATATTTTCTCTAAGCTATATATGTACTCGTATGTATATAAAAACGTAGAAATCAAGGGTTTATTTAAATAAGGGTATGAACATTTTATTTGTCATTGAAAGCTCTTCCTGCTTTGTAACGCTTAAGCACTAACTGTTGTTATATATAGTGTGTTCTTGACAATAATACCTTGTGGTAGAAAAATAATTGTATTAATGAAAAAAATGTCTTAATAATTTTTTTTATCGCCTGGGCAATTCACAATTTAAATCGATTTAAGAAGTTTACTCATTTCTTTTTTTTTCTCTTTAATATGAACTTTAAGATATAGAGTCGAGAGCAAATTGTAGTGTATTCAAATAATTTTCATTTAAATTTTATAAACAACGTTTTCTAAACTAAATCTAAAAAGAACATGTTTATTAAAAAGTTTTAAGTAGTGAAATTTTGCGGCATCGCTCGATGCAAATAGAGTTATGTGTTACTATGTTGTAAATTGCGAACAGGTCGGAACTTGACTTTTTCCCCGAGCGAAAAGCGGGACGAGTGGCGGCTAATAATAAATAATTAGTTTAATTACGGCTTTTAGTGGCCGGCCGCCTGCGGGACTCTGTTTATGCTACTGTATACCTTCACTCTGATTGCGTTGTGCATGTGTGTATTGTGCGAGTGTTACTTCTGATGTTTTTGTAGCCATTTAAGATAAATTATATAAAGATAAAAATTGTTAGTATAACTAAGCTTTTTCAAGAAACAATTAGATATTTATTATATATTTCTATACACTAGCAAGAATATTTTCAATCTTTTTTGAATAAATTAAGTAATTTATAGTTATAAATATAACGTTTACGTTAAATAATATAATTAACACTTTATTTTATGTGTAGGTACATATTGTTCGAATTATTTTAGTTTTCCAGTATGTATACTGAGTGTGAATAATAATTTATATGAGTTTTATAATAATTATAAATTCCTTGACTATTTATCAATTAACGGGATTTTAAAGACAAATTTTTACATCAAACAACATTCCTCGAACTAATTTAATGTCGCGCGTCGGTAGTGAATTCCAAACATCGCTATGAATCTAACCAATAATGTAATTATGTAATTATTTGTATATTTTTTTCATTATAATATTAATTTGTCTAAGCTTTATTAAGTTTATTTGTTTTTATATGTAATACGTATATTTTTACATCAATTAGGTTTTTTAAATAAAAACAAAACTTAAGTTTTAGTTCTGTGGAACAGGATAAAACTATAGTTAATGCTACACAATCTTACGTACGATACCTACCTACTAGAGTAATATTCGATCTGCAGATACGAGTATGATGTGATAAAATATACCTCATTGCCATTGTACCTGCACGAGATTCATTTTACGCTCAACTAAGAGATCTTTAAGAAAAGATAAAAAAAACTATGACAACCAACATTGTATGTGTTCTGAATAGCAAGCTATTTAAATATTTATTATTTGCCTGATATCATCTTTAATATATTGACAGTCAATCGACAAGATCAAGAAAAATTCCGCTTCTCCGACAATTTAATTAATTTTGCCCGTAAAGATATATAAAATAATTTTTATCTATGTACATAATCGCTGATCTCAAATGGCGGTATTTAAAATATCTTACACGTTATAGAACATCAAAAAATAAGAGTAGAATGAAGGTGAAGAATATATTTCAATTTAGAATTTCGTGAATTTACATTTTATACCTCTAGTTAATTAAGGAATGAGTATTATTATGTTATGGTATAGTTAATGAGAATACGTTTTCGAGAATATCGATTATTATTAAGATTAGAATTTAAAATTAACAGTCAACATTTATATATTATTATTTCCTGTTAAGCATGATATATTTAATTAAACAAAGGAACACCGAAATCATGTTCAACAATTTGAAACTAGGTACATGTTTCTGGATAAATGGATTGAAAATATACTTATTCCAACGGGCAAAGTGAGTCAATAGCACAGTCAGATGTTCCTGATATGACATGATTATAAAATTGCCTTCATAAATCTTTATTAGATGAGTTTATTAAGCTCTAGGTCATAGATGGCAGGTTATGCTAAGCGATACGCTTATAATATGTATATTTGACGTACACGTTTCGTGAATAACAAGTTTCCTTCGTTAACTACATGTATTTTAAGGAACTCTAAAACTTGTTATGACTGTATACTGTAATTTGTATTCTTTTTCTATAGCCTTAGTTTGTATTATCTATGTAATATAGAGATAATTTTTTTGCCATACATCTTAACTTTGATTTATGGCTTCTTGCTTATCCTTACTAATAACATTATACACAACGCGATAGTGTCTATTTTCTTTTGTACTTTGACATCTTATGTCAACAATTCCGATGTAGTTTGGCACAAACGTAAGATTAAAGAAAAGGGTCATAGGCTATTTTCATATTAGTTTTTAAAATATATTTCGTATGGTAAATGCCCAAAATAACTAACGATATTATTTAAATAACTATTTTAGATATAAGATAAGTCAAAGTTATTCTATAACGCGTGGGGTTCTGGTTCTAGTAAAAAAGGCACATGGGTAAGTTCGTTAGTAATAAATATTTTATATACTGTACATTATAAAGTCGTAAGCTTCGAATATATATATTTTTTTGATTACTGCCACTGTATTATGTTTACGTTTGGTACCTAATTTATGGTAATTATGTTGATTGAATTATTGTTTTAAAATCGCAGGTGTTCCATGGGTTTTATACCTACTTGTACATTTTATAGCACATAAATGAGGTGATTAATAACATATTGACGTTTAATTCAGATTTATAAAGCTCAATAAACTATCAAAAAAAAACATTCCTTGGATATTTTGGATATGTACTATAAAAGAGATTTTCTGAAATTTATCTTTTAGAAATTATAATAAAAATACAAAAAAATACTATCAACATTTACATCATAACAAAAACAACTTTTTTAAATGTGCGGCAATCATGTAATAATGTGTACGTGTGGGATCGTAATAGGATCGTTTTTACTCATGTTATTAAACAGTGTAGTCTCAAAAAATGGATTAATTTATTAATAAAGAAATTATATTTGGTTTGTTAGTCAGCTATTCTTTTGGATTTTATATACATTTCAAAATTAATTATTAATATACAAATTACGAACATAGTATATCTACACTGCCAACTTTAAAAAAGCTGTTGGAAAACTAGCGGCGGTTCTTACACCGTCTTGTTTCTTTATCAATTACATAGAATCTTTAAGCCATCATCACAAGTAAATACAGTGATTACATGTGTAGACCAAGCGGAATCCATTTATTTTTAAGAGAAAATGAAATAGTGAAAACCTGAAGTTTTATGATTTTAAAATGTTAGCAGGTATATAAGGAATAGAAATTCGTAAAATGCCCCCGATGCCCGGCTACTACCCCCTGAGAAATGGGGGACGCAAAGCGTTGAAAAATAGTATTTTTTTCAATTTCCGGCTTAATGTGACGTTCTATCGAAAAATGTTTCCCACAAAAGTTGTAGTTTTCGAGATATTTGCAAAAAACTCTGTTTTTATTTTTTTATTGGTTTTTTTTTTTATTTTTCATTTCTATAATAATCTATTGATTTTTACGAAAGTAAGGCAATGTAATATTTAACATTTTCATTTTTTACATTTTTTTATTAGTTTTTAACAAAACTATGACTAAATTTTGTAAATATCAACTTTTTTTATAACAGGTAGGTATATATTTTTTTTTATACCTTGTAACATTTTAAAATCATAAAACTTCATGTTTTCAATATTTTGCTCTCGAACCGGATTCCGATTGGACTAGTGAAGAGCTTTCATGCATATTTATTCAACCGCTCTAGCGTATAGTTTTAACAACAACAAACTAACATGTACCAAAAATATTTAGGTACCAAAACTGACAAAAAACTTATATTGTGAAACCAAAAATGGCTAATATAAAGTTTTTATAAGATTTATGTAGTATATTTATCTAGAATAGAAATCATTTAGTTATATTATACTTTTAACATATTTTAAAATTAAAAATTAGAAAAACAATTTTGAATGTAGATTGTATTGACAATTTGGTGGTCAATGCTACGTATAGGGTTAAACTCAGTCGTAAGGTGTTAATCAACTGAAATGCATTTCAAAACCGGTTGTTAACATTTATGAGTCATTTTATGAACATGAATAATTCGACGACAACTAATGTGTAATTTGAGTGCAAATGTTCCAATACATTGTATCGCACACCTGAAGTTATTGGGGAGATATCTTTATGGTTATCCTTTTTTTAAATATTTCATCAACAAATTTGTTTACACTAAAATTAATTGAAATTTTAAGAACATTATAATAACAAAATGTACATAAAATATATAAAATAGTGTCATAGTATTATTGTCCTAGCTATCAAAACGACTTAAGGTTTCATGTGGAATTTATTTATATATAATTGCTTTCCTCCTAAGGTTCGAAGATTTATGTTAGATAGGCTATAACCATTTTCAGTAAATAGGCTATAATCCCCCTCGTATTGATGGGAGGCCCGTGCCCAGCAGTGGGACGTTAAAAGGGCTGAATACACAGGCTATAATATAAAAAAAATAAAATAAAATTAGACTAGCGGAGATAAAGGCGTGCAAACAAACAAACATTATATTATTTAAATATATTATTGCATATAATAAAAATGTAAATACGAACTTTGCTTATTTGTAACTGTGCAACTTTCAAATATTGCATATGAGTATAGCCAGATAATAAATCTGATATGGAATAGATAATGCGAGTAACAAGCGTGGTGTTTCGCTGGACGGAAGCGCGAATAGACACGGCGCAGACAGACGCACGCACTTCCGTCGCGACGCGACGGGCGTCGAACTCGTCACCTGTGATGTGCTTTATGATACATGTAAAGTTAAAATATTTACACGGATATGCAAAAATTTTAAGTCCTAAGGACTTTGAATATTTCACTTAATTAAAAAAATAAAAATAATGCAGTTACTATTTATATATGTAATTATTTTCATTTTAGGTTTTTAGTGTTAATATATTATTATTACATTAGTAGGTATATAATACCTACTGAACATCTTATCGCTGTGCTAGATTATTTATTTATAAGGTATCGTATCTATTAAATCAATTTATATTTTATTTTGAACACATTAATTTGTAATAATCTTTTAAGAATTCTAAAATTATATCTGTACTAGCCTTGCCCGCGGCTCCGCCCGCGTTCAGATGACTAAAAACCAAATTCTTAGGTTTTACATATTAGTATACTCTTACATTGCAGTTTTTGTATTTTTCTCAGAAATAAAATATTTTAACATGGTAAAAAGTATCCTATATGTTGAACCGGATAGCCAGCTATCGCCATACCAAATTTCATCAAAATCTGTCAGATGTACAGATTGGGCTTAGTTAGAATTTTATTATAGGTATAGATTTAAAAAATATATTAATTATGTTTTTAGCATAAACTAATTTAGCAAAATAACTTTAGTTTCAATTATTTTTTTTAATAAACATGGCGAGATTTGTAATTTTGTGTAACCGTAAATTATATAAGCGTTTTAAAAATCTCGACGTATTTTTAAATATTTCATACATAATCTAATATACAATTTTAAATAATAGATAACTACCTATTTCAATGTTTTATAAAATGCTAATACCCAGAAATTTGGTACAAGAATATAGAATTGGTATAATAAATAGAAGAGTGAATGAACCCATTATTTTAAACTATTTTTTTCCTCTGAACTATTTTATATTCAAATTACGTGTGCTCAAAAAATATTTATATGTTATTACTAGTTAAGTAATAATTTTATCACTATTAAGAACATATCATCTGGTTACATTATTTAAGACATCATAATATTTATTATTTGTTACAGAATAACTATTTAATTCCTTTTTGTTGATTTTTCATTTGATGTTCATTTAATATTTTATTATTGAAATAAAATTCATTTGATCATAGATACGTAGAATAGTGACTCTGGTTTTATTATTACACAATCATTTGCTTACACGTAGCATTTATTACTCCTTCAGGTTTAACGTATATTTGTAAATCAACTTTAAACATTTTTCTTTCTATCTTTCTGATCTACAGCGACTGACTTTTTAAAAGTATATTTTTATATGTTTTATTGCTTTTCCTTCCTGATCATAAAATGGCACGACTGAATGCTGAACGATTCGAAATGAAATACTGTTTATACAACTATAAAAAAAGACTACCATATTTTGCTAGAACGTTTTATTAAATGTCTCTTGCCACAAAGTTAAAGTTGAAGCGATTTTGAATTGAGGGACATATATATAACAATAAAGTAAGATTCAGTGTTATATTTTTATGAGCATTGAATAAGTAATGATAATAGAAATTACTATGTATATTTTTAATTATAATCCAATTTTAAATTCTGCAAAGCAACATTTACATAAATTGAAGAAATAGTATGTCAATATAATTTATTTTTATTATAGACGATACATAGGAGTGTGGAAAAATAAAATATTAAAGTTCTCATTAGTGATATAAAAGCTATTAGTTTAAGAATTATTAATATTAAATGATGCGAAACTGATTAATGTTCATGCTTTTGTAACGTCACTTACACTTTTGTCACAATCATCATTCTTCACAAAGAAGAATCTTTGTGAAGAATAATGATCTTATAGTAAACTAAGTTCTTAAAAGATGAAACTTTAAAATAAAATTTAAAAAAAATAATAATAATAAAAACCGACTTCCAGGCACTGAAAAGTAAAAAATAACAAAACGGGGGTTTTCATTTAGAATAGATACTTAATCAGATTTTTTCGAAGTCGGTGTGCTTTGATTTGTATTGGCTGGCACCGACTTCGAAAAAATTTGATTAAGCATCTATTCTAAATGAAAACCCCCGTTTTGTTATTTTTTACTTTTCAGTGCCTGGAAGTCGGTTTTTTTTTAAGTTTTTATATTTCCATTAGTTTATAGTGTAGACGTATCATCAATACAAATTAATCAAGCCCAAACACCAGGTAATTGCTGTAAATCGTTGAGGAGTTCCCTCGAATGTCTTTCGGGTCCATCATCAGATCGACTCCAGACCTTCATTAAATAGTAGTGCTTAAAAATACCTAATGAAAATGTTAACAAACGCACTAGTCGCCGCTACAATTTTCGAAAGTTCCCCTCGATTTCTCTGGGATCCCATCATCAGATCCTGGTTTCCTTATCATTGTACCACTCTTGAGATATCTCCTTCCTAACAAAAAATAATTATCAAAATCGGTTCATAAACGACGAAAAAATCCACGAACAAACATAAAATATATATATATATATATATATATATATATATATATATATATATATATATACGGTCGAATTGAGAACCTCCTTCTTTTTTTGGAAGTCGGTTAAAAAAAAATTATTTCTTATTAATTATTACAGTAACCGCTCAAAAGATAATTTGGTATAATTAATAAATTTATTCTTGGTTTATCCTTGGTGAGAATCGAACCTGGATCCTTTGACATTGGTAGTTACGTCACACACCGTTAAAATGGTAGAAAAATAATTACCTTTTGGTACGCCGAGGCGCAACTGCTCCTTCTCCCAAGAAGCGAAGGTAGCCTTCAGCGCCTCGGCCATCTTCTTGTTGGTGCCGGGCGTGAGCGGCGGCACCTGCGACGGGATGTCTGTAACAAGGAAAAAAAAACAATTAACTTGACAGATTAAGACGTGTTACGTTTCTTATGACAAAAATTAGATTAATATTTTAAATAGATTTGTAGATGAAAAAAATTTAAAAATGTGTACGTCCTATTTTACCTGTGAGGTTTATAGACGATCATATAATAATATAGGCACGTATAAATTCAGAACTTGGTGTTCTATTTTAAATCTATATCTATATATCTACAAATTACCGTTTATAATAATGCTACAAAGATATGTATAATTAAAAAGAATAATTTATAGTTAAAACTAACAATTGTACTACAGAATCTATACCTACGTATAAACTACATCTAAAATCAAGTAACATTGAGGTACATGAACTTACATTAAGTTCATAAGATAAAAGCCTTTTTAATAATCCTCCGATAAGGTTAAGGGTGCTTTTAGATCGAGCGATCGATGTTCTCTTATCTCGATATATCGAAACTCGTTCTGTTTACGATTGACAAAGATTGGTGCTTCGACTGGCGTTCATTGTACAACAACAGCAATCAAAATTTTATTCTTTTCAAGATAAAGAATTGTGTTTTGGTTTATAGAAAGTGTTTTTTTAAATGTTTTGGTATGTCATATTAGGATATATGTTGTCTCTCCAGGAAACGCGAAAAACGCATGCGAATAACTCCCGAAGCGAATTTAAAGCACAAGCGATTAAGATTATATTATGATGTACATTATATAGATTACATTTTATACTTGCTATACTGGAGTTCTAATAATATGTTCATAATCACATATACTTTCACTAAATAGAGGCTCGTCTATTTGCTTATACATACGTTTAAAGATGTAATTTAAACTATCGATACAACATGACAGTGTAATGGAAGACGTCAGTTAACTTCAGTATGGAAGCGCTAAAGTTAATTAGACCTATTGAGAAAATAAGTAGCCAAGATGTTTCATTGGATAGTTAAAGGGTTTGATTAGAGTTAGGTAGCTAGCGATGGCGTCGAAATTACTGATCATTGATTACAGAGGTGTAATACCAGTTACCAGTAACTGGCTTTTCTCCTATTAATTCACTGGTTTCATGACGTTTACCTATAGCGAGAACTTCAAAAGCTTTGATTTCATTAAGTAATACCGTTGTTTATGCTATAAAGTTCTGATATCTAAATCGCTACAGAATACAAGCTGAAACTAACTTGAAACTTTAATTGTACCGTCTCGTCGTAATTTACATTGGAGTATAAGTTAAAAGATATAAAGTTGGAGAGTGACAGACTATTAGTGTCCACAGCGGTTTGTATCTTCTAATCATAGGTGACTTGATCAGCCGATGATTATTATCGACGGATTAATTACTTCATCTAAGGTATTTATTTACCGAGTAGGGAGGAACAAATTAATAGTTGATTCTTTCTGAGTCCCGATGGCTTGGAATAAAATAAATCAGAGATAAACAAGCAAGATTGCATTGGGTATGTGTGCGTGTTGCGCGGACGCAGGCTTCATTCATAAGTGCGGCTGGTTTGTAGCGCGTGTGTGCGTGGGCGTGAGAGTGTGTGCGCGTCTTGCACACCTGCCGACCAGTTCTGAGATGTTGAGATTTGTACTGCTCTCCCACGGTCGGTGCCCGCTCCGATCTTCTAGCTGAACCGTTCTGATATCATTTAAATGTTTCGTACGTATTCTCGTCCAAGACAAAACACGAGATCGTTTATTGACAGCAAAAAACGTATGTGAACTAAGACAGGTTACACGTGATTAGCATAATAAGTACCCTAATAATTTAATAATAACTCATATCAATCATTTTTTAATATAATTTTTGTCAATGGCTGTATAAACATCCACACTTATCTAGTTTTGTAGAATACATATTAAATTATTAATATTATTGCCACATTATACTAAACATCTGTTTTTAGATATGGTTTTTCATAAAATATTTGCGTTTTAATTTTTGATAGTAAACGATCACACGGAGCAGTTGCGATTGTTGCGAATCACGCAGACATTAATTGCGAACTCCGGCGCATTGTGATTTACTCGTCGAAGCCAGCAGCTGCACTTGACTCATTGCGTACGCGCATCTTTGTGTGCAGTAATTCCATAGGAACGATATCCTTTATCGGAAATGAGATTTGAAAGAGTCGAGATAGCGCAGGTTGATCCTGGCTTACTGGTAAGAATAATTTCATTTGTAGATCGAATAAGAATATATTACTTTGTATTTCGAAATAAAAAAGGTTGTAATATTTTACAATTTTTTGATGTCATCTACATATAAAATAAGATGTTCTAATTGATTTATCAACATCCAAACCAAACCGGTGAACTTAAAGGATGGAAATTTTAAGTAGGTATAATTAATCATTCCTTCTTCTTTTTAATTAATTCTTAAATTTCTTAAGAAATGATTTTTGTAATAGTACGTTGACGTATGTCTATAAAATCTTTTCTTAAGAATAAAATAACTATAGGAAATAATTCAGATTTAACAGTCGACGCCGTTGCAGGGTGTTAGCGATACTAGTAATACAAAGATAGATGCGAAAATTCGTAAAGAAGTATTTTCTAATATTCATACGGCTTAACAGACAATGAATTTTAAAATGGAGCTTATTTTTTCGATTAACATACCTATACTTTATATCGGCATATAGGCTACTTTAATATGTAACTCTACAGTTATACCCTCTTAAGTGTAGAGTCGCAGACATAAGCCAACACATATAATTTGGTGAATATTTTGATCATTTATAAAGATGCTAGCGACTTAACTTCGCTTCGCTCGGGTTTTTCTCTTAACGTTTTTATAATTATACATATATAAAGGCAGCGCAATCTTTAGGAAGCTATGTCCTATGTAGCCTATGTCATTTATGTGCCATATTTCATATAAATCTGTTTCAGCGTTAAGGAGTAAATAAACTCGTACAATCTTTTACATTCATAATAGTAGTGTCATTGCCTTAGCGTATTTAAATATCACTAATAATAATAAAATATATGGGGCTCTATTAAATTATAGCCACACAACTAAAAAACGTGGGTTTAGTGTGATTTTGCAAAACGAAATGTTTGATATGTCTAATTTGAATAAAACGATTGATTTTATTGATTTTAAATTGACAGGCTCTTGTATCATAAACGTTCCGAAGATATACTGCTGAATTCTTTTTTGTGTTCTGTTTATAAATTTATACCGTATAGGTATTACACAACTAATCTATACAAAGTTACGTTATATGTAGGTACATACATATGTATGTCCTCAAATGTTTTTTCTGACTGACACATCAATTTCTAGATCATTCATCGTCTGGACCTAGAGGGCCAAAATTTTTGAAAGCCTATTTTATAATGCCATAGCTAAACACTAAATAAGTTTTTTTGAAATTTAACAATTAAATAAGTCAAAACTTTAACAAACTTTATACATACTAATAAGTGTGTTAGTTTGTTTGTCGTTCTTTTACGTCGAAAGGTCTCGTAGCTTACCATGGAACTAGATGGTGCTGTGTGTTAATGTCCCAAAATATTTATTTATTTATTACTTTTACCGCGGGGGATTATGTCATTGTCCCGGGAAAACACGTTATAATACAATCTATTTTATAATAATCGTTAAAACGTACCTATCAAATAAAAAAGAAAAATAGCCGGGCGAAGGCAAGTCAGGCTACTAGTATAGGTTTTTACTTAATAATAACAGTCCGATCGATGGTGTGAATTGAATTGTTAAAATAATATTTCTTGGACCCCCATTTGTGGCATTTGACTGTTTAATGATTTGTACTCCTCTGACGAACGTAGAATTTTCTAATAAGCACTAACTCATTACATTTGCTTGACATTTTACATAAATTACTCAGACTAGTCACTATTGTTGTATGGAGTATAATTGCAAATAAAATGCATTGAGTGCATCACGCACACCTGCATACATGACTTATTAATATACAGATGCATTTACATATAATAATTATTCTTGTTTTATTCATATAATTAAGCATTAACGACATTCATTAGGATATTAATAGAGGTATTGTGTGAGGTGAGTTGTAGAGGCATACCTACATACATAAACAAAGACTGCTATTATGCATACAGTAAATAAGTTTTTAAGTTACAGTTTACATACACAGATTGTAACTTTAGTTTGATTTTAGTTGGATTAATTAAGAAATTAGATTCATTTTAACACAGATGTAATAGCTTTATTTTCTAGATAAAATATTTGCAGGACCAAAAGAAAAATATCTATATTAAAATCGCGATAAAGATAACTTGGATTCATTTATTTCGGAATGACAAAAATGAGGCGCAAGTGTTCCGCTTCCGCCATTAAAATAATTATTTCGAATGATTTTGGCTTAATTATCGTATACGGCTTCCGATAGCTACCATCCGCCCAGCTGGACTCTGACTGTGTTGTAAAAGATCGCTTCGTAAATTCTTGAAATTGAATCCTCAATTACTGTATCATTCACATACCATATCCTCATTTTTCATGCTTGTTTAAAGCTTTTATCGTTTAAATAGGCATTTTTAAAAGAGTAGGATAATCGTTGTTAAATAGCCTACTGCATCGGTATTGTGGGTTGTGAGTATGTACATTGTACATACATATATTACATACATTAGGTTGCTTAAGAAAAAAGGTCTTGGTTAGGAGGATTTAGAAATTCAGATAAAATTCGGAGCTGCATAATAAATCAATTACGGTCTTTTCAAATCGGGTGTAACTAAAAACATTCATTATTCGTATTACCCTTTAAGTAGTAGGATAGAAGCGCGACATTACGCTTTAGGATGATAATAAGAAAGTGCTTTGGCTAAGACAGTAATTGTAAACATTTAATTAAAAGTCTGAACACGTGTTCCTGGTAATAAAATGTAAGTGTCCACGGAAATGAAGACAGTTGGACTTTTTCTTGCCCCTCAATGCTCACATTATAGCTTAATGAAGGTGTAGTGACTGTTTAAAATCCTTCAGTCTCATTAATGTTGGTCTCTTTACGTTGAGAAATAAATACAGAAATTCTGTTAAAAGGAATTACAATATAAAGAGCGCCTCGGAGTTATTTTTTGCTATATAATATTTAAGCAATTGACTTAAATATTTTAGAAAAATATGCTTATATTATATCTACTAGTGAATCAACTGGTATATTATTTCATAACATTTTACTAACTAGTTAAGGCAGAAGACACACCAAAATATTTGTTTTGCTGCCTATCCTTTTATTAACATATTATGAGTATGCCCATATATTTTATACTTTCTTATTGATAAACGTATACATATCTTTTAAATCATTCTTTTTTAAGTATCATTCCAAAGCGTAGAGGTTATTTAACCAATGTAGAGGTTAAATGTATTGTATTGACAGTGCCGAATTGTGAATGGCGTAGATAACGGCACAATAGGCCGGAGATGCGCGCGGACACACACAGCTTTACAACCTTCGCTGCTTTGTTATTGAAATAGCTACAAAAATTGAGACTAGTGCTTCTCTTAATTAGGGTTGAAATATAAAAAAAATAAGAATTTATTATCTGATCCTACAGAAGTTATTCTGTGCAAATTTCAATACATATGTTTATGATTACTCAGTTCCCATAAAAGTCATTTACCGGGCACCTTTTCCCTTTAAAAACCTTGAGTAACATTTAAATATTGATTTAAGAACGATATTGCAGGTTTGTGAAAATGATTTTTCTTTCGAGTCAACAATTCTTAGAGTAACTTATATGTACAACCCCCCCCCCTCCCCCCCTTGTCCGCTAAATGGTTGTTTTTGGATATTTGCAAAAATGCATGGTAGAAGTATACTAAAATTTATTTATTATCAAAGTTAAGTTACGACTAAGTTACGAGTAACAGTCGACCAACTTATAAAATCTACTTGATACTATGAGCCGTTGAAACCGTTAATGTTAAATGTTCATAGTATGGAATAACAAAAAGCCCTCTTCTTAGTCCGCATTATTGTGATGGGCAACTACGGAAACTTACATTGTGCGTGGCCCGACACGCACTTAGCCAGGTTAGGTTTTTTCAGTTATCATTTCCTGTAAATATCGGGACTTTGTGTTGAATAGCGATAAATTAGACCGGCATAAATATATATACATACTGACTTTCTTTTTTTAAACGATAGTCTTATCATAGTAAGCAGTATATATTATATGCTTACTATGACAAGACTATCGTTTAAAAAAAGAAAGTGATTGTTTGTGCTATTTTTCATAACAAAGGGTTGCTTATCTGCTATTTTTCTCTCTGTCACACAATTTATTTCGCCTATCTGATCAAATAATACACGCGTTTCCCTTGTAACCACGAACGCACAATGGTTGCAACAGGTGGATACAAGGGTGCATGCAGGGGAGCGGCACTTGTTGCACAATTTATATGAAACTATTACGATTTATGTTATAGCTATGTTTATATTGCCCTGGAACTTAGTATAAACGCTTGTCTTTGTCAGTTATTTAAACTAATTTGAGCATATTTAAATACTTAACTCCTTTTAAAAATACTAACAGATCGCTATTTGTTTCTAAGTATAAATGTATTAGTACGTGTACCTATTTGTATTAATTTTTTTTTGTATTCCTATAGATAGTATACTTTAAGTTACAGTTTTAGTATAATTTTTAATATTTTTACAATAACAAGTACCTAAGTGTGACTACAATAGAATCGAATAATAAAAGCTCGAGCCATTTTTACCCGCGCCGCTATTGTTCGTTTGAACTTGGAACGTTGCGTGACGTAAACGGCGCGTGCGACGTTTCGCATTCAAATCGCTGTCTTCATAATTACTCCAATAACTGTTACTAACGTTCTCATTAGTTAAATTACACTATACGATATATATATACAATTTAAGCTGCCGTAAACATGATAGTCTTGCGAATAAATTTGATATAACGATGGTTTAATTATCCAAGAGTTAGTGCTGGTCACTATGAAGTACCTTTAGGTACATACAGATATTGTATGTAATGATCCCATGAAGTTTTTAGACTATAATCCAGATTTCTTGATTTTAAGTAGGTTTTCATATATTTTTATAGGAAGATCATACATTCTATTTAAATTAACCTTAGGTGCTGCAAGAGTAACTGCCTTGTTTTACGCAAAGTCGCACACACACAAATGTTATTAGGTAATTATAGACATATTTTATTACTGAGACTAAGTTAACAAATAATAATACAGAAATAATCTCCACAAAGAACAATATACAAGTCATAAAAGTAGCTATAGTATCATAAACATAATACAGGCTAAAAACCATTAGAGTTTAGATACAGATTTTAAAACAGTAGTTAACAATAGTGGGTACATTAATCTAAAGATCTGTAACGTTGATCACGAATGTAGGCGAGAGACCTTTGCTCAATGACAGAGGCGGCGCGGGCGCATCATCTCATTGAGCGCGCACCGGATGGGCCAATCAGCGGCGTGAATGGACGCCCCCGCGCATGCGCGCTGATGCTGCTCGGTGCGTTATTAGCTCCCGTACTAGATGCCTTCTTCTTTGTTATACCAGTAAATTGTTATGAGTTTTTATGGCCCCCGTGTGAGATGAGTCGTAAACGTTCCTACTGTTGCTTCATTGACATCATTATTGTTCGGTTGAGAAGCTCTCAAATTTATACATATATATTGTGTGACGTACGGTTTTTCGGTCGATCATTTTAGATATCATGTAAACCTATTAGATTAGTCGGCTAGGGTCAATTGAAATAATATCTAATACGGTTTTCTTGTATTACACATTGATGCTTTTATGCAATATAAATATTTTAATACACCATAAAAAGAATAAGTACTGATGTAATAAGATTCGCTGTAGTCACAAAAAAGTAATTTCTTACGAATCGTAGATATAAAGAGACGCCACTTAACAGTCTCTTTAGTAAAGTTAGAAATATAAAAATATTCTATTATAACGAATCTTAGTCGCAAGGTCTTCACTTTCAAGATCAGCAGAGCATGCTCAGATCATAATTATGGTAATAACGCTTGCGCAACTTTACTGCCCTAATGTAAACACGCGATGTTACGGGCTGTGCTATTTAGATATAGGATAAAATTTACTCAAAACAATTAAAGCCGTATCTTGTTTTTACTATAATTGACGTTTTAATGATGTTGCTGTAAGCGGTAATTTTTACCGTAACTTAGGTGTTGCATTACACTAATATCTAAATAGTGAAGTCTATACACAATCTAGCTAAAGTGCTACGCGTAAAAGTAAATACGCGTGCCACCAGTTTTTTTTAAATATAATAAATAATATTTTTATATATGTTTCAGTGCAAAATTGTATGTTTATATATTTTTAAGGGGTGTTTATTGAAGCGGTGCAATCCGCTATTTCAAGCGTTGATAGACGTATTCATATATTTCTTACGGTCACGGAGTGTTCACATTCGGGACAAGAGCAGGCGAAACCGAGAGCGTTGCGTCACTGAGGATGATACATCGCTTTTCACAACCGACAATAGTGTTGCGAATTCCAATTCTGCAAATGGCCGAACGCTGGCATTACGATTGACAGTTGCTGTTTTTAATTATATGATACTCATTTATTATATTGCTTTATGTCGTAAAGATAATTTTCATAAAATAACTTCTTGTGAAAAATGACATAGATTTAAATAGTTAAATGCTGAGAAGTATATATTCATTATTATGAGGCTACTATATTCTATAACTAAATAAAACACTAAATTTAAACTTAAACATATAAAAAAATCCTCGAGGGCAATATAATAAACCAGTTAACATAGTTGAGTGGCATCCTGTCACTATGTTTTAAAAGCGCTAATTACTTTTTCAGTGAAGAATACTAACCTTTTGGCTTATTGAAAGCTTTCATCATGACTTTGATTCCCATGCCTGCAATTGCCGCCGTTGCTATCTTGTCTGGTGCGGGCTCTTGAAGTTTCAATTGTACCCGCTAGCAGGTTTTAGACTATGTTATATATATATTTTTTGTCCTTTGAGCACTTTTATATTTACAAATGTCTATAATTTACAATATATTAATACTAATTTACTTTAATAAGATCAATAAATATCACACTTATTTTTTTATTTGAGTTTTAAAATGTTATTATTGTAAACACTCTTCACTGTTTTTCATTTTGTCGGTAAACTTTTTTTACATCACCGTTGAATAGTTCACTACTTTATCATTGTTCATGCTTCATTGCACCTAAAACATAGTTTGTTTAAATTTTGCACCCGACTCCGCCATACTAATTGAACTACCAACGCTTCGCGTAATTAATAGATAAGCAATGCGTAAAAATACAAGGTAACGCTTTCGGAATGAAGTCAAGGGAGCAATATTCGAAGTAGGGAACATTCCCACAGGTGTACGGATAGACTGAGCGTTTCCGGCCCCCACCCACCACCCGCACCACCATCGCCACCACCCTGTTTAACCCCCGCCGAGCTCGTAGTTCCCACAGAGACCATCGGTCCGTGACGAGCAATTTCGCTAAGTTTTGTGGTTAGGGTCATAGTGCATCGATCGTTTGTAAACGCTAAACTTAACAAATTCGATAGTCAAATCACCTGCCAAAGTATTTTTAACCCCTGACACAAAAAGAGGGGTGTTATAAGTTTGACGTCGATTATTGTCTGTCTGTGTGTGTGTGTGTCTGTCTGTCTGTGGCATCGTAGCTCTTAAACGGATGGACCGATTTCGTGCGGTTTTTTCCATTTGAAGGCCAGTTTCCCTGCGGTTGTTCTTAGCCATGTTTGGTTAAGGGTTATTCCTTAAACTATAAGTATTTTTTGCGTAGGGAGTTTTTTAAATTTTTAATTTAGTTATTACTGCTTGCATTTTATATTATATGCATTTTATATTGACTACTGTAACCATTCTATTAATTTGTTTTAATTTTTATAGTGAACTATTTTTTATTTAAAAATCATATTTTTTTCATTTAGGTAAGTTATTTCACTATAATATCCGTTTATAAAATTCATCATAAAACTTAATCCTCATAAAGAAGCCCTTAATGCTTTAATAACATGCATACGTTTTAATAATGCAACAAATTGATAGGCATGGTTCATCCGACCGCGAGGGTTCAAGGGTTAAATACGTGTAAACATCTCTATCCGACTTAATAACCACTTTATACAAGGGTCGGTAAGTGCATAGTTATTGAAAATATTAAGCTTCAAGTATTGTTTAAAAGTTAGTGGTAAGTATTTAATGAATTCGTGGAACTTTTTTAACGGTTCACACGTCTATTGAATTTGAAAAATGGGGAATTGATAAAGATTTTAAATATTTTTAAAGTATATCTTCCTTAATGTGAACTCAGTGGTTTATCCGAAGGTTGTTTATCTCTAAATTCTCGTAAGTGCTGCAATTGTGAACAAATGGACCATAATTTATACATATATTCAATCTAACTTACTTAACGAAGATGGGGGCGACGAATTGCCCTCAATAGAAATCAAATTTAGGCACCGCAGGAATCATATTGGGAACAAAATTTAACTGTCATATTCGAAAACATTATACGTATTGATGGCAATCAATTTAAAATATAAAATTAATTTAATATTTTAATGTCAAGGTGTTATAATCAAAAAATTGTTGTATTAGCTTACAGCTTTTTGTGGTTTTAGTCCTTTTGTATAATATTTGTAATTATCTACAAAACTAAGAGTCATGCGGTGTATTTTTTTAATAATCTGATTAAAACTTAAAAAAGATGTAATTTTTAATGTTTTGAAAAAATACTAAAGTATTAAATATATTTTTTTTTGTTACCTGTGAAATAATTTAAGAATACGATTCTTTATACGCAGAGAGGTTATATTGAGCAGCCTAGCTGACGTGATTGCGGTTAATCAGGTGGTCGAGACTAGATTGCCGGCTACGGGTCAACTAACTTGATTGTCGCGCCCAATTTGTCTCCTGACTAAACAAGATCGATTATTTTAAATTAATATCAAAATATTTGTTTCCTTATGTTCCATTTAATTTATATATAAAAAATGACTGATTCATGCACTTTTAGATAATAAAGAGGCAAAACGCATTTATCTAAGCTTAGATAAATTTTAAATGTGTAAAAAAACTTATCGACTTAGCTTCCAAAATAATGTAATAGTACTCGTTATGTTAAGACAGTAAGTTTTTCATTTTCTAATATGAACTTTAGCCACACATAAGATAATACATATGACTTTTAATTAATACTTCACGCGTGTATAGTTGCAGGCGAAATCGAGTCTGAATATTAAATATTTGATGAGCACGAACAAAGTACTGTTTAGTTACATTGACTAAAGCCCGCGGCTGTAGCAAACACTAAGTGTTGGGTGTCAATTGCACTGCGGGATCAACTGGGGTCGGCTCTAATTTCTATCTCATCTTCGACCCTCTTAATAGGTAAGTGGACACCCGCATTCACGCTAAATAACTTTAATGTAGATTTTGTTTTACCATAGCATTTAAAGTGCAAGCACGTCGGAATTCAATTTATTCAGGATCGTTCTGATCAAGAACACGTTTGTCTCGAAATGTTTTGATGGGCCGTTTGAGATTTTGAACGCTTTTGCTCGATGCGCAAACAAACATAGCAACAATGGATGCTTCGGCGAAGCGCGTGTGACGCGGGAATCGATTCAAATGTGGAACAATGCTTGTATAACAATTCGGAGTGTTGATGCAAACAACAATGTTGTAGGTTCGGTACGTATAAGCTTTTGTATAATTTGTCTAACTATTATACAATGTTCGTAAGGAACACAAATTGTTTGAATGTTTAACGTTCAAATTGCGTACTAGTGATAATTTTAACAATCTCAACACACATTTACGCATATTGGTTATTATTTATACATAGTATTTAATCCCTTCGTGAATAAAAACCGTAATTTATCATATTAATTATAATTATATAATAATTTAATAAATATTCTAAAAATAAAAATGATATATTATCGTTTAAATTTTGAAATTTTTAATCTGTGGTATGCTAACAAGCTAACAAGTAGCATAGATAATGTAGCGACGCTCGTCCCGTCCCAAGTGATTTGACCTTAGACCGTTCAATTAAAACGTTATGGACGGTGGGGCGGTAGTAATAAATGTTTGTACAATAGGTAAAATCTCGCTGTTATGTATATTGTTTTGAGTTTAAGCACCTACTTCTTTCTTATTTGTTTTACGTACTATTGTCTTTAAAGATTAGTAATGTAAGTAAGAGAAAAAAATACCACTTGAATTGAGAACCTTCTCCTTTTTGAAGTCGGTTAAAAAGTTAAAAGATATAAAAATTGATTATATATGCCTAACTTTTCAATAAAATATAATATAATTTGTTTTGTTTTGAAAGTCTATTTGTATATTGACTTTTTAATGTTTACTTAACGCAACAATTTCCATTTTAAAGATATCGAAACAGTCTAATAAGTACATACATTGAAAATAAGCGACTTATCCTCGCTTCGCTCGGATGTGTCCCTAGGTACGATACTGTTCGCAATTTCGTAGGTCTTAATTTTTTTGCGCAGAACCTAAAAAAATTAAAAGTAGCTAAAGTTACTCCTTATAACATCAGCTATTTGCCAGTAATCCCGTCAAAATCAGTTCAGCCGTTTCGGAGATAGCCAAAAATTAAAAAAATATATTTTTCTTAAAAGTAACGTAAATAATTTCATATACATTTAGTAAAAAGCTGTTATTTTGACTTTATTAACAGACACTTCAATTTTATTTATCAATATAGTTAAAAAGCTAAACTCTGCATTACCTAGTTTAACTGTTACCAGGGTGCGCCAGCGTCCCACTGTCCCACCGGCGCGCGCCCAGTCTAAGCTGAATCCTATTAATTATGCTCGACTGTATAGATGTGAGCTCAATTTACATTAGAAGCTTCTAAATTTCTAAAATTATCCATTTTTTTACTTTGTTGTGTTCATATGCACTTTACATCATCATCGTTTTACAAACTATAATATAGTTAACTAAATTTTCAGCCAAATCAATTGAACAGTACCTACCTAATTTAATAGCATTTTTTTCACAATAAATGTTTGACGTAATTCTTTAAATTGACATAACTTTTTATTTATGGACTGATTGAAATAAAATAAACACTAAATGATAAATGAAGCTTACCACAATGTATAGTGAAAAACGCACCCAAATCGGTGAAGCCGTTTCTGAGATTATCGCGCATAAACGCACAGACAAATAGACAAAAATTCTAAAAATAATTGTTTTGAGTTAGATCCACAAAAATAGTTTTTTCTCAAATATCTTCCATATACAGACAGCGATCAGTTACAATTTTATTATAAGTATGTAGAGATATGAAGTATGTTTCAAGTAAATACCCATATAAAATCTTGTTGCAATTACACATTATGTATTTTATAACTAATAAGGTGCGCATAAAAAGTTAATATATAAGAACTGACTTTTACAGATATACTTCGTTACAGACCTCAAGCTCATACAAGGACAGGCTGGTTATATTGAAACGTTAATTTAACAAAAAACATTTGCTTTTTCAATTCCACGCTACATTTAGGTTTAAGTAAGAAAAACTATGCTCTCGAGTAAATAATTGTGGCCTCTAAATGTAGGATAAGTCAGTTATTCACAAGGGTGTCCCCATTTTAACTTTTAAATCTACATATTAATGAATGCTATACGATAAGACTGTATTGTAAATATGCCAAGAAGCCATTACCGAGCTGATAAAATTATGTTTTTTTTAAAGATTAAAAGTGACAAGCAACTATACAGTGACTACATTTTAAAATGTCACTTGAATTATGAGTATATTCGTGTAGTAAAATGCAAATGGTGTATGAAGTACATGAGGTAAAGTTTTGAAACGTAATAAATTATATTTTTTCGTTCAACAATCTGGACAGAGAATTGGCTCTTGCTATCGGAATTTTTGGCGTTGATTTCGAGTGGGTGTTCTGAAAAGTTAGGTAAATGAGATTACGAGGCGTGCACACGACCGATGTGAAGTGTGGGGTGGGCTGGCCGGCTATTGGCGAACGCCTCCCACCGCCCACGCATGCGCAGCGCGCCGCCTGCGAGAAAAATCTTCAAGAGGAAAACTCAGTTTCCGAGCCATGAACATTCAAAATTTTATGTTTGTTTTATTACGTGGGCGGTATAATAGCTGTTTTGCATCTCCTCAATATTGCATGAAATGGCAACCACAAACAATCTTTACGAGCGAGGAATTCGATTTTTTTTGTTGTCGCGCAATAAATGCAATGACAACGGGTTATGCAGCCTGTAATGTGTATATTAATATTATTCGTTTTATACCGAAAACTGGTCATTATGATTTGGTCAATATGATTACATACGCTTTTATTGATTATAGTAAATATTTAGTAGTATTTCTTCGAAATTTAGGACGTTGCATTAGAATTTATTTTGAAATTTACATTAGTGATTGTAACATATCAAAACATAAGACGGGTTATATTATAGGGGATCATTAGGCATGCAAATGAATGCGATTTCAGTACTTTTGTATGTTAATTTGGTCGGTTTAGGGTTAAGTTCAGTGTCGCAGCCATTTATATAACATTGGATTTAAGAACAAAGGCGATAAAATTTAAACGTTATAACGTTGAAATAGGTATTTATCATATTTAATTTTCAATGAAGTTCATACCAATTATAGGATACCTACTAATATATTAAAGGTATTAATTTAAAATAATTGGTAATAAATATGGGTGAGTGTGCAGTATTTGCATGCCCTACACCTAAGCAATTTGTTCAGTACAGGTTTAGTAAGTTACATACATCACTTGTATATGTAATATTAAAATTAAAGGTGTAGAAAAATATACATATATATTATATAATGATGCTTATTGAATTTTAAGCCAAAATGCAAAATTCTGCCAAACAGATAAAATATGAATAATCATATTTCCGGTATCAAATAACTACTTAATATACAATATTTTTCTAGGAAATAGTACAACATATAGATTGTGAAGTCGCAACTATGTCATAAATTATTATTTTGTTAGAAATAATCACATAATGGTGTAATAAAGATGTATATTTATCTTTGCTATAATTTAAATTTTAAATATAGGTGCCTAATTTAGTCTTGTTATAATTCCCGTTACGGAATTAGGCCACTACGTGTCTCTGTGCCATTAAGAGCTATTAACATCACGTTAGCGATAGCGCGTTCACTGAAAATATTACCTACTACCGTTGCACCTATTTTATTCATAGTCATATAGACAGACATGCATGTAGCGAGGTGTGTGTCCTATAAATGGGTATACTTACAGTTGATTTACTAAAATATATATGAGAATGACACTTTATATAGTTTAAGGTGGTTAAATTCGTTAGCTTATGAAATAGTATCTTTTTCAAATACTTCAGATAAATAACTTAAATAAATTGCGCAGTTTGAAGATTCATCTATATTTGATGCGTCATGTGACATTTATTAATGCATTTTTTATGAAAACATAATAAATATAACGTATACGTATATCTGTAATTGCGGATGTGGGTAATTTAAAATTCGATAATCATTAACTTTAAGCAAAAATTGGAATTTTATTATTTATGTTTCTAAAGTCATAACAATTCAATATAGAATGTAAATGATGTTTTGTATATATGATTATTAAAAATAAATATAAATATTTAACAGATTATTCTAAAACACAACATTTGGATAAAAATTCGCAAAAAAATATAATATGTCCCTTTGTTTATCTGAACGCAACATGATCATTAGAAATAGTGAGTCACCATCACGGTTGGCTGATTGCGAAAATTTGACAATTTTTCGTCTAAATAAGGAAGAAATGCAATTTTTGACTAAAGTAACTTATCAATGTCGATTACGAAACGTGTACGGGCGTTAAAATTTAATTACCATTATTTTAGTAGGTACGTATTTAGGGACAACCTCAAACTCCAAATCTTTAAACAAATCTTCATTGGTTAAAACTTTGTGCCTATAATGTAGCTTGGCAGTGTTGAAAACAAGTGTGACCGGGAAACAAGAAATAGTTTATTTTCAGCAAATTGTGGTTCCGTGAACCTGAGTTAAATAAACAATTGATTCGTGATTCATTGTATACTGTGATTTATATTTTTGTACATGTTATTCTATTTCTCGATTTACGACGACAGTTTTTAGTAAACGCTAACAAGTTAAAATATTTCGAACATCTATTTCATACCTATTACTGGTTAAATACCTTCAATCAAGAAAAATGCCATTTAGTAACATAAGACACATAGGGAACCGATATTTAGTTTTTTTTTCGTAAATAATAAAGAACACATAGTGGGTACATGTATGTACTTAGAGATTGGCAATATGTTGCTCAAATCAATCAGTTTTGCCTGCATTAGATCCGATATTATTAAATATTGTAACTTTTAGTTAGGTACTCTATTTTTAAATTCTTACAAATCTAATATGTATTCGTGTCGTGACAATTTGAACAATGGAAATATATACTACTAAACTTAATTTCCACAACTAGAGAGATACACTTATGGAAATGCTTGGAGTTGTTTAAAATCGATATTAATTGTGCAACAGACATGTTGCTACGAAACGCATTGAGTGAAAACATAAGCAATTACTGGAAGCACCCTAAATGGGGTCTCTTATCTGTAGCTATTGTTTAACACGCTTTTTTCATTCCCACGCTCGTTGTCGACCGCGCTGATAACGCTCTACCTGTATCCGTACCCGATCGTCTCAAGGAAATTTGAATAATACTTAAAGAAAATAGGCCTTGTCTAGGACATCCAATGAATATTATTCGTTACACAGATATGGAATATAAGAAACTTCTATGTGAATTATTATTTTTGTACATCGTTTTTGGAAGGTTACGTCGTGAACGTAAAATGAACGTTGCATACATTATCCAATACTACAGTTTTGTTACATCTTTTTAGTAGTTAGACAAATATTATGCAGCAAAATAAATTATTAATAATAATAAATGATAATTATAGTAAAAAATATTCCTCAACTACAATGCCATGTTCCTTTTCTGACAGCAGAGTACGCTTTGTTGAATTTTAAATGAAATGGCATCAAACAAAGAGAGTCGGGAGTCAAGTGCAAAATTCGCCGGCGACCCACGCATATTAGAAGGACAGATATATTGCAATATGTATGAGAGCCGAATCCATTATCCAATGACGTACTGCAATTACCCATTTAATGTAATTTGGGCCATTGTAAATGTGTCCAGCTCTTCTCGTACATTCTCAGCGTCACTCACTCAAAAGCACCAATTAACGAAATCACAAAGGAGCAAACACACGGTGGGCACAAACTGATCGCGGGCATTCGTGCAGACCGGGCATTTCAAATTCAATATCGGATATCCAGAGTTTTCAGCGGCAGGCTGTGAGTGCGCGCGCGTGCGTGTCTGCGGCCGGTGCGCGACTACTCGCTCAATGGGCGCCGGCGGCGGGGCGAAGCTCACGTCTCGCGGCTCACTCCCAGCGAGCTTACGAAAATCACCAATTGCGTCTGTCCCCTCATTAAACGATGCTCACTTTGCATACACTATATTGTTAATACCCGCAGTACCGCCCGAAAACGATTGCAGATAACATTTCTAATGCGAACCTTAGCGAGATTTGAAGAGCTTTAAAAGCTGTTCGTTGCTGCACATCCGGTGCCACCTGCTCGCACTCAATATGAGGCAACACGTTAGAAGGAGATAAAGTGATCGTTTAGCAAACAGACCGGATGGCGGACTCGGTCATGAATGAATGCGCTGTCCTTGTCTGTCGTGTACATTTACGTAACGTAGTCTCGCTCGGCTACAGGTTGTCGCCGTAGAGGAAGTGAAAGGGACGGGAGGCGGCGTAGTAAATATTGCTCACCACCGGGAGTATTTCTAAGGGTTTTCAATTTTTTGTTTGGTCACAAAAGGTATCCAACTTCATTCATAGATTTAGTGTAATCTAATACATCATTATCTAACAAACATTAACATTGTAGTCTATTGCTTTAGTGAGCATGAGCAGTTGAAGATGGAAAATTGCTAAATTATTATTGGACAAGTTCATAGTATGATTTAACAATGATAATCACTTTAGTATTTGTTTTGGAAGTTTGAGTTGTGAAAGTAAATAATAATGATTTAACGATTTGTATACAAGTATAATGTGTTACTACCGTGCCCTATATGAGTTTTTATTAAAAGTTAGACTTTAAAGCTATAACAAAAGTAATTCGATTATTATACTCCGGGTATGATTACGGATGGGATTTTCTTAAAGTATAACTTATTTATCAAAATAGGAATTAAAAGCCGTTTACAATCGACGAAAATATCTTATAATACATAACAAATGTGCACCTAAATTAGTAATAATGCACTTTTTTTTAAATTGGTAATATACAAAAAATATTTTTTATTTATTGCACGAATTATTTAAATTAAATTAATTACAGAAAAAACATTGTATATCAATTAAAAAATGAATAAAAGCTGTATTAAATTATTGCATTTATTCTCAGAGAAGTGAAAGGAAACCATAAAGTAACTTAGGTAATGTTGAGGAAAACATAAAGAAGGGAGGATATTTAATATTCAAAGATCGTGCGAAAGTACAAAACTCTGCAAGAATACATTTATGACTCTATCGCGTAAAAATCAATTTGTTGGTTTGGAAAATGATGTACCTACTGTTTAAAATATAAAATAATAATAATAAGAACATATAACGCTGGTGTGATCTCCGTATTTACAATATCATGAAATCATATTAATTGGCTTGACAAAGTATTTAGAATAAGAATGTCGATATTACAAGTAAAACCTGCTCCTGTCGTCATTATTATTTATTATTTTTATATAACATTTGAAAATTTTAAGTTAGTTTTAGAGTTAAAGAAATCAGTTATTAATAAGAGAAAATGTTACAATGCCACATAATGTAAGAGCTCTCAAAAATGAAAAAATAGGTGTTGGTGTTCTTCTAAGTCCCGCGTGACGCTTAGGTGCGGCTCTCCATTGTCGGTTATCTGTGGGCGCGGTACAAACCAAGCGTGTCAATGTTTGGCTCGTGCTCGTGGACAAGGTAGAGCAAATATCGAAATACATCATTCTTTTTATATAATACTATTGGTTATAAATTTCTTTGTTATTTTTTTCTATTAAAAAACATTAAAATTATGTACTCGCTTAGATGTATTAATCAAGTCAGTCTTTATTAGTGGCAACCTCAAAAATTTCAATATGCAAGCATAGATACATCATGTAATTGTTATACTGTACAAAATTATAAACAGTTGTATTTGATGTGAAACAGTCACAATAATAAGGGTTTTGAAAAAGTTAAAGTAGTAAAATACATATAATGAAATCTATTCGTATGAGCAACTAGAACTGCTAAGACTTTTTATATATATGCTTGTATATAAAGACATTAATGCAGAAAATATTTTAAACGCACCATTTATAGCTCGTACCTTACTCAGCCATTTGCAAGTAACAATAGGATTTCTAAGATTTCTTAAACAATTCATGCTTTTTTTCTATTTAAACTCGTCATTGGTTTCAACATATTTATTTTTAGTATTCTTAAAGTGCTTAAAACTTCTAAAGGATTGTTGGTTTAGGTACCACGTCTTTTTGTGAAAAAAGCGATTTACATTGAATTCAGCTATGATGAAATTTATTCTGTATGCGTGCTAAATCAAAGCTGCGAATAATTTAACTTCTTTGTCTCAATATTACACAATAACGGGTTGCTTTCAAAAGTTTGTTTGACAAATGGGTTTTAACGCAACAATCACTTTCACTAAGACAAACAGAGGATGTCGACTTTATTGTCACCGCACTTGAACATTTAGATTGGTTTAACACGACATTGTTTTAGTAATTTTTTAAATAACATGACTAAAATAACCAACCATCTAATACAAGAATCGTCGCGTGAACAATATTTATTGACATTTAACTCCACATTTTTTAAATAATAATAATTATAATAGTCGATAAAATTATTCAATCATTATTATCAGGAAGCTATTTAAGAAAGGTAGAATTATAAAAATAAGTAAATGAAGTTAAGATATAAAATTATTTCAATATTCATAATTATTTACGGTGAATAAGAATCAAATTGTAAAACTTACGATAGGTATTACAATTAAACATTTCTGATTACAGATAAATAATATAATATACTGTGTTTAATAATAACACTATAATGTATTTAATAATAAGAGAAGTGCATCTCGCTACAAATCAATGGGATCTTGTCGAAGCATGTAACCTCTGCGCGCCAGGTGCTACGCGGGATGTTCCTCCCCCTCTCGCCCATCCCGCTCCCTCTTTCAAACCCTCACATGTGTAGCCTTGGAGGAAGTCAATACACATACTTGCACATTGAAATCATGTGCATGAGCGTTTCTGTAAATTTTATTAATGATCTGCATTTGTATTATATGCATCTTAAGTTTTATAAAAAAATGCCGTATATAATTATTCATTCGAGTGACATTCAATGTCTTATATCAATCATATTAGGATTTCTTGTTAAAAATAAAGCTTATATTTTAAGTAAATATATAATGTTATATAATGTTACATGTGTGTTCTTGTTATATTAAAAAATAAGAAAAAAAATGAAAATGAAGTATATCTCGTTGGAAATACGTAATATTAAAAAAAAAACCGTTTTAATATCGTTCGATAAAAGTATTCATTCATTATCGATATGTCAAGCCAGTTCAATTATCCTAGGAATGTATACGAAATTTCAAGCCTGGTATGTAATTGTTCATGTCCACTATTCACAAAGAATATTATCACCAGGTAGCGAAGGTAATACAATGTGTCCTTCCGGTACATTTTCAAGCATCTCTAATCAAGTAGAACTAGATTCAAACAGTATAGATTAGAGTTCAAATTCTATCGACAAATTCGACATTTTGGGTGATAGTTAAAACAAGAAGATACATATTTGAACATTAACGCTCTTTTGACCAATCTAAAATATATTATGTTGCTGAAGACTTAAGGTCCATATTTAGAGTGCAGAGCTCGGAGGTTGTAGTTTACTCTGCAGGGTTGCCTAGCATCCGGTGTAAGTCGATACCGTGGGGAAACAGGGATCATTTTAAGGCATAAACCACATCATAATAACTGTAAAAATGTTGCAACATTGTCAATCTTATCAATTATTAAAAAAGATCTGGCTATAATTTACAAAATATTACTAGCCTAAAAAAAGCTCCCCAAGTCATTGGTTATAATTTAAGTCACTATTCCGATGGCAAATAATTATTTCACTCTATAAAAACTACAGTAGATCAAGAACTGGTTTCTTCATAACTTTAATTTGATATTAACCAAAACGAATCTCGTGTATCGTTCTTAATATTGAAAATAGTTATTGATTAGTATCAACATATATAAAAAAATACCTATAACAAGTTTTCGATGCTTATTAAACTATTCATTTCCAAATAAAATTTTCGAAGCTTCTGGTCTTAAGTTAAATATTAATTTTAACGATAAATCTCAGGAGAATTTATTTTGTTGAAATCCTATATCTTTTAATTTACGTAAATGTAATAATGATCATTAAAATATTCGTCAATTGTATGTTATTTACGAATGCTCTCAGTAATGAAAAGAACCGCGGCCTATTCTGCGCTATACAATCCTTGCGGCGCATTATTCGCTGGCAGTCTAGACTTGAATCTCAAACAGTAAAATGTCGAACGGAACCATAAAAAGTTGAGTAAAAGGCGTCGAAAGAAGGCAGCGAATTTTGAGCCAAACCAGTTTAATGAGGGTCGTATTTAAATACGAAAATAAAGCGGTTCCCACGGCGTCGTTCGCGGGAACGGAAGCCTCTTCGATGTCGCGGCGTCTCCGCGCGACTCTTCGTATCGCGCGATCATCGCTTGCGCGCCGCCTCCCGCGCCTGATCCGACGCAGCCTCCCGGCCCAGCCGGCCAGCCTTGAGCGAACCCTCAATGCGACGTTGCCTTACAACTTAACGAGCATTTAATACTTTTTGCAAAATCGATCACAGGTCAAATTAAGATGGGTGAAAACACATGTGAACAGACAGAGACTGACGAAATCATACGACGAATATCAAGTTTTACAATACGGTTATTGACGTGTTGTAGTAGAGCAAGCGTGAGAATGTTTTGCAAGCAAACATGGAGACATACATGTATAAAGACATATTATGAATGTCAATTATAATAGATCAAGACAATCTATATATTTTTTTATTATCACTTCATTTATTCATACATACTAATGAATATTTAAAGCATTTTTTGCTTTGAATATTCATTAACTGATTAAGATAAATCATAGCAAAATATATTTTTAGTATAAAATTTATGAATTCCAAGTAATACTTATGTATACATCTTGATGAGATTTGCTTCTGAGATAGCTAGAGATAGGTACTAATTGAAAGATATCAGCAGTCCACGAACTTGCTTGAAAGTGATTTTGTCACATTTCAGTTCTCATATACCGGGATAAGATAGAGTCTTTGCTTTTAGAAAAAAGAAATGTGAATCGGATCTTTAGGTTAGATACCTTCCTTTTCAATACTTCTATGTAAGGCAAGTTACGATTTGCTGAAAACCGCATCAAATAATAAAAAAAATTTGCTTTTGAACCGGAACAATTTCTTATCTACATAAGTATTAACTTTATATGTTTGCTCAGTTTGCTACTTCTTAACCATAAAAGTTAATGTAGTTAATAAATTCTTATAAACGTTTTACCGTATAATTAATCGATCTAATTTAATTAATATAATTAGTTTCTCAGCTCTTCGATGGACCATAATTAAAAGTATAAGATAAGATGTATTGAAGGTATGTAAATTTATTTTGGTATTTATCTTTTGATAATGATGGTTTAGATAGCGAAAATGTCTGTGAATTATAAAGACAACATCACACTACTATTATAAACGTGAAAGTTTGTATGTGTGTGTAATGTATATGTTTGTTGCTCCTTCACTCCGCGCTGGACGGATTTCGATGAAAAGTACACTAATAGATTGACAGGCTACTGTTATATTTTCTTAAATTTACGCGAATATTTGACATTTTAAATAGAACTATCTTTTCGGATTATTTCGCGGATATATTTTGATTTTTGGTTCCCTCCGTTTGGAATGCTTTACAGTTTACAGCAATCATGGTCACGTCAAAAAATATATATAATAATTACAGCTAAAATTAAATAAATAGTATTGCCATATTTAATTAAAAAACTTATTATTATTTTTTAATGCTTAAAATTAAAATCAACAAATATTATACGGTACTTTGATGCCATTTTGGAATTTTTGAAATCATTTTGTAAAATTGTGACGTTTAAAACCTTAGTCTCTCCCGTGACCATAATTCTGTAAAGCATTTGAACCAAAAATCAAAATAAATTCGAGAAATAATCCGAAAAAATAGTTTTATTTAAAAGGCCAAAATAGCCAAAATATTGCGTTGCCTATAGGTACCTACCTATATATAATTGCAAAAGTCACCGAAGGTTGTACTCAAATGAAGGATATGCCGAAAATTTATTCAATATTAAGTTACTTCTTTTTATTCAATTTATTATACTAAAATTATAGCCTATTTATGAAAGCTTTTATAATGTTTTAAATTACTATTTTCTTGATTAAATAATCTAGTACCTGGGCGACCGAGCTTCGCTCGGAGTTCTTATTTGTTATATCGTATTTTTTAGATAAAAAAACTAAAAACTTGTATAAATACAAAAACAAAAGTTAAAAAAACTTTGTATTCCAACTGGGATTCGATCCCGGACATATGTGTTGTCTAACTTACGCGTTGACCGCTTGACCACGATGCTTACTACCGAGTGTAAGAAATTATCGACCATATTCTGCGTGGAATAATACAAAAAGAAAACTGCATGAATGAAAACTCGAAAACACGCGTTTTCCCAGACATGAGACTAATCTAGATCGATTTTTCGCCCCCGAAAGCCCCCAGATACCAAATTTCAGCGAAATCGTTAGAGCCGTTTCCGAGATCGCTGGTATAAATAACTAAAGAAATAAAGATATAAGTATACAAGAATTGCTCGTTTAAATATATGAGATATATACTAATACATATTATAAAGAGGTAGGATTTGATTGTTTGTTTGTTTGTTTGCTTGCTTGCACCGAATATGCTCGGAAACTACTGAAATTTGGTAAAAAGATAATTTGAGACCCTGGCATAAAGGATAGTTTAGATCCTGGAAATCATCCCTTAAGGGAGGGAAAATAAGGATGAAAGTTTGTATGGGGAATCAACCAAGGGACGAACCCGAGCGAAGCGAAGGTGAGTCGCTAGTATTAAATAAATATGAAAGTTTGTGAGTATGTATGGATGTTTATTACACTTTCATGCCAGAACAGCTGAACGGATCTGGATGAAATTTGGTACAAAAATATTATAATCTGGAACAACACATAGGCTGCTTTTTATCCCGGAAAATGTACGGTTCCCGTGGGATAGGTTTGTAATATTTCAAAAATATTTGTATATCTACCGATTTGTCGACAGTTATTATTTATTAATATTATTTATAAGGAATGTTCCTTTTTGCAATCGTGCATGTTTTTAAATCGTTATTTATTTTTTTACAATTATATTTATTTGAATAATATTGCCTAATTTACAATAAAACTTTTAATATCCAAATAGCATTATTATGCAACATAATTTCGGGATAGATGCATTAATTTTTACGATTTCCAATGATTATTAATTAATAAATTTAAAATCTAGAGCATATCTTTGTCCCAAAACAATTTTGAAATTAATATCCTTAAAAGTAACAGAGCCTTCATAAATATTATGTTAAAAAGAAGGGAATATCATAAAACTTTAGTAAAGCAAAGACAAGACACTTGTAATTTATAAAATTGTAATTTTAATATTTGTTTATAAATTGTTTTACTTTACATTCCAAGAAATTCTGTAAGATTTACTTAACAATATATACAAGTTTTAAACAAGGATGATCTTTCTTTGTTTGACGGCTTTCGATAAAGTCAACATGACCTTAGTCAACGGAACTGACTCTGACGCCTTTATTTGTGTATTTTTACAAAAGCTATTTTCAATGTCACAAGCAGATAACTAACGTTGAACTAAAATTTCTGCTTTATTAGTTTGGAAGTGAAAGGTTTATATTTACTATTTCTGATATAATTCTGGAGTCAGAAAGCTTTAGTCGGGATGAACGTCTCAAACCAATCCATCTTCACCAAGCATATAACATTGAATAGTACGTAATGGTGTGTGACAGAATGCCGACTTCGCAAGTAACTCGGTTCATTAAATGACGTGAATGATATGCCCATTGAGTGCGCCGGCGCAGATTGTGGCTAGGTGGGGGCCGGAAAGCTGAGCATGAATGAAACGTTTTGACCCGCTTCGCTCGGATATATCTTTAACGCCATGTTTATTTGTACATTATATGATGTTTTTGGTATCAGGAACTGGTTCGATTTGTTATTAATTTATGCGCAAATCAATTTAAGCATCCTTTTGCGTTTTAATGTTTTTTAATTAGATTGGTATGATTTGCCGATAACGCTTGAAAAGGCCTTTCTAATTTTTTTTATGTATCTTGATTTTAATTTGGTACCTATTTCAGTATTCTGATTCTATTTCTGTCTTGTATGACTCTTTTGAATGCAGGGTAGTTAATTATAGTAACATCTTTTTTAAACCATGAAAATAAAAGAAACTGTATGAGTTAGCTTGTAGTTTGCCATATGTATCCTGTGTGTATTTGCCCAGACAACATGTCGGCTCGTCACAACCAATATTCTTGTAAAAAACTCACATAATGACTCAATATACATTGTTACTCATTTATCTTGGCATAAAAACTATTTTCTTGGATATTATCATATTTAACATAGAGGAAGTGCGATAATAGGTCCCTTTAACAGTAAAATATAAAAAAATACTATCTGAAGACCACAATTCAACATCTACAAGTGCAAGGTATAGCCCTTAAATTACTTTGGTCTTTTTGTATTATAAAAAAATCATCTAATTAATACGTCTATCTCGTCAAAAATTTCAATTAACAAAGAATTGAATTGAA
The DNA here is from genome assembly GCA_033884665.1 of Argynnis bischoffii washingtonia. Taxonomy (NCBI): domain Eukaryota; kingdom Metazoa; phylum Arthropoda; class Insecta; order Lepidoptera; family Nymphalidae; genus Argynnis; species Argynnis bischoffii. The sequence goes on from CM066625.1 coordinate 6,453,905, forward strand.
TTTTTCAATTAATTTTTGATAGGAAATAGATTTAATCTCCGATTACGTAAACGATAGTGCCTCTGATATGCTTAGGCATACTTCACATACAAATCGTTAATTTTTCGATTTTATCTTTAAAATAAACAGTTACACAATATTACGTGTCTTTATTTGGTAACTACTACGTAATTAAAACCCGAGGAACCGAAAATTATAGGTGCGTTAAAATGTTAACGATATTTTGCAAGTTAGAAAAATACCATGAAATTGAAATTGTTAATAAATTTAAGGGTTAGAATAATATAGAACATATTAATTAGATTTTAATATAAGAGTATTTTAAAATATTTTTTTAACAAAATGAACTAAATTAAAAAAAAATCAATAGGTACACTAGAGCTCCAAAATCTACAACGGCTTTTATAGACTCATGGAGTATAACGTTTATCTACCTATAATGTAATTGTATAATTAACGTCATTCTTTTAATGTAAATGTTAAATATAAGAGGTCAGTATAGCGGTCAACTGGTCCCGATCGTGTTGCAAGATATTTTATCATTTTTGTTCAACATTCGTCGCGAGCGCCTTCGTGAGAACCGACAAGTGAACCATTTTGTCTTGATATTTCTTTATTATAAATGATAATGGATGAGGAGATCGACTTAAATTGGTCTCATTCGTGGCTTTCATCGCACCCATCAAAACTTGAGTGTAAAAACAGTGATTTGTTACAAACCTGAATTTGGCGGTTTTAGTGTCTAATGAATATATTATTCGATTTACCGTATACTCTGTTTCTTGTGTCGTGAGAAAATTGATTTGCTAAGATCAAACATTGCTATATGAATAATATTAATATGTTTTATTCATCAGTACATTAATATTTATAATAAGCGAATGAGGACAGAATTAAGAACAGCGGGGTCTACAGGAGAAACAAAAATTTCATTTTGATAACAGGTATTTGTAAATTAATATATAACTAATGGATATAAACAAAACAAGAAGCCTTAATAAATTCTGAATGCATGTACTTAGGGCTTTTAAAGTACAAATTGGCCAATTTGGCAAGGGTAAATGGTGTTTTCAGAGAGTAAACGAGAATGATATACCTATAGGTTTAGATACTTATATGTAAGTAATAATAATTGTAGAGGTAATTTATATCGATGTAGATAATATTTAATAAGTATTATGTAAATTTAAGGACAATGTAATGTAATGTTTTATTAACTTTTAGTGTCATTGACCTCAACGATTACCACATACTTTGTAACGCAAAATAAACATTATTTCTATATAAATTAATATGTATTAAAAGAAACTACGAAAATATGTGTAGTTTATACATTTCACGTTATCATATCTATGCTTATTTGCGTTTCTCAGACATTATACATATCAAGAAGACACGCAACAACCTAGAAGCAGGTACTGTTAGGTGGACAGGAAGCGTCCGACTAAAAAACCAGAAAATCAACATCTCATAAGACACGGGAATATCGCCTTCCGCTAATTATTTACGATATATTGCGTAACGGTGAAACGACGGGAAGGAGATTGAAAAAAACACGCTCTACAGGACGTGGAGTCACCAACACTATATGCAAACATATGCAAAAAGGAACCTAAAGTTAATGAAGTAGAGTTCAGTTTTAAGTTATCATCGGAACTACGACCAGCGCTTAGAATATCTTTATTCATATTCCGAACGATCTCGATAAAGTAGAAGCGGAGGCTGATCAATCGATGAGTGCACCTAATTTGCACTTTATTGTTTGAGTAATACGAGTCAAATTTCTACTAATGCAGTTTGCACACCGGGCCGCTTATACTGGTTCATAATTAAAGATACCATAGCAGGAACCAGGAAGAGTGTCGTACTATCTCAACAGTTAGCCGGAAGTCGCTCGATCTGTGAGTTCATTCATAAATGAGACTCGACGCGACAACGTGTTATCATGAATGACGCATCGAGCCATATTTGCTTCTATTTATATCTGGCTAAGACTTAGAATAGCAAAACAATGCAATAGTAATAATTAAGTATGAATGAAAGGAACCATTTAATTGAGTAGAAATGTGAACAAACATTGTGTTAGTTAGTTGCTTATAGACTCTATTTCGTTATATCGTCTAATACAGTTTCCAAATGGTACACTTGGTACAACGTTATATTTGACTAGCAAAACCCGCGGCTTCGCTCGCGCTAAAACTACAACAAAAAAACTTTAAAAAGGTAGGTTTCATACAAACTTTCATCCCTTATTTTATCTCCTTATGGGATGAATTTCAAAAAACGCTAAAACACGGATTTATTAAATTGTATTGAAGATCATTAATACCAAGTTTCAAAAAATTCTGATCATAAATATTTTTTGGGTTGTGTTAAAACGTGTACTCCTGTGGGAATGAGATAATCACCCAAAAAGTATCTTATATGTTGACCCGGATATTCAGCTATCATCATACCAAATTTCATCAAAATCTCTCCAGTGGTTTTTCTGTGATGCGGTAACAGACAGACAGACAGATAGACAAAAAATTCTAAAAACTATAGATTCGGTCTCTGTATCGATAATAAAGTCAACTTCAATAAGATTTTCCAAAAAATATTTAAGGTACAGATTCGGCTCAGTTAGAATTTTATTATATGTATAGATTATTACCTAGTTTATTGTAAACTTTCTACTTAACTAAAGGAAATCGTGGCTTAACATAGTTTATACATTCATTTTATGCACTTAAGTTATTATGTTTATTTCTTAAGTAAATAGTATGTAATATTTTTTATAAGGAAATATGAAATGTAGAGTTGTATTAGTAGGTAATAACAGTACCAAAACGAGAAATAAAGTCGTTCTTTTCTAAAAAAACCCAGTTCAAATTTCAGTTCCTTTAAAATAGACAAACGTTTGGTGCAGTGTTTATGGTATTCGTTTACAGCAAAAAGTAGTGGTTTTGTCCCTTAATTGCTGCATTTTTTCAACTTAGCTTAACGTAAGAAATGCCTGTAGGTTCATTTTCTACATTTAAATAATTGTGTCCTTAGTACAGAATATACGTATTGTATGTAAAGAATTTTCATTAAAAAACTTTACGCATAATTCTAACACACCTTTACGTGAATTGTAATTGTGAAGCTACTTGGAAAATATATAATCAGTTAAGTTCTCAGTTACGAAGAAAATCTTCAACAATAAGAACTTCAACGATAAAGAAATATGTAGTCGTGTAAATCTTCATTAAAGCTTGGCGGTAATGAATCGTATGTCTCGATCAGACGTCGTGGCGTCAGGGTCAAAGGGCGGCTCTGATTGCCCTAATCGAGTTAAGACGATAAACAAAAAGAGCGCAATTAGTATTGCGTGGGCGCAGGATGCTCCAACTAGCTCACTAGTGCCGGAATCTAATTATGCTTTGTTACTTTAAAAACAAACACTGCTGTACTTGGGAATTTTAAGTGACTGAAGTGGTGTTATTTTATTTTATGGAGAAACAAGATTATATTTTTATTTGTAAAGGTAAAATGTATGGAATAGTATGTATGTAGTTTTAGATGTATAACTATAGTAAAAATGTCATTATGTTTCAGTTTTGGCATTATTTAAATTAATTAATAAACGGTGAATATTTTTTTTATTTTTTTTATTATATTAACTTTCTTCACATTTGCACATGAAGAATGAAGATATTATTAACTTTATTTTTATTTAATTTGACACTGTCCAAATCAAGTAGGTACTGAAGCGATGGAGTAGGTCAATACGCCGTTATTTTTCCTTTTTACTCGCCATCATTAAAGTTAGATAAGTTTTTTTAAAACATTCTCCTTGTAACATTTGAATACGTATCAAAGTTGTATTATTGTTACAGTATCATCGCAAAGACATACAAAAAATAGTATAAATTTAACGTTTTGAAACTGACAGCTTATTTTAGAAATGACAGTTGTATAATCTTTTATTTTTGTTTTAGGAAACATATTAATGTACGTTGGTTTACTGAAGTTAACTTCAAAATGATAGTTATTTTATAAGATCAGAATATTTAAGTTATGTTATGTATTGAAATATTTTAATTATTTCAGATTCAATGACCTCATGATAATAAATAATCCACATAATCTCTGTTAATTAAGAATATCGACGTAACTGTCGATACAGGATGACTGCACTATCCACAGGAAGTGGCCGCCGGACGCGCTATCTAGCTACCGTATATCTCATTCACTTTACAGCTCTGTCATACCATATCTCTGTCCCTCTTCTACATATTATGATCATATATCTTCATCTCCCTCCCCCGGGTACTATTCCAATGACGTTGCGTAATGAGCCCGTCGAATTTTATTTTATATTTTGTGACCGTTATAAATTATTATAGCACGAACGGAGGTGAAATGACTTGTAAATTTTATATGTAACCTAAGAGTTACATATAAATACTCGTAACAAAGATGAAGTTACTCTACGTTGTGTAGAGCATTAACAAAAACAAAAGGCTATTTTTGAACTCTACGAAACACAAAAGGAAGCTGTACTTGTAGTTTGTACCTACTTAAGAAATTCTAGACGGTGAACTATTAAAATTGAGAAGTCGTTTTTAAGGTTGAAAATTTGCTAGATACAAGGATGATAAAATTAAATTGGATCGTAGTATGTAAAATAATATGACAATATGTCATTTCAATTTAAACAAATATATGTTTCAAATATTCAAAGTCGTTCATATGGTTCATTTGCAAGATTTTCTCTACACTGCGATTTTCTTTTTTAGTTATATCTAAACCTTGCTGTGTATTAATTAGTTTTTTAAAAACATTTAAAAAACATATACCTACACATAAAATATTTTTTGTTAAATAATAAAAAAACATAAATATAATTAATAAGTAGGTACATATGTATATAATAATTGCATATAAATGATTATGAGGGCATTTAACCTTACAGTAATACGCCTAAGCATGCCGTCTCTGTACAGTTTCACCCATAAATCCTTATACTTTCCTATTAACGCTTATACGTTCATATTTGTCATTTCAGTGTTTGTCTTACATATTCCAAACAGGATTTCTATTACCTAGTAAGGAATATTTTCTCTTAATAAACATTAATATATAAATAATAAATATTAAATAGTTATTACAAGTCAATAAAGCTTGCGAGGCTTGTAAATTAATGTAGCAATTACATTTGTTAAATCATCTCGCATTTCTTTTCGACTCGGCTTTTGATTTTTAATCAATGAATAAAATAACTAACAGTATGTAAGAACTAGGACAATTTACATATAGACGATCTATATCTAAGATTATATATAGTAGTAACTGCGCCCATACAGTGAACCGGCTGACTAGAAATCATCTCTGCGTCCGGTCATTCCGTCACTAGCTACCTTTTAATTATTAATGAAACTGCCCAAGCCTGCGCGGGAAAGCCGCACCGCCTGGCCTCGCTTCCGCTCACGACTTTGCGCTTCATTCATAAAACCAAACTCGCCGAACTTGATAACACAACTACTCAAAATGGCCATTCAATATTATACCTTAATGTGAAGCAGTAAAGTCCTATATACATTTCAAAGGAGTGTTCAACTGTCGACAAGAAACTATACCGAGCGTGGACAGAAATAGATATCTTAAAAAGTTGTAACTCGTGACGTGACCAGTCGAAAGTGGATAATCTTACGAGCGCAGAAAGTTGTTTTCCGTTTGAGGAAGTATTTCCGATCGGACCTTATAGAGCAGTAATATTCTCGGTTGATTTACTCGCTTCTCTTGAATGGGATGCGTTTTGTGGTCAGCGAGGTGCGAAGATCTAGTAGGTAATGGAGTGAATGGAGCCCTTCGCCAGTTTTTACGCCTATGGTGCGGCAATCGGCGGAAAACTAACCTGTATAATATTTCCATATAACCTGAGCATTAAGTATCGGTTATCACGCGTGTTTCCTTTGAAACTTGTAGGTAAATGTGACTCATACATTTAAGCTATCTATGTCAAACTAACTTTTAAAGTTTTTAAATATTCATACCTACCGCAGAATCATGTTGCATACAAATGCAATGTAAATTTTAAACGCAAGTACCAGCTTAAATATGACTCAGTTTCAATGTGCAGGTAACCTGAAAATTTCTATTATTTCCCTTGAGTGCCATTTAACAATAGACTAATTTCTCCAGGTACAAATTCGTATAATTTTGTTAAATTACCTAATGCAAAGATTTTGAAGACTCTATTATTTATTTTATCTCTAACAAGAACAAAATAACCTAGGTACATAAAAATATATTACACTATAATTTACGATATAAATCATAACCTTGTTCTTTATTTTGATCGTTAAATAAATTGAAACATACAAAACGTTAACTTAAATACAACTGTGCACATGCAATATTCTCAATAATAGTAATTACTGGACACATTTGTAAATCCGCTTTTGCAACAGAGCGTTGGAACCGAATATTATCCTCATCAACATACGTAATATTGCGAAGAGCTGTGCCCGGTCGGCCAGATGCTCCCCAATTTTGTCATTAAGTGATACGTGAACTCTTACCACCTACGTAATCACCAGGTTACTTAGCTTTAGCCCATTGTAAAGAAATTTTGCTCCAAATATGTAACATTTAAAAACAAGTCCGAATTAATATGACAGATTTATTTGAAAGTTTTACCATTTTAATATCTATATTATTATTTTTTGTACATAATGAATCGATAAGGGTTTTGTTTATTATATGGTTGTTAATATGTATATTACGTTAATTACAAAATATTATTTAGATAAGCTGTTGGGTAAAGATTACTTCTCGTACTTTCGTATCTTCTAAATATATGTATTTGTATCCACGTTTACGTCAGACAGATATTATTTGTTTCTAAATTTGAGTGTTCTTTTAGTATTTTTTGTTATAATTTATATAAGTTATAGAAGATTATAATGTATAAATAAATATTAAAAAAAAAAACAAAACAAGCATTTATATGTTTAGGTATTTTCTTCTCTTCAGAGCATAAAAATAAAATCTTGCTCGAAATATGGTTTTTAATGTTATTAATTATTTAATTTATTTTTTAGTCATGGTGGTTGCACTATTAAAATAATTTAAATTTCTGATTAATAATTGAACGCGTATACACAATGTCGTGTTTGTGCCTCTTCTCTTGAGGAGATCTATCATACCCTGGGTGCAACAGCCAGGCCATTGTGGACTTTAGAACGGGTTATTATAATTGAATACGTATAGAAAATTTTGTACGTACGCTGATGATTAGGTACTATTAGGTTTAAAATAATTGGATGCGTATATTTTCGTATGCTGTTAACCATTGAGAAGGTAGGTACTTGAATCAGAGAATTTGGGAGAATTTGTGAATCAGGTCATAATTATCACAAAAATTGATTCTCGTCGGTAATAAACCAACATATAAAATTTCAACTCTGTAGAATAAGAGGAAGTGGTTCTGCAATATTTTACTTAAAAAAATAAACTGACAACTGGCATTGCAATTTAAATAAAACCTTGTAAATTTTTTAATGATTTTAGAATTATGATGAAAAATTTAGTAATTTTTATATTCCTCCCTCCCTCATATTTAAATATAACACTATCATATGTACTTATAATATGAAAGTAAAAGTGTATAAGTAGGTATTTATTTCTTAATTGTAGCTATATAGGTGTATAAGTTAAGTATAATTTTAAAAATAATATAAAATAAATTATCCTACATTAAACAACTTATATTTACTAACATTGTGACTAAAAAATTGCAGTTAACATAAAATCCGGTTCATATAGCATTATATAAAAAGTGCAGTAGCGCATCCGAATTTCTTGGAAGCAATCGATGAGCTCTTTACAATCTTGAGTATTTCGTTCGAACAAAAAGACTTTGGTGCCACACTGTCTGTAGCCACAAAGGGCGATTTTTTTACAAATTCTACTTTAGAAATGCAACCTGTAGAATTTGCCAAAATCGGCTTTATAATGACGCATATCGAGTTCGTTATGTGGTGCAGGTAAAGTTCCTTGCCTTAAGTTGGCTATAATGATAGCGTTTTTGTGATAGCTTACAATATGGTGGGCTAACCGGATATACGAATGTCCTTACAATGGGAATATAAAAAGCATATTTACGATTATACACGAGCGATTTGTCGTCACTCGATATGAGTAGTGCTTAGGCGATTATTGTATCATATATCGTATGAATAGTTCTAATAATGTAATATTAAATGTATGTGATATTATTCGTTTTATTGTTATAGTTACAGTCAATTTCAATGTTTATTATTCTATCAAAATATAAATTTCCCTATACTAATAGCATATACTCGTGAATATTGCTTTTATAAGCAAGTAAATAAATGTCTTTTAGCTTTTTACGATTACTTTAAATATTAAACTTACACGTAGCATACACATTAAGAAATTCATGTCACTCACAATTCTCATTTATAGCTAATGCAGTACCATTATAGCAAGAGACTCAAAGTGTAAACGTTTTAGGTTAAGTCAGTCAGTAAATTGCAGACATAAAGCAAAGCAAAGCTAATTTATGTTATACCTAACGAAGTAATTTTGTGTTTAATAATAGCTTTATTTTAATTTTACCCGAATTATCTTTAACGTTTTTAAAACAAATGTTTTATTTAATATACGTGCTTTTAATTACAATGGTACAATTATGATTGATTAAAAGTTATTAGGCACTATTGAACTGGGAATAACTTTTATATGGTAAGAAACTAATCAAGGTAATCTACAGAAACTAATCTTAAAAAAAGCATACGCATTCAAGAAATCACAGTTGTATTGCAAAATATTTATTTATGTAGATACATAAAACCTAAAATTATACCCACGCTAATCATAGCCTTGTTAATCCACAGCAAAATGTCCAGCTAAATGATCGCTATACCTCATTCGGTCGGCTCCAACAAATCATCACATTATACTTTCACAATATGGCGACAAGTTTCAAGAAATAATCCATCATACAGTGCGAGGTGATTTTTCAAAGCGTTTTATTTTCCCAATGCACAAATAAAAACCGACTATATTTAGCCGACTGAAAATAGCAAACGTTGACAGCGTCCATCTTACCTGGTGGCCTGCTTATTCATCATCAAAATAGTTGGTTAAAGGAAGAATCAATTATGTATGCATATTTAATTAAAAGTATGATTTATTTTTATTTTTAAGAAAAAAAAATATGAGAAGAAAATATTCAAAAAAGAGCTTTAAATTTTATAAATTCTGATAAAATATCTATAAATTTAAATAAGAAATAAGCAAATTTATTTAAAGTATCATAGTCTAATCTATACTTAATATTATAAAGCTGAAGAGTCTGTTTGTTTATTTGGTTGAACGCGCTAATCTCAGGAACTACTGGTTGGAATTGAAAATTTCTTTTTGTGTTGGATAGTCCATTTATCGAGGAAAGCTTTAGGCTATATAACATCACGCTACGACCAATAGGAACGGAGCATAAATGAAAAATGTTGCAAAAACGGGAAAAAATGATTCCTTTTGAGAGCTTCCGTTGCGTGCGCTGCGTAAACGGTTAATGTTACGCAAAAATCATGTATGACGGAATTGTTCCTCTTTAAAAGTTCTAAAAAAAAAGTCTGCAACAGCATGTGTCTATCTTTAAAGGTTGACTCAATATAACCCTTTTTATGGCAATCAAATTTGTTTTAAAATAATGCATTACTTCCGAAGGTATTTTTATAAACATGATCTTAATCCTTATCCAAATAAATACGTTATTCATCACAAGTATTTAATTTTGAACAAAATTGCCCTTGACATCATTTGATTTCAATAAATATCTTAGGAGATATCATAGTTTTAAAATATTATACATATTTAACTTTACGCGGACTATGGGTGAGCGCGCGCTCAGCCCGATGCAAGGCGAGGGCGGGGCGATCGTGAGGGGGGAGGGCGCTGGCCGCCGCGCCGGTAGCTCTGAGAGCAGTCACTGTTCCACGCGGACGAAGTCGCGGGCAAAAGCTAGTGAATGATATAAACTATCAAATTATCAAATGTCAACAAAAAATAACCTACTGCATTTCCATTCTGCTCAAACGTTGTATAATTATTTTAATTATGATCTCAGTTCTCTGTGCTAATTTTTCGTAGAGCTACAACTGGTTCTATGATTCATCGAAAGATATCAATCATGGTCAGGTTATTGAAATTATTCAAATTATTTATACTTTTAAATTTTATATAATACTCTACATAACTTTAAATAAATTAATTTATAAATATAGGAATACCTAAAGAAAAAATCATAATATGTTGTAGGCCTTGTACACAGTACTAATATTAACACAAAGTTCTTCCTTGCTGCTAAGGTATAGAAAAAGTAAAATTCAAATTTGAAATTAGAATTGTAATCATACGTGACGAGTCGATGAGGCAGAACTTTTTCTAGTAGCCGGCCAGGTCCGTTAGTGAATGAACGAGACCGGTTTGGCCATTATGTAGTTCTACTTCAGAAGCAAGAGGTTTATGGATCAAATTATCGTGCACGAACACATCATTTCTAAGAGCAACTCGAATATGAAGCAAGATTAGGTTGCATCTGTCAACATGTTATCAAATATATTTGTATTTCTGTGAGTGGATCATTAGAATTTATATATTTATTATCTGCAATCGCAAAATATAACTTTTTGTTTATTCTATATACATTTTAACAAATGAAACAAACAAATAATATATATTGGCTTCTGCATTTATGGGGCAGCAACAAGTTTTTAATGAAAAACCATTCTTTCAATAGATATATTTGGTCTAAATTCTTTATTATCTGGTTATCCCAATGTTCTAGTTTGGACCAAATATACATGTATTTATCGTCAATACAAAAATGCTCTTTTTTGCTAGAATAAAATCAATACGAAGTTTTTAATGTAGTACTCAGCAAACTGCTTTACTAAGGTATAGTATAAAACTTTTACTTTATTTAAATATTAGCTAACTGACTGTTAAAGAGATAGGATATTACGAAACGTTATATTGTCTCAGGATGTTAGGTAAGTTTTCATAAAGGTCCACATATCCTGTATAGAATTGAAAGTCAGGTAGCCTGAGAACTTAGTTGTTAGTAAATATTATCTATTCTAATATTATAAAGAGGTAAAATTTGTGACTTTGTGAGGTTGTAGGGGGTAATCTTTGGATCTGTTGAACGGATTTAGATGAAAGGTAAGAAGATATTTTAAGTGAGAGATAAGAGATAGGGAAGGACATAAGACTAGACTTTTTATCCCGGAAATTATCCCTTAAGGGGGTGAAAATGAAGAATCAACCTTGACTGACAATATTTATTTAAGTAAAATGCTAATTACTATCGACCACGTTACTTATTTACTTCAACGAAATATTGGAATCTTATTTATAGAAGGCCATTTAATAATTATTAATTTTTTTTTTACGCCATGAAAGGAAGTCAGCGGTTCCGTGTTAAATCGCTCATCACTGGAAAACGGGTGGACGAATTACTATAGTACTTATCCATGGTACAGTTAGTCAGCAGGTACTGTTCATGAAATAGTATTTAATCTTTTATAACGTAATTAAACATTTTTATAACAATTTTAACCATCGCGTCGGTAAGAATGTAAATAAATTGGTCCATATTTATCAAATTACATGGTTATCTATACATATAAGAAATTTCTAACTCAGTCGAATCTGTACATTAAATATTTTTTGGAAATCATATTGAAATAGTCCTTGTTATCGATACAGTATCACACACAAATCGAATCTATAGTTTTTAAAATTTTTGTCTGTCTGTCTGTCTGTGACATTGGTTTGGTTTGGTATGATGATAGCTGGTTATCCGAGTCAACATACAGGATACTTTTTACTATGGGAAAATATCTCTGAGAAATCTATGCTAAACGTTAAAAACATAGGGACAAACCCGAGCGAAGCGAAGGTGAGTCGTTAGTATATCATTTAAAACCGAATATTTTGTGATACATGCATATACAATAAAAAATAAGATATTTACACATTATGACTTTCAATGGGCCCCTAATTTCACTCTTCCCCTTCTATAAAAAGTATGATTCGTTGACAAGTTTCGAATTACACATTAAAATAATCTTTTATTAACTCATCCCTTATGTTAAGGGTGAGACATTTCTTATAATTCCGGAAGGGGTGTGGCCTTCCGGTATCTGGTAATAATCGAAATATAATATAAATGTTTTTGTAGCCCTTATTTAAATAATCTATGTATGTCGTCATATAATTGTATTGTACAGAAACTCTATATCGTATTGGTTGAAACGGGATAAACTAGTATAACTGTTATTTATAGGGGTGAATATTTACTAGATAGCGACTGTTATTATGACGCTGTGGCACTGTGTGTGTGTTTCCGTCGGAGACCGTGGATTCTATTATTATTTAAAGACCACAAACTTATTGCTCCAGTCTGATAATGACAGATCTATGTCAACTACAGAAGATAATACTAAGTAGAGATACTCCATTCCATAGAAAGAAATTGGACGGGTCTCAGTCAGACTATATTTTACCACATAGATGATAGTTGGTGTTTACCTATAAGTTGCAGAACTATTTTATTTAATACCAATTTAGACTATAACCATTTGTAGTCAGAATAAACAACTCATAAAATACAAACGTCATCTATGAATATGCAGTATAAAATTATTTCCTTATGGCTGATTTAATTATATAATTATAGCAAGATATAGATATAACCCATTATTTAATTTTTATTTACTTTACTTAAATAGTAATATTATTTAAACAAAATTTTCTTTCATCCTAATCATTGATGAGACCCCATGATCTCGAAGTTCAAAAGTGGCGGATAAAGTTTTTAAAATAAGATGTCCTTACATTCTATTTAAATATGACAATTAAGATATTTAATGTTGTGTTTTAGTTGCATAATATATTTACGCTTAGATATATTAAGTAAACTTTTATATGTTGAATCATCGATTTCAGTTCTTTCGTACTTTCCCTATAACCAATGATTACCTACATTATTTATTATACATGACTTAACTGATAAGATTATATGGGGCAGCAAAATGTTAAATACATATCCAGTGTTGCGATCGTAAAAAAATACTTAAAATTTCAATTAAAAGTTCCGTGAGAGCCAATAATATCCTAAGTTAATTTATTATGAACATTTACCAACAGTATCTGTAAACACTTCTCACGCTAATTTGTTATCGGTTGACAGTTTGACAAGCGTGAGCGTTAAACAACATTGAAATTAAACTATTTCCTAATTAAAGAAATTAAAAATCTACTTGGAGACGAAAGCGCCTACTTCCGCATTAGTTATTTGTGGTTAACCCTTCACTAGCTATTAAAGGAGTCGGGGTTAAATGAGACATTTTTCAAAGCGGGCCCAATCGTTGACGGGCTTAATGAGACGTCTCCATGGGTTATTTTCAGATACTACCGGTAAAAAGCTAAAAAGACAATTCGAATCAGAGATAATGAACCTTTGTAAGTGTTCAAAAAAAAAAAACAATTGAAATTACTAGCGCACTTTATCGTGTGTGAGAGATCTCGTGAACGAACAGGTTTTGTTTGTGTGAGTGTTCCTTGAACGATTGGTAAACGAAGCGTAACTGTAAAATGGTTGCCACACGTGTAGATATAGTTTTCCGTCAAGCTCCATTAATTGAGCTATACCAAACAATTTGTTATAATAGTTGTATTGCGAAAATTCATAAGGAGTCGTTGTCCTTTTTCTATTAGGTAGGTAACCTATATTAAAATAATGTTTTTAAAATAAATGTTTTCTATACTAATATTATAAACAGGTAAAGTTTGTGAGTTTGTAAGGTTATAGGGGGTAATCTCTGGATCTACAGAACCGATTTAGATGAAGTTTGTTAAAAAAATAGTTTGAGACCCTGGGAAGTACACAGAATACTTTTTTCCCGGAAATCATCCCTTAAGGTAGGGGGTAAAAATGGAGATGAAATTTTGCATTGGGAAGCAAGCTAGGGACGAACCCAAGCGAAGCGAGAGTGAGTCGCTAGTATCAAATAAATAAGGAAAGAACTTAAGATTATGTGGAATGCTTATTTTATCAGCAGTTTTTTCAATGAAAATTTACTTCATGTTGCTTATTATTTCCAGCTTAACATCCCGTGGAAATGAGGTGCTAAGGGTTGTGATAAGTTGCCATTACCTTCCTTGTGACGTGGCAACGTAAGTACGTATTGAATTTGTACAAATATATCTACTAAACAAAATAAACATAGATAAACAAAATTTTAGTTTTTTTTTACAATAATAACATATACTATTCATATGAATATACTATTTCATATTATTATGTATAACAGAAATATAATGTGTAGGTATATTTAAAAATATGTGCATATTAAATTAGGCACGATTTCAACTCTAGACAGAAATATACATTTTTTTTGCAAATATGACCGAGGCAGGAAACTGTCACCGGTGCACTAATTTAGCTGGCCCCGTGGTTTTAGTCTTATCGGCAACCAGTTTCGCACCGTGGGAACAACACATGCGCAATAATTTACGCTGTTTATTTGTAGGGTTGCCGGCGATCGAGTTGGCGCCAGAATCGCCACTATAGCGATACTTTCACCTTTATTTTTATATATTAATCATCGCGTTTTCTCCAAAGATATCTGATTTATCTTTATTATTAAAGATATTGACTTGACAACACGTTTAGTACCCTTAGGTTCGGCCTAAATTTGAAGTTTAGCTAGAGATTTTTTTAGCCAATACATATACAGTAATTTCATATGAATCTTAGTTAAATAATTTAAATACGCACTACTTTATTATGGTTTATAGGTAGCCCTGTGACTACTGGTTACTGGTGGCATCCCATTCATAGTCGGTTGGACCGTGTTAAGTTTATCTGCGCAGTGAACAAGGCCTGTGTGCGTGTGTACCACATATGCACATTACTAATGTAACAAGCAACCGTTACTGTAGTTAGTATGGAGAGTTCTAGGTATCTACTACCTAGTCCACTTTTTAATAATTTGCTCCATGTCAGACCGCACGGTCAACGTTGACCTCTTTCTAATGTACGATTGTAATACATATAAAAAATACACATTTGTGATGACTCTTAATATGTAGGTATATCTGAACTAAGGTGTTGCGTCAACTTTAAACAACACACCAGTGTCAAATGTTATTTTAGTAAATGAATACATATACGTCGTAAAAATCTAAAATAAATAGTTACGGGCTAAAGGATGTTTTTTAAATCGATGCTCTTCTGAGGGGGACACCGTCGTGTATCCCAGTAAAACGCAAATAAATTTTGAATGCATTACGTGGCGTCGCCAGTGATGAATAACGTCCTCCGCCTTAACCCTTTCAGCAGTCTATTGATATATCTTTTAAGACACAAAGTACATGTTTATAAAAAGACAATAAATATATATCATTCGAATTTAAAAACAAAAGAGAATGGATTTTAATTAATTTAAATTGACATTTGACATAATAAGAAAAAAAAAATAGGTATTCTTTGACCTTTGATGTCCTTAAAATGCCTAACCGTCGTGAACACAGCATCCCAATCTTGTTTTGTTACAATTGTCTATCTGTACAGTAGAGTCAATGTAGTGAAGGTATCAATTTATTTGTTCACAATCAGAGTCTAATTCGATGTAATAAAAGATATTGTTCGCTCCGGCGGTCAATGGCTTCCGTAATTGCTAGCCAGAGATTTTTTAGGGATCGAAAATAACATTATAAAATGAAATTAACATTTTTATTGATGGATAAGTATAATAAATTAATATATTATGTATATAAATTGTATTTTATTACTTATTTCTTTATATGTATTGTCTTTTTTTTAAATTATCTTTGTAATTTGCTTCATCAATACTAGTTAGTAATTGTCATACATATCTATCTATACATATAATAAAATTGTAACTAAGCTGAATCTGTACATTAAATATTTTTTCGAAAATCTTATTGAAATAGACATACAGACATACATATTATCGATACAGAGACCGAATCTATAGTTTTTAGAATTTTTGTCTGTCTGTCTGTGGCCGCATCACGAGAAAACCACTGGGACGGATTTTGATAAAATTTGGTATGATGAGAGCTGGTTATCCGGGTTAACAAACAAGACACTTTTTACTGCGGGAAAATATCTTATCTCTGGAAAATCTATACTAAACCTTAAAACTTAACTAGGGACGAACCCGAGCGAGGGTGAGTCGCTAGTTAATAATATACATGCTGAAAGATTTTGAGTGAGGGTGCTTGTTTGTAACTTTTTTATGCTGTAAAGTCTTTGTCCTCTATAGAATTGAAAGAAATTCGGAGCAGAGACAGATTATAGCTTGGCTTAATACCTGGCTTAATACTACAACGCTAGCGGAGCCTCGGGGCTTAAATTAGTATTTCATAATCCAAAAAAATAATATAGCTATGAGAATTTACCTCCACATCGACATTTACTTTTGATTTTTCAACCGACTTCCAAAAAAAGGAGGAGGTTCTCAATTCGACCGTATATATTTTTTTTTATGTGTGTTCGCGGATTTCCTTATCGTTAATGAACCGATTTTGATAATTCTTTTTTTGTTGGAAAGGAAATATCCCAAGAGTGGTACTATGATAAGGAAACCAGGATCTGATGATGGGATCCCAGAGAAATCGTGGGGAAATTTCGAAAATTGTAACGGCTACTAATGCGTTTGTTAACTTTTTCATTAGGTATTTTAAAGCACTGCTATTTAATGAAGGTCTGGAGTCGATCTGATGATGAACCCGAAAGACAGTCAAGGGAACTCCTCAACGATTTACAGCAATTAGCTGGTGTTTGGGCTTGATTAATTTGTATTGATGAGAACTTTACACCTAGATGGGTTGTGACTGTCATTAGGAGTCTGAATAAATGGCTTAAAAATGTTTTTAAAAATTTTTCTTCTTAAAAATGACTTACTTATTACGTCTACACTAAAAATGGAAAAATAAAAATTAAAAAAAATAATAAAAACCGACTTCCAGGCACTGAAAAGTATAAAATAACTAAACGGGGTTTTCATTTAGAATAGATACTTAATCAGATTTTTTCGAAGTCGGTGCCAGCCAATACAAATCAAAGACTTCGAAAATATCTGATTAAGTATCTATTCTAAATGAAAACCCCCGTTTAGTTATTTTTTTTCTTTTCAGTGCCTGGAAGTCGGTTTTCTTTTTCTTTTTACAGTATTTATTAACTTGAAATAGCATGTCATCTACCACAAAATATTACCTACATTCTTAACTGTATAAAAATAATAACGTTGACTTTATATCTACAAAAGACGGGGTATGATCTTTGTGTAATAAGTTCTAACACCTCATTCCAAGCAATTGTGGAGAGATTGGCTTCATGCCTGTTAACGAATTATTACTCACGATTTAATTACAGCTTTAATAGAGGGCCCGATGCGATTAAACTCGGTAGCCGGTGTTGGTTACATACCTACATATATTCCAGTACAGTTTAGAAAGTTGGGTTTACTGTGATTAATGAAACGTAGTAGGTACATTTAACTATGGATACGTATGTATATGATTTTATTTTAAACTTATTTAAATTTTACAACTGTGAAACGATAAAGAAGAAAGGTATGGTATTTTGTATGTGAAAGTTTTATTATGCCATTTTTATGTAATGTTTTAATTTTTTTTCTTTCAGTCAAATTCTCAAGGGATATTTATTATTTACTGCAGTGAAAATATGCATAAAGCTTTTGTGAAGCTAAATGTAAAATAGAAGAAAAAAGCATTATATAATGTTTTTTCCCTCCATGGTACCTAAATGGTAGAATATTTTTACCGGTGGTAGGACTCTGTCAAGCCTGAGGAGTCCGACTGGATGGGTACCACCCCCTTATCTATTTCTGCCGCCAAGCAACAATGATTACATTGTTGTGTTCCGGTTTGAAGGATAAGGTAGCCAGCGCAATTACAGGCGAGAGGCATATCATCTTAGTCCTCACAGTGACAACGCACCTGTGGTTCTGCATTTTTGTTACTTAAAACCTAAGTGCATGAACTGTAGGTGTTATGGGCGACAGGTACTACTTTCCATCAGGTGGTCTGTCTGCTCGTTTGTCACTGAATCTCATAAAAAAAAAAAAAAATATAGTGTATGGCATTAGTGGGAATTTAAAGAAAATGTAAGTATGTAAGTAGTAATATAATAAGTATTGCACTATGTCGTAATATATTGGAATAAATGTCCTTATATTATTTAGTTTTTTCCGGCTACGATAAATGGCGAATCAAATTTTATAAAACAATGTTTCAGTTTTTGCTGGTATGCAGGTGCACGCGCACTCAAAGAAAATATCTTAAAAGAAACTGACCATGGACACATTAAGTTTTTTTCTTTAAATATATAGTTCATTGTAAATTATTTTATGTACTCTTGAATGTCTTGTTAGACATATTTTTTTGGTTAAACAATAGCCTGGAAATGAAAGCTTTATAAGTTAACATTTTCCCTTTGGCTCCATTTATGTGGTACCAAAGTATGTCGATATAAAGTACTAATCTAAAATAAAAGCAACTCTATTCCAAATTTCATTCACATTAATTACAATATAAAAAAGTAAAAAAACACTCAAAAATTTCCAGATTTATAATATTAGTGTGGTTAATTTGAAATTTCCCTAAAACTCATTACACTTAGTACTTAAATTCAGTTAACTATATAAATAAAGTTGGTAAAAGCAAGTGCACTCATAAATAAGAACAATAAAGACCATTTAATGCGCTTTGTTCCAGGTGCACCCTGAGGATGTAGGATGTAAATATTATATATTATCTGTATCTGTGCCTAAGTAAATCTCGACCAGATCATTGATCTTTAGATCGTGAGACGGCGCCGGCGCAGTGGGAGGAGGCCTGCTCCGAAACACCTGCCGCCCAAGTACTGTGGACCAGTGTTTAGTAGAAACGACCACTTAACGACCTAACACTATCCAATGGACCAATTAATATTGATCTATCCTGTTATTAGGATAAGATACATTTTCGACTGTTAGTTTATATCATTTATGGCTTATTGCAAATGCTCACGCACATAGCCAACCTAGTCAGGGCACAAATCTCTCGCTAGATTATCTTCAACTACTTTTACTGCAGGCATTGAATTAAGGCTGCCGCTTTAATAGCTCCTTTACAATGCGAAGTAATTTTTAAATAGTGACCGAGCTAGTAATATCATTAGATGGTCTGTTTATTTTGCTGACTGCAAAATGAATCAAATACGTACATATGTTTTGTATATAAAAATGCTACGTGGGATTACCTGAATTGAAAAAATCAAGTCATTTAAAATATTTAACTAATAAATAAAGAGAGTTAATGAGTGTACCTAACGAAACTAAGTAAATAATCTCATTTTTAATATTATTTATACATAAGTATAATAAAATTCTGAGTGGAATCAGCAAAATAGGAAAGTATAATAAGGACATAGGAAACGTAACATATATATAATAAGGACATAACATAGGAAAATCTTACTGAAATAGACATTATTATCGATATAGAGGCCAAATCTGTAGTTTTTAAAATTTTTGTTTGTCTGTCTGCCTGTCTGTGTGTGACCGCATTACGAGAAAACTACTAGACAGATTTTGATCAAATTTGGTATGATGATATCTGGTTATCCGGGTCAACATATAGGATACTTTTTACTGCGGGAAAATATCTCATTTCTGAGAAATCTATACAAAACGTTAAAACGTACTACAAGGGACGAACCCGAGCGGAGCGAGGTTAAGTCGCTAGTCTTTAATAAATTCAGACGTTATGTTATATAGCAGTGATGTTAATTTGTTTTAAAAAAATAATAATTACTTAGTACACAGGATATCTAAAAGTAAATGTGTTGGTTTTTATATTGAAATTTATGTCAATAACAAATTATTATTGGGTCTAAGCGTTTTTGATATATAAGATCACAAGGAATCATAACTGTGACTCACTCCTATATTAAAAATAGACAGACGTACGTCATTTCATAATTTATTATAGACCGGAAGCCATTTTGCAAGTCACATTGCGAAAACTAGTGTTCAAATTAATGGCAGATCGGATATATCGCAATGTATTGGGTACATTCATTATATTTTCAAGCATGAATGGGTTTCGATTCATAACCTTTATTAATATACTAAGTTTTTGATTTTGAAAATCTTGCATAATATCGTTAAAGACTAGGGAAATAAATTTAAATGGTTGTTCTGGAAGGCTGACAAAGTACTAAATATAAACTAGGTTTGTCTCACTATGGCGGCTATCTTATTATAATTATATATTAAAGTTATATTTATGAGACTTTAGGCTTCATTTTCCATACCTAAGGTCTCATAACCATAAATTTAATAATAATTTTAATTTAATTAGTAAAAGCTTCCCAAAAATTTGCAATATATGTATATGTATGTATGTAGGTATGTAATCATGTGTTCGGTTAAAAGACTACATTGAGAATAAGGAATTAAAAACATTATAAAATTAGTGATATGTACTAAAATGGCTCAATCTGAACGGTCGTGTCGATCTCTTCTAGATAACGGAGATAATAACCACCGTACCGGCTACTTTAAACTCGCTCTAAGATAATAATGATTACTGCATTGAATTCCAATTAGATTCTAGTCTCGGAATATGAAATTAAACCTGATTGTTCCGTACGTTTTGGCAATTTATATATCTACTTTATTATTACAAGTCAAACTATGTTCAGGTACTAAAATTAAGATGCTTAGAAAACATATATATGAACAGCTATATGAACGATGTTTTTGTCGATTTCGGAACATTGCATTCTAAGTGGTGTTTTTTTATAAGCTTCTTTTAACTGCTTTTTTATAATATACCTATATCTTTTAAAAAAAGTCATTGAAGTATTTTACGTTTTTAATATACATTTAAACATAATTATTTAAAAGTAACTTCATGTCTTATAAAATAATTCTTCTTGAGGCTACTTTGTAAATATACATATAACGATCTCATCATCCTATAATTTTAAATCTTATATAGGAACGTAGTACCTACGTACTTCCTCCCGCGGCAGTAACTTTGTACTTTATTAGTTGTAATACATAGCAGCATACAAGGCGCAGCGACGTTAAAAAATGTTGGAAGATACTAAATAAGCAGCATACTTTCCAAGAACTAATCAATTAACCACTTATGCAACTTTCTCAATAGCGTAATCATCCCAATTTTTAACATTTCAATTATTCCAGGAATCCTGACGTATCGGTGTTTGATTAGCTTCTGGACGGGACCTCTCATTCCTCGAACGAGCGCCAACACGCGTGCCTTTTATCCGCGCCGACAAAGACGCCGCCGCTTATCTTGTGTGAGACGAATTTTGTTCTAACAAGTGACAATAATGGCCTTTGTGCTCGATAAATATGGATTTTAGTCACTTCCCCCAACTCTGTAAACTATGACCTAAAAGGAAGTTAGGTAATTAAAAAAAACAAAACTAATCTCCACTGTTTCCTATGGGCGTTTTTTACGTAACAAACATCGACATACTAATTGGTTTTAGCAAATTCATATTAATTCAAAAGTCATTTATTTAGATACAGTTATATTTTAATCTAGGACAGTACCTACATACCATATCGTGTATTATATTTTATTTTATTATCTTCAACAATATATCTACATATTATGAATGTATGTATATATATATATATATATATATATATATATATATATATATATATATATATATATATATAACGATTTCGTTCAAAGGGAAAATATTTTGGAGTAATAGGTTTGAAACATTTTTACATATGTAAATACTGTGTAGTACTTAGTATTCATGTATTTAATAATGTACATTACGAGTAATATCTGGTCATTACGTACACTACATAATGTTCTAGGTTACTTATCATAGCACAAGAGTTCTATTTTGATAGTAAGAATGAATGCCGGTCGGGAGGGCTTGTTATTTAATTAGAGCCGCATTAATTTTGTAACAGCCACTTCCGCCGCGGGGGCGCGTCTAGACGTAGAAATTGTCGTTTTTAAAAATTTTATATACTAATTTTATATTTTCTTTGTTTGTTTCGGAAAAATATTAGTTATTAAGGTGATAAAAATAGATATCTATGCTATATTTCAAAGAAATTGTAACAATTATGTACCTACCTTACCTTAAAACAAGCATATAAAACATTTAAACATCCACAAGGTTAGATTGATGCAACCGTTTGTCCTTTTCCGCTCCAAAAACTGTGGTTATGCAAGCACACACTTACAAATGTGCATGTGTTTTGTTTAAATAAGTAAGTTTTATTATCTGGGAAATTAAAATTTTATCATTATCTTTATGTTATAAACATATTCGTTTAGTACCTACTCCATATTTCAAGTCATAGAAAAAAAGGGCTTTTAAAAGCAAACTGTGCCGATTATAAATTGGATGACATAAGACCAGAAAACATATCACCAAAATATTTTTTTATATTGATTCCAAATATTCGTTGATGAAAAAATATTGTACTACTTTATTTTATATCTATTTTACATAATGCTGGTATAATATAAATAAGTAATAAGTAAATAATTTAGTATAATGCTGGTATAACAATTCTATTAATATCAGTTTATCTATCTATATATCTACATGTAATAAAATTCTAATTGAGTCGAATCTGTACAATAAATTTTTTTTGCAAAATCTTATTGAAATAGTCATTATTATCGATAAAGAGGCCGAATCTATAGTTTTTATTATGAATTTTTGTCTGCCTGTCTGTCTCGAAACGCATCACGAGCAAACCACTGGAAAAGTTTTAATGAAATTTTATACGATGATAGCTGATTATCTGAGTCAACATATAGGAACTTTTTACTGCGTGAAAATATCTCATTTCTGAGAAATGTATACTAAACCTTAAAACGTAATATAAAATAAACAATTATAAAATTGTAATATTTGCTTATAATTTAAGAAATAATTATTTTAACAAATTACTTAAAATTAATTCTTGTTGAACTTATAAAAACTTTGAGTAAAAGGAGTTCTTGACATAATATGGCAAAAGAACGCTTTAACATGTCAAAGGCGTCTTCAAAACATTCAAAAAGTTAGCCAGAATAAAAGTGGCGATAAAAACAAAATTAGAAAAGTGGTAAAAAAAATCATAACACATAAATATGACAAGCGATCCGGAAATGCATACGACGCGCGCGACCGGACGTGCGCCCGTGCAAGTGGGTCAGTTTATTTCTGTTTTGGCGGGAACCTGGCCGGAAGCGGCGCCATTGTGGATGCGCGGGAAGCCCGGAAAAGCACCCCGGATTTCTAGCTAATGAAATATTACACGCCGTGGACGGTAGCGTATTGTGATGCTGAACAAACCGCATCCAATTCTACCTTTGACGACTTTTCTCAGGAAACGTGGACGCACATTTCATGAGTTAATTTTGTTACTGTTCTAGAAAGAGAAACAGTAGCAAGCCAGTGGTAAAGAAAAAGTTTTGTTAATATCACTTTTCATAAAGAGATATATTTATCTGTATTTTAGTATATTTAACTATTTCTACTAATAATACTAATATCATAAAGAGTTTATGAGTTTGTGAGGGATAATCTCTGGATCTACAGAACCGATTTAGATGAAATTTGGTAAGAAAATAGTTTAAGGCCCTGGAAAGGACATAGGATACTTTTTATCTCGGAAATAATCCCTTAAGGGGGTGAAAATGGGGATGAAAGTTTGTATTGGGAAGCAAGCTAGGGACGCGACTCGAGCGAAGCGAGGGTAAGTCGCTAGTTTTATACATTTTTCTGGTTCGAATCAAAATAGTTATAATTTATAAACTAAAAAAAAGAAAGAGTTAAGAAAGTAATCAATAAAATAAGAGAATAAATTCAAAACAATTTAATAAATAATTATTAGCTAAATATTCTGTTTTTGAGTAGAATTATAACTTTCATTCTATGAGGGTGAAACGTAGGCTCCCACAGAGCATGCGGGCTTTTGCAATATTGTTTCTCGCAAAGAACGAAAGGACTTTCAATTAGAATTAATTAAAGACAATTCAGCAATCCCAGAAAATAAATGGTCACTTGACGATAAACGAGATTTATTATTCGTTCAAGAGATTTAATTTTAAACAATCTCATTCTTTGCATCTGCTTCATGTCTAAAATAAATTTTATTAGATGGTTTAATGGTACACCTATTTAACATATTACGACCCCCAACTCTAGTTTTCAAGATATTTTTATTACTTAAGTTGATAAACCAAGTAACTTAAAGTTGGTGAGTAATTTTTGTCAAGAAATTCATTATGAATGTTATTTTTATGTTTTAACATTTTATTATTAGTATGACTCTTAAACCCTTAATTTATGTTGTGCGTAGTATTTCGACAGTTAGATAATGCGGTATCTCACGAGGCGTGACGCAGGTGTCGTAGCTTTCCCACATTATCGCATTAACAACAGACTAACAAACAACACGGTAATTTTATAACTTTAAGAAAAAAGTATAAATAAATGTTTTACCAGTTAGTTATACGTTTTAAAACATATTAACATATTCGCGTGAAATATCTTTCAATTTGATTATTTATTTATTAAACGAGTAGTGGCCGCCCCTGTTTCGTTTATGGACTTTAACAGATCTGTTTCAAATGCTCATGTAATAGATTATTTAATTTTTCTTAATAGTATCTCAAAGTATTGGGAAAAAAGTAACATCTTCATGCCTAAGGTTGCACAACTGACTTCACGTTTGTTGAGGTGCTAAAACTAAATAAACAAACAAAGTCATTATAAGTCGGGATACTTATTTAGTTTTAGATAATAAATATACAAAAAGAGTTTATGTTTATAATAAAATCAAAGACGACATACGTTTCCGAGAACGGTCAGTTTAATAGGGATCATTTGAAATCGTCAAATTTCGAATTAGCTCAAAGTGCGCGGACGCACGCAATATGCGAGTTAAACTTCTGTCACTTGACCATTACTAATGCAGTTTTAGATTAAACGAATATTAAATTGAGGGTGAATTTACTGTACAGTATTTCGTATAAAATTAGTTAATCATACAAAAGAAATACATAAATAGGGGTGGTATAGTCCGCATAGTTAGATGTATGTGTAGTTTTTACTAAAAGAAATAAGCTTACTTACTTACTTACTCGAATAATTAAAAAAAACGCCATTTCTATTATGAGACATTGCTTGTAAAATGCCTTAATGTGCCTATAAAATTTTGGCTTGTATGTTCAAATTTTGGTTTAAGTGTCCAAGTTTCAAAGAAACTCAATAAATTATTATAAATAATAAAAAAGCAAATCTTAATGCAGTATTAATTGGGTATAATGGATAAGGTTTAAGAGCTTTCGGAGCAGCGTCACGTAAGTACTGCTAATCGGCGGGCAATTACAAACAGTTTATGGCAAGCATTCAAAATCTTTGATTAATGAACTAAAATCATTTTGGAAAACGATGTTATTACTTTTATTTTTTGCTCTTACTATAAACAAAATATATTATGTGAATATACAGAAAATGAAAGAATTGTGTAGACTCTAGTACTTTGTAGCAAGGAGTATAGAGTAAAGAATAATTTTTATGTACTCGTACCTAAAACAGCTCTCAATAATTATATTTTACATCCAACTGTTAAAGCTACTTTACGAGCATATAACTTTATAATTTATACTCACCGCCTAGCTAAAGAATAGGAAATTGTAATACTTGTTAGAAAAACATGACATTGTAAATGTTGCCATTTTTTACATTTAATATTTTCAAATATGTTTTTACTTCAAAAAATACTATTTTAAGACAAAAATTCTTATTATATCTACTCTTTGATATTACAAACAAAAAATATTGCTCAATTCACGGTACGATTTGTAAAGATTTTCTTCAAAATAGTAGACAATAGAAAAATTCGTATCGAATCTTGAATTGCTCATTGTTCCTCAAACTTCCTGTTTTTGTAATGTTCTGGAAGAAATAATTTTAAAACTTACATAGAACAATAATTTTTGAATAAATACCTACGGAAGCAAGTCCTAAATAATTTCACGAAAAATGGTCTGCATTTCAAAACATCTACATGGGTCAATCGATTTACATATTTAACAACACAATTTCATAATAATTCTCTGTTATATATAGCTACAACGCCCTAGAAAATAATTACTAAACTTAATCAAGAAGTCGATTATTTACCAAAGAAAATTGTAATTAAAAAACCATAAAACGATGGTAAATTGTAACTAATTAACTCAAACAGTGCGTTTAACACTTTGCTCATTAAGTATAAATCAATTCGAGTCGCGAGTTCGGGTCCCGCCCTTTGCCGCAGGCTGTTTACTGCTCTAAATTACTCGTCTACTTACAGGTGATATAAGAATATAATTCAACACTACTGGTACTTATTAAATGTTTAAACGATCAACTTCAGAATAGATTAAATATATTATTATTTCATGCAAATTGCTGTAATTTAGTAATAACTGATTTATAATGAACATACATTATAATATAGGTATATTTCGAAATTAAATACAGGTCAATGTATTTTAGGTCAAGGGTTTAAATTTATATTTCATTTAAGGCAGGACCTGAGTTTGTAAGGCTGATGGATTAAATCCTGCCTGAGTTCTGAGCTATAGAAGTAAGAAAAAAGTTAGTTCACATATTATGCTCATACTTAACTCGCGCGTCCTTAATACATTTTATAGTTAATTTTCTAGCCGCCAGCCGCACTGGTTTCAGTATGCATTATCTTTGCAGCTTGCTGACTGCTGTTAATAAGTGTTTGTGTAGCATAAGTTAGGTGAGTGATATAAAATATTCTAAGAGTTGAAATATTATAAATAACTCAAAAAAAGTATGTAAAACTCGATTTAAACAAAGTTATAACATGCAACAAATATAATAAGTGGCCGTACTAAAAACATACGTAAATTAGGTCTTTTAGCAATATTTCAAAATACGTTCAAAAGCAGGTAAAATTTTTCAAAAGGCGAAAATGTCAAAGCTTAACCTTTCGCCAGTTACTAAAAGCTAGTGACCTGAAAAGAAAGAGGTGAATGATATTACGGGCATCAAAGGGGAAAAACTTCCCTATCAACCCGAAGGAATCTAATTTTTGTACTTTGATTCAACCCCCGCTCGGTCTCCGGCTAATTCTGTTATAGGCGGTACCGTTTTTAAAACTTGTTACGGCATTAGAATGTTTCTGTTTTTTTTAAATTGATTTACAGAAAAAGTGAAGGCGGTAATAAATATGACAGCTAAGTATGAACAATGTACATGTATTTCATCATAAAAAAATATTACATATTTATGTTTACAAATACAAATGTTAAATATTAGGTAAATATAGGTAAGTCTAATTTAATATGTATGCGTATTTTTTATACATACATATTACCTACCTATTACTTCATAACACATATGAGTTTTGTTAAATGATTGCAATATACATAAATTAGACTATATTTATACATATATAACACTTAAAGACAAACATATTTTGTTATTTTGTTTCTCGAAGGACATCAGTTCAGGAGTTTACATAAGTAACTATGAATATGAGAAATCATGCTACCTTATTAAAAACCTACCTACTATTTGAAAATTTATTATATAACTAGCGACTCACGCTCGCTTCGCTCGCGTTCGTCCCTAGGTACGTTTTAACGGTTAGCTATGTTTAGGTATACATAAATAGTAGCTTGCTACTCCTAAGATATTCATTTAAATTATATAGCATTTTTCCCTCATTTTGCTCGGGTGCGTACGCCATACGCGGATTTTGTTCACAATTTCATGGGTTTTAATTTTTTTTCGCGGATCCATGATTCTTTTTCCAAAATAAAAGTAGCCTAAGTTACTCCTTATAACATCAGCTATCTGCCAGTGCCGTCAAAATCGGTCCAGCCGTTTCAGAGATTAGCCGGAACAAACAGACAGACAGACAGACCGACACACAGACAGACAGAGAAAAATTGTAAAAAATGTTGTTTTAGTATATGTATCTTGTATACATCCATATGTATTTAGTAAGAAGCGGTTATTTTAATAAGTATTACAAACAGACACTCCAACTTTATTTATCTGTATAGATATAGATGTATAGATATTTTCTTACTATAGTAAGTATGAATCTTAAAATACGTATCTATATTTTATTTTTAACTTTATTTGCCAAAATGAGGGAGGAGAAAAGCCACAGATAAGTTATACATGAAATTTAAAAGATTAACGAATACTATAGGATATGAATTCTATAACATATGCAAGAGTTTCTCAGTCAGGAGCAAGCTAGAAAAGCGGAACTTTCTATGTAGGTGTGCGTTCAGGATCAGTGGCCGGCGCAGGCGCACCTGCCGCGGTTCCCACGGCGCCCGCCTGACGTCACAGCACAACGGTCCGAAGCCGACTTGTTTTTTATTGCCCCGTGAGGCTCTGTACCTTAAATGCAAGGCTATTTTATATATAAATTTGTGTACAGAAGTCAACATTAAGTTGATTACATTCACAAAATTATAAGATTTTTCCTTCCACTTCAAAGGAGAGATAAAATTTTACAAATATCCGAAACAAATTGTACATTAATTGTAAGGTAGCAAGGATTGTTTTAATATTAAAATCATGAACACGTATTAGATTTGTTAAAATTAAAATTGATATAATAAAAATATTTTATAATAATAATCATATCATATTTTATAATAATAATTTACTTCTCGAAATCAAATTGATAAAATTAAATATTTTTTAAAACCTGTTTGTCAACGCCATCTATTACTTATTGGCTTAACTACATAAAGCTGTTCACTAGATCCACCTAGCGGATTATGTAAGTACTATGTTAACAATTTTTTAATCATAAGGTTGGTTGTGGTTACCAAGAGATGGCGCTACTATATCAATGCTCTAGATCTTTATGTAGAGTATTTTTTTGCTATTATGAATTGTTATGGATAAAGAATGGCAAAATACCACGATAACAATAAAAAAATATATACTTATAATACTTACAAAGGATTTGCAATAATAATTATGATTTAAATACTTATTTAACTATTTTTATACAATTTTATTCGCATATACTTAGATAATAATATTCAAAGTGTCGTAGATTTAAATCATCGCAGATCGTGCAGTGCGTGTAGGCCGTCATTTGCTAGCAAGTTGGCAGGCTTTCAAACGTCTTTGGAATATCATAACGAGTCAGCAACAGATTTATTATCTCTATAAATCATATTTGGGGCATACACTTCAGTATAATGTGCAAATTTATAGAATATACTGGTAGTGTGTGAATTTTAATGCACCTGTGATTTTATAATAATTTGGTATGATATACCTTGTAGGAAGAACATTTATACAGACAGATACAAAATATTTTTAATATTTTTCTCATAATTTACACGTAGGTCGATACCTATCGGTAAGCAATAATGTATATTTAAACAAGTTTCGAACTTTCAAAAAGAGTTTCAATATCAAATTTGAAAAAAAAAAATATTATAATTTTATTTATTCATATTTATAAAAAAAATCCTGTTATCTGAACAATTAATTTTAATCAACTAATAATGTTGCTACGAGCAAACCCTTCGCTCGTTATTATGTGATTTTTAAGCGTGCCTAAGCTTATTTATGGTTTACTTTAGCTTTTGTATAGTATGAATGGCGATTAGTATGCATACAATACGGTAGCAAGCAAGCGAGAGGTGACGACGAACCCATTTGGATGCGACTCGTGATACTGTGACGCGCTGTGCATACAGAAACACTCCATCATCACGATAAAATTATCTTCAAATTAATAAAAAACACATTTATAAAAAATATTCTACCTGAAACCTACAAACAATGTGCCTTTATATTCTATTATACATTTTAAATAATCGAATCATTGTGTTTGCCGTTGTATGGCACCCACGCACGGATATTCATTACGCTGGTCAAGCTTTTCAATTATAACACAACACTTTAGTTTGGTGGATTAAAACTTTTCTTAATGTTTATTTACTTTACAAAAAAAATATATTTTAAGAGAACGTTAGTTAAGTATAATATATATACATAATTATAAATTTATAAAATCTCACATATTACGTATTCTTAAAATATTTTTAAAATGTGAGCTGTTGCAATAGTTATTTGTGTACTTATTATTCTATTAATAGACAAACATGAAGGGATTCGGTTCGTTCTATCTACTAATTTATCGGTTTGCGTTGGCAGCGGTCAGTATCGGCGATTAATAAAACAACATGTCCGCCGACTAGTCCGCCCGCGGTACCAGGCGATCATAACTCCTATAGAGCTTTCGCCGAGGCGCGGCTTCTGCCATTCACAAGCTTTATGAATGAATCGCGGGTGTGTGCGTCGTCTCGCTTGCGTTCGAAACACGTGTTTATTTGAGTCAACATGTTAGGCCGTTCTTGAGAATTTTCTTGTGTCAACATCTGAACTTGCTTAGACAGAAATAACTCGTAGCTTTGTTTTCGCAAAGGAATAATATTAATGCCAGTATTGCCTCCCATTCGCATTAAGTGCTCTCCGCGTCGCCGTTTTTGTGCTGTTGCTGAGCGATTAAAATCAAGATATCCAGCTTCAGTTCAACAGTTTGTAACGTACGTGACTTTATTTTGTGCAACGTTTTAATACTTTAGCTTTCTTTGTTATTTTAAATACAACATAGGCTAGAACAAACATTCAAAACAAATATAATAATTTCAGTATCTGTCAACATAATTATAATTACTAAACCATATGATGCCCAAGTGTCTTAACCTCACACATGTAAGGACTCCATTATGAAAAAGGATATATTCAGCTTGATTTGAAGCATATCCAATTTAATGTAGAGTAGGAGTTAATTTTTTCGAAACCAGGTGACATACGAGACTTTCTACTTGGTCGAGCGTAAAAAACTGTTCGACACGCCATTGAATATAATGTTACTTATGAGGGTGTAAGAACTACTCTGAAAATATTTTTACCATAACTATAACCAAATAAAATGTCCAAAATAATAATAATATTAAACATGTATTTATACGGTAGAGTAGTCAAGTTACATTGCAAAAGCTAATTTCGGTTAAATAAACGTTTAAAAATAAAACGTTAAAAGAACGTTTTAATTTAAATAAAAATATTAAAACTACTTTTTGCTTATAAATGCTAAATGCTGAATAATAAATGTTTACCATAATGTAACGTTAGGAGGTATGTTAGCGAAAACAAACACACGTAGTTTTGGTAACATCCTGTAGAGTGATCAACAGCGTGGGGAAGTGGACACCGCAACATCCTGAGGTGTCGAGTAAACTCTATCTTTTTTTTTCAATGAGGTAAAGGGAGTTATATATATATATATATATTTTGTTTATTTTGTTATATATATATAAATGTCTTATATCTTGACGTACACACATACGATGATATAAGTAAAATACAATGAAGTATTTAACTGAAGTAAAAATACCAAAGAAATGGATTTTAACTTCTTTCTTTTTTTGGAAAACCTTATTGAAATAGTCATTATCATCGATACAGTGGCCGAATCTATAGTTTTTAGAATTTTTGTTTGTATGTCTGGGAACGCATCACGTGAAAACCACTGGACAGATTTTGATGAAATTATGGTATGATGATAGCTGGTTAGCTGGTTATACGAGAGTCAACATATAGGATACTTTTTACTGTAGGAAAATGTTTCGTCTCTGAAAAATCTATACTAACCGTTAAAATGTACCCAGGGGCGAACCCGAGCGGAGCGAGGGTGAGTCGCTAGTTATTAATATATATTAACCTATTATATAACTAAAAAGTAGGAAAAGGTAAATCATTATAACAACGAATACACTCTACCACCGTTTATGCGTACATATAAAATTAAATGTGATTTGTAAAGCAAAAATTGAATTGGAGATTTCAGTGTTAGGCTTTATACATGACTTTAGTACAAATGTCACACATGTGACTCACAAGAGAGATATGACCACAAAAAACAGCATTGTTCTCGTTAACTTGAAAGCTGATAGCTTATCAGCTTCTGGTATTTTTAATACATTATAATGTTATTAGCGATGCAGCTTTTGTACTTTATTGCTAATAGGTTATATTCCTTGAAATGAGATATTATAACAGTATACTCTCAGTATCGGCTAAATATAGGTTTCGTAGAACCAAATATGCCAAGAATTGTTTCCTGACTAGAGTCTGTAACATTTATAATAATTATTACAAGCATCTTGACATATTTGGATGTAATTTAAATAAATATATAACCGAACTTAAAAAAAAAACACTAAAATCTGATAAATATTGTTTTTATATTTTTCTTTTTATTTTGTAGCTACACATTTTATTTATATCGGGTTTTATTTAATTGTTAGTACGTTTACTCTGCTATATTTATGTATAAGTGAAAACTTTATAGGGTAAGTGTATTAATTCAGATGTATTTTGCATTTCATGCTTATATATGCTGTCTGTTTTCCAATTTACAAAATAAATAAATAAATAATAAAATTAATTATATGTGTCATATGTTTAATCAGAGTATTATAAAAGCTTTGAAAAAATATTTTTTCGGGTTTAGGTATATACAATCTTCACTAATATTTGTCGCATCAAATAATTTTCTTTATGCGCCTCTCCATTCGTACTCTAAGTCGATTCTTGTGCAAAATGACTTTCGCCTTTAAGTTTCAGTTCTAAGAAAAGATCTTAAGATAATGCAATCCGGCGCTAAGAGTACATGTAAATAGACTTAAAGAGATATATGAGCATATGTTCCCACGTTAAATACGTGGTGAAACAATAGGCCCCTATTCTCAGCCCACCCTGTTACGAACCCACCAAGTTGGATGCGGTTTATTGACCTTCTAATATGTTGCCTTAGATTTTCTATAGTTTGGAATAATTTTAAGCACTCGATCCTCAAAAATGTAGTAAAATTATATTAAAAAGTCTCGTAGAAACAGAATTGACAATCTACCTCTCAATTTATTTAACTAACAATCTCAATAGAAAATATAGCTTCTTTGTAAATAATAATAAAACTATTTACACACCTCGCATAATTATTGCAATAATATGCACACCTTGGCACAATTTTAAATGTAAAAGGAAATCGAAGTTCAAGTTTACAAGTAAACTGGGCTACAGTGCGTCTGAAACTGCAGCGTAACGAGGATGCGCCGCATTATCCTATTCGGGCTTCACCTATTTGCTAATCATTAGCATTCTAGCCCCTAGTTATAAGTGTTTCTACTGTATGTATGTATCATTGGTAATAAATATGAATAGGTACATTTATTTACAATATGTACCTGCTGACTTTACTTACAGTGTACGAGTAGACATGTCATAGAAAGAGTATTAATTAAAAAAGTGTTGTATATTTACCTAAAAAATATGTGCACTTAATTGTATATATGTACATGATAATAAAGTAGTTATTTAACAAAGTAAATATTTAGTAAGGATAATTAAATTAACTTATTAACTCATTTTATGATACCTAACCGGTTTACACCGATTATTACCAGTTCGGCACTACTATATTTTTAAAAAAATATTCAGACGCCATATGTTTGCCTTTCCGAAGAGAATAAAAGAATAACTTACTACTTTTATAAAGCTTCTTCCGCTTGAAGGTTTTCAAATAGTATGTCCAGTGCCGAAATGCTTCTATAAAATATCTAGCGAATCAAATTTCTAAATATACCGTCAAAAGAAATTACAAATAATATATAGAATTGGAAAGTTTAGTATATAAATGAAAGTTCTAGATATTAATAGATTATGAATATAACTTCATAACTGTCTTAAGAATTACCTACTATTAGTATTCATAAAAGTTGTCTCAAACCGGAGCTATAACGTAGAAGACGGATGTTTCCTTCCATTTAAATGGTAAACGGAGGGAGATTTACAAGGTGTGATAGTATGATTGGAGGTGTCACATTCAACCTTCAGAAAAGGAAATTGCAAATAATCTTCACTAAACAGTGCCCACGCTGTATGTACATAAGTTTAAAACGGCTACTATATGGCAACCATGTAATTTGCCATTAAAAAAGAAGATTTAGTTTATCAGGACTTTTCCTAAAAGTATCAGAACAAGATGACGAATATATGGTCAGCATTAGCGCAAGATTGTACAATTTTATTTATGTATTATAAATCAGTACTTACCCAAAGACGCTTCAGGGTCTGTAAGGTCCGACAGTGAGGGGACCTTCTGCATGGCACGAGGTTCTTCAGGCTCTGGGGGTTCTGTTTTGATGCCCTCGAGGGCGCCGCCGCCTTCATCGTACTAGAAATTATATTATAATAAGTTTGAATGTTAAAATATATGAATCATAAAAGAATAAATAAAAATTAACCACTATTGAAATACGCAAGCGTCGCTTGATCCCGTTTTTCTTTTTTTGAAACTCTTACAAAGTTTCATTAATTATTGTAACATTATTTTATATATAAACTTTACTAGACTTTTCTCCTATCAAAGATGAAAAAAAACCCTATTTAGTGTACCACCCTAAGGGCACTTACGAAATTATATCCCAAAAGATTAAATAAGGCTCCCTTATGTAAGGCTCTCTGCTTTGCCTATCATACAGCTAGTTGTAATATAGGAATAGGTTTTAATTTTTACAAACTTATTATTTCAAGCTATTGAAAAGATTATATTGTTTTCAGAGATGAAAAGATTTAGCCTGTCCACATTTCTCTAAGTAATATTTATGTGTGTATACAAAATAATAATATCTTACAGGTATCGCTTTGAAGTAGGGAAATAAAAAGCTTATATATCACTCTACGGCACATAAATATACTTGTATCTATGAAAAAAATTACATCGAACTTCCATTTTGCCACTGCGCAAAAGAAACGACGCACAAAGAACTAACAAAGTCGCTTTCGCATTTATTATCACGCTACTATTATAATAAACGCTAAGGTGTGTAAGTGTGTGTATTGTATGTCACTCATTCACGCTGAAACGGCTGAACGGATTTGAATGAATATGAAAAATCTACTAATAGATATAATCTAAAACTTTCATAGATTCATGCGAATATTTGACATCTATACATATAATAAAATTCTAACTGAGTCGAATCTGTAACTTAAATATTTTTTGGAAAATCTTATTGAAATAGACTTCATTATCGATACAGAGACCGAATCTATAGTTTTTAGAATTTTTGTCTGTCTGTCTGTTACCGCATCACAGAAAAGCTACTGGAGGGATTTTGATGAAATTTGGTATGATGATAGCTGGATATCCGGGTCAACATATAGGATACTTTTTACCGCAGGAGATTATCTCATTACGACGGGAGTACACGTTATAACACAACCCAAAAAATATTTATGATCAGAATTTCTTGAAACTTGGTATTAATGCTCTTCAATACAATTAAATAAATACGTGTTTTAGCGTTTTTTGAAATTCATCCCATAAGCAGATAAAATAAGGAATGAAAATTTGTATGAAATGTACCTTTTCAAAGTTTTTTGTTGTAGTTTTAGCACGAGCGAAGCCGCGGGTTTTGCTAGTCTATACATATTATAAAATTGTAACTAAGCCGTATCTGACATTAAATAATTATGGAAAATCTTATTGAAATAGACATTATTATCTATACAGAGATCGAATCTATAGTTTTTAGAATTTTTGTCTGTCTGTCTATTACCGCATCACAGAAAAGCCACTGCAGGGGTTTTGATAAAATTTGATACGACGATAGCTGGTTATCCGGGTCAACATATAGGATACTTTTTACTGGGGGAAAATATCTCACCTCTTAGAAATCTTAAACTAAACTTTAAAACGTAAGTAGGGACGAACCCGAGCGGAGCGAGGGTAAGTCCTGGTTTTAAATAAAACTATCTTTTCGGATTTTTCGCGGATTTATTTTGGTTTTTGATATAAGTACTTTAGCAATCATAGTCACGGGACTGTCACGGGAATCAAGGGCATGGAAACTGGTAAAATGTGGGAAAAAGTCAAGATAAATACACGAAAATATCCGAAAAGATATATTTGTTTAAATGATTATGACCTGTAGTAAACTGTTGATAATAAAATTTGCCAAGCTTTCACTATTATAATAATATTCCAAAAGTAAGGAAGTAAAATTTAAATATTATATACGACTTAAATGACGCACTGATCCTCACGCGATTGTAATACTGATAGAACATAGCTTTAATTTTTTTTAAACAATTCCTACCTATGACTGATATATGGACAGGAACTCATTTTTTAAGACATGTGCGTACTTGAATCTCATCGGCTCATCGCATCAAGTCAATATACTATTCACCATGCGAGGGCCACTTCCGTTAGCGTTCGGCACATGCACCGCGTTGAAAAATCGCAAACAATTGAGAACCGTTGAGACACACGGACAAATCAGACAATCTTCTATTCTAGGAATTAAATTAATTTATAGGTTCTTACAAGTACCGAGAGTTGAAACGGAGTTTAAATCCCAATTCTGCATGAATTTAAATCTTGTAATTTTATAACGTCATAAAACTTAAACCGATTAATTAGAATAGATAGAGTTTGTTCTATTTATAACTTTGTAAAACAGAAAAATAGATAAATTATTATATTATAAAGATCGAAAGCAATACGAGTTTTCTTCAGAAAAGGCTTGGTGCAAAAAGTAGCTTACAAAATGAGAAGGATCATTATAGTAATAACAAGAATACAACACCTGAATGTTATACAATTCAATCACCCCTTCGCGACCCTTGACACTGATTAATCATAGAATATATCCATAACACCCAATAAAAACGTCAAAATCGAATCAGCGTCCCCTCGGGTCAATCAAGCAATATGTTCCACTTGTTACTTGTAAGTTGTTCGATGCCATCATTTTGTTGTTATATTTTTATAAGGACAAAATGTTTTATTAGTTATGAGTAGAATATTGTCGCTTGATTGAATTATAATATTTTTATATTTTAGATGTATCATCTTTAAGAGGCAAACCTGTTAACTTTTGTTATACACATACATTCGTTTGGTACTTTTTATCCGAGTAATATGTTTACGAAGGATAAAATTATCTTAATTTAATTTTGAACTCATCAACAGACGGCGCTGAAAGTTTACCTTACAAATAGTATTAAAATCTATGTTTGTGTACACAATATATAATGTTTGTATAGGATTGTGCAGAGTAGAGAGTTCGAGTTACTCTCGAGTCTCAAAAGTGATTGAATTTTCCCTATTCCATAGAAATCCGTTCGGCCTTTTATGAGTAAATCACAACAACAAAAATTCTGAAAACTGTTATAATTTTATTATACCAAATATTTCCCAAATATAATTTTTTCTTAATGCGTTACTAAGTTACAATCACTAAGTAAGTTACATAGGTACTTTACTAGTTAACATTTTCTTATTTACACGTTATAAGCGTGCCCGATGAGCGCTTTCGTGTAGATAGATATTCTTTTAAGTAGTATTTAATATGAGTAATAATTTTTCCTATAGATATACATTCTGGAAAAGATATTTGGCGTTTTATTATGAATATTGAAAATTTTAGCGATATCCTCACCTACGTGCCTTCGAGGCTAGATTAGATTTCGTCAAGCGTAGGCTGATTCATTCATGCTAATACCGGTATCAGAGAGAACATATATGAATTACAATTAGATAAAAGATGTAAATTTCATTTAATTATGCTAAAGTTTACGTTTATTGCGTACGTCTCGTTTTTATTGATATTATTCACTACTTAATTCATTTTTTTACTATTTTATTTATCAACCGACACATTTACTAATATGATATAAATTATAATGTAATCTTAAGTCTCTATGCATTTCTGCTTAATTGAACGACGCGTTTTTTAGAAAAAGTTTAACAAGGCGATTTTGACAATGCAATATCTTTTCATTTGAAGTTTAAACCTGTTTTAGGATACAATAAAAAATAATTTCTTATATAAAACAAATCTATACAGCATAACAATGAATTATCTCCATTCATCGATGCGTATGCCGTGATTAACCGTACAGTGGGGATATTTTTACACGGTCGACTCCGAGGGGTCGCCACCCCTCCAGTAATTACGAGGGCACGATCTCAATCACTCACATACCTCGACGACTGATAAACTATTTGTTATTTTTTTGTTAAAATGGATTTAATAGAGTCGCGTGTTAAGTAACAATCTTGTAATAGACTTTACAATAATTTATAATGTTTTTTTTTTTCATTTTTTATGCCTATTGTAAGATCTTAAGTTACCCCGAGGTGAAATAAAATAAATATTTTAAACACATCTTATAGTTTATATATTTTAATACTCTCATGCTATTGTAATAATTATACACTTTATAGTGAAGAGTACGCGTTGACCTTTAATGTTTCATTTTATTCCATACATTTACTTATTACTTTAATACTGACCTATAATTACAATTTTGCTTTGGCAATAAATGTTCCACAAAATAGCAATAGTAACCGGAAGTGCAAGATTGTTGCAAACTCAGTTAGAATCTATTCATACAAGGGCTTTACATAAACCGAAGTAAAATAAAATTGAAGTAAGGTATGCCCGGTAACCTTACCAGTTGTTATAACGAATAAAATACAGGGAAGTTTAGTTAAAATTAGAGTATTTTGGGACGCAATATGACCTACTTTATTCCAGTTTTTTTTAAAGCTAGCCCCTTATGAAAAATGTTTCCATTTATACTCGAATGAACCATCAAATAATATACATTCACTCATTCGCTCTACAATCATACTAGAAATAGTAATAGCGTACAATAAACGAATTAAATGAGATTTAATTTATTTTTATATTATAACTAGCGACTTACCCTCGCACCGCTCGGGTTCATCCCTACTTACATTTTAACTTTTAGTATAGATTTCTCAGAGATGAGATACTTTTCCGCAGTAAAAAGTATCCTATATATTGACTCGTATAACCAGCTATCATCATACCAAATTTCATCAAAACCCTCCAGTGGATTTTTCGTGATGCGGTAACAGACAAACAGACAGACAGTCAGGTAGACAAAAATTCTAAAAACTATAGATTCGGCATCTGTATCGATAATAATGTCTATTTCAATAAAATTTTCCAAAAAATTTTTAATGTACAGATTCGGCTTAGTTACAATTTTATTATATGTATAGATTATATTACGTGTCAGATTTAATAGGTGACAGCCTTTTCTATTCTACAATTTTAGCTTTCACTGTACTTGAAATGAGTATATTTTCAAAATCATTGTAAAGGAAGTAGATAATATACGAGCGAGGTTAATTGACTATTTGTCGCGCCATCGTTCCAGTGAAGTGCGAGCGGGCTCGAACTTGTCACACTATATCACTTGTCACTACTTTTTAAACGTGCACAGACAATCTATGGACTTAGTTAATCCTATGATCATAATAAATTAGATGGAGATTACTTTTTACTTGTATAAATTACTTGTTTGTTGACTACTGACAAGAGAACGGTTATTGTACTTAATTGAATTGACAAAAAAAAATAGAACTTTTTGTTGACAGACAGAAACACAGAATCAATAAAGTATTTTAATAGCTTTGTAATACCTAACAGATGGCGATATGTATTTCAATATCCGAGAATTAAAAAGTCATTAATGCGTAATATGTATGGGTTCTAACTTCGATTTGCAAAGCCTGCGTGTAAGTTTCAAACGTGAAATATTTTCAAAACATCTATTATTCAACGAAATGTATGTACTTAGATTAGGTTTATCGTTCATTAGCCTCCTGATTTAGCAGTTCCGTTAACTACGTGATTCAATACAAGAATAGTTTGAACATACACATAAGTCGAAATTATTGAATAGAAACTGACACAATTTCTATACATAATAAGACTAATGTGAATGAACAACTTTATATCGTTATAATTACATTAATTTTAAATGATAATAAACGAAATAGGTACTTCGTGGTTTTGTATAACTTTTTAAAACTTAACTATAAGAATCAAATTCACTTTTCATGAAAAGTTATCTGCCAGTAAATTGTATGATAGTTTTAAATAGAACGTTTTTTCTGTACCTAATTTTATTAACTTCGAAATCGGCAGAGAAATAAATATTTGCATCTTCTTTCTGTATATATTATTAGTAAAATGTATGTCGTAATTACATAAGTATATTCACATTTACATTATAAATAATACATTTCTTGTTCCTTATTAAAAATCATCTCTCCATGACAACATTGTCATCGCACGCTAATCTGGCACAAAGATAAATAAAACGAGAAGACACCAGCTATCCTTCCCACGCATGTTAATCTTAAAACAAAACATTGTCTTAGACTTCTTTTCATTCGTAAACAATGAATATATTATTAACATAATATGATGTTTTAGAGTATTCTGTGATTAAGTACTAGTAAGTCGATCAATATATTAAGAAATGATTTCTAGAGTAAACACAACGAAGAAGATACTCATATGTGCCTCTAACAATAAAGCCAGTCTGAAAATAATTTTGCTTATAAGAAGTAAAAAAAATATAAAGTATCGGCATGAATAATAAATATTGTAAAAATAAAGAAAAATTACAAGAAATTCGTCATATCTCACCTAACGGATATAGCTAACTATCCCTTTAATTAGTTGCCGGATATTGTAGCAGCCCTTAATGAGATACGGTTGCATGAACCGACTAATGCCCACCTCACAAGTATATTTACTATAAATATAGGTAAATATCGTATGGATGTAGTTTTTTTTTGTATTTAATATTAAAGTACTTATTTTTTTTTATTTTTATATATAAAAATTAAAGTCATGTAATGTTTTTCTTAATTATGTACAGATATCTTACTTTTTTGATTTCTGTAGAAGTATGTTCCAGAGTAAACATAAATCAATGCTTTTGCCCTAAGTGAGTACAGCTAATGGTTACTTTTCGCTTGCTTTTCCTTTTTTCAGACGTAACTCATGTCAAGTTATTCTTTATGGCACTACTAAATAAAGGTGTCGCTTCACAAGTGTCAACGCCTTAACCACAATTATTCATAATTGTAATACTTATTTAAAATAGATGCGTTTTCGAAACTGTTTCATTTTGGTATAATAAGAAGTAGAACATTAAATTGTTGCATGGTTTTGAAACCCGAACCGATATCCAAAACTAATATTTTTTCGGCTATTGAATATTTAATCCGTGCGAGGATTGAAGCTGTGATTTCTTACGACTGTAGCACAAAATTTATTTATATTATGTTTTGAACTGGAGTATATTATAAGAATCATTTTCATTGAAAGCTAAAATAAAGAACTTATATATGTAATAATATACAAGACTACAACCCATTCGTAAAGTCATCACCACTTTTCCGTGGTAGTAAGCTAATGTCGAAACTCATTAGTGTAGCGTATCGTCAGTGTCACGGGCAAGTTTAAAAATAATAAAAAAATAAAAATAAAAAGCGGGAACTTTGAAATAGGAACTCGTTCTTTTTTTCGAGTAGTTGGTGATTGATAGTTTGAATAATTATTATTTTAAAAATATATCAATTTAATAATTTATATTTTTAAAATAATTACTATACTTATTCTCATGATTATATAAAGAAAATTCTTCAATTGTTATGAATTATTTTTCGTTATTTTAGATGTTAAGTTTTTTAGAAATCAAAATTTATATTTGATATAAAAAATGATAACTAATTAATAATTTTAGAAGTAGCCGAAGTTTGACAGTACCGAGGCGATGTCAAAAAGAACGACAGTTGATCACGCTCCGCTGCGCCGGCGCATCCGGTGCGGTGCTTTAGCCTGCCCTGCCCTAAGCTCTTACAGCATGAATACTAAGCTCTTTTAAAAAGGTGTACGTTGAGACTATTCCAACCATTCATATTATAATTTACAAAAATAAGTACATATTATTAATAGCAGAATACTAATTGTTATCATTGAAATTAAATATGATTAAAAGTTATAGTACAAATTACAAAGTCTCGGATGTTCTCATATAGCCAAACCAGTCCAAGGACGGTTCTTCTATTTTTTAACTTTAAAAAAACTATATATAGTACTTAATGCTACTGTGATGAACTGAGAAGCAAGCACGTACACGATTGATTACAAATGGTAACAGACGATCTCTATAAAGTTGGCTGATGTTGGCTCATCATGTAAAGTTGCTTCACCAGTTCTCGTTGTAGCTTATTATTAACCTGTCAGTAGCATTATAAAAACTCAAAGTACTAGTTCTACAGCCGTCAGCAATTATGGTGATCGTAGAAATCAAGTGTACTGCATAGTTGAATTGAATTCAAACTTCTTTTTCGTTATTGTAAAGCAAAAGTATAGACGAGAAAATTTCTTCTTTCATAGTGCTTTATATGTGGCATTAATATTTGTACCCATGTGCATATTATTTTAAATAATTCAATCTATATTTTGTAGTTAATTACACAAGGTAACATTATATAGTAAATAATGTCAATAGAATTCTCACGAAAAACATCATAAGCATCATTTTATGTAAATTAGTAGACACCAGTTTTAGCGAGTTTCTAAAAAATGAGTGTACTTTTCCTATAACTATATTTCTTATTTCCTGTTTTTGCCTTGCAATATGTTAAGCATTAAAGACCTAAAAAAAATATTTGTCCTCCATATTTAAAATACGTTTATAATTTACATTTATTAAAGAGAATTTTAAATAACCGTTGAAAAAAGTTCAATGAACCTCTGATTTATTAACAAAATACTAAAACTATATCAACCTTATTATAGCGTACATAGTATGTACATCTATACAGATAAATAAAATTGGAGTGTCTGTTAATAATATTGAAATAACCGCTTTTTACTAAATGCATATGGATGTATACACGGTACATATACCAAAACAATATTTTTTACAATTTTTGTCTGTCTGTCTGTTTATTCCGGCTAATCTCCGAAACGGCTAGACCGATTTTGACGGGACTTTCACTGGCAAATAGCTAATGTTTTAAGGAGTAACTTAGGCTATTTTTATTTTAGAAAAAGAATCAGGGTTCCGCGAAAAAAAATGAAAACCCATGAAATTGTGAACAAAATCCGCGTACGGCGTACGCACCCGAGCGAAACGAGGGTATATATAATTTAAATGAATGTCTTAGGAGTAGCAAGCTATTATTTATGTATAAACATAGGTAACCGTGAAAACGTACGTTTTTTACTAGTATACTAGTAAAAAATTCTACTATGAACTGCACTAGAAAGGTCCGTATGGACAACCTACAAAATCTTCAGTATTCCATAGTATCTACTTATCCATTTTAAATGTTGGCATACCTAAAGAGTAACCTGTGTAAGATTATTATCTTTTAGAATATTTTTAGACACTGTTAAATTGCAGAATGGAACTAATAGATGAAAAATTTACCTCATGGCTATCTATATCCGAAACCATAAATTTTAAATCTTTAGAATACTGAATGTATTATTGAAACTGAAACTGAAAGTATTATGATATTATCCCCCTCGTTCACTTTTAAGCTTGTATGATATGTATAGTTTTTTTTAATCATCTGATTACAATTTTGAGAAATTAGACTACACAAAATACTTACTAAATCAAGCCGCAAGCTAAAGGAGACTTGCTTGCGAGGCGGCGGCGGTAACGCGGCGGGCGCTTCGTAAAACGCAGCCTCTTCCAGACCGTAGTCTGATTCACTCTCCGCCCACTCCAGCTTCATAGTGCTGGGACTGAAACGACAAAATAATATTATAAAATCTCTGTCATTTAATATCTAGTAGGTACAGTTTAAAATTATAAATGTTTGAGCAATGAATCATTTATTATGCAAGTTATTTTATTAGTAAAATGTATTAAGTTAAATCAGATATAATTTATAAATATTTAAAAATTGCAATATTTTTAAGCAAACGTTAAAAATAAATCAGAAATATACTTTAATGTTTTAAATTTATTTATAAGAAAAAAATTATTATTTTAAACGAAATAATATACTAAAGAAACCATCGTCTTTAATTACTTTGTTGTTGATATATGTAATTTTATGAGAGCTCTTATGGGGCTTGAAACAATAGG
This sequence comes from Argynnis bischoffii washingtonia, assembly GCA_033884665.1. NCBI lineage: Eukaryota > Metazoa > Arthropoda > Insecta > Lepidoptera > Nymphalidae > Argynnis > Argynnis bischoffii. The sequence goes on from CM066625.1 coordinate 6,498,099, forward strand.
GTATCTGACCACAACCATGGCCAGTGAATTCTGAGAGTGTCTTTCATATATCTATCCTTTTTACACATACTAATTTAGAAAAGATAGAACGTAATCTAAAGTTCGTGCGAAGAATATATGAATGGGGTTGAACCTGTTCTTATAACTCGGTAGTTTGACTTATTGTTTTATGTTCTTTCTGCTATAACTTGCAACTTTTGCATATAGGATAGTGATGATAATCTTTGTTGGCCAATACTAAAATTAAAATTGCTATAATACTAAATTTATGGATAATATACTTTTGTAAATACTACGAAGTACTTGGTTTCTCTTAGTGAAATATTTATTCATAACTGAAATTCATTAAAACTTAGATACCGTTTATTGAATCCATTAATATCCCATCAAAGCGATCGAAATTAGTTAACACTCTCGAATATAACGAGTCGATCCGGCGGAAATAGTTCCCGTAACCACGTGTTTATATAAACCCTTTCTTAAATCAGTAGTTACTTTCTTATACCGCCCTAAATATGATTGAAAATCCAACAACACTGTACTGCGCTAAATGTTTATATACCTAATAAAAAGAGATTCTAACCAATATTGGAATAAAGGAGCTTTTCGTTTGCTTTTTTTCGTCATTTGGAAAAGAAGAAATAGCTAGAAGTGATAGTGTAAATATGTCGTCGGAAGATTTCGGCGTTAGGCGTCTCGCTTCGGCTAATATCCGCAGGAAATGGTCCTCACTTTGACACCGATTATTGTCTTGTAATTGAATCGGCGTGTCGATTTGTTTGAAGAGCGAACACTAAGGGGTGTGTAATTATAGACGTTCTAACGTTCTAATATTCGTGTTAAAGGTTTGCTACTACTAATATCCAAATTAGAAACGTACCCTAAAAACAAAATTTAATATTCTATTCAGATAGATGAGATTAAAGACAAGAAGTTTCGTGATAATATAAATGAAGTTTCTTTGTTCTTGAATACAACGAATTACGCGTTAATGTTTTTATCTATGAGTATAACGATCTATTATCTAATTTATTTAACAAAAAATCCCACTGAAATATCATTTGCCAATCGTCATACTTATTACAAAAAACACGCTGCACACAATCTTATCGTATCGCGATAGCTTATCTTAGTGATACTGAATAATTTTAGAAAGAAAATTTGTTCCTTTAATATCAAAAGTTTTGGGAAGCCCTCGGGCATATATGTATATGTGTATAAAACTAAGATAATTTTAACTTTTCCCCGAAATGAGAGTGCGTTAACACATATGGTAATATGTAAGCATAAGGTTCGAGACCTATGGAGCATTACCCCATTAAACCTTACACGCGACTTTGCATGTCAACCTAATCGTGTGCAAAGCAGATAATCGGTTTATTTATACCCCAATTGATGAGTAATTTTTTAACATGACTACAAAAGAAAAGAGACTCAGAATCTCACATATGTACAAATACTTTATTACAAAAGTAGTGTCTGACTCTATTTTAAGTAACCACAAGTGTATACACATATTTATGGACATTTGACATTAGATTAATATTAGATATTCGTAAATCTATTATATTTAGTCTGTGCTATGTATGTCAACATTCAGCAAAGCATAAATAAATAACTAATAGAAACATTTTAGTTGTTCATACCTATTAAGTTTCTAAAATGGCAAAACGATTTACAAAAACTGCTATAAATTGGGCCGAGCTTGAAAAGCGGGTACCCATACAGGAGAAGGCAAAATATTTGGTTTTTAAAGCAAAAACAGAAATGTATTTGCGACGGTAACATTTTTCAAGAATTTTTAAAGAAGTCGACAAAGTCAAAAATCAATGTGTATAGCGTATTTTTATATTTTTATTTTATTTAGAATCCAAGCAAATCCACCAGAACCGCCAAAAATTAATTGGGATGAATATCAGAAAATAGTACCAGTGGATGGTCTGGTCGAAAAATACAAATCTGCTTATGCCGCAGTACAGGTGCCTTATCCTGAAGATACTTTATCTGTAAAAGTAGATGAACAGTGGAAAGTATTAGAACCCGAAATAAAGAAATTTTGTGAGGAGAAACAAAAAGATATTGATGCGTAAGTTTAATTTTTCTAGTTATGTAATTTTTTATATGATAAATTATTCATCATATTCATAGATAGATAGATAGATAATACTCTTTATTGTACAACTTATAAAAGAATCAAACATACTGAAAATTATATACAAAAAGAAAATAAATGTACAGCAGGCGGCCTTATCGCTAAGAGCGATCTCTTCCAGGCAACCTTGAGGTGGAGGAGAAGTGTGTGGCAAAGACGGTAGGCGGTGTGCAGATAATTGATTTTTGACTATAAATAAATACATACTTTAATTATTGAATAAAAACAAAATGCTTATATACATACATAAATACATATATACATACATACATTACATACATACATACATACATACATACATACATACATACATACATACATACATACATACATACATACATACATACATACATACATCATATGTGTATTGCAGGGCACAGAAAGAATTGGATAAAATTAAAGCATTGCCGAAATTTGAGGACCTTACGTTAGAAATGTACTATGATATGTTTCCACAACAAGCATTTGATCCGGTTAACCGACCAACATTTTGGCCACATACACCTGAAGAACAGCCTGGATACAAGACACTTGAACAAAAGGCTATGAAAGAAGGAAAACATTAAAAACAACTTCTATTTTTTATTTTTGGTGAATCTTAATATATAATTAAAGCTTCTAAACTATTAATTAACTTCAACTTAATTATCTATTAGTTATGAGTTTCTAATGGCATCTTTCTATATGTATGTTCTTATAAGAGAAAGAGGGCATGTACAATATGCAGGATATAATACCTACATGTTTGCCCTATAAATATCATAAAGGGCACTGGGCAGCAGAGTCAATGGTCGATCAGTGCAGTGGACTCGAAGCAAGCGACAAATGTTATTGTCTATGGAACAAGAGGGGCTGCAGTCTATATATAGCGTCACGTTCAGGGTCGCAGGCATTAGCCAAGAAGTCGCGCGTGGCAAATTGTGACCGATCATTGGATTAGCTTACTACTTATTTTTGGGTTTATTACTTGCTTCGAAACATAATTGGTGCACGTGCAGTTTTTGATCGTGATTGAAATTGTCTTTTTTACAATAGGTATAATATATCTAGTTTATTTTTGAAATTATCTATACAAGTACATCTATCTATACATATAATTAAATTCTAATTGAGCCGAATCTGTACATTCAATATTTTCTGGAAAATCTTATTGAAATAGTCATTATAATAGATACAGAGGCTAAATCTGTAGTTTTTAAAATTTTTGTCTGTCTGTCTGTCTCGGAACGCGTCGCAAAAAAACTACTCGACAGATTTTGATAAAATTTGGTACGATGATACCTAGTCATCCGGGTAAACATGTAGTGTACTTTGTACTGCGGGAAAATATCTCATCCCTGAGAAAATAGGGACGAATCTGAACGGAGTGAGGGCGAGTCTCTAGTAATTGATATAATTCTAGAACCATATGTTGTACTGCTGTCAAAATAAATCTTCGCAATTAAGTATAATATTAAATATTGTTTTTGGCACTAATATCGTTAGTTTAATAATCTTTTAAAATCAAAAGTGGGCGTGTGCTATTCTTAGGCAAAATATAACATCTTCAAAACAAACACATTATTTAAAATCGATATTGTCATAATTATTTGAACAGTGAGTGTATTAGTATTTAGAGTATTTATTTTAGGAAAACAAACAATTATGTTTTATCTATTGATAAAAAATACTATACATACATGTAGTGTTTATGGAACTTTTCAACTAAGAATTCTACATTCTCAATAAGTCTCAGTGTATCTCTTTACTCATTCAAATGCATTCAGAACGCAAGTTGTTGCCAGACGCCCGACTTCCAAGAAATGAAACTCTTCAGTTGCTATAGCAAATGCACAGACGCTAAGACATATTGGTTAAATAATACCTATTGCTCATCATGTTGTATAGACAATATGACAAACAATCATATTTTAAGTTTTAATTAATGTACGAGTACTATAATTCACATAGACCTTAATATATTTATGTTTAGAATATTTATTTTTTATGTTACCAGGAAGCAATTTATTACAGTTAACAAAAAGTCTACACAAAACAATTCTGTTTTTTTTTATATATTGATATCAAAGTAGATACCGAAGTATTTGATATCTACACCTAAAGATTTCAATATATAAAGAGTCAATATATGTTGTACAGTTAATTAACCTCATAAGCTTTATAATAGTATAAATCATTAACATACCTCGCGGTTTTCTAATAGCTTATCGATGGAACGAAACTTAAAATAAATACAGCAACATCCTTTTCCGTTTCCTCTTTAGAAAATAACTTGTTAACTGTATTGATTCAATGGGAAATATACGCTTTGTAATATTAAAAAGGGATTACGTTATTACTATCAAATTTTCGTATTTTATATTATGTACTTATATTCTAAAATTGCTTTCTTAAAAAAAACTTTCAATATTTATAATGTAATTCTAAAAGTCTCATATAGGTATTCTGAAAGTACAATGTACATACTTACAAAAAGTTCTGCCACCAATTACATGGAAATTAAATAATGAAATAGGTACCTATATATTATTAGTATTCTCATTTTATTAAATTTACAGATAGGTACCACAAAAGTTCTAACTTTGGCAAATAGCAAGTTTTAGGAAACAACATGTAACTTGCATCCACATGTACTCAAGTCTGCCTATTTCTTTCAATTCCGTTAACGCCAGTCTGGATACAGTTCGGGATCCAGCGTGGGAGGAAGGGTGAGACCACCTGTTGTAGGCAGGCTATTTTTAGCGCCCCCTCCCCCCACCCCCCGCGCCAACGTCAGCCGCTCATAAATCCATGACTAATGTGTGCACTCAAGAATGCTTGCAACTTTGACCGGTCAACACATTATAGTGTGATCTTCAGTAGCATGTCAATATTTTATTATGTACTATGAAAATATTAACCTAACTTTACTTTCTGTATACAGCTTTTTAATTTATTAATAACCTTATATATATTTTGATTTGCCATCATAACGCTGTCATACAGCTATTTCCAGATTTTGGCTTTTTTTTCTTTAGGCGCCATGTCTTTATCAAGTATTTGGTATGTAAAGGCGAGAAAATTACCATATAGCACCTTTATCGCTGTAAAAAATCATTAAAGTAAGCTTTGTGGGAATAAGTTTGAATATTTTTTTGCCATTTTACTAACAAATAGTTCATTGTTCATGTAAACTCTTATTCAATCATTCTCATCAACATTTTTCTTTTGTTTACAAGAGGTATCGAGCAATCAAACGCGTGCTTGGTTTTTATAAAAGTGCGATACTTCGTGTGAAAAAAGTAATTTGACTTGTTTATACTTAGCTTATGATGGAATTTAAATGATTGGTTGTTTTATTTATAAAAGCTTAGGTTCTTATAGATTTTAAAATTAATCTGAGTGAGATGTAAGCTTATAAAAAGCTTAAAAATTTTTTTTTCAAGTATTACGAACAGATAACTTAAAAAAACAATAGATTACTCGTACAAACGTATTCTAAGCCCATTACGTTTTGTACACACGAATTATATAAAATAATATTTATCTAAGAAAAAATAATATTTACCTAAGAAATAATCAAAATAATAATAATGAATTTATAAAAAGGAATAAATTTAAATATAGCTGCGTTATAGGTACAAATAACAATGTGTTTTAAGTTAAATCATTATTCTCCAGCTCTGGCACAATACAATGAAGTATGAACGCTGTGCAAAAACTATTAAAAAAGTATAAAAAACTGAATTTGAATAACAACTTAAACCTGTCGGCAATGATCAGTAATCTGAAACAGTCTGATCAAACGTTTATTCTCGTATTAAAGGCATTTACACAAGCGTGATACGAATGGTCGATCAAGCGGCATGAGATGAATTAAATGTATTATAGTTGTATCGCAAGCTGTGTCTCAGAATTCTTTGGTTGATCGGAGATTAAGAAAACTCCTTTTGACACTGACCTATAACACCCACGTTTAGTAAATCTGTAATATGTCTTTTTGCTACTAACAGCGCGATCGTTTAACACTTTCTGATTAATTTATTTCACATTAAAAATAATTAAATTGCATGAAGTAAGCAGTTAGTAGGCTGCTTCCAAGGTACGTTTATATAAAAATACTTATTTAAAAAAAATATAATAAAAATAGAGTAAATTTTAGTGTATTATGTCAATTAAAGGTTTATTTTTCTGTGTTTAAGACTATTATGTTGTATGTTTATTCGTTAGACAGTTGTAAATATTTTGACTTATGTATATTTCACTACGTGTATACCATTAAAGTAATATGTACAAGAAGTTGCCACACCTTTTTCCCGAATCCAGAGCGGACGTTTTTCTTGAGCTTAACCCAGTAGGTTAAAGCTATCAATTAAAGCTACTATATCACGTATTTATCTAAGCAATTGGTTTTAACTAACTTTCGGAATCCATTTTTTTTGTATACATGGAATATAAGATATATTACATTTAAGTAATAGGTATGTCCTTCGATAAATAAACAATTATATGGCACGGACGCTGATACGACCCGTTATCAGAGAGTCGTCGAACTCGCACCAAGGCGATGCACATTATGTAAAGGTCTTTGTTCAATACTAAGGTCTAACTTAGTTTACATTTTTTGTCTGAATCTAAAGTCTCACAGTGTGTAATGTAATAAATAGCATAGTAGATATTCGGCGATCTCTTTATACACTGACATTAATGTTTTATGTTCTATTATGAAAATGTTCATTTGTTTGCTTATTATCATATTATTGTTGTGAAAATTATTATATTATTATTATTGAATATTATTAGCTTTATGTTAGTTTATATCCAGTCGCTATACTTTTTTAATATCATTAATGAAAAGAACTGTCATTAAATTTTAGTGATGCTTAATTCGCAAAAAATATATATTTATTACTACTTCGGTATGTTACAATTTGTCTAGTTCCGATTGGAGTTCCAAAATAACTGAGTAATTCGGATTAAACTATATGATGTGGATCGTTACTAATTAATTCATAATTAAAAATTCTGGTGCGCCCGCGCAGACGGCGTCAACCAATTACGAGCTCTACTAGTTTTATGCAAAAACAGGCTTTATGATTGTCGAGTTAGAATTTCATTCAGTTTATTATGATATAGGAGAGTTTGTATGAAGGGCAAGCGACAGTTGTTTTATTTTGAACTATATTTAGTACTCGGACTGAATTGTTACTGTGCCAGCTTTGTAAGGAGCGATGTGTGGCCATCGACATACTTGATGAACACATAGTTTCGATATATCATTTGTAACTAATGAATTGAATGTAAAAATAATAGATAAAAACTAGCGGCTCACCCTCGCTTCGCTCGGGTTCGCCTCTAGACAAACAAAAACAAATCTATGCCACGGGAACCGTACATTTTTCCGTAATAAAAAGTAGCCTATTGGTTTTTATGATGTATGAGCTATATTATTGTAAAGTTTCATTAAAATCCAATCAGTAATTGTTGGGTACTAAGCTGTATAAGTTACTATATTTTTTAACTTTCCCACGGTAACTCTTTAACTTTTCGGGATGAAAAGTATCTAAGATGTTGCCCGAGGACATAAGGTATCACCATGCAAAATTTTATTTAAATCGGTCTAACAGATTTGGAGATTAGCCCGTACAAACAGACAAACAGACAGTAAAAAATCTTATATGTTGACCTGGGTAACCAGCTATCATCATACCGAATTTCATCAAAATCTGTCCAGCGGTTTTCCCGTGATGTGGTAACAGACAGACAGACAGAGAGACAAAAAAATTGAAAAAAATCTAGATTCGTTCTATTTCTTTTCTTACATCCCCTTGACTCGGTTTTTAGCATTTTATTTCTATGTACAGACATTCTACCTCTACAGTTTGGTTATGCTCTTCTGAACGAAAGTCATAGTTACACTCATTTCATCATATCTCAAGGTCAAAGCAGAATACGACAGTGAAACTCGTATGAATCGCTTTTTCACATCAAGCCCTTATTGACACATAAGTTTCGATATATTTTGCTATTAGGGAGCTGGTTCGCTATACTTATCCAGCTAAACCCTTTCATCTAAATCAATCCAGTAGTTTCGGAGCTTATTCAGTACAAACAAACAAACAAAAAAGTCTCTCCTTTTTATAATATTATAGCGGGTCACCCTCGCTTCGCTCGGGTTCGACTCTAAATAAACAAAAACAGATTTATCCCACGCACCTTACCCGCCCAACGCAAATTAACCGCCCTAAGCACTTTACCCGCCCTACGCACTTTACCAGACCTACGCATTTTGACCTACCTACGCACTTAAGCCGGCCTGCTCGCTTTGATCGCCCTACGCACATTACCCTCCTTACGCGTTTTACCTGCCCTACGCGCTTTTCCTGACCTACGCTCTTTACCCGGCCTACGCACTTTACCCGCCCTACGCACTTTGACCGCCATATACAGATTGACCGCCGTACGCACATTAACTACCTCACGCACTATAACTGCTCTACGCCCTTTGACCTCCCTACACACTTTGATTGCCCCACGCACTTGATCCCCCCCCCCCCTTACGCACTGTATCCGACCTGTAACCGACCTACCCACGTAGCCCGCCCTAAGTACTAAACCCGCCCTACACGCATTACCCGCCCTACGCTCATTAAACGCCCTATGCCCTTTACCCACTCTACGCACTTTAACCGCCCTACACATTTTTCTCGCCCTATGCACTTTATCCGCCCTACGTGCGTTACCTGCATTACACACATTACCCGCACTACGCATATACCCAGGAGTATATATAGTCTCACCAGCTCACCCTCGCTTCGCTCGGGTTTGCCTCTAAACAAAAACAAACCTATCCCACGGGAACCGTTCATTTTTCCGGAATAAAAAGTCGCTTATTTGTTATTCTGATGTATGAACTATATTATTGTAAAATTTTATTTAAAACCAATCAATAATTTTTGGGTACTAAGCTGTATAGTTACTATAGTTTTTTAACTATCACACGGGAACTCTTTAATTTTTCGGGATGAAAAGTATTTATAATGTTGACCGGGGATATAAGGTACCACCATACGAAATTTTAATTAAATCGGTTAAACAGTTTCGGAGATTAACCTGTACAAATAGACAAACAGAGTAACAAAAAAATTTGAAAAAAAAAAACTGGATCTGTTCTATTGCGCTTCTTACACCCCCTCACTCGGTTTTTAACATTTTTTTTCTATGTACAGACATTCGACCTGTATATTTTTATATTTTTTTAATAGGATTGTTATTATTTAAAAAAAATCTAAAAAAATATAATATGTTTTCAAAGGTTACCTTAAAACTCGCCTTAGTTTTAAGTTTCTAGTTTTGAAGGTTTTCGAAATATGCCCTTTTGAACGAAAGTCATAATTATGCTCATTTTCTTCATATCTCAAGGCCAAAGCGGAGTACGACAGTGAAACTCGTATGAATCGCTGTTCTACATCAAGCCCTTATTGACACATAAGTTTCGATATAGGTTGCCATTAGGGGGCCAGTTCACTATACTTATCCGGCCAAACCCTTACATCTAAATCGATCCAGTAGTTTCGGAGCTTATTCGGTACAGACAAATAAACAAAAAAAAAGTCTTTTCTTTTTATAATATTATAGTGGCTTACCCTCGCTTCGCTCGGCTTCGACTCTAGACAAACAAAAACAAATCTATCCCACGGGAACCGTACATTTTTCCGGGATAAAAAGTAGCCTATTTGTTATTCTGATATATGAACTATATTATTGTAAAGTTTCATTAAAATCCAATGCGTAGTTTTTGTGTAGTAAGCTGTATAAGTTACAATAGTTTTTTAACTATCCCACTGGAACTCTTTAATTTTCCGGGATGAAAAGTATCCTATATGTTGACCGGGGATATAAGGTACCACCATGCAAAATTTCATTCAAATCGGTCCAACAGCTTCGGAGATTAGCCCGTACAAACAGACAAACAGACAAACAGACAAACAGACAAACAGACAAACAGACAGAGAAACAAAAAAATTGAAAAAAATCTGGGTTGGTTCTATAGCTCTTCTTACACCCCCCTGACTCGGTTTTTAGCATTTTTTTTCTATGTACAGACATTCGACTTCTACAATTTTATTATAGTATAGATAATCATTAAACAGAAAGTATAGGTATTTTGTTTTACCTTATAAAGCAGGTGATTTTAATTCATATATAATGTGATAGTAGTTTCAATAAATTTAATATTTCACGTCTTATACATTAAATTTAAAATATAAATGGTTTTTTTTTTATTATGCACTTAAAAGCCAACACCCATCGACATACCAACATTATAAACATCCGATCTTTAAAAAATCGCTGCAATGTGATGTATTCGTTGAGTTTGTTTTCTTTTTTTCGTTTCGTTCACGAGTTAAAATTTCTATGTAGATGTAGGCGAAGATGTGCTGGATGAAACATCTGTTACTGTTTGTAGTGCGAAAAAATTATGTAGGTATTCGTCATGCTTTATGTCACCACAGAAATAAAATCAGACAAAGAAACTTATAAATCAATAAACTGAAATTATTTGCCTTAGCTTCAATGAATTTTAAAATTATTGTATACACATACTTTACTTAACGTGATTATATTCGTGAAAATATATTACTCAAGGTGTAAAAAGTTGTGTTGTTTACCTTAGTAATTACAATGAATTGAACAAAAATAAATACATATATAAAAGAATATATACATAGACTTATCTAAGCAGCATACCTAACGTGACCTCTTTCATAAATGTTATTTAATTCAACGAATAAAAACTGCTCATTTTTACACCCTTATTTGTTAAAGAAATTAAATAAATAAGTGTTTCTATTCTAAATCCATATTTGCCAAGATCCGTTTTGTGATTTGGGACCATGTCAGCAGTTTCTACCTGCGCGGCGCGGCGGTCCCGTTGCTTGCAAGGTGTACGTACCCTACGGCCTACACGCACACACCCGTAACTCACGCAGGGCTGCCAGATGTTCGGATAATTCAAGTAGGTCGTAAAAAGTTTTGATTAAACCCAAAATATGCCCAAAATTATAAAAGAATGTGTTTGAAATTTAAAAATAACATGCCTAATATAAAATAATATATTTATAAAAAATATTTTTACTATTATTTTACTTCACACAGAAGCGATTAAAATAAAAAATAAAAACATTCAAATGATTACGACATCGAATGTATAATTGTAAATCATTCTCATATTTGGTGTTTTCCATAGCACCTTATGATAAACAGCATCAAGAATGTAACCCTATACCTGCGCAAGCGCAACGTTCCCCGTCCCCTCGTGTAAAGCCCCGGTGCTTCTAGTGATTCGTCAGACGTCGATCACCATTCCTTTGCCTTAACAATAAAAAAGGCCTGGAGGTTGTATCATAAATCTATTATACACATTTAGTTCCACTTTTACGTTCCATAAATATTAGTATATTTATGGAAGAATGTAGTGTTGCAAATATTTTTTCTTATGCAGTATTATTTGTTATCATTGAACCTACATTTTAACAAGTCACTTATATGTAACATAAATAAGCAATAAGAATAATTATAGCTAATTATATACATACATAATATTGATAATAAAATTACATTTATAAAAAAAAAAGAACATAAAACCTTGAGATCAGAAAGAAGAAAAGAGGTTATGCTAATTATTATTATCATGTTATAGGTAGGTATACTTATACATAAAAGATATTGAATTTTATTCAGTATTGACTTAACTAATTTAAAATATAGTAAATACTATTCGCTATAGCAATTGTACCAATTCTACTTTACTCCTAAGTAATAATAATCATATCGAGTTGTAAATATTTACTTCCCTTAACCTGCAAATATACTTTGTGTATCCAGAATATAAAGAGTTAGTATATTGATATTTAAGCCATCATCATTCATCAACTAATCCGTCAACTGGTTTGCCTTTGGAAGTTTTAACTTACGAGTATAAAGGCAGCTTTACTAAAATTAGCATTAGACGGGAAGAAGTTATATTTAAATTTTATCTAGACTTAAACAGCAGTTTGGCCTAGAAAAGTTAAACAGTCAACGTAAATTTTTTATATTTATAATTTACTAGTGACTCATCCTCGCTCCGCTCGGGTTCGTCCCTACTTACGTTTTTACTTTTAGTATACATTTCTCAGAGATAAAATATTTTCCCGCAGTAAAAGTATCCTATATGTTGACCCGGATAACCAGCTATCATCATACCAAACTTCATCAAAATCCCTCCAGTGGTTTTGTGATACGGTCACACACCGTTGTGTTGGTTGGCGGTTGTGGTGGTGTGGCGAGACAGACAGACAAAAATTCTAAAACTCTAGATTTGATTCTTAGATAATGACTATTTCAATAAGATATTCCAAAAAATATTTAATGTACAGATTTGACTCAGAATTTTGTTAAATGTATAGACTAGCGAACCGCTTTTGTGTGTATAATAGATTATATTCTACTAGCGACTCACCCTCGCTTCGCTCGGGTTCGTCCCCAGGGACGTTTTAACGGTTAGTATGGAATAGATAGGCTATATATTATATGATATATAGCCTTCCTCAATAAACGGACTATCTAATGCAAAATTTTTTTTCAATTTGGATTAGTTTCTGAGATTAGCGCGTTCAAACAAACAAACAAACAAATAAACTCTACCTCTTTATAAAATTAGTAAAGATAACTAAATTTTTCCATTATTATTATCTTACTTATAACATTTGAAATGTAAGATATTGTCCACATTTTCTATTTAAATTTCATTCAGAAAATTTATTAAATGTTGTAGACGCTAAGCTTCGGGCAGTACCTACTAAACTGATAACATTCACTCTAAAATGTAGATAAAGTGATAACAACACTGTGAAGGTTGTGATTTCATATTATAATATAATCAATGAAGATATTAGGTTTTTCAATTAAAAACTGTATTTTGATAATATAATATATTAGAATCATTTTATTTCGTTAGTAAATTATTATATTATGCTTAACTACTGTATTTGCTTTTGTTTCGGCATTTCAGAAATTGGAATGGGATTGTAAATGGCTTGCATTTATTCACTGTTTGCTTGCAAGCCTATCACCGTCTCTCACACCTGCCGGCATAAATTGCGGCTAAATAAGAGTCAAAACTCACTAGTTGACTATAACTCTATCCCAAACAAAACATAAAAATATAGAAAATCAGTTATAGATAACCATCCCGGGGGAGAGCTGACTCCTACCGGGCGCGTCCCCAGGTGGCGGATAGGGGAACGCCACCCGCTTGGACCCAGCGGGTGGTACCGGAGAAATCCGGCGCGGACCAACAGCAGGGGGAGGGGTGCCTCTGGCCGTGGGCCGTCGAACGCGGTTGAGGCACCCCGCACGGGGCCGCTCTCTGTTGAGGCTTCGGCTTCTGGAGTTGCGGCCACCAATGTGGGGGGGGCCCACTTAGGTGGGCAGACGGGTGTCCACTACGGTGGACCAGATGGGGCCTCTCGTTAGTGGCTGCATCTGACGGCGTTGCGGCCACTGACGGGGGGGTAGTGGTGGGTGCCCTGACCGTGGGCCGTCGAACGCGGTTTGGGTTCCATGAGGATGGGGCCGCTTACGGCGATTGGGGGTGTGGACCCACTTCGGTGGGTGGTATGGGTGCCACATTTTGTGGTGGATTTGGGGCCTCTCTCTCGTCGTGGCTGCATCTGACGGCGTTGCGGCCACTGGTTGCGGGGTTGCTTGGCCGATCCTGCGATCGGACGAGAGGGAGGCGGGCGCGGTGGGGCTGCAGGGGAAGAGGCGTGTCGGTGTTTCGTTGCCGCTCTCCCTGTCCTCTGCAGCCGAGGTAGTGTTGCCCACTTCGGTGGGCGGTGAGGTTTGGTGGGGCTGCTCCGGGTACTTCTCTGTTTAGCAGAGTGGACTTTGGAGCAGCCTCATTGGTTTGGTGTCCGCCAAACCAATGGAAGGTGCCAGAGGGCGGTCGGCTAGGGGAGGCCGGCCGTCCACTGTTCTGGCGGGAGGAGGCCGTCAGGGGTGGTCGAACATCTCAGCCCCTGACATGGAGACGGGCCTTAGCAGGCGCTCGCCGTCGGGGTCGCGGAAGAGTCTTTTTGGTACCCGCGGCCCCGGCCTTATGGCGACGAGGAGGATCTTGGTCAGGTTTTTAGTGGGTAGGCTGCCGCACATCGCGGCAGGAGTCCCACATAACCCGACTCGCTTCCCCATTGGCGAGCGGGTACCCGTAACAGGGGTTTTCCTGACGTTAAAAAAAAAAAAAAAAAAAAAAAAAAAAAAAAAAAAAAAAAAAAAAAAAAAAAAAAAAAAAAAAAAAAAAAAAGTTATAGATAACCATCCATCATCGATGGGTGTGTCATTTTATACGTTTTACATAGACTAAGACAGCATGGTGATAAGTTTTTGCAAAAACATACGCTTATCGCTTTGTTGTCATGATAAGGCATGATAATTTTAAGATACACATTATTTTATATAAATTAACAATGTTTATTTCAATTGTTTATTATAATATTTATTTTTCTTATTGCTTTGTTTAATTAGAGAAGATATTATATGCAAGCGTGGACATTGTAAGTATTCGGTATCGACCAAAAAATGTAGAGAGCTAGTAATAAAATATCACGAGACTAGAAATAAGCAAAAGAAAGCTTGACTTTAATCTTCACTAGTTTCAAATGTAATAAACATATGTCAAAGTACAATATTTTACATTAAATAGGTCGTTAGTTGAAATCACATTCAATATTTTTTACAGAATCTTAAGATTCAAGCTAAAAAACAATCCCGATTATATTATTAGCGAGATCCGTTCTTTGTATAGGTACACGTGCCTTTCTGTATGTTCAAATTAATTAATTTCTCAGTGGAATTTGAAGAGCCACAATGGTCCTTTCATAGAGCCGCATGCGACTTGCCGACTTGCGAGCTGCGGTTTGCCGAACTTTGGGTTATCCCAATCAGCCGACTATCGAATCAGTATTATACATACCCACCTATATTGATTACAAAACAGATATAAAAAATAGTTTAATTACTCCTATGTTTCTTTCATATTTATTTTTAACGGTTAGTATAGATATATTATTCAATATGAATTTTGAATGAATTTTTTTCTAATTTAAACTTGACGCATTGTTGTAAATGGTAGGTCAGTCTTCAATTTTCTAGCTATTCTATGGGTTTTCAGTATTTTTCTTTTTATACTTAAATCATCCCTGACACACCCACAACAAAACAAAAATAAAAAGAATTATTCAAATCGGTCGGTTAAAATAATCGGTTTTTGAGTTTTAGCGAGACTAACGAACAGCAATTGATTTATAAATATATATATATATATATATATATATATATATATATATATATATATATTTATATATTTATATAAATAAATATATAATACTATATAAATATGTATAGGAAATCCATGAGTAAGAATTAAACAACAGTTGAGTTTGTTTAAAATTTTAACTAGTTCAGCAGCAGCGACTGTAAGTGAAAGACATTGAAGATATTCTTAGACTTACATACTATCGATCGCTCAGATCATTAAAAGTTGCGTCATTGATTTTTTTAGTTTTAAAATCATGAAAACATTAATATTTATTGTACAGAACAAAACAAAAAATATCAAAATAGTGATAAAAAAAGTTCAAATGAAAGTTCTTATAGTTATAAACGAATTTAGTAGCGAGAGCAAGTAACGAGAAATGCAACGAGAAAAGAACCATTTCTAGAGTTAGCACAACATTGTAGGTAAGTTTATCCTAACTCGAGTTACGGAAATGGCTTTAGCTATTTTCGTCATATGTGAACTTCTATCAGATCATAAAATTATTGAAATGTTTGAGTATTCTAATTCTTGTAGGTAACGCAATGGTAGGTATATATAAATATTATTTTTCTAAGAACAGTGTTTGTTATTTTATATATGTATATACTTACTTACAAATATATTATGATAATTTGGTATTCCTATCTAATAATATTAAAGGTACTAGCGACTCACCTTCGCTTCGCTCGGGTTCGCCACTAGACAAACAAAAACAAATATATTGCACGAGAACCGTTTATTTTTTCGAGATAAAAAGTAGCCTATTTGTTATTTTGATGTATGAACTATATTAATGTTAAGTTTCATTAAAATAAAATCAGTAGTTTTTGTGTATTAAGCTGTATAAGTTACTATAATTTTTTAACTATTCCACGGGAACTCTTCAATTTTCCGGGATGAAAAGCATCTAAAATGTTGATTGGAGATATAAGGTACCAGCATGCAAAATTTCATTTAATTCGGTCCAATAGTTTCGGAGATTAGCCCATACAAACATACAAACAGACAGAAAAAAATTTAAAGAAAATCTGAATTTGTTCTATTTCTCTTCTTACATCCCCCTGACTCGGTTTTTAGCATTTTTTTTCTATGTATAGATATTCGACCTCTACAGTTTTATCATAATATGTATAGATATGCGAAAGTGTGAGGATTAATGGATGTTTGTTACTCTTTCGCACAAAATCTACTGAACGGATTTCAATGAAACTACGGTAATACAGCTTATAGCATCAGAGTATCATACTTATAGGCTATATTTTTTAAAGATATAGTAACACAATAATGTACCTACTACGTAGGCGGAGCCGCGGGAAAACGACAGTGTATTATAAGTATCACAACTGAAAAATTATCTTTAATAAGATAAATTTCAGCTGTCATAAGATATATATAATAAGTACATATACATATATACATACAATCTCTAGGAAAGTTGACTAATAAAGTAAATACGTAACTGGTTTATAGTCCATAAAGACGTGATCGTTTCTATGCACATCTTTTGCATAAAGAATTCAATCTATGAGATATGCAGCCTTCATAATTAAAAGCACTAACACGCACAATCTCAGAAAAGCTTTGAATACACAACTAAGTGTACCTATGTCGTTTCATGAATAAATATATACCTAGGTATAATCTACTTTAGTGAAAATAATAAATTTAATATTTTCTTTCGATTTATGATATCTAGTTTGTTTACTTGCAATATTATTTCTAATTAACCCAAATTATTATATTATATTTCCCAAATTATTTTAGAATACTTAATGATATTGTTCAAAATAATTTTTATTCGTTTACGTCTATATATGTACATATAATAAAATTCTGAGTCGAAGCTGTACATTAAATATTTTTTGGAAAATCTTATTGAAATAGTCATTATTTACGATACAGAGGCCGAATCTATAGTTTTTAGAATTTTTGTCTGTCTGTCTATCTGTGATCGCATCACGAGAAAACCACTGGACAGACTTTAATAAAATTTGGTATGATTATATAGCTGGTTATCCGGATCAACATATAGGATACTTTTTACTGCTTGAAAATATCTCATTTTTGAGCTAAACGTTAAAACGTAACTAGGGACGAACCAAACGTAGCGAGGGTAAGTCGCTAGTATTGAATATTTTAAACTATACCTATTTAAAGAATGCAGTTTAACATTAGACTAACTGTCAAAGAACAAACATTAAATCAAAGTAAAAAAGCAAAGCAAAGTTAAACATATATTTACAGTGCACAATGGGGTTGCGGAATTATAATAAATCTTACAATTTATTTTACAAAAAGCAAATATTTGTACGTACTCTCTAGTCTGAAAATAATCGTTTTTAAAATATACAATTTATAAAGTCAATATAAGCGGTATATTTATGTGGAGTGAGCATGTAAGCAAGGCAGATGCCCTTGTTTTTAACTTTAATATCCAATCTATTACTAATTTTATGTTTTTTCAAAGCTAGTATTCATTCTCTAAGAAGATTATAAGCTCTCTAAGAAGTATATAAAAATAAGCGTACAAATGATTGAAAAATGGAAATCGCTCACGAACAGTAATAATTTAACTTTAAGTAAATGGTAAATTAATTATTTATTTTTTATATTAATTTAAGGGTAATGGTAATAGGTTTTAAAATGTTTATTTGTCGTATTAAATTAAGACGCCTAACACGACTTCGATCATGCTTTTTTGTCAATGGAGATAGGCACATAGTCTAGCGAAATCGACAACGTAAGCGGAAACTAGTTATTTATATTAGAAATCTAAGCATTAAACTTGTAAGCGTTAATAGTTGTGACATTATTATCTATCCGGTAAATATACTGGAAAATCAAGTAGATTCCTTCAAATTAACAACCTGTAGTGCGTAAACTTCAACGATTGTCTCTCTACATCAACCTCTACTCTACTGTACATTAAATATTAAAGAAAATATATTTCACATTTAATTATATATGTACATCTAATTATATACTACTTGACGTGGTTTATTATATTATAAAGTAAGCATATTTATTATTTATCTATAACCTTTATAAGTACGAGTATACTCGTTTTTAGTTCTCTAGTCTTATTAGTTGGTATGTAGATAAAAAGTAGCGTTTTTGTTAATGGAAGAATTAATTTAAGATATATATGAGCTATAAATAAAATATCAATCTATAATCTATATATATATATATATATATATATATATATATATATATATATACACATATATACATATATATATATACGGTCGAATTGAGATATTCCATAAGTGGTACCATGATAAGGAAACCAAGATCTGATAATGGGATCCCAGAAAAATCGAGGGGAAGTTTCGAAAATTGTAGCAGCGACTAGTGCGTTCGTTAACATTTTCATTAGATATTTTTAAGCACTACTATTTAATGAAGGTCTGGAGTCGATCTGATGATGGACGCGAAAGACAGTCGAGAGAACTCCTCAACGATTTACAGCAACTACCTGGTGTTTGGGCTTGATTAATTTGTATTGATGATACGTCTACACTAAAAATGGAAAAATAAAAACTAAACAAAAAAATTTAAACCGATTTCCAGGCACTGAAAAGTAAGAAATAACTAAACGGGGGTTTTCATTTAGAATTTTTTCGAAGTCGGTGCCAGCCAATACAAATCAAAGCACACCGACTTCGAAATTCTCTGATTAAGTATCTATTCTAAATGAAAACCCCCGTTTAGTTATTTTTTACTTTTCAGTGCCTGGAAGTCGGTTTTAATTTTTTTTTAAAGTTTTAAAATTTAAAAATTAACCAGATTTTTCAATTGTATCGTTAAATAAGAATTATCCATGAACTAAATTAAAATTTTATATATTATCCTGATTGAAGTGAAACAATTGTACTATTCATACGATACGATTGTGAAATATAATTTGTTTGTTGAAATAATAATTAAATAAAAAAAAAATTGTTAGTTACTATAATTGAGAATAGTTAGCTGCGTCGAAGGTTAGGAGTTTGTTTCTTATAAGCAGATTTTTTTATATACTTACATAAATGTTATTCTAAGTTTGATTAAAGAGGTGCTCTCTATGTCTTCCGCAACCATAACTAGAGTGATGATGCGTGTATAAATAAATATTCCGTACCATAAAATCAAGCAAACATCTTCATACCATTGATGACTTCAACGAAAATAATATAGAGCGGTTAAATAAGAATAAGCAACATCAAAAGAATTATATTCCAAATATATTACAGATATAAGGACATATAATATATTATTGACTATTGATTTGTATATTTTCCATCAATAACGTTTATTTAATCATATTTGCCGTCAATTTCATTTATTATTATATCTCTTAAATAACTCAGTATCATAATATTCTGAGAATCTATGATGAGTTCATATTAATGTCCTTTTAGTGGGTATAGAATGTGATAGAACTGAAATTAAATTTCATTGATAAGGTACAGAATTAATGTATTTAGAGTCTTATTGTAATATATTTTTATCTATTCACATTTAGGTGGATGGACTTTAAAATATTCAATGAAGTCAAATACCTAGGTACATGTCAAGAATGAGGTATATCAGTGTTATCTTGTTTAATATAGATTTAATCATTGTGTAAACGTTATATGTCTGATAATAAATTATTGTACATTACGTCATTTGTTTTAATATTTTGTTAAAATATCGTCTAAATCAATTGCCATCTACATAAATAAAAAATTATGTAAACAAAGTATGAAATTTTATGAAGATCTTACTTTCACGTTAAAAGTCAACGATAACGACTGGGACATAATGCCGGTATAGCTCGCGGTGAATTTGAAATACGAATATGTAAACAAATTCGCAACTAGCTTGTAGGTGTGGTCTGGATTTTCTCTACAAAGCGTGCGATACCATTAGCAGGCACTGACTGCGAGTGCGGACAAACTCGGCTCAGGTAGCCCGGGATAAAAACACCACTTGAAATGGAACGGACGCGGCCGATCTCACCTAGATAACGCTCGGCCAGAAACACACATCTGACCTAAGCACAGATTATAACATAGCCTCATTCACTTCTCCTTTTGTCTCTATTTCGAACGCCCTAATCGTTCATTCATATCACACGTACCGATAATACAAATAGTCCCTAGCCAATGAATGAATTTATAACATGTAAATTCGTCGCTCACAAATCGCGACAGCTCTAAGCGTAGGCGTTGGGCTTGAATCAAAATAAACATACTGTCTCACCTCTCAATTTTTATATTATCCAGATTAGCGATATCGTCACAGCACTGTTATAATGAATGTTCGTTACACAGAATCGGTTAGCATGTTATTATGGTAGAGACGCGGCGCGGGCGGCTGGCGCGGGTCTGCCGCCGGTTCATGCGATACTGAATCCTCAGTAAGTGCGCCCGCGTCGTACGCACACAAGCTCGTTCATTCAAATGTTCGTGGAGGGGAGATCTTATGAATGGACGTAGTGAAGCCATGTCGTGAACTGATAACACTTGGCCAGTTTTATTAGAGCCGATACGGCCTAGATCACTGCTGGTTTTGAGTCGCAATTGAAACCTGACCACTCGGCGAAATTTGACTTTATATGACTGTGTCGCAATACATACAATGTTGAACACTCAACAAAATTATAACTGTTACATATACGTATACAAAGATTTTACTGATAGTTCATCGTTTACGTGACTGAACAATAAATATTTAATGAGGACAAATTGGTAATTAAAATACAAGTTAAATAGAAATTACTTTAATAAATAACATTAAAAATAATATTTCCATACAAAATAACAATATATCATGTGGATAATATAAATTAAATCTATAAATACAGCGTGCCTGCAATATATTATGACAGTCCCTTGAGAAAGCTTGATAACTTATTAGTCTTGTAGTCGGAGCGCAGTTGTATGAAGTTGTGTAAGATTGAGTGATCCAACTCCACCTGTAAAAACAAAAGAATGAATCTTCTTAATACTTTCTTAGATTTAAGCGAATATTTGACATTTAAAATAAAACTATCTTTTCGTTTTTTTTTTCGTGGATTTATTTAAATTTTTGGTTCCCGACGTTTCTGCTTGCTTTACATTAATCGTGGTCTCAGGACTCTTAAAAAAACAAAAATCAAAATAAATCCGCGAAAAAATCCAAAAAGATAGTTTTATTTAAAATGAATCTTCTTTATAGTAATATATCTTAACTTGTTTATATACCTACTGACACTGAATGCGAATATTTATAAAAATATCAGAGCTCTACAGACTGCAGTTTATGCGTATAAATTAGCGTTACATTAACTAAGTATTGAAGTATTAACGGTTATGTTTGTGAGGATGCCATGAATAGTGGCTTAGAGTCGAAATGTTTAGGAAGCTGTAGATGTTGAGTTTTATTTAATATCAAGTAATCTGTTATTAATATAAGCCACTAGACTACACTACACTTTTAAAAATATATACATATAATAAAATTCTTGCTAAGGCGAACCTGTACATTAAATATTTTTTGGAAAAATCTTATTAAAATAGTCATTATTATCGATATAGATCGCGATATATAATTTTTATAATTTTTGTCTGTCTGTCTGTGACTGCATCGCGCGAAAACCACTGGACAGATTTTGATGAAATTTGGTATGATGGTAGCTGGCTATCCGGGTCGACATGTAGGATACTTTTTACTGCGGGAAAATATTTCATCTCTGAAAAATCTATACTAAACGTTAAAACATAACGTAAACGTAAGTGACGAACCCGAGCGGAGCGAGGGTGAGTCGCTAGTTATTAATAATTACCAATTAACTAAAGGAAAACATCGAGGTAAAACCTGCATATATGAGTATAGTCTTTTATATTTTTAAGATGTTATATTTAACAGTATAAAAAAAAAAAAACTAAAAAATGAAAATAGAGTTTCCCTAAGAAATTATTACCGAACTGTGTTTTCTTGCGTTAACATATTGTATTTAACTCGTTGTAATGACGACCTTTCTGGTGCAATGTCAGTGCCAAAACACTAGACAGTGGCCTTCAGGGGCTAAGTAAGTAGTTTTTAATACAAAGTAAATGGTTGTAATGGGACTGGGCACAATCAATGCCTTAATTTAACAAAAACCGTTCAAATGCGAGTCTGAGTTGCACACGAAGGGCTCCGTACCATTGTACGAGATATAACACTATGTACTAATATTTTTTTTAATGCATGGCGGCTATTGTGAAATTCGTCATATTGGTTTTTTTATTATTTGTTGTTATAACGGTAATAGAAATACAAATTCTGTAAAAATACAGCCCGATGACAGACAGATAGACGGATGGACAGCGGAGACTTAGTAATAAGGTCCCGTTGGCATCTTTCGGGTACGGAACACCAAAAACGGGAGACAAGTTAAAAAGTATTTAAAGCAATATTTTTTGAATCTATTTATTTTTTATTTCTACATTTCTAGCGATTTTCATATCCAGATTTAATTTTAAAGTATTTATAATTTATCTAAGCTATAAGTACATAAAATCATTTCAAATACAAGATTGTAATACAAAACAAAATTTAAAGAATGGAAAACAATTATTGAATGCACTTAAAGTTTTATCATTAAGCCAATGCAATCATCACTTTACTTGCAAACGTTTCAGTACATTTTCGCACACAGCGACCAATGATAACATGAAGAATCTAGGCTATTAAAGCGGTAAGCCTTTCACAATTGTACATATATCTGTTGTATATAAATTTGTTTCAAATTACATATTACATAATATAATTTATGGTTCTATTAGCTGGATATATCAGGACATTTTAAGGTTGAACAATATCAAATATTCTAGTTTGAAGCAGATTGCTTAGACTTCCATTGGGAAATAGAAAAGATATAGTAATACTAATCTTTGCACGTGAATTCGTTCGCGTTGTAAGTCGTTATAAAATAATAACCTACGTCCTCTTGACTGATTTCGGCCAAGGCGGCAAATCTCTGAAACTGCCAACTGCGCTAGAAATATTAGTGCCCAAGTGTACACGCAGACACAAGAAACTCTCTATTCCTTTCAGTCTTGAATTCCGATAGGACGATAATTATTGGACACGACCCGTGAGAGATCAGGCGCAAACCCGACGGGTTTATGTGTTTTCCGAGGTGTGAGGGTGAAACAACGCCAATTTCCTAACTCCGGGTTGGGACTTTTTTAATAGAAATACTCATTTAATAAACTTCACCTGACCCGAGACTCGAACCTGAACTTCCAGATGTACAGCCATGTACGCCACTATACCACCGAGGCAGTTAATAACCTATGTCTTAATCCAGGTGCAGAAATAAAAAAACTTTTACGTTTATAATATTAGTGATATAACTAAATTATATTGACTAGTTTACATAAGTTGTGGCTCCGTTTTAATTTGATTTAGTTTTATGTGGAAGGCAAATTATTTGCACAACAAAAGCAAATTGCATAACATTTAAAATATTAAAAAAGATAAATTATGTGCATAATAACAGATTATTAGCGATAACTGATTTATTACTTATAGATAATAAATACTTATGTATTATATATAGATTTGAGGAGAGCCGATTAGCCATTGTGCAGGAACTTGTACTTGAACTTATACCGAGGAACCTATTTTTTAGATTTACATCTCAAGAATCACTTATTGTATTGGGATAAAACATATTTTACGTCACTCTCTAGTTCACTATAAGCTATCGCTATAACAGTAGGTACGAGTTGAATTATTTATAGATTTAATAAAATAAATATTTACTTATTAATATTACAAATGTGAATGTATCCATCGAACACTTTTTTTCATTTTTTAAACATTTAGGCATGAAGGAGAACAGTTCTGAATCAGTTATTAACGGAATAAGCATCAGGATAACCAAATTATAAAGCAATATAAAGTGATCCCGTCGGAAAAGAAAATATTCTCTTAAGCGATTCCACAATACGTATTTAGCTATACATATAATAAAACTGTAGAGGTCGAATGTCTGTACATAGAAAAAAAATGCTGAAAACCGAGTCAGGGGGATGTAAGAAGAGAAATAGAACAAATCCGGATTTTTTTCAAATTTTTTGTTTCTCTGTCTGTTTGTCTGTTTGTACAGGCTAATTAATCTCCGAAACTATTGGACCTATTTAAATGAAATTTTGCATGGTGGTACTTTATATCCCCGGTCAACATTTTAGATTCTTTTCATCCCGGAAAATAAAGAGTTTCCGTGGGATAGTTAAAAACTATAGTAACCCGGAAAAATTTACGATTCCCGTGAGATAGATGTGTTTTTGTTTTCTAGATTCGAACCCGTGCGAAGCGAGGGTGAGCCGCTAGTTAAAAATATAAAAAGTTTTGTTGTTTTTTTCGCAAGTTACACTACTAGTAAACTAAGCATTTGAATTGTAAATTGCTAATTCATTATGCGATGTACATACATATAAATGTTACCCTTTGTGCCTACGGGTCGAGGCCAATTAATTAAAAATAGTATGTTACAGAAAGAATTATCCATCATTTTTGTAGAGGTAATCAATTAGTAAAAGTTAATCATAGTTATATCACAAAGATACAAATAAAAACTTGATATTTGGTTTTTGTCAATAACTTCAAAACAATAATACCGATAAATATTTTATAGTTGTAATACTTAATTTTTTTAATTTATAATACTTATCAAGTTGAGATTATTAATTGCAAGAAGGTACAATAGTTGAATATTTGTTTTAGGACACATATAAGAAAGATAAAAAAAATCAATGGTAAATAATATAAACAAAAAATCATTTTAATTATAAAACCTTTTCTCCTAAAAATAAATCATCAATTATACCAACATACGTCTGTTGAATGAGTCAGTATGAATACGACAGACAAACAAGACGTTTAATTAATTTATTTAGCGTATGTTACGCCACCGCAGTTGCGGTCTGTACGCATAATTGCCATTGTTTTAATAGGCTCATCAAAATTTTACAAAAGAGCAGATACCGTCACTGTTCGGTTTGTTTTGATATCTTCCTATCTTTTTATAGTAATATAAATACGTCATGCATGTTAACATCAATTTTCAAACGAAAGATTACATATATTATGAATATGTATAGAATTTATTTTGCAAAAAAGAATTTTTCGTCTGCATAGAGACGCGTAAAGGTGGTTCAAATTTGATGTTTTTTTGGAGCCTTCGTGTCAGACAATGCCCTGTCTATAATGATGCCATGCGAATATTAACCATATGACCATTGACGGATAAAACTAGATATGATGGCATAAAGAAATGATATACCTATTATATAATATATTACACTTATATATTATGTATATACATAGGTATGATAAGTTGTTGTGGGTTATGTTTTCGTGTTTTCCTGTGGGAATGAGATTATCCCCCGTGGTAAAAAATAGCCTATGTCACTTCTCCAGCCCTCTAACTATCTCCATACGAAAAATCATGTCAATACATCACTCTGTTTGAACGTGAAAGAAGGACAAACAAACAAACAAATTATCACATTTCTAACATTAAGTATGGATTTTAACTATTTAATTCAATATTCTTGTAATGGCTTCACTCTCCTTCGTCTTAACTTTCACCAGTCGTATCTCGTGTCGTCCCACCGGAGTATGAGAGTGACAGGAATAGAGAGTGCACTTGTGTCTGTGCGTACACTTGTACACTATAATATCTCCGGCGCAAATGGCTATAATTATATTATATATGATATTATTATATATATGATATAATCTCTATGAGATTAACCGCCATGGCCGAAATCGGTCGGGAGGACATTATTATTATTTTTACATTAATGGCTTCAAAGCATGCTAATTGAGCACAGATAATTTCACAAATGCCGTGTAAAACGAAGAATGTATTTTGACTATAATTTAATGCATTGTATTAATGTCTAAATGGATTATTTAGTTTTGTTTTAAAATAATATAAAATGTATGCACTTGTATGTTTGTTGTACTTTAAAAACCTATTCTAAATAACCGAAATCAAAATTGATATTTTTCAAAGGCCTTTCATAAAGCAAAATAGCAAAAATTAATTTCACAAAATATTAGCAAAGCGTCATGTTGTTATTACGTCGGAGTTTGCGGGAACAATTTTGAACTTGGAGAATGCTAAGACAAACTGATTCAATAAACCCAGTAAACTCGTTCTTCTCAAGACTAAGTCTTTTTTGGGTAAACTTATGACGTTCAGTAAAAAAAATGGATTTGAATATAATAAATATATAAATAATTATAATAGGTAAAAAATGTTGAATTAATTATATATAAGCTATTTATATATATAGCCTTGGATTATATAGAAGACGCTACATATCGCAGTCGCATATCTTCGTATCGCTGATGTGAATAAATCGCTAAGTGCTTGTCTAGCCGCAAATTATGCAAATGTGGACTTATAACAATTAGTTTAATTGCTGCGTAAATATTTCATAATATAATTAATTATTTACTCTCAATGCTTATTATATTCCTTTGGTTTTTGTTTGTTATAATATTGACTAGCTTTAAAAAGGTACTCAAATCGACTATATTGTTTTTCTTTTATTTTTTTATGTGTAGGATATCTCCACTCAGACACTCCAATTTTATTTATCTGTATAGATAAAACATAATGAAGTAAATATGAGCAGGTGGGCAATTAATTACGTAGAAAAAGTAGTTGTTTTTAAATATGCTTGTATATAATAAAATTGTAACTAAGCCGAATCTGTACATGAAATATTTTTTGGAGAATCTTATTGGACATTATTATTAAAATTATTAAATGGACATTATTATCGATATAGAAGCCAAATTTATAGTTTTTAGAATTTTTGTCTGACTGTCTGTTAGTTACCGCATCACAGGAAAACCACTGGACAGATTTTGATAAAATTTGGTATGATGATAGCTGGTTATTTGAGTCAACATATAGGCTACTTTTTACTACAGGAAAATATCTCATCTCTGAGCTAAATGTTAAAACGTAATTAGGAACAAACCCGAGCGGAGCGAGGGTGAGTCGCTAGTATGCGTATATAATTTTGTAACAAAAAAAAAATTGTCCTAGTTTTATAATCTATGCAGATAAATAAAAGTGTCTTTTTGTAATATTAAAATTACAGTTTTTACTAAATGCACATGGAATTATATATGGTACTTATTAGAAAAACACAATTTTCTTAATTTTTGTCTCTCTATCTGTCTGACTGCTTGTTCCAGCTAATTTCTGAAACGGCTGCACAGATTTAGACGGGACTTTCACTGGCAGATAGCTGATGTTATCTTATATATTTAAACGAGCAATTCTTGTATATTTATATCTTTATTTATTTATTTATTTATACCGGCGATCTCGGAAACGGCTCTAACGATTTTGCTGAAATTTGGTATATGGGGGTTTTCAGGGGCGAAAAATTGATCAAGATTAGTCACATGTCTGGGAAAACGCGTGTTTTCGAGTTTTCATGCGTTTTTCTTATGCATTATTCTACGCAAAATTTAATCGCGACATCTATAAAATTCTCTCAGTAACACTTAGTCACTTAATGTAAAATTATTTTTAAGCCAAATTAAAAAGAAAATTGTTCTTATCGCGACATCTATACAACTTTCTCAGTAACACTTAGTCACTTAATGTAAAATATACAATCTTTCAAGAA
Source organism: Argynnis bischoffii washingtonia (assembly GCA_033884665.1). NCBI lineage: Eukaryota > Metazoa > Arthropoda > Insecta > Lepidoptera > Nymphalidae > Argynnis > Argynnis bischoffii. The sequence goes on from CM066625.1 coordinate 6,526,255, forward strand.
CTCCGAGCGAAGCTCGGTCGCCCAGGTACTAAGAAGTAACTTAGGCTACTTTTATTTTAGAAAAATGGTTCCATTAAAAAAAAGACTTACCTAGGGATGCACCCGAGCGAAGCAAGGGTAAGTCGCTAACAATAGCAATATAATGACTTTCCAACTAAAAACATACAACGTCTTCAAAATGATAAATAGTTTATTTTTCTTGAAATTTATACATGATCTTTGAAATTTTAAATAAAAAAGGAACATAAAAATGACTAATATTCTCCTCAATTATTAAAAGACAAAAAAAAAAACATTGTGTACATCCCCCTTTTTTCAAATCAAGACAAATATAATGTTTCCTCTAGCGGAATAGTGGCTAGCTTGTACGGCTGTACATCTGGAGGTCCTGATCCACAGGTTCCAGTCTCGGGTTGGGTCATGTCAATGAGTTTTTCTGTCAAAAAATTCTCAGCAACGGGTCGGAGTTGGTAAATTGGCGGAGGAGAGAATGAAATAGAGAGTGCACAATGCACATGTACAAACTTGTGCCCTACAATATCTCCTGTGTATATGACTAGTCTCATCAGCCTCTCTTTTGGTCAGGAGGATGATAACTGCTCTCTTATTCGTCTTAAAGCTTCCATGATCACTGACAATATTGTTATGATGTAATAAATAAAATGTAGTAAAACGGGATATTTACCATGTTTAGCACTTACTTTTGATACATGGCTTGTAACAGTGTCAACATACGGGGAACTCTCAAAAAATAAAAACAATACGACATCACCAAAACACCAAGGACAATGCGTCATCTAACCAAGGTTTGATAGGTAGTAAGAACAATGCGATATCTCACCAAGGTCTCCCCCTCGCACACCTGGTGCAAGTTCTCCGGCTTGACCAGCAGCAGGTTGCAGAGCGCGTGCAGCGCGTCGAACAGCGCGTGCGCGGGCGGCGGCGCGGCGCGCGCGCGTCCGCACACCGCCGACCGGTACTCCTTCACGTCGCATATCGCTATCATTGCACCTGGTGTGGAATGGTTTATTATTTGAACATAGAAGACATCACGATACATATATGTATTAATAAAGTCCCCGCGGTAAACCTTTTCGTTACATATCGCTATAATTTTAAACGTTTAGTATAGATTTCTCAGAGATGAGATATTTTCCCGCAGTAAAAAGCATCCTATATATTTACCCGGATAACCATCTATTACCATACCGAATTTCATCAAAATCTATCCAGTGGTTTTCTCGTGACGTGGTCACAGTTAGACAGACAAACAGAAATTCTAAAAACTATAGGTTCGGCATCTGTGTCGATAATAATGGCTATTTCATTAAAATATTCCGAAAAATATTTAATGTACAGATTCGACTTAGAATTTTATTGTATGTATAGATTTATCGAATAATCGAAGGAATTAGATCACCATAATTCAGGGTATTCTCTTTGATATTCACACTAGATGTGGTTATTATTCTAGAAAACATTGTAAGTGGACAGCCAGAGGAGTTGACTGGTAGACATAGCTTTTTAATTTCTTAAATACAAAAAACTTTATTTCTTTTATCATGACTAGTGCGATCTTTGATATAATCAAAGATCGCACTGTATGTTTATTTAAATAATTGGATTGCAAAAAAATTTCGATGAAATTTATAAGTACATAGGTACATCATGGGATATAGACCCTTTTCCCGGTCTTTGTGCCAAGCGGACTAAGTCGCTGATATAAAACTAATTAAATATAAACTTACCTGCAGAATTAAACTGGAAGTTTTGCAAATGGTCATATATGACGCGGTGGAGGCGCACGGCGAGCTCCAACGAGACGGCATTCAAATTTTCACCTTCTAATTCCGTGTGGATCTTATCCATCACCGTATTCAAGTATGAAACGACCGCTAGACATGCCTATTGTGAAAAAGAAATGAAAACATATTGTGATAAAGAATAAAAAAAGTTTTTATTATGTTTAAATAATAGTGATAAATCAAATTGAATTCCGATTTGAAAATATGGCCTTGAAATGTTTTATTTACGAGTTATGCAACTCTTTAAACTTCCTAGTGATTCTGAAAATTTTTATTTCTAATATCTTAATACTATCTACTACTATATGCTTAAGAAAAAAATAAATTTCAGCAACACAATCGCTTTTGAATTATTTTTTATTTGCATGGTAGAAAAAAATATAGTATATAAAAAAAAAAAAAAAAATTAAATTGTATAATTGCCTGGTATACATCAAAATAACAATTATACAAAATTCTAGTTAAAATGAATAGTAAGAGAACTTACAGACGACGCCAAGGTGTCAATATCACCTTCGGGTTTGAAATCAGTTTTCTTCTGTTCCGTCTGAAGGTGCAGTTTGACCCAGCCCACGATGGCAGAGATCGCTCGTTCTAGACCCGCGTCCAATTTATTTTCTAATTGCTCCATTATTGTGTTCTTTTTCTGTATACATTCTCCTGGTTTACTGTTAATTAAAAATATAAACATTAAATATATAACTTTTTGATTCTCTCAAAGGCTTCTATTGCCATTCCACCTTTATCGAGTGTAAATCAGTCTTTACCTTAACCGGACTGGAGTAAATAAGTATTTGATCAATAAAATTATTTACTCTGAGATGGAATCAAATCAGGCCATAGATTTATTTATTTAAATTTACATGTCATTTGTTTACACACTAATCAAAACACAAACAAAGCAACAAAAACCATGTATAATTTTCCTGTGCACTGCGGAGATAATGGTAATAAAAAAAGTAGGTAATGGATGAATAGTGACATAAAGGTGAGATGAGATTTTTTTTTTTAAATATGTTGGGACATTGACACACATCACCATCTAGTTCCATGGTAAGCTACGAGTCTTGTGTTATGGATACCAGATAGTTGATACACTACACATATAGAACTTTAAATACATACATATTATAAATATAAACACCCATGCAGTGGAGTACAAACATTCGTGCTCATCACACAAATAAATATGCTGCCAGCAGGACTCGAACCCACGACCGCTGGCACAGCAACTAGGGTCACTACAAACTGAGCCAAACGTGTATTTACTAAAACATAATGGGGATAGATATTTAATCCTTTTTGTGGCATTACTACTCATTAATTGCTAATTAACATACCTCATACAAGGTAGAACACATTCTTGAAAGTGTTCTCCAAACATCTTCACTATTTTGTTCGCTTGATTTACCGTGTCAAAGAAATAAATCTGAAATTAAAAAAATGTCTTACAACATAATTTAGTTTAAGAAAAAGAAAGAAGTTCTACTTCGAAACTATGATACATCTATCAATTTCATATATAATGTAATAATCCACGAAAAAATTATACCTTAATAGTAGTATGTTCATATTAAAAGACATATAAAAACAATCAATTTTTTTTAATACGCATTTAAACATAATTTTTAAGGTTCCGTATCCAAAGGAAGTCAACAGGACCCTATTATTAAGCCTCTGCGTCCGTTTGTCTTTTAGAGGGTCGTATCTCATGGATCATACTAGGTAGAGAGTAGAAATTTTCAGTGTGTGTATTTCTATTGCCGCTATAACAACAAATTGTAATATAAAACCGAGATGGCGAATTTCAAAATGGCCGCCATACAAATTAGAAAAAATCTCCGATTAAGCTGATTTTAATATCAGTATCAGTAGTGTTTTGTCGTGTACGATGGTACGGAACCCTTCGTGTGCGAGTCCGACTCGCACTTGACCGGTTTTTATATTTCTTTTTTTAATATCATCTTAACAAAACAGAGAAAAAATAATAGCATTACCTGTGGCGGGGACTTATTCTCCGCTATGGGTATGGACTGCAGGCCGAGGTCGAGCGCGTAGTCCACGTGCTCCACGAGCAGGTGGTGGATGAGTGTGTCCAGTAGCGCGAGCGTCGTACCCGGCAACTCGTTTGCAGTGCATAACTAATGATATTCAAGTTATTTTTTAAGATCAAAACGAATCACATATCAAAACAACTTATGTTATCATTATATCATAGTTAAGAGTAGAATTTTCATTTTTTTTTATGTATAGGTTCTAAAAGGTATGGTTCCACCGTTTTACTGTCAAAGTAATGCTTTTAAAAGTTTCAATTATAAATTAACCATTCAAAGCTGTTCAATTGGCAATCAATAGACGATCATGTAATATATACAAAGAAATGCTATCCATATTGAAAACTTAGGCCATTTTAAAAATAAGTTGCAGTAAAAATAGGATGGTTGGGTTCGAGTACCGAGGTTCGAGTCCCGCATTATACAGCACTGAACAAATTAGATAACGGCTAACGATCACTCCAATGTTTCATGAGAGTAGTTTGTTACTACACTTTCACGTTATGATATAACAAAGAATATATGAACAAAGTCAATAAAACTTACATAATATTAACTTATCAGTAAACTTATTAACCATATAATAAGGAAAAAACAGTAATAACACATTCACTGTCTATATAACAAATAATTTATATAAACTGAGTAGGGTGTTCAAGATACTTACAGTCTTACATCTAGTAAAAGATGTTTTTGCATCATTCAACATCTTTTGAACTAGTTGTTCACTAAGAAATGTTTCGCCACCATAGTTTTCAATCTGCGCAATGTTTATGTTCGCTCGAGTTCCGATTACAGCTTGAAGGTCACGTCTTAGCTCCTGAAAACTAGGTGTATAGAAAAAATATTTATAAATACAATATATATATCAATATTAACTCAAATCTATAAATCTATACATATAAATAAAATTGAAATGTCTGTTTACTAGAGTTTATTTATATGATACCAGTACCTAAAAATGTTTGAAAATATTTTTTCAAATTTTTGTCTGTTTGTCTGTCTTTCTGCTTGCCCGAGTTAATCATTGAAATGGCTTGACCAATTGTAATAGGACTGTCACTGAAAGATAGAGGAGTTTGTAAGGCTACATATAGGGCATGTTTTATTTCTGAAAAATTTAGGGTTCCAGCGCGAAAAGCGAAAACCCTTAAAAATTACGCAAAATTCGAATTTACGATTTCACAAAAAAGTCCGCGACAGCATGTGTGTATATCTCTTAAGGTTCATTCACAATTATTATTTTTATCTATTGACAACGTACCTAGGACGCACCCGAGCGTCACTAGTGAATTTTTAATGATCTAGAGGTATAATCTAAAATAAATGAGGCATAAATAAAACAAATCATATTACCCTCCACCCTGTATTTGCTTTTTGACATGGTGTTTCTCTGTATAGTATGCATTTAAGGCATTCGACAGCACTGCTTTGAGGCGTCGTATCTCCAAAGCCGGGTATCCATCTGTGGTGCCCGCCATTGCCCCATTGATGAGGGCTTCTCTACGAAGGTCTCCAGTAGAACTATTCCCATCTGCTGACACTAGATTAGCTGTTACCAACTCGTCACATACTCTTTGTGTACTGAAAAAATGCAGGTTAGAAAGACAATTTTCATATTTTATCTATTTAACATTTCTCATTGTTCTTTGTTAATGCATTACCAGGAAACAGCTCCATTGATATATATATATATATATATATATATATATATATATATATATATATATATATCAATGGAGCTGTTATATATATATATATATATATATATATATATATATATATATATATATATGTACACAAAAAAAATTGAAGTGTCTGTTTGTAACATGAAAATGACAACTTTTTACTAAATATGTATATATGAAATTTTATACAGTACTTAAAAAATTCTAATTTTTAATATTTTTGTTTGTCTGTCTATATGTTTGTTCTCGTTAATCTGCGAAACGGCTGGACTGATTTTGACGAGACTTATACTTGTAGAAAACTGATGTTGTAAGGAGTAACTTACGTTACGCTTATTTTAAAAAAAGAATTAAGAGTTCTGGTCAAAAAAGTAACATATACATAGGGAAGCTCCCGACCGAAGCGAGGGTAAGTCGCTAGTACTACTATATAATTCATTAAATCAAATAATAACAAACTTCATTGCATAATTTACTTGCAAGAAAAAATGTCAGCGTAAAATTGTAACACTGCTAGATTACAGTCTATCTAGCAAGATTGTCACTGTCAAAAGATTTTGGATTGGATTCTCAAAAGACTTTGTTTCGACAGTTTACAATTTCGCGCGATAGATTAGAATGTAGCGACACTTACAATTTTAAACTCATGGGTGACAGAAATACTTTAGATTCCAACTACATAAAAAAATAAATAATTGTATTATATTTAATTCATATGTAACAATACACATATTTACCCAGTGTACATGTCAAATAAGTTGCGTAAATACTTCTCCAAGTCATTCTTGTCAGCCAATTTTGTTTGTACATACTTCTGAAGTTTTAGATGGAAGATGTTCAACACAAACTTACTCATCACTTGATCTGGGTTAGGGAATACATTACTAATAACTGTATAGTTTTTCTTACACAGCGGAAGTACTGCAGAAAATATATCCTTCCCAAGTAGAGTGTTCTAAAATAAAAAGGTAAATAAATATTTAAGTGCTATATTTTCTCTTATTGAAAAATACTGTTAAATGAAGAATATATAAAAGGAAACCGTGACTGACTGACTGATCCATCAACGCACAGCTCAAACCCAAACTGGGTTGAAATTTGGCACACAAATATTATGATGTAGGCATTCACTAAGAATTAATTTTTGAAAATTCAATTAACGCAAGCGAAGCCATGGGCAAAAGCTAGTACAGGATAGTAAAAAATCATAACTATTTTTACTGGCTTTTACTTTCTGAACCTATAATTAACACATTGAGTACTAGATGGCAGATCTCTGAAGTTAAAATTTCTTTGAAGTAGATTGCTGTGCCTAAAGATTAGTTTTAACAATGCAAGATTAGAGAGTAGAGAAATTGAGCTTTTTAAGATTCAAAACAAACTTTTCAAATAGACCTATTGAATACATATAATGAAGTCAAAGTTCATGAAATATTATTTTACTTACCATTTGACTAGTTTCAATAAAAGCATCAACACATTGTGAATATCCTTTAAAATTAGTCATGATATTAGCAATATCCTTCATCTTTGCTATATTATTCTGATTCTGTGCTTTCACAAACTCTTCTATAAGATTCCTCTCAATTTCATCATATTTTGCCTCTATTTTCTTTCTGGCAACTTCAAATTTATCAGGTGGAAGTTCTTGAGAAATTGTATATAACTTTTGTATGACATCTGCTGCTTCATTCAACTAAAAATGGTGGGAAGTTTACTAAAGAAATATATGAATACATATTGGGCAAAATTTATAAGATACTTGATATTTAAATGTTGATGTCTCAATTAGTTATGTATACCAATTACAGTGTCTACTTACTAATTTATACATTAATTTTGAAGATAATAGAAATGCTACTGAAGTACTGGAGAATTTTAAAAATTTTATATTTTATATATAATTAATTCTAATTAGTGTCATCATACTTCAAAAATTTGAAATTATTTAATTTGGATTGCCAGATTTTTTGTTGGGTGAGATTTCTTAAAAGTATCAAAAAGCTTTTTGCCTAAACATGTCTTGTTATGTTGAATTATCACTACCAGTGTGTTCTAAATATTATTAAGACAGGCTTAGGGCGTCTAGTCCACTTCTCTAATTCTAAACTCTCAATTTCAATCAATTTTATCATTTTTAATAAAAATAACTTATTTTTTACTTACATTGTCATTACTTTAAAATTCAGACTTAAGCTTTAAAAGCATTTACTAATTATGTATTGGCATTTGCATACCTTTGTTGGGTCATTAAATAATTCAGTAAGAACTGGTCCAGGACTAAGAAAGTTCGCAAGGTGTGATAGCAAATCTCTTGCAGCAGCAGCCCTTGCCCTGGGAGCCCTAGCTGCACCTAGTTTTTCCCCTATATCTAAAGCTCTCCCTCCACACCGTGACATCCTTTCATCTAATGAGCTAAATACATTAACACAATGCTGAAATAGTTATATAAAAATTATTTAGGACACCCGCAGAAGTAACCATTTCAAATATTTGTCTTCTTTTTTCTATATTTCTATATTTGTTTTAATTCAAAACAAGAACAAAAACTTTAAAAAAGTTTAGAAAGTATTAATAGTAAGAGGAACTTACAGAATGCTGGTCCATTATTTCGGCAAGCTTTGCCATATATGATTTCTCTTCTTCTTGAACTGCTTGTTCTAATCTAGAACATTTCCTTTCTTGTCTTTCTTGAAGTACCTGTCCATTATTATTTTACATAAAATATAATATAATGAAAAAGTATTTATAAAATCTGTGTTCGTTATATTTTTTTTATAAATATTAAGGAGAAAAAAGAAATTTAAATATCAAATTTGAATTTAAATACTACACTTCTATCACATTTACAACATTAAGTTGATCACTAACTTTTAAATCTTGTATAGCTTGGGTAAATATGTCGTGTATCATTTCTGGATCAAATTGATCATCTTGTAACCGGCTCTCTTGCATGCTGCGGCGCACCATTCTCTCCACGAATTCATCAGGATCAAATGGATCCTAAAATATTAAATATATAATTTATGACTGTAAATTTACATATTATTATAATTAAAAAACCTAGGAATTACCTGTTCTAACTCTTTTAAGTACTGGTTCATCATCTCGAATAATATGAGTAATAGGAGATAATTACAATTATAATATTTTATATTAGAAACGCCTCCTTTTATTATTTTTCAGAAATTTCAACTGTTTCATGTGATAAATCCAAATTCCGAAGTCGTTTTGAGTTTCATTGGTTGGTTTTCTATTTTTTGATCGCATGACATTGACATTAAAATTAAATGTTGCTAGATCCATTATTTATTATTTAAGCCAACTATTATTGGTTTTTTCTTTTAAATGGTTTGAGAAAAGTAAAGAAAATAATTAATGGAAATAAAAATTTTACTACTAAATATATGAATATTTTATAAGCATTATCTAGTTTGCGCACAATAATTAAGAAATAAATTAAATTAGACGAGACACTTTTAGGTTGAAAAAAATAGTATTATGATTATTTACAGTTATGAAAGTTAAACATAGAATAATTTATCATAATTATTGTGTTTTATGTTTATAAAAAATAATTAGATTCAAATATACTTTATCATATAAGACTTTTTACTATAACGGGTATAGGCTGATTTGAAAATAACTGTTTTAATTTTAGAAACAAAAGAAAAAAACTGATCAAATGTAGCAAATACGTCTTTTTAGGAGTTTTATTACTTGAAGAAGCGTTTTTTATGTCCAAATTCTTTGTGATGTCCTAATATATTTATAAAATTTTGTGCGTGCTATTAACGAACATTATATTTATTTTCTCTCTTTTATGAGAGGTGAGTAGAAAAGCTCAAATATATATTTAACGAGTTGACAAGGAAGAGCCACTAAATATTGTGCATACCGTGAATCGTGAGATGTCCAATGTATCCTAAACGGGTTAGGATAAAGTTATTAGAGCTCCATGGCTGAGCGCCTCAGCCCTCGAAGCTCCGAGGTCAATGCCTTGGAACAACGGGGATATTTGATAGGCAAAAAAATCGGACAAGGATCTTATGCTACTGTTCACTTGGCAGAATATTGTGATTCATCGAGTCCTAAGCGCATGCACCTTGCTTGTAAAATATTTGATAAAGAAAAGGCCCCTCGTGATTTTTTAGAAAAGTTTTTTCCTCGTGAATTAGACATATTAACCAAGATAGAAAATTCACATATAATTCAAGTTCACAGTATTTTACAGCGAGGACCAAGAGTGTTTATATTTATGCGCTATGCCGATAATGGTGATTTATTAGATTTCATAAAAAGAAATGGCGTCGTATCAGAAAATCAAGCAAAATTATGGTTTCGACAAATGGCTAGTGGCCTACAATATCTACACAGTAAAAATATTGCGCATCGTGATCTAAAATGTGAAAACATTTTACTGTCAAGAAGATTCAACGTAAAATTAGCAGATTTTGGATTTGCAAGATTTTGTACCGATAGTGAGAGTAGACGCGTGCTAAGTCAAACTTATTGTGGATCTGCTGCGTACGCTGCACCAGAAGTGGTAAGCGGGACGCCTTATAATCCAAAACTTGCAGATGTTTGGTCTCTTGGAATTATACTCTTTATAATGTTGAATGCCTCAATGCCATTTGACGATTCAAATCTACGGAAACTTCTGAAAGATCAGATGTCACGAAATTGGGTATTTCGCTCGAGAATTCGTGATACTGTGACGGCAGCGGCGAAGTCAATAGTTAGACATATCCTTGAACCTGACATTACGCTGCGGCTGACGCTAGACCGTGTTCTATCCCACGAATGGACAAGACCTCGGAAGGATAAAAGCACAAGTTTAATGGGGCGCTTAGTACAATCTGCTCCTTCCGGGCCACACTCACCTGGTAAGCATGATGAAGCCGGAACATCGGCAGGTGCTCGAGTTTCTGGAGACCATCGTGAAACAGAAAGGGAGAGGCACGATGATATCAATATGCGCTCTCATGACTAAATTATAATATTATAAACCATGTTACCTGCCCTTGTTACAATTAGACTGTAAAATTTTTGACCTTAAAAATTGTAAATTCCCTTTATTATTTTGAGATTTTTTATAGTTGACAGCGTAACTATTGTTAGTTGTCAATAGTGAAAATAAAGTTTTCATAGAAAATGTAATAACATTTAGTCTTTTTCCCCTTTCTCAAAACTAAACTGTACCCAAATTATAATGATATTTTACTTTAAGTATTTAGACATCCAAGATAGATTAAACTAAAGGGAGTGCAATCACCCCCTCTAGTTTAATGTATGTCCCATCGGCCATCGCTAATGTATACGTTACTTTACATGTATAACAAATTGCATGGTTTTTATTTATATTTTGATGTATTTAAAAATATTTACATGTTGTGGGTTGGATTTCTTTGACTTAATATAGTTATTAATGATTACTACCTTACGCTTACACTACGTAATAATACATACGAGTAGGAACATAGGTATTAAAGAATTAAGAAAATGAACAGCTTGTCTAATGTCACCCGCAACATGCTATAATAATAAAAACCGACTTCCAGGCTCTCAAAAGTAAAAAATAACTAAACGGGGGCTTTCATTTAGAATAGATACCTAATCAGATATTTTCGAAGTCGGTGCCAGCCGATACAAATTAAAGCACATTCAAATTCTAAATTAAAACCCTCGTTTCGTTATTTTTTACTTTTTAGTGCCTGGAAGTCGTTTTTTTTTAAGTTTTTATTTTTCCTTTTTTAGTGTAGGTGTAATAAGCGAACATATTCGATTAAGCCATTTATTTAAAAATAATTTTTGATTTTTTAAAAACCGTTCGACCGAATTAGATAACGGTTCAGGCGTCTTCGAATAGTCGGTGAACATACATAAAAAAAAATCGGACGAATAGAGAACTTCCTCCTTTTTGAAGAAATCGGGTGAAAATAAAATAAGTTTTCAATTGTAAACGATGTTGTGAACAGAACAAGATAAGATAAACTTTAAAATCGCAATTTTGTAGCTCGTACGTTTATAGGTATATTACTCTACCCTCTTATGATAACGTCGGACCTATATTTTACATGAAGGTAATTAAAAAAACTCGTTTATAATTTGTGTTCAATTATTTATTACTAGTGGCTTAAACTCGTTTCGCTCGGGTGCGATCTAGTGCTTAACAATAGCCGATTTGTTTTCCGACTTCAATTAGAGATATTTCCTATTAGTGAAAGAATCTTCAGAATCAGATCAGTAGTTTCAGAGACTACCTTCCTCCCACTGTTAACAATCTAGTTGTATTTGCTATATGTTTTTATTGTTACCTATTTTTAATTTGGCAAAGAATAACCTAATATTACATAAGGAAATGTTATGAAAGGATATTTTGTATAAAAAATTACAACTGAGTTATTTGGATTATACTCAATTATAACCTCCGATAACAGATTTGTATACGTGACACTTAGGTACGTGAACGGAGTTCTATATCCAGGCTCGGGCTAAAACGTAAAAAGAAATTTTAAGATACTTTAAATAATATATACATATGTATATTCTTGGCAGCAAAAAAGCTCAAATTGTGAAGTTGGTCTGGAACTCTAAACACTCTTGGAACTCTAAATACTCGACTCCTTTATTAAAAAATAGTCAACATTATTCTTGTACACTCTTTTTGATAGCTGAATTTCGTAGGGCAAGTGAAATTGCAGCCTCGGGATCATAATAGGAGATGATGTCCTCCTGACCGATTTCGGTTACGACCATCAACCTCACTGATTGTGAGCTCAACTACTTAGTAGGTACCTAGCTACGCACAAGTATGTGAGCATACACAACATGCTCTCTCTATTCCTGTCACTCTATATTCCGGTGGTACGATGATTCGACACGACCAGTGAAAAATCAGGCGCAGGACCAACGGTTTTACGTTTTCTCCGAGGCATGGGGCTGAAGTACCACCAACTTCCCGACTCCGGGCTTTTACTGAGACTTTCTCAACAGAAAGATTCGATAACAAAACATGTACCGACCCGGGACTCGAACGGGCCTTCGGATTTCAAGCCGTAGTGGACCACCGAGGCAGTTATTAATAATATGAATATTGCCATCCTACGAGGGGTGACTTTTATAATAAAACTTTCTTGGATGGTTGATTGGTATTGGTTTGGCTAATTCTAAAACTTCTTAAACAATGTTACACTATTTCAATGCCTCTACTAGTGGGCGAATTTTCAATATTTAGGGAGATAAGTATCCGTATATATTCCTTTACTGGAATGCAAGTAGCATTGCTATTATTTTACATTCTTATATTTTATTCTTGTGCATAAAGTATTTTTATATACCAATAAAATGATTTGGACAGCGTTTTTTCATCTTTAACTGTTTTTTTTAAATAAAACATTTTTTAATACTTACTACAATACGCAAAATATATTGAGGTGTAAAAGCTGGCACTACACTTGCATGTTTAAATATTAGTTTCTCTCCATTTTGGCGACTTCCTACAAGGTTGCTTAAGAATTTTAATCCGTTCGTTTAATTACTCCTTACTTGTCCAGTCATATTAGGGGTTTCACCTCGGAATGAGAGATAATAGCTGTACACCTTTATTTTGGTGTTCTTAAAGTTGTCTCAAAAGTCTCATAAAATCTCGTGTTTGCTTCGTAAGTTATTCAAGGTCAAAGATCACAAAAATCAGTTTTTCGCGATTATCTCGGTTTCCATAGCTCCAATGATGTTAAAATTTTAATTATAAAAATTGCAGAATTTTTTTTCAAAAATTTTTTCATACGTTCAATCGATTCTAAGATAAAGGGCAGAGAGCCCGCAGCATTTTCCATATAGTGGGAAAATATTTTACTTCATCGATCAATTGACCGTAAATTGAGTGATCTACGACGTCGACGATCGTTCCTATAATACCTAACTTTTTTTGTGTTTAGATGGTAAATATGATGTGAAAACTCCCCTATTAGATTAAAAATGCTAGTTGGCAAGCGTAATTAATAGGCTAAATAGTTAGAATTCAATAATTTTTCCAGATATAATCTAAAGTCTACCCTGGACAGTCACAAACCATATTGTATCCAGCTCTACAATTTTACTACACAATAGTTTGTCATGAACAGTGAAAAACTATATTTACCATACTCGTACTTCAATGTCTTAGAAAAATGTATTTTTTCTAAAATTGTATATTCCACACATAACAAAATATGAAGATATAGTTTGAGTACGAAATAAGTCATAGTGAATGTTGATAAAAGCTAATTGTCTGCACGCATAATGTATGTGCATCAAATCGATTTAAGGTAAAACAATACAAGATGAAATTTTTAATTATTCAATAATATACATAATAACCATGCCTTTTTTATTTGTTTGATCGTAAATAATATAACCGAGCGATTAGTTGAAAGAACAATTCTTATGAATTATGGTAGGTATAAGGAATATTCATAATGATATTAATATTATAAATGCAGTTTGTGTGTCTGGTCCTGGTCCTTTCCTCCTTTCTTCTTTTCCCCCATCCTTTATCTTCTTTTTAATTAAGACTTAGGTAAGTCAATTTGAGTGAAATTCGAAGAGATATGAACATATATTATGGTATATTTTCTGTAACTTTGTTTTTCTAACAAATTTATTGTTACTATCGATAAAATGATTATTATTGATATTACTTTAATATTTTATTTTGGTTTTAACCTAAGTAGTGACCTAAGTAAAAAAAAACAAACATTTAGTGCTTGTGGTGCGAGACCTTGGGTGAGCTTGTTAGACTCGAACTTGTCCGATTTCTTTATTGTTATAAACTCATCGATCAACAGTAGGTACCTTTTTTGATCGATGTATACCTAAACTAAATGAATTACGAATTTGTATCCCACAAACTCATATTCATATTTATGACATCGAATCTAATCTATTGCTTTTGTCGTATTTTAATTCTACATATCAAAAATTAAACCGTTGACTGTAGCCCTTACATATGTATATATTTTGTTTGTTTGTTCGTTCGTTCGTTTGTTTGTTTGTTTGTTTGTTACTACTACTACTAATCCGATTTGTAAAATTCTTTTTACATTAGACAGCGCGTTTATTGAGGAAAGCTATAAGCTACGAGTGAGTATATTATATCATCATGATACTACTCAAGGGAGCGGAGCAGTAATCATAAATGTCAAATAATCGGGCAGACTTCCATACATTATTGTAAAATATTTAACTGATGTTTGTAATCAAACAAATTTAACGTTGGCGAAACTGAGGGGTACAGCTACTTATATATAAATATAAAATATAAATTATATTATGTGGTAAATTATATTCTGCGAGACATATGTATAAAATTCAAAGCGGTTTTTAGTTTACACCAAAAATACTTATATATTTTATAGCTTTATACCTACATATATAAGCAAAGTTGAACAGATTTAAAAATACCTGGAATATTGACTTCGATATGATATGTTCCTACAAATAATGTCGTTGAGGAGACTGACGAATAAATCACTAAACCTAATTAACCTATTTTATTTGTCATCCATGCCTATTACTATTAGTTTTTTTTTTTTACTTAAGAAAATTTCAAACTAGGTAGACTAAATATATAGTCTAATCTAATATCTAATAATAATAAGATAAAGTTGACATAGTTTGTTACGGGTTCCCTACTATAAGATGACATACTACATTTTCACCCACCATTCTTTATTTATAATTCGGTGTACAAGTCATATTTGGTTTGTAATTTGGTTCAATTATTAAAAGAAATTTTTATTTTCGTCACGATGTAATATAACCTGTTTAACACCTGATTCATGTTTTGTAGTCGCCTTTGAATGGGGAACACCTTTAACTGTAATTGAATAACTTGAACTACTTATTTGTAGCCAGTTATAGACAATAGAGATACGGTGCTCTGTAGATGAATAGTCTACTTTTGGCGGTGAAAAAGAATCAACAGTCACTTTAACGTAAGTAACATCGTAATCTGAAGCTATCTGTAAAATAGAAATAAATATAAATATTGTAACATGCGTATTAGTAGGAATAATAAGATAAATGTGTTTGAAATATTTTTACAGTAATAAAAATAATTAAGGCATTTTAATGATCATGACGATGATTATAATATTATCCCTATCGATTTTCGCCACGGCGGCGGCTAATCCCAGTAAGACTAGCCAATTTCGCAGATGTTATAGTGTAGACAAAAATGAACGCGCAGACACAAATGCACTCTCTCCTGTCACTTGCATACTGCAGCAGGACGTTAATTTGAAACGACCGGCGAGAGATCAGGCGCACGAGCGAAGGCTTTACGTGCTCTCCGAACTACGAAGGTGGAGCACTGTCAACATCCCAATTCCTTGATGCTACTGATAATTTCGTAACAGAAAGACTCAATAATTAAACTAGACCCGATCTGGACGTCGAATCCAGGACCTCTTAAACTACAACCGTGCTGGCTAGTCACTATACCACCAAGGCAGGTAAGTTTTATAACCATATAAATTGTTTGATTATTTTTATAAAAAACAGCAATTTCAAAGATTAGGACCTTAGTAATACTTACTGGAATATCTTTTTCGGTGACTGGTGTCAGAAGGTTTATATTTCCTTCATATATGTATATTATATTTCCTTTATCATTTCCTAAAAAAATAAACATTTTAATAAATAATGTATACATATAATAAAATTCTAACTAAGCCGAATCTGTACCTTAAATATTTTTTGGAAAATCTTATTAAAATAGACATTATTATCGATGCAGAGGCCGAATCTATAGTTTTTAGAATTTTTGTCTGTCTGTCTGTTACCGCATCACAGAAAAACCACTGGAGGGATTTTGATGAAATTTGCTATGATGATAGCTGGATATCCGGGTCAACATATAGGATACTTTTTACCGCGGGAGCTTATCTCATTCCCACGGGAATACACGTTATAACACAACTCAAAAAATATTTATAAACAGAATTTCTTGAAACTTGGTATTAATGCTCTTCAATACAATTAAATAAATACGTGTTTTAGCGTTTTTTGAAATTCAACCTATAAGGAGATAAAATAAGGGATGAAAATTTGTATGAAACCTATCTTTTCAAAGTTTTTTTTGTTGTAATTTTAGCGCGAGCGAAGCCGCGGGTTTTGCTAGTTATTATACTTTATCTTGTGGTACATTTCTATAATATAAAAATAAACAAGTCTGGTACTTAGTAGCGTGTCAAATTAACTTTGCTTACTAAGTACCTATAACCTACCTAAAGTAATGGGCGAAGGTACCTACCTAACATTTATATGATCCGTACAGAAAATTGATTCAGCTGAATAAAAGACAATTGTATAGATTTAGAAAGGAGGTACGCCTAAATTGAAAATGTTTTGCTTGAATAACAAATATTCGTTGGTCTAGGAACTAACATATGTGGCTGCTGCAGATTTGGCATTCTCGATTCGAGTCCTGAGTTGGGCTAAGTACAGTTATTGGACAGTTATTTCTCGAATTACTAACTTTTCGTCACCGGATTATTCCGGCGACGAAAAGTTGGCAGTGTTTCTGCGCTTGACCTCTCATTTGTCACATATTTCGCATTATCATCCCACCGGACTTTGAGAATAAAAGGTGAGAATACACTTGCGTCTGCGTTCACACTTCTGCACTATATAGGAGATATTATAGGCTCGGCTCAGTGTAATGAGCCGCCATGATCGAAGTCGGTCAGAAGGATATTATTAGATAAAAAATCCAGTTTGATGATTATTAGTTGTTTAGGTCATGTCTAGTATACCGAGATCTTAAATCTCTTAAATTTAATATTGAATATAACTTACCAAATTCATATACGTAGTGGCTTCTAAAAGTAAAGCATAATGTGTTGGTAGGTATAAAAATAAAATATAAAATAAAAACTCGAGATTTATTCATTTTGGGTGTTATTATAAAATAGTTCCAAATAGTCTTATCATCGCATATATAGGTTTTTATTATATGGTTAAATAAAACGGAGTGTCTACAATTAGTTGAACCATACCATAGTTAATTTATGTGACATTATTTATATTGATAATGTCCATAGAATAATTTTACGGTATTGTAAAATACAGAAATTTAATAACCGTTAATAATAAACCATAAACGATCTTGTAACATAATAGGTATTACATATACTTATACATTTCTCATTTTGAGACGCTGATTGCAAGAAACCAGCATGAATATTAAGTAAATACATTAATTTAAAAAAAAAAACAGGTAAAAAAGTGATTAAATTCAATTTTCTTGTCAATATCGTCGTCACGTCACGTGGTAAAAAAGAGTTTAATTGATGCAACTGACAATGAGTACCTACTAACTTTTCACAGCATATAACTAGAAATGCGTGCTGATTTCTCTGTGTCTCAAATTGAATGCGGAAAACGAAAATCTACACCTTCTAAAGTAATAATTATCCAAATTTATTTATGAGATATTAAGTAAAAATACTGTACTACATTAAATTATACCTGTAAATTAAACAAGTACATATAATCAATGTTTTTCTAAATTCGATTTTATAGGTTACCTACTAAAATAATTGTTTTGAACTAATAATAGGTAGAACCAAATCTCCTACCTGCCTGTGACATCTTGTAGCTGTTTTATTAACATGTAAACTATACATTTTCATTTTATGTAAAATTCCGCATAAACTATGAGGTGATTCAAATTGTACGGCAATTGTGTTACTAATAATTTAAAGTAAATTATTGAGGAAGAGAAAATAAAAAGAGCATTCGGACGAAGTCGTATCACATGGTTAGTAATATAAAAAAAAAATACTTAGGTATATTTATTTTCACTGTTCATTACATTACAGGTGATTAAAATCAAATTCCGTAACTACTACATCAGGTTCAAAGAATAAATCGTTTTCATTAATTGTCATATTGTGACTGCATAGCTGGTAAGTGGTGATGGTAGCGCTGCCAAGGAAACGGCCGCTAGGGTCTTGTCGCACTACACGCATGTAGTCGTCCCCAAGTGTGAATTGTACCTGAGGAGGCGCTACCCAGTCGCATACCACAGTCACTGCTTTGTTAACCGCTGCCGGATTTAGGCAAAACATCTAAAAAAATATCGTAAATGTAGAAAAAGTAGTAGTTAACATTTATTTCGTAATATTTATATGTTGTATTATATTAAATGGGCATGCTTGTTAAGTATCGTGCTGTTAACTAAGCGTACCTATTACTATAGACTTTCAATTAAAATTAAAACATTTAAGTTTTATTAATTTCATTTACTATGTATGCTAGCTACCTCCACCTCGCCACCATCACAAGTCGGCTCTTAAAAGTCAACTTTTTGATAAATTATTATTACTTAGTTAATAGTTTCTACCTACTATGTAAAACAATATTAGGCTGATATGAAAATATAAATAAACTTGCGACTCTCCACTCACTTGCCTAGATACGTTATGGATGGATGGATAGACTATATACTATATGATATATAGCCTATAGCCTTCCTCAATAAACGGGCTATCTAATGTAAAAAGAATTTTCGAATCAGATTAGTAGTTCTTGAGATTATCGCATTCAAACAAACAAACAAACAAACTCTGCCTTTTTATAATATTATAATATTAGTGTAGATATGTATGTATATCATAAATTATAATACTAAATGTAAATATATTATACTTTATTGTTAGTTATATTATAATTTTATACATATTAGGTATTAATTAGGTACATACTTTTTGATATGCTTCATGTTGTCCAGCTGGAATATACATCGGTGGATAGTCAAATTTAAATCGGGATACATAGTCCGTATCTGGAATAAAAATAATAACATTATAGTATTAAAAAACAAAAAAGCATGTTTTTACCAAGATCAACGGATAGAACTAAAGGGCCAAAACTAATTTTAAATTAAAACGTCTCTACATTTTAATGTCATTAGAACAGCTACACTTAGTTTTCGGATAAAAAACTTACCTTTGGATACATGTGTACAGTGAGGAGGTGAATTAATTTTTAATTTTCCTTCAATGTCATTTAAAATTAACATTGAAACTAAAATAATTAAAAATGTCTGCGACATGATGTTGCTAATTCGAGATGGTCCTTATAACAATATCAGAATTGTGGCACCGCGTTCTAAAATAACATCCTTTTGTGTAAATAAGGAAAACGTTACTAGAAGTATAGGAGGAAACTATATGGCTTCATTGAACTTTTAACCTAATATGGTTCTTACTGCGCTATACATAACACTTATTCAAATAATAAATTATAATAATATTCCTGTTATCTGTATGTGCAACGTCCAATCGGCACTAATTTAATTATATATGTTATTGACAACTCATAAGAACAAGTAATAACTAATAATATTTTTTATTATCTACAATAATTCGAAATATATGAATGAATAACAAAACATTTATTTAAAATTAGTTAGATGATGTATTTTGTTCCATAAGGTTTTTGAGATCTTCAATATTATACCACAGTTCTGAGTGATAAAGTGCTGCAATTTCTACTTCCATTTCAGCAGCCTCCACTGAAAGTTTTTTTGATAGTTAGTAAAATATATTTAAATTTAATGAAAACAACGCACTTCAAAAGTTAGTGGTTGGTATAAATCCGTTGTAATTTTCAAGAATAAACTTTTTAGATTCAAGTACGGGTCAAGTAATTGAGCGAGAAAGATATACCTATTTGGAAATCATACAGAGTACCTTCTAATACCTACAATATATTTTTAACCGACTTCCAAAAAAAGGTTATCAATTCGACTATATATATATATATATATATATATATATATATATATATATATATATATATATATATATATATACATTGGTGCCAGCCAATACAAATCAAAGCACACCGACTTCGAAAATATCTGATTAAGTATCTATTCTAAATGAAAACCCCCGTTTAGTTATTTTTTACTTTTCAGTGCCTGGAAGTCGGTTTTTATTATTTTTTTTAAAGTTTTTATATTTACTTACATAAGTATTTATTTAAAATATGTTTTGAAACTCACTTCTTAACTTTGCAATAATTCGAATATTTTTTTTTAATAGTGCCATATCGTTATTAATTTCTTGTTGAACAGTGCTATAGAAATCAGGACTGTTAACATCTATGTTTGGCAAATTATTTAAAGATTGTTGGCTATTATTCATATTAACATTCAATGTGGTATTCCTTGTTCTTATTTTACTTTATATTCGAGTACCAGTAAAAATGTCGAAACTCGAAAGTATGAAATTTTAAAATTTTAAACACTCGCGCGTGACTTTACACATAGATAACCTAAAAAACTGCAAATTTATTGTAATCTTGTTTTTTTTTTTTTAATCTTTTCAGTCACAGTTACCTGGTTACACGGCATTGTATTCATTTTATTTAGAATTGCATAAATACTAAATAGTTAATATCATTAACGAATTACAAATAAACATAATCCAATAAAATGCTGTTGCTTTAAAAGCACTAAACAGAAAAAATGAAAATTGTAAAATGTCTGAAAAATCTTATGTTAAACCTTGCATAACAATAATGTTTTTGTATAACAATAGCGATATAAGTTTTGCGCAATTTTCATTTTTTACCGTCTGCAACACTTTGATCTATATTTTAGCACCATTAATTTGGTTAATTAATTATTATTTTTTCATTTTTGAAGTGAAACTTCTGTCGGCGCGCCATTAGAGATGAAAAGGATTAGCATTACGTTTTTTTTCTTATTACAGGTTACTATTAAAGTTATTATTGACTCCTCCCTCCCCCTTGTCAGTCAAAGTAAGCAAAGCTCTTACTTCCCCCTCGTGTGCTTACATAGGAGCATGTTCAGGGATTCCCCAATTATTTTGGGGAATCCCTAAACATGCTTTTTGCTTATGAACATAGACAATTAGAGTTGTCATGTGTGTTCTGAACACATTAATTTGACAAATCAAAATTTACTAAATTTTTATTACTTATTTAAACAAATAAATATTTTTGTTTTTTGTTTTGAAATATCTTTATTTATCAACATAAATCATTAAATTAGTGTAAATTTCTTAATTTCTTGTAAATTTCTTAATTATAATTAATCTAGTGTAAATTTAATCCTAGAAGTACATATTATACAATTATATTTGTTTAACAAGTACACAGACTTATATAAAACTTATAGCAAAAGGTAACACTTGCATATAAATAATTATTATTAATGATTAGACAGTAGGTATATCATTTAAAGTATGTAAGCTTTAGAAAAGCGATTACATTTATAGCATAATTTTAAACAAAGAAAAAATTGACCGTAGTCGGTAGATGTAAATAAAATACTACTTAAAGCAGTCAGCAGCAAGCAACAAGAACGTAACCGCAAGAACACCGCGGCGCGCGCGCCATTTCCGATCTTATATCACACGATAATGCGAACGGGAATAGCACTCGCGGCAACGGCAAGAGCGTACGCGCCTGTGTTGACGAATGTTCCTATACATATGATTCATAGTCAAGGAATAAGTGATGGGGCAATTTGTATCGATTATATTTATCGACATAAGAAAGATTATTTTTACGACTTATGCATATATTATTTATTAGTTTGTTTTTGTGGTTAGTGTTTTGATGGATATAGAACTTTTCAGATAATTTATAAATATAAACATCGATTTTTGGAAGACCTATTTGATAATGTAACTTGTGGAGATTAGTGCGAAAGGGAGTACTAAAGGCATATTTGATAGCTTTGTTTTGTATAATCTGTAGCTTTTTAATGTTCGTTTTGCAAGTGCTGCTCCATACGGGGCATGCGTAGGTAATGCAAGGACGTACCAGGGTGCAATAAATACGTAGTTTTGTGCTACTACTTAGACATGAGCGTCTATTTAAGATTGGATTTAGGGCATTTAATGCTTTAATACCTTTAAGTCGTAGTGTAGAAGTGTTTTCGGTCCAGTTGAGCTTACTGTCGAGCTTTAAGCCAAGATATTTAACTGATTTGCTCCAAGGTATAATATACCCTTCAATTTTTAGCGTTCGAGATGGTAAAGTTCGCTTTCTAGTAAATAGAATAGCTTCTGTTTTAGACGCATTTATTTTTAGCTTCCATTTATGGAAATAAAATAAAAGTTGATCAATGGAGAGTTGAAGTCGATCTATTATCAAGTTTATATCAGAGGAGGTAGTAAAAGAGGCTGTGTCATCGGCAAAGCAGGCTAAACTCGTCCGTGGTTGAACCGGGATATCGTTTAGGTACAGAAGAAATAAATATGGTCCTAATATTGAACCCTGTGGCACTCCTGCGGGTACTGATTTTGATATAGATGAGTAACTATTGATGTGGACTCGAAAACTGCGATCACTTAAGTATGATTGGATGATTTTTATAAGCGGAAAAGGTAACCCAAACCTTATGAGTTTATAAAGTAAGGCTTTGTGCCAAACAGTGTCAAAAGCCTTTTCGATGTCTAAAAGAAACATTCCTGTTGATTGTTTTAAATTTAAGTTATGGGATATAGTTTCAGCAACTCTAGCAAGTTGTTGGACTGTGGAGTGGCCTCGACGGAACCCAAATTGCGCATCGATGAGATGATGTTCGGATACACGAAGTAATCGTTTAAAGATTATCTTTTCAAAAAGTTTGCTAAGGCAGGGCAAGAGACTAATTGGGCGATAGCAGGTGGGATCTGTTATATCCTTACCCGGCTTATGTATAGCGATGACTTTTGCAACTTTCCATGGAGTTGGAAAATAATTAAGCATAAGGCAAGAATTGAATATTTTAGTTAAGAGTACAATGGACTTTTGTGGGATATTTTTAATGAGTAAATTACTGATATCGTCAGGTCCAGGGGCTTTACGGGGCTTTAAACTTGATATAATTTTCTTGATTTCATCTGGGCGAACAAGCTTAATGGTTTCATTAGACGTACTTACATTAAGTTCAGCTATAGATCGGTCAATAATTGGTATAATATCACTTTGCCAGTTATGAGTTAAAAGCATGTTAGTTTGGAAAGTATTTGCAAGGACGTTACATTGTTCTTGTTGAGTTGTAGTAAATGAGCCATCTTCACATTTCAATTTCGAAATAGGGGAGGTTGTAGTGGAGCGGATACTTTTCACCAGTCGCCAGAGGTCAGACCTTGGATTATCAACCCTTTTTAATTTAAGATTCCATGCTTTATCATTATAAGCGCTTATGGCTTGATTAATTTGAAAATTTAATTGATTAATATTAATAACTAGTATTTTACGTATTAAAGTGTTTGATTCTAAAGTTGTATACCTGCGAAAGCGGTTTCTAATCTGAATGAGTCGTTTAATACGTCGTGGGAAGGAGGAACTATTCCACGGTTTTAGAGTAGTAATGGGAACACAAGAGTCTCTGCCCTTTAGTAACAAGTGTTGAAAATCGACAATTACTGAATCAATCTGATTTGTATCGTTATATATTTTAGGAGATAGTGTTATATTATTGTTAAGAAAATGACGATATTTTGACCAGTCAGCCTTTGTATAGTTAAATTTTTTAATAGGAAGACGATTAATTTTAGTTTTAAATGTAACAAAAACTGGAAAATGATTAGAAGATAATGCTGGAATAGTAACAATATTATGGAGAAAATTGAAATTTTTATTTAAAAGAATATCAGGCAGAGATGGCTTGTGTTCTACACGGTAATGCACAAGTGTTGGTTCATGTGGAGCATGGATAACGTAATCACTATTAAGCATGTGTTCGTAAAGCTTTTTACCATGGGTATTACTTGGCCCAGGTGACCACAGTGGATGCTTTGAATTGATATCACCCATGATTAGGACTCGGGAACCAGATGATAGGATTAAATCTATATCATTGGTTAGGAGTGGGAGATTTGGAGATTGATAAACTGAGTAGATTATAACACTACTATTAATAAGTTTTAATGAAATGCCAATTACTTCAATGTTCTGAGTTTTGGGAGCAGATACTAAGCTATGGTCTAAGTCCGAACGAACAAGTAAAGCTACACCTTGACCGTTGCCTTTAGTACGTTTATCGATACGATAACAAATGTAACCAGGTATATTGAGAGTTAGGCGGTTAGTTAGTCTAGTTTCACAAAGAGCAATTATGTCGACGTTAAATTTACTCACCGCAAGTTCAGCTAATTCTTGTTGCTTACTGTGAACGCCATCAGCGTTCCAATACATAATGCGAAGATCATGACAACTAGACATAATGCCCAAGATGAGTTAATATTAAGATTACTTTATCCATGAAAGTTTTACACTTGGTGAATTCATCCTTGATAGATTTTATTACAGCGAGAATTTCTAGAATTTCAGAAGTTTCAAAGTCCTGGGGAATCTTCGTAACAGGATCTGATGTACTCATATCGTGCTGGGAAAAGGCAGTGTTCTTCAAAAGTGTCTTTTTAGCTAGATCTACAGGAGTTACAGGTCTATATCTAATATATCTAAATAAATATTACTGACGTACCTAATCATTATCCAACCCCCAAAATACTCTTTTAGCCGTTCCACATGGCGACTAATGACATCATGACTTACGTTCACGTTGCGCTCACGACAACCCATCTCAAGTAATGGATCTTAGTGAGCGTTGAGAGAATTAGCGGGATTTTCAAAACAAAGCAATAAAAATGGCGACCCATAAAATTTCATTATTTGATGCGACAAGAGATATTTCAGTAGATGTAAATTTTCTGCAGCGGATGCACTACGTGCTGCCACTGGTAAATATAATTGTTAATAATTGTCATTATTAATGAAAATATATTATTATCATGAAAAAAATATTTTTATTATAGATACAGTATTTGCAACACTTATTCACTTCAACGCTCTAAACGCTCCATAATTCATTCCACTTGGATTTCCACCATTGGAACGAGAAAATCTATGGTCGTGAGCGTGATCATCGTGAGCGCTTTAATGGAACGTAGCAGTAGAAAATGTCAACTGTCATTGAGGTTGAGACTTGAGTATTTTGGGATTGTCAATTGTCAGTTGTCATTTTCTGTCACGCGTTCTATTGTGTGAATTTTGGAAACAAAACGTTATAAATATATAGTTTAAGTGTTTAATACTGTTAAATTAATGTATTACTTTTTTAATTTTTGATCTGTGCTATAGAAATCCATTTAAGATGATGAGCGACGACGATCGCGACATTGATATTGAAAGCGATGTAAGTGTTTTCTCGTTTCGCTCCAGTTTGCTACTTCTCAATGTTTATTTTATCGTCTAATATCTTGACATTGTTTACAGGCTGAAAATGACTCCGACTCTAGACCTCACGCTAGAAGCAGCATGAGTGGCAGTGGATATTATTCTCAGGTACTAAAACTAATGATCAGCTTTTCGTATTTACGAGTTTCTACATAGTCAAGGTGAACTTAATGTTATGGCAAATGGTTTGCTATTGCTTGCTAAATTGCTCGTGAAAAACATATTATAGGAAAATACTTTCTATATGAGAGATACTGGCAATGTATGAAATCCCTTTTTTTTTTTAAATTTTCTAAATCATAAATGTTTTTTTTTTGTATTTCAACTTACATTAAAAAGTATGCTCTCTTGAATTTTGAAAGTTATGCTAATTTCTTTTTAATAAGTAAATATTAATGAAATTCAAGGCGGAAAAAAGGGCACACCACAATGCATTGGAACGAAAAAGGAGAGATCATATAAAGGACAGTTTTACTTCATTGCGAGAATCAGTACCGGCTTTACAAGGAGAAAAAGTGGTTGGTAGATCTACAACAATGTTTTTTATTGTACAGTTGTTTTAACAATATTTAAACTGTTTGTTATGTTTCATTTAGGCCAGTCGAGCACAAATTTTAAAAAAAGCTGCAGAGTACATACAATTTATGAGACGAAAAAACAATGTACATCAACAAGATATAGATGACTTAAAAAAGCAAAATAGTTTGCTTGAGACTCAAAGTAAGAACCAATAAAAATATTTTAATATTTGAACAACCTTATTACAATATTTCTTTACATTAAGAGTAATGCTTTTTTTGAGTGCTCATTAGTCATTACGGCATTTCATGAGTTTATATGTAATAAATAAATCTTTATGATATCATAAAAATTAACATAATGTATGCTTTTACCCTTTAGAAATCTTACTTTCAGTATGTATCTTATAAAAAGGGTTATATGTATTTCAGTAAAAGCACTTGAAAAGGCACGAGCGACAGGAAATTATATGGATGCTCCTGAACTAGGCCTAGGAATCAAATCAGAAGGCAGTTCTCATGACACTGATAGCTCTGATGGAGAAGGAACTACTCGTCGTGTTAAGAAGCTGAAAATAAATGGTTTAAATGTATAAATAATAGCCCAGCACATTGGATTGTAAGGCAATTTGACATATATGTTTATTTTCATAACAATATACTTTGAATTTATTACTAATAAGTATTTTTTACAGGAAAGTGAAAATTGCCTTTCAATTACAACAGTTTGGGCTTGCAATAATATATTCTAAGATTAACTATAAGTTGAATATTCTTATAGAATAACCTAATTTTAGTGACCTGTCTTAATGTTCAATAGATTTTTGTTAATAATTAAAAGTATGATGTAAGTATTTGAAATTGAAATTTTTAAATATGAATAAATTCATTTGTTCGTTCCTTTGTCTCAGCCGAAACACGTCCACTGTTGGACATAGGCTTCCCCCAAAGATTTCCACGACAACCGGTCTTATGCCATCCGCATCCAGTAGGCTCCAGCGACTTTGACCAAGTCGTCGGTCCACCTTGTGGGAGGCCTGCCCACACTTCGCCTTCCTGTGCGTGGGAAAATTTATTCAACCTTCCGTTGAATAAATTATGTTTTGTCATTTGAGTAAGTTAAAATCCAAGTAAATATAGTGGTTTTAAATATATTTTTTTATATATTTTAGGAAGGTTAGTAAAAACGTGGATAGTTTATTTGAATTAATGATATGTTACATATTTTGCAAAAAATGCTGCCAGTTTGTTTAGCTCAGATAATGTCAATAATGTATTAATAAATCTGATGACAATGCCAGTAACTTTTATTCTTATGTATGAAACCAATATCTAGTATGAGTACTATTTTCAGTACAAACTAATTTAGGTTAGCAATAAGAATATTCATTATAAATAAGTGAAGTCTTCTTTAAATTATCCACTTTAGTTTTAACATTCCCACTGTGTAAAAATAATGTATTATTTTTTCATCAGCACTCAGAATGTAAATAATTTTATCAAGTCTATTTAACATTAAATAGATGGTTGTTTTACAAAATCATTTCTTGGGAGACATAGATTAAGTTGTAATATAAATACTCTTGTTATATATATATATTTTATTTACTCTCCTCTGTTCTCCAACTTATTATAAATTAATATAAATATGTTCTAGTTCTAGTACTAGTAGATCTTAGTACTACACTTAAAGGTAATAGCATCAAGCCAATCATTTCTTTTTGAAGTTATACTTCTTTTGGCACGTATGAAAAAATATGAAGGTAAAATTTTTACGATGCGCGCGCAAACCGAGAGCCAAAAAGCGACACGATGAAGTTAGCTGTAAGCGACATGATGAAGTTAGCTGCATTCCGTTTACAATCAGAGAGTTGTGACATATGGGATGAAATCTTTAGCTATTTTTGTTCTGTTACGCCAAAGAAGTATAACTTATGTGAGTACTAAAGTACACACACTTTTTTTTCCTTTGACTAAATAAAATAATATGCTTATGTTCTAAAAGAACTTCTAAATTAAAACAAAATATGTGAAAATCAGTCCAGATATTTTCAAATAGTGCATATCATTGACAAGTTGAATTTTATATTTGACAGACTTAAGGAGAAATTCTTATTAGGGGCCGTTCATAAAATAGGGGGGAGGGGGGTTGTGGTGACGCTTTCTGTGACAAGGTCAGGAAAGTAACGTGACGTTTACCAGCTCATCATATAATTATGCAAATTTTTCTCTCGGTTTCTTTTTTTTTTAATATCGAAATTTGTGTACTGTTAATTGCCATATGTACGGGTTGAGGGAGGAGGATGGGTGGGTTTGGGCTGAAGAGGTATAATTTTGCGTGACGTATTTTATGAACTGTTATAGTATAGTTACTTTATTTTCTCTTCTAGAAATTCCATTTTTACAATTGTTTTTGAGAATGTAAACGTAACTTTTCAGGAATATTTATTTTTTGTTCTCTTTAGTAACTAATATACTATTTTTCTAATCTTGATAAAGTTGTAATATAGCGTCACGGATCACAATACATCTATACATATAATAAAATTTTAACTGAGTCGAATCTGCACCTTAAATATTTTTTGGAAAATCTTATTGAAATAGACTTTATTATCGATACAGAGACCGAATCTATAGTTTTTAGAATTTTTGTCTGTCTGTCTGTTACCACATCACAGAAAAACCACTGGAGGGATTTTTGATGAAATTTGGTATGATGATAGCTGGATATCTGGGTCAACATATAGCCATAGGATACTTTTTACCGCGGGAGATTATCTCATTCCCACGGTAATACACGTTATAACACAACACAAAAAATATTTATGATCAGAATTTCTTGAAACTTGGTATTAATACTCTTCAATACAATTAAATAAATACGTGTTTTAGCGTTTTTTGAAATTCAACCGATAAGGAGATAAAATAAGGGATGAAAATTTGTATGAAACCTACCTTTTCAAAGTTCTTTTGTTGTAATTTTAGCGCGAGCGAAGCCGCGCGGGTTTTGCTAGTTAGTCATAATTTTCGCGTTTTTGATGGGTAGGTAAACTTTTATGTTAAATATAAAAAAAATAACATCACAAACATACTCGTTACCTACTATCTAAACAGACAAAATTGGAGTGTCTGCTTGTAATGTCAAAATAACAGCTTTATACTAAATGCATATGGAATTATATACGGTAATTATAAGAAAAACTCAATTTTTAAATTTTTTGTCTTATATCTGTTGATTCCGGCTAATCTCCGAAACGGCTAGACCAATTTTAATGGGACTTTCACTGGCATATAGTTGATATTATATGGAGTAACTTAAGCTATTTTTATTTTAGAAAAAGAATTAGGGTTTCGCTCAAAAAAATTCAAAAGTACCTAGGGAATAGGGATGCACCCGAGCGAAGCGAAGGTAAGTCGTACCACGGAATAGGTTCTCTTATATCTTTCATCAATTGTGTGAGTCGTACTTACTAATATGTATTTTATCTTTGATTCTTGGTAATGATAAGTAGATAACCTGCTTGGTGTATTGAGTTGACGAAGATTATGAGTTCTTCGCTGTTATTAATGCCATCCATTATATCGATACTAGTTTTTATTATTAATTAGTCCTTTTACACAACAATGGAGAAATACATATTTTTTTATTTCATAATTTATAAACCGGAGTGATATGGCTACTTATTATTAACATGAAATGATCACTCTCGTCAGAATATTTCTAAGTTAGTAAATGTGTTAGTGTCCATCGCTTGAGGAAACCCAGTGCGGATGTACATAATACGATAAATAGAATGTATTTGTTCGTGTTGGCAATAGATGTCGTTACTGTAGAAGTAAGTTGTTATATTATTTGCAAGAGAGTTTACTATGTTCTTGTTTAATATTTTATTTATCACTAGGTATGTTTTAATAAGTAAGTTGGCTGTTATTGACCTCATTTTTAATTTTAACACCCTAAATACTTTGTATATTAAAGGTTGGAGTACCGTCTTCCTTTTTATGCATTTAAAAAAAAACTATTACTTATAAATCTTTAAAATGTAATATTTATAAATAACTTTTTTATAAAATATATTAATATTATTTTAGACCAAAATATAAACCTCTAAATTCATTTTAAAATTTATTTCTTAAAAGTATTATCAAAAACAGACAATATTTTAAACAGATAATATTGTAATTAATTATTGTAAATGAAACCGTTTCACGATCACTTTTTCACCTTATGAAATCTATTCGGATTGGCGGTTTTTACAAAATAGAAAATACAAGCGACAAAATAGAAAAGATAGTTTCATATAAAATGTCAAAGATTCACGTAAATCTGAGAAAGTAATGGGTATAATTTGAGAAATTATTATTAATTTGCACCATCACACAGTGTGGGGCTTGCAGATTGCAGAATTCATTATTTTTATCAAGGAGTCTGCATTATAATATGAACGAGCTATAGTTGTCTTAAAATTTTAAGAAATCAAGTTTGACATTGATATATTTTATGAAAAACCATAAGGTATTTTAAATAATATAAGTACTTGATCTAACATGTCCTGTGAGTGTCCAGACAAAGGATATCGTAATTATTACAGATATTATGATACACCGGATGGATGTGATGTTCATAAAAAAGTTTGTACTTAGCTAAACTACCATTGCATATTTTTGACTAATTAAATTTAGCTTATTTTGACTTAAACTAAAATTTGCTGTTTATATTTAAATCTATACATATAATAAAATTGTAACTTAGCCGAATCTGTACATAAAATATTTTTTGGAAAATCTTATTGAAATAGACATTATTATCGATACAGAGGCCGAATCTATAGTTTTTAGAATTTTTGTCTGTCTGTTACCGCATCACGGAAAAACCATTGGAGGGATTTTGATGAAATTTGGTATGATGATAGCTTTTTTTACTGAGGAAAAATATCTCACCTCTGAGAAATCTATACTAAATTTTAAAACGTAAGTAGGGACGAATCTGTGCTGAGCGAGCGTGAGTTGCTAGTTTATTAATAAAATAAACTAGCAAAATGTCTACGCGCGACTACTCGAGCGGTCACGTAGTTTTGTTCTCTGCGTATAATATAAATTATTTTAATTTTATTTAGATCGTTTACTAAAAACTAAATAGATTCAATAGATACTTTGAGTGTGTTTGCAAGTTTTTGGTGCTTTTAAGATCAGATGTATCGTGAATGGCCTGAGTTTTTAAGGCAAAAAGTGTTGTATCGTGCTGTGACTTTACTGTGACCTTTATTATAAGTCTTTAACAAAGAACTGCCTATTCATTGTGCAAGTTTACCGTCTGCATAAGGATGTGTAATTCACAACTTGTCTCTTAAGTCAATTTGGCTCTCTGGATATATGCCTCGATTTTACCACTTTGGTCGAAGCAGCTCGAGGAATCCGAGTTCAAATCCAACTGTGCCATCAAAAAGATTTTTTTCCTTTATTTAAATTATTAAGACTCGACTAATAATAAACTAACATTATGAAGTACGCATGCTGCAGTTCAACAACAGGTGGCGCCACAAGTAGCATAACATGTTCAAAATGTGCAAGTAATTATCATCTCCAGTGCCTTAACCCGTCAGGAAAAAGAAAAGATCTGTCACAGGAATGTAAAAAAAAGTGGATATGCCCCGAATGCGCATCGTGTGGACCGAAAGTTCCACGAAATGACAGTACGCCTGTACGTAGTCAGTTAATGAACCCCAGCCTTAGTACTGATGAAAATGTCAACCCACGACGAGGCGGTTTCTCCTCAGTGGAGGATCATGATGTCTTCCACGACACTATTGATATTGCATCGCTTCGCGAATTAATAAAAACTGTCATTTCGGAGGAGTTACGTAGTTTAAGAGTGGAACTTAGGGACTCCATCGCACCTTTACAGCTCGAATTACGAGCTTTTAAGGAGGATTTTTTAAGCATTAAAGAAAGCCTAAACTTTATAAACACTAAGTTTGAGGATTTGACTAAAAGAGTAGAATGTTGTGAGAATGATGCCAAACAGTTATCGCAAAAATGTTTAGAAATTGTTAATATTAAGAAGTCCCTCGACTCAATTCAAATTCAAAATAATAATAGTGAACAATGGGCTAGAAGGTCAAATATTGAAATCTACGGAGTACCTGAGAGAAAAAATGAAAATTTGTTCTCAATTTTGGAGAGTATTTCTGCTAAACTCGAATTAAAGTTAAACATTAGTACTGACATCGATTTTATAACCCGGGTAGCCTCTAAGAATAACAATACAAAAAGAATCAAACCTATTGTAGTTCGCTTTTTAAGCCGGTGGAAAAAAGATGATTTCCTATCTCAAGCCAGAAAATTAAATTTAAAAAGTTTTGATATCGGATTTGCCTCTAACAGTAACCCTATCTATTTCAATGATCATTTAACCAGCGCTAATAAAGTACTGTTACAATCTGTTAAAAAATTAGCCAAGGAAAAATCCTATCAATATGTGTGGGTGAAAAATTGTACTATAATGGTTCGTCGTAGCTCCACAGGTCCTGTTTTACATATTACTAAACCTGATGATTTAAAAAACATTGTATAAGCGCGAATTTATATTTATGTTGTTTTTTGTTTTTTGTATTTCATGTGTTTTTGTTATATTATCTTTTTATCAATCTTTATATGGATGTTGTCTTTTCTTATGTAATAGATTGCACTTGTATAAGAATTTATACTATTGATTATGAATTTTTGTTACTGGGATATCTTATTAATTGTGATAATTTTTCAAATAATTCAAATAATTTTAGTTATCCGTTTAAATCTCTCTCGTATGATTTTCAAAGATCCTTTAAGTTTGAGTATATATATATTACGATTTTCATTTTACTATAAATATGGCTGGCCAGATCTCACTACTGTACCAAAATGTACGTGGTTTGCGTACTAAAACGAATTGTTTTTTCAGGAATCTGATACAACTAAACCACGACATTATTTGTCTAAGCGAAACATGGTTATGTGAGGGTATTTTTAGTGAAGAACTTTTTGACTGTAGATATGTAGCTTATAGATGTGACCGTGATTATGGAGCACGAAGAAACAAAATGGGTGGTGGTGTTTTGATCGCCATTAAGAGAAATTTCTTAGTTAGTTTTTCTTCCACTATCTCTCTAAAGAATTGTGCAGCTGAAGTAATGAAAGTATCTATAGCTCTGAATTCTGGGCCCATTCATAAGAACTTGCATGTTTATTGTTGCTATTTTCCTCACAGCAAATTTCAACTGGAAGAAATATGCGAATTTTTTGAGCACATCTCTTCTGAAATGATACTTTACCCCCTAGATCATTTCATTGTTGTGGGAGATTTTAACATTTCAGCTGCCAAATGGCGGAAAAATTTCGATAATACTATGAATATTGAAAATTATATTGACAATGATGTTGGTATCGCCTACTTGTATAATTTTATGAATTTTACGGATCTAAAACAATTCAATTGCATTCCTAATACCAATGGGAGGTTTTTAGATTTAGTTTTTAGTAATTATCAATGTACAGTGAGTCGCTTTATGTCACCTTTGGTTGCTGAAGATGTTCATCATCCGTCGTTACACGTGCATATCCGTACTCGTAATCCAAAGGTTGTCACTAATTCGCGTAAAGTAAAATTATTTCATAAAGCTAATTATGATGAGATAAACAAAGTAATATTAGGATTTGATTGGTATAGTTTACTTGACAATTGCGATGTCTCCCAAGCTGTTGATAAATTTTATAACACGCTCAATTCGCTAATTGATGAATTAATACCTGTAGTGAACATGAAAAATAATCAAAGATATCCGTTTTGGTATTCCAAGGCATTAATTAAGATTATTAATAACAAATTAAGATTCCATAAAAAGTGGAAAATCTATAACCGTTGCTCTGATTATGATTCTTTTAGCCTTCTAAGAGATCGTCAAAAACAAGCACAGGTTGCCTGCTATGATCGATACATTTTGCAATCAGAACTGAAAATTAACAGTAATAGCAAGTTTTTCTGGACGTTTATGAAATCCAAAAGAACATCGGTTGGAATACCTGATACTTTATTTCTTAATGGTGTATCGTGTTGTGAACCCAAGGAAATATGTGATCTCTTTAATAAGTACTTTAATTCTGTTTATGAAGTCTCCCCATCAACTAATGCCCTAAAAAGTTCAAATACAGTGACCAATAACACGACGATCGAAAGCAATATATGCATCGGGTCTGTAAAATTTTCAATTGAAATTGTTGAAAAATATCTCAAAAAACTGGATATAAGTAAAGGCACTGGTCCCGATAGTTTACCACCTATATTTTTACAATCTTGTCATAAATCGCTAGCACTCCCATTGTTCTTGTTATTTTCCAAGTCTCTTAGCTCAGGTATAATGCCACAGGTTTGGAAGCGCTCTTTTATTATACCTATACACAAATCGGGTAATAAACACAACATTGAAAATTATAGGCCTATCTCTAAACTATGTACAATTGCTAAATTGTTTGAGAAGATTGTTTACGATTATATTTTTCCGCTTCTCAGACCAATTATAATTAATCAGCAGCATGGTTTTATTACTATGAAATCTACTGAAACTAACCTTTGTGAATTTATCCACCATATATCTAACGACATGGATAAAGGATATCAGGTAGACGCCGTGTATACCGATTTTTCTAAAGCTTTTGATAAAATATCTCATCAAAAACTTATTGATAAATTAGAAATGATCGGTATACACGGTGACCTCCTCCGATGGCTATCTTCTTATCTGCATAACCGGAGTCAAGCAGTAACGGTCAAAGGCCACACTTCATCATTCTTACCGATCACATCTGGCGTTCCTCAGGGCTCCCATCTCGGTCCTCTTTTGTTTAACATATTTTTAAATGACGTAGTAAATGTTTTCAAATACTCTAAATTTCTCTTATATGCAGATGACATGAAAATCTTTCGACCTATAACACAACCTCATGACTGTATGCTATTACAACACGATTTGAATGAGCTGTATAATTACTGCTGCGTTAACTCACTACATGTAAATGTTAAAAAGTGTATGGTTATTACTTTCTCTAGAAAGCCAAATATTCTAAATACTTGTTATATTATAAATAAAGACACTATTAATCGAGTGAACGAGGTGCGAGACCTTGGTATCATAATCGATAGTAAATTGAGTTTCAAATCTCATATTACCTATATTACAGCAAAATCCCTTCGTATGCTTGGGTTTATTTTGAGAACTGGAAGGGATTTTAAAAATGTTCAGACTATGATGCTACTTTATAATTCTTATGTAAGATCCACACTTGAATATGGTTCAATTATTTGGAATCCTTTCTATGTAACACATATAATGGAGCTAGAAAAAGTACAAATTAAATTTTTAAAACATTTACAATATAAATTCTCACATCTTGATCCAAGTAAACTGAGTATGACTACACTTGAAAATCGTCGAATGGAGAGAGATATTTTGTTTTTATTGAAGATTTTGAAAAATATTATTGATTCCCCCTATTTATTAGGTAATATTAATTTTAGATGTCCCAGGATCAATACAAGAACTAAATCTTTATTTTTTATTCCATTTAAAAAGACTAAATATATTAACAATACTTTTATATCACGTGCATGCAAAAATTATAATGAATATTTTAATGATATAGAATTTGACACATGTTCCATCATGAAATGTAAGAAATTGGTTAGAAAACACATGTAATATTCTTTTATCTATTTAGCAGTTTTTTTTTTGTAGATTAATGTTATAATTTTTTGTTTTATTACTTAGTCTTAGTTAATTTTTGTATTCTTTTGTTTTTGTTAAGTTTAATATAATAACTAACTTCACCGCTCGATATGAGTCATATATCAGTGGAAACTTTATTGGTCTATGTTCTATATATATAAACTATTGTATAAATACTTGTAAACACTGTTTGTTTCCCCAATAAAAATAAAATAAAATAAAATAAATAAATAAAAATTTCAGTTCTATTATTTGATGCAATAAGAACCGTGTTCATCTACAAAATTTATCGCATTAATGTTATAGCTACAAAAAATATCAACGCGTTTAGTTGTATATAATAAGGAATTAGTTACTTTTAATGGTCGACGTATTGGTCGGAATAGGTATATGCTTCTGTACATTGTACATCCAGTAACACGGGTTAGAGTCCTCTTATGACATATATTTACCAACATTTTCATAAAACATATTGCGGTCTTGGTGCATGTCCGTCTTCAATACGTTATAAATAAATAAATATGTTGGGAAATTAACACACAGCACTATCTAGTTCCATGGTAAGCTACGAGGCTTGTGTTATGGATACCAGATAGTTGATACACTACACATATATAACTTTAAATACATATTATAAATATAAACATCCATGACTGGAGTACAAACATTCGTGCTCATCACACAAATGTATGCCCCCAGCGGGACTAGAACCCGCGACAGCTGGCACAGCAAGTAGGGACACTACAAACTGAGCCAAACGTGTCGGATTGACGTTAATTTTATTTTTGATAGATCTTAGTAACAAGCCGTTATGGAGCTATAACGGGCTTGATTTTATCCACTTATGACGTGTTGATGTACTCCCATGCAATAAGGTTGGGGCATATAATGAGACGGTAAGTTAAGCCAATTGTACATTAGCAATTAAACACTTAAACCTAAATACTTAGTAGTATAATCAATTGCCTTGAAAAGTTTTTAAAATTAAGATAGAAATATTTATTAACACTTTGAATATTTTGGTGATGTTATCAATTATTTATAAGTTAAAATATTAGATTTTCGCTCAAGTATTTTTTTATTATGATCATTTTACCCAAGTCTCATTAAGATACTATTTTTTATACCTTTCTACGCTTGGGTGGTTGATATTGATAAAAATTACTCTTACTCCATGTTTTTCTATAATAATAATAATAAATGGAGGTAGGTACCAATATCCATACTGGTTTTCATTCAAAACCGTTACCCTGAAAAAAGTAACAAGCACAACAATTTAAATAAAAATATCTTTTCAGATTTTTTTCGCGGATTTATTTCGATTTTTGGTTTCCGATGTTTCGAATGCTTTACAGCAATAATCTCCCGTGACCTGATTGCTGGTTTTATTCAAAATGTCAAATATTCGCGTAAATCAAAGAAATATTATATATTAGTATTAAGCACAACAATTATAATCTTTCGCATTTACAATATATATTTTATTCCTACAGTATGAATTTGGGAAAAAATGGATGGATAGATGTAAAGCTTTATAAATTTTAGGTATTGTTATATAACATTGAGACATAAATTAATTACAATTATTGAAAAAAAAAAAAACACTGATAATATTTATCTTTCATCTTTAAATAGAATGATCAAGACATAAGGACAGACGTAGATTCATTGAATTGCTGTTAAACCCTGATTTGATTTAGGTATGCATTCCACACGGTGCCACTCACGTTGATTGGGGCAACGTTCGCGGGAGTCGCTAATGGAGTTCAACACTTGAGACAAAAAGATGATGTCTTCAACTACTTTATAGGTAGCTTTATATTAACCAACAAGTAAAGAGTGATAATAACCATTGAGTTTTAGTTTTTCAGTAATTACGTTTGTTTTGTTTTCAAAATTAAACTGATAATGATCGAATATGTTTAAAATAATGTATTTGGTAAGTTCTATTAAATTAAAAAAGATTAAATTAAAAAAAGGGAAGAATGCCATTTGCGGGTTGCCATTTTCATATTTTTTTTAATTAATGAGAAAAACTGTAAAAATTAGAAGTAACATAATTCTATAAAGTAGTAATTATAATGCACGTATAAAATGGATTATTTTTAGGCGGATTGGCATGCGGACCCATTCTGGCGTACTACATGGGTTCTTACCACGCTATGTTTTTGGGCGGGCTCGGGCTAGGAATAATAGGCATGATCAAGAAAGATGCAATAGACAACAATTATTATTTGATCCCTCAAATCACACATCATATGGGGACGGTCAGGAGCTGGAAGAATGACTACACCCTTGCTACGGATCCGAGAGATAGTAAGTTTCCTTTAACAATAAGCTTTTATTAAAAGCGAAATATAGCACTTTAATAGGATATGTGCTACTATTAAGTAAGCTAAGTGGGTACATAATAAATCTCAAACTATCCCATAAAACTATTCATTACTTATCGTAATATGTTGGTGCTACTACATCAGAAATCTCTCCGGACGTATTATATTCCTAAACAAAAAAGTACAAGTACTGATTTTTTTTTCATATTTTAAATACAGTATATTTATATTAAATATGTGTAGGTATATGTTAATTATTGATGTTTACTGTATTTAACAGTATTTAGCCCCTTTTTTACCCTTTTCAATGTCCCACTGCTGGGTACGGGCCTCCCAATTCGATGGGTGTCAGGCCATAGTCCACCACGCTGGCCAAGTGCGGATTGTCGGACTTCACATGTCTTTCGAAAACTTGCTAGGTTCTTTCAGACATGCAGGTTTCCTCACGATGTTTTCCTTCACCGAAAGACAAGTGGTAATCATGTTGGAAATGATTCGCACATGAAAATATCAGAGGTGCGAGACCCGGGATTTAAACCCGCATCACTCGGTTTCCCAAGCGAGCGCGTTACCATTGGACTACCACTGCCTGCATTTAACAGTAATTCAATCCAAAAAGTAATTGAATGAATACGTATAACTAGTGCGAGTGTAATACGATATTTCATGTATACCTAATAATGTTTTCAGCGATGATTCACACATGTGGTAAAGAAAAGTAACAATGAGATTGACAATAGTTAAAAATTTTGTTTCATTATTTAAATTTTGCTTTGTTATAAATTAATAAAGATTTATTATAACATTTACAAACTTTTTATTGACGAAGAAGATTTTTTATAATATAATTAATACGAATATTTTCGCTTCGATCAGGACAAAAATAAGAAAAATTTGAAAATGGTTTTAAAAATTTATTGCACTAATATTAATAATTAAAATCCATTGTAAATCATGAATATTTAAAAATAAAATACAGTCACTGGCATTTCTTTTCAGAATTTTCCTATACTTACAAATTACAGGACATTTTAAGGGTTAGCATCACATTTCGCTATGAGGATTCGTCGTTAATCAATGATGTTCAGAATGAAATAACTAAGCTGTTCAATAATTTTAGAAGTAGTTCTTACACCTTGAAGTAAGCAGGCTAATCCTCATTTTTATATCGAGCATATACGTTTGGTGACTTGTGATTTCAAGATTTCATAGTGGTAGAAGAATCGTAAAACTCAGCCGGTAATATCACAAGCATCCAATGATAATATTATTAATAAATACTGTGATTTTAGTGAACAATAATGTAAAATGTCATTAGTTTTAAAAACAGCAACTAAGGAAATCTAATCACAGCCAGTAACAGTGTACATTGTATGTATATGAGTAATGTAATATCCATTATAGCAGTAATTAACAAACTTGGTGCTCTTCCAGATCTTTTATTGTCATGGTTCCGTCTGAAACAATAACATTATAAAATATAAGCTTACGATTTGAATCTTTATGTTATACACATAGTGTTATAATTTTTATATTAATTAATAGGTACTTAGAAATCTATAGTAAGTAGTTTTAATGGAATTTAACTTAAAAGCATAGTTTAGTTAATCACTTACTGATACAAGACTCGGTCATGTGATTTTCTAACGAATTCTCTTTGGGTTCATTTTGTATCTTGCGCTTCTTATTTTTGCTAATTTCAGTAATCTCTTCTTTTTCATCATTAAGACGTTGTTCTAAAGTCTCGACTGGAAAAAAAATCACATAAGTTGGGGCTATTAAACTTTGGTAGCTAAATATATTTAGACGTACTTGTATATATATTTTTTTGATTTTTAGATTTATTACTTTAATAATAGTACCTGGGCGACCGAGCTTCGCTCAGAGTTCTTTTTTGTTATATCGTATTTTGTTGACAAAAAGAAACTAAAAACTTGAATTAATACAAAAAAAAAACAAAAGTAAAAACTTCGTATTCCGACCAGGATTCGATCCCGTGTACATGTGTTGTCTAACTTGTGCCTTGACCGCTTGACCACGATTCTTATACCCAAACCTACTTGTCCTGTAATTTGTAAGAAATTATCAAGCATATTCTGCGTAGAATAATGCAAAAGAAAACACGCGTTTTCCCAGACATGAGACTAATCTAGATAGATTTTTCGCCCCCGAAAGCCCCCGCATACCAAATTTCAGTAAAATCCTTAGAGCCGTTTCCGAGATCGCTGGTATAAATAAATAAAGATATAAATATACAAGAATTGCTCGTTTAAATATATTAGATAAATAACATAGATTTTTATTAGCTTTCTGATTTTAGGTCAATCTTTTTAATGTTTCAAGTGTTATATTTGATGATTGACAAAATTATTTTAATACTCCAGATACGAAAATATTACATTAGTTTGTTTTTTTTATATAAAATTATAATTATATATAGGGAATAACTAAATTTCAACAAAATATTATGCTCACTTTGTTCCATTAATTTCGCATTAATATATTTCATGTCTTCGATCACGTTAGTAGTATGCTCGGCAGCTTGCAGTTGATTTATGACGGTGGCCAAAATATCCGCACTGCTGAGCTAAAAATTGTGAATAAAATAAAAATACTGAATAAAATAAGATTAAAATCTATAAAAACAGCACTTTTGTTACTTTACTCTACCCAGGTATTCACATAGAACAGAGCGCCCATAAAATGGTTTAAGATACATATTATTATTGAGTCGTAGAGCTACGAACTGTAGAGCTCATATTTCAATTATTACCTTTCGTATCAGGTTTACAATAAGTACTTTTAACTCTAAAGTTTAGATCGCAACTAGAAATTACACGTACAAAGATTACACAAATATTGTTATATATATTTAAAACTTACTGAAAGATCGCAGCCAGCGGCTGCGGCTAAATCAGCCATAGCTTCAGAGGTTTCTTGACGTCTTTGCCTCTCGTAGAGGGCATTACGAGAGCGCCGTTCTGCCTGAATAGTAAAGGAAAATTTTAAATTTTATTTTTACTATAATTTTATAAGATAATATATTAAATTCCAGTAAGTTCTATCAAAAAAATACAACAGATGTAAAATAAGCTTATTAAAATTGTATTTTTTTTTTCATTAAAAAGATTTATTTAAATCAGTTAATTATAATAGATGAAGATACATATATCATGTATGTATAGTCTCATAATAATAGATGCACAAAAAATACACTAGAAATGATCTTATCTCTTCCTTTTTAAACGTTTATTACAAAGTAATAAGT
The DNA here is from genome assembly GCA_033884665.1 of Argynnis bischoffii washingtonia. NCBI lineage: Eukaryota > Metazoa > Arthropoda > Insecta > Lepidoptera > Nymphalidae > Argynnis > Argynnis bischoffii. The sequence continues at coordinate 6,567,929 of CM066625.1, forward strand.
AACATTGTTTGCAAAGACCGTAGAAAAAAAAAATTAAAACAAAATGTAACCGAACCTAATGAGCAAGTAAAATTCAGAAAAGAAGATGTCAGCTATACGCACCAGGGATAGAGGCAATCGGTTTTTTCCAGAAGGTCTTCCCCGGCGACGCGATGAAGTATCTTGGGTTATATCTGCCTGTTGAAAAAGGATAAAAAAGATAGCTATACAACAGTATATATTTAGCAATCAGAACCACCACTACCAACAATAAGTTCGGCTTTTAAGAGTTTATTCAATTGTAGATCTTTAAAAATATATATTTGATGACCAATTGCTGACTTAATAATAAGATTTGTACATCATTGATTTTAACAAAGTGAGATTCTAGTTACTACGCTGAAGACTTGAAAGTATAGCTTATAAAATTATTAATATTATAATGTATTAATTTTAAATAATACACTATTTGATTCACTAACTAAGCTTACCATCTGCAGTAGCACTTTCAGACGCACTACAAAAGTACTAGAACACTATACCACAGAAGATATTTAAAAATCGCTTAAAGTTAACTAATAGAAAAGTGTAGCTAAAATGAGCAAAATTAAGTATTGCCTTTATTTTATATGCACAGAGGTCTGCAAACATTTACCCCCTCTCTATCTAATAGGATGAATGAGTTTTATTGATGCATTGTTATTGTAAAAAAGTAATAATTAGGTAAATTCCTTTCTTTTGTCTTTTTGTTACATTTTTAAGTATTTTGTTTTACGATATTATTACTATTAAGTAGTATTACTAGTACCTATTAGTAAAATTAAGTGTGTTAATAATTAACTGTAGTATTGTACTGTACCTATTTGATTTTGCTCGGAGGGTTTTTACGCTATATATGCACAATGTAAATATTTTATATAATAAATATACAAATGAAACTAAACGTTAATTTTCAAAGTAAGTTATCATATTTGCCTCTAAGAAGATTATTATACCTACATATTATAAGTATATTGATAGATTTTCGAATATATTATGAACTAGCGACTCACCCTCTTTTCGCCCGGGTTAGCCTCTAGATAAACAAAAACAAATCTATCCCATAGAACCGTACATTTTTCCGTGATAACAAGTAGCCTATTTGTTATTCTGATGTATGAACTATATTATTGTAAAGTTTCATTAAAATCCAATCAGTCGTTTTTGTGTACTAAGCTGTTACTGTAGTTTTTTAACTATCCCACTGGAGCTCTTTAATTTTTTGGGATGAAAAGTATCTAAGATGTTGACCGGGGATATAAGGTACCACCATGCAACATTTCATTTAAATCGGTCCAACAGTTTCGGAGATTGGCCTATATAAACAGACAAACAGTTAAACAGACAAACAGACAGAGAAACAAAAAAATAAAAAAAAAACTGGATTTGTTCTATTTCTCTTCTTACTTCCCCCTGACTCGGTTTTTAGCATTTTTTTTCTATGCACAGACATTCGATCTCTCCAGTTTTATTATAAGTATAGATATAACATAAAACGCCCTAAATATTTTTCTAATTGGTCAAGTTATTTTATTAGATTTTACAATGTTATATAAAAAATACTTTACATATTGTTATGTGTATAGTGTGTGTTAAGTTTCTCTAACTCTTTGTAATGAATATATTATGTATTTGTAATAAATAATAATGCGGTTTCCTTTCAGTGAAATAATTTTTAGAAACTATTCAATAGACTCCAAGTAGATCTTCAAAGTCAACAAACAATCTTTTTTTCGTTACAATAACAAAGCATAAATTTTCTGAACACTCAACTTGTTTATGTGGTTTCATTTCGAACAACACGTTAACGAACAATGTCTTCATAATGCGAGGAAAAAAGCTGATATCATGAGTCATATAGTCTCTACTTTGGAATAGAACACAGACGATCGAAAACAAATAAATATGGAGAAGAAAATGACTCCTTATAATTAACTGATGCAGGACACTATTTTACTGTGGCAATTAAAAAAGTTATTTCCGATGGAGCTTTAAATCTGTTAACAACTTTTATAAAGGTATTTTTTTCCCGAGAAATCTACTTGATAAGACAATTTACCTGATATCGCTTTATTGCTATTATAAAGTTAATCTTTTTGCATGAAACAATAGAATTAGGTTGTAACAGGTAGAGCAAAGCGGCTGCTTGAATGGAATCAAAGGAATTTACTTACCATATTTTACCAGCGCAGTAACGATATGAAAGTTATTCATGCCTATATAAGTTTATGTCAACGTGGAATAATCTTTTGTGTCTTTGGTTATATTTATTCGTAAAACATTAATAATTATTACATAAGGTATTTATTTTTAGTCAAATAGAATGTTGTTCTGTTGACAATAAATTAGTAATTAATTACTAAGTATTGTAACTGTCCACCTATTACTAATCTTTTCGAGGTGGTATCTTATAAAATATAAATAATATTGTTGTACAGCTATGTTCCTTATTGTTATACAAAGCTAGGCTAAAAAGATAAGATACGCTCAAGATATTTTAGTAAGTGGTAGTGATTTAATGAATGTCAATATAAATTGTCACCGACAACAATTAATATAACCTTGGTATACTTACCACCAACATTAAAAATACTTTAAAAAGGAATTATTATATTTGTATTCAGTTCTTTTTTTAACGTTCTACTACTCGTCATGGGCTTCCCCTTACTGCAAGGATGATCAGTCCATAGTCCACCTCGTTGCCAAGTGCCAGGTTGCTAGGTTCTATCAGGCATGCAGGTTTCCTCGCGATGTTTTTCTTCACTGTAAGACAATTAGTGGTAATTATGTTGTAAAAGATTCGCACATGAGAATATCAGAGACACAAGACCCAAGGTTTGAATCAGCTTCACTTGGTTTCTCAATCCGTTAGTGCGTTACCACTGGCTACCACTTAAATATTAACTTTTACTGGTAATTTATATTCATCTATTCAGCAAAAAATATTTTTTTAATTACTTGGTTTAGAATATATAATGTGACATACAAATAAATAAAACCGTTTAAAAACAGACTGATCTTATTAGAAGTTGGTCAAAATTCAAAACTAAACGTAACTTTCGAAATTCTTATGTTTATAATTATATTATTTTTAATATATACATGTAGCTGAACCCTCATTTTATCAAAAAAATATTATTTTAAATAAAATGAGGGTTCAGCTACATGTATATATTAAAAATAAGCGAAATTATTATATCCGACCTTTTTTAAAAAATAATTTTATATGAAAACCAAACTTCGCACTGTTATTATCTACGTCACATTAAGCGGTTGGACAATATGGCTGGAGTTATAATAAACGGATTCCACTGTAATTTTATTTAAAAATTATCTATATGATAGAAAACAGAGAGTTAAAATGGCACATTACCAAAGTGTGGACAAGTTAGGAGTAGCTCAAGGGAACGTCCTATGCCCAACATTTTTTCCCTCTGTAATAAGAAGCTAAATAATGCTCGAATATTCTTAGATCTCTTCTTAGCGAAATATTAAAAACACCGAAAAAGCATGGCCTTGCTAATTAAGTAGTTGAAATGCAAGCTTCTTACGTTAAATTCAGTCAAAACTAACTTCATTTGCTTAGGATATACGATACTGTATAATAAAATGGAACAAGTAAAATATATAGGACTAATTATAATTGATCAGAGACTGTGCTGGTATCCCCACCTTGTCTTCGCATATTAGAAAATTCATTTGGATTTTTAAATCATTAACGCATATTGTCTCAAAGAATAACTGCAACTCTACTAGTTCTAACAGAAATCTTCTGAACATCTAATATTGTACACAAGTTTCCCTGTATAATCCATAATAATCTATGTTCTATGGTATTCCCATAAAGGGAGGTGCTTTTAAGACTTTATTCTTGGAATGGGGTTAAACAGCTCTGATTAAATTGATGTACTTTAAAAACCAAGCTACCCAACAGAACATCTTTATCGTGATAGTGATATTTTATCAGTTCACAAATTATATAATATGATATTCTACAAACAATTTTAAAAACGCACATATAACTCGAATAGTACAATTAAAAGAAGTAAAAGAGTTTCCCCAATCAAATTATTTGTAGCAAAAGGCACGCGAAGAGTGGGGCCTCCTGGCCTTCTGATATGATTACAAACAAAGCGCAATACCACCGCAAATATTATTGTAAATCAAAGTTTCAAATTTTCTTAATTCTCTTATTTGAAAATTCTTAATTTTTTTCATAATCAAAATTATAGGAATAATTTAATAAGGTAAATTAAATATATGTATATAATTTCTATTTTTTAATCTATTCTGTGAATATACTTTAAATAATAACGAAAACTGTTTTCTTGTTATTTAGTTTAGACTTTAATGTTTATTCTTTTTATTATTGTATAAATACATAGTATAATATCGAATTATTCTAAGAAACCTTAAACAGTTGTAAGAATGCAGATTTACTTAACTGGTTTAAAAAGAGCTCTATCACTGTTATCTGCAATAACCCCAATAAAAGCTATTCAAAGGTTTTCTAGCAATTTCAATGCATATAAGTATACAATAGGAGGTACATACGGGAACAAAAGATTTCTCATTAACAAGTAATTTGTAAGCTTATTTGTTTCAAATAGGATAATAAACATATTATGTATTTGGTTACCTACATTTCTAATTCTAATACAATTTTGTTACTTTATCCAATAAGTACTTTGCATTTATTTATAATAATTAATTCAAATTATATTTTTGAAAAATTTAATACTTTGTTAATTTTTAAAGTATGGTAACCCTGAGTTGTTACACAGTAAAGTGTAACAGTTCATCATGTTGTGTGTTTGTAACATATAACTTTTTTCTCGCAATACTATGAAAAAAGTTTATTAAAATGACTACATTAATGATCTAAAATTATGAAAATGCTAAATATTGATTTTGTTTATTTGTTTCAGTCCAGATTTCATACAATTTGCACTGTAAATATTGTAGCTGTATACTATACTTGAACAGAAAACATAGAAGACATGTAAAAACTTGTTTTCTTTGATCGAATGTTGACTCGTTATGAGAGGAAGTAACAACCAGGTTCAAGTTAAAAGAACATGTAGAAATTTTTAGATATTTTTTTTCTGGGGCAATAGTCTCTAATCTCTAGTTATAGCACAGATCACATAATACTATGTTATAGACATTAATTATGTGGTTATATTTCTATTACTGTATAATGTACCTATAGTACTTTTAATGAAGTAAAATAGAATTAAAGCAGAAAGAACTATTTTAATTTTAATAACGATTTTAGCTCAATTTTCTTGATATTTATTGTTATAAAATAAATAAGTAGCTCCATATAACGGAAAAATATCGCTAATACCACGTAACTTGAGTACGTAACATTTTGAAGCAGCGTTCGCGGCCTTATCAATACAGCTCTATGTATCACTAACAAGCACTCCACATGCGACTCTTCGTTTTTCTATCGATATTACCGTTTCTTTCATAATATTGTTATATTGGAGCAGAATTGTAAATAAATAAAGGTATATTTGGAGATTCACTAGGACATTCAACGATATTTTGTGAGATATTTTCAGAAGTAAACATTTATTAGTTATAGTCAATTCCAATATTTTTAGGTAGTTATTATGAAACTTTGGGAGCTAGTTTTAATGAGATACTCTTTCTCTTATTTTTGTTTATTACCATATATATATATATATATATATATATATATATATATATATATATATATATCTTTTATCATATTTCAGAAGATCATTTAAGACATCGTTTTCAAAACAATGGACATCATCGTCATCTCCCTGCCCATTTCCCAATTACTTGGGGTCGGTGCAGTACATCTTTAGTACTGCTGATAGGATTTGGCAAAAGTTTTACGACCTGCCGGACATCAACCCTCCTTGGGAATTTTCAAATTTCAAAACAATGGACATATTGGTGTTTATATTTGGAACTAGCGACTCACCCTCGCTTCGCTTCGGGTTCGTCCCTAGACAAAAACAAATCTATTTTACGGGAACCCTATATTTTTCCGGGATGATATAGCCTATAGTCTTCCACAGTTAGCAGGCTACCTAATGCAAAAAGAATTTTTCAAATCGGATTAATACTTCCTAAGACTAGCGCGTTCAACTAAACAAACAAACAAACATTTCAGCTTTATAATATTAGTATAGATACTCTATATTGACAGTTGTACTGGTCATTGCCACTTTTCACGCAATTTTTATGAAAATATACAATGGTAGGTATTTCTTTTATCTTTACTATTTCAGAGTCAACACTAAATTACAACACAGTACGACACCTACCTATACTGTATTACCTTAAAATTATGTACTTATGCTTTTTAAATTCCATCAAAAATGAATTTCATTATTAAGGCATATTTGTGAAAATCGTTAAAATAGATGGGATGCCAGATAAAGTGAAATATTGTTCGCTAAATTATGCAATATTTTAACAAGGCGCTTATAGCGGGTTTCGGTGGCCAACTGATTTTCATTGCCTATTATTTTCAGAATAATTGCGTAACGTCTGAATTTTACTTTCCATGATCAATTGCATATTATTTTATGTCTTTTACTAGTCACGTGAAAGCATATGTAAGTAATAAGTTGCAAATATTATATAACATAGGTATAACATGGATATGTATATACTTTATAACATTACAAACTAGTGTCCGACCGAAACTGGTTTTTGCGACCGAAACCGAAACCGAAAACGAATTTCGGCAACATTCTCAGTTTCGGCCGAAACCGAAACCGAAACCGAAACTTCCTTACAAGGATCATGTTTTGAGGGAAAAATAGAGAAAACGTTAATATAATCAGTCGGTCTTTATTTTTTTATCTTTAAAATTTAAATGATATAGCTATGCAGTCTTCGATACTTTCACTTACTGATAATCAACTCAACCCCTCATTTAAGAAAAAAATATTGCGCCTTAAAAATACCTAAAATCTCATTTGGTGTTTTTTTGAGTAGGTAGGATTATTTCGCGGATTTATTTTGATTTTTGGGTCCCGACGTTTGAAATGCTTTACAGCAATCATGGTCGCGGGAGAGACTAAGGATTTAGACATCTCAAAGGCGTTATGTACTTGTTACAGACAGTGCCTACCCACAATTTTACAAAAAATGATTTCAAAAATTCAAAAATGGCACCAGAGTACCTTACAATATTTGTTGATTTTAATTCTAAGCATTTGATTTTTTTTTATTAAATATTATAATTAAACACAGTAATATTATTAATTTAATTTTAGCTGTTATTATTATAAATATTACAATTTTGAAAAACTTTATTAATTCATGATATTATTTAGTGTTGCTATTACTACAATATGTATAACCACAAAAAAATAAAATAAAAAAAATGAAAATATTAATTATTTATTTAAGCAATATTATTGTTTTGTAATTTGAAAAAAAAAATTGTTTTATATGTAATTTATTTTAGTAAAATTATTAATTTAGATTGCTATTATTTAAAGTTAAAATATTAAATAACGCTATTGCTATCTTTCCAGATAAAAAATATATAATAATTTGAATTACTCTTATTGTGATCCACACAGTATGAATTAACTACATCTTATGGTCTGTTATGTTTGTTTTTGTTGTTAGATTTTATTATGTTTATTACAGGATCCCATGATGATGGTAGTACCCAGCCATCTTCTCAGAAGTAAAACGCCTTTGAGATGTCTTAAAATCTTAGTCTCTCCCGTGACCATGATTGCTTTAAAGCATTTGAAATGTCGGGAACCAAAAATCAAAATAAATCCGCGAAATAATCCGAAAGGATAGTTTTATTTAAAATGTCAAATTTTCGCGTAAATCACTATATCAATCACTTTAAAATTACTTATTTAAGTTGTTTATCATTAGGTACGTAGGTAAGTATCTAACTGTACTTGCCACTTGGATACCTTGGTTATAAAATAAAATAAGTATTAAAATGAACTTTGAAACTCTGAATCCACTAATATTATCACCACTAATATACACACTATAGTAAGTACCAAGTACACTAATGTTTGTTTAGGTATAGCATTAGCGAGACAGTTAAATTAACCAAAAATTTTTTTAGATAGGTTAAACTTGATTCTACTATAATCTATGTATTGATTTGTTATATTGAATTATTTTTTAATGTTTACTACCTACTTTTATGCTTTATCATGTGATAAAACTTACTGAATTCAAAATAAATCACACGAAAACTCATAACAAACAAAACTAACTGCAAACACAAGCCAGTAACGATATGATTAAGCACGTGGACGCGGCAAAAGTCTTCATTGCTTGGATGGAATTCAATGCGTCGAACATGACCGATCACAGCGCGAGAACTCCCGAACGCAGTTTCGGTTTCGGCCGTAGTTTCGGCAGGTTTGCCGCCGAAACCGAAATTAAACCGAAACCCGTTTTTTTGCCGAAACTCGACCGAAACCGAAACCGAAACCGAACTTTCGGTCGGACACTATTACAAACTAAAAATTTACTATCGGTTGCAAGTTAGTCCTACAATTAGTTGCCTTGCATGTTCACTGCGCTAATAGGAAAAAGTTGAAGAATAATAATTTCGTGACATATGTCACTTTTTTAATTATATACTAGCAGAACCTGCGGCGTCGCTCGCGATCAAACTACGAAAAATATGAAATTCATGCCAATATGTCCAAGGAATAAAAGTTTCATACAAACTTTTATTCCCTATTTCACCATTTTGGGGGAAATAGGTTAAAACCCTTAAAAGTTTGCTCTATAATCAAATAAATTATTCTATTTACAATAGAATAACACAAAAATAAAACACCTAAAGACGAATGTTGTGAAATTCTCTCATAATTTTAACGCTTAATAACGAGACAAATATTTGAACACGATGCATAGAAACTAAATCTGCTATAAATTATTACGTTGAGTAGTTGTTACCACAGATAATAATTTAAACTTTGAATGCAGCTAGAATCAATTTAAGCCTTGCTTATTCAAATATACATATATTATGTTTGTATAAAATATTCATAATCAAGCAATCCCACGCAATTATTTTATAAAAGCCATATAGTACGTACGTTAATAGCCATTTAAAATGCTTATGCAAAATTTAATATCCGTGCGCTATTTTTTAAACGGACTCTACGATAAGCAATGAAAGTTAAGCCTTGGCACAGGAACACACCTCTGGCAATGTTTCAAGATTAGCCTCATAAATATCACAAGTTCCGATTGACCAACATTTTGTGAAATATTACATTTTCTGTGAATGGTAGACAAAATATTACATACGATGACCATAATGAGTCACATTTATATAATAACGGCATATTGTGTGATACGCAATAAAGAGTATGAATAAATGGGTGTAATCTATTTAATGATAATATCGTTGATGTATTACGTTTTCTTTGGATTATTTTTTGTGCATATATTGTTTTAAGGAATATGCTAACAGCCCTTTTTTTGTTTTAATTATAAAGTAATTTTAATACCGTTTTAAAATATTTTTTAAATAGGAATAATAATTATAGAATTATTTTTATTAATCCTTATTTTTAAACAAGATAGCGAGAAGGTTTTCGTACTTTGTATGTAATTTATACATAATATAATTAAAATTCTGAGTCGAATCTTTAATATATAATATTTATTGGAAAATCTAATTTTTGTCTGTCTGTCTGTTTGCCTGTCTGTGACCGCATCACGAGAAAATTATAGAACAGAATATTTTGATGAAATTTGGTATGACAATAGCTGGTTATCCGGGTCAACATATAGGATACTTTTACTGCGGGAAAATATTTCATCTCTGAGAAATCTATACTAATCATCTAGGTACTGAAAAAGGTAAAAAAATAGTTTTAATTATACATATTCACTTTATACAATAGCTTCCTCAATGAAAATGCGCCAAATTTAAGTAAAATTTAATTTCACTCTATTTTTAAACTACCCTCTTAATTAATTAATAGAAATTCTCCCATGGGAACTTGAATGCCGCCGTCGCCATAAACAAGTTTATTATTCTATGTATGTATATTGTATAATATATTACTTTTATACGCTAACAAAGCGAGACAAAATATATATGATTGTTTTGTCTTATATGTACTTTTCTAGTATAAATTGTGTTGTATTCAGAAAATAATTCTTCTTTAATAATTCTTTTTAACAATAAGCTGATTTTTTAGTATATAAAGTAGAGGCTAAGACTTCATGCTATATATATATGTATTCTTAAAATTGGACGTAGCTAAAGACAATAAGATAATACTTTCTAATTTCATTATTTCTGACCAAGTTTTTAACGTCGGTTAGTGATCTAGCAAACATTAAAAAAAAACAGTGAGAAAAGCATCTAAAAATCTAATAAATAAGCATCTAAATAATAAATTACAAAAACAATACCTAGCGATTAATTATCTAATATCTATTGACATTAATTATCCATCTAAAGTAAGTAACATACTTAACAAATAAAATACAGCAATAGCCTAGGATACAGCAAGGACCAAAGGTCAAACGTAAAGGTATTTTTAACAGTTCCATACTTTTCACTTATTTCCAGGCGATATTTGATTTGTTTTCTTAATAAACCAATGAAAGCAAAAATTTTTTTATTTAAATAAAAAATATCTTACTATTTAAATAAAAAAATTAATACTTTTTTGTACATCACCATGAATATATATTTAAAATATATTTGGAATCAATAAAACCTACAGTAGCAACCATCGTACATCTTACTTCTAATAATAATTCAAAATTACTTTTGTAACCAAACCAGTTTATTGTTCCCACAGAATTGATGATTTACCTATTCCGTGATTGTTCCCATAGGGTTTCACCGTCACCGTGACTCATTCTAGTTGAAGCCGAGTTCTTAATAAAAATATATATATATTCTTATTCTAATTAAATGCTTTAGTGTATTTCAAATATTTCATCTAATATAATAAAAGTGTTTGTTTGTTTTTTTTTAACGCGGGCTTATCTCTGGAAATACCTATCGGATTTGAATAACCTTTTTTGCTGTTGATAGCTCAATTATTGTGTAGGGCTATCTTATATCACACTACAACTTTTAGGATCAAAACAGTTAACAACAACTGATCGAACATGAATAGACTACGCGAGTGAAACCGTAGAAAAAGCTAGTAGATTATATGTTTAATTATGGTTCTGCATGCAAATGTCAATTTTTAATATCAATATAACGAATTAAAATCAGCAATTTTTTACTATTACATAATGAATTATATTTAAAATTTTGAAATAAAACTTGAATCAAATCTCTTAGCTTGGTCATTTGTTAAGATCTCCAAATTAATTTGGATTACACTGAATGTCGCTATTAGTCAGAGTTAAGTAAACAATAAATGTCCACTCGCCTACCAATTGTAAGCTTATCCTTGTAATGTGGACAGGGAATACACCAGTTTGCGTCTCCGCTTAAGCTGCTGTTGAACGTAAAAGACCTTGTAATGTATAATACATATATAAAATAAAAGAGAAAATGTCTTTACTATTATTTTGAAACAAATTTCATTTGCTATCAAATAAACATAGGATAATTTCAAAAAATTGATCTAATAAAATGTTTGTTATTTTTAACTTCTAATTGTCGCCTTTTAATTTCATCTATAAAAATCTACGAATATTTTTTTGAATAATAGCGATATCTTGCCCCGTGTACCTATAAAATTTTATCTGAAAAAACTGTCCACGTCCTATTGTAACATTTTCATCTTTGTTACGCATTGAAAAGAAAACCGTTTTTATAGCCTTCTTATATTTGCCATTTTGCTGGTATAATTCTTTGTGTAAGTTAACTGCCACATAAATACTCTAAGCATTTATGTATTAAGTAATAGTAGATATATTTTCTTTGATTGCTTCTTTATCTATAAGTAGCGAGACACCCGTAAGTTACGGTACCCGGTACATTTTAACGGTTAGTATAGAATAAATAGACTATATATTAGTATGCATAGGTATAATGAGTTTTATATCTCTTACTTGAGAAATGATTGATTCCCGGAATGAAAACTATCCTACCATCTAGATCCATGGTAAGCTACGAGACTTGTGATACGAGACTACACATACATATTATGTATATATATATATATATATATATATATATACATAATATGTATATGTATATATATATATATATATATATATATTTTTAAATACATAAATATTATAAATATAACTCATGACTGGAGTACAAGCGGCCCCCAGCGGCTTCATTTGTGTGATGAGCACGAACCCGCGACCGCTGGCGCAGCAAGTAGGGTTACTACTAACTGAGCCACACGTGTCGTCGTCTTTATAGTATTAGTATAGTTAGACGAGTATGTATATATTATACACAGACAAAGAAAAAGCAGTTTAGTATTATTTTATTAAAAATGATTATGGTCGAATTTCCAAGACCACTATGCGAACATTAGTAGGCATATGTATATAAATTGTTAAGATAAAAGCGTAAAGTTCTAGTGAAGTTAGTTTATTAAAAGACTAGAAAAAACTATAAGAAATGTGTTTGTGGAGTGGGAGGTCAATTGAGCGCCCCTGCTTCGACGTGACTTGCCTACATTGCTTTGGTTTGTATTTTTCACTTATTTTATAAATTACTTTAAGTTTTTTTACCCAAAGTAGTGTAGTAGGTATCTTAAATGGGCTTTATGCAAGATATTTGCCATAAAAAAAATTTGATATGATTTATTGACCTTGACCTTACGAGTTACGGACGATACGAATGTTTATTAACATTTTATAGACAGCCTTCTTATTAAAAACATATAGCAAACTTTCAGTTATTTTATAAACATTTATATATTTTAATTATCATAATATAGTTAATAATAAAAATATGAGTAGCTTAGTATCTACTTAGTTTTTACTGATCTGAATTGAATCAGTAAAAACTCCGCAAGTCCGGATAGACTTATCGCTAATTTCATTATCTAGTTTAAGCTACTATTTAGTTTTACGTAATAATATACAAATAGAGTATAAATTATAAAAAATCGACTCGTCCCCTTTCGCATGCGCTGTGAGGTCTAAAGATGTGAACATCGCGCGAGCCCGTTGAAACCCATTCGAGCTACTGCCCGAGACGTAACGGAAACTGCCGATTAGTGCCGAACCGACTACTAGCGGGGACCTACGCTCGCCCAGTTCATCTTTTATTGCCTATTTCCTGCGATATTCTTAACAAAATATAGTGAACGTGCAACAAATTAGTAAAGTAAGCGCATCTAGTGACAATAATCTAACAAGTGATAATTGTATCGATTAATACGTGTATATATAGTGTGTTAGTCATGGACTGTGGAGTACCAGACACAACGGCGTGTATTGGATTACGATAATCAACGCTAATAACGCGGCGGAGAATAAGATCAGTGCTAAAGAAATCATTGTTGTGAACTAACTGTAGTTGCCAGGTGATACAGAATATAGGCAGTTTCATTTATATACAGTAATTATTATATAAAACATAATGCCTACGACCACAATACATGAAAACATTGCCCTCCTCAATATGATGTCCTCAGATAATTTAGAGGACGATTTAAAAAGTGTTCAATTACATTATCCATCAGAAAGGCGATTACAGAGCGACGGCGCATGCGTGGAAGAGAGAGTGAGGACTTCCCGCGGAGACATCCTGGTGGCGATCCGAGGCGACCGTAACAAGCGTGCCATAATAACATACCATGACCTCGGTCTTAATTATGCAGCCAATTTTCAGGCATTTTTTAATTTTGTAGACATGCGGGCGATCTTGGATAAATTTTGCATTTACCACATCAATGCTCCGGGTCAAGAGGAGGGCGCGCCGACTTTGCCTGAAGATTTCTCATACCCATCCATGGACGCCTTGGCCTCTCAAATTGATTTTGTGCTTGGTCACTTTGGTATTAGGTCCTTCATAGGATTCGGGGTAGGTGCGGGCGCTAATATTTTAGCCCGTTACGCCATCGCTAGTCCGCAGAAAGTTGATGCATTAGTTCTTATCAATTGTACATCCACACAAGCTGGTTGGACTGAATGGCTTTACCAAAAAATTAATACCAGACAGCTAAGATCTAGCGGAATGACCCAAGGTGCCCTTGATTATTTAATGTGGCACCATTTCGGACGAAGCACAGACGACCGTAATCACGACTTAGCCCACGTTTATAAGGAGTGCTTTTCGCACGTAAATCCAGTGAATCTGTCAATGTTCATTGACTCATACTTGCGACGATCTGATTTAGCGATCGCTAGGGATAACGATACAATTAAAGTTCCCGTGTTAAACGTCACTGGTGCACTCTCCCCACATGTTGACGATACAGTAACATTTAACGGCCGTTTGGAACCTTCTAAGACTTCTTGGCTGAGTATTTCGGACTGTGGGATGGTATTGGAGGAGCAGCCGAGTAAGATTGCAGAAGCATTCCGTCTCTTCCTCCAAGGCGAAGGATACTGTAGGTAGTCATCTTGCCTTTACAGACAACGATGAACGCAACGCTGCTATTAAATAGAATGCACTTGATGCTTATTTACACGCGAGCTTTAACAACATATTTGTTGTATTGTAGACATTGGAAATGTAGTTCAAAATTGTTAACCTTTATGTTAGATAATTATGAAAATAAATTTATTTTATGGCTTAAATAGGCTTTCACTCAACCCTCTGCTGTATTTTTAATTGTACACTTTACACATAATTTTAGTTTATAAGTTTTATTTAAGATGTGTAATTGGTTTCTCCTAGACCTATTTATTATATTGAGTCTATGATTTTATGTAGGTATTTTCAAATATTATCTCGATATTTCAAGAATTAAGTTATAACTAATACAACTATTACTTTACGTTAGTAGTACAAAAACATTTGAAACAATCCAATTTTTACTGAGTTTAAAATAAACGGATTCTCTAAATTGGATTAATAATATCATTATTATATTTTATATCGTAGAAACCAATTAGCCACCTATATTTTGAATATGTACATATGTAAATATATATTGGAAGTAAATTTAGGTAGAAATAGATAATGTTTATTCTCCGACGATATATATTATATTAATTATTCTTATTAAATTATATAATAGCAGATCGCGAGACACATTAGGTCATGTAGAACTTTACCTTTAAAAGCTTCCACTCCGATGGTGGGCAAAGGAAAGATTAGCATCATTTAGCATTTTCAGGAAGAAATATAAGAATTTAATACCCTTAATTTTATAAAATAATATTATCTACTGTACGAAATTATATCGAATTCAAAATTATTTCATTACAAATAAATAAATAAATTGCATGGTTGCAAATATTCTAATAATTTATAAAAATAAAAATGATTGCTATCTTAACTAACTTTTTATAAGATAGGTGTCAATATTTGAAATTACTACAAGAACTTGATGTCGAGTAGATGATTGTTTGGAAATATAACGATAGATGGAGTTGGCCATCGCTAAAAGCTACTCTACATAGCAACATGAAATTCTGCTAAAGCGAAAATTCACGAGTTTTCAGAAACTATTAGTTATTTTTAAAAATATATGAATATGATTAAGTATATTAATAAGATATTTAATATAATATACATATATTGTGCGTATAGATCGGTACTTTAGAAATTTGTCTGCAATAATTTCTCTCAATTGACTTGATCCTAAGTTACATTTCTAAAATAATGGCTTAATAAGATTTGTAGATTTCAATTATTTCACGGTATTGTATAAATTAATAAACAATTCACGGTTCTCGTTTTAAAATTAAAACAAATCGCACAATGGCCTCGTTGCACCGAACAAAAGGCTAGAAACTAAACGAAAAATAAAGTTTTTTCAACGCTATAATTAATTTTCGATTCGCTTCGAATACTCGTGGCGTGTTCTTTTTTGCGAGGGTTTTTCCTGAATAAACGTGTATCGGCCACCCCGAGGGAGGCGTCGGTTAAATGGACTCCCTCTGAAAGAGTGTGGCTCGAAGTCCCCCCACACCCCCCAGTGACCAGTGGATCAACGGATTACGAAATATTTTTCTGGTAAAGTATTGAGCATCAAGGGCTTATTACATGTTCAGATAGAAACGAGAATATAGTTCGTTATGTACTATGATAACATTATATTTACAGAAGTAAAAACAAATTGTGCCATTTTCACAATACAATAAAGTATATACTTAATATGTTATTCCTTATTGGGTTCGCTTTAGTTGCCGAGCTAAAAATAAATAAATAAATAACAACGTCTAATCTGGCTAATCTTTGGTGATTCAGTGAATATTGTACTATAAATATTTCGTTAAATTAATAACCAATAAAGATAGGAAATATTAGAGACATTGAAAATGTAATTGATAGTTTTAGTAAATAGGTGGGTGGTAGTAGTAGAGATAGCTAATTGGGAACGCGCTCGCTTGAAAAACCAATTGAAGCGGGTTCAAATCCGGATTTCGCTATTCACCTTACTTCTAATGGATGTAAAAACCATTTTCAACATAATAATTTCATACATACGGCGAAGAAAAACATCGTGATGAAAAATACAAGTCTGAGAGATCTAACTAATTTTCGAAAGACATGTGAAATCCGTCAACCTTCACTTGATCAATATGGTGGACTATGGTCTAATCCTCAAAACAATAGAGCTTCGAAATTAGTAAATAATGAGCAATATAAACGTATGTATTTAAGTACAAGTTTGATTACTAAGAATTCGAGAAATAAGATAACTTGGATAACTATCATATTGCGTGATTGATGAAGTCTTTTTGCTGTAGCTGATCTGTATTAATCTGTCTTGCATGTGTGTAATTAACGCCTTTTGTGAGGTCTTTTCTAGATATTTGTATTAAAATATAAAACTCATAAACTTAGTTCAAATGACGCGCTATAAAATGAGAACTAATCTTAAATATTTATTTCTTAACACCGCTTTTATTAAATTACTTTAAGTTTTATGTGAGTGAAGTGAGTAGAACAGGTTAAACTTAACTACTAGATATTAATTTTTCTTTTGAAATTAGTTTTATTTATAGCTTTAAGGCATGCCAATGCCAGTGCCAGAATTGTTTTGATTGTTGCTTCATATAATTAATGAAAGTTATAAAATATGTATAAGTTCAAATCGTAATCATGCATATTATATATATATATATATATATATATATATATATATATATATATATATATATATATATATATATATATAATGGTTTATGCTATAATATTCTGACTTTATCTATTATTTTATACAAAATAATAATGGGCCTTGGCAAAATACTTCCAACTTACTATCACGACAACACAAAAACAAACTATAGGGCTTGAAAATAAAATACAATTGAGATAATTATATTAATTTTTATTATATTAATTATTATAATTTATATTACAATAAACAAAATTCACATAAATTTGATATTTACACAATACAATTATATTGTCATAAAACATTTAATAAAAATTGACTAGAGTTTAAAGATATCTACAAATTTATTTACAAATTTAAGCTCCATTTAAACGTAAAATCAGTCTATTTACAATTTCTATTTGATTAGTAACTAACGCTTACAATTACACTTGAGGGTCACATATTAAAACTATAGAATCGACAACTCTTCAATATCGTTATAAAGCGATCTTTAATTTAGTCGCTCAAGTGTATTATAAAGATAGCTTAATTATGTATGACATTTCACAACATGAGACGAGTTTAAAAATTGATTAAACATGGCAACATTCTATTATAAAGATACTGATTATTCGGAATTGTATATAAACAAATCTTATTCTATTATCTTAAGTTATTGTAAAATGGCAGTAAACTGAAGCGTAATTATTAGTAAGATTTCAATGTCTAATCCAGAAAAGACAAGAAACTATTACAGTATTCAAAGATCTCTTTACTATTTTAATTGTATTCGATGATATAACTTTTACATCCTAGTTAGAGATATGTGTTTGTATAATTTTGTTATTTATATAGTAATGGTTGTAGAGTTCCGGCTTTTGAAACGGTTCTATAATCTTCAAGATTAGGGTATGTTTAAAGTCCGTTAGTAAAGGAATGTAGCAAAGCTTTTCGATCCCTATTCGATGTTTCTATTGATTTTATCTCGTTCGTTGTAATGGCAAATACGCTTTAAATTTCATCTAGATCCTTGGATTTAGGAGATAAATCAGAGCTGTTTTGCAATTTAAATGTGTTGTCTTTACCTTTCCACTCTAAATTTTGCCCCTTTTATTTTGATTACGATTTTAATTTGTTTAGTCTTACAAATGCGCTTTAAATTTAAAAACAATATATTGTACTATACTGTTAAATATAATATACTGTAAAATTTGGCATTTTACCTCTTATGTTAGTAATAAAATTTGAATCTAGAATAAAATTTTGATTAAATTAAATTTTATTGAGCATTTCAAATTTAAAAGATTTTGTGAAAATATTGAACTTACAAAATAAATTATTAATTAAATATAGAATCACTAAATAGCAAATACAATTATATTATGTCCTATTCAATCGGTTCTCATTTGTAGAAACAGACTATTTTAAAAAACATAGCATAAGTATTTATTATTTATTGTGTAAAAATGATAAAAACTTATTGACTAAAATAATATTTAATTTTATAAGTTATACTTATTTCCATTGTTACTAATATTTTCTCAATACTAGTAAATTTTTCTCACGGTTGTTATTTTTATTATTGAGTTGTATCCAAACGAGAATAATTCGCTTACTCTATAATATTCGTAGAAGATTTTTACTCATTCCAGTATAATAGAGTCAGTGTCTCTTGCTCCAATTAATCTATGTCATGTTATTTGAGGTTTCATTTCATGTCGTGTTTTTTAAATAGCTTACCAAAATATTTAAACGTAAACTTCATTAAGTGTAAACTACAAATATGGAATAAAGAAACTTTAAAATAAAGAATATATTAATATAACTTAAATAAAACCTCATGCGTTATTTATAAATATGTAAAACAAACCCATCTAAATGATAATAACAAAACATTATAAGTATATTTGGCAGGTTTTATAAAAACGAGGCATTTCTTTGGTATTAGAGGAGTATTCAGTTCATTTCCGTGTAATGTACCAACTGAGAGTCTATAGGACTGTTGGTGGGTTTCCGGTGGCGCTAGCTGTGCTCGTGGTGCGTGCGCGGCGAGAGCGACCCCGGGCCGGACTCGGCGCTCGAGTCCCCTGCATATACCTCGGAGAAGCCTCCCTGGCTGCCACCCCCGCCACCACTACCGCCTCCACCTTGTGTTAAAATAACACGGATTTCACATATCTATACATATACAATAATAAAATTCTAACTGAATCGAATCAATACATTAAATATTTTTGGAAAATCTTACTGAAATAGTCATTATTATCGATACAGATATTTTTGTCTGTCTGTCTGGGAATGCATGACGAGAAAACCACTGTACAGATTTTTTTGATAGCTGGTTATCCGGGTTAACATACAGGATACTCTTTACTGCGGGAAAATATCTCATCTTCGAGAAATCCATACTAAATGTAAAACTAAGGACGAATCCGATCGGGGCGAGGGTGAGTCGCTAGTATTCTCTATACTATTATGCTAAGTGTATATGTAAACTCATTTTAAACAAATTCCTTAAACGGTGTTAATTGCGAATCCTTTGATTTTCATTTACATATTTTGATCTTGAATTTGCATTGCCAAAGTAAAATAATTTTGAACATTTTCAGCGTCCATCTTAGTCACATGTTAAAATAATAATATTTAATAATGCTAACATTTAACGAAAATATATTTTTTTAACGAAAATCAAAATTTTCTATTTTATTCGATCGTTATTTTAATTTCTACCATACTTGATAGTTCCGAGCCATTATTATGTAGATTATTTACACGCTGTTTTTATTTTTTATAAAGTACGCGCTAGGTTTTACTTATAGTTCTAATAAAAATAAAAGTCTTTAACATTCATAGACTGAAATCTTTCATTGCTCCACACAAGTGTGAACATTAGTCTGACCTGTGATATTTGCGCGGTATCATAAATCATTATTACTTAGGTACGAGCTTATGATATATTGCATGAATATGTTAACAAGTCGCTAGGTGAATGATAGATGAGAATCCGAGGTAAGATATGCGATAGTTAGATATATTTTATGCTACGAAAATATCATAAGGCTGAATATCATATGAAATTTCATCTATATATGAAAACCACCATTATACTAATGGGCGACCTAACATTTCTATTTTTAGGATATATGAGGCTCACGGAAATAAAACTTTCATGTAACGAAAAAATGTCAGAAGGTATTCACTTTGTAATGTAGCCCTTAATAAAATACATAGATCTTTCTTAGCGTTAATTAAAACAGGATAGGACTCGGACTGGTATTCTGCGATGTTAATGACGCTGTAGATTTACTCTTACTTATAAACGTATCTTAACTAAAATATTGACTATTGTTAACTGCTATTTGTATTCCATATTATTAAAATAAAATCGTTAAAAAACATTAAATCAAATAAATTTAATAACTAAATAATGTTAAATAAAACATATGATATAGTTTGTGCCATCCACGAAGACGCGCCCCTCTCTTTATTTACAGATGAAATCGCGCGCCATCGTGGATGGCACTATCTATAGTCAAATGTAACATATTAATTTGCCATACCGTGATGCGATAGAGGCACGCAATAGGAAGTACCCGCGCAGTGCCGCGGCCGGACCTTCTCATAGCGGGTCAGATGTTGAAGCTCGCACTCTGAATGGTGTTTTTCTACTATAAGAACAGTAATTAATAAAATATACGTATATATAAAAATTCATATCTATTTCTCAGCTTTGTGAGTGATATAAAGGAAAATGGTCATAGTAAACTTTTGCTCTGTGCTGGAATCGAATTTTCGACAATTATAATAGTACCTATTTCACCATGTGTAGACTTACCTACACACGCTATCTCAAACTATGTCCATATCGTTAATCCAATTGTAAAAGTTCCGTTTAATTTAACTTAGTCGTTTCAAAGATTAGTGGAAAAGAACAAATAATATTTTTTAACGATTCTTTAAACTTTGATGCTCATTATATATCATAATATAAAGTAAGACGCTATGTATCGTGATTTGTGAGCATCCCTAGAACTATTTCATAATAGATACTTTGATTTTGTTTATAACATGTACACACGCACATAATGGTGTTGTACTAGTGTTTTCCACTTCTGAATTACTTTTTGAGTGGACGATTTTCTATATTTTATTTCTTACAAAGAATATATTTATTTAAAAAGCTAAAGAGAAAGAACAATATTTTGTTTAGTACCTAAGAAAAGTAAAAATTTATTCCAGATTGATTTATGCACTTTCAGTATCGGTTAGCCTCTCAAAGTTTGTGGATAAGAATAAGAATACATTTCAAACAATGATTTCTAAAGACTGGCAGAAGTTACGGGAAACTTTGATAAAACTTTACCCTCGAGAGTAACTTTCGATTCAATTGTTTATTTTACATTCTTCTTTTCATTATACAATTATTTATATTTATATACAACCAATTAAAAATATAATTAAAGATAAGGAAATATATTTTCTAATGGAATATTCTTAACAGAATGCTTAGCAAATAGACAATAAAATAAAGGTAATTTGAATAAACATTAACGAACAGACGAAAAATAAATATTAAGAAATAATGTGTTTTAGAAAATTAACAATAATAATTAATAAATGTACGTTATATACTTACCGTCGGCCCGTTCTCTGTGCCGTTGTGGGTGTTTCCTACAAGGGCGGTGTGGCGGCGCGTCGTTATCCCGATGGCCAAACGTTCGGAACTGCAGAGTGTGGTCTAACGTCGCAGCGGTCTCGCCGCCCACAGCAAAAGTCGCATAGGGACTTATTTCGTATACATCTATTTCATTACATATTGATATATTGACAGTTCGTTAACTCTAATTTACTTTTAAAAACTAATATTTATAGATATGTATTCTACATAATAAATGTACGAAATATAATGTGTACGAAAATTAATTTAGCTAAGCCAAATATGATTGGAGCACAGGAAATCGTTATAGAAGGTAAAAATTAAGGTTAGGTAATTATGAAAAAGTTCGAGGAAGCACAAGGGCTTTTGAAGTAAAATTTTTGTTAATTGCTTTTGCGTTTAGATTTTACTTTTGTTATTAAAATATTTTTCAACTTCATACTAGGTTTTACTACTGTAAAAATTGTAACAGAAACAAAAAATATAAGGTATGCCTTTAATTATACTTACAAAAAAAGTAAATAAAGAATGGAATTTAAAATGACGTCGCCTTTCTATACTATAAATATTTGTTCTCTATGCTTACATCACAGGTAGTATTTATTGTAATCACGTTTATTACATTATTTCACAGCATTTGAAATTAATTGAAAGTTATTTTATGTTAAACCATAATTTATGCAATCCATGTTATTGTACAAAAGTTCAAAATTAGTTCCAAAAAGGTTGGAAATATTACTTTTATTTGTCTTAATCTATTGTTATTACAATTTATTACCGTTATTACCGAATACATTACCATTAGTACCGAAAAAAATTGTGTCGTTTTAACCGTAGGCTGAGAGGAACGTCACTCAAAAAGACCATTCTTTATTTATACGAGTAATTTATGAAAACACGGGAAGAAAGAAAATGACATATCATGCTCTAAATAATATAAAAGAATAAAACACCCATCGTACATAAATTCTCACCGGATGCCGGAGACAGCTTGTCATGTTTGTAGTCGTGTTGGCAGTTCCGTATGTTCTGTTGTTCCGGACACACGGACTTGTCTGTGCTGGCCACTGAGTGGCTGCACCGACGATTGTCTTCCTCAATTTGATCACCACAAGAGAGAAGAGTGCTAAAATATTACTCTAAATTAATCCAAACTTATACCAAATCCTAGTGCATAGCGCACTTAAAGTTGCTTTTAGTACTTAGTTGTTATCTAATGCAGTAAAATAGTAAATACAGTTTCTTTTTAGAAAAAAAGTGTGTCAACTTCCAAATTACTTAAAAATCAATTATCCCTCCCTCATTAAAAATGGAATTTATTTATGTATTATGTAGTATGTATATAAACTTGTGTATGTAGTATGTATGTACTACATATATAAACTTGATGTAACCATTCATTAAAATTCTTATATTATGAATATCGATTCCTAATTGGTTCATTGCGCACACGTGAAAAATACATTCTAGTAGCTCCTCTTTTTTTGAAGTCCATCGACAAAAGAGCGAATGTACGAGTATATAACCATTATTATATATAAGTATATTGGTATCGATCGGTTTTTATTGAATAGGTACTATGAGTGCATAGTATAGTAAATAAATGATGCTTTATACATATTTGCATTCTTATCAATCTTTTAATTAAATAATTAACATGATATTTATATTATTATATTAAAACAATTAATTGTGTTTCAGACGCTCTTGTTTTTTTTTTTAATTAAACGACCCGCCTTAACTTCGCTAAGACGCTAGGTACTCGTAACCCGTGAAAGTTGGATCAAAATAATATCCTCTTGCAATCACTTATAAGAACAATAAATATTAGCTATCAAGTAGGTACTAACGTCGATCTCCAACCAATATATGCTCTATGCAAAAGTAACTTCAATGCGTTTCCCCATGAAATAAGATAAGAAAAAACTTAGAAAAAATAAGCCGTTGCATTTATAATATTAGTAAGGTTTCAAAAGTAACCCTTTTGTATTGTTATCATATTAAGCAAAAGGATCTTAGGTTGCCTGAAAATAAGTAACGAACAAGTGAATACGGAAGCTTAAAAATTTTAAATCGTTGAAACTTAGCTCCAGCTATTATTTTTATAATTAAAAAAAGTAAAATGTATTACGTAACATTATTAATATTCATCCCTTTGGCATATAAAGACACAGGAAATATAACATAACATACATTCTGGTGGCCACATTTTTCCTAAGTTACATGAACATTCGCGACATCCGGCGTACCAGATGTACCGAGGAGTATTAAAGTATAAATTTCTACAAGCTCTATACTTTTGTATAAAAGTTATTTCAGCCTTGAGTTTTTCTACAAATTATAAAAGGATCTGACTCTCTTTTCATCTTTTTTATAATATGAAAAATGTTACATGTTATTTCAAATTTTTTACTCATATTTAATGACAAATATGTATGACTGTCAGTCATCCCCATAAAAATGTAGATATCGTTTAGGCTTTATTTTATAAGAAAAATGACTGAATAATCTATCGTATTATAAACTAGTGTTTGGTTGCGACTTTATTTATGTGTAAAGGCCCTGCTCGTAAAGGCAGCGCTTATCTATAAACTTCCTACTAAATGATTCGCTTATAGAATTCGTAAAATCAATCAGATAGCTCCAGTAATTAGTGTGTTCAAACAAACTACTGTTTTAACTCTCCATTTTTATATAGTAGTATAAATTAAAAAAAATGTTTTGATTTGATCCTCTTTTACACAGTAAGAGGTCACAGAACAGTGTGATTTTTTGCACTAATACCATTTTTCCTGCCGAGAGTGACAGTTAGTCCACTCCCCGAAAATAAACCTAAATTATTTAAGCTCCTCATGGTTCCATTAAGGTGAAACGAAGATTTCTATTTTTGTTGTGGTCGATATGATACGACTCTATTTCTATCTGCGATACTTTTTAAGTAAGCCGAAAGAACATTAACTTAATGTAAAAAGTGTGGTAGTAACAGCTATTTCTAGTATTTTCTTCTTTTAGCTTAGTTCTATAAAAGTTTTATAAAACTATTAATCAATTAATAATATTTAATCTAAATTGTGTTTTCCCGTGGGAATTAAAGATTTTCCTGTAGTAAAAGTTAACTTAAATGTTTACCCGAGTAATAAGTTATTACTACACAAAAAATTTAAATTCGTTCCGTACTTTGTGCGTGAAAAGTGAGGAAATATACAGACAAACAGACATAAAGACAAACAGACAATATTTCAATAACTATTGCTTTGGAGTTTATATTCTGTACACAATACGTAACAGTCATTGTTCTTAAAATATATTCCATGTAGAGATTTCGTTTTGTTACTATTTTATTATATGTATAGGTGACTTTTGTATCAAAACTTTGCAGCATCTTTAGATGAAAATAAATAATGTAAGTTAATTTTATTTGAGTATAATGCAGTCAAATTTTAGCAAAAGCGTAGAGTGACCTACGAAAGCAAAGGCAAAAGTACTTAGCACCATCTACGTTAGTATAACATCAGAAACAATCTCAAATATTATCTTTTTAACCGACATCAAGAAGAGGAGTTAATATGTTTTTCGATTACTTTGAAACGGCTTGACGAATGACGGTTTGGCTAGTTTAAATTGTATTCATGATTCAATTAAGTATTAAGATATAATATAATGAAGTGTTCCAGCACGTGAATAGAATTTATTTAACGTAGAACATTATGCTTTTAAGAAACAAAATGTATAATAAACCTCACCTTCTCTTAGCCATAAGTACCAAAAGTAAAGCAGACACGGCGATTGCAGCGAGTGCTGCAAATGCGAGCGAAAGAGCGCCTAGAACGCGGTCCGCATTGTCGCCGTTACTCATCGTCGTTGTCGGACTGCCTTCGGATTGGAAGGCCACAGGTCGACGCAGACGTTCTATGTCAAATGGTATTTTGTTTCAAATTCATCAAATAAACTTATTATCCAATTGACTTACTGCTGTTAGCCCTATGGGCCTTTACAGCGTCACCGGGGAGTATCAAATAAATTAATCACTAGCTTTTTATATTACTTTTTTGTTTCTGGAAATTTAAATTAATTTACTTATAAATTGTGTTGTGTTAAATAAACTTATTTGGAAATACATATTGAAATATATTTCAATCGTAATATAAGCTGTGTGGGCGTACTTATAAAAGTAATTGTTTTATTACTTCAATCCACGTTATTTATATATTATTGCTTCGCTCCTAAGAATAATAAGTCATGTTAGATGTTAGAAAATTTTTGTTTAGTAGTGTCAGAGATTATTGCGTCCAACAAACAAAAACCAAAATAACAATTTTTCAGGTTTATAATTTTAGAATTGACGTTAGTTCGGTATGTGTAACAATTTAAATGTTAAACATTAAAATTTAGTTTTTGATAGTTACCTCCAGAATGTGTCGTAGTTGCTGCATAAATTACAGCCTGATGTCGACCAGATTCAGTGGCTGTCCATAGTTTTAAAGCATACCATGTCCCTACTGTTAGCCCGCCAATTAATACCTGTTAAAACACTCACAATTTATATATTTTGATTTCTTAAATCTATTTAAACATATGTATATTAGAATAAATGAGTAAAAAAATGAGTAAAATTTGTATTTATTTAGTGTGGCATAACGTAGTATATTCACCTCTCGATGATGATGTAAGGAAGTTAAATCAGCATCTCTCCAAGTGACGGTGACATCAGCTCTCCGCCACTGCAACCTCACAAGCCTGGCTCCACACCGGACGGCTCTACGCGCGTCCAATGCCAATGCGCTACTATTACTCCATATAGCAGCTTCTGCTCCTTCTTCTTGATTACTTTCCGCATTTCCCCCGCCTTCCCACACTAATACTATGAAAGTGTTAAATATATTAATAAGACCATCTTCTAAACAAATTTTATTTAGTTATAGTAAACTATGTTTAATAGAAAATCCTAGTATTTTTTGAACTTACCAAACTTATAACTATTTTAAAATCATTACAGTAGAAATGCTGAACTTTCATCCAGACATAACAAACTTCAGCTATGGATATATAAGAGTATTGGCTTTTCACAGATACAAATCTCGGTGTATCGTCCCTTTGGAACGCCTCTTTACAAAGCTAATCACGTGTCGAGCACGTTCAATCCACAAAATTCGACATGTTCTATCTAATTTCACGAATAGCTTCTACTAGTTCTATCAGGAATTGAATAAATTTTCTTAAAATAGCTACTTAAATTGTCTGAAATTAATGCTATAACTTTGCAGTATTATTCAAAAAATATATTTTTTAAAACTAAAAAAAAAAATCAAGGACATGAGTGTATGTAAAAAGGTGTGTTATATTTAGTTTTAGTTTTTCTTTTCATGACGTTTCATTCATAACTTTCAGTAAAAAAATTTAATAATTTCTAAACTTAACTAAGAAAATAACACTTGATTCTATCAAGAAGATGGAAGATATGATTTATACCTATGTATATGTATGTATATACAATTTTATACATAAAATACCTGGAGGCTTCGTTCGAACAAGTAAAGGAGCTGAAGGTGGCGAGGATCCAGCTCTTGAGTGTGCAACTGCTTTAACAGAATACGTAGCACCACATGACAGAGCTCTAAGTATAACGCTTCCTGTTTCACCCCCCGCTTCTATTCTACGCTCTTCTTCGCCGCGTGAACTTGGTTCTATGCCCTCTCCGCTATCATCCCGCACTCGCACCCAAAATATTGTATAACCTGTTTGAAATTTTGGGACTACAGTATAACAAACTACGATTATAATTTATTTTTAGGGTTTCAAACCTCAAAGGGAAACAACGGAATCATTAATAGGATCATTAGTAGCCATAAAAAAGGTACAGATATTTGGTACGTACCTATTATAAAAAGCAGAGAGTAAATAAAAGAAATATGTTACAGGGTTAATTTTGGCGGTCATATTATAAAATAAATGATAAGTGTTTAATCAAGAGTAAATGTGATATCTTTATTAATATTATAGAAGCTTTATTATAGAAGTTTGCTTTTTTATTTGTTTGACCGCGCTACTTTCTGAAACTACCGTACTGTAGGTCCGTGATATCTAGCATGACATTGAGTTTTTTAAACTGATTACCATTTCTTTTTGAAGGCACAAGTTTGTTAAATCGCAGAATATAGGTTGTTATATTTGTTCATATGGACCTATGTTTATATTTTACTAAAATAGGCTTATTATGACAAAATAAGGCAAACGCAGTGTTTTTTACCATAATATAGTCATAACTAAAAATGTTCATTACATAGCTTATTGCTACATTCATCATGAATCATTTTGACAACTTTTCATTAATAACTTTTAAAGTTATTTTTTTAATTTACGTAAGTACTTACTTTTGATATGTATAACTTAGTGTAAGGAAAATGTAATAAAGCTTTAAACTAACAAGGGTTAACTTTAAGCATTCTATTAGGCTAGGCCTCGGGGAGTTGTGAGTACGACAATTTAAAAATTATTAGAAGCTACAATAACTACTTCTGCAGTTATTTCAGGTGTATAATAGTAGGGGAGCCCAAGAGGGAATTTTGGGATTTACTCTAGCGCGGCAGATTTACATAAGGGATCCCCCCTTATGTAAATCTGCCGCGTAATCGTACATAAACTTTACAGTCGATTTTAGCCTCTTCGGCTTGTAGAAATCGGCAGATTATTGATTTGCACACTTTTCAGGATGTAATTAGCCCACCATACCTTAATCTGGCGATTTCAAGTATTTCTACCTTATCAAAATATTTTTTGAATATTTTATTCAGCTGCCCTAGACGCACGGCCTTATATAGAAGACTTATATTATGATGAAGGTACTCAACAGAGTGCAAGGTATCCCCCCTTATGTTAATCTGCCGCGCTAGAGTAAATCCCAAAATTCCCTCTTGGGCTCCTCTACTATAATGTTTTCAACAATCTTTCGCTTAAACCTTTAATTTCATATTCATAGTTTGACTGTTAAAAATAATAAAGCAGTTAAACTATCTGTTTTCAGTTTTAATATGTGAAGGTTAACAATTAAGTAAATAAAATATGAACTAACATTGTAATTAAAGTCTTATGTTTTTTCTATCCATTTTTTTTTAAATTTTAATAATGCCGTTTATTCCTTTTTAGTTCTCACAGCGATATATATGGTCATATTTTGCAAGTTTAAAAAAATTAAATTCATAAAAAAAGGAAAATATAAAAATGATGGGGGTTCCGTTGGGTTTTAGTGGATAGTACTAGCTTTTATGATTAATCCCACATAACCACTTGTATGTATGCAGGTGGTATGAGTTACCCAACGTAAAAAAGGTACATATAAAAATGTAGAAACATTTATAAAATATGAAATATAAGAAAATTCAAACATACCATGCGGCGGTGCAGATGTATGGTGAGTAGTACGCCATGAGAGCTTAGCATCGTTGTGTGCAGCATGTTCTAGAACCAGGGTGGGCGCGGAGGGAGGAGAGGCACACTCCACACGGTATGTCGCTTCCTCTGAACCGAAGGAGTTGCGGGCGGAGCACGTGTAATTACCGCTTGTCGATGAGTCTACTTCTGTTACAATTTGGTTAAAATTTTAATAGCGTCATGACATGATAGTCTTGAAAACAGCATTTTTTACTAATAATTTTTTATATTTTTGTCGATATTATATAAAAGAGTATTACAAAGTTTATTATTTGAAGTAAACGTAATTGCCTTCCGACGAAGGCGAGCAAACCTGCATGTCTGAGAGAGAGATTTAACAAGTTTTCAAAAGGTATTTAAGTTCTGCCAACCAGTCCTTGGCCAGCATCATGACCTAATTATCCTAGCATTAAGGGAGAGCCCGTGCCCAACGGTAGGACGCTAAAAGGGTTGTATAATAACTATTTAAGTTATCATCGAACAACCAGTCAACTCTTTTAACAATTTTGTTGAATAGTATCTCACCATGTATAGCAAGGGGTCCATGTGGTGTGACGTGAGTCCTCGGATCATGGGTAATAGGCCGGTCTCCTCGGAGCCATCTCGCCCGCGGCGCCGGCTCTCCGCGCGAAGCACAAGCCAGCCTTAGCGAATGACCACATTGAACTCGAACCCAAACACCAAATGATAATAGCCGGACTGCCGCTAAAATAAAATATTCTATTAATCATCTTTGAAATTAGAGTTAAGTTATTTATGCTACATTTGTATTTATAAATGAATCATCTATCTATGTTTTAATTTTTTTTTCCCTCCTAATAGAACTGTATTGTTGAATAAATATATGTAGTCCTTTCCATATAGAAATCTATATTTTGTAAGAGAGTATGAATCTATATTTTGTAATTTGTAATGGCTCAACCTACTTGGTTGAAATTTGTAATGGAAATAGACTATTTTTATTGACATACATATATTTATCACGCTAGTCCACTAGCCTTAGAAAAAAACTATTAGATAATAAATAACTGGACACAAATAACTAACATAAAATACATGAAAAATATAAAAAATATAAAAGAGCTCGTTTAATTTAAACTTAAGCTCAGTACCCCTAGATGTGGTAGTCGCTGGTTGAGGAGCAGACGGCTCTCCTTCTCCTGCCGCTGAATGTGCCGCGACCCATGCCTCGTACGTTGCACTTTCAGATAATGACCGTAACTCCGTAAAACCACCAAGCCCTACTGACATTTCACCATCTTCTGCTTGAACTGTTGAGGTCTGTGGAGGTCGATCCCT
This sequence comes from Argynnis bischoffii washingtonia, assembly GCA_033884665.1. Classification (NCBI taxonomy): domain Eukaryota; kingdom Metazoa; phylum Arthropoda; class Insecta; order Lepidoptera; family Nymphalidae; genus Argynnis; species Argynnis bischoffii. The sequence continues at coordinate 6,598,493 of CM066625.1, forward strand.
AAAATATATCAGAAAACTTATACCTAGAAGTATGTAATTCTTTAATAAATACTAGAGAGAAAAATAACTACAAAGGATATACGAAATATCTATAATAAATCCAATACAATATTTTTATATTTTTTAAAATACATTATATAGCAAATCGTATTAAATCTACGTCATGTCATTTACGTATCATTTTATATACTTCATTAAAATCTATAATAATTATTACACATAATTTTTTTAAATCACATGCAAGCTAGATGAGTGGAAAATAAAATTTAAGTAGTTTATTACCGCCCAAGTTCTCTGTAAAAGACAGTGTAGTACAGAACAGGTCCATTAGGTCGAGTAGGTGGCAGCCAACTGACTGCTAGAGATGTAACTGATGTAGCTATCACCTTAACAGCGGCGGGTGGGCCTGGCGCTGTAAGAACATCTCATTCACAGTGCCCGTACACTGTAGACTTTCAATCGGCCGATGATTTAACTGGGGTTATGATTAGAATTCATTCTATGTATTCAAATGCACATATTGTGAAGATTTTTTAGGCTGCATTTTTTAAATACTGATTACGAACCCGACTAAACAAATAGAAAGTCCGCAGTCTGCGGCAGCTTTAACATTTGAAGAGTAAGAATTGCAGCACTAACTATAATTATGTACGTAAACAAATATTAAGGTACATGTTTATCTAAAGTTTCATAATAATAATAACTTGTATACTTTACAGTTTACACTATAATTGCAGAATTAAATGTATTTGTTATGGAAATAATAGCGTTTCTGCTCCCGTCACTTTAATTGTTTAATGTACTTACTACAGTAGTAGATAAGTATATTAGCAAAGTATACTATTTTCTTGAAGTTTAATTGTAGTAAGTTAATATAATTTAATTATACAATCACGACTTATTAACTTATAATGAACTTGTTAACCATTATCCTTTTTTCATAAGAAATATATGTAAGTTTGTCCTGTAAAATTGTTTTATTACTTTTATAGCATTAAAATGCAGGTGTAAACACCTATGTTAAAACTCTATATATGGATATTAGCACTGGCTTTTCAACTTACTATCCTGTTGTGTAATACAATGTACAGGATGCGCGGGAACTCCGTCTCCAGCCGCAGTGTATGCAAGAGCTTGCACTGTATAATTCATATGTGGTTTTAAAGCCAATAACAGTGTTTCAACTCCCGCTACCCTTTTAACTTCGGCTCCTGTAGTAACGCTCGGGCTACCATTCCCTCGTACTTCCCACTCCAGCCAATCTGCCGCTGCCGACAAACAACTGCCTTCACTCAGCTAGGAAAGTTACGCTTAAAAATTGTATTTCTTTAATGATGCCGAATTACATTTATTTATATTTATATCAGCAATTTTAGATATCACATATTTACTGTTTTTTTTTATGTTTTGATATTGAATGATGAACAAAAAATTATTATTAACATTGGGTTAATGAATGAATATCATTAGGCAGGTATATTTTATTGAGTTTGTACAGGTCCTCGACATATACCGTAATTTACTCACTGTGCTCCGGTCGATAAAGCAGTTTATATCCTAGCAAAGCGCCGTGATGCGCGTGCGCCGGCGGCGGTGACCATTCGACCTTCAAGCTTTGTGGAGATACCGCCCTACATCTTACTGCTCGAGGGCCTTCAGAGGGTACTAGGAAAATATATGAGTAGTTTTATTCATTATACTGAGGTAAAAATCGATTTATGGTTGACTTTGTTGCTTTTTAAACTATATGAAGTTTTTTTTTTATAAAAGTAAGCTTTCGAGTAGGTTTAACATTTGTACAAATGGGAGATAAATAACTTGAAATTTTGTTAAAACTTACCACTCTCTTGAGTAAGTGTATTGACAGGCGCCGTCGCTGGGCCAGCACCTGCGCTGTTAAACGCTCTAACACTTACTGAATATCTACAGAAAGAGACAAGAAGATATATAATTATTAATTATTCTTAAAGATGCAATTTATGTATGAAATTTTAAATTTAGTATGTCACTAACCGTGTATAATGCTCGAGACCTTCTATAGTATATTTATTGATGTGCCCCCTAACAGTGGCAAATTCCATGCCAACACTTGCGCCGCCTGATAGCGAGCCGTCAGCTGAGGGCCACCACCATACCGTGTATCCTAATAACTCTCCATTCCACGCCGATGTTGGGGGCGCCTAAGTTATAAAATTACATTTATTTTGACTAAAGCCTTGTACATTACGTGATATATTTTTAGAATCAATCTACCAGCTTGATAATGATCAAAATTAGCTAATCATTTGTAATGATTCCATTTAATCAAATGGCTACTGCAAGCAATAATCTTTAGTATTTTGCTATTTGTGAAATTGGTGATGGTTGGATTAAATTCAATGGAATATTTCAATTAAGACGCTTATAGCATCCATTCATATATTACTTTAAAATAACTGACGACATATTCATATTTTAACTCTAAAATAAAAGCCATAAATAATGAAAGTTTAGATAAAATCTACGTGCAGAGCGGATATTCTAATATGTAAACAGGATTTAAATGAAACTATCTTATCGGAATTTGTTACGGTTTTATTTTGAATTTTTAGCTCCCAACGTTTCGAATGGTTTACAACAAATATAGTCAAAGGACAAAATGTAAGAAAGTATTATTAAGAGGCCTATCACAAAATGTACTGAGTTGTATGGTATTGAGTTCGAGCGGCCGACGAATCGCTGTCTTTAGCATTTTCTGCAGTTGTAATTACTTCTATGTAAAGTTTAATATAATATATATTAAAAAAAATATGTAATTACGTTTCTTTTGAACTGACGTATATTCTGGTATAAATTTTACTTAATAATATTAATGTTGTAAGGATATATTTACAGCTAATTCTGAACGTTTTTAGTAAATTTTGAGATTTTGAAAAGGATTTTTTTCGCAGAAATCCAATACATATTTTTAAATTCCGAGGCCGCTATAAACTCAACCACTATATACGAGATAACATTAAAATTTTTCATTTCGTTTACTTAGTATAGTATTTCAATCCATGAGCTTGAAAAAGTGTCGTCGCGCATTTTATTAAAAATTCGAAATTTTGGCTTTATTTCAACTAATACCTAATGAAAATTTGCGAAAAGCAAGGCCGCTGTGAACTATATTAATTATTATTCTCCACCATACAATAAGTCAAAATTGTCGAAAAGTTTCAATTTCTTTGAATAAGAACGTCAAAAATGGGCATTAAATTGAAAAATCACAGTGAAAATGTAATAGGCCTCTTAAGAACTAGAGGCTTTGATTAATTATATTAATGTTCTTCATTTTTTTATTTCTTCATTACCTGCCAAGCCAGCTCTATAGTCGATGCTCGTGGAGCAGATGCACGGAGACTGACAGGCGCGCGTGCAGGGGGTTCGTGCAGTGTAAGTGCAAGGAGCGCACGTGTGTGCGCTGAGGCAAATTGTGCGGTTACTGTACGCGCGCGTACTAAATATGCTGTCGCTGGTTCAAGCCCCGATATTGTTGCGTCTTCAGTTCTAAGATCAAAGTTTACTTAAATAAGTTTACTTACAAATTGTGCAGTTGTTTGCTTACAAACAAGGGACGCTTTCAAATGAAATTGTTTGATTACGATCTTGGTACGATATTAGTTGAAATTAAAAGTAATTGTCATAAATAAATATTTTTTTAATATTATTACAAATATTATATTTTAAGAAACGACACAAGATGAAAATTTTATTACTAACCATTCTGATTAAATTTTATAAATTTTCTTATATTACTTCATAGTGTTGATATCAAGGTAAGATAAGCGGTAAGTTTAACAAAATTATTTTTTTTCTATTTTTTTGGATAGAATCAACTAACCCGAGAAAAAGAAAATTTAATTACTAAATAAAATAATTTAACTGTATTTTGATACTTACTCTGTGTAAGTGTCCATGTTATGAGCGTTAACGGACACATTATGGGTGTTAGCGTCCCTCCAGGCGTCAGGATTCCCTGAGTCATGTTTCCTGTACTGGACTACGTAGCCTAGTACCGGAGAATTCCCGTCATACGGTTTTCGCCACTGAAGACGGATCGAGCGCGAGGTGGTGTCTAATACTCGAAAGTTTGCCGGCGGTTCTGGTGGCTCTTAAATATCGAGAAGTTAAAGTGACAATCTATTAGTTATGAGTAATAACTAACTTTAAGAGGCTTTCTAAAGTTTAGTTATTATTGTGTTGGATTGTTTTAGTTTTTATTTATTATAACTAATAAATGTAGTAAGTGTAATAATGAAGTAGAATAATAGCACGTAGGTGATTGTTTACTTAATTTTTTTTAAATAATCATAATTATTATTTAGTCAGATCTATCACCGAATTTTAAATTAACTTAAACCACTAATGATAGCAGGGGTTCTCGGTTTGAAATAAAGAAAAAACCTAGCAGCCGAAACACTTTTCGTGTAATAATCTTAATATTGTCAATAATTAATGAAATTTTATGCACACAAGAGAAAATAATACGTCCCGCGCCAAAGGTCAAAATATATTCGTCGTCATACTTTTCCTGCCCGCCTGGCACCTGCGTAGACGAACACCACAGAGGTTTTATGAAGGCGCTCGATGTCTCCGATTAAACTAGCTAGCTGCACGTAACAATTTCTAAAAATATTGAAATTTTATGGACTACAAAAAATAAGTAAGTGGTTCTTGTATAGGTAAGTCTAAAATAAAATTATTTGATTCAATTCGTCGAGTAGATTTGAAGGTTTTACTTAATCTATCTGGCTATGAACTAAACAGAAATATCCATATAATACAAATACTAATATAAGTCCATTTCGTGTCAAATTTAATAGGTACTCACTACTCTTCTTATTCTTAATTAACTTCATTAAATGAGATACGAGTAATAATGAGAGGGTGAATGTGAAGACAAGCACAAAACATTAAGTAAAAACTCCTTGAATTATAAAAGAGTTTAAAACATAGAACTTTATTTGAGAGGTTTGCACAGTAAACAAGCTATGTTAAGCACTTTTACGCTTTGCTTGTTTACATGAACATTACGAGCGCCGTTCGCTCTGGCAAGAGAGAAAATACTGGCCAAGGATCTCAACAACTTGAGTTTATTAGTTTTCTGTGTGCTTTTCAAGTGGCTACGAATGATTTTAAATGAGCTCGTCTAAAATTAGTTTTGAGTAAACAAAAGTGTGTAACGGAATGAAATATTTATATATAATATTTAAATATATTGTACATATTATGTGGTTAGTTCTATCTGCTTTAAATAAATACTCAATAAATAATACTAAATAAATAAACAATCAGAAATACTATTAGTTTTATAATTATTCGGTGAATAAAAAAAACATTTATTAGTTTGACCATTGCCCGTTTATGATTATTAATAGCTACGACTTAAACAGCCATAAATTATCTGGTCAGCGCAATTTTCAAGTTGTAAGTGCAAAGTAAGTGCAAGGTAAGTTCAAAAATAAACCTTTGACCCGACCGAGATAAAAATTTAAATTGAAAAAAATTGAAATTTCTTTGATCCCAACCTATCAAGTTATAAAGAGTTTTTTAGATCCAAGAGAGGATTTATGTGCAAATGAAAATAGCTCCAACCTACAGTGCTAAATATTTAAATTTTCAGGAGAATGTTTTTGCGTCATAATAAAACAAAGAATTCTAAACTACCGAGTTATAAAGATTTTTAAGTGTTTTCTATCTTATGTGCATTCAAAACTTAATATTTACTTTCTTAAATTTATGCGGATATTTGACATTTGAAATAAAACTATCTTTTTGAATTAATTCGCGGATTTATTTTGATAAATAAAAGATAGTTTCAAATCAAAATAAATAAAGAAAAGATAATTTTATTTAAAACTATGTATAACCTTAAAAACACGATAAAACTCTCAGTTATGATAATAAGTCGACACTAATGGGACAAATAATATTTTTTATTTACCCGACTATTTATCAGACGATTGAACACTTCGAACAATCAATCAATCAAGAATCTAGTTTTATTATATTATACAAAAACGATGATAGAAATATTACGTTACGTAATTATTGTGTTTCTGCTTTAATTGGTAGATAATGTTTAAGAAGACGTAAAAATTATGAACTGCTTAAATTTCGTTACTGGAGTATGAAATATTATAGATTAAATACTTACTATTCGATAATGTACGAGTGACAATTTAGAACTCAGAAATGTTTGTATATATTTAAAAAAGTTATTAGTCTGTACCTCACTTTATTTCATGTGAATGTGCTTTTTTATATGTACCTACTAACTGTATTATCGTATACATTTGTAAGTTAATAAATTATTTTTAATATGTATTATCTGAATATAATAAATATAATTACAATTCCAGATATTGACAATTAACAAAATCAATCATTAAAGTCCACTAACCTTGAACCCCTAAGTGCACGAAGTGGTCTGACCTGCCGTAGGGATTGGACGCTTGACAGCGATAAACCCCGGAATCCCGTCTATCAGCCCTCTCAATCACTAGTTCACTGCGCAGTCCCTCCGCGCTACGGGTCTCTGATATACTCATTCTAGGATATATAGATGAGGTTTTAAAGCTTTTCACATTTTTCTAGGCCACACGAGAAGAATACGTTTAGAAATCCTTATATAAAGTATTATAAATATTTTTTCCATATTAAGGTTACAAATTGGAAAGTAACATTGTATGTTTGTATGTTACCATTTCATATAACTAGTATAGAGCTTGTAAAATAAAAAAGGTTAAAATTCGTTCGATTCCAATTCATACAATATATTGTTAACATTCAAATTTATTCTGAATTTGGAAATACTCGTAGGTTTTTATGAAAAATGTTTAAAAAAAACCATTTCCAAATTTCTAATATTGAAAATGGCAAATACAATGGCATTGTGTAAAAAATGTAATATTTAATTATATTACATAATATACTTAATAATTATCATAAAATATATATTATGTATGTTTAGATATGCATAGTTTTTTTCATTTCATGTGAAGATAAAATTCCAGAATAAAGTGTACTCTATCAACCCTCTCGATCACCAATTTACTACGTAGTCCCTCCTCGCCCCGGCCTCTGAAATATTCATTCTAGGGACGATTGCGAATGATGACCTCTTTCATTCTAGGTCATTGAGTTATTTGTTTTTCATTACATCAATTTTAGATAACAAACTTTAAAAATATAAATAAAATATTAGCAATACACTTTACTTAAGCTTCGGAAAGTCCTATTGGATTAACTTGCATGCAGTTTTTCTAGTAGATTCAATTTTATTTTAAGACTTTCTTTGTCAAGTTTCAACTAAGATAAAGTTTTGTTTTAAAATTGAATTATCAAGCTAAACTTTTACATTTGTAGGACAGCTTTCGAGAGTAGATGGAATTATTTTCACAAAATTAGCATACCTGTAATCAGAGTTGGGTAAAGCTCGCCCTGAGTGACTCCAAGTCATAGAGAGAGGATTATCACCTCTCGCTACGCACGATAACCGAACTGTTTCCCCGAGTTTCGCTGTGACGTTCACCGATGGAGTTTCAAATCTTGCTGGTTCTATATTTTAGTTAAGTATTACTTACTATAATTACTAATTTGAATTTATTCTAGCGTAATTATTGGAAAGAATAGTTATGAATATGAAAATAAAATCTATTTTTGCGTTCATTTAAATTTTCAGCTTTATATTTAAAACACTTTCGAAATATTCCCCGAAAAATATTTTTTGGTCATTCGGGTTCAAACAAAATAAAAATACTTTTTATAGGCACATTTTTGACTACGGTTGCAAAAATGTAGGTCACTGATATTTTACAGCAGTGTCGAGGAAGATCGAATAAATAAAAAAATATACCAAGCTACATTTAAATGACATTTTCATTACTATAAAAAATAAAAAATGCAAGGGGAGAAAATGTGGTGGAAAACGGTTAAGAGGCGGGATTAAGTGTCTCAAATCGCTTGCGTCATTATGTTTCCATTTAGTGCATTAATGCAAACGGAGATATGAAAAGGGGTTATTTTTATACATTATACTTGCCATTAACGTGTATCGTCAGGGTTTTAGATAGTGCTGGTGCCACGCCATTTTCCGCTCTACAGCGATACTTTCCAGAATGTTCCGCGCGTGCCAACTCCAATCGCAATGATCCGTTGCCGAGCACTACTGGATCGGACACTCCGCCCAACGCTGTTTCTGTACTTCCTACGAATTTAAATTGTATACATATTAAAAACTTATAATTTTTTTAAGTGTACTCAAAACATTCATTTTCACACACATGAGTTTGGCACACTGTTACTAGAAAATACTGCTAATATGGTTATCATTTTATAAGTATTGTTTTTGTTATTACAAACAAGGTAGTGAGTTCTATACAATTTAAAAAATATTCAATTAAAAAAATTCCAACTCGAAAATTTAATATTCGTACTAACAGAATTTTATACAAGCTTTTCCCCTCTTTGCCGTGAAAGCTTTAGGCAGGAAAACTCTTCTTTAAAATAGATATAAATAAATAATTACAGTATCACACCTACCAGTGTATTTTGTCCAGTAAATAGCTGGTGGTGGGTGCCCCTTCGCTTCACAACTGATAGTCAGAGAACCGTTAAGTAATACTGCTCCGTCTGATGGTTCCATTTGCCAATATGGAGGAACTAGTCATAAATATGCAATATGTCTATTATATTGTCTATATCAAAATATTTATTAAGGATGTAATTCCAAAATTAATTATTTTTACAAAAAATGTTTTCTTATAATTATTGTTGATACACTATAATTTAAGCACCGTGTTTTTAATTCCTTTGATATACCTTTAATAGCCAACTCAGCAGACATGTTGGCTTTTCCGGCGGTGTTAGTTACTACACATGTGTAAATCCCGCTGTGGGCAGCTGTCAGACTTTTAAACAGTAGCATGCTATAGAATTCCGCTCCACGCTCGTCCACCTAAAGTTTAGAACATTACTAATGAGACGTCAGATGCGTTACACGCTTTTGGCCGCGTTATAACCTGCGCTTAAATTAATGACTTAACCGCCGGCGACTAAATTAAATTAGGCCGTATTTAGTAACGTAACAAATAAGTAGGATATTAATTTAATTTAATGCCGTTCTCATTTATCATAGGCTCTACAACTTTTTGTATTATTCCAAGAGCGATATGATGTACTGGTAATTGACATTAATACTTGCAATATAAATATTATGTATTTATACTATGTTATTATAATATATCAATAATTTAAAAGAAAATAACAATATATTATATAAAAAGATAAACATAACCAGCGCTATATAAAAGGGAAGCACAAAAAATGTTGGACATTTTCGCCCCTTTGGGTGGCTGCGTTTCTTTTTTAGGACACATTGTAGTTTATATTATAATATGTGTAATAGTCTTAGGCTCATATATAAACTATGTTTATGTAATCAGTCCCTTAGTCCTTTGTTACTTTAATAAAAGATAAAAATGAAGCACTTTTTCGAATTTATTATACAATATACTTGTAATATTTAAATAATTTAATTTATATTTAACTTATAGACATAAGTATATCATTTTGTTTACTGATCTGCAATTTATTTTACAAACACGAATAGATCTATTGAAGTAATATAAATTTTGTTTATCATATCTGCTTTTTATTTTACAAACAATTGACTCACCCTCACTTCGCTCGGGTTCGTCCCTAGGTGATTCTTTAGTTTACATGACTTTTTTATTTGAACCGATATAATATAAACATAAATAAAACAAATAACTCAATGCTAAGTGAAGCTTACCACGATACATTAGTGAAAATCGCACCTAAATTGGTTAAGACGTTTCTGAGATTAGCGCGCACAAACGCACAGACAAACATTCTAAAAAAAACATTGTTTTGGATTTTATTGTGTTAAGAAAGACCTCCAATAATAGTTTCTTTCAAATATCTTCTATATACAGACAGCGATCAGTTACACTTTTATTATATGTATGTACAGATATGAATTGATCTGTTGAAGTAATATATACTTAGTACTTATAGTTTCGGACCGAGTAATCTGTTCCATAATATTTCTTTTTGTTCATAAAAAATAGAAAGAACACATAATGTTTCGTTTGAAGCACATTATCTCAGTAAGTAAAATGTTTTATTGCAGTGCATTTTTATTTTGCCTTGCGGCTACTAAATATCTCTTAGATAATTGCTTTTAAATTTATGGTTTATATAATAGCACTGGGTATATAATGCTAATGTTATTATATCATCATAATTTAAACGTTTTAATAATACCTACTTATTATTTCTTATATATTTTAAAACAACAGCCATCTATGGGACCGATTTATATGATTCATTTCTTGGAATACAGTAACTAAACGTATACTAAAACAATTATGGAAATACCGACTTTTTAGTATAAGTTAAGCTATTAATAGAAACAAAGATTCACATCAAACTACAATAAAAAAGCCTGTCTATAGGCTAGAAACTATGCAGTATAAAAAGCAGTTGAAAAATATTACGTCTAATAGAAATTTAATGAAAATTGTTATCCTACCTGTAAAGCACTAGATATCGGCATTTGATCCTTTAACCAGGAAAAGTAAACGGGCATATCGCCCGAAGTAACGGTGCAAGTAATTTGAGATCGGTCTCCGGCGCGCAGCCCGGGCGGGAACACGATGGGCGACAGCACTGGCGGTGACACCACGTTGATTTGCACCTAATCGTTAAGGTAATGGACCAAAGTGATGTATTACAGATAATGTATTTTTGTTAGCTGTATACAATCTCGCTTAGAATGGCCAAATCTACAAGTTAAGTTAAAATAGATTAGAAGATTTTTATTACTAACACAAAATTTATTAATGGAAATTGTTTACAATTTTTCTTACAAAATATTTTTTTTGAACACAAATACTCATATTATCCAATTTTAATGAAAGTGAGATGAAAATAACGGTAATTCCCTCTTTTATATTAATATGAGAACCTTTATTGCATAAAACTTTCAGAAATGTTTGGTTTTGTATAAATGAAAATTTGTATTGATTTTATATAGATAGATTGACAATCGTCTTTATAGCCAGCAGAAAGGTTTGAACTCGTAATTTTTAACTACAAATATATTTTTAATGGTTACTTCGTATGTAAATTATTATGTGCTGTAGTAGGTACAGTTTTACGATCTTTGATTTAACTTATAAATAAATTCATATGTATTGGTCCTTTACTTAATTTACAAAAAATAGAAATAATTATTCCTATAATAAGTTAAAACATTTTTAGTTTTGCTTTTGCTTCAATAAAAATAAAATCTTAAAAAAAAAACGACTTCCAGGCACTGAAAAGTAAAAAATAACTAAACGAGGGTTTTCATTTAGAATAGATACTTAATCAGATTTTTTCGAAGTCGGTGCCAGCCAATACAAATCAAAGCACACCGATATGTTTTACGTTTCAGTGCCTGAAGGTCGTTTTTTTTTTTAGTTTTTATATTCAATAAACCAGTAATATATTCAATGTACCTCTCTCCTCGCAAGCTCTCCAGTAGACGTGAGCACTGAACAAATCCAGCCGCCTCTGTCTCGAGTGCGATCTACGTTGCTGATGCTGAGTTGTCCGTCCGATTGTCGATATCGAGGGTCGTTACCCGCCCCGCCTTCCCATTTCACTGAACTTTGGAATTACACATTTGTATTATATTTTCATGTATCTATATTATATTGTAATAAAATTTTAAGAAAATTAAATACTAAGTAATGTAACTTTTTTTTGAAATATCACCAATATGAAGGGTTTCAGCTTTTGGTGCTACAATTCATTTTTAAATAAGCACAAAAGAATAATGTAATTTAAATTGTATTTTAATTGATAGCGTTAATCCAAAGTGGAAAGTTACGAGTTTAAATTAAAATAGCGGAAAAGATGTATAGAACAGTTATTTGTTGAAGAACTTGTATTTCTTGTAAATGTACTGATTACAAATTTTGAAGCTTTGAGCAATTAGTAGCTGAATAAATTGTACAAAAAGTAGAAATTCATTCCTAAAATCAGACATTTAATCTTAAAATCGAAATGATATACACATAAATTTACTAAACTGAAACTACATTTTGTTAATAATTATTGTACTTACTCGATGGGATATCCATAGTATGGACACCAAATTGATACATCAGAACCCGCAACTGCTTTCACCGGATTCATCGAACGAATATATGGCGGGCCTGTAATTTTATTGTTTTTAACAATAAATCAAGATTAATGTTTATCTTACCATCATTGTCTGCTATAATAGTAGATCAAATATGAACGTTTGTATTAATCGATATTTGTATAGTTTTTTTTTTAATTTAAAGAAAGTGAGTCAAAGGAAATTACTATACAGCATTGTCACAAAACAATTTTTGGCTATATTCCGCCTGGAAAATAACATAAAGTTTGATATAAATGAAATATATTATGAAATATTGTACCATAAACATTCAGTCTAGCTGCATGTGCAATTGACCCATGGTTATTGGTCGCGCGGCATTCGTAGCGGCCGCCATGCTCAACCCTAGCGCTGTTTAGCGAGAGAGTTGATAATATATAATTGTTACTTGATCCAATTCCACTAGGTCCACTTTCGCGCCCTTCTGTTATTATAACCCTGATAAAAGTTAAAAAGATTTTTAAATACAAAATTTGTTTAAAAAGATATAGAAGCTTTATAGCATATTATGTTTTTGATTAATTATGTTCAAATTAGAATAATCTTTTAATACAAAAACTTGTTAACTTTATTCCGTAAATGTACACTGCACAGTTATAAATGAACTTGCTCAGTGTGGCAACAACGTTTTCTCGCTAATGCGGGTAAACCATGATAACGACGTGAATAAACAATCAAAAAACTCATTGAATTTGAAAAGATACCGAAAAACCGGTGTTGGCAGATTTGACTACCATTATTCGAAGTACTTAAATAGTCCGGTGACACCGGTTTTTAAGTATCTATTACAAAAAACCGGACTCCATGCTCTAACTGTACTACACTTTAAACGTTTAACTAAATATTTGTAAACTAAGTCTACATAATACATTAAATATATATTAATAATGAGGTTATAAACTGTCAGCAACAGGTATATTTGCTTCATACTATTTTTAAAACGAGCTAGAATTTAATAATACACTTTGTTTAGTAAAGTATGTACAAAAAGAGGTTATCGATAACGCAAGAAAAGCATAGGTAAAGTTGTTGCAAATATCCCTTTAGCAATTTTGAGAGTAGACTTTTTAGTTAATTACTTTTTATATAAATATATACCTATAAAATATATAAGAGAAGGAACAGCTTATAAATAAATTGTAAATTGTATCTATACATATAATAAAATTATAACTAAGCCGAATATATATATTAATTATATTTGGAAAATCTTATTGAAATATACTTTATTATCGATACAGAAGCCTGATGATAGCTGGTTACCCGGGTCAACATATAGGATACTTTTAACTGTGGGAAAATATCTCATCTCTGAGCTAAATGTTAAAACGTAACTAGGGACGAACCCGAGCGGAGTGAGGGTGAGTTGCTAGTTTATTTATAAAATATAACATACGTACAAGTAGTACGTATTTTATTTAACCCCTGTAGTACTTCAGATTATCTGTGAACTATATTTCATCCAAATCAAAAAACCTTTTCAGCTTAAAGGCTTCCTTTTCAGGAAGAAGACACACACACACGCTTATAAACTTTGTAAGTAAATATTTATAATATAGTATAGTATAATAGTCCGATAATAAGAATAATATAATTACCCATGATGTGACGGTATGGTCTGACCGTCCAAGCTCCAACGAAATCTGGGTGGTGGCTCACCAACCGCAGAACATTTTAAAGCCACTTGTGCTCCAGGTTGCACAGCCTGTTCAATAAAGGTATACACCAACTCAGGTCGAGAATCTAGAAAGAAATAAAATAACATGATGACGTAATGGTAATGTCTTTAAAACATGATATAAATATATACTATGTCTTACCTGGAGATCGTTTTAGACGTCTTCGATTAACACGAACATCGACCGTTTTCTCTACTAATGAACACCAAATTACTGAAAACAAGTATCGAGAAAATATATTTTTACTAAGGTTTCTTTGCGTGATTATTTATAAAGGATTGGGGACAATAAGTAGTAAAAGGAGCCTGGTTTTGTCAAGGGTTTCTCTTGTCTATAACGTAATCTTATTTGAAAAGTAATTGATTGAATCCTTTTATTTGACTTAAGGATTTTTGAAATGTAATATAAGCAATTCTTTTGTTTTGTAAGTGACAAATTTGTGATCTATTATGATATATCTGCTCAAACAGTTATTTTTATTATTTGTTACTGTAGGGTTTTCGATTTGGTTAACTGATAATGTGTTTTTCAGTATTTCTTAAAAAATACCTTCATTATTTTTTATTGGATTGGATGGGGAGTAAATTCATTAAGTAGTCATTGACATGGTCACGTGGCGTGTTAACGCTAACACTCAGAGTGCCGATAGATGTCAAAACCAAATATATGTAAACAGTTTTAATTTACAGATTTTAATATAAGATTAAACAATTAATTTGAATATCCAAAAATCAGAAATGTTTGTTTATAGTTTTAAGTTTTCACTTCTGTCGGCAGTCCTCATGACTGCTTTTTTTTAAGGTAATAAAACTGAGAATGCTGTAGGTACTTATGAATTATCTCTGATATTTAATACATCATCATTAGTTTTGTATGAGAATGTCTGGGTCAGAAAATATTATTACGGGTTGGAAGGCAATAAAACGCCGATGTCACCAACAATATCCTATAAAGGTCATGCAAAATTTAGATCTCACTAAAAAATTCAGTCACTTTTTCGTTTTACTATCCGCATTCGTCCAGAATTTATATCGCCGTAAATCGTCAAACCGCGCAAAAAATTTACAACCGTACCAGTCTGGACGAGTCGAGATAAACGAAATTTTCGATAGCCTTGCTCATCTTACAGTACTCCAAGCGTTCACATCTTTCAGTAAGAGATTAAATTTTAACATATTTGAGATTAAGCGAATTGTATAAAAATGACCTTTCATAAAATACTGTCGTTGGTGATTCTAGCTTTTAAGATGGGTACAATTTTTGATTAGGTGATTCCAAAATTTAACGCATCGTAGTAAATGCTAAAAATGGCGACATTTAGGTGACATTCTTTATGACTTAAAACATATGTATTATATATGTTTTATACATTTTATTGTATAATAACAGTAATACCTCATCGTGTTTGAGAGACCGCAACGGTATAAATTCAATAAAGAATTGGGTCAATTTTATTATCTGGAATACATTTTGTAAGCTATACCAAAAATGTCACTTCGTTATAACAGATTGTACAGAACGAGTTTTGATGTATGAAAATAAAAAATAAAAAAAATAAGTCCCACCTCCCAACCACTCGTGACACCCGCCTCCACAAAGATGGATGCTAGTTGGAAATATCCGTAGAACTATTCCAATTTAGAAAGTTTCCTCTTAGTGAAGTAACCACCGTCCTAAATGTACTCGAAAAATTGATCCCGTCAACGTCACGTATAATTTTTACTCATGTTTGCAAATAAGAAAACTAAAAACATTTGTACAGAAAATTCAATATTTGCCGTATCTGAAGATATTCAGACTGAAAGAAGAGTATGTACACAAACAAGCATTTCTATGCAGCACGACTGGCTCTGCATAAAAAATTAGGCAACCGATCGTCAATGTTTGTAGGTCAGCTTTTGGGTCGCCCTCAATGTATAATACAAATCATACTGACATAAAACTACCTATTTGTATTCTAACCAATACAATAAAATATATACATATATATATATATATATATATATATATATATATATATATATATATATATATATATAAACTTTTATTGTATTGGTTAGAATACAAATTTGAATATATATATATATATATATATATATACAAATTTGTTTTATATAAAATCTTCTAGTTGCATACCACCTTAATTTTATGCTTAATGAAATTAATAATAATCGAATATAAGAAACGAAATAATAGAAAATTTTCTTTTAAACTTATTTAAAATACTAAAATATAACTAAATAACCGATTCCAGCAATTCAATCATTGGATTGCCTTTGAAGTAAAAATATTTAAAATATATTAAAAAATGTTACCAAGTGATTACAGCGTAGTAATAAGATTTTTTCGCAACAATTTGCGACGAGCCGAGGCCTTATTTTTCTCTTTGAGTGAGTACGGAATTTATGAGAGACCCCAAAGCAATAAAATACCTTCCGAGAAAATGAAGGAGCAAATCGCAATATATTTGTTCCATGGTGGCTAGAAGAAACCCATTTTAGCCATTCGCGCGTGGGAATATTATTTCTTGCTAACAATGGACGCCGGCGAATGCTTTTGATTATATGTACTTTTATTTTCCGAGATGTACCGTTTATTAGTTTATTGTGACCTTTTCAGATTTCCCAAAAACATTATTAGTTTTGAATGTTTCACATATAATAATTTATAGGTGATTTTTGCAGGATTAAGAACGAACATTAAATGAAAATAAAACAAAATTTTCGTAAGTTTTCAATTTTATGTAAAATATTCCTCGGTTCCAATTACGTTTAAAATAGCCTCGTCCACTTTGTATAACGCTTGTGTGATTTTAAAAAATAATTGGATCTCGTAGTATTCTATTATAATTGATATTTTATGATGGAGCTGTATTATTTTTTGGAACTAGGTCGGGTACTATGGTTTCATATAATATAATTAAAATTTGAATTTATGCACAAATTTATAATATATATGAACAATAAACAAATATAAAATTGATTTTTAACAGAAAAAATTGAATATCTAAGTATAAAAATAAGTATATTTATAAAGAACATTCTGGACTTACTAAGTTATCAAAATATGTAGAAAATATTTTAAAGTTTAGCTCGCGGGTATGCGAGAGATAATATTAAAGCCATTAAAAGTTACTTTCATATCATAATATTATTTAGCATAATGTCGATAAATGTTTTTACATGCAGATAATGTAAACAGATCGGGCGTTGCTTTGTTTTGTTGATATATTTTTTTAATAATATTATGATATTTGATAATTAATCTGTGACTACATCGAGCTATCAAGAGTCATTGTCAAGTTACTTTACTTTTTCTCGAGGTGGCGCGATGTACGAATCGGTGCATCACTGGGTAGTTTTTGTAGAATTGTATTCATAAACTAGAAATTAATACAAAACTTTAAAAATATATAATTAATTGTTACATTTATGCAATAATTTTCTAATATTGTTCTTTTGTGTTTATAATACACTAGCGACTCACCCTCGCTTCGCTTCGGGTTCGTCCCTAGACAAAGACAAATCTATCCCACGGAAACCGTACATTTTTCCGGGATTATATATAACCTATAGCCTTCTTCAGTTACGGGCTATCTAATGCAAATATAATTTTTCAAATCAGATTAATAGTTTGTGAGATTAGCGCGTTCAACCAAACAAACAAACAAACAAACTCTTCAGCTTTATAATATTAGTATAGATTATTTCCTTAAAAATCGTAAAAATGAAGCTTATACATGTATGTACATACATTGCATGCTAGTGTTTATATAGTACCTAACGTGAAAATCTAAATATATAGTAACCAATGAAATAAGGAAAACCTAATTGTTATTGTTACAATGAGAACATTTATAGCTTTAGGCTAAGAAACCATAAAAGATTTGTAATACAAATATATATTTTGTTGTGGCGTACTTATTACCTACATTTACGATCGGGTAGATCTAATATACTACATTTTTATGTTACGAACCGACGAGACTTTTGACCTCAAATCGTTATCGTTATGACTACCATTACTTTACATTATTTTGTAATATTATTACTTTTACTTATAGACTACATTCCACCATGGGTTTTTTAAATTAGTATTGACGAGACGCCCAACTTTCCTATCTATGAAAATTTTTAAGTGGTAGATACAACTGAGGGTTGATACGGAACATGTCGAAGTGGTGATTGTCTAGAATTTATAACCAACAGATTGTTTTATAATTTAATCTTGAGATAATCCAACATAAAATAAAAAAAAGTCCTACAAGACAGATGGTATGGATGAAATCGTCCCCCTCTCCGAACTTGTAAATAAATTTTCTTAGAAAGAAAAGTTGGGCGTCTCGTCAAAACGAAACTACTCGTGAAGTTTTAACTTGTTATCTATATATAGGATGGAACAAATCGATGGGACATGGAAGAAAAGTATCTTAAATATTGAAGCTATCAAGATTTACTCACAGAAAATATGTCTTTATTTTTAAAAATAATAATAACTGCATTTTTTTTTAAAAAGCTTACCCGAACCGGGAATCGAACCAAATAAAAATGCAAAAAAAAACGCCGTCCCTATTTTATCGAATTAATTGATATGGATATGAGATAGGGTATATTAGAAAGGATAGATAAATCATAGAATCTCTCGAACAAACATAGCGTCTTAAAATTGAAGAAAACAAATTATACATATCGACTCTAACATCGTAGAACAAACGCGCAGGACATGGAAAAAAGTGTCATAAGCACTGAAAGTATTAAATTTCACTCAAAGAAACATAATTTTATTCTTTGAAATAAGATTAACTGCATTAATTTCTTTTTAAAAGAGGTGACCTAAACCGGTAATCGAACCAAATGAAAATTAATGGATAGATCTATGGTAAGGATGAAATGTCTCGAACGAAAATTGTATGTTACAATTAATGAAAAGTATGAAACCTAAGTACTGAGATTACCGAAGCACTTACACATGCTCTCACACTAAAGTGGAGTTGGACTGGTCACATCTCACGATACTCTGATAGAAGGTGGGCTATCAAATCTACACTATGGAAGGGACCAACGGCGGTGAAAAGAAAGGTAGGAAGACCTATAAAACAGTGGACTGAGGAAATAAAAAAAGTGGCAGGAGAACAATGGATGAAGAAGGGCAAAGATAGAAAGGCGTGGAAGGAGCTGGAAGAGGCCTGAACCCAAACAGGGATCCATATCTCGGAACCAACAAAAAAGAATAATCATGCTAACAACCTAGATTAAGAAAACATACTAACAACAACTAACAACTTTTGAAATGTAAATTTTAAGATATGGAATAAACATGGCTTAATTATTATTATTATTATAATATATGGTCTATCTATTCCATACTAACCGTTAAAACATACCTAGGGACGAACTCGAGCGAAGCGAGGGTGAGACGCTGGTTAATCATTAAAAAAACCCGTGCTTGACAGTAGACTATTAATTTGATATATATAGAATAATTTCATTTCGAATTGATTTCATTTAGAAATACTCATATTCAATTACCTATTTATTAACTACGTGTGAAAAACGAGCAGAATATCACGATTTTCATATACAATTTATGCCATTCATCATAAATTTTAGCGTTTATAGATATGTCGTATATATTTCTATTTTCGTTGACAATGTGATATCATTACAAACTGTTTTATTAGAAAAATATTTATATATAATATATATGAAGAGAAAAATACGTGTGTAACATATCGTTATTAGAATTTATTCGAAAAATATTTTAAACGAGTACTTATTTTTCTCCGCCCTATTTTTAACTATATTGATGGAAGCTGAATTGATGCGACCAAGGCCCATGAAATAATTTTTATAATATCCATTATACCTTCCAATGTAATCAGTTTTTTAATGTATGAAAGTCATGCAATTATTTTTTTCAGATTTTTTCGCGATTACGTTTAGATTTTTGATTCCCAATGTTTTGAACGATTTAAAACATAAAACAGTTTTTAACATAATATTTATCTATTAGCCTGTAAACATATTTTTCAAACAGAACTTGACGGATTTTAGTAAAACTTTTTCATAGTGTAGTCCAAAATTGAAGATAGATATTTAGTTCAATCGGCTGTATACTTTAGATACAATTCGATCTTTCCGTTTTACGCAGCTATGCGGGGGTAACGTTTTGCGGTTGTAATTTAAACAGAATACTAACACGAGACATGTCGCAAAAAATATATTAAAAAATAGTGTAATATTTTACTTACAAATATCTCTGTAGCTCTTAAATGTTTCAAATAAATTCTTGATAATGTCACAGTTGTATTTGGCAGCATCCAATTCCACACAATCGTCTCTGTTAAATTAAAAAAGACACACTTAATAAAAGTAACACAGACAAACAACAAACAAATATAATTTAATAGTAGGTGGTATAAACAGAATTTTACTATTGCCATACTATTATATTAACTACCTCTGTACTACTTTACTCGGACTAGCATGTACGACCGCAAATCCAGAGGTCCTGGGTTCGAGTCCCGGGTCGAGTTAAGTTGAGATATTGAGTATTTTTGTGATAGTGGAGGAAGCTGATTTTTATTTTATCTATTTATTTGCTTTTTAAGGGAAATATACAGTACAATAAATAATTACATTACAAAATATATACATGTAATCCTAAAATCAATCAAGATATTAGCGAAGCCCAGGTAGAGGATCTATGATTCTACGAAGCCGTGCTAAAATCCATGTCGTTCGAAATATTTCAATTAATAAGTTCCTCCCATTTAGTAAAAGAAAATTTAATCAGTTGATATACCTTACTTACACTATATACTGTAGGTTGATAATTCAGGAGAGAATTTTAGAATTTAAAATAATAGACTTTACTTTGTAGTGAATACAAAAAAAGTTTGTAACAATTATGGAAATGTTAAAATATTATAGAAATTACATTTTATTATGTCACAAAAATGTATTTATAAAAAGCAGCATTACAATTTTAAAAATCAGCAACATTATTAATTCAAATTATCAATAATAATATAAATTTACAACATGGCTGGAATGTTAATTTTAACATTAGGGCTAAACATTAGGGCCATTTTATATTAACCTAGATGAAACTTGTTATCTTTATAAGAATATCTAATTATAGCTCAGCCTAGATATTCACATGAATGTATATGTACTCACACATATTATTTTCCCCCATACTATTATCTCCTACGTGCGTCGTGGAAGGATATGAGTGCTAAATGCTTATAAACAATGAGAGATTGATGCCTGCATAATGATAGTTTATTCACATCCCCTTATTATTCTTATAGATACTCTTGTAAATCATATTTTACATATATTTTTTCATAATTTCTACTACAACAATGCTTATGTAAAAGTTAGGTATCTCATTTGTATTAATTAGTAAACGAATGTTGTTTAGCTTTCATTAAGTTCACCAATCGTGTATGACAAATAAAGCACACATAGTTTGGGTAAATTAGAATAACAACGACATTAATCGCAACGCTAATGCTATTATAAAGTTGTTAAACGTAAATGTTATTATTTACATAGTCAAGGCGAATGAGATATTGTTGACGTAAACAGTTTGCAAATGCGAAAAGTTGGTAGAACACTTGAACATGACAAAGTTGGGAACAACGGTTGAGTAAAGCTTTTATAAAAACTGTCACGGTAACTGTCGATTTTTAATAAAACATCGAGCTGGAATACTTCATTTGGTTCTATTATAAAAATTTAATAAACTCATAATTATTAAAGAGCTAACTAAAAAGTTAAATGCAAACTAAAGCTTTTATATATATTGATAGACGGACTAAATTTCGTATGAAGACTTTCTTTTTATATTTTTGAATCTTAAAAATCATTCGTTAAACTCGACTGTGTTTACATGCAATATTTACTTGTGGAAACCCAAAGACTCAATTGCATCCAATTTCAATACATAAAGCAATAAATAATCACCGTACGTAATCTCACACTAGGCGTACGATACGGAAGAAACCTTGTGTTTATGTGTTTAGAACAAACAGGGATGATATTTCCCGTAAACAGTCTATTACAGCAACAAAACATTCGTCCTCTAATGTTATTTTGCTGAAGCCTTTCCCGGAAGCTTAAAATCATTGATAATGGAAAGTAAACAGTAGGCCGTATCTGTAAACCCGTGATAGGTTTAACATCACAATTGCTACATCTACTCGCTTGAAACGCATGACTGGAAGTATCTGCGAATTCAAATTTACATAATATAATAAAGGTATTATATGTACAAAATAGGAGAATTGAATGAATTTATGATTAAGTATATGGCAATACAAATTAATCTATACATATCTATACTATAATAAAGCAGTAACTTATCGAAATCTGTACATGAAATTAAAAAAAAAAAATGACTGTAACGTATTATGTATACAATATAGATCCCAAAACAATAGTTATTAAAATTTTTGTCTGTTTGTCTGTACGCGTTTCACGCAAAAAGTAATGAACCGATTAAAAAGTTAACTTTGAAAATGATCATTTTTTTATAACTTACAATAATGAAAACAGTGATTTTGTTGATAAAATATGTAATTAATAAGTCAAAGTAAACGAAGTCTATTAAAGTTATTTTATAGTGTTTGAAATATTTTTTTAATTTAATATTTCCCTTAGCGTCCCGATTTTACCCCGCTTTTCCATATACATACGTGTACATTTTATGTCAATATACCAAGCACTGAAACATTAGCGAATTTTCTATTTGCGTAATACTTACTCTTGTTTATTTAATTTAAAAACTAATATACTAACAATAACCATAAAAAATATGTATCATAATATGATAATGCACACAAAACTTTTTTCATAATTAATATATTGTGGTATAAAAAGATAACAAGTAGACATTTTATGGCATACATAATATTGTCTGCCACGAGATAGGGAATTAGAGGAAGTGGGTCAAAGTCGCGCGGGGTCGACGCTCCACGGCGTCTGAAGTAATTATGTAAGGTCGGCGCTGTCATTATACAATATTGTGCTTTAAAACAATGCTAAACGTCAAAATGAATACATTTGTGGCTATTATGCGAGTTTTTACTACACCTTTTTTCTATTTATTTCCATTTTAGTTATATGAAAAATGAAACTTGGTAAGTATAAAGTTTTTAATAAGTAAAAATTGTATCATAATACGAGTTACATCGTAGTTGCATCACAGTGTAGTATAATAATATATTTTAATAGTATTGTAGCATAATAATTAATATATAAGTATTTATATATTATTTAGCTGTCAATACTTTATAATCTATAGGTCGCGGGTTCGATCTTTTTATCGTAGTTTAGTTAAAACAAAGATCCTACTCATTTTAATAATTGAACTTCTTTTTCTTTATAAAATTTTACAGGGCACAGGCAGTTTTACAATTTTATTGCGAGAAAGAAGTCTAAAGCTACGTTTACTTACTCCTTGTCGGATCGACTTAGTTTGTAGTTCAGGAAATTTTTCAGATCAACTTTGTGATCTTCATCTCTTTCGCTGAAACCTGTGAAATAGAATTACTGATATAGCCTCTGATTTTATTTAGAAATTTTAATACAACATAAGGAAGGAACGATAGTTATATTTTGTTATTATTGATGTTTTTATAGCATAATATATATTTTTACAGTAAAATCGTTTATTTCTATTTGTTAATAAGTAAACTAATAAAGACATTTTAGTTAGCATTTTTATATGTAAATTATTAATACGTTAATGTCTGAAAGTGCATTGCGACGTATGTTTTAACAACGTACAGGTAGCACTTGTTCACGTCAGTGGCCACTAACACACCAGTCCCCATTTATATTTTCGGGCGTGCGCAATAAAATCAATACCGTGAACTTTCCAGGAGTGCAGTGACCCAGTCACAAAAATAGGGCCACACATTGCATAAAGCCTTCGCTATTAAATTTCGCGAGATTCAAACACTTTGTTTGCTCAATAATATCAAAATACAGGTTCCATTTTAATCAACAACGTGTCAAAGTTGATATACATTTCCGATGGAAGATAATATTATCATAGTCTCTTAGTACGGTATGTCAAATATATTACTGCTTTTGCAAATAAATTATTTAGTTTCATATATATTTAGTATAAGCGTCGATAATATACGTACAGTTGCCATATTACTACTACCTTTTAACACATTACGCATTTCCATTTACATAAATCTACACAATTGAGGATGGCAACTAAAGCGCACCACTTGAAAAAAAGATAAAAAAACCATTTGGAATGCGCATATTTCCGTAGGAGTCGAGCCCACGGTCGGAGACAAAGGCCTGTGAAATTACAGTCTTGCTTTTAAATGCGAGAATGAATCGCAATGTCTCGTCCCCTCAAAGCTTTGCGAATCCGCTACGGAATGCGTTGCGCCTCTGTTCTTGAATACACAGATAGGTTTACCGCTGTATCTGCTTAGGTCTGTTGATCCCTATAATAAAATGTTAGTAGCAACATTTATCTCGGTAAGCTATTTGTTTGTCGTCGATATGGGTATATTCGTTTTTTATTTATTCCTATGCTATTCATTGATGTATTGATTATAATATAGTAATTCAATAGTTTTTATTATAGATTATAAGGACATACGATAACTTAGTAACTACGAGTATCTAAGTCAATCAGTCTAATAATAAAAAGTATATTGTACAGAATTAATTAAATACATTTTCTTACAATATAAAAGCAATTTTCAGTACCTGCATATTTAAATCAGCAAATTTATGAGTTTCTAAAGAATTAATACGAACCCGATATCAAGTTTTTATAACCAACGTGAAAATTTAAAAGTAGAAAGAGACAGACTGTTATCACAAAAGTTACGAGTCAAAGTCCCAACGCTGCATAATGTAAGTTTTCCTTTTCGTAAAAAACGAATAAGAAAATGTTAAAAATATTAGGAGTATTGAATTCAGCAACGAGATGAGGAAAACAAAAGAAGTTACTGAAGCGAAATAGTCTTAAAGTAGTTGGACGTGATTGGAATGCTTCAGTTTATCTATTGCAACGATCGTTCCTGAATAAAAAAAAATAATAGAAAAGTCGAATTCGTTGAAAAATATTCCTTGTTTTGACTTCACAGAGACTGACCCGCCGGTGACAATTTAAAAATGCATAGCTTTCTTTGAATACCGTCATCTTTTCATTTGTCGAGCGTTGCCGCAAGACAAAACTAGCAGAGTTACACTCACTCGTCCTCGAATGCGAGCAAAGCGCAATATCTCCCTTTGAAACTTAGGCGAAACTCATAAACAGGTGGAATGGGAATAGGGCGTTGTTTTGTACCACGTGGGAAAAATTGCTGCCGACACAAATTAAACGGCTGTCTCCGCATTTTGTGTTTTTACTCTGTTGTAACTATAAAATTTTGCTTTAATAACAAACTTTCGTTAATCTGATCCTTGATACCTTAGTATGCAAAGTACTAATTAAAATACTAACGGCTCACCTTCGCTTCGCTCGGGTTCACCTCTAGGAAAACAGAAAAAAACCTATCCTCAGGAACCATAAGTTTTTCCAAGATAAAAAGTGTTTATGTGTTATTCCAGACTATAATCTATCTCTATGCCAAATTTCATCCAGATCCGTTCAGCCGTTCTGACGTGAAAGATTAACCATACTCACAAACTTTCACATTTATTATATTAGTATAGATAAATTTGAAAATCAAATAACAATATTCAATTTCTTGTTTTTATGTTTTTATTCCTCTAATCATATATGTATATCGTATGTAATATATTAAATTTATGTTTATACATACAAAAGGAATATTACATAAGTAATATATAAATACAGTAAGTATTTTTATAATAAATCCAACTTTACACTCTAAAATGTTTGTTCAATGTAATTTATGAAAAAGGTGGAATTTTTACTAACAATAAACGATGATCGCACGTTTGAGCAAATCCATTTATAACATTATTATGTTATAAAGGATTATTATCCTAGGCAGCGCTTAATAGAAACAAAGTAGCCCAAAATTGCCGGGACCGTGGCCGAGAGACAGAGGGAATGTGCCTGATGCGTGCAAACAACATGTTTTATGATCCCGCATTAGAGAGCAATAAACGAATTAGGCCTATTATTTGTCGTAAGTTGTCATCAAACGTAAGAAAAGTACCTGGGCGACCGAGCTTCGCTCGGAGTTCTTGAAAGATTGTATATTTTACATTAAGTGACTAAGTGTTACTGAAACAGTTGTATAGATGTCGCGATAAGAACAATTTTCTTTTTAATTTGGCTTAAAAATAATTTTACATTAAGTGACTAAGTGTTACTGACAGAGTTGTATAGATGTCGCGATTAAATTTTGCGTAGAATAATGCATAAGAAAAACGCATGAAAACTCGAAAACACGCGTTTTCCCAGACATGTGACTAATCTAGATCAATTTTTCGCCCCCGAAAGCCCCCATATACCAAATTTCAGCAAAATCGTTAGAGCCGTTTCCGAGATCGTCGGTATAAATAAATAAATAAATAAATAAATAAATAAATAAATAAATAAATAAATATACAAGAATTGCTCGTTTAAATATATAAGATATACACATACCATATTGTTTGCAAGCTTGTTTAAATATATATGTAATTAATTTAATTATATTTTACCTCACCCGGCAAACACCGTCCTACCCACGTTACAAGATGTTCGTGATCTACGAGTTCATACAAAAATATATATATAGAAATATAGTACTTCCAATTTTTCCCGAATTTTTCAAACCTAATATTTTTCCTTATTTAGACTATTACGAAGATTTTTAAAAAAAAAACAAACCAATCGGGCCAGCTTTTTTGAAATGATGCGCGTAAAAACGATCAGCATTTAATTTCTATATGTATAGACTTTGAATCGGCCTCCATACGCTTTCTTACTATATAATTGTAATTTAGAAATGTTAAACATAGCTTGAGTTATTTCCAAGCTGATCTAAACTCCAAATTTCATTAAAGGCAATCTTTCGAGAGTCATAATAATTGTAAATATTGAATGTTATGCAACGTTCTACATAATGTTAGCTGTATCTACAGCTTTTATCACTATTGCACTGCCTCTGTGACATTTAATTGCTACCTCCTGGCTGCCTCGCTCCACTTTATGGATGACATACGCAGTGATATGAAGATGATTGCTTTTCAATCCTATAGTAGTTTGTACATTTTCATATGTAAGGACATTTTTTTTTTCTATTTTTTGTTACATTAGCTTTCGTAATCAGGTATTTCAATCACATACACCCCTACCTATCCCTACGATGAAAACGTAATGAGGCCCGACTATTTAATAGCGAATTATTTTTGAACCCTTTTATTGTACACATAATTTTTTTTACAACCATGTGACTATGTCTAATTTACTAAGCGTTCATATATTTATGATAAGTATACATAATAATATGATTACATCATTTTATAACATATTTTCCTTTGAAAAAAATAACATCCACTTAAAATCGTGACCCTATTTAATTGAATACACTGTATGTCAATCTCATTTTAATTGATCAATAAGATTCAAAGATTAAACGAACTTTTCTACGTACTTGTACAGTAAACCGGGGTCACGTTACGAAAAAAAAATGTATTAATCCGAAATCTCTGGTAATAGGCACTTCTCAATTATTTTTTTAATTCAAATATGTACATTGTACTTATAGGTATATATTGATATGAATATAAAAGGTTTGAATGAACACGTTCATCAATTTCTAAAGTGATCAAATCAAATCAAATATTCTTTATTGCACACCAAAAAATGTACATGACAAAATAATAAAAAATAGCACAAAAGGCGGTGATATAAGGAAGTAGTAAGATATACTTATTCTAAGCGTTGTTAGTATCTTAACAATTTGTGAAAAAGTTAACTTACTTAAATGTCGCGTCTCCCTCGCCGATGTTCTGCTGTTGACTTTAACAGGAAAACTTGTACTGTAAATAACGAGTGTTTACGTCTCATTAAAAATATTTTCAAGCAAGAATAGTGAAGAAGGAAGGTGAAAACAACTTAATTACTGTAAAATTGTGAAAAACTGTTTTACCTCATGACTTTGGAGTTTCTCGTAATAGCAGTTTTTATGAAACAGACTCTGACTGAGTGTCTTTTTCTGGAATCATGTGACAATCTTGATACTAAATTCTGTTCCGTGAACCCTGAAGAGAAAAAATAATAGTAATCTGATATCTAATATCTTTAATTTGAAATATTTAAAAATAATATATTAAATCAGAATTATACATATTTGTATATAGGATATTTAAAAGAAAATTGGCATGAACGTGATAATTATATCATAATACTGCGACAGGCAGTATATTCAATTAAAATTCATAATGGACTTCAATATAATATCGGCGATTTCAAAAATTATGATGACTTCTACTGTCATCTGTCATTTCGAATTTCAATTTCGGCGCTTCAATGCACCCTCGTCAGCTGTGACAGCTGCCGCCGTATCTCATGCTGATCTATTGACTGACCTATCTATTTGATTTGATCTATACTGATTTCGAGTAAAAGTAAGTAATATAATATTATAAGAAATAAAATTGCTTTTCAAAAAATTCAATATGCCTATAATTCACGAAACGAAATAATAATTATATTTAATGTGTAAAAACATGTGTACGTTTATGAAGCAGCCTTTGCAGCTCAGATTCTAAAAGCTATGCAACTCATTTCACGCGCAGCCATACACTTGACCGATTTTGCACAATAATGACAGCGTTATAATTCCACTTGACTTATAAAATATACAGTACCTGTGTGACCGAGCTTCGCTCGGAGTTTTTGGCCAAAAGTACAATTTTCTTTAAAAAAAAAAAACTAAAAAATTGAATAATTACAAAAAAATAAATAAAAGTAAAAACTTTGTATCCGACCGGGATTCTAACCCGGATACCTATGATTGTCAACCTTGCGCTTTGGCCGCTTGACAACGATGCTTGTCTCAAGCGTGCAAAATTATCGACCATATTTTGCGTGGAATAATGCGAAAGAAAACCGCATGAAAATTCGAAGACACGCGTTTTCCTAGACATAAGACTAATCTATATCGATTTTTCGCCCCAGGAAACCCTCGCATACCAAATTTCAGCGATATCGTTAAAGCCCTTTTCGAGATCGCCTTTATATGTAAATAAATAAATACGTAAATATACAAGAATTTCTCGTTTAAATATATTAGATAGATTTTTCACATACTGAAGGATAATTTTGCTAGCTGCTTTTATTTCAATCGCCAGTTTCGATTTCAATTAAATTCGCGCAAATTGAATCGAAGCGGATCGGAACGCTTGCCACCAAGTGTTTGACAAATAGTCGGCGCCAATTTATTCCCTCACATAATGAGATACGTTTTCCATCGAATACGCGAATAAAACGCCCTTTAATTTTCATGTTGCTGTGTAATTTTACTATCGAATAATAAAACTTGTTGGTGGTAGTAATTTAAACACGGCTTGCAAATTATCGTGTTTCGAAAATGCGTTGTACGTAATCTTGACAACATTTTGGAATAAATTATACATCAATTTATTTTGATGTTGAATTCAATTACTTCTTAATGGTTTTCAGGAATGCAATCGTATATTTAAATTGATACGTTATAATATTTATAAGCATTTTTAATGATAATGATTATTTTTCAACGACTTCAAAAAGGGAGAGATAGATAGTCAATTCAGGTGTATGTTTAGTAATTTTTATAATCGATATCTTTGACAATTCTGGACCAAGTTTTAAGATTATTTATTTAATAATTTATATCTCAAAGTAACTTATGAATGCAATGGAATAATTACTTTTTAAGTAATTCTTAAGTTGGAGTACGTTTTGAGTTATTTAAAAAGTTATTATAAAATGTTTATGTTATACATAATATTATATACTAAAATATAATTTACAAACATTTAATATACTATTATACTATATAAATGTAATCTCGCAGAAAAAACTTACCTATGTCTCCATCCAGAATTTCCGGCTCCTTTAGCTGTCCTCTGCACCCGTGCAAAAGAAATTATTTTCATATAAGTATTCATATTCAAAGGCAGCGGGTAATAGCTTTTATGTCGACAGGTAAGGAATAATTTTCGTCTTATATAAGACGGAAAAAGAGAATTTAAAGGCTCAGGAGTTCGTGGTTCGCCCTCTCCTATTTGTCTATTCTAAAACATTATTGTATTTAATACGCCTAAAAATTTTTGGAATTAATCTTCAAAAATCGGTCAAGTACGAGTCGAAATCGTACACGAATGTTTCTGTACTATAGTGTCACGTAGGATAAGTATACAATTATTGTTACGCGATATTTTAAACAAAAATTACTTGAAAAGAGCAACTGTTGAATTTCTCGCTAGCTCGCTTCTCAAGAAGACTCAGCTGAACTGCCTTCCAAGCCGTAATAGATTCCTCACAGACTTACATACTGACATTTAATTTAGTTTTTAAAAGTGCAAAAAGTGACAATTCAAAAGTTCTTGTATTAGAATACAGTATATTTTGATTTAAATTAATTACCAATGTAAACTTATACATATAATGCTAAAATAATGTTGCTCGCGGCTCTACCCTTCTAATTGATTCATATGAAACAAGAATAACTCTGCTTTATATCATAGCAGCAAAAACTTAAGACTTTCATATCAACTTACGATATCTTTTAGACCCCCTTAATTCAACTATATCACAAAATTAGTCCTTAGCTGATGTTTCCTATTTTATAAACTACCTGCCTTTTCACCTTCAATGTTGAAGTAGTTTTTGAGTTTTCGTTTAGTTAGTGAGTGAATTAGTGACCCTTTGCTTTCATGTACATATGTACATATCATGTTTGATGTGAAACATACAATATCAATATGAATTTGAACACAGTAAAGGATTTGAATAAAACAAAATTGTACCACTTTAAAATATGGCTACAGTCGAGATGTTAGAGTGAGCAATTAAAGAGAAAATGTTATCGAAAAAATATATAAAGTAGCGAAGAATACAAAGAAAAGGCAATATTGGGTAATATTTAATGATTTACGCATATACCTACTATGCGCAATAAAATTTTTCAAAAGTTCAATTTTCGCATAAAATTAAAATTAATAGGCCGTAACATTATGCCGGAGAACAAAGGTCTCCATTTCATGATTGAGCGTGCTCGGACCTTTACCCTTGTACGTATACTTTATGAAGATATACTTCAATTTTAAACATTAATTAAATTTAAGCGCCCTTTGTCACAATTAAAAGGACCCTAAATATCCTCATATTAAAAAGCGATGTTTTCAAACGTAACAATTATCGAGTTTCATTGTAAATTTAATGAAAGCTTTTAACCTTTCTTGTATAAAAAAATATTTTTGTCTTAAAACTCTTATTAAAACTAGGTAAAGGGTTAATTTTTATATATAGGTACGAGTACTACGTAACCAACGCTTTTATGAGTAACGCAACGTATATTTTGTCAAAACACCCTAACATTACGACAAAAATGAAATTAATATATTTCATTTTCTTTTAAAAATTGAGTTTATAAGACTCGTGGGCTTCCATTGACTCATATTTCATTCACTCCCATACAAAGTGTGGAAAATGTTTATTAGTTGTGTGTATTGGTTGGTGTTCGCATATTGGGGTTAGTGGTCAGAAAACTTGTATAGGTAATTTTTAAATTGGTTGGTATTTTAACATCCTTTTTATACTTTCGGAGGCAGCAGTGAATACATGTTTTAACTTCAAGTACTGTATTCTCAATATGTCAAGACTGTGACATAAATCTTGCTTTTGGGAAAGCTTGAGAATACGTTTCCATAGTCAGATTTAAAATATGTAATATATTTAATATTTTAGTTTTATGATAAAATGGTAAGCATAACATAAAAATTCAAATAAAGCATAAAAGTATAGTAAGCACTTTATTTTATACGGCCCTAAAATATTTATAACTTCATAGATCGCGTTCTAAAATATCGATATAATTTTCCGGAATTAAATTATACAAAGAATTGAATTTTTAAGCAATGTCTGCCTTTCATACTAAACAAGTGAAGTGATTCACTCGAATATGTCATAGAAATCTAAATAATTGGAAAATCCCTTTATCAATGGAAGAGGCCCTTAACGAGCGGCAACCACTAATTAATAATGAAAGCACATCCTCTTAAAGTTTTCGCGAATGAAAGAGTCTGATGTAACTGTACCCTACCTTATAACATCTTATATTAAGAGAGTTGAATTACCCTTCAAACACAATAGATTGTCACTAGCAGACAATATGCGCATATACTCGTCCCATCGCACTCGAGCTCCGATGGAGACACGGTGACATAAAAAGACATTGTTGTCCTGAGTACTATCAAAATGCTCTCTACCCTTTGCTTTTAGCAATGTAAAGATAGGGACAATCTTTCACAATGTAAGATCATCAGATTTAGTTTATTATCTCAATTTGTTTTTTGGGTTTGGATTAATTAAGTTATTTCTCTTCTCATCAGTATTAATTTATCTTATCAAGGTCTTATCTCTGTCAGTTTGAATTCAGGCTCCACGAGCACTTTAATCCTGAGATTTAAAGTAATACCTAGTATCTCTAAAGCTTACTAACTTTTGTTTGTTCTTCGTAAATATTTAAAAATGTTTTTGGTCAGTTATATCTAACATATTTTATATTAAAATGTGAATTTCATAAAAAAATATTATATTTCGTTATGTCGAATCAATTTTATTATGTACCTTTTACGTTATTACAATATCCCAGGACGTCTAAAAGTTAGTTTTTGCAAATCACTTATTAATATATTTTTTTATATTTTAGGTCGTAAAAATTCATCGATATGAAAATCCATCTTTATTTTCTTTTTTTTTTTTGGATAAAATAAATAATATATCATTCATAACTGGTAGGTAAGTTATACGAGTATATTTCTGCATCCCTATGGCAGTATAATCCATCTTGTATGTTATTTTACCGAAAGTACGCAAGTATTGTTCAAGTCGTGTCTAACCGCAAGAGTTGAGTCAGTTTGACGGATGATCGATGAAGCAGATGGGTTTTAATAACCTAATAAGTATCTACTATATCTGATCTACTTTAAGTTTCAATATCAGTGATTATTGTGGAACCATAAAATTTGAAATATGAATAGATTTCCATGAGTTTTAAAAATTTGCCTTTTATTTCGATGTTATTCTTTCCAAATTTTATATTTTACTCTTATGTTATGAACCCCATTTGGCTATCGTGGTGGACTTTGGCCTGATCCTCGTCGTATTGAAGGGAGGCTCGTGCTCAGGAGAGGGACTTTAAAAAAGGCTACACGCATATATTACTATATTAACGACATTTAATAGGTAGTACCTGGGCGACCGAGCTTCGCTCGGAGTTCTTGAAAGATTGTATATTTTACATTAAGTGACTAAGTGTTACTGAAAAAGTTGTATAGATGTCGCGATTAGAACAATTTTCTTTTTAATTTGGCTTAAAAATAATTTTACATTAAGTGACTAAGTGTTACTGAGACAGTTGTATAGATGTCGCGATAAGAATAATTTTCTTTTTAATTTGGCTTAAAAATAATTTTACATTAAGTGACTAAGTGTTACTGACAGAGTTGTATAGATGTCGCGATTAAATTTTGCGTAGAATAATGCATAAGAAAAACGCATGAAAACTCGAAAACACGCGTTTTCCCAGGCATGTGACTAATCTAGATCAATTTTTCGCCCCCGAAAGCCCCCATATACCAAATTTCAGCAAAATCGTTAGAGCCGTTTCCGAGATCGCCGGTATAAATAAATAAATAAATAAATAAATAAATAAATATATAAATATACAAGAATTACTCGTTTAAATATATAAGATATTATTATAAGCAAATTCGAGATTACCATGAGGATAAGTAATTAGTATTTTAGTGGTGTCACGTTTGTGTATTACAACGTGAAAGTATTCTATCTACCATGCTTTACTAATAAACCAGGTAAATAGAAATTTAATACAAACAGGTTAAAATCTATTTGGTTTGGACTTCCAATCAGTTTTTAAAAGATCTATATATTATAGTCTCACTAAATGTCTTCCGGCAGTTATCCAGTTACCATTAAAGTTTTTTTTTCCAATAGCATACAAATTTTGAATAAAGAATCTTAATTTTACTAGAAATATAATTGAGAAGTATAAATACTTATATTAACATTTTTTAATATAATTTGGAAAGGTAAAAAACTAAGACAGAAAGAGTCGTTTAAATATAAATTTTATGAAAAAAACATTTAAAATATAAATTCATTACTGGGATGTTTGTTGAAAACCTATATATTATATTTAATCTTATCCTTTCTTTGTACCGCTCGCCTTCCATGATTGATGGCATAACGCGTACTAATTTCTCACAAACCGGCGACTCGTGTATACTCGCAAATTTTTTATTCATATTATCAGTTTATAATATATGTAAAAGTTTGCGTATACAAAAATCTAGATTTTCAAAAGTAAGAACAACACGTGCATGCAAAAAGTTATGAAAAAGGTTTACTGTTTGAAAAGGTTTTAAGACTACTATGATATTGTCTGTTGAAAAATGAGAAGGGAACCGGATTGAAATGTATAAAGACAAAAATTTGAATATTCTTCAAAATAATCACAAAAAGGCTTATAGAGGTACATACATACATTCACCCACACACACACACACAATTCTCATGCTAGATTTCACCCGGGACTTCGCTCGGATACTATAATGATAAAAATGTATTTAGTTCTTCAGTCTTATCGAGACCGTTAGAGAAACTTTTTCCCCGGAAAAATATAGCATAGAATATAGATTACTGTCGTTTAAATTCGCAAGTGAATGTAATGACTGTTTGGTTGGCATTTTTATTTAAACTGAATATGAAATCGCTTGTTTTAAAATACAGACAGGCAATTTTTACTTTTACGTATAACTTATACCTATCGATTAACTTTTTCCCTTGTGGATTTTATAACCTTGTAGGAGACAGAACATACTGCTATGTAAATCGTTTCCTTTCCTTTGGTCTAGACAGTGCATGATGACCAGTGCCGTAAATCTATTATGAGAAAAAAATTGTATTAATTTGGTTAATTTTAATTAATTTTATTTCTCTCACAGTACTAGTAGTATATGCAAATCTACTATAAACCATTAATCTGAATAAATAGATTTACATTAATCATTTAGTACGTGCAATTAGAGTTCAAGCCTCGCTTCAATGAATTCCAATATTTGCTGCCACAATAGGTCTTTAATAAATTTGTTAAAAATATGCTAATTATTTGGTGATTTTCATTGCTGAACGCAATTAACACAATATTAATTAATTATTCAGACAGTTTACAAATATATTTATTATTATTCTATTACAATACTACAACATCGGCCACCAAAATGTTTTATTTTATACACTTAAAAACTATGTCTTCTTTATTGACATTATTAATTAGTATTATAAAAAAATATTACACATCAACATGGTAATTTATTTTCCTAATACGTTATGCATTATTATTAGAATATATTTTTTATTATTTATATTAACAGTTTTAACTATCACGCTGAAATCGATATTTTAAAAATGTTTTATTTTATGCTAAAGAGGAACAACAGTCAATTTTATTTTATAGCGCGCAAACTATCGCTACTATTTTCTGAAATATGTTTACGCTGCTGTGTTTGATAGCACTCGCTGTACGATTACTTTACAATACACACAGTTTCCGCATAAAATGTATTGTACAAAATGTGCTATAAATAATTGAATGTAGTTTGTACGAGCTACAGATAGAAATATTTTAAAACAATTATTATATACATTCATCAAAACTAGTAATATTAATAATAGGTAATTACATATTATGTAGGTTGGAAAAAAGGCCGATATAGGCCTTATATAATTTAGGCCTTAGAGTAATATAACTATTTATTATTGAAAGAACTGACAAACAAAAAGACTTTTACGAGGGTAAGGTGAAAAGTTCTCGGGCTGACAATGAAAAACTGCAATTTTCAGTTAAGGAATGATTTTATTTTTCAACATAATCTCCAGTCAGGCCAAGTTTTTCTCCAATATTAGTTTTCCTTCCCGGAATTGACAGTCTGGAAAGCTGTGAAAATATTCTCTCAATTTCTTGATTGAATGCGAAGCACTTCCTAGAAATAAATTTCTTTAAGTTTAAGAACAGATGGAATTCTGAGGATGCCAAAGCAGGAGAATAGGAGAATATCAGGGAGGATGGCCGAGCAAATTGTACATCTAATCTCTCAGTCTTCTCATAGCTAACGTACCTTTGTGAACCGGTGTGTTGTCCTGGTGAAAGATGTTTTTTTTCTTCTTCAAGCCAGGCTTCCTCTAACGATTTTTGGTATCGAGCTGGTCAAGAAGATTGTAGTAATATGCGCCTGTAATTGTTCTGCCTTTTTCAAGATAATCAATTAACAGGATCCCTTTCGTATCCAAAAACACACTGGTCATGACCTTTCCGGCAGATGCGATCAACTTCGCTCTCTTTGGCACTAAACTGTCGGCTTCCATCCACTGTTTTGACTGCTGTTTCATTTCTTGCGTATAGTGGAGGACCCATGCCTCATTTAAAAAGACAAATCGCCAGCTCAATATCGATCAGATCCCTATTGAATCGGTCCAAACATTGCTGCGAATGTCGTTTGTGCGTTTGCTTTTGATTGGCATTTAACAAATGCGGCACCTACCTTGCGCAGAGCTTTTGCATCCTTAATTCTTTGTGCAAGTTATCTCATACCCTTTCTTCCGATATCCTCACGGCCTTAGCTATCTCCCTCATCTTCACTCGCCCATCGTCCAACACGATATCGTGCACCTTTTCGATGGCTTCCGGTGTGGTTGCGGTTTTTGGCCGTCCTCTAGGTGTGTCATATTTGAAGGATGTGCGACCAGGTTTAAATGAAGCTGTCCACTTTTTTACGGTTGACATTAAAGGAGCAGAGTCTTCGTGAACTTTTATCAACTTCGAACGAATTTCTTTAGGGATAAATCCGTCCAAAAGAAAGAATTTTATGACCGCACGATATTCAAGTTAATCCATTTTAACGAAAAATACGGAGGACGTCTACTGCAAAAGTTCGTGTAATCAAACTACTTGAGAGAACAAGTTGAAACTTGTCATACGAACTAATGACACATGCACCTAGGCGAGAAACATATTTTTTTGATGATTAGAACGCCATCTCTGTGTCAGGCCGAGAACTTTTCATCTTACCCTAGTGTGAAGAAAACCACCAGCGTACACTTCAAACGTATAATAATTATTGATTTACATATAAGAATTACAACACACTGCATATATCACTGCTTTATACTAGAATTTACACAACACTGTTTCAGCATAATTACCCAGTAACTCTTCCTGAACAAGAATGAATCCCAATCATAGAAAGCACTCCTTATATATTAATTTTAATTTCAATCAACCCGCCTTTTTTAATAATTTTAATGTAACTTCAACTACTTCCGGCGTAATCTTTAAATCATAGTAGTCAATTAATGTATTTAATTTATAAAAGCATACTTAAAATATAAAACATAATTTCATTGAAACTTTAGTTAATTACAAGAAATATAGGTAACTTTAAATATGTCTAACAATATTAGCACTAAAATTAATGAATCATAACACTCGGCCATCGACATGCGTGCTATCTCCGGAGCACGCAAATCTCACAACACTCGGCGTAAGGTATGTTCATGATTCTCTATTATAATTTCAAAACAATATTAATAATTACAGCATGTAATACAAGCAAAAAAATATATCGTTACATTAATATAAACCAGATTATACTACACTAGATAAAACTTAAATACTTTTATTTTTCAGTATCACTGTTCTCCGAGCTTGAGGAGCTGTATTCAGAACCAGAAGATTTGTCCAACTATTGCCTGAATGCGAAACGCTTTCATATCTCATGGTACTAAAACCGGGAGCATAGTTAGAGATTTTATATGAAACAATAAATTTTGGGATTAAAACTTCCCTTCATCTATCATTTTAAATAATATAACGAATACTATTGTTTTATTGCCACTTATTAATACCGCTAATAAATTCTGCATCGATTTAGTTAACCCTAATATTAACTTAGTTTAAATAGAATGAAATGAAATAAACTTAATTCAAATAGACTTGATTCAAAAGCATTTAATGTAAGCGTCAGTGAAGTCTGTCCGTGAGGAATCTACCACCGGCTCAGAAGCCGGCAAGAAACTCAACAGTTGCTCTTTTAAATATCGAAATTACATTTATTTTATTAATATATCATGTAGATAGCCCGCATACGAGTCAATAATACTCAATTCCACACATTTTCATCAACAAGAAACTCTTGAACCGTGTAATATGCTTTGCCCAATAAAACATTTTTAATTATATCTTTAAATTTTTGAAAAGATAAATCTAGGATATTTTGTAGAATCTTATTATATCTGCGTATAGTCAGGCCCACGAAGGATTTATTCACCTTTTGGAGC
The DNA here is from genome assembly GCA_033884665.1 of Argynnis bischoffii washingtonia. Lineage (NCBI taxonomy): Eukaryota > Metazoa > Arthropoda > Insecta > Lepidoptera > Nymphalidae > Argynnis > Argynnis bischoffii. Next base: position 6,636,983 of record CM066625.1, read on the forward strand.
CGAAGTCTAGGTCTAACAAACTTATTTCTATTCCTAGTGTTTCTTGTATGTCTATCTTTAGATTTTTGCGAACAAATAATATATTACACAGTATAATTGCGAATCACGAGCTCTCAGATCATAAATAGCCCGTACTGGTCTTTTTTTAAGAATAAATACCGAATTAATTTGTGCGGCACTGCCCTAAAGAAGTATTCCGTACGATAAAATACTATGAAAATAACTAAAATATACAAGTCGGGCAGTGTTAATATCCGTTAAGTTTTTAATTTTTCTAACTGCATTAATTATATAACTTAAATAATTATATAACTACCAAAGCACCTAATGACGGGCAGATATTCATTACTTTTTAAAGGTCCAGCACATTAGCAATAGAATATTTTATGATACCAAAATCTATAAATGCACTCAAAAACTTGACATTAATTTAATTTAATATACCACACACATTTTTAATGTTAATAAGCAAATATACTTTTCGCTTTAGATGCAATTTCCACACAATTACGTTTAGCGTTTACGAAATCACTTCACCTAACACTAGATTCAAATTCTCTGTTTGACATCTTAATTGGGTTCTGTTCATTTTGACTACTTATTTCGTGCGTAAGAAGGGGTTTTCTAGAACAATCATCGAAGTTATGTCCTATTCTACTTACATTTCACAATAGGTTTTGTATAATTATTACATATATGTATGACCTAGTTCTTGATAATTAAAACACGTGAAGTTATTTTGTCCATTTGTATTACCTGGTAAAATGTTATGACCATTTCTAAAATCTCGTTTCATAAAGGTATACTATTTATAAGCGAGGAACTTCTTGAGTTCTCTTTAATCTGGTTAAACTGTGGTGAAGCTAAATAATTTAACAAGTCTTCTGGTTCACTACATTTAAGAGCTTGAGTTCTATTACGTACAGAGTTATTAGTTATTCCGAAAATAATACAATCAACTGCCTTTCGTCCAGCAATATCATATCTACTTAATAATGAAAGTTTATCATAAAAATATTCTCAAGTTTTCACCTTTCGGGAATGCCTTACTAATTTTAACTAACTTTTGAGCTTTGGTAAAGATTCATATAATTGAAAGAATAACTTAATTTCTATCTCATTCATAAATTACGGCACATTCGTTAACTTTCTTTAGTCATCGCTCAACATCTTGTGATCTATTATCTTGATGAAATTCCGGAACTACATTAGTAGAAGTCTTACTTGCATTATCTGAAGCGCTGCTATAAATTTCTTCAGGTCTTCGGTTGTTAGGTAATCGGATAATCGTTTAATTTTAGCTGGTACTTCAGCATCACCAGAAGATGACCTCCTTCGACGTCGATTGGGCCCTTCTGGAGTAAAGCCCTCTGATCCATCTCTGTCACCTGGAGGATTGTTTTTTTTAACGCAGTAAAATCTGTCTTTACAACTGCATACTTGGATATAGATATCAAATTTACTTAAGCTTCTAATCTTAACCTCTGCTAATGTTTAATCTTAACTATATATCTCTAAAGAAAATATTTGAAATTAAGGGTATTTGTAACTTTAAAATAACTTAATGCAATACACTAAAATAACACTATAAAAATTAATGTTCTCCTGACCGATTCCGGCCATGGCGGCCACTCTCATTGAGACTAGCCAAATGCACAGAAGATATTATAGTGCACAAGTGTATGCGCAGACACAAGTACACTATTCTTGCCACTCATATTCCGGTGGGACGACTACTCGACTCGACCGGTGGGAGATCAACGCCTTTACGTGCTCTCCGAGGCACAGGGATAAAACACAACTAACTTCACAACTTCTAGTTGTTACCGAGGCTTACAATACAGAAATACTCAACAATTAATCTTGGCCCGACCCGGGACTCGAACCCAGGACTTCCGGGTGTGCTAGTCACTACACCACCGAGGTATTAAAATTACATGTCAACTAACATCACACATCACCTTCTTGACTATAGCTATAATGCTAATACATTACTACTGCGGCACACCTATATGTCCAGTATCTAAGGTCAACATACATGGCTACCACAGCACACATATATACATACATGGCTGTATCATACAGTCATTTACGTTATCCAGGCATACTTACTTGGGTCATAATTGAAGCACTTCCAATCGAGTCCAGTGATCAAACATTGATCACTCAATCCAGTGATCAAACATAGACCACTCAATCCAGTGATCAAACATATACCACTCAATCCAGTGATCAAACATAGACCACTCAATCCAGTGATCAAACATAGACCACTCAATCCAGTGGTAAAACATAGATCACTCATTCCAGTGATCAAACATATACCACTCAATCCAGTGATCAAACATAGACCACTCAATCCAGTGATCAAACATAGACCACTCAATCCAGTGGTAAAACATAGATCACTCATTCCAGCGATCAGACATAGATCATTCATCCCAGCGATCAGATATAGATCACCATCCAGTGCTGCAAAACAGACCACTCAATTTTGCGATCAAACACAGATCATCCGTTCCAGCGATCTGCCATAGGTTACTCAATCCAGCCAGCAAACCCATCTATCAATCTAGCGGCCACCAGCCTAGAACTTTCGGTATTAAATATAAACCATGTATTAAAAAAAAACCGATAAACAACACATTTCATAAGTTCTTAATCACCATCATCATCATACTAATATTCCATATGTAAAATATAATAAACTTTTCCAACCGTAACTACGTTTTAAGTTTTTAACCACCATCATCATCATACTAATATTCATTATGTGAAATATAATAAACGTTTCCAACCGTAACTACGTTTTAACGTTCAGCTCAGAGATGAGACATTTTTCCGCAGTTAAAAGTTCAAATTCAACCAGCCAAGCTCAGCCTTAGAGCATGGAACAATACAATTTAATAACAATTCATTATAATAATTACAATAAATTCAATATACCCAAAATTACATGTTACGACTTTATCCAAAACATAATCATTAATAGAATAATACGTCTTTTCTAATAAAAATTTCTTCAATCTTTGCTTAAATATATTAATTTCATTAACCTCCAGAATACATTTAAGTAAATGATTATCAGTACAGAAAATACTCTTCGAGAAAAGGTCGAGTCACACATCGAGGGTGGCGAAGTAAGGCCCTATGTCTTATACCATAACAATTTTCAAATAAATATAGATTATTTCTAACATAAATAATAGTCTCACAAATGCACACACTTGGTGACGTCATTATATTGTAATTTCCAAATACATAGTTTGCATCTTTCTATTATTCACAAATTAAATATTGCTCGAATACATTTGCTTCGAATGCTAATTTATGTACCGAATTACCCCAAAAAAAAAAATACAACACCTTAACAAAGGAGCAACATAAGCATGATACACAGTTATTAAGGTTGAAACATTGACCGTTTTGGCAAACACGTGGAGTGCAAAAGAAAATTGTCGTAATTTTATGCTTACCTCCTCAATATGCTTTTTCCAATTTAAATTATTACCAATATTGAGACCTAAAAATTTTGTTACATCCACCTGCTTTATTTCCTTACCCTCAAAATTGATATCCAAAGCATTTAACTTATTTTTCCTGTTTTTAAAGAACATTAAATTAGTTTTATCCAAATTGTTCATGAGCTCTAAAACATTTCCTCCAACACCATAGTGAAAAATTTATTTAATAAGATATTATGATCAACATAATCAAAAGCCTCCGTTGAGTCCATAAATAAAGGACACGTCATAACTAAAGAAAGTTATAAACAGCCATATTTATACTTTTGTTTTTACGAAAACCAAATTGATCCTTTGTAAATATTTGTTCCTTTCGGAGAAATCATTCAATGCATTATAAATTATTTTTCTCAAAAACTTTACTTAAAATAGGAACAAGCAAGTGTCCTACATATTGAACCCGGACAACCAGCCATCATCATACCAAATTTCATCAAAATCTGTACAGTGGTCTTCCCGAGATGCGGTAACAGACAGACAGACAAAAAAATCCAAAAACTATAGATTTGGCTTCTGTATCGATAAAAAACGTACTTCAATAAGATTTTCCAAAAAAGAAATATTTAATGTACAGACTTGGATTAGTTACAATTTTATTAATGTATAGATGTATATATATACAAAAAAAATAAAATAAAAATTAAATGAATTAATAAATTAAATAATTGTGGGCATCATGACAAATACATGAAGTCTCACGTTATCTTGTAATCTACGTGTTACATTACCAGGGAGTAGCCCTGACCACACACAACACGTATTGTATTAAAAGACGTAACATAGTATCCTGTCATGTATACCTCACAATGATACTCACGTAAAAATAAATAAAATAAAAATGCATCATTAACATAAATATACTTTGTAGTTCATTTTTCATAATAAAATAATTAAGTGCCACACAGTAGGTTATAGTAATTGGTTATAGACAAAAACGTGGTGGATGCTATCGGAGAGTAGCCCCGATCACGCACCGACACTTCCTGCACTATGTCCATATTATGCTATAATGTAGAAATACTACCAGGGAGTTGCCCTGGCCAAGCATTCTCGCACATTAAAACACAATTTACGCATAACATCGTCAGAGAGTTGCCCCGACCAGACATTTTACGCAACTACCGTCCTGAATGACGCTTAAAAATTTCACGTGGGCGTAACTTATAAATTATAATTATAAAAAATATATATATATATATATATATATAAATAATTCTTCAATAAAATTAAAAATATAACATAATAAAATAATTGTCAAAGACATTAACATTCCTGTTTCCTTTTTTTCTTGGGTTGTGTTCCCCTTCTGATTGTGAAGAAAACCACCAGCGTACACTTCAAACGTATAATAATTATTGATTTACATATAAGAATTACAACACACTGCATATATCACTGCTTTATACTAGAATTTACACAACACTGTTTCAGCATAATTACCCAGTAACTCTTCCTGAACAAGAATGAATCCCAATCATAGAAAGCACTCCTTATATATTAATTTTAATTTCAATCAACCCGCCTTTTTTAATAATTTTAATGTAACTTCAACTACTTCCGGCGTAATCTTTAAATCATAGTAGTCAATTAATGTATTTAATTTATAAAAGCATACTTAAAATATAAAACATAATTTCATTGAAACTTTAGTTAATTACAAGAAATATAGGTAACTTTAAATATGTCTAACAATATTAGCACTAAAATTAATGAATCATAACACTAGTATCAACAAAAAAAATGTATTCAGCCATTTTTCACATCCCACAGCTGGGCACTGGCCTCGCTCAATACGAGGGGAATCAGGCCATAGCCCATTACGCTGACCAAATGTGGGTTGGTCTTTCGAAACTTGCTAGATTCTCTCGAAAATGCATGTTTTTACAAGCTTTTATTTAACTTGCAATGTATGTATGTTTGTCCGAGTGGGATCTTGCAACTGAATTTTAAAACAGTTATCTTTAACCGATTGAGCTGAAATTTTGTATACATGCTTATTTTGGGTGACAATTTATGCTTTGTTATGTGACGTCATTCTAATTCCAATATGGCGGATCATCCAAGATGGCGGACTAATTATTATTTCTGCACTACCACAGTATGGGTATCAAATGAAAGGGCTTGTTGAGGAGAACACGAAAACTAATACAACGTCACATTAAATCCAACTAAAAATAAAAAATAAATTAATGGTAAAAAAAATAAAGAGTGCGTGTATGAATGTGTACATGCGCAAGAAGTAAAATTTACCTATGTATTAACTAGTCTTGCTTGACGTACTTATTATAAGTAATTCTATGAAAGAAAATGTTTCCTATAAAATATGCAAATCTCGCAACAAGCTTTTATAACATTTAATAAATTGTGTAATACATGTACTACATTGGTTGGTTTGATTTAATTTAAAGTTTATTTTCTTCTTTTTAGGGCAATTAAATAAAAGCTTGTTTTTAAAAAGTTTTTTTACCATTAATTTTTTCATGTTGTTTTCCTTTACCGTAAGACAAGTTATAATCATGTTGAAAATTATCCCTACATGAAAATATTATAGGTTACAACTCTTTATGGTAAAAAACTATAATATAAAAAACTTATTACAAACATAATATTAAGTAATCCATTTCTTAACCATGTATAAGGGCTGTCTGTAAATATTCAAATAGGCATATGTTACAAAAATGGGAACTCTGCAAGTGGAGCAATTAAAATTTTTATTTTATTTTATTTATATTCCACGGTGATTTTTAAATGCATTGCAACCGAGTATTCTGCGGTTGGGGTTTTCGAGAGAGAAAAACAAAAGTTGAATATTATATTTTAGGACTCTCATTATTATTCATCGCGTTTCCTCTTTGTGTTTTCATGAAATGTTCATACACAATAAAGTTATGATAGCACTTGATATATACGCAAAATATAAAAAAAAATTAGGACAAATCATTACAGATCATTTGTTTTTTGGCACTGAAACAACAAGTGGTGGTCGAAATTAAACCATAATAATTTTTTCTATTGATAACACTAAAGCTCGTCTATAGCTCCTAAACAAAAAAGAATTGACAAACAAAGGAAAAAACCCAATGAACTGTTTTATTTTTACCCATTTATATATAGACTGGCGAGTAGCGACTTACCTCGCTCCGCTCGAGTTTGTCCCTAGGTACGTTTTAACGATTAGTATAGATTTCTCAGAGATGAGGTATTTTCCCGTAGTAAAAAGTATCCTATATGTTAACACGGATAACCAGCTATCATTATATTATACCAAATTTCATCAAAATCTGTCCAGTGGTTTTCTCGTGATTACTGGGAACAGTCGGACAGACAGACAAAAAATGAAAAAACTATAGATGCGGTCTCTGTATCGATAATAATGACTATTGCAATAAGATTTCCCAAAAAATATTTAACGTACAGATTCGACTCAGAGTTTTGTTATATGTATAGATAACAATGTTATTTTTAAAAATGGGCTTTATTTTATAAAATATAGGTTTTATAGTCAATAAAGAATTGCCAGTTCAAATTGCGGATTTTGAAATCCCTATGGAAATTATTGCCACTATAATCATTCGCCACGTTTATGCTTCATTTAAAATAGCTGATGTTGCTCTTGAATGAAGCACCTTTGACACGTTTCATAATTAACATTTTTTTTATACTCCATGCAATAGGTATATATTTTTTAACAAACTAGTAAGATTTTAAAATTCTTAGTATGTATTTTTAAATGGCATACATCTATGTATAATATTTTATTTAAAAATAAATAATTCATAAAATTTAAATAATCAATTTTAATAATCTGTAAACCATAATAAATAATATGTTAAGCTGAAGAGTTGAATTTTGTGTTCGTTAGAACGCACCGAATTCTGGAACTACCAGTCCGATTCGTGAAATTTTTGAATTTTATAGTCTTATTTGGATAAAAGATTATAAGATATTTAACATTTACGACGAATTGTAATAGAAACTGTTGAATTGGAGCGTTAAATTAATTACAAAGAGGTTAAAATCTCTCCATTACTTAGCATACGATCAGATATGAATAGACGAGAAATGGTCTAACAATAACTGGTTCTATCGTGTTATCCTATGAAATTTATATAGCCAACGCTGCCTAAGAGATACATCAAAACAATGTACCTACAAGAAAATTGTAGGTCTACAGAAAAGTCCGCAATAGTATATGTCTATTCCTAAAGTACACTCGCGATAACTTTTTTATTATATATTAAAGGCAATTTCGTGACTCGCTGACTGACTTTTCAACGGTCAGCCCAAGCCGATGATGATAGACCAGCATCACATATATATCACAGCATACCGTTAAAACATACCTATTATATAAATATAATATTAGTATAGATCCCAACGCTTATTTGGTCTCATCAAGAGTTTAATATTGGTGAAAAATAAGTATCTAATATTTTAGTTACTATTATAACACATATAGTATGTATGTTCTGTACGTGTGACAAGTGACGAATTACGTATAGGATGCATATGTACTACAACTTATAATCTATTAAGTACCGTGTAAAGTAAGTGAAAATATGTAGCTAAGTTTTAATTTGATTGAATTTGGTATATACATGAAATATATAATTAGAAAAATGTTTAACACATTAAAAAAAAGTATTCCGGGGTCAAGAACTACTTCTAGGCTGACCTAAAAGCATTATCGCGCCTAGTCATGCAAATAAAATTCGGTTCGATGAATAAAGTACCCCTTTAAACTCTTATAAAACTAAATAAGTATTATAATAAACTAAAATTTAATTATGTATTATATGAAAGATAAATTTTTCAATATATTAGTAAATAATAAACACTACTGTACTGTCTAAGTAGTCATCTGACTATACACGATATCTTCGTGTATGCTATAAGATTTTACCTTTAGATTCTAAGAAACATAACTTCGTATTTCAATTTATTATTTAGAAAAAAATATGTCCAGAAAAATATAAAATTTGCATACTCGGGAGAGATTCTATTTTTGCGCGATGATTAAAGTTTAAAACGTCTTGCCACATTCGCTTAAAACTATGTAATATAATAAAGTAAAATCTCATAAAAGTACATACATCATTATATAAGCATTGGCTTGGTAATAGTATTAGGTTAGCTATTCAAAATGAAACTTCGTCTACACAGTACTCTGGGCAATGCACTTTCATACTTACTCTATGGTGCTTTAATTCCAGTACCCTATATTACATTGTTTGCATCTGCTCTCATCACTGATTGAGAATCTAATAGATGGATTTTTTGCTATCCCAGGAAAATAAGGATGTTCTACGAAAAAAAAATCCTTTTATAATTGACTGTTGCTTCGTTTACCGTATCTGGGCTATTATAATGTTTTAATTAAAGTTATCAATTTCCGTACATTTTTAACTTAACACATTTTGTTTTTGTAAAAATTTTTACAGCTTTTTAAAATATAACTGTTATAAAATAATGTTCAATAAATAAATAGCAAATATGTAATAGATATAGCTAATAGAATTAAAAATTATTTATAAAAAAATGTTACGGCACATACATAAATTATATGAGCTTTTTATAAAAATCTTTTATTTCTTTAAAAATTATTAATGAAAGAGACCCACTATGGAAAATATATTCATTTAACTACAATGGAATTGCATTAATTTGCCTTTCAATGTAGCCTTTGTCGAGGGAGTTTACCATGTAATTTAAAAACCAATTAACACGTTCACCATCGTTATTTACGAGTATAACGTTATATAATATTACGTGTAAGCTTTTCGTAATCAAATTATTTGCAAAATTCGTCTTTAACCCAATTAATCATATTTATTGAAATATGTTTCTGATTTTAGAATAAACTTTTTCTTTACCGACTTTAAAAAGGTTCCCGATGTTAAGAATACCTTACTATAGTAATCATTGTCACGGAAAAGACTAAGGTTTTAGACGTCTCAAAGGTTATTATATAGTTGTTACAGATAGCACCTACCCACAAAATTATATAATAATTTTCAAAAACACAAAAATGGCACCAAAGTACCTAACTATATTTTTTTAATTTTAAATTGTATTGTATTCAGCCCTTTTTAACGTCCCACTGCTGGCAGAGCTCTCCCTACAATACGATTGAGATCAGGCTATAGTCCACCACGCTGGCCAAGTGCGGGTTGGCGGACTTCACATCTCTTTCGAAAACTTGCTAGGTTCTCTCAGACATGCAGGTTTCCTCACAGTGTTTTCCTTCACCGTAAGGCAAGTGGTAATCATGTTAGAAATGATATGCACATGAAAACATCAAAATCACTGGGTTTCCCAAGCGAGCGCGTTTCCACATCCCTGAATTCTAAATATTTTTTATAATTTCAATAGGTTAAATAGTTGAAACGAAATGTATTTTTATTTAAAATGTAAATATTCGCGTAAATTTCTGAAAGTATTAAGGAAGATATACTCAATTCACCTGTATTTTTGTATATATATATTTATATACCCGATATCTTCGTCAATAGTGAATCAAGACACGCGGCAACGTGTCCAGCCAAGTTCAAGCCAAAGGAACTGGCGACGCAGCACCGTATGTTATTTTGCACGAACCATTTTTTTTTTTTTTTTTTTTATGGTATTCAGTGATAAACGAGCAGACAGTCCACCTGATGGAAAGCGATACCTGTCGCCCATAACACCTACGGTTCATGCGTTAAGTTTTATGTAACAAAACTGCAGAACCGCCGGTGCGTTATCACTGTGAGGACTAAGATGTTATGCCTCTTGCCTGTAATTGCGCTGGCTACCTTATCCTTCAAACCGGAACACAACAATGCAATCATTGTTGCTTGGCGGCAGAAATAGATAAGGGGGTGGTACCCATCCAGTCGGACTCCTCAGGCTTGACAGAGTCCTACCACCGGTAAAAGCCACTTTTGACCTCTTAATAACTAAAAACTATTTAACATGAAATTATTGAGATATTAATGTCTAAAAATCGGCATTCTTATCACTGGCTGACTGACAGACTAACATATTAAAAAAACCGGCAGTTCCAAATGACGTAGAAAGTTGAAATTTGGTGTTCAGGTGGATAATTGTATGTATAAAAAGTAAAAAATCCGTCAACTATGAATTTTTACGAATTGAAATATTTTTCAATTAATTTTTATGAACACCTTGTGCCTTCTAAAACTTTTAAAACTATCGCATTTTGAAATATAATAGCAATAGCAATCATAGTAATAGCAAAACTTTTCTTTCGCAGGAGAATAGGTTCCATGATGAAAGATATTTTTTTTTTAAATTAGTATATAGGCATAGGTTACGTCGTAAAATATATCAAACTATCCATCATTAACGTCACCGGTATCATAAATTTCTGTTAAACGAAGATGAATATACATTCTTATTACATCTGAAATCATAGAAACTACATCAATAATTAAAAGAACATCATTTAGATTACTTATTAAAATTTTTAGTACTTGAGATAAAGAAGAGTACTTGGGACAGTTTCCGTGTCCTACTGGCAGCTGTAGAAGCTTGTGACCAATAGGTGCAGCTACTGCAACTTATTTATTCTTTCGCTTCTTAACCTAACTTTTAATAAATTTTAACTTTAATTGAAGTTCAAGATTTGACTTGGCTTGTTTTTAAATACAAGTTATCCTAGCAAAGTCAAATATTGAACTTCCATTTATCCTAACTTATCTACTCTGTGTAAATAATTCGATTGTCAAATTAAAGAAGTTCTATTTTTAAATAGCAAACACTGTTGTAGCACATAAAAATCAAGAAATTGTGTTTTAAATTTATTTTAGAATATTGTATGTTACTATGAATAAATTTCAGGATTATCTACAGAACTTGGAACCCATTTAGATCTCTTTTCTTTTGTAGGCGAAGTCGACAACCAAGCATATTCTAAATATTGAACTTGGCTTCCATTTTCACATTTAGGTTTTTGATGGGATCGACTTTCATAATTCTTTTGTATATTTGTAATGTAGAAACTTAGTTACACCATGCTTTGCTAATTTACTTTTACTTGAAACTGACTTTTTATCTATTTCTAGGATAATTTTGAGGCGACTTGCAAAGATACTTTATAAAATTTAACTTTCTTATCTATAGTTATAACTATACAATTCAGAAAAATGACTAGTCCAAACATTACATACAGAAGTGAATGCGTTTGTGACTTCTTACTGTTATAACGATTCAATAGATTTGAGTAAAATTTAGAGTAGCGATAGCTTATTTTCTTGTACCTACTACGTAAAAAGAGTCGCAGGAATAAGTTGACAAAAAATAATATAAAAAACTCAAACTATAGCAACCCATGTCATTATTGTATGTAAAATGTTAATATTATGAAGCTTTCAACAGACGTTTCTGATTAGTTAGGCCTAAAGACTTGTGTGAATATGACGTGTTTGCTGTACCTACTATTTATATTTAAATTTTCAAACGAAATATTTAGATCTGACTAAAATTATACATGCTCATTGAAAATTATATTTATCTATTATTTAGTTAACATTAAATATCATAAACGTGTTTTCAAACTTTTTTACTATTTTTTAAAATTCAGATTACGTAAGACGCAACATAGATCACTCTAATCCCTGTTCCTGAACATATATGTACATGAAATTATAATAACATCAATATATATAATAAAAATACTGAAGATTAATGTAAAAAAATGAACACTTATGAAGCAAACGTATATTGTGGTTTAAGTGAATAAAAAAAGGAAAACCTTAAAAAAAAAGATTTCGTAAAGATATTTTACTATAAGATAAAGTGTACTAAAAAGCATAGTGTAAACCACCGCTCAAAATACATGATAGTGAGATCAGTCGCGCACAAATGTCATTGAGAAAAATTTTCTAAACTTCAAAAACATAATTACTAGTTTTAAAACTTAATGCAACATTTACTGTACTACCTATTAATTTTTTATATTCAAATTTTACTTATTTTGTTGTTCATCATTTGCTTAACTTCCCGTGAAAATACAATACAAGACAAAATATAAAAAAAAAACATCTAACTAGAATTCCAGACAACGGTAAACTATTAAGCTGTTGCAAACAGAACATCGGCTTCCAGGCATTTATCTTGTATGGAAAGATATAAAGGGCATAAATAAAGCAAAACCTATAAAGCTTTAAAGCAACAATGAAAAATACGAACCGTTTTACGTTGGGCGGTGGTGGCAGGGCGGGCGGCGGGCGGTCCGGCGCGCCTTGCGAGCCCGAACAAAGCCTCCCCGCTGAGAGTACCGCTGCAGAAACAAAAAACACATGAACAGCCGCTCCAATTATTGACGTGGGCATGAGACGAGAGCCTCGACTTACATGCCAGTGTGTGCCTACCCGTGGCCTACCGGTTACTCCCTACGACTCAGTGAGGAATATTCCGCTAACGAAGAGGCTCTGGATTTAATTACTGGAGTTATTTTTCTTATTATAAAATATCTAAATCTTAAAACTGTATAAGAAAATCTGGGCAGTCAAGAAAATTTTAATTAAGATACATATGTGCTTAAAAACAGTCGTTAAATATCTTTACATATAAATAGATATAAAGTTCAGTAGGACACGATAGGTTAATGCTCAAAGAAATAAGAAGATGGTGAATTGATTATTAAGTTAGTATTGAAAAGGCCCTTTGTATCGCTTAATAACCCTTTGTATATGGCATCTTCTACGAATCGTTTTCCACTTCAAGAAACTGTAATCTAAGGATTGCGATAAAGAAGTACTTGCAAAGTATTAAATTCTCATAAAATGTATCATAAATCGCCACGTCATTAGAATATTGCGGTACTTTTATGATAACATTAAATTGAAATAATAAAAAAAAATTAACATTTTCATTTTGTTTTTAAAAAATAATACTTCTTTTTAGTAATTGCTTGTGCATCAAATATTTTGTACTCTTATTTTCACTTCTCAAACTTTCACTCAATCAATCTCAAGCTCGCTGATCTGTAAGAAGTATTTATAAAATAAATTGTGTTACAAGTGTATACCTACGTAATGTGTTTCGCATGAGTTGGGATAAGGAGCGAAAAAACGAATGGAATCCATTGGAAATCGTGGAGGCGGGAGGTGCGGGCCGGGTGGGATATCCGCCGGATGTACAGAGCTGGAGCCGTGACGGTTACTTTATAAATAATTTCTATATAATATGTGAATTCTATTCTAGTATAAGATATTATTATGAAATCATTATTTTTAGTTTATACCAATGTATTATGATAAATATTGTTTTTATGACACTACTGTTATAAACACGAAATTGTTTCAGTAATAGCCAAAAGTCGTGCTACTTACATTTTATAATTACAAACGTACATACGTTAGGTAGCGTAAGAGCATAAGACCTGAGCAAAGTAAATGGTCCAAATATTGTACTTCCATTTCAATATTTGCAATATATCGACGTGATTCTTTTACATAGAGATATTTTATAGAGCATAGGCATTTTTTTTATTTCTGTATATTAAGTGTTACGTATCTACGGGAATTGCAAAAAATACTTAAGGATGTGCAAGAGTGAGTAAAATGATTAATTAAAGTAATAATTACACTACGGGACTCACGCGTGAATTCGTGACTATTACCTTACGGTCCGTGACCACGACTGGTGCAACCCGGTCGAAATGTCGGGAACAATGTTCCTGTCATGAATTCACGCGTTAAGTCTCGCAGTGTAATTAATACATAATTATTTAAAAAGTTATAATTAATTAAAGTTATTTTCTTAGCGTCATTTATAGCGTATGCACATTGTATTCATACCTATAATATCTAGGGGTGTATTTAAAATTAGATGTATATTTAAGCGACATTGCCCCACTCGGCTGAGCTTTTACACGATAATATTGAAATTGTTCTCGGGTGCTTGTATAGGGGCGTTATTTGCGCGTTAGGCGTTTTATTGCATATCGATCTAAACAAAAATTATACTTTACAATATTGCCTTCCAGAAAAGCTTTTATTTTTAGTTATATTATTATGAGCGAGTTTTGTTTGGGGCTTCCTGCAAAGTATGTTGATAAGAAAGTTTCCCCCCGAATATGTGTCTTGTTGTGGCGGGGCTCATTAGCGTCAGGCAATCTATCCGGACATGAATCTTAGTCGCATTGGGAAGCGTTGCATTGCTTCTGGTACTTCACTGATAGCAGAGTCGACTGTGAGAACAACGCCCTGGTTCTTGTGGAAGATGGGAGGTCAACTGCCTCAGTTGGCCAGTCGTCGAGGCGTCATGATTAGTGCGTAAGTGATACTGCGGCGTTAAGAAGTGGAAGGTTCTATTTGGTTATAATGGGCATCTACTGGCTTTCCTAGCGGGTAAGTCTATACATAGACACTTTTACATATCTTTTATTTAATGTATCTTTATAACATATATTTTTTATAATATTTATATATTTATGTATCTATATAATATTTATTTATGCAATAAAGTATTGTAATAATAATAAACACCTGCTGTACATATATGCATAAATGTTAACGTTTAAAAATGTGTTTCCATCTCCAGGATTTATATTAGCAATTACAAATTACACTCAAATTCATTGAGTCATTACTCAATCACACAAATTGTCACATTAATAACGTAGTATGATATCACAGGGAATTTGATTATTGCTATTTCCTCATAATATAACAACAAATAAATTTTATTTTAAATATAAAGATACTTTTATAGGAGATAAAATAATAACTTTTTCAAATAGCGACAACTTACAAAAATTACTTATTGCTCACCGAAAGTAAAATATTTTTTCAATGAAATAATATATTCTAGGAAAACTGTCTAATAATGAAAAAGAAGCCATACTTAATTGACTCGATGTACAACCAAACAAAAAAAGTTAATCAAGACAGTACATAAAAACCTCCTCAATACTGTAGGATCCTTACTAATGTGAGGCGAATGGTCCGATTTGATAAGGAAAAACGAGTAAATAAGGAATCATGAGAGCGGCCCGGAAAGGGTCAGGAGAAGGGGGAGTACGTCCGCCGGATATACAACCGACCGCTCGCTTATGAAATACACTGGTATTTCATAATTTTCATAACCGAAGACTGGAAGAAGATTATATGTAAGCATTGAATACCTGGATATGCACGGCGATATTAAAATATTAAAAGGTCAGATCACAAACCATATAACATTGACATTGTCTGTTGTATGATAATTTAAAATGTATTTCGAATTAATACTTTTTTTTACTCGTTATAAAAGCTCAGAAATATCACGATGTGATCTTAGGAAACAAGTTTGATTTCCTTTAGTCAACGTCAAAGGAGGTTACAGGGAATAAGAAAAAGCATAAAGAATGAAGGGGAAAGAAATAAAAAATTCACAGTAACACGGAGGTCGGAGTTTTTCCTGTCACCGGGCACAAACAATGCCTCTATTGTACCCCTCTCCCCGACCTCTGGCGGAGCAGGCGAGGAAACGAGCATCTTTTGTTACCGACCCCGCTCTCCCCGCGTGAGCTAGAGCTTTGAACCCGCGGTCATCTGTTAACATCACCGCGAAAAAAGACATGCGATTATTTTCGTCCCCTAGGTTACATTTACTAAATGATAAGAATGTCATTTGCACGCTGTATTCATAAAAGTTGGGTCGGAAAGGCGAGAAAATACAGTCCTTTACTGTTTTAAGTGACATTTCTATTTAACGCGAGACCTATTTCGGGTTTTTGATAACAATCAAAACAATTATGTCTATATTTTTAAACAGTAGTAAAGTTGTAAAGAAAACAATGCTTTGGTACATAATTGATACGTTTCAGCCTCGTTTACGGTTCTATTGTAAATGTCGTCGTTGAAATTCAGCTATGCTTGAAAAATAAAACTTCATAAACATTCTTGACATTTTACTCTTATCCTGTAGCGAGTCCGAGTAAATTTTGATAAAACATGTCGGAACATTTAATACTGCAACTGCTAACAAAATTTTATTTTATTTTTTAATATTTCACTTCATACTTTTAATGGGAAATTTAAATAAAATAAGTTCAATTATTTTAACCTAATTATTTTAGTATATTATAAACACTAGTGCCTAACAGTAGCCTATGTATTACTTCAGCTCATAGTCAATCTTTCACATATATTCATCTCATGCATAACTAATAAACTATGTAAATGAATTTACTTACAATTCAAATGATTACAGTTTACAGTCAACGTGCTTACTGCTGTCATGTGATGTGGAATAATTCCGCGTTTGCTCGCTCTGCAATTGTTTAGATATGAAAAATAACGCTGGTAGCGAGGCCACAAGTTTATTTTTTCTTTTCACTCACCTACATTGCTTATTCATATTAAACACCGAGCGCTTTACGCTTTAGTAGGTCCTTTAACAAACTAAACCTACATACATATTATGTACTCGTATTTTACTAATGCTTGCCAGTAGATCCGTCCGTAGTTTATTTATTAATAATTTATCCTCCATAAGTATTGTAAAGTAATGTTAGATAATTCTATTATTCTCGTCTCTACAAATCTATACTAATATTATAAAGCTGAAGAGTTTGTTTGTTTGTTTGGTTGGTTGGTTGAACGCGCTAATCTCAGGTACTACTAATCCGATTTGAAAAATTCTTTATGCATTGAGTAGCCCGTTAACCGAGGAAGGCTATAGGCTATATATATATCATCAAGGAAAAATGTACGGTTCCCGTGGAATAGATTTGTTTTTGTCTAGGGACGAACCCGAAGCAAAGCGAGGGTGAGTCGCTAGTAGGCTATAAAGCGCATGTAAACTCTTCAGCTACATATGTATACCTATTAATATTTGAAAACAAATTGAATTATATTAACTGCGAACAATAAATTTGTTATACAACTTAAACTTCTATTTTACAAAATAATATTCATAAACAATACTTTGCATATGCTAAGTAAACACAAGAAATAGTAATCAAAGTGCAATACATTTTTTTACAGTCATGAAACTTTTTACTGCAACTTAAAGTCAGTTGGTGCCAAAATAAGTAAATAAGAACCATTTATATGAACCCAAATTGTACCGCAGACGTCTGGCAAAGGACGAATTTTTGTGAGCGACTAAGCTGTGCGACTCTTTTATTGCATAAGCAAATTGGATTCCACACCGCGATATACAACTGCACAGTACATTTGAATTTTGTTTGGAATGTAAGGCGATAACGCGTTTACATTTACTGAACATAATTAAATAAATACTAAAGAAGTCAATGTCAAATATTAAAACATAATTTAAACAATACCAGGTCGATTGTTAGTGCTATAATCATAAAAGAAAGCTAGAAAAATGAAGTCTCTTTTATTTTGATACAGATTCGCATCCTGAAACTTTCGTAGAATACTAAAAGTCATGATAAATATTGAACATTGCTCAGTGAGATGAAAATAAACTGCAGTGAAAATGTAAAAGAGGGGAGCATTACAGGAAATATGCTTCCACTTTTCACTATTATATCAGTAAATGAAGGAAGCGGGGACGATAGGATGACGCGTTTTAATAACAAACTGACTCTACAACACTAAATATAGAAAGTTCTGATAACTTTTATAATGGCTTTTGATGGACTCAAAGTATGTGTATGATGCAATTTTTACCTACAATGGATATTTTTTATCTATTCAGATAAATGAAATTGAAGTGGCTGTTTCTTAATTCAAAATTCAATAACAGTTTTTTACTAAATGCAAATGAAAGTAGGAATATACGGTACTAATAAGAAAAAAACAATTTTTAAAGCTTTTGTCTGTCTATCTGTACATCTGTCTGTTTGTTTCGTCTAATCTCCAAAACGGCTGAATCGATTTTGATGGGACCTTCATTGGCAGATAGCTGATGTTTTAAGGATTAATTTAGGTTCCTTTTATTTTAGGATAAAAATCAGGGTTCCGTGCAAAAAAATTAAAACCCATGAAATTGTCAACAAATCGTACCTAAGGACGTAAGTCGCTTGTAAATCTTATAAGTATAGTATTAAATGTTCCCGACTAGAACTAACTGCTAGAGATATTACCTAAAGCAAAGATTTCTGTTATTGGCCAAGAGCTCTGTTTGCCTTTAATTCTATAAGGAAACTACATGAATATGAAAAATACACCTGTTATTTCAGTTAACAATTTGACAAACGTTTTTATTAATAATAGTATTTCTATCTTACAAAATGTATTTACTAGTATACCGAAATGATTTTGTACAAGTGGTCCATAAAAAGAGATTGTTACATATCCATTTCACTAAATTGAAAACGGATTTGTCCTTAGATTAACGTGACTGGGTTAACCCGGACAGTCATTAAAACAAAATAATTTGACATAATACTGTTGTGTTCTAATGTACCTGTTTTAAGTGTTTATATATTTTAAATTACTATCTATGATCACTATAAAATAAAATATACGATAATAATCATTACTAAAAGATACAAATTCTTTTTTGCATTCTTCATCTTCACTATTTTTATTTTATTCCAGAATTGGGACACGTGATGATATAACTAATTATATGTATTAATAGACGACACATAAACATACAAAAATATCAGCAATATGGTGTGCGAAAGAGTTATTTCGTATTCATATGATAACTATTATGATAATCGTTCAAAAAAAACGTTTCTATTATGCTCGTTAATTCGTATTCAAATAATAATTCGAAAAATAATTAAAGTATTTATTGAAAGAAATTAAAACTAAAATAATCGAAATACTTGGATTCGTGACCCTATAGGTATAGGGCATTATATTATTCGTATATTTTGATTTTTAGATAGCATCTATCCATATACATATACCTGTTTGTGTATTCAGCCCTTTTTAACGTCCCACTGCTGGGCACGGGCCTCCCTTCAATACGAGGGGGATCAGGCCATAGTCCACCACGCTGGCCAAGTGCGGGTTAGCGGACTTCACATGTCTTTCGAAAACTTGCTAGGTTCTCTCAGACATGCAGGTTTCCTCACGATGTTTTCCTTCACCGTAAGGCAAGTGGTAATCAAGTTAGAAAAGATTCGCACATGAAAATATCAGAGGTGCAAGACCCGGGATTTGAACCCGCTTCACTCGGATACCGAAGCGAGCGAGTTACCATTGGGCTACCACTGCCATATACCTGTTTCAACAGTACTTATACAGTTACTTTAAAAAAATACCAAAATGGCAATGGATTGAGAATACCAGCTTACATAGAAAAGTTTTCGAAACCCTATATTCTAATCTAATATTACAAAAATAATTACTAAAGATTATTTTAATAATTATTATTATTGTATTATTTATATATGTATGTAGATAGATGAGAATAGATTCTATTTGAGTTTGAGGTCACAGACTAGTGATGCCATTTAGCCCAATGCTAAGAAAGTTATTTTCACTTACATTAACTTCATAAAATATATTTAAACTACAGTATAATAGATTTGTTATAAAGTTTTTAAAATTGTATACAATAGATACTCGTAACGTTTAAAACATGTTGTAATTTAAATGTAATAAAACCTATTTATCATTTGTCGCAAAAGAACTTCTGGGGGGAATTCCTTACATTTTTTTAAAGTGCAGGCAATTTGATTTAAAAAAAGGAAGTTTTATTCCATTCTCTTAATTAGATACTAATAATTTTAGTATTTTATTGTTACAATTATAAATTGTAGACACCTCTGATGACTTAGACTATGAGGCCAGAATATATTTTAAACCAAAGTAAGTTCAATAAAAACATATACTTTGTGATCAATATTCGATTCGATAGTTATTCGCGTCATTCAACAAGATCAAAATGATTTCATTATATTATATTATATTATATATGTATGTACGATGTACATAATTCTACTACTTTTATAACAAATACATAAAAAATGTACGGTGATTTTCGATTTATCAATTTCTTATTGATTTACGTATTTAATTATTATATTAGTTTATATGTGTTTATGAACTTAAGCATAGTATTTGAGTATATAGTATACTAGCAAAACCCGCGGCTTCGCTCGCGCTAAAACTACAACAAAAAAACTTTAAAGGTAGGTTTCATACAAATTTTCATCCCTTATTTTATCTCTTTATGGGATGAATTTCAAAAAACGCTAAAACACGTATTTATTTAATTGTATTGAAGAGCATTAATACCAAGTTTCAAGAAATTCTGAATATAAATATTTTTTGTGTTGTGTTATAACGTATACTCCCGTAGGAATGAGATAATCTCCCGCGGTAAAAAGTATCCTATATGTTGACCCGGATATCCAGCTATCATCATACCAAATTTCATCAAAATCCCTCCAGTGGTTTTTGTGTGATGCGGTGACAGACAGACAGACAGAAAGACAAAAATTCTAAAAACTATACATTTGGCCTCTGTATCGATAATAATGTCTATTTCAATAAGATTTTCCAAAGAATATTTAAGGTACAGATTCGACTTAGTTAGAATTTTATTATATTTTATTTATTTTATTATGTATAGATATAGAAAAGCAGGTATAAAAATGACTAAGCAGTACTTCTTGGATTTTAATGACTCTTTTAGACAACTGTTCATTTTGAGCAGTTAGTCCATTATTATTATTTTTTAAATAAAAGTATCAAAATAATCACACTAAATACAATTGCATTTTAACTTATTACTTAATTTAAATTTTTGTTTTGCAGTCTAATTTTTACATATCCACCGACATCTTCTCACATTTTACATGAAACTCTATGAATAAAAAGGGCGTACCTACATGCTAAAGATACTTAATATCTGAACAAAGTGAAGCTTCTAAACAGCTATTATCTTTTCATTAGGATGGAACGACGGCCCGAAACGAGCCATCATCTCAAAATAGGAAAGATAAGCGATGTTTCATGCTCTTATTTATACTGGAAAAACAGTACAGAATTCCTATTTAGCAACGCCCTATAAGTATATTTATTTTTGTTATGGAAACCTTACTTATTATTATATATTTGAAAATAGCCACCTAAATCATTGATCGCATTATGACCAATGTAAGTGCTTATTTGGAGTTTAACTCAAAGTGCTAAAAGTTCGTAGCGTTTCGTAGTCGTGGCGTAGAACTTTACTTTGCTGTTTTTTTTGAATTATACAGCCAAATGGAACTATTAATCATTAATTATATGTCACGTAATTCTCAGATATAATACTCAGAGATCATTGGTGTAATACAGATGAAATTTGGTATTAACTGCTACAATCATGTCATGTCTTTTATTAATTTAATAATGAAGTGGGTGCGGAGTTCCAAATATTTTTTTCATTGAAAATAAGCTTGTGGTACCGTGTGGGGTGAGGGGAGGGGGAGGGGTATATATATGTATATATATGTATATATATATATATATATATATATATATATATATATATATATATATATATAATGGCCTATCTTATCGTATCTTTGCATAGGTCTTGGAAAATGAGATTGAAATTATTTTTAATGACTTTTTATTGAAGTAAATGACTACTAAGTGAACCGGTCCTAAAGTCGTAAATATTATGTACCACCGATATATTTTATAACGTAAAAGAGGTTATAAATGCGTCTATAATGCATTCATTTTGAACGAGTAATGCGTATTATTTTCAAATAACACTTACAAAATACTGCATCGTTCAAAACTACAGAAGCAATGAAATAAATTAATTTTGACTGTTAATTCAAACTATAAAACTGTGAGCTGCGGGCTAAACTTCAAAATTAGTTTAAGTATACAAACATAACTTCCAGCTACACAGTATAAGTAATTAGAATACATAACTTAATGTGTGTGTTTTATCCAAACTAAAAAAAAGAAAAACAGAAAATGTAGGCACAAGTGTTATATTTTTATATTTATAATATTAGTTAAGAGTGCCGCGTTACATTTGCCGTTTTTCTGAATTTTTAGTTTCAGGCCTATTGTACTAAAAGGTATTAGGTATATGTTTGGTCCAAACTTCACGTATTTTTCCCCTATTCTTTCAACGGCTTCAATGTTTATAAAACTTATGGCATCAGTTGCGTAATTACGCGCCATCAACCATTAAAATAAGTGCCCAGAAAACGAACATAATTTGTACCTTCGGATATTTTTTTGAATGCCCAAAATAAAACTTAAGAAGGTTCATGTTAATTAAGGTTACTGCTTATATAGAAGAGTACTGTCGAAGTTGTCCGACAATTAAATTAGTCGCTTTTTTAATTGGATATAAATATTCTGAATAATGATTATTGATTTAATTTCATTTTAGAAATAGATATTTTTCAGAACATATTTAAAGCTTATTTTAAAAATTATATTCATGGATAATATAGAAAAAAATTTTATACTTGTAAATACAGCAATAATTTTACAAAACCGAAATTTGCTATTTGCTGGCAGCTGCTCTTATGACACAATGATTTGATATTTTTGTGTTATGCTTTTAAATTTATGCTAAAATCATATGTTATGAGTTGTATAAGTAGATTGTATACAAAATAAACAAAAAGTTAGACTTTAATATTCTTCTGAAATATCTACATATTAATATTATGTGCCTACGGCCTACGTGAAAATAAAAAGTAACCTAGTTTTTTCATATTTTATTATAAAAGAACTCACAGAATCATAATAGATGAGGACAAAAATTAATCATGTGTACATGTTGTCGTTACCTAGCTAAAATAAAGTAAATATATACACATGATTTCCCCGCACAAAATAATTTGCCCAATTAAATGTAGATACGCATTTTCATCTTGTTCATAGCTGTTTTTAGAGATATAATTGGCTAACATCCAACCATATACGAATTTACATTTTTCTGCTATTATATATATATATATATATATATATATATATATATATATATATATATATATATATATATATCGATCACAAGTCGAAGTAAATTATTTACTTTGTTTT
This sequence comes from Argynnis bischoffii washingtonia, assembly GCA_033884665.1. Taxonomy (NCBI): domain Eukaryota; kingdom Metazoa; phylum Arthropoda; class Insecta; order Lepidoptera; family Nymphalidae; genus Argynnis; species Argynnis bischoffii. Next base: position 6,660,435 of record CM066625.1, read on the forward strand.
GTATGCTTTGCAGCAATCATGGTCACGGAAGAGATTAAGGTCTTAGGCTCAAAGCTCATTATAATATGTAACAACTGCTTACACACAGCCCCAAAATTAAAAAAATACTTTCAATAATACAAAAATAGCACCAAAATACCTTACAATATTAATGATAATTTTATTTAAAATGTATTTATTCTTTTTATAAAATATTTTAACATTAGATCAATAAATTGAAAACAAAAATTATACGTTAACAACTATTATACATATATGCAAAAGTTTAAATATTTATGTATATATATATGTGTATGATTGTTACTCCGTTACGCTTAAACGGCTGGTATTATTTCCATAATTATAATTATTAAAGCGACTTAAATCTATTGCATTCCTAAGTGTCTTTGTCTTACTTAAGGTCAGAGTCTCTAAATTATCTACATACTACATTTTATCCAAACCTATCCAGTCATCTCAGCATGTAGGATTAACAAAGATACACACACGCATACAAACTTTCACATTCATAATATTAAAAAGTAGTTTGATATTACTTTTTATGATTAAGAAACGGAAAGATTTCCAAGAAACGGATAGATCATCTTCTTTAGAACAACTGGCGAGACGGGAACAAAACAAATGAACAAAAAATGCCAGTGTTTTTGTACAACGACATGGGACCCGGTAAACCAACTTAATTTGTCATAAGCTTGAAATACACGGTTTTTCTTAATTTATATATTGAAACGTTACGTTTCAACAAAATAAAATTCACATTTAAATTTTTTCGAGAGCATGAATATTTATCTTTGTAAGGTTGAACATATTATATTTTATGTATATGTAATTCATATTTTTACGTAACTTTAAGCTTGTTATATTATTTTAAAATTTAACTGCTACAAACGCCTTTAAAATGATGACGCGTTGTCGGTGACAGTTTCAAATGTCATATTTCAATTTTTAGTAGACGACAGATATAGAAAAATGTATTGGACATTCAGAACTATAGCTACGGACAGAGAAATATGAGTGAGACATAGCATCAATTTGACCACTATTGTCTTTTTCTAACGTAGTCTATAGAAAAAACTATTATATGTAGGTACATTCATAAGTATAATATTATTCTTTTTTAAGAGTCGATAATGTATGTATATATAATATTTTTTTTTATATAAGCCTAATAAATATTTTTTTCTCAACTATTACATATTACGAGAGGTATTTATATTATAATAGGCATATTCTTTCACATAAATATAAATATAAAAACGCTACATTTAATAAATACTTAACGTACTACAATTTTAAACTTAGTTTATTTTAACTTGCACTGTACCTAGATAATCCAAAGTATTTTAATGCCCATCTAATGGATAAGCAAATAGTATTATGGAGTTTTTTTTGTAATATTTATTGCCAAGACAATTTCACTAATGCAAATTAAGTCTAGTTTACTCAAAACCCATTCTTTTATAGATTAAAAAAATAAAACAGTAACAATTAGTGTTGTATTTTTGAACTTATATACGTTAAAAAATAATTTAAAGTTACATTAATATTAGGGTTTTCTTCTTAGCTTTTGAATTCAGAGGACTGTACGTATTGAACCAAAGAGAAGGAGTTCTAAAATATAAATGAACTAAAGTCGCCTAATAATACTCCTTATAAATCTATTTTTTTCTTGTTCGGAAAACTCTATCTGTACATATATGTACATATAGATACTTTATTGGCCTAAATCGCCAGTGACGCAGGCCGCATACTCTACAGCGATTGCCAAAAATTTTGCGATATATAAAATAAATTTCCCTCATCCAATTAAGGCGAATATGCAAATATACACGGGCAGCTTAATTTTAAATTGACCCGAAGCGATACGTGAATTTTCGCCAGGATAAACTAATTATCATAGCAATTCCATTATATTTTTTTATCCTATTATTTTAATTAATCAATATTTATGTCGAGGGTAGATAGCTATAAAATAAACAATTTTACTAAACCGGTAAACATCCTATACAAAATTAATAAAAGCTTACGGAAGTTAAGTTACACTACAGCACTCTTAAGCAAAACTGCAAAGAACCACATCTTAGAAATAATCTATTGAAAGTCTGTAATGAAATATTGCATAATATTCTTATATGATATTTTATATGAGGCAGGCGTTCGTATGTTTATAATAAAACTTATTTTTTTAATGTATTAATTAAGCTCACTTTAAACATAAATAAATGTCTCAAAATGTCTAAGTTCTGCAGTATTCGAACTATACTAGGAGCATAATTTAAAAAATTCTCAAATCCAACAGAGCTTTTTAGCTGCTAAGTTCAATTTAACTTGCTAGATACGTGTCAGCTGGTCGCCAAAAGTTTGGAATGGAGTGAATTTATTTCGGTTCAAAAGTATGTTAACTCAACCTAAAGTGATTTCTTAGATACTTTATAACCCCGCTATTACTATTTACCGTACTGTTTGTTTTTTATATTACGTTTACTTCTTTTTATAAATATAAAAGTCTTTGGTGGGTATGACGTAGCCTTATTTTATTATACATTTATAGAAATATACATAAGAGACTTCTAAAATTGTTACTTATAATTTAATATGACCAATTGACTCTCATTATTATTTTAAATTTGTCATTCACCATATATTCATTTAAATTATATAAATTAATGTAATAGCAGTCAATTTTTTTTTATTATATCCTTTTTTGCGGCTATGATGTCACTGCGACCATTCCTGGTCTATTGTGATCGCCACATTCTTCATTAGAGTGAACCATTGAACCCTGCAGAATTTAAAAATTGCAGGATTTTCTTAGGTTTGCACTCTTTTATTTCATCTAGGCCTATAAACTGTTTTCCTAGATGAATGCTACGCTTGTACATGAGCGGTCCGCATTCCCATAGAAGATGAAGTGGCGTTTCATCTCCCTCCATGCATATTCTACAGGTTCGCGTTTCGCTCAGTCCCATATTGAACATGTGCTTGTTTAAGCAGCAGTGTCCGGTAAAAGTCCTTACCAATAATCGTAAGGTTTTCCTGTTTAGCGCTAGCATAAGGTTGTTAAACCTTTTGTCATAGGCTTTAATAAGTGTCTTGGAGTGAATCATTCCATTTGACTCATTCCTGTCCTTGTTTGTAGTCTTGAGACATGCTATCATTAGGGTTCTTTGAGCTAAGCTCTTGAGTATTCCGCAAAAGGCTCAGGAGCCTGCTGCGAGCCATGAGCTCCCTCTCTAGCAAGCTTATCGGCACATTCGTTGCCAACTATCCTTGCATGACCCGGTACCCATCTTAACACTACTTTATTCCTTTTTGCTAAGAAGTTTAATCGGTCCATGCACTGTTCTACTAGCTTCGATGAGACTATGTTTGAGTCTAGTGCTAGTGCAGTCAAATATAAATATATCTAACAACAAATAAAATTAACTACCAATTTAATGTTATTAAATTTTAGTACAATTGTTTTATATTTCTACAAAAAGTTAAGAAAATATATTAAAAACTTTATAAAATGTACAAATATAATGTTTAAAGCAGTTTAATGTCAAGTATCTCGTTAGTAAAATTGAATAAAATTGTAAGAACAGCATAATGTACGAGAGTACACACTGGGCACACATTCTACAAACGCGACATGTGTTAGCTTCGCAATAATGCCACATAACAACGTTATTATAAACATAATTTTGTTTTACTTACAGCTTACAAGACAAGCAGTTACTTCTACGCGATGATAATTTTTAGAATAAAGTTTTTATTCACTTGTTGTACTTGCATCACGGAAGCTTATGACAATATTTATGTAACTCATTAGCGTTTTGTTTAATTTTGTAGTGTCCCACTCCACTACATTCTCGTAGTCGTAGTGTGATCCAAGATAACCTATAACCTCAATAAACGCAAAAATAATATTTTTAATCGGAGTAGTACATACAAAGATTAGCGCGTTCTAACAAACAGACAAACAAAAAACAAACGAACGAGGGAACAAACAAACAAACAAACTCTTCAGCTTTATACATTATGAAATAATATAGATTAATAATTTAGAATGTTTATACATTGTTTTTATTAGTTATAACCATGGATGACAAATAAAAGTTATAACATTTAGAGTTTTATCCTTATACCTGTCATTCGATTTCAAGAGATATAAGATTAACAATTCGGTTCTATGTTTAAGAATAAGGCTTTTGATTCAAATTGAAAAATAATTAAGATAGCACTTAAATCTGATTTAGAATAACGTTTTGTTGCAAATCTTTTTTTTTTAATTGTACAAGATTTTTTTTTAAAATAAAAATATTATTTTCAAGCATTACTCACCACCACATACTATTATAATGAACTTCTCCCACACAAGTCCATAAATTAATAATCAAATAATAAATTAATTAAAAGATTTATTGATTATATTATTTAATTAACTTTCAAAGATTTCGAACATAAAACCCTAGTACTAATAAATAATAATATTTTATAATAATTACACGACACTCCTTTCCATATACAGATGAACATTATAAAATAAACATCACAGATTTAATAACACAGAACTTAATCATTAATGTTATACAATTTCCAAATACAAAATCCCCTATGGATCTACACAGAAGCTTCTTTAAAAGCTTCTCAGTCAATAACTAAGTAACTTATATAAACAAATATATTCTTATATAGCCAACCTAATAGGGTCGGTTTTCCCAAGGTACTGGTTAAAACTCCCGAATGCGAAGGTTTGATTGAATCGTACAAAGCGTTCCACCTTTGCGTCCATGTTTGCCTGGCGCCTCGTTAAACCAACTAAGGAACCTCCTTAGAGTGGGGAATACATGGAAATGACAGACCAGAATCTAAAAATTCCATAATAAAGTTAAAATTAAAAATACCTTAAAAGCCTTGGGAGTTGTGAATTATGTTTTTTAACTATATCTGCTTTGGATTGGCATGAGATATTATTTTAATAATAAGACGATAATCCTGATAGTATTGTTTATATAACTTCCTGGGGACGTCTCTAAATGCCAAACAGTTGCCTGTATGTTATTGCAGCTATTGGTACCCATAATCTATTGGTATACAAAATTTCATCTAAATCGTCCAGCTGTTTTAGAGCAAAGGAGTAACAAATACACAAACATTTAAACTTTTGCTAATATTACATTAGTCCGGTGTAATTGTTAATATATCTAAGTAATCGTCCACATATAAGCTACAACTTTTATTTTCTACAGTTTATTTGAATAATATTATATCTAATATTAAAAATTATAAATCCATGTTATTATTTTCAAGAATATAAAAGTTTCTACAAACTTCGGACCTACTAACCCATATTTTACTCCCATAATACTTGATTTTGTTTATTTGACTTATACTATATGGGCAATACATGTTCATGAAAGCTAGTGCTCTGCTCAGCGCTCTATCAGTGAGTATTTGCTTCTTTATTCTTAAACAATGTTGCGTAGGAAAATAAATTGAAATTATAAAATCTGATATTTTACCTATTTTGTCTAATTACAACGGTAACATTTATGTATTACAACTGAGAGAAATAAAAACATCTGAATAAAAAAGTTTTAACACTTTTTATACTCACTTCAATGTTGATTAGATTTATCAATAACAATATATATAAATAAAACAAATCCATACTAATCCATATTATACTTAATATTATAAATGTGAAAGTAACTCTGTCTGTCTGTCTGTCTCCATTCCACGCTTAATCCGCTAAACCAATTTAGGTGATATTTGGTATGGAGATAATTTGAGACCTTGGGAAGGGCATAGGATAGTTTTTATCCCGGAAATCATCCCCTAAAGAGGGTGTAAAGGCCGATGAAAGTTTGTATGGGGAATCATTTCCAAGTAAGGGATATACATATGTATATATTTTTTTAATTTTTAAAGTAGGTACTTACTTTTCTATACGTATATATATAGTTTATTCTGACTAACCGTGAAAACGTACCTAGGGACGAACGCCAGCGAAGCGAGCGTGAGTCGCTAGTATTACTATCATTAGTTATATACACTCATGTATTAATCAATATAGCTAGGTAAATATTTTTAATAATACCTACGTAATGTCTTATTATTATTTAACTAACTTTCACATCTAGTGTTTCTATGTCAAGTTTATTAGGGGGACAGCAAACAATTAGCCCGTGCGCTCGGAAACGAGGTGACTCGATCAACATTGCCTTTGGCTAACTGATGAAGGATTATTTTGTTTTTAACACACCAACATTTATTTTATTACGATACTTAACTATATATTTATTTATATCTAGGAGATAAAATCTTAAGAAAATGGAGTAAGGTGTATAAAGTATTTTTACAATATTTTGAACATTTGTTAGTATTTCTTTATAATGCTAAAACGATTGTTTGTTGGAACGCGCTAATCAATAGAAAGTACTACCAATCCGATTTCAAAAATTGTATACACCGATACCGGTGGTAGGACTCTGTCAAGCCTGAGGAGTCCGACTGGATGGGTACCACCCCCTTATCTATTTCTGCCGCCAAGCAACAATGATTGCATTGTTGTGTTCCGGTTTGAAGGATAAGGTAGCCAGCGCAATTACAGGCAAGAGGCATAACATCTTAGTCCTCACAGTGATAACGTACCGGCGGTTCTGCAGTTTTGTTACATAAAACTTATGTGCATGAACCGTAGGTGTTATGGGCGACAGGTATAGCTTTTCATCAGGTGGACTGTCTGCTCGTTTATCACTGAATACCATAAAAAAAAAAAAAAAAAAAAAAAATAAAAAAAAATTGTTTTTGCGTTAACATACTCGTACTATTTGATATTGTAATCTATATACATTTTAATACTACCTATAGATAATATTTTATTATTAATTTGCATGCATTTTCATCTCTACATACTATTTAGACTACAAAATCTAATCTCTACTTAAAGGAAGCGCATAGAACAGGAAGTTTTAGTAAGGAGGATATTAAATTTAGTCGATTTAGACTCAGCCGATAAACTGTACAGTAACAAACTATTTTAAAGACTTTGTTTATACGTAGATACATATATCAAATTATTTATTAAAAATTACAATATTATAAAACATTTTTTTTTTACATTTAACTGATATTTAGTAACAAAGAGTCCTTCTCGGTATCGGTTCTAATATATAAGCCATATTGATGTCAGAGCCTGAATGACCTCAGAGCTCAATTAACAAGGAATGTAACATCTATGTCTGTTATGTACATAAGTATCAATGTGTAACTGTAATGTAGACTACAGTCACTTTATATGTATGGTAGTTAAGTTCTTTAGTTATTGGTACTTACCAATTAGTGCAACAATTGCTGCGGAAACCATTACGTTGTTTTTCTGTAACAAAATTGAATACTATTAGATAAAAAATTAGATGCAAACTTATTGTATAAAAGGATAGAATTCATTTATTAACTAACTTTCAATCATAGGATCGTATAATATCAGCAGTCGTGTATTTTAATTCTTATCGTTATAATATAACGATAAGAATAATATTTACTTATATGATTAACTATAAAGGTTTTGTTTGTTAAAATAATATTTGTAAACTAAAGCCGAACGTGTGTGTGTGTAGGTACATCATAATAATAAAATTTACAAATTTTTTTTTTAATTTAACACTAACTTCAAAATTAAAAAAATTATTTAATGCAATGTATCATACAAAAGTACAGACAAAAAAACGTAGACCTGTATTGAATACCTCTTCCTTTTATCGAATTGTTTAAAAATGGTATATAATAAGTATAAAAATTATCTACATATGTATGTTTTTGAAAACTTAAACATTTGTTACTGAAGTTATAAATTTTCTATGTCAATATCACAAGCCATATAGATAAGTACTAAAACTATAAAAATATATGTAATAAAAATAAAAATATTTTTTTTATCCTGGAAATCTAATAAAAACGTACTAAGTATTAAAACAGTTCAAATCGCAATATTTTATATAAAGCAATTAAAGCCTGTTAAATTAATTCTCCCTTGAATGCTGCCCCAATAAAAGACTGAGTAAATTTCGAAATGTAAAGCAATAGAAGATATAATTATGAACTGTTTTAATGAACTTGACTTCAATACTTTTTTAATATAAGTCAGAAGACTAAAAAACTTATAAAAAATGTCGTTTCTTATCAACAGTTTATACAGTTAATATTTAATTTTTTATTGATTTCAATTTTGCTTTTCTTTGTTCATACAATAGGGAGGGCAGTATTTTTTTATTTTGACTACGTCACTTTAATTAATATTTGAAAGTTTGTAAATGTACAAATAAAGATAATTTGACTAATATTATTTTGGTTATTTTTTAAGGTTGTTCTTACAACAACAAATTAAGTAAATTTTAAGAAGTTAACCAACAATATTAAATTTATTCTAAGAAGATAACCAATTCCAATTATATTATACGTTTGACAGTTGATTTAGGAGCCAGCTGCGAAGCCAAGAGGCACACAGAGAGGTGGCTCACATCGGTAGGCTGTGTACCATCGTCAACGATGACCCACCACCACCCCCATGGTACACAGCCTGGTACACACGGTACAAAGTCGCATGATTGCTTACGTACTCAAGTACGTAAGCAATCCTGCGACGCCCCATTAAGACAAGAGAGGTACTGTTAGGTTTTAGTAGATAGTACTGAAATTTCTAGCCAGTGTGTCTCATATAACCACCTGTATGTATACAGGTAGTATGAATAAATGCACTTCCCAATATTAAAAAAAAGGAGCGCCCTTGTGAAACCCGGCGATACCCAATTCTTATACTCTTATTGAAATTTCAAAGCTTTGCTCATTACCAATATATTTTTATATTACCCATTGAAACCAGTCAATATTATCGACTATTTGCAAAAAGAGAAAACGATGAGAGTTATAATACCGATGTTCAAACTTGGATAGCCACGAAATATCTGTAATATCTACACCACAAAAATTATAAGGAGGTAAAGTTATAAGTATGGATATAGGCAGTAACTTGTTCAAGTACTGATCCAGTTCAGAATTTCTACTAAATTTATTAATTGGAAGCTGCATGAACGCCGAGTGTTATAGAATATTTTTTATATATTATTCCGGTAAAAATGTATTTACCATCAGAAAAAATAAAGCGGCCGCTGAGTTATTTTATTGATATGCGCTGTCTAAGCGGTTTGATAAAGCAATAAAATGTATGATAAAAATACACCTAGGAGCGCACCTGATAAGTCGATATTTTTAATATATGTATAATATAACGACAGTTTTATTTGTACTGTGAAACGAGAAACTACTTATACTACCTCTTGTCAAATGTGTATGTTGTTTTTTTTTAAATACTAAAATTGAGTTTTAGCACAATTTTATTTGTTCCATTAAATTTGATTTACCTATTAACTAATACATGCATTTAACTCAAGCATAAAGTTTCAACTTGATATTAAACGAATTTATGAAAAAGAACAAAAAAATCCTGTATTAGTTACGTTATATCTATTTTAAAGTCATAAATTCAATTCCTGTATATATGAAGTTCATTATAAATAAGATATCCATTATCTTTAGATGATCTTACTAAATAAGGAAAAAATATTTTATATTTTGTTAAATATTTGTTCCATTTCATTTAATTACTTTGCCTTTTACTCGATAGGTTTCTTTCTAATCTGAAAATGTCTAAACCAGATAATCTGATCGAATACTCTATAGGATAATTAAGATCCTATGATCAAAGCTCCCATTTTCACATGCAAAAGAATTTAATTTCGAAATGAAAAACTAAGTGAGTGTATTTTTAAACACGCTAAACGAATAAAAATTAATACAAAATTGCGAGCCAGGCAAAGATGCCTCTAGTGGAAAATTAAGCGTAATTCCATTTGTTTCCACAACTTTAGTCCCTGTAGGTGGAACAATGCACCAATTCTCTGTTGATATAAGAATTGCACTTAAAAAAAACTCTTTTCGTCTATTTAAATGCGTATTGTATAAGAATTACCTAAACTTTTTAAATCATGTTTAAAAGGTAGAAGTAAATGAATCTATCCTTCAGAAAGTTATCCACTGCTCTTCAGAAAAACTATTAAATAATAACATAGTTTAAAGTATATTTGTTTTGTTACAAGATGGTAAAATATTTTAAATAAAACTATCCTTTCGCATTATTTCGCAGATTTATTTAGATTTTTGGTTAACAGCAATCATGGTCACAAAAAATTCAAACATAGTACCAGAGTACCTTACAATATTTGTTGATTTTAATTCTAAACATTTAAAAAATTAGAGATCGCTCACTTAGCGATAAGGCCGCCTGTTGTGTAATATATATATATATATATTACACAACAGGCATAGCATATATATATATATATATATATATATATATATATATGCATAGAGAAGAAGCATAAATCCACATCACTAAGGTATACCTAGCAGTTATGTATTAATAACACTTCTTGTTCTCTTCTTTCTTAGATCCAAAGAAGCCAATGGAAGAACAAAAATTAAAATAATATTTAAACTAATGCTTTTAAATGCTATACAAATAAAGTAGTAATAGGTTGTAGATACATAATATACTAAGAGTTACCAAATTCAAATTGATTTTAAAGTATAAAACATATTATACCATCACAATGCACATTTTTATGCGTCTAGGAATTTAGTTTTAATTTTCAAAACTGCGTTTAATAAATGGTATTTGAATATCCCAAAAATTGTTGGTTAAAAATCGATCGATTGAATTTCAAGAAACTAAAGGTTTAATGCTCGTTATAAAAATGTAACTCAAAGCAAACGCATGTATGTGTTTTCTACCATCGTCCGAAGCTTATCAAGAGCGTTTAATTACCTTTCGACCTACATATATACCTTTACAAAACGATACCGGAAGAACATAATATTATTATAACCTCCTCAGTCGGTTAAAAAATGCTGCCTACATTTATCCTTATTTTTCTTTAACTAAATGAAAGGGAAGAAAAGAGGAAGGAAACTTTATATTTATCGAGAAACCTGCCTATACAATAAAAAACTCTAATTAAATTCTTTCTGCAGTTTTCACGCCAAATATTTATATAATAATATAAATACTTATAATATAAATATTTATAATATAATAATATAAATATTTATACAAATATAATATTTTCAATATTATTATATATTAAATATTAAAAAGATGTTTGTTCTTAACAGAGTGTTCTTTATTAATAAATAGACAAAAGTTAACAAAATTAGATGGCAATAACGTTTTGTTTTTAAATATCTATACATATAATAAAATTCTAACTAAGCCGAATCTGTACATTAAATATTTTTTGAAAAATCTTATTCAAATAGTCATTATTATCGATACAGAGGCCGAATCTACAGGTTTAAGAATTTTTGTCTGTCTCTCTGTTAACGCATCACGAGAAAACTACTGGACAGATTTTGATGAAATTTAGTATGATGATAGCTGGCTATCCGAGTCAATATATAAGATACTTTTAACTGCGGGAAAATATCTCATTTCTGAGAAAAAATACAAAAACTGCAATGTAAGAGCATACTAATATGTAAAACCTAAGAATTTGCTTCTTAGTCATCTGAACGCGGGCGGAGCCGCGAGCAATGCTAGTCATATATAAAAACTACATAAACATAATAATATCTATAACTATGGGACTTGTTTAAACTAATTTTAATGACGTATTTAAACCATGTAAATATTACTAACATTACTGTTAGAATGTGATTAATATACAAACGTAACGCAAAAGAAGGATGGGAAGAAGAGGATAGAGAGAATGGATGAGCGCTCTAAGTTTTATTTTAATAGAGAAATAATGAATAAGTCATAATATTATTCCACATATCCACACACATTCCTGGCTATATTCCACACCAAAACGTTTAAAAAGCTAACGTTATAAATGCGTACAAGTACGTAAGACGGTTATCGTATTATAATTATTACAAGAAACTGAAAAAAGGTATATCACACAATGCACGTCAATAAATTTACATTGAATACTTTTCATTTCAAGCAAAAAATATCTACTATAGTTGCATAATAGTTAGTGGGCAGCTCAGCGATTCTTCATTCTTTAAAAGCAGTATTCGATCAAGTAAAGTGGTCGCTCACAATGGCTCTTATGAAACGAGCATCGGGCCTATTATTCGCGACTACCGACGTTTCATTTATTTGCGGACTTTGGACTAATTTAACTGTCAGGCGAAAATTGCGCTCAGCGAAACAAATTGCACCATTATACATATTACGCGAGAAATTATATCTTTTTGTATAACAAGACTCTAAATTGTGGAAATTTTAGTTAAACTTCTTATTTACAAATATAACAGTATATAAAAATAAGTACGAGTATAATAACAAGTAGGAAAACATTTCAGGCGACTGTTTGAACGGTTTGTTATTGAAAATTAGAAAATGATATAATAGGATTTATTTAATACTAGCAACTCACCCTCGCTCCGCTCGGGTTCGTCCCTAGTTACGTTTTAACGTTTAGCTCATATATGAGATATTTTCAGGCAGTAAAAAGTATCCTATACGTTGACCCGGATAACCAGCTATCATCATACCAAATTTCATCAAAACCCCTTCAGTGGTTTTTTTCGTGATGTGGTAACAGAGAAACAGAAAGATAAAAATTCTGATAACTATAGATTCGGCCTCTGTATCGATAATAATGACTATTTCAATAAGATTTTTCAAAAACATTTAATATGCAGATTCGAATCAGTTAGAATTTTATTATATGTATAGATGAGTTTTTCAAATTTTTAACAGGTTTCGTACACGTCGCTCAAGAATAATGACTAATAAATTCTCTGATAATTTTTTTTTTATATTTACGCTAGATACAAATACATACAGTATTTATACATATGTACTTTTCTGAGTCATAAATACCCATTATACTACAACCAATCAGTAGATACTAAGATGTTATTTGCCCTTTATTGCACTTGTTATGCTTGGACTTCAAAGAGCTTTGCAATACCAAAAAACGTTACTTTCGAATTAGTGATGTGTTTTTTTTTTATTACATAGCCTAGAACACCTTCAGTTAAATAGAGAGATATACAAAATAGACAAATTGAGCCCTTTTTGAAATTTGTCACAAAAAGATGAGTATGTAAATACGCACTATTTAACCTGTCGAGAGTCGCGGGTGCCAGTGTGCCAGTTAACAATTGATTTCTTAGAAATTGACCAGGAGGTCTTAATGAAAAATAAAGTGCGAAATCTCAAGCAGAAGCTTGTTACCAAAAAATTATTAATCAAAAATTTGAAAAATCAATTTGACATAAACCTTAACATTATTTTTCTCACTTTTAAAAAGTCTATTACTATGTATACACAATATAGGCTATCGTACTTTCGATTGAACATTTTTGTATCAAGCGATGCCAAATTTCAGTCTGGAAAGTTTTGATACATTTATAGAATGGTTTATTAAGATATAAATATTCATTAAAAATACTTTAGTCATCTATTCTATATAAATACATAAAATGTTTTGTCCTGACTGACTGACTGATCGATCAACGCACAGCCTAAACCGCTGGTCGTAGAAACTTGAAATTTGGAGTACGTATTCCTTATATGATGTAGGCATCCGTTAAGAAAGGGTTTTTCGAAATTCAATCCCATAAGGGAGTAAAACTGGGCGGTGAAGTTGGAGTTGGTTGAATATATTCAAACAGAGTAACATGGCTCAAGTTCTCCTTCAGTACACACTTACTATATAGGATATAAAGTAGAGTACAAAAATTATTCTGAATCCAAAGAAAAATTATGTATAACTTCTCGACTGGCCACAGCAATGACAACTATAACAGACCTAGAGAGCGAGAGAGAAAACCTAGGTAGAGAGTATCTTGTTATCTATATCCTCCGCCTGAAGGTTAGCACACCCATAATGAAAAAGATTCCTAAGTTATGTAACGGGATCAGAGTCTAAGTAATTCAATAAACACTAGAACGGCCACTGTTTGCTGGATCTGTTCAGGGGGAATCAATATTCATATCTCGAATACCCCTGATAACCTCTGACTACGCGCTTGAATTTAACCTATTGTAATTGCTCCTTAAAGTTTGCTTTACAATGACCATTAATATATCTTAGGGCCAGTCGTTAGGAGTAGCAGGAATAGACTTAAGAGAGGATTGCTTCTCACAAGGACGTTTTAACAGAACCCACAAATTGACAGAGCATCCACCAATGTGGTATATTTGTGGTTGGTTTTTTAGCGTAGATTAAGTTAAGTGAATCTAGAGTTCTAATCTAGACATAATTTGAGATTATATAAATCAATACATTATTTACAAAATTCTATATGACAACATATAAATTCAATGGAAATTAAAACTGAGCAAAGTTTTATTCCACGCGAGCGTAGCTGCGGGCAAAAAGCTATAGCAAAATAAGAATGTCACTTTATATATATATATATGTGGATGGATGTACGTGAAGTCTTTAAAAATAACATAGATGTTAGCCTATTGGTATGTTAGTTAAAAAGCCCATATTAGCCGAGTTACAGGATTCTAAAGTCGTAAACATTGTATGCGAGTTGTATCATTGCTCTCTTACTCTTACTTTAGAAAGATGGAGTGGAAAAATGTGCAAAAAATAGAGGCAATGGAGTTTGCTAAATACCTAAAATATAATTTATTTACAGAACATATCTACGTTTAACATCTTTTAAAATCCTGGATATTTTGAGTTACGATCGCTAAAATTAAATTTGTTTCCCACAATATCTTTAAGAAATAATATAAAACACGAACTTATTTTTGCAAATATGTATTGCGAAAAAGTATGTATTGCGAAAAAGTTTTATTTTTTGCATAGTTTGATCGCGGGCGAAGCCGCGGGTTCTGCTAGTTTTAAATAAAACTACTTTTTCGGTTTTTTCACAGATTTTGACTTTTATTCCCCGACGTTTCGAATTGCTTAACAGCAATCATAGTCACGGCAGAGATTTTTTATTTAAAAAGTACAATATTGGCGTAAATCTAAGAAAATATAATACTTTTAATTATTTAGAATTTTATAACTCATAATTTCTTCATCATTACATTAACAGCATAAAATATAATGTATGATAGAACTTCTATAAATTATACAACCTCACGAACTTTATATTCTAACTACCATATTACAAACTCTACATAAACTTATTTTACAACTTCATTTTGCCTTGTTGTTGTGCAAAAGTTTAGCATTTTTAACAGCCGTTGCAGCCTTCTTAGTTGGAGATCGTAGATTCTATATTAAAAGATATATTACAATTTGTATTTTTTTTAAAGTTGTTTCTAATCAGATTAATAACACAGCTTTCAAAATAGCTTGCTGTACATAAATAAGATTTTTTTATGCTAGAGACAATGTAAAAAAATCCTAATAAAAACTTCTCGCATTTATATTTTTTTATTTTTCATCTATCTTCTATCTATAGGTATATATAATAGTGATTGACTGATATATTACCGCACAGGCCAAACCCTTATTTAGATAATTGAATTTCGCACACGTATTCCTTATATGACGAAGGCATCCACTAAGGAAGGATTTTTCAAAATTCAGCCCCTAAGGGGGTGAAACAGGGGATAAAAGTTTGTATGAAATTTTTTATGCCTTGGACATATTTGCAAGAAATTTCGTATTTTTCGTAGTTTAATTGCGAGTGAAGCCGCGGGTCTGCTAGTATTGTATAAATTTTAATTTAAACACTATATTTACGCATAGTTTCTGGAGATAATATGACTACTATACATAGCAAAATTACCAATTTACTCCCCCCAATGATCGCATTACATATTCTATTTGGCGACAATACAAAAATAATGTAATTTACACATATTATTATTGAAACCTATTTTGAAGGAGGACGGGATGATACCCATTTTAAAAGACCTGCCTACTATTAATATACTATATTATTTTAGTAGGTTACTTAAAATAATAATTATCATAAAAAATATTTTATTAAAAAATATATACATTTAAATATCCAAAGTAATAATAATTATTATATGATTTAATCCTTTCCTAAAGTAGTTGCTCGACATACTTTACAAGCATGCGTATAAAAAAAAATATGATCAAACATGACAGATGCCAAAACTAATGTCTTTTCATTTGTTTGTAGCAGTTTAACAACACATTAATTAGTTTGAGAAAGTTTTGTCACTCACCAACTTTCCGTATGTTGTGTCAAAGAACGATAGCGGCTGTAGAAGTCATAGCACAGACGCACAACTATATATTAGAGTTCAAAAAAGTTTGTAAAGTGATCATAAGTTAAGAATATGAGACACAGTTTTGGAAAATAAAGTCGGAGTAGGAAAGTAGCTCGTAGACGTCAGAGCACGGCGGAGGCTGCGGACAATGCGAGGCAGAGGCTGGGCGGATCGCGCGCGACTGAGCCCAACGCCAACCGCCCGCGCTCTCCTGCCTATTTTATATATAAACGCCACTATATACCGATTTATATATTTACCCGCACTCATACATATTTAACTTTTTTCCCATTTCACATCGTTTATTCCCCGTATGTGAGACGCGTCTCGCGCGTGTGTGCGCTGCCGCCATTCGAACCGAACCAAACGAACACTCCACTCTTCTATTTACGTGTTTTTAGAAAGGGTGAAGCTTTTATACCTTTCCTTTCTACTATTCGTTCTGTAGTTGAACGCTATGCTCCGAATGCCGGACCGTGAAATATTTCTTTTCGATTTATGAGTTACATTTTTGGGCATTATGTTTTTTTCAGGTGGGTGATTTTTATCAATTTATTACCTGATCCCACGCTTCTCATTTAGGTACTGTATCCTCTGTATATTAACTGTAAGAATAAAATGTTTTTTTTTTTACTCACGTTTTAATAACAGTACCTACGGAAATATGCGAACAGCTGATGTCGCGGACAGATAATGAAATTTATGTTTAGCGGTCGCTTCCCAATAACAGGGCGTCATTTCAAATTTACGACGGTTGCGGCGTACGCTGTACAGTCGACGGTGTACCTACACCGGACCGCGCATCCATCACTATTTATTACACTCGTTCCATCGATACCTTGCACATCTCGCCTCAGCTGGGAATCGATTATCAAACGATATTTATTGGGTTCATATCTTGTATTTATTGACTATATCGCACCTTCGCCTTTCGTTAACGTTCGCGCAAAATTTTAGAGAAAATATGCTGTTTGGAGGTGAACAAATTGAATTTCGGGGAAACTTTGTTACGTGTTCACGTAAGGGTGTCACATGCAGGGGGAAGTATATGGAAAATATAAGTATATGAATATACATAAATACTAAGAAATAAATATGAATAGATAGCAAAACAATGAGTCAATCACCAATCGGTAGATATTTGTTAACTACGAACTGTACATTTCGTAAAATCTTTTCATGTTGCCTAAATAAGTTATGATAACTAATAAAATAACTATAAAATCTATACAAAAAAACTATCAATAAACTAAATATTGTGCAAGCATAAATGTTTTATTTTACTTTCTAACCAAAACATACAACACAACACACAACATAAGCAGCTAAACAAAGAACATACATGATGTATAAGTTGTTGTATTATCAATAAAATGACTATGTAAATAGTTTGAGTCGGACGCACTTAAGGGATTTCGTCAATAGAGTATGAGGTCCTATTTAGATGGCATATACCTACTGATACAGAAATTCATTTTTAGATGATTAAATTATTAATCATTTTAGCTATTTCTTTAATACAAGCTATTTTTCAACCTAACGAAATTTGTACCAATAATTTAATACGTAAAATTACTTAAAGTAAATATCTACGGATCATCATTATAAGGCTTAAACGATATTAATCAAGTCATATGTGAAAACCACTTATTACAACTAGTGTACAATTATAAAATAATAACAACAATAATTAAATAGTTCAGTATTTTGTTATATGTATACGAAGTAGAATTCAGTCGTATCGCAAATTCGTGGCAGCTGTCATTTCACCTGCCGTTTTCACTTCATGTAAACTAAGTTTTGCGAAAATATAAT
Organism: Argynnis bischoffii washingtonia; assembly: GCA_033884665.1. Taxonomy (NCBI): domain Eukaryota; kingdom Metazoa; phylum Arthropoda; class Insecta; order Lepidoptera; family Nymphalidae; genus Argynnis; species Argynnis bischoffii. Next base: position 6,678,526 of record CM066625.1, read on the forward strand.
ATACTAGTGACTCACCCTCGCTCCGCTCGGGTTCGTCCCTACTTGCGTTTTACCGTTTAGTAGAGATGAGATATTTTTCCGCAATAAAAAATATTTTATATGATGATAACCAGCTATCATCATACCAAATTTCATAAAAATCCCTTCAGTGGTTTTTCCGTGATGAGGTAACAGACAGACCGACAGACAGACAGACAAAAATTCTACAAACTATAGATTCGGCGTCTGTATTTAGATGAAAACCTGTCATTAAAACTTTATTTAAAACATAAATATGATGCAAAATTAATAAATATTTTCAATTATGTACCTAACATTATACAATTAAAATTAAATCTTAATCGAAACGTTAAGAAGTTAAAGAAGCAAAATTCGCGTAGAACTTCAATATAAAAATCGAACTTCACTTTAGAAGGTAAAAAGCAAGATTTATTAAATAACTACAGCAAAAATTATTATGGTTCAGTGATTTTTAGTTTTTGCCTACGAAAAAAGCTTTTAATCACCTTATTCTGTGGAAGAAAATCTTCAAAGTTTGATCTCTCATTTTCAATTGATTAGAGTGGAAAATAATAATATAAATACGTAATAATTGAAAAGGAATTACGATGATATTATTAAATAATTCAAAAAATGAACGAAATTTATCAAAAGATGGTATCTACTCAAGCGTATATGAATCAATTAATTAAAAAGGAAATTCAAGTATTATGTACTGCCCATGTACACAGTACATGTATACAGGCTTTATATATTTGTAAAGTACTGCCGGAACTTCCATATTGGAATTTATTTCGGTTAAAAAAACCAAAAGCGTTTCGTATCCAACGAAATTCGTTCAATAAATAAACTGCAATACAGTCGGATAAGTTAACCAGCAAAATTGTAACTCACCATTAACAGACGATCACTTGATTGTGATATTCAAATAGTCATGTTATATGGCTTACTAGCTTTTGTCGTCGGGTTTGCATGCAAATTCTTGTCTTAAATAAATAATACAGAATTTTTACTAATCTATACAGACAAATAAAATTGAAGTGTGTATTTGTAATATTGAAATAACAGCTTTTTACTAAATGTGTATAAAATTATATACGGTACTTATAAGAAAAACACAATTTTTAATATTTTTTGTCTGTCTGTCTGTCTGTTTATTCCGGCTAATCTCCGAAGCGGCTGGACAGATTTTGACGGGACTTTCACTGACACATAGCTAATGTTATAAGGAGTAGCTTAGGCTACTTTTATTTTAGAAAAAACAATTAGGGTTCCGCTAAAAACGTACCTAGGGATGCACCTGACCGAAGTGAGGGTAAATCGCTAGTCATGAATATAGGTATCTCGACAAAAACGTTGATATATTAATTAGTCCTACAATAGAAAAACTGATTAAAACTATTACTTTATAAAAAAAGCCTTTTCATAGGTACTCTAATGAAGGCTAGATCTTATTTGTTTGATTTGTAAACACAATATCTAAAGATACGATATAATGACCCTATTGGAGTTTATTTTACCGTCCTAGTAAGTCGATAGCGCTATGCGGCTACGTAACTACGATAGGTTACGAATAAAGCTACGCGCTACGAGACTCGGCATCTGTCGAACCAAATCTCAATATTTAAGAATATATTATCCTCCTGTTACGTATGTGAACGTACTTATTTATATAAATAAATTAAAAAACATATATGAAAAATTGGTCAAGTATCAATTAGATTCCCATAAAGTATAAGGAAATATTCAGCTTTCTAATTTAATGTTAATTAATGTATTTATTAAAAACTTTATATTCATTCATTAACTCGGTGGCAGCCAAAGCGCGGCCTGTAATATGGGGTTTAGGAATATAAAATTTTGCATAAAAGTTTCATATACAACGGATGTGAGCATTAAGGAAGTTTTTTTAAAATGTATCTCTTAAAAGAATTGAATAGGGTTTATATAGAAGTTCATCATTTTTGAAGTTAGAAAAGAAGGTATTTAGACTTTAATATTCTAGAGATTTTAGTATTCTATGTCCTTACAACATTGTTCCTTAGTAAGGCTAATCTATATAAATAAAAATGAATCACCGAAATGTATGTACGCGCATAACTTCCGATCGACTGCACCAAATTGGATAATTCTTTTTTTTTGTTTGTTATTGTCAGGACAATTTTTGTATAAAAGAAAATTAAAACACATTTTTTTTAATTAAATTAAGTTTTTTTTTAAATCTTATGATATGAAAAGTCAAACAATTTTTATCCCGGAAATCATCCCTTAAGGGGATGAGAATGGGGATGAAAATTTGTATGGGGAAACAAGTCAGGGACGAACCCGAGCGAAGCGAGGGTGAGTCGTTAGTAAGGGATAAAAGTGTTTATGAAATAAAGCAACAAAATCCACCAAAGTATCTTAATCCATGAAAATATATCATAAGAAGTTTCATTCTTCGGTTTTGAGGAAACGTTTCTTTGATGGGGAGTTTCAATTTTTTTTTAACTTTTTGCTCCTTTATTATTTGACAGGATATCCGGTATCCGATGCCATTGTAAATGTTCATAAAAGGCTTGTGATTCATCCCTTAGGTACTCATAATAAAATAAGCTGTTAAATTAATACAACTTCTTGACTACTGGATAAATGAATTTTGTTAACTTTTACTAAGGCTTTTATTCAATTCTGAACAAATTAAAACATATTTAATGTACAAATAATGTAGATCAAGCACAACTACATTTTAGTTATATAACTCAAATAACTATACATTGGTTTTTACCTCTTTTTATGTTACTAAAAATTTAGATAGACGCCATTATCACAAGTGCGACCGCATTTCAAACTTCGCTTTTTATTCATTCGTAAGAGTGACATGGCTCTAACATTCATTTTTTACAAGACAAAAACCTTTTTTTAAGGAGAGTAATTGCAATTGAATTTAGTAACAGAAAAGAGATTATGAATGTTATGAATTAAAGTAAAGTATTTTCTACTAGCGTGTGCCCGAGGTTCCGACCGCGTAATTTATTTATAATTTGCTGTACTCCCAATATTTAACGTGATGTTAGATAATCTATAACCTTCCTCAACAAATTGATACATAATATTATATATGCGATAGTGGCTCTGTGTGTTTAGTGCGTCTGTCTGTTTACTTTTCACGCAAAAACCGTTGAACAGATTGCTTTGAAAACACAAAGACAAAGGTTGCATCATAGGGATAGACAGACAGATAATAAAAGTTTTATTTCTGTTCAACTTACTACGTGAATGGAGCATAAAAAAAACATTGACTTAACTCATAGTTCCAGAGATTAGCGAACAATAAAACAAATTCTTTAGTTTCATAATATGTTAAATTTCAAAATATTATATAGTTTGGTTTACGAGTTGGCATGCTTACATAAAACTATCTATTGATATAAAATTAGATTATATTTTATGTGAAATAATGTATGATTGCATTTTTATAAATAAGAGTTTTAATGAAAAATAATACATTTGTTTAATTTGTAAATATTTATATATTCATCATTTATTTATGTGATAAAAAAATAAAATGACGTGGATATTCATTCATTTCCCACGCTTTTAAAGAGAGACGTCGGTAGTCGGTACCACCTTGCAGTGAGTAGTCATGAATTGTTTCATGTTTGTAATACTGTAAATTATTAATATAAATTTTGTAACTCATTATTTAAAAGAGTTACTGTTGAGTTCTCGCCGGCTCTTCTCAGCAGAACTGCTTTCCGAGCCGGTGGTAGCTTTCACACGGACAGATGTACTGACGTTTTTAAAAGAATTAAATTAATGTTCCAAAAATATATGCAAGGAATACCTACCTCGTAGTTTTAATAATGTCATCCTACAGTAACAAGCTATTTAATAAATATTTTTTCACCTTCTCTATTTAAAAAAAAACCAACGTGAACCGCGAAGCCTACCAAACCAATAAAGAATACAAAATATAGTCGTATCAACTAAATAAACTAGTTCTTACGCTAATGGTTACCTAATAAGGCATACAATACACGTAGCAAGACTCCCAGCTAGTATAAAACATGTACTTATGTCTCCAACTGCAAAATACTATGTTCTTTCGTCAACTTGATCTCATCTTTTTAGTTCGCTTTTTACGCAGCCGGGTTTTTTATTTTTGTTAATATTTTTTTATTTACAGCTTTTGATTTTGGTCAGATAGACAACTTTAAAAAATTTCTTATCCTAAATTATGATTTAACATATAAATTGTATATATTTTTGTTTATAAAAACTATATAATAATATCTTGTATCGGAATTTAAAAATATGTATTGGATTTCTACAAAAAAAATCCTTTTCAAAATCTTAAAAACTAATAAAAACGTTCAGAATTAGCTATAAATATATCCTTACAATATTAATATTATTAAGAAAAGTTTATACTAGAAGATACGTCACTTCAAAAGAAACGTAATTACATCCGATTTGAAAAATTCTTTTTGCATTAGATAGCCCGTTAACTGAGGAAGGCTATAGGCTATATATCATCCCGGAAAACGTACGGTTCCCGTAGGATAGATTCGTTTTTGTCTAGGGACGAACCCGAAGCGAAGCGAGGGGAGTCGCTATTTATTATAAAACTTTACATAGAAGTAATTACAACTTACAACTTACTTCTTACAGCTAGAAACAGCGATGCGTCGACCGCTCGAACTCAATACCATACAACTCAGTACATTTTGTGATAAGCCTCTTAAAAATCTGTATTTTGGTATCACACTCGGTTGAATCGGACGAAAAAAAAATTTTTTCACGGCACACAAATTGGCGCCTAAAATCTGCCATTTTGATTTTTAATTATATCTATGTACCTCATCACCCTTGTGTTATCAAGACAAATCTAACAACATATGAATCATCAAAATCAACTAAGCCGTTTAGTAATAAGAGGAAACATAGGATCAGAGATACGTTAGTATTACATACTTACTAACATACATACAGGTTAAACACATAACCCTCCTTTGGACTTCGCCGCAGTCAAGTAAAAAAGCTCTATTGGAAAAATATAAATAAGAGCCTCTAGTTATATAAATAAATCATATATAACATGTTTTTTACACTTATTGGATGATTTTTACAATTTGAAACCAACATTTCATTGTATTTTTTTTGCAAAGCGTAAAGTAAATTACAAACAGCTGAATGGAGTCCAAATATAGAAGCCACAAGGTAAAGAACTGCCCGGAATTGGCTTCTTGTGCGGCTTTGATATTTTATAACACTACACTCTTGCAGTTTTAATTAAAATCTCGCTTCACGTTGTATATTTTCCACAGAATTGCTAAGGCCTAAGTATGTGCTCGACTTCTAACAAAATCGTGGCTTGTTTTTTGAAAATCATATTAATTAGGTTATTTTTAAGCCTTTTAGTACGTCAAGTACATATTTTAAATGCTTTAACATCATTTTCCTTGTTTTATTCTTCTAGTTATTGGGACTCACCCTCGCTCCGCTCGGGTTAGTCCCTACTTAGTTTTAAGGTTTAGTATAGATTTCTCAGAGATGAGATACTTTCCCGCAATAAAAAGTATCCTATATGTTGACTCGGATATCCAGCCATCATCCACCAATACATACCAAATTTCATCAAAATCCCTTCAGTGGTTTTGCCGTGATGCGGTAACAAACAGACAGACGACGGACAAACAAAAATTCTAAAAAGTATAGATTCAGCCTCTATATCGGTAATAATGTATATTTCAATAAGATTTCCAAAAAATATTTAATGTACCGATTTGACTTCATTACAATTTTATTATAGGTATAGATAAAATAACTGGTTTCGGACCTTTGTCATTTAACAACATAATTATAAATTATAGCTAATTTCGAATACGTACTACAGGCCACGGCTAATTGTCGAAATTCAGAAATGAATGCATCGATCGTCACACTGCAGTCCCATTATTGTAATTAGATACGTCAAATGTTATATTTAGAATCATAAATACATATATATTAATAGTTCTTTCTTATTATACATTTACATGAATATTTGACAATTTAAATAAAACTGTCTTTTCGAATTTTTTCGCGGATATATTTTGATTTTTGGTTTTCAACGTTTCGAATGCTTTACAGCAATCATATTAACCAATTATATAATGACCTTTGAGACGTCTAAAACCTTAGTCACTCAAGTAAACAAAGAGTAAATTTGTTATATAGCTCAAACCGTATCATTTCTTTATTTAATTTACATCTAATCTATATCTTCATCTTTATCTTAACTGAAAGACGTCTATTACTGGATAAAAGCCTTCTAAATATTAATATTTTTTAACCGACTTCCAAAAGAAGGAGGAGGTTCTCAATTCGACCGTATATATATATTTATTTTTTTTATGTTTGTTCGCGGAGTTTTTCGTCGTTTATGAACCGATTTTGATAATTCTTTTTTTTGTTGGAAAGGAGATATCCCAAGAGTGGTCCCATGATAAGGAAACCAGGATCTGATGATGGGATCCCAGAGAAATCGAGGGAAACTTTCGAAAATTGTAGCGGCGACTAGTGTAGTACCTGGTGTTTGGGCTTGATTAATTTGTATTGATGATACGTCTTCACTAAAAATGGAAAAATAAAAACTTTAAAAAAAAATAATAAAAACCGACTTCCAGGCACTGAAAAGTAAAAAATAACTAAACGGGGGTTTTCATTTAGAATAGATCCTTAATCAGATTTTTTCGAAGTCGGTGCCAGCCAATACAAATCAAAGCACACCGACTTCGAAAATATCTGATTAAGTATCTATTCTAAATGAAAACCCCCGTTTAGTTATTTTTTACTTTTCAGTGCCTGGAAGTCGGTTTTTATTATTTTTTTAAAAAAGTTTTTTTGTTAATTTTTTATACTGTTACGAATAAATAAAAATAAAGAAACTCAGAATAGAGATAGGAATGCTTATATTTTTGGTTATGATATTTTAATCAACGTTTTTCCTCTGCAAAGGGAGTCGCAAGCAAACCATTACATATTCTTTTGAAAATATTTTCATAATTTCTTATTAAAAAAATATTAGTAAGTAAGCATTAATCTTATTTACGAATAGGTATTGTATATTTAACTTTTTTTAATTACACTTTTAATATTTATATTAAAATATGCTTCATTTTTTCAATTTAGTATTTCATCTCATACTAAAATAAGAAACTCGAACTCGCCTCTACATAATCCATTGACCCTTTTAAGAGGGAGGATTAAAAACGCAATGAAATAGACCGTATTCGGGACCACGTGAAAAGTACGGGAATATTGGACAAAATTGAGATGGGAACGAATGGATCATATTTTAATACTTTTTCAGTTGCAGTAATTTTTGATGAACTTGCTGAAAATTTATTTTAGGGTAGACATTTTATTGTTCCTAACGACTGTCGACTCGTCTGTATCATAAATAGAGTATCGTAAATTATAGGGGTGGCTATAAACAGATTGTGTTTTATAGCGTCCTATTGAAACTAATTATTGTTCGCGGTTTTCCTCGCGCGATATAAATAACACACAGACTAATTCAGGAACTTCGTGTGAGAAGGGAAATAAAATATTGAAGTTTGAATTGAATGCATAAATAAAATATTTTTAACACATTGTTTTTTGAATGAGCTACGAAATTTTTGCCACAATACTTTTAATTTTGATCTTCGTATAACATGTGGAATAATAATTTATTATTTCTATCTCAGTGTGACCGCGAGAAATAGGTGGTATTAGACATAAGTAACACTATACTTTCTCTATATTTGAACCTGGAATGATCTGCAAAAACTCTTTCATCCAAGTACAAAAACTACTTGTTCTATCTTAGACCATTGTTTTATTACGATGCGTTGTTAGAAATGTTTTCATGCCACTTAAACAGTTATATAAGCTTTTAAGAATTTAAAGCAGTGAAATAGACTTAGAGTTTTATTTAATAAAGTAATGGACTCACACGAAACATTAACTAATAACTATTTTATAAAAATAAATAATAATTTTAATAATTATAGCAGTGACGCCGGCGGGGCAATGCTTGTTGTTAAATGGCGACACCATGGACTTTAGATCTTGATAAAGAAACAACAGCTATCTCCCGTGTCTGGTTTGTCTTTATTAGCCATCTAGGGTGAAGCGTAAGAGCTTAGTGCTTGAAAGGGTGGATGTGCTCAATCTACGTAATACCTAGGAAACCTGCCCACGAGCCCTCTTGCGATGGTGAAAACAGTGCACACCTCTCGACACCCTTAGCCGACCGTGCAAATCTTATGCCCAAGGCACTACGCCGCTTTATGGGGACCTACCTAATCATCCAATAACCTTGTCCTCAAGCATTACTCGGTGGGCTACTTTGGGCAATGCCCTATAGGTAACTTGGAAATGGATCTCGGCTAATGCCATACAACTATAATTTACATTTACCATACAACTATAACTTTTTTTTTTTAATTTCAGACCGTAATTTTAAACCGATCTTTAAATTAATAAAGTTCATTCAAAATTAACTTAAGAAAATAAATTAATGTAAATTTGTAAAATATATTTAAAAATGTTAACCAAAAAAAAATGCATTTTCTAAATATAAAATATTTCAATAGTAATCTGATAGACTTCTAAATTTCGTTCTCGAGAGTGCGGAGCGGCAAGTTCCTTCTATTGACTTATCGAATTTGAGCTCGAACTGGGATGATAGAAACTAAATATATACTACAAAAGCTCTTTCTATGTCTAAAATGAGAGAATATTATATTGCAGTCTTGAAACTTTTAATTTATTTAGTAAATACCTTTATTTACCATCAACGAGTGAATTTGCTTAAGACAATAAACCTTATTATCAATTCTCAACTTAGTGGATTCAAAACGTGCCAGTTGAGTACAGATTACTTTGCCAATGTCACATAGAATGGAGAAGACCCCTTTCATGTCTTCTTTACTCTACGAACATTGACAAAGTAATTGGTCGACAATAATCCTAAATACTTTCATTCCAATACTCTTCTATACTCTGATTTTTAATTGCACGGAATTCTGACAGCTATCATTCTTTGACAATTCAGATATCATAAACCTTTTCTACTTTGATTTTTTTAATATAAAATAATATAAAATAACAAAAAATATGAAACACAATTAGATCAAGTAAACTATATGTATGACACTGTAAATAGTTTAAGTTAAGTTGTAATATGTTTTGTGCATTCAATGCACACTAACTACCTATAATGTAAATTTTTAATGGTTAAATGAAAAAAACAAGAGTAAAACAAAATATTTTTACATGAAAATATTTATTAATCATTATCACTTATATCATCACTGTCGTCATCATCATCCACTCGGATTATAAACGAATCACACACACTCTCCATCAGATTATTAAGAGGCCACATTTTATCCTCTTCTTTAATTTTATCCTGTTCTTTAATAATATGGTTTATGCATTCTTGCCATTTTTCAGCTGTGATATTATTTTTAGCCACATACCCCTTTGCTTGAGCCCATATCAACTCTATGGGGTTGAGCTCACAGTGGTATGGGGGCAGTCGCTTTTTCTTGGGAGACAGAAAGTCAGCCTCTCGTAAGTCATCCACCGAAACCGATTCCCGTGACGGGCCAGGTTGTGGGTCCATAGTCAAAAATTCAACAAATAAGTTCAATTCAAATAAAACAACTTAAATTATTAACTAAACAAGACGTAATAGCAAATTAAAAGTTAAAACTGAACAATAAATCGCAATAAACACCGTGAGCACATTCAAGCATTCAGAGTAGGTAGAAACCGAATGACATACATGGCAGACACAACATGATGCGGCGTAAATATTTTTTTAATTTTAGGTTTGGCGTCTTGTTATATTTGTTCTTACAAGAAGCAAATATTTTACAAACAAAGGGAGTTTTCCTAAAAAAGGCTTGCAACCTATGGATTATTGGACAGGGATTCCTATCATAAAAAAATAATTTCCTTAGTAATTATTGTAACTTCAATAATATGATAATAAAAAAATAATTACCATTTTAGAATTATCAATAATTTTTTAAGTCTTAGTTTTTCTAATTAAAACCTTAAATTTAAGAAAGGTTTATTTTTTTATTTTGCTAAAATGCTTTCCGTTTTTAGTGACAATGTTTCAAAGTTGACAACACTTCTGAAATGTCAGAATTCCGTGGAATTAAAAATCAGAGTATAGTAAACAGGTAAGGATTTAAACACAAGACGGCGTTGAATTTACTACTTATATTTTTTAACATGTTTTTTTTTTAATATGTATTAATTTATGTTTATTCATATTAGTAAGAACATATATAAATGATAATGATAGAAAATAAAAGTTAGGCACATTACTACATTAAATTGACTAGAAATAGTTAGAATTAAATTAAAAATTAAACATTTTATTACTGAAAAAAAAGATTATATAGTTCACCTTTACATTTTTATGAATTTCCATTATCCATATACTTACTGCTCTTAAACTGTGCACTTAAGCACAGATGTAGATTTTATTCGACAACTGTGAAAAATCGTTGTGACGAAAATACGCCATTACAACCGCAGCGACAAGTGCCTCTGCGCTTCAAACTACTCCTTTTGTTAACTCGCACGAGTCGCCCGCTTGCGTTTTGATTCTTTACAAAACAATAGATGCTATAAATGTATAGAAGTTGGTAATGTTTTGAAATTTAGCTTATGGGCATTACGTATTTAAAAATAAAATAAATTTTGGTGAAATACTTACTTATCTTACTTATCAACGGCCCTCGCTACAATCATTTGCAGAAGTTACACCTAAGCTCAGCCAGAGCTCACATAGTATTATAGTTAACATAGGTTTTGGATATATATGTATATATATATATATTTAATAGAACTTTAAAAATGATTGAAAATATAAATAATCTAAGGGGTACTTAAATAAAAAAGTGACAAAAATTTGAATGAAAATTCGACAAATAAGTACGATAAAAGACTGCTTTTTATTTCAGTGCTCCATATATTTTTATTGAATAATAGTTAATTGTATGTATGAAGTTATTATGTTAGACAGTAATCACACTGTCCGTTAGGCAGATTGGGTAATCCTGGCTTAAAAATCTACTGATCTTAGTCTTTAAACATCATAAAGTAAATTACAATTATGGAATCTCATTGGATTGCCGAAGGTAAAGAACTCGCACGACTTCTTTTAGCATTTAGTTAATTTTATAATAGTGCTCTCTTGCAGTTTTAATTAAAATGTCGCTTCAACTGCGTACGTTTTCCCCTGAACCATTAAAGCCTAAGTAGGCACTCAAGTTTTAACATAATCGTACCTCGTTTTGTGGAATTGGTACGAGTGTACTACGTATAATAACCGGATAGATAGTCATTTTATACTATAATAACGTTCTTAGTTAATCCACTACTTTAATAACAGAACTGACATAATTTGTTGCTTGATTTTTACTTTTAACCCCCAATGAAAAACAATTAATGTGACGCGTGTGACGTAATCATCGCTAATTCTTTTTTGATATAGAAATCTATGATGTATTTGACAAATGTGTGTCAATTGGAGGTCACTATGAGAATACTAACTAGAGAAACACCTATTTTCTTTATGGTAGCGGCCTAATTTAAATAACACATAAAATATTTTTCAGAATGTAATGTTTGACATCATGTGCATAGTGTATTTAGAATACATTTTACCCATTTGAAAAATATGTATATTAGTAACAAAATATGAATGTAGGTAACATTCAAAAGAGAGACGCCTACATATTATATCTTCGCCTTTGTTTGTTATACTTGTAAATAATTTCAAGAAGGGTATTTCTTCTATACATCTTTTAAAAACAAAATCTTTTATTTATTCGAATTCAAAATACGACTTCAGATGTGAGAGAATTTTATAATAAATATTTTATTATATAAACTTATGCTTAAGAATATATTTAGAATATTTACATTGATATTAAATATTGTTGAATAAAAATGGATAGGTGTTGTGTGGTTTTAATATATAGGACGTATCCCATAATCGTCTTCATTTTTTTTTAGTCAGATGATGTGATTATAAACACAAAAATAATGAGCTTACCCACATACAAAAAATAATAGCGTCAGTATTTTCTATTTAAATAATTTCAATTAAGATACAAATCAATATACAAAGCAATCTAGCATCAGTATATATATAAGTAATAGCACATATTCACTCTAACCCATTGAGGCGGCAGGTACTGACGCTTCGAAGACAGGCTCTATAGTTTTAGATTACCGATTCAATTAGCAGTATACCGTTACCATCTTGAGCTGTTAATTAGTCGAGTCGTAGGCAACATTTTAAAGAAAAAATTGAAAGAGTTGCTTTCTCGTACTTAAAAAACTAAAATATTGATAAAACTAGGTACCACCGATGTTATACACTAAATTGTTTTCACGTGTTATTTATTTAATACATGATAATATATTTTTACTAGAGAATAATAATTTGTATTCGAATTTCTTCGTTTGGTAAAATATGTAGTACTTTTAATTCCGTAGTTCTCATAAACAGGATATATCGTTGCAAAAGTAAAAAAAAACAGCTTTCTTTCTAGTTATACCGTTACACCCTCACGTTCATTTCACATATTCCACCGGCAACGCGACGTAGAACTGATTAACCGAGAGAATTGTGTTCGACTGCCGCTCTACGTGCACTCTATTACTGCATAGAGTTGGAAAAATCGACTTTAATTAAGGTAAACTGTGCTTGTTTAAAAATAAAAAAAAGGAATCGAATGTATGAATTCAATTTTAACTTATACTAACATATATTCCAATTAAAGTAGTTAAAAAATAAAGGTCTAGTATAGCGTAAATAAAATATAACGACTGTAGTATAAAATAACGGCACAATTACGTGAAGTTTCGTAATGCAATTTGAGATTAACATTTTGTGATACATAAAATTTAGTAGTAAATATCTTCTAAGGTTATAGTAGAGTATGCATAAACCATTAGATAACTTTAAGTTTTATATTACTAGAACACTTAAGATACATTATATATATATATATATATATATATATATATATATATATATATATATATATATATATATATGCATTCAAGTCATACAAGTTTGCAACTCATCTTGTCTTGCAAGTCATAGTAATGGGAAAAATCATCATTCGTTTTAAAACAATAAAGAAACTCTTCAGTACTATAGTATATCATTGTGGTATTGACGATAGTTCTTAACCTAAATCAGGATAAGCAGCAATACGACCAGTAAAAATATTGCTACGTACGCAAGTGTAAGACATCAATTATCAATATAGTTGTTAATCTATGATAAAGATAAGTAATAACACATTGATATGAGTGGAAAGGAGACAGAACACTTTCTAGTATAATTTCTAATTCTTCAACGTTCTCAGAGTTCAGAAGGGTTCATATTTCAATGTTCTTTGTTTTATGCACATTTGCGACAGTTTGTCAAGTAATTGGTATAAGTTCGAAGTTAAGTGAAGATTTAGAAAAGACTCACAGAAATAATAATTAAAGTAAACTGCTGTTATCATGGAAGTGAAACTAGTGGTAATTTAATACAATGTTAATTGATAAAATTGGTATTACAGTATGTGTATCTAGTATATGTCATACTAGTAGTCTAGGTGAACTGTTCTTAGTGATAAGGCAACATATGCAAGTAGCTTGCTTTAAATTCCGATCTCAGAACCATAAATCGTAACAATATTTACCCTATGCTATTATTAAAACTGCAACTAATAATACATATATATAGTCCAATATTTTTCATAATATTTTCATGTACTTAATTGTGTTTATAGAATATTTATAAGTGTCAACTTTTTTCTCAATTTAGCCTCATGCTTTCTACTCTTTCTACTAATTAGTATGTGTTCCTTATTTGTGGAATCCTAATTGGTATATATGTGTGTATTTTTATTGTAAATTATATGTTTTGTAATACTTTTTGTTTCCCTATGATAAATAAAAATATAAAATAAAATAAAAATATTCATAAGTATGGTCCAGTTTAAACTGCGCCAAATAGTAATATCTCGAACTATCTCGTAAGGAATGTATGAGTTGTTATGGGCCGTTTAATTCAAAAATACCTTAAAAAAATATCATTAAAGCACTTGCAACACAAAATTTAAATAAAAAAATTACTTTCTCTTCTATCTTTATAATTTTATTATAATCAATTGTTCATGCTTTCATTTATTGTATTTCATTCACGAAAATATCGCCATCGTTGGTGTAAAACGGGATATTTACCATGTTTTTCACTTACTTTTATCAGCTCTCGATATTTCGGCACTGTTACAAGCACCAAATAGGTACACCCGTGATTATGGCGCTAGTACAATAATAATAATAGTAATATCGCGTTTTACATCACAAAATACTGTACAATATTATCACGTAAATATACCTTACATTCACGAGTTATTCAATGTGTCGATTAAAGCTTGAAAAACCAGACTCGTGTGAGGTCGACATCTTATAGCATTAGTTACGTGACCAGGAGAGATGAGTTTTTAAATAAATTCAGTTCGTGTCGCCGTATCCTGAAGATAACAAGATGTTACACTAGATATTGTCACATTTCTATAAGCGATAAAGGTTTTTGTAAGTACATTTTTTGGCCAATTGTTTTGGAGCTCAACTAACAGGTTTGAATAATTCGAATTTTCTGAACGTGAAAAGTTGGTTGACTTTCTTCAAAATATTTAAACGATTTAGTAATTTTTAGTCTAATTTTTGACTAAAACATGTTACGAAAAATATTATCTCTATCACTTTATCCTAAGGTGCTTTTGGATATAGTAATATTAAGTGTAAGTAAATAAATATGCTAAAGACTGAAATAATGCATCTTCTTACTTAACATTAGAATGCATTACGCTACGACGAAAGCCTTTGTCGAATTGTGAATGTTTAAAAATTCATTTCATTTTTGGACGCAAATGAATATACAAGAATATTTTTTTACTGGTACGAAACGATATTTTGTAATATCGTATAACGTTATTAAAGTAGAACACGAGTGAACTTTCAATATTAAATAAAAATACTTCTAAAAAGAATATTATTTTAATCGTAATAATATTTTTATTAAATATCAGTTTCGCATTAACGACAAACTTCATCTGGTAATGTAATTTAACCTTTCAATCTCTACAAAAACTAAAAATGCATATTATATTCTCTAGCGTTGTATTGTCAGCAACTTCAATCAGATATATTTATTCAAAACTATATTTTTCTTTGGTTTTAAACGTCCTATTACGTTATGTTCTGTCTCGGAGTGATGTGCAAATAAACAGATACCTATACATATTTTTATATAAAAATTAGCGACTTACTCTTTTGGGTTGGTACGGCTAACCCTCGCTTCACTCTGGTGCGTCCCTAAGGATGATTTAGGAACGCATAGAAGACAAACATACAAAAGAAAAATCTATTTTTTTAACCAGAAACCTTAAACTATAAACAAAATTTAAGCAAGGAGTACAAACACAAAAAAATATTCATTTTTATTTATATAGATAAGATAAAAATGTATAAATAACTTTGCGCTACCGTTTTTTGTATATTTTTATTCAGAGTATCAATAGTTAATCATTTGCATTCAATAACAGTCACATTTTTATGAAATCATGTTCATAATATCAATGTAGGCTGAAAACACAATACATTGTCATTATGAGCTTTGTAAGGTGGCTGCCAAAGATCCGCCTGTTTGACAGTAATGGATTTCATTTTCACAAATATATATATATATAAGGAAAAATCAGTTGCTCGAGGGCTCACACCGGCATTGATTGGGAACAGCATCCGAATCCCCCGGCACTGCATGAAATATATTAGGATGTGACCACAATAATGTAGTTTTTATATTTAATTGTAATATTTATATATAAAATAATGTATTCGTTTATAAAATAAATAATAATCTTATCGAAGATTCGGTTTTATTATTTACTTAATAAATAATATTGTGTCTTGAAGACATTGAACTGTGTTTGAGGTAACACTGTTTTCATCGAGGTAATAGTTTATTTACTATATACAGATTAATTGTCCCGCTCTCGGATATACATACAAACGTAGAATTATAATTGCAGCTAAGAACAAATCATCAACCTGTTAATATAACACATATGAATCCTTTCATTATTAATTTTTACTTTAATAACGCAACTACTAGGCACATAAAATTGATACAACTTGTATAATAGAGTAAGAATAGAGACATATCAACATAAGTTAATACTTTATAATTTAGCGACTTGCTTTTCCTAGCATACTGTACGCGTCCTTAGTTATTTCCAATATCCGCCACGACAACATACACATACATTCTCATACATGTAGGGTAATAAAATATACTTCTCAGTACAGCGAATCAAGAAACTAGCGCTAAGGTGTATTTTCTTGAACACTATAAGATAAAACAATATGTTAAGCTCTACCATTTTACTATCTTTCTTTTTTGAACTTTAATATTTAACATTTTTTTTTTTTTCGTCAAACATTTGATTTTCATCAAACATACCTAATAGGTATACACATATATGTACGCACTAACACTAAATTCTTTTATTTGTATTTGGCTATATAAATAAACTTAATAAAAGCGACATTGAGTACTACTAGGTAGTAATTAAAAGTAGTTCCTTGAAAAGAATAGTGATTGATATGATTTGAATAGAAAGCAGATATTAAGAATATAGTGTGAAATACATATTAAAATGCATTTTAACACTATAGAACTAGATTATTGCCGCACAATATTTCCACATCTCATATGACATAAAATTATATTCATATATGTATACTGTATATGAATATATACATGCTTATTAAATTTGTGTATTCCAATTCTGTATGAGATATTGACTGCGAACCCGTTTGCTTACTATCTTGTACTTGTGAATTTCTATTTAAATCAGACGTGTCTCGACACATCTCGTATTCTCTATCGACGTTTAGCAATTTAGATTCAACCAATAACTGTTTTGACCTGGCATTTAATGTACCTGTTACAAAATAGAAACTATTCATTTCTATGTGACTCACTATCTATTCTATAGGTACTTCTATTCATAACTAGCGACTCACCCTAGTTTGTTCCTAGGTATGTTTTAACAGTTTATATGGAATAGATAATATATATAATTTTCCAAGTTAAACTTAACGCATTGTTGTAGATGATCAGTCCGTGGTTAATGCCAAATATTGAAAGTAATCCCCATATAAAATAAACAGTTTTAAACTTTTCGATTTTGCAGCTGTTTTTATGGGTTTTAGCTAATTTTTTTTATAACTAAACCACCCCTAACACACCTCCAAACAAAAAAGAATTAGTCCAATTAGTTCGGCCGTTTTTGAGTTTTAGCGAGACTAACGAACAGTAATAGATATTTTAATATCTAAACGCACCTATAAGAGAAAATATGAAATAATATGTGATATGCATAAAATGTACAATAGTAGGAAGAGATATAATTTTTAAATGTTTTTTATAAAAATAAATAATTAATATAAACGTTTAAACTCGAATCAATATTTGTTTAAACTTAAATTAAACAAATAAAATCATTATTGACTAAACGACATACATGAAATTTATTTTGATTAAAAACAGTTTCGTACATGAATGTACGAAGCAATAAATGTTCAACATGTCAAGCGTCGCGGCTGTTACTACTACTTACGCCCACCAATCTTGTTTGTGCTTCCGAACGAAATTTCTCATCTGTATCACTATTTTTATTGCCAACTAAATCATATTACATATTATTTCTTTTTTTTTAATAAATAAATGGCTTTACAAAAATGAAACAATCTCAAAGTATATATCTGTTGCTGATTATTATTGGAGCACGTCATGTATTCAAATAATTCGACATTCCTAAGATTACTAATACCAATAGAATTCGCACAACAAAAGTTTCAAAATATTGCTAACGTCATATGCGTAAAATCTTCTAAACGCCCTAATATAAGTAAAATAAAAAATTAACCCACAATAAATATAACTCAAAAAGTACTAAATGTATCTTCTTCAAAATAATGTTCATTGCATTATATTGCTAAACTAGCGGCTCACCTCGCTTCGCTCGGGTTTGCCTCTAGATAAAAAAATAAATCTATCCCACGGGAACCGTACATTTTTCCGGGATAAAAAGTAGCCTATTTGTTATTTTGATGTATAAACTATATTATTGTAAAGTTTCATTAAAATCCAATTAGTAGTTTTTGTGTACTAAGCTGTAAAAGTAACTATAGTTTTTTAACTATCCCACGGCAATTCTTTAATTGTCTGGAATGAAAAGTATCTAAAATGTTGACCGGGGGTATAAGGTACCACTATGCAAAATTTCATTTAAATTGGTTCAACAATTTTGGAGATTAGCTCGTACAAACAAACCAACAAACAAACAGACAATTGAAAAAAAAAAAAACAAAAAATTGAAAAAAATAATGGATTTGTTCTATTTCTTTTCTTACATCCCCCTGACTCAGTTTTTAGCTTTTTTTCTTTCTATGTACAGACATTCGACCTCT
This sequence comes from Argynnis bischoffii washingtonia, assembly GCA_033884665.1. NCBI lineage: Eukaryota > Metazoa > Arthropoda > Insecta > Lepidoptera > Nymphalidae > Argynnis > Argynnis bischoffii. Next base: position 6,697,114 of record CM066625.1, read on the forward strand.
ACAGTTTTATTATATGTATAGATAGTGAAATGTTTCATTCATTCAATATTTTTTATTTGAAAGCTAGTTAGTAGTAAGTAGGTAATTTTGAATAATATATTCCGATAGTTTGGTATATAATTTATATAAAACTAGCGACTCACGCTCGCTTCGCTAGCGTTCGTCCCTAGGTACGTTTTCACGGTTAGCTATGTTTATACATGAATAGTAGCTTGCTACTTAGCTACTTTTAAGATATTCATTTGAATTCTATAGCGATTTACGTTACGTACGTACGTTATTGTGTACGCCGTACGCGGATTTTGTTCACAATTACATGGGTTTTCTTTTTTTTCGCGGAACCCTGATTATTTTTCTAAAATAAAAGTAGCCTAAGTTACTCCTTATAACTGCAGCTATCTGCTTGTGAAAGTCCCGTCAAAATCAGTCCAGCCGTTTCGGAGATTAGCCGGAACAAACAGACAGACAGACAGGCAGACTGACAGACAAAAATTGTAAAAAATGTTGATTTGGTATATGTATCCATATGTTTTTAGTAAAAAGTGGTTATTTTAATGTTACAGACACTCCAATTTTATTTATCTGTATAGATATTCATATTTATTGTTTTGTCTATATACAATTAATATACATAAATTAATAAGATATCATGTTTTTTTATTTATCTTGATAATCTATACATATAATAAAATTCTGAGTCTTTTAAAAAATCTTATTGAAATTAGGATACTTTTTATATCTCCTCTCTGAGAAACCCATACATACCAAACGTTAAAGCGCAACTAGGGATGAACCAGAGCGGAGCGAGGGTGAGTCGCTAATCTATACTAATATTATAAAGAGGAAAGATTTTTTTGTTTGTTTGTACCGAATAAGCTCCAAAACTACTGGACCGATTTTGAAAATTATAAAGTTTAGTAAGAAAATAGTATGAGACCCTGGGAAGGTACATAGGAAAGTTTTTATCTCGGAAATCATCCTTTAAGGTGGTGAAAATGGGGATGAAAGTTTGTATGAGAAATCAACCTAGGGACGAACCTGAGCGAAGCGAGGATAAGTCGCTAGTTTAATATAAAGCCGTGATTTTTTGATAAAACTAAGAAGAGTGCAGTACAAATTGAAATTTTAAAATTGGTCAGACCAAAATCTTATTTTTGCTGTTGAAAGTCGACGTCTTGCTAGAATGTTGTAATAAAAATCTATAAAGTTAAATATCACATATAAAATACATAATAGGTATATTGATAAGTTTGATTTTAGCAAATCACAACGGATCGCTGCCTGGGAGCAAAATAGGGTTCGGAATACAAATTCGGGCCGCAATCCAACCAGTGCTGCATGACCTTACATATTTCAGTCGAAACCCATTCTTGTTCATTCTACCCGTTGATACTAGATATACGGGGATCATTGTAGACTGGTCAATAGAATAAACCCAAGAGTCGGCCACCTGAGATTTCAATTTCACTTCTCGGAATAAATTTATTCGAATATTTCGTTGAAATATTGTAAAAAATATTTATTTAAATGTAACCTATAGTGTTACTTCGCTTTTTTCTATGGTACAAATAGTTAAAATTTTTTGAATTTCTAATAGTAGCAACTAGTCAAATAATTATTGATCTTATTTAATAAGAACGTATCGAATTAGATTTAAATCTGGAAGTATATTCTTTGTCACAGTAAAAATCACATCACAAATATTACGCATTTTATTTACGCCTATATTAGATACTAGCAGAACCCGCGGTTTCACCCGCGTTCAGACTACAAAAAAAATTTTTTGCTTTATTTTATAACTAATATTATATACAGTTCCACTACCGCAACTTTTTGCACATTTTTCTACTCCATCTTTTCAAAGTTAGAAGCCAACTCGTATACCTACCAAAAATACTGTCTTTTTCGCCAATCTTCTTTGACTGTCTTATCGCCAATCTTCTTTGACTGTCTTCTTTGCCTGTCTTCTTCGCCTTCTTCACCGCCTTCCTTCTTCGCCTGTCTTCTTCGTCCGACGTCTTCTCTTCTCTTCCGTTCTATTACGTTCCACTCCGGTTACGGTCCGGTCACGGTCTGGTCACGGTCCGGTCACAGTCCGGTGACAGTCCGGTCACAGTCCGGTAACGGTTCAGTCACGGTCCAGTCACGGCCCGGTTACGGTACGGTCACGGGTACGTTCCGTTCCGTTCCGGTTACGTTTCATTCCGTTCCGTTCCGGTTACGTTCCGGTTACGGTCCGGTCACGGTCCGGTTACGGTCCGGTGACGGTCCGGTGACGGTCCGGTTACGTTCCGGTTACGGTCCGGTCACGGTCCGGTCACTGTCCGGTTACGGTCCGGTTACGGTCCGGTCACGCTCCGGTTACGGTCCGGTTACGGTCCGGTCACGCTCCGGTTACGGGCCGGTTACGTTCCGGTTACGGTCCGGTCACGCTCCGGTTACGGTCCGGTTACGTTCCGGTTACGGTCCGGATACGGTCCGGTTATGGTCCGGTCGCGCACCGGTTACGGTCCGGTTACGGTCCGGTGACGGTCCGGTTACGTTCCGGTTACGGTCCGGTCACGGTCCGGTTACGGTCCGGTGACGGTCCGGTTACGGTCCGGTCACGCTCCGGTTACGGTCCGGTTTCGGTCCGGTCACGGTCCGATGACGGTCCGGTGACGTTCCGGTGACGGTCTGGTTACGGTCCGGTCATGGTCCGGTTACGATCCGGTGACGGTCTGGTGACGGTCCGGTGACGGTCCGGTGACGGTCCGGTTACGACCCGGTCACGCTCCGGTTACTGTCCGGTGACGGTCCGGTGACGGTCCGGTTACGTTCCGGTTACGGTCCGGTCACGGTCCGGTTACGGTCCGGTGACGGTCCGGTTACGGTCCGGTCACGCTCCGGTCACGGTCCGGTGACGGTCCGGTTACGTTCCGGATACGGTCCGGTCACGGTCCGGTCACGGTCCGGTTACGGTCCGGTCACGCTCCGGTTACGGTCCGGTTACGGTCCGGTCATGCTCCGGTTACGGTCCGGTCATGCTCCTGTTACGGTCCGGTTACGTTCCAATTACGGTCCGGTCACGGTCCGGTGACGGTCTGGTCATGGTCCGGTCACGGTCCGGTTACGATCCGGTCACGGTTCGGTTATTTTGCGGTTACGGTCCGGTTACAGTCCGGTTACGGTCCGGTCACGCTCCGGTTACGATCTGGTTACGGTCAGGTTACGTTCCGGTTACGATCCGGTCACGGTCCGGTCACGCTCCGGTTACGGTCCGGTTACGGTCCGGTCACGCTCCGGTTACGGGCCGGTTACGTTCCGGTTACGGTCCGGTCACGCTCCGGTTACGGTCCGGTTACGTTCCAATTACGGTCCGGTCACGGTCCGGTGACGGTCTGGTCATGGTCCGGTCACGGTCCGGTTACGATCCGGTCACGGTTCGGTTATTTTGCGGTTACGGTCCGGTTACAGTCCGGTTACGGTCCGGTCACGCTCCGGTTACGATCTGGTTACGGTCAGGTTAAGTTCCGGTTACGATCCGGTCACGGCCCGGATACGGTCCGGTCACGGTCCGGTCACGGTCCGGTCACGGTCCGGTAACGACCCGGTTACGTTTCGGTTTGCAGTCCAGGCACGGTCCGTTCCGTTCCGTGCCGGTTACGTTCCATTCGATAACGGTCCGATTACGGTCCGGTCACGGTCCGTGCTGTCCCGTCCCGTCCCCTCCCATTGATTATTTAGATTTTTAGATTAGCAAGAGAAAAAAAGGCAGGATGTGTAGCGTGTTATTATTTATATTAAACTAGCGACTCACCCTCGCTTCGCTTCGGGTTCGTCCCTAGACAAAAACAAATCTATCCCACGGGACTCGTATACTTTTCCAGGATGATATATAGTCTATAGCCTTCCTCAGTTAATGGGCTATCAAATGCAAAAAGAATTTTTCAAATCGGATCAGTAGTTCCTGAGATTAGCGCGTTCAACCAAACAAACAAACAAACTCTTTAGCTTTATAATATTAGTATAGGTTTGTATGAGCCATACAAATGTATGTCTGTCAGCCTAATATAAAATACAGTGCAAATGCCATCTTATAGCACCGATACTTAATATTAAAAATGAATTTATGAACCTATATCCTCTTCCTGGCTATTCCACAAGGTAAGTACATAACATAATTTAATATATAAACCGTATTATAATTACTACATTCGAGCATAAATATATAATGACAAGAATTATATAAACACTAGCGGCTCACCCTCGCTTCGTTTGGGTTCGCCTCTAGAAAACAAAAACAAACCTATCCCACGGGAACAGCACATTTTTCCGGGATAAAAGTAGCCTATGTTTTATTCCAGACTATAATCTATCTCTGTGCCATATTTCTACCACATCATCAGCCGTTCTGGCGTGAAAGAGTAACAAACTTTCACATTTATAATATTAATACGCATAATAAGGAAATATGGATTAAACACACTAGAAGTAGACTTTCTACATTCGATATTGTTAATGCTAAGCTAAAAAACATATCGTAATAACTACATTTCCATAATACGGTTATGTCAAGCGCCTTAAAGACGAACATACCTATAACAAAAAAGGTGATGACTATTAAAGTTGATGGATATACATTTTATTTATTTATTTTGTCAATTGGAAAACAGACAGCATATATAAGCATGAAATGTAAAATACATTAGAATTAATACACTTACTCTATAAAATTGCCACTTATACATAAATATAGCAGAGTAATATAGTAGTATATATACCCATATAGGTATCATAGAGGTCGACCGAAGAAGATATGGATGAACTGTATAACTGAATTCAAATATGACGAATTATAGAGAAAAATGCAGAAAAAGTACTTACTGTGCCAAGACTCACAACATAAGGTCAAGATAAAGAAGGATATTCTAATGAGGCGACATGATAAGTCTTAGCATATCATTTTCATATATTTTAAAAATTATTGTGGAACCTCATGAATCATGGATGCAAACTCACTAGTTATTCTCAATAATTTTTATCAGTGCCAATGCACAGTCAATACTCTCTGATCATTATTTAAAAAATCATGTAGTTATATCTGCAATCAACAGAAATGCACATAAGCACAAACCAAAACCAGTACAGTGCAGTAATATTAATGTTGTTCTTATATTTTTAAACCAGAAGCGTATTTAAAGGACTGGGATATGGTCAGCTAGAAATAGTTTTCATTAAAAGTGGTTGTATATTTTTCTCCTGACCTTTTACCAGTCATATGAAATATTGTAGAAGATATTATGTTTTTGCTTTTGGAATGTACATATGTCTTTAACATAAAGCTTTTATGACGCGTATATTATTATTTTTTGCTGTACATTGCTTTAAAGGTACGTACTACCTACTAATGTAATTTTAATCTGATCAAATAATAAAAGTACCTTACATATAGATTGTGAGACGTAATCCAATTAAAAGCTATTGACAGTGTTTACAAATAACGTCTTTATCGTCAACACATTAACGAAACATGTACAAATATGCTCAGTTTATTAGGAGAAACCAATAAATTTTGTACGTGAGGCGGCGCGGTGGGTTGCCAGATCAATCGAAAAGAATCCTTTTATTTCAGCCTATCACCACCTCAGGTTGGATAAGTTACATTTTCCTTTTTGCGTAAACTACAATAGCATAAAGTATTATGATCCCTGTAATCTTAGAGGATGCCCAATAGATGAATTGATTTTCTTCTGACTTATAATATGTACATGTATAAGAAAAAAATCCACAGATCTCGTGCCTGCACCTTGGAGCACATTGAAAATGAATCTGCCAAATGAACTAAATTAATGTTTTAAGATATATATACTAGCAGAACTAACAGTTCCACCCGCGTTCAGACTACAAAAAAAGTTTTGGCTTTATCTTATAACTAATATACAATTTGAGCGCTGGAATATTTTCAAATGTGTAAGTAAATGCGTTCTCTTCTCTTCCCTTCCCTTCCCTTCCCTTCCCTTCCCTTCCCCTACCCTTCCCTTCCCCTACCCTTCCCTCCCCTCTCCTCCCCTCGATTATTATTATCGATGCAGAGGCCGAATCTATAGTTTTTAGATTTTTTGTCTGTCTGTCTGTCTGTCACCGCATCACAGAATAACCACTAGAGGGATTTTGATGAAATTTGGTATGATGATAGCTGCATATCCGGGTCAACGTATAGGATACTTTTTACCGCAGGAGATTATCTCATTTCCACGGGAGTACACGTTATAACACAACCCAAAAAATATTTATGATCAGAATTTCTTGAAAGTTGATATTAATGCTCTTCAATACAATTAAGTAAATACCTGTTTTAGTGTTTTTTGAAATTCATCCCATAAGGAGATAATTTTCAAAGTTCTTTTGTTGTAGTTTTAGTGCGAGTGAAGCCGCAGGTTTTGCTAGTTCATAGATAATAATAAAAATGTTAGTAGGTATGTGCTTAAATAATTCGTTCAAAACTATTTAAGCAGGACTGTACTAAACTGAAAATTACATTGTTAAATAACTTTCAGTCTTTACCTATTTATGTACATATATGTATGTAATTTATGAACAATGAGTTTGAATAAGAAGGCTATTGAACATTGAGAAATTCCTCTTTATTAGGTACGATCCAATGGTTGGGTTTATCTTTTTTGGAGAATAAGTACTGTTCAATATAAAACTTTTTTTAGGAGTAAATGCGACACAAAAATATTGTGCAAACCATCAGTGCACAAATCTGTCTCGCAATCGATGTTTAATTTCTTTCGTATTCACATGAGGCGACACGCCATAGCTATATGACCGCTGCCAATCGATTACAAAGACAGATGGATTAATGTAAACCATTATTATTAGAATTAACATTCTGTTCTGAATCAACAGTTACCCATCAAGAGCATGGCTCATGAGCCATGCTGCATGAAACAACCAAAATTAAGAGTTTCAAGTTTAAGCGCTTCTAATTTTTTATTGCGAATAGATTTATATAAAAATCTATATAACTTTTTTGAAACATTATTTTATTTGCAAAATAGATAATTAAATTAGGATACCTTAATCTATTCTTTTGCTACTAATGTCTCAATAATAATATGTGATCTATGCAGTGTAATTTAAGTGCGCTATCATAGAAACATAGAAGGGTTATTATCTGTCAGATATATAAGTACCAAATCGCCATATCGATCGACACAAACTTTATTCTTGTATTTAATTTAACCCAAAATACTAAACGAACATGTTTCCAACGACTGAAAGCATTAAATCTGTCTGAAACGAGTCAAACGTACTTAGCACAGCCTCCGTCCTGAGATTTTTACGCAAGCACCATTTACATTTAATTAAATTCTTACTGTTTAATTTGTCTCCGCTGCTCTCCAAGTTATTGCGACCATTTAAACACAAGTTTTAGCTCGTAAAATGGTATAACATAACCAAAACTGAAATTGTATGAAACAATTGCCTCTATTTAGTATTTTTTATTAAGTATGTACCTTAAAAAGCTATCTTAATTTAGATATTGATAAAGTAAAAAACATAAACATAAATGCAGTTTTATCCCACAACACATTGCATTTTTCCGTAAGAAAATATAAAAGAGCCTTTGTGAATCCTCTATCCGTCAATGAAAGTCTTCTCAAAATCGATTAAGTCATTTTATATTCATCTTTTATCTCTTGAGAACAATTACCATCGCTTCGCTTCGCCAAAAGCGTCGTTTAATACAATAAATGTGGCTTGAATATTAAAGGGATTATTTTCTGAGAGTAATGAAAAAATTAAACTAGTAAATGTAATCGAAACAAAACTAGTGATGCGCTACTACGATAATATGAGATCTAGATAAGTTTCATCATTTTGAATATCAAGCCAATGCCTTAAAATCTTGGTGCTATATACTCGTAAGTTCATTATCTAAATCATATTATTGTAAGATATGATGAAAAGTGAACTTTGGTTATCTACGCAGAAATATTGCGGGTTAAGGTCTTACATGTAAATATTTATCCCTGTATGTGTTGCTGTGCGGCAAGAGCAGATTTGAGATATATCGCCTATTTATTAATTAGCTATTATAATATAAGCACATATTAATTCATATAAACAAAACTTTATCTTACATTCTTCACAGCATCTTAAGTGAAACATAAATATTTGTTGTTTTTTTATACGTAGAGAATGTTTAATTTACAGAAGCTCCCTGAGTAACGTAGGATATTTTACGGCTGATAAAAATGTTACATTTACTGTTTTCTTCATAGTACATGACATATTTATTAATTAGAAAGAAATGCTTTTTGTAAACTGGCTAGCCCTAAAAAAGCAGAATGAACAATATTTTTATTATTATAATGGGACTATAAATGCGAAAGTTGGTATGTGTGTGTATATTTTTACTCCTTCATGCTAAATCGGCTGACGGATTTGGATGAAAATATATAGATACAAACATAGAATATGACTTGAAATAACACATAGTTACTGTTAGGCACCAAGGGACACACCTGAGCGTAGCGAGGGTAAGTCTAGTGATATATTTTATTTATATCCTATTGTCTTTAAACAAGCAATTTTACAATTAAATAAAATATATTTTCATTCGTTGAATGGATTTATACTGACAATTGAATGCATCGACTGACAATAGCACGACATTTTATTGATGAAACGAAATTGGTTTTAAATTTTCACTGTGACATGTACGATTTCTTTACATATTTAATGTATTTTTAAGCGCAAAAGGTAAATTTTTCAACAAGTTATGTTATGAGATAATTTGAATAAAACTAAAGTTATAAAATATATAATTAATTTTCATATACAAGTTCGAACTTAATTTGGTTTTTCTTCAGTCTGTGTATTGCATAATGATATAGCAAGTGCAAACTCTTGATTTCAGAATTACCTATATTATGCTAAAAAATAAATTATATAAAAATATAAATTACCAACATTAAAAATCTTAGTGGATATTTCCAAAAATCCATTTTAGTATGGGGGTAAAATATAGTTAGTGGTAATTTATTACCGTAAAACTACCACACGTATCTTTCGCATAACCGTGATTCACGGAATCTGTATGAAGGTTATCTATCTGCTTTTTACTATCATGAATGGATTTTAATTTTATAATCCGATAAAGCAAGTCTATGCGTACATCCACTTGGAGTTCTTTATTATTGTGTGCTGGAATAGCAGCATAGGGTACAAAGGGGTAATAATTTAGTGTATATTTTTCTGCGAGCCGTGGTCACTCGGCGTTTTATTGCATACTATTCTGGTGAATAAACCCGGTGGGGTTTTACAGGGGGTAGGACTCACCCACCACCTTCGCTTTTGAATATTCTACATATATGCATTTGACTATTTACTACTGAATGACAGCTTTGATATTTCATAACAACTTGATATAGTTTTATTTCCAATGAAGTTGCACGATACTTTTTCAAGAAATTTTAATTAATAAAATTATATTTATTTGAAAAACAAAATTTCAAAACATGCCTCTAGGTGCTTCGCGTTTTTCCAATATGAGTATATTGGAAAAACGCGAAGAAAATATACTAATATTCTGAGAACACGTAATGTAATAAGGTAGGATATAAAATATGAGATTGAATTAGCTGGCCTGTATAGTATATCAATAATACAAGTTGTAACAATCCAGTACCTAACACATTTTCTCACAAAAGATTTAGTAAAGATGTTTGATTTTTTTTAATTTATTAAAATAGTTGAGGTTTTATATCTAGCAAACTTTTTTTATTAAAAATGATAAAGTCGCATGTAGTAACTCTAAGCTAATCATAATGGCATTTTAAATAATTTGAAATAAATAATGTGAATCGTTTGTGCAACTCGTTAACCAGCGCTGACTACGATGAAGCAATTTCCAACATCTAAAACTGTTAGCGGGCGATATAGCGTTTGCTCACTGCTTCAATACTATTATGATCTGACGATGATCGGGAATAACTTAATGTTATTTTACCTAAACAATAATTTTTGTTAATCTTATTTAATAGAAATGTAAAAATATTTATTTCTTTTCACTTCACATCTCCTACGTTTATCTATTCTGAGTGCAGTTAGTCGCCGCAGTCAAAATTGGTCAGAAGGACATTATTATTTGTATTTACGATTCCTTTGCGGAGCCTACTGAAGTAGCGATATAAATATCTAAGGTGTAACCTTTTAGTACTAGAGTCTGAACCCAATTTTTGTAGCCTGTCTTAGTTATTTTTCTACGGTTATCAATATTTACTAATATAGAAGGTCTGAAGAACAATTGTTTTTCATTTATCTGCTTACTGGGTGTAAAAGTACTTTATATTTATTATAATAGTAACTTTTTACTGAAAAGGTATATTGATTTCAAAATTACTACGGAAGTCATTAATTATGAATGGATATATATTGTATGACATATCCATTATCAAAAAAATAAGTAAAATTGGCTCATATCTAGGAATAAATAATAATATCATTTAACATAATTAACACAATCTACGTACATAGCTACGCCCAAGTTCTAGTAATCTAAAACAGGATCCTTATAATTTGGCCATGCCCGTCTGTCTGTCTGTTCGTCCGCCTTTATGTATGTCACAGCCATTTTAAACGAAGACTATTAAAGCTTCGTTGCTGATATGGAGCAGGTATCTTATATAAATCGCTAGACAAATGTGAATAAGGAGTGAACATTTTTTAAGTCACCATTAGCATGAGAGGTTATATTTGAACACTTTCTCGTACTTTTTTGTTCAAGCCAATAGTTTCAGAGTTATCTGCCAAAGTCAAACATTACATAAACATTGTACCAATTAAAAATGCCAAAAATTAGAATGTTAAAACAAAACATAAATGTGATGTTTCATGTTACTGAGAATAAACTCAAGAAATAATAATTACCTATATTAAATAATTATATAAATTTTTTGTAAGGTATCTTTTAATGGCTTAACAAAATTTATTGTCGAATTGCTATAATAGTTATTTTTATAGCTTATGTTTTGTACCTCTACGGATTTCACGAGCTCAAACAAATCCGGTCTTTTGGAAGGCTTGCTTGGGGACAAAGGTCCAACACATAGAGGCCTCTTAAGATTTTCAAGTTAGTTTAATGTGACGTATCCGCCTGGATCCATCTCTGAGTAACCCATAGGGAATGGCTCAAAGATAGTCTCCGGATAATGCGTAGGGACTATGGAAAATATGGAAAACTGAAAGGGTCTATGAAATTGAGTTTGGATGGGCTAAAAAACAATTTATTTATGTTAACTAAAATAAATATACAGAAAGCAATTTTTGAGCGCCACTTTTTCTATAACGTTCGAAATAAAATTTCACTAATTTAAAGCTAACGGTTCCATGCCAAATACAACAACGCTTCAATGATTTAGGGCTTAATAAACGCAGTCTACCATCACTTAAATGTAACCACCATTTAAAAACGCCTAGTGAATGTGACAGGCCACTTTTAACCCAATGTTAGCTTAGTCAGGCGGAAATTGTTTTAAATATTACAGTTTTGTTGTTATCAAAAAAACAAACTAACTCGAACGGCGTTGTCATTTGCAAAGTTCAATAATTTTTTTCGTGATCTTAAAGTTCATACAAAAATCTTATAGAAGAAGTTTCATATTCAGTTTTTTTCCGACTTTCCTATCTTTCCTACCAACTTTTCCAATTTTCTAAATACTCTAGATTAAAACTTAAAACACTAATGTTGTTTGGCAAAATTACTGAAACACGTATTTTAGTATTTTTAAAATTCATTCAGGACGATTTCTATTTCTTGAAAGAAATTTGAACCGATTTCTCAAGTAATCCTGCCGATAAGTTATCTGGCGGGTTAATGTACATTGTATATTGTATACAGTGCTATATATTATGTATAGGTATAGTGACTTGCAACACGAGTTGTTTCGCTTTAAGCTTTTTAGAGGGCGTTGGAGAAAAAAATATTTTTTTATAACCAGTCTAATTTATAATATAAATATTATAAATTTGAAAGTAATTCTGTCAATCAATTATAACAACAGTTACATTTTCAATTTTAAACCGCTGAAATGATATGTAGATCTCAATGTAGCTATATTGAATATTAAAAGCAATATAGCTAACCTTGTCCCAATTTTGTAGCCTAGCTAGGCTATAAAATTGGGACAAGGATAGGAAGAAGCAGAATATAGATAGGCTATCCTATTATCATGCGAGCGGATCCGAGGGATTAACAAGTATTATACTACTATATACTATCATATTTATAAGATAAATAATACTTTTCGCAATCGGCACATAAAATTGATGGAATCTATGATAAAATTGAGATGCTTGGTCAAATGTGCTATACTAAAAAGCTTTCGTTGATGTTATACGAATTTAGAAATATTTTATTACCATGTACGCATAGATACATATATCATAAATATAAATATGAACATTACTTGTCGATATCAATCGCAATAACGCTGAAATGAAATAGGACGAATACGTCTCATACTATTACAATTTTATCATATTCGTATATTTATAGTTATAGTGATATTTCTTATTTTGACGCCTTTGACGCATCGTAAATATAAGATTTGGATCGGTTTTCTGAGCTTCGCCTAACATAAAGCAAAGGGCAGTCTTAAAATATAATTTAAACTAGCGACTCATCCTCGCTTCGCTCGGGTTCGTCCCTATGTACGTTTTAACGGTTAGTATAGAATAGATAGACTATAAATTATGTATATGATATATAGCCTATAGCCTTCCTCGTTAAACAGGCTACCTAATGTAAAAAGAATTTTACAAATCGGATTAGTAGTTCCTGAGATTAGCGTGTTTAAACAAACAAAGTCTGCCTCTTTACAATATTACCATAGATATTAAATTTTATTATATGCCCAAAATTAAATAGTAAAAATAAGAAAATAGGAAATAAATTTAGTTCAGGTAATGAAGAGTTATTTTTTATTTTTTAAGTGTTCTAGCGTTCCGTCTGCTTTCCGCAATTTTCCATTAACTATGAATCCATCTTGAATTAACAATTATCTTGACAATTAACCTGAAGCTTGCTTCTGGCGTGCTATTTTGTTGTAAAAACGTTCGACACTCGCAGCTATGCAACAATATACAGATATTCTTAGCTTATTAGTATTTTAGACTTATTGTTAGACTAAGCCATAAAAAAAGTTCAAAAGTATCTTTTAGAAGACGAACCCTTTCTCACATATTTATATTTGTGATAGCGTATCAATTTTTTATTTTATTTTTTCAAATTAATTTTCTTACACAATTTCATATTTACAGCTATTAACCGTCTATTGCATAAAGAATTTCTGTAGAGGCCTGTTAGGGAGTGAACGTGCCGTATTGCCACAATTCTAGATAAAATTCTGAATTTATACAGCTACAATTCTATTCAAAATCTTTTGTTGGTAGTTATTACATTTCAAAGCGATTGTGTTCCACAATAAAGTTGTTATAAATTTGATTGTTTCCATCTCTAAAATATTTACATAGTTTTTAACTTCATCAAGCAGCCCATAAAATTATAATTGAAAAATTGCCACAGAGCATACCTATTGAGAGCATTGCTATTGTAACTTTAGTAAAATTGTTAGATGCAAATGTACTTTCCTAATTAACCTTAATCACTTTTAGTTCATATCCAGATCGTGGAAAACGTGTAAAATATGTAAGTTCGTAAGAAAAACAAAAACAATAGAAATTAAAAAATATAGTTTGCTCTATAGAGCAAGATTATAATCTTCTTAAATGTATAAAGTCAATCCTCTTGCAAGGATCAGTCTCGAAAAACAACCGAACATAATAATATTATACTTATATAACAAATATATTTAATGTAGGTTATTTCTTGGCATCATTAGGCAGAAAATATAAAAGTAAGCGGAAATTGGCGTCGAAAATCATTACTTGTGGTTCTTAGCAATAATCGGCGCCTTTTTTATACTTATTTTTCCTAGTCTTAAGATATTCGATATATCACATGGCGCAAACTCGCTTTGCTCGGGTTCGTCCGTAGCTTTATGCCTATGTCAGAAAACCATATTAATCGAAATTCTCTACATATAAGTTTTATTATAACATAATTTAGTATGTGGTACGGGAATGTAATATTTTTCTGCGATAGTAGCTGAGGTCACTCTCCAATCCTCCAACTATGTTACAAATATAAGGACAAATAAACATAGAAACAAACAAAAAAAATATATTTACAATATTACATTATTTAACTTACTTTCAACTTTAAAAAAACAAAATTACAATACTATTCTAAAAGTAATATTGTATACATAAGAGACAACACGTCTCATACTGTCGTCAATTCATAAACAATGAGCTTTAATTAAATAAATTAAATTACTTATGTTTTATTTAATTTTAGATGTCCTTACGTGTTTTTATAATTATAATAAAGAATATATGCAATATAAGATCATTAAGATTTTTTTAATGCTAAAGAATATATGATAATAGACTCCATAAACACTATTTGATAAACAAAGTGTTGTTTGGAGATCCGCCAACTTACTATCAGCACAACTTGTGACAGCTCAAAGGATATTTTATTATGGCAATACGGCTTAACTTTAAAAAAACAATATTTTTACAAATTATAAAATATTTCTTAATTTTCTACTTATCTAAACATTCTGTATTAGTTTTATATAGGCGTGGTTAAGTACCTCGTCGATAAAAAGCCCTTTGAGATGTCAAACACCGTAGTTTCTCCTTTGATCATATTTGTAAAGCATTCGAAGACGTCAGAACGTCAGAAATAAAAAATAAAACTGTGAGAAATTCCTAAAACATAGTTTTATTTAATTACTAGCATTTCTCGCGGCTCCGTCCGCGTTCTGATGATCAAAAACCAAATTCTTAGGTTTTACACATTAGTATACTCTTACATATACCACTATTGCGCACCGTATGTTTGGTAAATAATGGCAGTGATTGACAATGCCACAAAGGTTCCTCCGTTAATCTCATATTTGATTTAATAATATTGTACTTTTTGTTTTAACAATAACATTTATGTATGTCTATACTTCTGTTTTGTATGTTTATTTAATTTTGGGCAATAAAATTTCAAACTACGGAATTAATTTTAATCATTTTTTACTAATAGACAGCTATTGATTAATTTAATATGTAGCTGATTATTTAAATTACATAATGACAACTTTTTTTAATGTTAATTTGTCGCGAAACAGGGATTGGTTAGCGCTAGTTAGTAATATTTTCCAATACGATTTTCAAAAGAAAGTGTAATAAATAAATAATTCTAAGCAAATACTTTTTATTATTTCATATGGCTCGGCTAATATGATTAAAGTCGTAAGCATTTTATTGTGTCCTTTAAGCCTTTGCGTTCCAAGAAATGGAGTCAAGAAAAACTGAAAAAGTTAAGGTATAACAGTTCCTAAAATACTTTTTCATAGTTTTTGAGATATGGTATATTTTTAGTTACCCGCTTTGTCAGTTTAACAGCCATAAATTTGTTTCCCATAAAATATTATAAAATAATATGAATCGAACTTATTTTTACTTATAATTTATATTTATAGAATATTGTTTATATTTATAGAATACTTATAATTTATATTTATAAATAATTTGATTTTCTAGAAGTTATTTTTAATACTTTTTACCATATTTAGTAAGTTACCTTGCTAACTGTTTACAGATAGTATCACTGTGGTTTTGTTCCAACCAGTTTTTGTATTTTTTCTCAGAAATGTGATATTTTCCCGCGGTAAAAAGTATCCTATAAGTTGACCCGGATAACCAGCTATCATCATACCGAATTTCATCAAAATTTCTCCTGTGGTATTTCTGTGATGCGGTAATAAACAGACAGACAGACAAAAGTTCTAAAAACTATAGATTCGGACTCTGTATCGATAATAATGTCTATTTCAATAAGATTTTCCAAAAAATATTTAATGTACAGATTCGACTCAGTTACAATTTTATTATATGTATAGATTATTTTAATTCAGGATATAAGCTACCTTTTTTAGTATTTTACTCAAATGAAGAAGTAACAAACACACACACTCACAAACTTTTTTTATAACAACTAACCTTATAATATATTAATCTAATCTAATAATATATTTAAACGAGCAATTCGTGTATATTTATTTATTTATACCGGCGATCTAAGAATCGTCTCTAACGATTTCGCTTAAATTTGGTATGTGTGGGTTTTCGGGAGCGAAAAATCGATCTAGATTAGTTTTATGTCTGGGAAAACGTGTTTTGAAAGTTTTCGTGCGGTTTTCTTTCGCATTATTCCACGCAAAATATGGTCGATAATTTCTTACGAACGGGCATAAGCATCGTGATCAAGCGGCAAAGGTGCAATATTGACAGGCAGGTGTCCGGGTTCAAATCCCGGTCGGATACAAAGTTTTTACTTTTATTTATGCATACCACCTGTATACATACAGTGGTATTGTGGGACTCGCTGGCTAGAAAAGCCAGTACTACCCACTAAAACCCAAGAGTACATCCCTCGTCTTAATAGGGCATCGCAGGATCGCTTACGCACTCAACCATGACGCCCTGACGGCAGGCCGAAATGGACCATACAATCAAGAGATTGGTCCCACAGTCCACTCTGCTGTCAGAGAAGTACCACACACTGCACGGTTGGGTTGCCGGTCGCTAATGAGCAAAAGTGCTTATTACAAGACCTCGATAGGTCTTGCAGAGTACAAAGGGACGGATATAACGACGAAGAAGATAAGTAATAGATCATTTAAATGGAACTTCAAAAGTAAATTGAAAACAATATTAAAATACGACACAAGTGTGTAAGCCATAATATTTGATATAATGAAAAAAGTCTGAGTATGACCAATACTGTAACATTTTTTTTTTTCGTAATATCCAATATCAGAGTGAAGTGTACAACTACGAACAATAACGCTGAACGCAATTGTCTAATCTTGTGCCAATTAACCAGTATGAACCTTGTGAACCAGCTGCAAGATGACAACTGTCAATATTACACACATTAATTGTCCACAGCAGAAAAATTACATAGACATATTATTAAGTGTATACTGTATACTTCGTACTTCCTATTAAAGATATTACATCTACGACTATAAAGCATTACTTGGTTATTTCAAATTATAGATAAAAAAATTGTGAAGTAACTATAACATTAAAACAAAATACTTTGCTTTTCACTTATAAAAGGAAAAAAAATATATCGTTTCAGTTTCTTTACTAGCGAAAATATTTAAATTTGCTAGACTCTTCTAAAGGCACTCGCTATTCGTCGACATGAAAGGGTTTTAATTTCACTAATCTGATAAACCGAATCCATCCACACGTCCTCAGACAGTTTTTTTTAATTATTCTCGTATGCTAAAAGGCGTTGCTACGCTAGTTCAATGCAGCGGAGAATAAAATTTTTTGCGGGCAGTGACCGGTCGGCTTCGCATTTTATTGCAACTATACTGTTGAATAAACGCGGCCGAGCTTAATGGAGCGGCCGTGCCTTTCACTATTGCCTGCAAATATTCAATATTTTTGCGGCTGAATTGACCTACCGAAGCTTGGCTAACCACTTATTAGCTGTGAGGGTTGATGGACGACCCGATAACCGCTTGAACATCGGTAAAATTACCTATAAACTAAATACATTCTAAATTACTTTAAAAGGAAATGGATAAAAATACTATTATTTTCTAATACCACCGGAATTAAAAACAATATTGCGACTCGATGAGATAAACCATTTTTGTTCGACTTTTGATACCTAATTACTATTTTATAAATCCTAGCATTTATTTCAGTATTGGAGACACGTTGCATGTTTATTTCAAAAGTAACTAAAATATTACCCGCTCTGCTAAAATATTCAAGTGGTTAAATAAAATACTAAACTCGTCAGGTGGTCGCTTCAATCGGACTGGCTGAACTGTTTGAGCTCGTTACGAAGGCTAGCAACGACACAATTTCCGACATCAAAAATTGTTACCCTTTACCAATCGCCGTTCGCTGATTTTGTATTTGCTAGCAATATTAATCGTCCTTTGAATTAGTGTTGGACTAAAAAAGATGGATATCTCGTTTATAATTATGATTAAGGCATTTGACGTCGAACTTTTTATGTCTAACAAAGTCTAGGTACATAGTACCTACTGAGTTACTGTGTTCTATCTTAGATTTATGCATTCAACTAAAACCCAATTTATAACTGCCCAATAATAATAAGTTACAAGATTCTTATCATATAATTATTGCAATTACATTTTAGCACTTGGGCGACCGAGCTTCGCTCGGAGTTCTTTTTTGGTATACCGTATTTTTTAGATTAAAAAAAAAACTAAAAACTTCAATGAATACAAAAAAAAACAATGCCTATGCCCGAGCGTTAGAAATTATCGACCATATTCTGCATGGAATAATGAGAAAGAAAACTGCATGAAAACTCGAAAACACACGTTTTCCCAGACATAAGATTGATTTGGATCGATTTTTCGCCCCCGAAAGCCCCCGCATACCAAATTTCAGCAAAATCGTTGGAGCCGTTTCCGAGATCGCTGGTATAAATAAATAAAGATATAAATATACAAGAATTGCTCGTTTAAATATATTAGATTAGATAGTTAGATAGATTGGATAGATATAAAGACCATTACATACTATAGAACTAGAAGCGTCGTTACTATCACTAACTAATCATCATTTTTTTGTAAAAAAAATCTAGTATTAATATTAATTTTAATTTTACTATTAATTGAGAATCATAGATAGGTATAGCTATTGCTAATGCTAACAAATTATTAGTGGTAGTATTTACTCGTAATATGTTTACTAGTTTATAGTTACAAAAGGATTTTACTTCCGTTCGACGTACGCTGTTCATACAACGTACATTGTAACAAAACGATTCACAAGTCTTGCAAAAAGACATGCACTCACTCGCGTCCTGCAAACAACGTTGCTGTCATGATCGTAGCACCTATAGAAACTAGATTATCCCTACATTGCAACATTTTTTATACTTTTAAAGGCAAAGATTACGAAAAAAAAAACAGTATTATATTTTTCATATCGGTCAATTCGATTTCAATCCTTTTCATCTAATTGCCCACATGTAATTAATTATATATTATTAAGCATTGAAACTCTTAAAACTAGACAAAAAGAAAATTAATCCAAATGTTTACAAAATAAACAATGTCCTATTTCTTCTTACTACAAGGGAGATATTATAGTGCACATGTGTGCGTACAAATATGTGCACTCATTATTTCCGCACTTATAATCCCTGTTATTGTCATGAATAGATAAATATATAAAACTGTAGAGGTAAAATGCCAGTACGTAGAAAAAAAATGCTAAAAATCGAATCAAGGGGATGTAAGAAGAGAAATAGGACAAATCCAGATTTTTATCAATTTCTTTGTTTATCTGTCTGTTCGTCTGTTTGTACGGGCTAATCTCCGAAACTGTTTGACCGATTTAAATGAAATTTTGCATGGTGATACTTTATATCCCCAGTCAACATTTTGGATACTTTTTATCTAAAATATAGTATAGTTAAAAAAGTATGGTAACTTGTACAGCTTAGTACACAAAAACTACTGATTAGATTTTAATGAAACACATTTTCATTTCATTTCATTTCACTTGTTCATACATCAGAATAATAAATGGGTTACTTTTTATCCCAGATAAATGTACGGTTTCCGTGGAATAGATTTGTTTTTGTTTGTCCGAAGGCGAACCCGAGCGTAGCGATGGTGAGCCGCTAGTACATAAAATAATAATAGAAAAGTAATAGTTAAAATGTATGAGAATCTCAAATGCCTATGTGACCCACAATAAGAACATTTCAACGCACCATTCGTATATAACGCATGATTTGTTACCTGCCTTTAATCAATCTTTTTAATCTTTCTATGAGAGAGAAAAGCTTGAAATTGCATTGTTGATTGAAAAAACTTTTATTCCCAGTTACAAAGTTAAGCATTCATTTACGTGGAGCGATGCTACGAACTGATTAACTGAGAGATTGTGTTCGACTTCCCCTACATGCAATCTGTTACTGCATCGAATACGATGAAATTTCAATCAATTAAATCCATTCAATAGAATGAATTTAAACTTTGATATTAAAAATCAAGTTAACAAAGTTTATTAAGAACATATAGCAGATTAGCCGATAATATAACCAGCCAATTAAAAGAACAATTTTTTTTGTAAATAACTATTTTAAATAATAACTATAAAGCATAATAGTACCACCAAAATCTGTCTTCAAAATGAAAAAAGAAACAAATTCTTTCACATAAATTCACAAATACACTAACTGTAAACTCTATACAACAGCTAAACATAATAACAAAATAAACGATTAAGTATTTATCGATCTGAAAATTTTAAAGTTATTCATTATAATTTAAGAAGATGAATGAAGGTGCCTAAAAACGAAAATTTATTGGAAATAAGTACATAGCACCGGAAGGCGCGTCGAAGCCAGCGGAAATTAGCCTCAGCTGTGTGTTGCAAGCGAGCGTGTCTACATTACTTTTAAAAAAAATAAAAACCCGACTGCGTAAAAAGCGAACTAAAAAGATAAAAATAAGTTGACGAAAAACACGTATATATATATATACATATATATACCGGTGGTAGGACTCTGTCAAGCCTGAGGAGTCCGACTGGATGGGTACCACCCCCTTATCTATTTCTGCCGCCAAGCAACAATGATTGCATTGTTGTGTTCCGGTTTGAAGGATAAGGTAGCCAGCGCAATTACAGGCAAGAGGCATATCATCTTAGTCCTCACAGTGACAACGCACCTGTGGTTCTGCATTTTTGTTACTTAAAACCTAAGTGCATGAACCGTAGGTGTTATGGGCGACAGGTACTGCTTTCCATCAGGTAGTCTGTATGCTCGTTTGTCACTGAATCTCATAAAATATATATATATATATATATATATATATATATATATATATATATATATATATATATATTGTATTATGCAGTCGGAGACATGTGTACATAGCATGGCTGGCAGCTAGTATAAAACATATATTGTACATGCATATGTCCCCGACTGCATAATATTATGTTTTTTCGTCAACTTATTTTCATCTTTTTAGTTCACTTTTTACGCAGTCGGGTTTTTTATTTTTGTAAACATTTTTTTTATTTACAGCTTTTTTGTTTTGATCAGTAAGACATTTTTAGTTTTATTTAACAGTTTCTTATCCTAAATTATTTTTAAACATATAAGGTATGTATATTTTTGTAATCGCCTTTGATAAACCTGAATTTTGATATCCCTACTACTCGGTTAATTTGGACGAAAAAAAAAATTCTAGACACAAATTGGTGCCTAGCTTCCGTCATTTTGATTTTTAATAATATCTATGTAGAATCCTCGCCAAACTTTTTGGCCGCCCTGAATTTGGCGCTTGCAAAGCCTCGCGCAGATACATTCGAGTGGACAATAGTTAACGCATTTATAAATATATGCTAATAAAATAATATTGTTATTTATTACTTTTTTATATAGGTACAATGATTTGTTTTATTTAGTTTTAATAAATATAATTATAATATCTATACAGATAAATAAAAGTGTCAGTTTGTAATATCAAAATAACAGCTTTAATGTATATGGAATTATATACGGTACTTATAAGAATAATTATTATTATCGTAGACTGATGATGATGTATTATTTTTCTTAGTATTATGGTAATGATAATCATGATACACCTTTTAGAAATCCTTGTGTCTATTTTATTGAGCCCTTTAATTTGATATTCATATGTAGTTCTAGCTTTTGCCCGTAACTTCGTCCGCATATATCATACTGAACCCAATTTTATGAAATTTGGTACATAAGTAGATTAGACTTTGGGAAAGGACATAAGTCATATAAAGCTGATATATCTACGCGGACGAAGTCGCTGGCATAAGGTAGTCAGTTTTATATAGCCTATACCCTTCTTCCAAACTCTAGCTAATCTATCTCTGTACCAAATTTCATCAAAATCGCTTTAGTGGTTTTGGAGTGATAGCTTAACAGACAAACAGATAGAAAGAGTTACTTTCGCATTATAATATTAGTAAGGTTTAGTAAGGACTCGAAAAAAAGTGTTTTGTCATTTTATTATTTTTTAGTATTACAGTTATGATAATTATGATATACCTTTTTGAAACCCTTGTGTTGAGCCCTTTAATACCCATATTGCAGTATTCGAAAAAAAAAATTGATTCTCGCCAAGTCCAATGGCGTTGCATAGCCGCCATATTTATTTGTTTAACGTCACCTATCTAAGAACACTCGGGCTGCTAAGACGAGTCTTACGATACCTCAAATATGTAAATCCGTTTAGCGGTTCTGGAGATACGAGGTAATAAAGAATATTACATACAAGATACGCGCGAAAAACATAACCCTTCCTCGGCAGTCGGGTAAAAAGATAATACCTACTAAAAATAATTATTTTATTTATATTATAATATATTAATATTTTATTTATATTTTAATTTTGTCACATAACCAGTGCTATTTACAAAATATAAATCAGAATAGATAAATGTAGTTTCTTAAACTTAAAGTACCTATTCAACATTCCCATTTATCGTTGAATCGTTTCTGATTCAGAAGAGAGAAGAGGAGTTAATCTGTTATTTTGTATTCATTACAAAAAATAAGTAACATTTTATAGTGCAACTTTAAAATATATGAAAATTGAAATTTGGACAAAGGAAGCATTTTCGTAGGAAAAATTCTCATTTGCAATTTAGTCCAGACACCATTGTGCTCTTACAAAGCTGCTCAATGACGACTCACTATTCAAAAAGTAAAATATGAGGTTATACTATTTTTGTTAAATGTACCCAGGAACTGCTGTGCACTGTAGAGCTATCTCAGCATACAAAACATCAATTATAGCGCATACTTCAAAATTACATCATACCTATATACCTATCTATCTATACATCTATACATATAATAAAATTCTGAGTCGAATCTGTATATTAAATATTTTTTGGAAAATCTTATTGTAATAGTCATTATTATCAATACAGAGGCCAAATCTTGGAATTTTTGGAATCTTTGTCTGTCTTGGGACGTATCACGTGAAAACCACTGGACAAAATTTAATAAAATTTGGTGTGACGATAGCGGGTTATCCGGGTCAACACATAGGATACTTTTTACTGCGGAAAAATATCTAATCTCTGAGAAAAGTATACTAAACGTTGAAATGTAACTTACTAGCGGAGGGAGGGTGAGTCGCTAGTTTTTTAGTAAAAATATATGAAAGAAACAAAATATATTACATTTGTAAAATATTATATTGGTAAAACACAATAATATAATAAAATATAAATAAAAATACAACGTAATGGATTAATCGTGTTCTTACAAGAAAATCAAGCCTTTTACAGACTCTAATATTAATAAAATTAATAAACTCTATACTAATATTATTTCTCCTTATAACAGGAGGACTTCAAAATGAACATGTAAAGCTTTCGGGAAAAATAATTAATAAAATAATTAATAATATAGTATATATTATAAAAAAACACAATAATATAATAAAATATAAATAAAAATACAACGTAATGGATTAATCGTGTTCTTACAAGAAAATCAAGCCTTTTACAGACTCTAATATTAATACAATTAATAAACTCTATACTAATATTATTTCTCCTTATAACAGGAGGACTTCAAAATGATCATGTAAAGCTTTCGGGAAAAATAATTAATAAAATAATTAATAATATAGTATATATTGAAGTTAAAAATGAAGTTCATCTGAAATTAAAAATTTATGTTTTAGTACGTAAAAAGATAATGGGATAACTTAAGATTCAAGTCAAGAAGATATTTTTAAAGAAAAAAGATAACGTAAAAATAAAGTACTAAATGAGAATGAATCAACTTATGTTTCAAAAATAAAATGGCCAAACTGTCATTTTGTTTCGTGAAGCAATTTACGATAAGTGTTTTTCGACACAAACAGCTTCGCAGTAAATATCAGTCCTAAGGGACGATTCACAAAATCAATTATGGTATGAGGCTCAGTATGTATAAAATATTTGAATTTAATTTAAACATTTTTCAGCAAATCAGTTAAAATTGGGATAAATAATTTTCTTCTTTTAGATCAATAAATTTGCAATATTCTTAATTAACTTTTGTAAAATTCTTATACCTTAAGATTTTTTTTTTTTTGCTTGGTGCTAGAAACCTTTTTATTTTTTATTGTTGGGAAATGCGTTTATGCATACCACCTGTAGACATAATAGGTTGTGTGGTATTAACTGGCTAGAAAAACCAGTACTACACACTCAACCACGACGCCCCGACGGCAGGTTTGCTGAAACAATTTACCGGTGGTAGGACTCTGTCAAGCCTGAGGAGTCCGACTGGATGGGTACCACCCCCTTATCTATTTCTGCCGCCAAGCAACAATGATTGCATTATTGTGTTCCGGTTTGAAGGATAAGGTAGCCAGCGCAATTACAGGCAAGAGGCATATCATCTTAGTCCTCACAGTGACAACGCACCTGTGATTCTGCATTTTTGTTACTTAAAACCTAAGTGCATGAACTGTAGGTGTTATGGTAGACAGGTACTGCTTTCCATCAGGTGGTCTGGCTGCTCGTTTGTCACTGAATCACATAAAAAAAAAAAACAGACCACAAAAACCATGGGGCTGCTCCACTCTGCTGCCAAAGAAATACCAGGAGCAACTCGTATGGTACACCGCCCACCGAAGCGAGCCACCTCAGTGTGCGTTTCTTGGCTTCGCGCCCGGCTGAACTGCCGGACGCTAATGAGCTCCCCACCACGACAAGGTAAATACTCACTTTGACAGAAAACCTAAGTATTACCTAGTCAAATAAGGATTTAACTATATGTACGGTTACTAAGTGCCTCTTATTTATTGCGCTTTATCTTAATAATACTTTGTTTGTAGATTGTATGAAATATTTTTAAAGAAAAAAATGTGGAGAATTTTATTTTGTAATAACTACAAATGTTATTTTGAGCAAGGAAAACAAGTTATTTACAAAAACCGATGTTCTTTACCTACTAACCTCTAATAACTTGTAAAGCGAAGACGAGATTTTATGAAACTTGGCCGACCGAAATGTTAAAACAAAGAAGATAAGTTTATAGCTTATTACCTTTCAATCTGAGGTTTCCCTAATTTTTTTACTTTATTTGACTGGGCTACTATGCCAGTTTACGGCAGTTAAATTATATTTATGTAAAATGTTATGCGTGACCGTTGCTTTGATATTTCTAAAGATAACTGTAGATTAAATAGACATCTGGAAATTTAATGTATAAACGACTGATGAATGGTTATTATGTGAAAAAAATATAAACGTGTATTAAATAAATAATAAACATATTCCGCAAATAAGAAAATACAATTTTCAATCGTAAATTGTAAAAGTGGAAGTTTTCATTTAAATTTGATAAAAAATTACTATTTTGAACAATTTGAACCAGAATTTTATTACTCTCTAGAGAATTTTTCGCCGTCTAATATCCGCCGCGACTCTCGCACATACATTCCCATAAATATAGAGTAATAAAATATACTCAAGGCTGGGAACCAAGAAACTAGCGCACAGGTGTATTTTCTTATTCTAAGGTATGAAAATAAAGCAGCCTTTTTAAATCCTGTCTGCGTCGTCCTACTTTTGTCTTTTCAGACCACTTTTTATAAATTAGCTTTATATTGTTTATTGTGAAAACAAGCAGTATTCATCGTTAAGCTTAGTAAATTCTGTTCTCCTTACTTCGAGTGTTTTAGGGCGGAAAACGATTTTTGATGGCAAATATTTACAAATGTAAAAATTATAAAAATGCTATTTTATTATCTATTAGACTTTTAAAAAAATATTTTTTAATTTTTATAAATAAAATTCGGTCTCGAAACTATGCTTTAGATTCTATTTTAAATAGCCTAAAAATCTCAGTATAGTCCTATTATACAGACTAAATCTTTGAGAGAAAATGAAGAGAGAAATATAAATATTAACTTCTAACCAACTCTGGTTGAGTACCCACCTTGTCGTTTTTCATGCATTTAAATCTCGACAATACATTTCGTATTCTGAAACCATTTAGCAATTTAGATTCGTCTTCTGCCTTCGATTTATTTATTTGATATTTCATAATAGATCTATTGATTTTGTCAGCCCTGAGATTATACATAGATAAATTGAGTGTATATTCAATAAATTCATACTCATGTATGAATTTACTGAATATACATACAATATAAAATACACATTCGGTGTTCAAGAGTTTGTAGTATAATCCATACCTAATATTATAAATGTGAAAGTGTGTTTGTTTGTTTATCCTTCTTTCACGTCGCAAAAAAGAAACGGATTAGCGTGATTTTGAGGTTGCGAGTTTGAGCGTTGGAGCGTAACACAGACTACTTTTTACCGCGGGAGATTACCTCATTCCCATAATTCCCTCATTCTTATAATTCTTTATATAGACAAAGTCCACATAATACTTTCTTTTTTTCGCATTTTTAATTAAACTATCTTTTCAAATTTTTTCGCGGATTTATTTAGATTTTTGGCTACCGACGTTTCTACGTTTTCTAAGCATGTCTGTTGGCCTTCTATTTTTTAAGTTTATTTTCCTTAAATAAAAATTTCCTCCCCCTCCTAAATTGTGGGCCTCGATTTTTTTACATGTATTTTGCACTGATGTTTTATTCTACTCTCGCGTAACATCTCTATTTACTTTGTGCCATGCAAGTTATATTTTTTATATATCTTTTTTGTTTTTATTTCGAGGTGTCGTATACGATCAAAACTTTAAAAGCCTGGTGTACTCCTTTTCATAGTCTTTTGAATTCTTGCAATTTCATTCGGTAAAAGCCTATGTATGATATATGGTAACACGTTTAAACTAAAAGTAGATAAGGTTTTCGTGTAAGTAATTTTGTTTTTTTTTATGTCTTATTAAATACCAATTAATGTTTTTTCGGCGATATTTTTTTTATATATAAGGGTTTCTGCTTGTATGACAGACCCCAAGTAAATGTATTCCTCATATTCTGTAAGGTTATCCTTACTACAATTTTCTTGGTTTTTATTTTCGCCGATTTCATCATTCATCGTTTCCTAGGTTCACTTTCTGACTTTCTAAGTCCTCTTGCCTAATCATGGTCTATATCTCTCTTTTGTGTATGACAAAATAATTAAGGTTGACTTCAACCCCTAAATATATGAACGTTTCCATAATTATATTTAAATTATATATTTTCATAATACATACTTGATTGCTGTAAAACATTCGAAACGTCGGGAATCAAAAATCAAAATAAGTCCGCGAAATAATCCGAAAAGATAATTTTATTTATATATTTTCAAACGAAAAACTTTTATGTGATACGTAATTTCGTTTATTACAAACTATAAAGTTTGATTTCCTCATATTACATCCAAAAACCATTACCATCTATAGTACTTACCGATGCGAGAGAGGAGGTTAAAGAAGACTGTATAATGGATAACTGAAAGATCGCGAAAGCGACCACCTGAGATTTCAATTTCGCATCCCGGAATAAATTCACCCAGTCACAGGGTAACCGTAGTTGAGAAAAATAAATTTGCTAACGCTTCAGTACATTATTAGACGGTGAAGTTGTATGTAGAAAATAAATTAGAATATGTTTTGACCAAGTCCGAATATGTCATTAAAAATTCCTTTATTTTTGACATATCTCTTTTGTTATCTAATTAAAAAAATCAGTCAGGTTCAAAGAATATCGTATATATGGATAAGATCGTATGTATCGAGTTAGAGTGTCGAGTAATTACATAAATAAGAATTCGATGAACATCACAAGATATTTACAAATGATTTTTGTTAGATAACATTGACTCTTCGTAGTACTGTTGGCTTCTCCCAATATATTCACATTAGGACAAATGTAGAAAATCTGTCCGTTTTATTGGAGAGGCCAATAAATTCCGTACGTGATGCGACGCTGGTCACAGGATCAAAAGAAAAGACTGTTTGTACTGTTCTGTAGGACAAGTTTACTCTTATCTCGCTTATTATGAGTCGCATTCTTTATTAGATCTTAATTAAGACATTATTATTCTCATTATGTTTTTTTTTGTTTATTAACTTCTTTATTAATATATCCATTTACATATTTCTTTATTACCTAACACTTCCTTAAATTGTCGTTATAAAAATTTGCAAGTGTAAATTATTTGACCAGATTAAAAGAATATTTCACCTCGTGAGTGCAAAGCACTCATAATATTTAGAATTCAATGTGTAGCATTATTTTTTCTTCAAGTAAAAGAACTAGAACCCTTGTAAGTTAATTAACGGTAATATTAAAAAATGGGTATTCGTCCTGACTTATCTACGAAACTATTGAACCTAGAATTTCAAAAAATACAGAATCAAGGCAACGTAACGCTCAGAAGACACGGTTTTATATTTGTGCTATCTCCCCATACAAAGATATTGGACGATCCTAATTCGTGTTATTCGTAAGTAGTCGCACTATTATTATATTTGATAAATATGTATATAATAATAGTATAATGTATATACTAAACCAGACAAACATAAAAACAAACTTTTAGCATTATATTATGCATGTAATTGTAGGTAATGCACCAAATGCAATTTCGAAGTTTGGTAAAATTTCATTACCTATAAAATTATTTAATATTTTTTTTTGTTCCTTTAAAGTCTTGAAAAAAATGAACATTTACACAGCTTTGTAATTTTAGTAGATACGTCTGCAAGACGCGCAATAAAAATGATACTTTAAAATAGATTGCATCGTACAGCACTTGCGCTCGCTGGAAATGTCAAATATCCCTTCAAAACTTACCGAATAAACTTCTTACAAAATAATTTAATAGGTATCCTTAGTTCTAGTAACATTTTTACAAAGTTGTGTTTAGTTACCTATAGAAATATTTCGTCTATCTGCAGCTATATTTTAAGACTCAATGTGCTTTATTATCATCAATGCCTTTCCTCTGTGAGAAAAAAATAATCCTATGAGAATGTCACTTATAATCTCCATTCGCCGTAGAGGTCCGCGAAAATTCCTGTAATTAACAGATAAAACCAGACAAATAATCAAACTCTTGCAGTTTTATTCTTCATGTTTTGTTATCATGCGAAAGCTCATGTGAAGTCAATAGGAATTTCAAAATCACAAACAAATTCATCTATTTTATTTGAAAGTACAAGTATAAATAATTGACCTATAGACCGATGTAATCAGCTTTAACATTAAACTACAAATTATGCGTGAAGCGAGCAGTTTCAACAACATATCAATTTTGATACACAGGCAGGATGAAATAAAGCTTATATTTCCAACAATAGCTTGTATAGCCCGACAAATGCAAAGTTCTTTATCAATGAGTACAATCACAATAACAAAGTGGAAAATTTTAATAATAATAATCTGTTTTCTTCATAAATATTCTACTGTTGTAATTACTATGATGAATTTTATTATCATAAAAGAAAGGTTGAAATGTATGTATGATTTTAAGTCTTTTTAACATAATATAGTTTTCTCTTCTTCTCTTTTTTCCAGATAAAATATATAGACTACTGAAAATTCAGTTCAATTCTCTCTATTTTAAGGCTTTTAGAGGTTGCAATTTTCAAGTTCAAATTAAACCTTTAAACAGAAATCTGAATTTTTTTCCATACCATAGATTCATCTTGCAGGTGTCGGAGCCGTCAGCTACAAAAAGAGGAATGCGATGCAGTGCCTGGGGCGTACATCCCACATGTAGGCTTAAGAGCTCCCTAGTTTATTAATTACAACGCGCGTCGACGCCTACTCTCTAAGTTATAAATGGACTAACTTATAAAAATTTAACTAAAACCATTCCATGAATGCCCTTTCTGACTAAAATTAATTTAATCTCTAAATACATATTTATAAAGATCTACCAATCGGGCTAATACGCATTATATCTTTAAAGTATTTATAGTAAGGATTTAATGATTTCATACACAAAAAAACGGACAAAACGAGTACGACTCGCACACCGAGGGTTCCGTAGCACGAAACATTAAAATAAAATAATCGTTTTTTTTTGTGATGTTACTACAAATTTACGATTTTCGGATTTCCCCTTTATCTTTGTTATTAGACATTGTTTCTTGCCTAATTTCACGATTCTAGATCAACGGGATAGTACCCTATAGGATATGATTCCCTTGCGAGTGTCAAAATATGCGACAGAAAAGGCCTTATGTTTTAATTGATACTTAAAAAGATATTTTTTTCATAACTTCAAGGAATTGCAGATCTGAGTATTTTATATTAATTTCAATTTTATACCTCCACGCGCTACCTCCAACGAAATGATCCTCTAAAAGTTTCTTTTTTTCTTTTGAAGTACGATACCCTAAAAAATGCCACTTTCTTAATAGAGTTACCAGAAAGCAATGCAAAAGGTAACTTACACTTATTATATTGGCTAGTGGTATATGTTCATGTTGTAACTTATACTATAATTTTATTTAGAAATGGTGTACGCACTTTGTCAAATTTACAATTCTTGAAACGCATTGTCGAGAGTCGCATCTTTTATATATAACTAGTGTTCGTCCAATGGTCAAAATTCGATCTTAATATTTTTTATATACTTACTAACGCTTATAAATAAATACTAAACAAAAAAATGGATTGATAAACATAGGAGAAAAAGGTACCGAACTGTCTTGTCTTTGCCCCTTTTTATAAATAATATAGAGTTATACATAATAATTTTTATATAACATCTATTATATATAATTTTGAAAGAAACATAATGAAATAACATAATATTTTGACGGTATTAAGGGAAGCATTTTAAGTATTTTTTTACAATTTAAAATCTTGCAGCGCCCATATTCATTTAACAAAAAATACTACATTGTATAGAATGCAGTATTTTAAATATGATCTTTTATGTCAACGCAGGCACAGCGTCTAGCCAACATTTTCTATAAAAAACCTTGTTTAATCCTTGCATTTATACCTTTTCGCAGCATTTCTTCCATAAACTATCCAATGAAAATATTACGGCAAACAACATTAAATCTTACTTTAATGAGTTTGTAAAAAAGAAAACCTTACCCCAGTACCTGAGAATTTCTTTGCGCATTTATCACGCATTTAACTAAATTGTTTTAGTTTCGTTATTATTTAAATATACACTTAAAATATCCTATTACTCTAGACTTTATCTTTTATTCAATTTGTCTATATATGTTCCATTCAATAAAAATGATTCAATCTCTACATAATAATAAGTACTAGAGGCATTTTTAAGTATAGACACGGTATATAAATTTAAAAAAATATTACATTTTGGAAATTAGCTATAATTAGTTTGTATAGAAAGAATTTATCACTGAGAGAACTTAAAAAGACCTTCAAGCCTCAAAACTAACTTATTAAGTTAAGTAAGTACTTGAAATATTTCAAAATGATTAAACAGTAGATACACATATATCAATCATCAATAGCTAGCCTCTTCGAAGGAGGATTAGGTACTGATATGACTTTTTTTTTTAATATGTTGGTACATTAACACACAGCACCATCTTGTTCCATAGTAAGCTACAAAGGCTTGTGTTATGGATACTAGATAGTTGATACACTACATATATAACTTTAAATACATACATATTATAAATATAAACACCCATGACTGAAGTACAAACATTCGCGCTCACACAAATGAATGCCCCCAGCGGCACTCGAACCCGCGACCGCTGGCACAGCAAGTAGGGTCACTACACACTGAGCCAAACGTGTCGTCATAAATCCTCGATGTTTTTTATTACTAACTTTACTTTTAATCACAGATTTGGATCTATATCTGTGCTATCTATATCATAAAGTAACCTATCATTGCCTAAAAAACAAGTTCTAGTTACTTAATAAAAATAAAAAAGGCTATAAATACACGTCCAACATATCTTTGAGTACCTATATCTCGTATATAAAATAAACAGTAGTGTATGAAAAGGCTATCGTGGCATATTTTTCCTACAAAAAGCGCACGTATGTTTCGCGAAAGCTCCATAAAGGCATCTGCTATTCACAAACATGAAAGGGTTTTAATTTCTATAATCTGATAACCCGGACCGTGCATACGTCCACTATTTTATGTTTTCGTTCTCATAAAGTGTGGTGTTTAAAAGGATTAATTTAAATACTATTTAATTGATTGCGGCTTCTTTTTATTTTACAATTTTTTACATATCTATATATGATACACTTTTAGTAGGTACATGTGTATCAAAATATACATATATAGTAAATAAAAATTCTAAAGTAGACGAATTTAGAAAACAAAACATATTTACAAATATACAACCTAAAATAATAACAAAGTTGTTTACGAATTGAGATAAATAATGACTGTGAATTGTTTATACAACTCGTTAACGAGCGCTGACTGCGATGAAGCAATTTCCGACATCTAGAACTGTTAGCGGGCGCGGTGTTTGCGGATTGCTCGCCGATATGGCGTTTGTTCACTGCTTCAGTACCATTATGATCGGGCGCTGATGGGCAAAACTTTCTATAATCTCAATATTCATGAATCGATTCAATAAATCAATATAACTTTATTTAATAATATTATCTATGACAAAGTTAATAAGATTTTAAGGTCTTAGTAATTTACTAGCGTCGCTCTGCTCGGGTTCGTCCCTGCTTACGTTTTAACGCTTAGTATACATTTCTCAGAGATGAGATATTTTCCTGCAGTAAAAAGTATCCTATATGTTGACCCGGATAACCAACTATCATCATACCAAATTTCATCAAAATCCCTCCAGTGGTTTTTAGCGGTAACAGACAGGTAGGCAAACAGACAGATAGACAAAAATTCTAAAAACTATAGATTCGGCCTCTGTATCGATAATAATAACTATTTCAATAAGATTTTCCAAAAAATATTTAATGTAACAAATTCGGCTTAGTTACAATTTTATCATATGTATGGATTGAAATATTGACATGTTAATAGATGAACTTATAAAGCATAAACAAAATCCTACTTGTAAATAACACATTTATTACCATACATTTAATCACACTACTGTTACAAGTGTGCGCCCGTGCATCATCATCTGTGTGTATAGCTAAGTGCCTGAGTGTGTGTGTAATTTTATGTAGGTATATATTTAATAAAAACTTTATTTGTTACTAGCGGCTCACGCTCGCTTCGCTCGCGTTCGTCCCTAGGTAGGTTTTCAAGGAATGATTTCCGGGGTAAAAACTATCCTATATCCTTCCCAGGGTCTCAAACTACCTCTATACCAAATATCATCTAAATCGGTTCAACGGATTAAGCGTGAAAAGGAGACAGACAGACAGATGGAGTTACTTTCGCATTTATATATTAGTATGAATATGGATTATTCACATGAGAAAAAGTAAAATGCGTCAAAAGTATTAAATAATTATTTTTAAAATTAAACACACGAGAAACATCAAAAATTCCATTACGAAGGAATCATTCCTTTCTTTTTTTGTATTTGAATAATGTATTATTCTAGAATGACAAAAATACGACGTGATCGACCGCAGAACACGTACAGCAGTAACAGAGGCACTAGGTATGTACGTGAACAAGTAAATAAATTTTATTTATTTCTACTTAGCATCGTAAACTTTATGTTAAAAATATAAACGTAATCGTAAATGTGTAATGTGTAGGTACCTGGAAATACTTAGATACTTACATCATAATACATTAAAAAGCTTAAAATCTCCAAACGTAATAAATAAATAACTTACCCTATTTATATGCTTAAATATACCTAAGCTACAAAACTGTATGAAAACAAAATTCTGTAGATTTTTCTCAAGAAACATAACCTGGAATCTCCAATCTGCTTTGTTTTGTAAGAATAACCTTCAAAACTTTATATGAAACAAAGTCGTAAAAAATATTCTTTACACTACTTTCAACATATCCTCAAAATTTAGCTCATTATTTAAATTTTAATTCATTCAAAAGTTTTGGAACACACACATACCTACAAATAAGATATTTTACAATATAAATAATGTAAGAAAGTCTTATACTACATATTAAATAGCCATTACAGAATCCGTATTGAAAAGATCGAATAGGACACAACGACTTTGTCGCAACAAAGGACATTTGACGTTCAAAGAACTGAAAATATAAGATACATCTCTATTTATATATTACCTACTAGTGACACGACTCTGCTCTGCTCCTTTAAGATATTTCCAATACATGAGAACCTCTTAATGTATAGGATTAGAAAATATCCTATGGCATTCTTCGGCCAATAAACCAAATAAAGCAAATAATCACGCAAACCTGTGAAACCTTTTCTTGCATGAAAGAAGGATTTATTTTCTTCAACGGTAAGCTACTAAAATCCTACTGTAACGTAATAGGTAGGTATCTTTATCTGCTATTTAACATTTATAGAAATTACGAATGAAATTTATAGTCATTTTATTTATATACATAGTGTAGATGCGATAGCGTTGACAGCTTTCATCAGACAAGTTAACCGGATTCTTTAAGAATCCCTACATCGTAACTCGTAGAAACATGCAAACAGAAGCAGTTAATTGATACTGGAGTGCGCCATCCCAAAGATAGAGCATTACAACAGCGGAATTCGAATCTTAATCTCATATAGTAGTAGCAGCAAGTTAATAAAAAATAAAATCAATAATTTAACTAAGTAACTACTATCTTTATTTTTAAAAATATGTCACGTTACACGTACCTATATCTCATATATTTGACACTGATATCAAATATCATAATTCTTATTAAACTCACATCATTGCATTTAAAATGCAACTATTTGATAAATGATCTCACTACCATCCATTATCGTTATAGAGGCTGAATTAAAACGACATTTTACCGAGTGTGACTGTCAGGTGATACCGTTCAGTTGAATGCTACGCCGTGAAAAATACAATTTGTAATGAACGACAAAAACGTGTTTCTGTTTAAATCTATGTTACTACAAAAATATATCGTTAAGGTAATAAATTTTATATAGATGCTAGTATTTTATATAGGTGATTGTACCTATATATGTATTACTAGCAGAACCCGCGGCTTCGCCCGCGATCAAACTATGAAAAAAAAACAAACAGATTCACAATACATTTTTTATTATTTGCAAAAATAAGTTCCTGTT
The DNA here is from genome assembly GCA_033884665.1 of Argynnis bischoffii washingtonia. NCBI lineage: Eukaryota > Metazoa > Arthropoda > Insecta > Lepidoptera > Nymphalidae > Argynnis > Argynnis bischoffii. The sequence goes on from CM066625.1 coordinate 6,732,401, forward strand.
TCATATTATTTCTTAAAGATACCTATATGCAAAACAAATTTAATTTTAGGGATCGTAACTCAAAATATCCAGGATATTAAAAGACGTTAAACGTAAGTATATTCTGTAAATAAATTTTCATTTTAGGTATTTAGCAAGCTCCACTGTCTCTATTTTTTCCACATTTTTGTACTCCATCTTTCTAAAGTAAGAGAGTACAATGATACAACTCGCCTACAATGTTTACGACTCTTCATGTAACTTGGCTAATATGGGTTTTTTAACTAACATACTAACAGGCTAACATCTACATTATTTTTAAAGACATCACGTGTACATATATAAAGTCATGCCATTCTTATTTTGCTATAGCTTTTTGCCCACGGCTACGCTCGCGTGGAATAAAAAATTTACTCAGTTTTAATTTCCATTGAATTTATATGTTGTTATAGAGAATTTTTAATATTATGTATTCATTTATATAATCACTCTAGATTCACTTAACTTGGTCTACGTTAAATAACCAACTATAAATATAGCACATTGGTGGATGTTCTGTCTAATTGTGGGTTCTGTTAAAATGTTCCTTAGAATTTGTCCGGGAGGGGTTAAGTCTATGCCTACTACTTTTAAAGACTGGCCCTGAGATATATTAATGGTCATTGGAAAATAAACTTTAAGAAGGAATTACAATAGACTAAATTCAAACGCGTAATCAGAGGTTATCAATGGTATTCGAGATATGAATACGAATTCTCCCCGAGTAGATCCAGCAAACACAGTGGCCGCTCTAATGTTTGATGAATTACTCACAGTCTAATCCCGTTACATAACTTAGGTGACTTTATCATTACAGATGTGCTAACCTTCAGAAGGAGGATATATGTAGATAACAAGATATTCTCTAGCTAGGATTTCTCTCTCGCGCTCTAGATCTGTTATAGTTGTCATTATTCTGGCCAGCCGAGAAGTTATACATAATTTTTCTTTGAACTCGGAATAATTTCTGTTGTCTACTTTATATCCCACACAGTAAGTGTGTACTTAGGAAGAACTTGAACCATGTTACTGTGTTTAAATATATTCAACCAACTTAGGGGCTGAATTTTGAAAAGTTATAAAATATATGTTTATTAAATTTATTTAAGAGCATTAATATCAAGTTTCAGTTAATTCTGATCATAAACAATTTTTTCCCCGTATAAACAGCACAGCACCCTTTTACCCTTTTAAGGGATATTTTCTATTTTAAAGGCCCACTTTCCGTGCATTAATTACAGAATTTCATGCAAGCTTTCATTCTCCATTTTACCCCCTTATGGGATTAAATTTCAAAAAATGCTAAAATACGTATTTAATTGCATTGAAGAGCATTAATATCAAGTTTCAAGTAATTCTGATCATAAATATTTTTTTGCCCATATAAACTTTATTAATCACTTTACCCCTTTAATTGATGAATTTCCAAAAAAATAATATTTCTTATTTTTCATCTTAAAGCTAAATACCACTTTCCGTGCATTTCGCGTTTAGAATAACAAAGTTTCATACAATCTTTTATCCCCTATTTTACCCCCTTAGGGGCTGAATTTCCAAAAATCCTTTCTTAGTGGATTGCCTACATTGTATAAGGAATATGTTCTCCAAATTTCACGTTTCTACGACCAGCGGTTTAGGTTGTGCGTTGATCAATCAGTCAGTCAGTCAGGACAAAGCATTTTATGTATAATATATAGAAGTGGTATCTTCAAGAAGAAAGAAAAATTAGTTCAAATAGGAATATTTCAAACGATAGTCGATGTTATGTAAAATTAATAAATAAGGTCTCTAAGCAAAATAAAATGAAATAATGATATTGATTGTTCATAGATGGAACTGGAAACATTTTTTTAAGTTGATTATCTCGGTTCCAAACGGTCAGCATGGAAATTTGCTTTGCTCTTACATCTTGCTACATGCTTGAAATGCATTGCATGAAAATTAATCTTTATATATATAAATAATATGACATACAATTTGCAAAGAATCAATACACTAATAAGTAGATTGTAAGACAACAATAATAAAACTTCGAGATATTCCTTGCATCTAACTTCAACTTATTTTTTTATAAACGTCAGTAGTCTGTCCTGTCCGTATCGGAGCTGCCACTGGCTCAGAAAGCAATTCTGTTGCTGAGAAAAACCGAGAAACTCAACAGTTACTCTTTTAAATATTAAGTTAGGTACATAATTTATAATAACAATATGTATATTACTTACTAATACTGCAGTATTACCAATAATTCATGACTATTGACTAGTCACTACAAACTAATACCGACATCTCTCTCTGTCTCATCAAAAGCGCGGGAAAAATATCAAAATCCGAACCATTTTCTTTAAATACATTCCTATTGACCAAATTCGCATACATACCTTCATATGTACATCATTATAAATTAGTCAAATATAATATTTTCTTATATTTAAACTCTTATGTATAAAATGCAACCTTACCACGATATATTTCAGAAAATATTTTTAATTTTTATTCAAGCTGCAGTAGAAGGAAATTATTTTTTATATAACACTAGCATCTCACCCTCGCTTCGCTCGGATTCGCCTCTAAAAAAACAAAAACATATCTATCTCTCGGGAAACGTATATTTTTCCGGGATAAAATGTAGCCTATGTGTTATTTATTCCAGACTGTAATCTATCTCTGTGTCAAATTTCAAGCCGTTCTGGCGTTAAAGAGTAACAAGCATCCATACTCACAAACTTTCACATTTATAATATTAGTATGGATATTATCTGTATTCTGTATTTGTTTGCTCGCATTTCACAAAAAACGACATGGATTTCGTTTTTATTAGTTTCAACTTTCAGAAGCAAATATACTATTGGACTGGAATAAATAGGTATATAAATATGTTTCTTTTCGTCTCTAACAAGAATATCAAATGAGAAACGTTATTTACATTGTAGATATATAGGTATACGTCTGCTTTCATGAACAAACCCTATCCTCTATAAAACAAAACAGATTTTTAAATAAATATTTTACGCGCAATCTCCTAGCTGCAGCTCGACTAACAGTAGTTAGTCACAAAAGTTTTCGAATATGCTGCAACTTGAATATTTTTTAGAAAATCGTTTGCCGTTATTTATGTGTATAAGATTATGTATTTCTTTTTGAAGGAAATATGTTCAGTGTTGATGCATCTTTATCTAAGGTAGCCAGCGCAATTACAGGCAAGAGGCATATCATCTTAGTCCTCACAGTGACAACGCACCTGTGATTCTGCATTTTTGTTACTTAAAACCTAAGTGCATAAACCGTAGGTGTTATGGGCGACGGGTACTGCTTTCCATCAGGTGCTATGTCTGCTCGTTTGTCACTGAATCTCATAAAAAAAAAACTTTGATATTAAATGGGAAATTATTGGTCGGTGACCGTCGTTCGTTTTTATATTAATAATAATATTTTTTTTTTCTTAAAAGCCTTTCTTTAAATCTTTAAAGTATAGAGACTTCATAACCTTTATCTTTTTTTATAATGGTCCATGCCGTTTGGGAAGCTGCCAAGTCGCTATCAACGTTGCTTACAGCAGCTCGAAAGACATTTTATTATGACAAAAACTTTTGAATTTTATTTATGTACAAACTTTGTTGTGTTTTTAATTAAATAGTTCTATAGCGACTATTACAAAATGCGTTTGGTGATATTGCTTTGTTTCCTATACCTAGGTATAAAATTTTTAAATCACTTATATGATATGTCAACATGGACAAAGAATAAAAACAATTGATGAAATGTAAAAGTATTAAAGGGGATTAATGAAATCCTCTTCACATTTCAGGTGATCACACGAGGCCTCCAATCGGTCGGACTGTTTGAGCTCGTTACGCGAATACTGGTGCAATTTCCGGCTTTTAAATCTATTACTATTTACCAACCGGTCTTCTTTGATTCAACCCTTTGCAATTCTAATTATTTGCTGCAACGGTTGAGTTAAAAACTGACTCAAACTTCCAAGCCGTTCGATTATGACATTAACTCATTATATAAAGATAATATAAAGTACGTAATACTTACGTAAATAGGGTACGTAATTGATATCTGATATGTTTTTAAAATTTAAAACACTAACAATTTATTTGGCTACAGAGAAGAGCTCCTTTGAGTTTCGGTTAAGTTTTGAACTGGCAGAAGTTCAAAATTGCAAACCACCATATCGTATACTTACCTTGAATTTAAAAATACAAACTATATTTTTACATCAATCTTTCCATCTACATAGGTATATGAGGATAAAACGTAAATGAAAGGTGGTAAAATCAGGTAAAACTACATTCCATGTTGATAAAAAAATGACAGCAATCATAAGCATTTAAAAAGGTTGTTATAATGTTTATTTGATATAATCATGATTCAACATTTTTTAATATCACCCTAAATAGTTGAGGATCACATGAAAAATAATCTATAACGTTCACAAAAAGAAAGGACTCGTAGATCGAGCCTGATTGATCTATAATCTAATCTCTCCATTCAAATTCTGAATAAATATATTAAATAGAGTATAATTCAATGAACCTTAAATTTTCTTACCATTATAACAGAAAACATCATGTTATTTGAGAAAAAAATTAAAAGATTTATATTTAGGGTATAATTTATAGACTACTAGCGATTCACCCTCACTTCACTCGGGTTCACCTCTAGGTACCTTTTAACGGTAAGTTTAGAATAGACTATACTATAATAAGTACAATGTAATACATAGGTATAGAAAAGTAGAAAAGTATTATAAAAAATATAAAAAGTATTATATCAACCCCCCTTATATATGATATGTTTTCCGGGATGAAAACTATCCTATGTCAATCCCAGGTTCTCAAACTATTTCCATACCAAATTTTATCTAAATCGGTTCAATGGATTAAGCTTGAAAAGGTGACGGACAGACAGAGTTACTTTCGCATTTAATATTAGTATAGATATATGTAGGTATTCTGTTTTTTATTTTCGATAAAAGTAGGTATTTTAGAAAGTGTCATACCTCAACATTTTCACATTTTCTTGAAAGGTGGAAAGAAGGCTTAAATGACGCAATAAAATACTTACGACTTTAATCATATTAGCCGAGCCATATGAAATATTAAAGTAAAGAGTATTTGCTTAAAATTATTACTTATTTACCTTAATTATGTACTTCTTGTACTGCAGAAAAGAGCTATTCGTGCAATTTATAGTTTAGGTCCTAGAGCGTCATTAAGAGATAAGTTTAAAGAAATAAAAATATTGACTGTTGCTTCTCAGTACGTGTACGAATGTGTTATGTATGTTCGTAAAAATATACACGAATTTCCCAAGAATTGTGACATGCATAACTTTAATACTAGGAGCAAACACAAACTTGTAATGCCTGTAACTCGTTTAAAGAGAGTCAGTAATTCTTTTTATGGACAATGTATACGCTTGTACAACAGGATCCCAGAAAATGTTCAAAAAGCTTCTATCATTAAATTCAAAAAAAATGTTAAAGAACGTTTGTGTGCTAAAGGCTATTATACAATAAATAATTTCATAGAAGATAGCACGCCTTGGGAATGAAGTGATCGCCTCCAGGCTACTTCAACTTTATAAAAATATTGTAAATTACAATTTATTAAAAAAAAATATTAGTCCCGCTGAGTTTCTTTCGCCAGTTCTTCTCAGGTCTGAGGTTTCATTTTTTCCGAACTGGTAGTAGACTCATGACGTTCAGTAAAAAATTGTAATAATTTAATGCTGAATAAAATATTTTGAATTTGAATTTGAATTTGAATCTGGAACAATCACTTTCCCCCAACACTTTCTTTTGAAAATCGTTTTGGAAAATATTACTAAACCATCCATGTTTCGCGACAAAATAACATTAAGACAATGTGTGTATGTAATTTAAATAATCTGTTGCACATTAAATAAATCAATTGCTGTCTATTAGTAAAAAAATGATTAAAATTGATTCAGTAGTTTGAGAGTTTATCGCCCAAAACTAAACAAACAAACAAACAAGACAGAAGTATGAGACAGACATACATAAATGTTATTGTTAAAACTTAGCGTGCAATATTAATTACTAAATGAAATATGAAATTAACGGAGGAACCTTTGTGGCAATGTCAATCACCGCCATTATTTACCAATCATGTGGTGCCCAATGAAATTATTACATATTTGTAAGAGTATACTAATATGTAAAACCTAAGAACTTGGTTTTTGGTCATCTGAACGCGAGCGGAGCCGCGGGAAATGCTAGTAGATAATATATTACAGTCGCCAAGTCTCAGTCAATCAGTTCCGTATTTATTAACGCGCATCACTGCATATATTAATAATCGTGTTTATATGTGTCTAACATTTTACGATCAAAAGTCTCAATTAGAAAATTTACCGAGAATATATTTCTATCGGCGTAGATCTAAAAATTAGTTAGCGTAGATTTAAAAATGTAGCTGTTTAATTCGGAAGAAAAGAACATATAAATAAAGCCACGGGCATTAGCTAGTAGCTAATACAAGCGTTGATTAATGAATGAAAATATTGAATGTCATATAGAAACAGTTATAACTAATATATGTGTGTGTAACGCAGTAGGTATTCGCCTCTTGTAGCTCGACTGTATCCACTCGTTCCGCTACGCCTCGCATTCGATTTTCCACGGTATTCACAAGGACGCAATTTTTGCTCCCAAAGCCACATTTCATTTTATGCCGAAACTGTTCATATCCTCTGCTACAGCAACCATGTATGTGTATTCATATATGCGCTTATATTACTGATAGCTTGTATCAAGTCTCGTCGCTCTTCAAAGCAATATACCGGGAAATCTCTTCTTTGGTGAGATTAAATAGCGAAAACAATAGTATAATCTCTAGCATATCCATTACTCAAATCGATTCATATGTATAAATTCTATTTATTTTATACATTCGTCCGTCTATATTTTTTTTTTATTTATTGACTTTTAAGTTTTAATAGCGAAGTAGTTAAAACAAATAGGATACCACGGTTTTTTTTGCCAGTATCAAATTACTGTGTGTTTGGGAGTAATATCAGCTGACAAATGTAAAACATACGAAAGTATATTTTTTATTTTATTAGAAGTCATTCTTTCACGGATCGAGGTTTTTATCTAGAAATACTCTTTATTTCACTACATTATCAGTCCAGGCGATTCGGAGATTAGCTGGAACAAACAGACAGATAGACAGACAGACATTTTAAAAATTGTGTTTTTCTTATAAGTACCGTATATAATTCCATATGCATTTAGTATAGAACTGTTATTTTGACATTACAACCAGACACTTCAATTTTATTTATCTATATAGATAATAAGTTATAAAGGAAAAATATAGCATTATAATTATATGACTAAAGTATTGTTTTACTAGACTATACATTTTTACATGATATAAAGGTTATAATTAGGTAGATACGTTTAAAACACAGCGCTACGAAGTCCATTGTCATCGTTTTGTAGTCGTAAACTCGAACGAATAACGCCTGGGCTCTAGCTCCCTATCTGGGTTCCAAGTTCTATTATATATTTGGCGCGATCCTGATGGTGCGATCCGTTTTTAATGTATTTGAAGTAACTTGCTGTGCCAACGGCCACGGGTTGGAGTCCCGCTTGGGGCATTAATTTGTATAATGAGCACGACTCCAGTCATGGGTGTTTATATTTATAATATGTATGTATTTAAAGTTATATAAGTGTAGTGTATCAACTATCTGGTACCATAACACAAGCCTCGTAGCTTACCATGGAACTATATGGTGCTATGTCAAAAAAAAAAACAAATTATTATTTCTAACATAGAATAAGTTTTACATTTTTTCCTGCTCTTTTACCTACAGTTCTTGCAAATCCAATTGCAAACAACAATTAATAACCATATAAATTCAGCAAAATATAAATAAAAATATGTATTTATTTAGTAGATGAGAAGACGAAGACAGCATATATTCGCAATCGACATAAATAAAATCCAACAAAAACATACCTATATCTATAATTCAAAAAGGACGACAAGAATTTGTATACGATTCGCTACAAAAGTTTTAATAACAGGTGTGAGCACAAAGGCCGGACAGCACGCCGTACTTCATTCCCAACAAACGAAACATTCATTTGTGCCGCCACGAGCCACGACCGAAAATGTTTATGAAGCGTTTGTTAACGGATGTAAAACTCAAAAACAAGTAGGTAGTTGCCGGATACGTAAATAATGAACGAGAAATGCGTTGGTTACAGAAGCCACGCATTTCCAAAAAGAAAAGTATGGGAACATTTGGAAACTTTTGTTTTATTTCTCAGAAACCTAGATTACATGCATCTGACTTTTGTTGAAATATTTAAAAGGTCTTTTTGGATTACGACTGAAATAACCAGACATTATCTAGATGAAAATAAGAAAAGCAATATTAAAATGGATGACAACAGAAAAAACTAGGTACAAAACTTTTAAAATAATTAAGTAACGTAAGTTTATTAAAAATAAAACAAAAGATTATATATTTCATATCGTGACTTCCTGCAATATGAGGAGGATCTGGGCATAACCCACTACACTGGCCAAATGCGGGTTCGCGGACTTCAAATATTTTTCGAAAACTTGCTAGGTTTTCCCAAACATGCAGGTTTCCTCATAATGCTTTCCTTTTCCGTAAGGCAGGTGGTAATCATGATGGAAATGATTCGCACATGAAATGACACAGAGGTGCAAGATCAGAATTTGAACCCGCTTCACTCGGTTTCCCAAGTGAGCGCGTTACCACTGGACTTTCACTGTTTTGAGTTAAAACGAAATAAATAATAATCAATCAATTAAAGAACACCATATTTGTAAAGTAAAACAAACCCGCTAATAGGGCATTCGCAAGTAATGAAAAATCTTAGCAAAAGGAAAACACAAGTAAATACGTATTAAGAGTCTAGTCAGCCTCAATATTAACGGCTACAAAGGAATACCTATCCCCAAAAAATAAACAAACAAATGGTATAACAGAAATGGTAATGTCGGTTTTTTCGCGGGGTCGGAAATGAGAAAGCGTTTAATAATGAGACCGCCTATAAACGCTGCCGTTTCTTTTTATTTCGCTTCGCAGACCGATCTTTGTCTCCAGCTTTGTGTTAACTTGAATCTACTCAGAAATTATTTTTACCTTTATATTTTTATTATAAAGGAACCTTTTTTATAAATACGAAATAGGTCACTGCTTACCTTACTTCTGTTACTTAACAACGTAACTTATTAATTAATAACGACTGACCCTCGCCTCGCTCGGGTTGGCCCTAAGTACGTTTTAACCATGGATGACAAATAAGTTTTAACGGTAACTATAGAATAAACTATATATGTACAATGTAGGCACATACATAAGTATAGAAAAGTAGATAAGTTTTATAAAAATAAAAAAAATATAACATATTATATCCGTTACTTGAGAAATGATTGATTCCCCATTCAATCTTCCACCCCCCTTTTCACCTCTTCCTATATGATGTTTTCCGAGATGAAAACTATCCTATGTCATTCCCAGGGTCTCAAACTACTTCCATACCGAATTTCATCTGAATCGGTTCAGCGAATTAAGCGTGAAAAAGCGAGGGACAGACAGACAGAGTTACTTTCGAATTTAATATTAGTATGGATAATGGATATATAAAGCTGGCTTTGTTTGTGGTACTGAATTGAACATGCAGACAAACGGACAAAAAATTTAATAACAGATGTTTTGGGGTCTATATCGTGTAAATAATACGTTACAGTCATTGTTTTTAAAAAATATGTATTTCATGTACAGATTTCGCTAAGGTACTGCTTTATTATATTAAATAGATTATTATAAAATACACAATTTTATCACAAGCTATAATAATTATGGGACAAATCGACATGTCTATTTTTAAATCCTTTTATCTTTTAGCAGACCATTTAACAGGAACAGGAAGGTGTATAGGAAGTATTATAAGATAGAGTAGATAGACGAGAAGTAGTAAAGTTGATTATTTGAAAGACGTTATAAAACAAAATAATAAAGAGAAAGTATGTAAGTAAAATAGGCTTTGATTAAAACATAATTGGCAATTACCTTCTGTTTCAGTAGGTAAATAAAATGTTTAGGGAATATTTCGTAAAATATTAGTTCAATCAAATCGGAAACACAGAAAACATTCTTTGTCAAAACAATAATTGGAATTATAAAAAAAATAATAAGCCTCTAGCGTTTCTTACATTATTGGAAAGAGAACCTGCACTTGAGAGAAATGGCAAGTACAACGAGAACAATTTATTTAATTGTCCTAAAGCTCGTTGAATCTTGAATGTCTAATATAGACTTTTCAGCTATTGGAACAATATTTTATTGATATTTTATGTTTTTTATTCTATATATTTCACGAATCAGGATTTCTCGAATCAAAACTGCTAGAGTTCGACAAGATATAATGTATGTACATTGTATATACATATGAAGTAATTGGTAAGTTGGCGTTGGCTTGGAAAAGAAATTAGCTTGGAAAGAAACTGATATGATTTCGATTCTCGCACGGGATAAATGTATGATGTACCTAATCATCATTATCCAGTTAGCGTTGGCTTGGAATAGAAATAGGTGGTGTTGGAAAACACCAGCCGACGACGGCTCTTATGAAGTAAAGAGAAATTTCATTATATTCTATTCTATGTTTTGATTTATGTTTTTATATTTGGAGTTTGATGTAACGTTTATTATTTTGCTTGTAAATGTTTGCAAACTAGTAAGGTATTATGACATGAAAGGAACATACATTTAAACTCACACTACTTTGCGCTACAACTATACCTACTGTAGGTAATAGAAGATCCAAAAAAAGTCGGTTAAAAAGCCTCGAGTGCCTGAATTCTGATTTCGTGTAAACGATAGGTTCAATTTACCTGCTTGTACGAACATGCAATACACACTTCGTGCAAAATTTTTCATCCATACTGATATTATAAATGTGAAAGTGTGTTTGTTTATTTATCCTTCTTTAACGTCAAAACGGATTGACAGATTGGTGTGGTTTTTGTATGGAGATACTGGAAGGCTGGAGAGTGACAGTCTCCTTTTTAGCGCGGGAGATTATCTCATTCCCACGGGAAAACACGTTTTAATACAGCTCAAAAAAAATTTTATGATGAGAATTACTTGAAACTTGGTATTAATGCTTTTCAATACAATTAAATAAATACGTGTTTTAGCATTTTTCGAAATTCATCCCATAAGGAGGTAAAATAGGGGATGAGTTTTAGCGCGAGCGAAGCCGCGGGTTGTGCTAGAAGGTGTTATAAATGGAGTTAACGAAAAAAAATCAAGACTAATCTATACATATAATAAAATGGTGACGGGGTCAATGTTATACATCCTACTAATATTATAATTGTGAAAGTTCGTGAGGATGGATGTATGGATGTTTGTTACTCTTTCACGCCAGAACGGCTGAACGGATCTGGATGAAATTTGGCACAGAGATAGATTGTGATCTGGAATAAGGCATACTCGTAGATTAGTATTCATCTTGGAAAAATTTACGCTTCCCGTGGCACAGATTTGTTTTTGTCTAGGGACGAACCCGAAGCGAAGCGAGAGTGGGTCACTAGTTTTAAATAAAACTATCTTTCCTTTGGTTCACAATATTTCGAATGCTTTTCATCAACCATGATCACGGGAGATAATTTTCTATTTAAATATTTAGCATAAAAACAATTACAAGATGCACTAAAATCTGGTATTGAAATCGACAAGGGTACACAAAATCATTATTATCACAAATGACACCCAGATTTAAATATTGAATTATTGGAAGATGATGTATTTCAACACATACATAGTGTAAAAGTTTTGTTCTTTTCTGAGGAAGCATTTGACCTAACATCTCAAAACGGTAGATTGAGTTGGAATTCAATTTTGTGTTCCATTCATAAATTGCCTTCGGTTTAATAATGGCTTCTCATCCTATAGCGCTCCAGGCTTTCAGCGAATTCTTATATCAACCGTTCAGGTGAAACATCGATGATGTTATAAACCGGTGTTACATAACTGATTATAATTAATACTTAAATGTGTCCTACATTTAAAAACTGAGAAATATTAGTTAGAACGCATTAATTTCGTTTCTTTATTACATTTGTAATATTTTCGAGCATAATAATTCATATTATGTTTGAAGAGAAATGAGTTATGCACTTTTAAGTTATAAATACTCCGCTCTTATTGGACATAGGGTGATGATTTAGCTTTTTAACCTTTTTTAATAAATAGTATAGCAAGGTAAGCATGCATCAGATGCCCCTCAGGAAAGTTAGGTTGATATTTTTACCATGAGATCACCTTCTTAAGACAAACATTTCCCTAAGCTATAGTAAACGCTTCGCACGCGCTAGTTATTCGAATAAAACAATTAATTGAATGTAAGAAAAAAAATGTTTTAAATTGCATCACTGCAAACGTTAGATACTCCAAAGAAATATTAAATAAAATACTTTGAAGTCTTCGCAGTGATTCTTAAATCGAAATATCACAAATTAAAAAATTAAAAAAAATAAAAGGTCACGTATTGACACTATCATTTTTTTTCTATGAATGTCCCTTTTTTTCCTAATTTTCGCTAGGATAGAACAGTGTGGCCCTGCTATACTTTTTATTTCGACAAATAGGATGGTCCCAAGACAGTAACTCTACCGCCACCTCTTCCCCTATTTACCCGACTTCCAAAAAGGAGAAGGTTATAAGTGTTTGTGTTTATCAATGAGTTATTGCATTGAATTTAAATTCGAAACTTAAGTCTTCCAAACTCAAAAAATCCTAAGTGACAAAATTTTGAAAGTAAAATTATCGTACACTAATATTTTCTAGTACCTGCCACTAAATATGTTTTCTTACTAAATTGATGCCACCTATGTAATTTTGCAATTAAATTCACGAAAAAATTGCTATAAAATAATAATACATATTATTATTCTTTATTGCACACACAAGTAATACAAAAAACAAAAATTAAAAAATTGAGTCTCTTTGTACAGATACATAAGATAATACGATCTTAAAATGAAAATCTAACCAAAAATGACACAACAAAGAAGTCAAGACAAAGAAATTGGACAGCCTGTCTTCAGACAATTCTTCAGACGGTTTTTGTTTGCAAAAATATACGATGATGGTGTTAATCCGTAACTGTCGAATTGTTTCGTTTTATAAATATGTATGTCAAAATAAGTAATACATAGCAATATTTATTTTACATTTAATAAAACCAGTTTTAATGTCATTAACCATTAGTAGACAACTCAAAAAATGTAAACAACGCCATCTATAAATACGCAATAAAAACTCATTAGTACCTAATGGCAAATTTTTGAAACATCAGTAAAATTATGGATTTTTTATTTAAAAACGTACAATACCCATAATATTTATTTATCCAAAGATTTCTTTTAAACAAGAATAAATCTTTTTCGATTTTTTTTTATCAATTAAATTCATTTTTACAAACATCAATAATTAAATCGATTGATACATACAACGTCATCTATATTAAAATAATTATTTTTTATTTGTTAATAATGAAACAAAGTGTATATCAAAAATGTGTGTTTATAGTTACAGTCATTCTGGGTAACATTGGACCACACAATGTTTGAACCCATTTAGAACACCAAACAAAATGGGTTTTTAAAGTGAGAAAAAATAATAGTCTAATGTAAAGTTAATTTATTATTATTTTTAGACCACATCTATTTCTGTCTATATCTCAGGATTTGCATATCTTACTAATATTATAAATGTGAAAGTTTAAACGGATGTTTGAATGTTCATTAATCAATCACTCCAGAACGGCTGAATGGATCTGGATGAAATGTAGCACAGAGATAGATCACAGATGGCACAGATATATAAAGTCTGGAATAGCATATAGGCTACTTTTTGTCCAGTTCCCATGGGAGATTTGTCTGTTTATTTAGAGGCGAACCCGAGCGAAGCGAGGATGAGCCATTAGTAATTTATATAATTATCAATTTCATTGGCATTTCAAGGTCAAAAGATCACTTAAATCACAATCACTGTATTATTCTGTACAAATTATTGTCAAACCATAGCAAAAACCACATAAGTAGCACAAAGTTACCCACATATACATAAATCAAGTTATTTACTGTTAAAACAAGTTAAATATTTACACGAAATACTTTACTAAACATAAATCAAGGTGTTATTGATTCTACATGAATACACCTATTATAGTATCTTACATACTCTTATATTTAACAATTGCAGCTACTTACTTAATTTAATTTAATTATAAGGAAAGTTAGATCACTTTTAATTAATTTTCACTATACTTAACAATTTTTTTCTTTCTAGTCACATTTTTAGATACATAATTAAAGTGACAAAACACTATTATAGTCAAAATAGTCAAGACCATATTTAGTTTTATTTACAGTATTATTTTACAAATTTTTACACATTTTAGAGGCTTAGTAATTAGATGTTTCAACAGTTCAGCAATAGTTTTTAAACCTTTTATATCAGTAAAACTTCTAATATGTTATTGCACATCTCTAGGTAGCTATAACCCCAAAATTTCTTGTTTTTGACAGATCTTTCTTCAATTTCCAATGGAATCTATTTTAACATACTGCATACTCAATACACAATAAGTTGTTAATAGTCAATCATTCCACATCACATTGAAATATCAAAGTACAGCTCAGTTCAATATCTTTTGCAATACTTCTCAAGATTCTCTAGCTCCATATATTCAATGGCAGCTTGATGTATTGCTGCATAATGTCAAATCAAGATCATTTTGTCTGGTGACACTCTAGCTAGTCATTCAATGTGAATCTTCATAGGATCTGTAAATTGTGCCGTGAGTATGTAAAACAACGCAGGGGCAGGCACTAAAGTTAAATACCACAGTTCTTTAAAACCAGTTAAAGAAATAATTCCATATGCGTGAACTAACCAATGTCCTAACAGTATTATGAGGTTCCTAATGTTTGTCACAGAAGATATTAATAGGGCTGGAGCAGACTGTTCAATTTTTGTAGAGAAATGAGACGCTGATGTCATCATTGATACAATGATTATTATATAAGGAAATGCACAATCTGAAACAAATACATATGACTATTGTTTATTTGTAATTTCAAATATTGAAGAAATTGTACGTATACATTGAATATTTTAACTTAAGAAGTATAAAACCAAAATTTAAAACAGTATTACCAGTAGTTTTATTTAAAATGTCAAATATTTGCAAAATTGTAAGAGTGTTACAGTATTTAACACTCAATCTATACCTTTTTATGCACTTTTTGATGCCTAATTAATTACAACTATAATCTATATTTATAATATACTAGCTTTTGCCCGCGACTTCGTCCGCGTGGATTAGTGACTGCTCGCAGAGCTACCAGCGCGGCGGCCAGCGCCCTCCCCCCTCACGACCTCCTGTCCTCGCCTTGCATCGGGCTGAGAGCGCGCTCACCCATAGTCCGCGTAAACTTAAATATGTATATTTTAAAACTATGATATCTCCTAAGATATTCATTAAAATCAAATGATGTCAAAGGTAATTTTGTTCAAAATTAAATACTTATGATGAATAACGTGTTTATTTGGATAAGGATTAATATCATGTTTATAAAAACACTTTCGGAAGTAATGCATTATTTTAGAACAAATTTGATTACCATAAAAAGGGTTATATTGAGACAACCTTAAAAGATAAGACATACGTTGTCGCGGACTTTTAAAGGGGAACAATACCGTCATACACGATTTTTGCGTAACTTTAACCGTTTACGCAGCGCACGCGACGGAAGCTCTCGAAAGGAATCATTTTTTCCCGTTTTTGCAACATTTTTCATTTATGCTCCGCTCCTATTGGTCGTAGCGTGATGTTATGTAGTCCAAAGCCTTCCTCGATAAATGGACTATCCAACACCAAAAAAAATTTTCGATTCCAACCAGTAGTTCCAGAGATTAGCGCGTTCAACCTAACAAACAAACAAACAAACAAACTCTTTAGCTTTATAATATTAGTATAGATAAAATAGCTTTAATACAAATTCTCAAATTACTGGTCTTTGTTGAGTTTTAAGTATATTTCTTATCTATACTACTATTATAAAACTGAAGAGTTTGTTTGTTTGTTTGGTTGAACGCGCTAATCTCAGGAACTACTAATCCGGTTTGAAATTTTTTTTTTGCATTAGATAGCCCGTTAATTGAGGAAGGCTTTAGGCTATATATCATCCCGAAAAAATGTACGGTTCCCGTTTGATAGATTTGTTTTTGTCTAGGGACGAACCCGAAGCAAAGCGAGAGTGAATCGCTAGTAATAAAAATAAAATACCTACATATTAATCCTGCAGCAACAGTGTGTGTCAAAACAAGAATTGGATAAAAATACAGTGCACAATATATAGCTTTCTTGCCAGGATTTGCCTTATGCCATGCCAATAAAAATGGTCTCAATGTCACAGTCATCAGTAGACTAAATGCATATATTAGTAGCACTATAGTATATCTGAGAAAGAAAAATACAGATATGTTAATATAAGTAGTAATAAATAACTTCAGTCAGATAAAAAAGGAGTAGATCATAGTTTGCATAGATATAATTTGAAAATAGATAGTATATCTATTCAAAAGGAGTAGATCATAGTTTGCATAGATATAATTTGAAAATAGATAGTATAAAAATTCAGTATGCAAACTAGAAATGTTAACATAATATTTGCTGTCTAATGAAACTTCTATAAACATAATATGGGGTAGAAAAATTATTAACTTACAATGGATATACAGCTTCTTGTGTACAATGTAAAGTTTCTTTATAATCAGGCTGAGGATTATGAAGTAAAGTGTACCAATCTGATAATGCTTTAGGAGTGCACACATGTAATCCAATTGAGCCAGATGGAGGCAGCACTAATAATGCTGCTAGTGTACCTGATGCCACTTCTATGAATGCACAAATATGTTGAGTTGCTACTGTGCCTTTACTGAAAGTGATATAAATAAAAATTTAATAATTATTGCATTTGTTTAGAGTTAGTAAATTTAATTATTATATTTACAATTTAAACTCTACTTTATTTAGTCACCATTCAGCTCGTCATTATAGTTTTGTATTACTAAATAGTATTTCAATAAGAAAGGCTCACCGATTTCCAGCTGCTACCATATCTATAAAAAACCAATGTAACACAAGTGGCAAGAGGACCATGAAGCCAAGATACTGCCAATCATATAGAGTAGGCTCATCAGAACATTCTACGCAATAGCTGGTGGCATTAGTACGAAAGCCTCGGGGACAAGCACCGCATTCACTCCATGAACCATCCTCTAACTCTGTTCTACCGCAATACAATCCGGGACATGTCCTCACAATAGACATTTTTGTATGATCTTAATATTACTCAGTATGTATTAAAATATTTATATGAGGAATTATTCCTAAAGAGATATTTTTGTAAACAAAATTAAAAATTATTTACTAAAGCATTGACATTTAGAGTTAAAACTTTGACAAAATAATCGTTATGTCATATGTCATATTGACATTAAAAATAACGTTCAGCAAGTCATACATGTAGCATAACATAAATTTTATTATTTAAAAATTATTGTTTATTTAATGATATCATTTTCTACTATGATTAGTATTGATTCCAGTGTGTCAAAAGTACAGTTATAGTTAGTTATAAGTTCAAATGTACTATACATTCTAATACCCGATATAAATAAAACCAATTAAAATGTTATACTTTAAAGTTGAAATTTTTCAGACACGTTTACAAAAAATACCAACAACGCTCTGCAATCAAGCGTAATGATTATATGCTTTATGAACAATTCATACTTTAAGAGACTACGGAAGATAAAAAAATTAAAGAGCGCTTGTATGAATGTGTACACGCGAAAGAAGTAAAACTTCTGTAGGTTATCGGTACTCTTTATGAAATTCAATTTATGTTTTAAATAATTAAGATAGATGAGATACTAAAAAAATAATTAAGTAACGCATATTAGGCATATTACAATTATATATTTACAGAATATCATTTAAGAAAAGAAAATAATACTATATATCATTTGTCATACAATAACAACGGTTACCATGGCAACAAACGTTCGCTTCGCCCGATCACACTTTTCGTAACTCTCTTGTCACGCATTCACCAGCTTGCTTCCCAAGTCAAGCGTGCGTAAAGAAGTTTTACTTCTAAAACAAGGAAAGTGCAATGTTTGTATCGGATCCTCTGTCACCAAACTCAACAAATACACCATTCATCATTTATTGCACGACAAGTAAACAAGAGATTTGCTGGGTATGTTTTATTTTAACAAAACTAGCATCATTATCAAAATCCCTTATACATGTAACAAAATTATCTTTTTTCACTATAAGATTCATTTTGTTTTTGTTGTAGGTATTGTTTTTCTTTCTTCTGTAAGAGTATCCCCTGAATTTTTCGTTACGTACGGAATTTGGTTAGATTAATATAATAAAAACACCTTATTGTGGCGTTTCAGCCACTTATTTATCATAGCACTTATTTAGCACTATATAAGATACATATACTACTAGGGCTACTATAGATAGGTATTATGAAATAAAACTCACAACTGATTCACAATGTCGCACACGTCCGCTCTCTGTGGTAGTTGAAGTCCAAGTGCCAAATGATAACACTTTTTCTTACTACCCAAGATCGGTGTGTGCAACTACCTTTATTATAAAATATAAATCATCACATCTCTTCCTTTTTATATTTGTTTTTATTTTAATCTTTTAATTATTATAACTGCACATCAAAATCACATTTATTAAATTTGTTAAATTAATATTATTTTATTTTAATTATGAATCTTTACAACTACTACATCCACATCTTTAGCACTTTCTTTTCTACGACAAACTCTCCACTGGCCTTCTATTCTTTTCAAGTATATAATATTCCTCCGAAGCTCTTGTCAAGTTTCATCACTTCTTACATTAAATTCATATCCTCTGACACTTGTTACTGTATGTGATATTGGATTAAATGTTGTATATAATTTACTTTCTTTTATCATGTTCTTAACATATGCTTTTCTCCTATTCTTTTGTCACATGGTGTTACTCTCCTTTCCCTATGTTCATAATCTTTTTCCTTTTCTTTCATTATTTTATCATTATTCCTTACATCTGTGTCTGCTGAATTTGTATTAATGATAGTAATTTATCTCTGAATTTCCTCCCATAAAACAGCTCTGATGATGTTTTTCCAGTAGTGGAATGGAGTGTATTATTATACATCGCAAGATATAATTGAAGATCATTATACCAAGCAGATCTTTGACTCTGGCTTATCCAGTACTTGTAGTATTTGCCGCTCCACTTCGCCATTTTGTTAGGTTGAATATGGTGTAGTACTATAAATTGTAATTCCTAATTCTTCACTGAATTTTAAATAAAAATAACTTTTTTAATTTTTCCGCGGATTTATTTTGATTTTTTGATTCCCGACGATTCGAATGCCTCACAGCAATCATGGTCACGGGAGAGACCAAGGTGTTAGACGTCTCGAGGTATTATATAGTTGTTACAGACAATTTACCCACAAAATAACAAAATTAAATCAAACATTGAAAAATGGCACTATGGCACCTTACAACATTTGTTCATTTTAATTCTAACATTTTTATAGTTTTATAATTGAATATGAAATATTACTTTTTAATTTTAGCTGTTATTATTATAATTATTACAATTTTTTACTGAACGTCATGAGTCTACTACCAGTTCGGAAAGAAGAAACCTCAGACCTGAGAAGAACTGGCGAAAGAAACTCAGCGGGACTAATATTTTTTTAATAAATTATAATGTACAATATTTCTATAAAGTCGAAGTAGCCTGGAGGTGATCACTCCATTCCCAAGGCGTGCTATCTTCTATAAAATTATTTATTGTATAATAGCCTTTAGCACACAAACGTTCTTTAACAATTTTTTTTTTTTTGAATTTATCGATAGAAGCTTTTTTGAATATCATATTTTTGAATTTAGCGATTGAAGCTTTTTGAATATCTACTTATTTACATAGTTAATTAATCCTATAAACTCTGAACCTCTGCAATAGTTCCTGGTTCTCTAAAATTTTCTTCCACTTTTATATATTTATCTAAAGGCTACACCTGTGACCTAAGAAAATAATACTCGTATTTGTTTTGGTTTAAAAGCATATTCCTTTTATTTATTGTTTTTATTTATTTATTTATTTTTTTTGTATATACACGTTTAGAAGTCTAGAGTTATGTCCGGTTCCATCTCTTCCGCAAACTACAATGTCATCAATAAAATTTACAACTCCTTCGCAAAGTAGTATTATACCTACTTTCTATTTTTTTTTTTTTTTTTTTTTTTTTATAAATGTTCTGGGGCACATGCAATACCGAATATTAATCGTTTGTACCGATAAAGTCCTTGGTTTGTAATGAAGGTGGTTATATCTCTAGGTTCCTCGCTTATCTCGATTTAATGGAAAGCATCCTTTATCTCTAATCTTGAAAATATTCGTACTTTGTTAAATTTATGAAGAAGTTAATCAATAGTGGGCAAAGGATGATTTTCACGAATAACTTACTAGCACAACGCATATCTACACAAATTCTGACTGTACCATCGTTTTTTTTTTTTTTTTTTTAATACTGGTACTATCGGAGGAGGAAACTAACCGGATGGTTTATCTATTGGTTATACTATAATATCTAAATATATCAATACTTTTTTTTTTTTTTTTATTTATTCCTCCAATGGATTGGAACTTTGCGATACGGCTGAAAACTGACTTAATTGTCTTGTTTATTGCAATATTTAGTTTAAAATCAGTAATTTTAGGAAATTTATTCTGATGTATGGAATTTATGTAGAATCCTAATTCAACACCTCCTATAATTTCTAACGATAAGGATAATTTCTAAGAAATTAATTGTTAACTGGCACACCGATGTGCCCGCGATCCTCAACGGGTTTAGAGTTACTTATTGCAGTATCTTTACCTAATAAATCACGAGTACCATTCTCAAAAACATGAAAGATATCAGTTATTTAAACCAGCTTAAATTTCATTGAAATGATCCAATACCCTTAAAGCTTTGTTGCTACCACAAGCCACAAATGTCCTGTCCGGTCCTAATAATTGATTATGAATATTGATATAGTGTTATTCCAAATATACTCAAGTTTTCGCTTAAAATGTTGCACCAGAGTCTATAATCATTTCCACTTTTACCTCACCAATTACACAATCCAATCTATACTAAATATTAGTATAGATAAAGCTTAAGAGTTTGTTTGTTTGTTTGGTTGCACGAGCTAATCTCAGGAACTACTAATCCAATTGAAAAATTATTTACTAATATTATAACGCTGAAGAGTTTGTTTGTTCGTTCGTTGGTTTGTTTGTTTGTTTGGTTGAACGTGCTAATCTCATTAACCACTAATCCCATTTGAAAAATTATTTTTGCATTAGACAGCCCGTTAACTGAGGAAAGCTATAGGCTGTATCATCCCGGTAAAACATACGGTTCCCGTGGGATAGATTTTTTTTCTAGGGACGAATCCGTACCGAAACGAGGGTGAGTCGCCAGTATGAAATATATAATCAACATTAGTACTTCCAGTTACCGATTTCTCACTTTGTTGTTCTTTATTGCCTTTCCTATAACTTGCTTTTTTTTTTGTTTTTAGAGTCTTGTAAGCTGGTAACCTTCCGATCTTTAATACTAGTTTTTCATTAATGCCTAAAATGACCAATATTTACACATTTAAGACATTGTTTAAATTTAGCCGGGCAGGTATCACTATCACTATTACGATTCTTATTTCCACATTGGGAACACTGCTCATTTCTAAATTTACTCCGCCTAATATCAATCTTATTAGCACTTGTAGAAGGAGCCTGCGAACCATGGCTATAATCATGTAACAACAGAGCTCTTTTTTTCTCAGCTTCAGTAACGACTAAAGTAATTAGTTTATTCTAAAACCTCTCGTGCATTTTCTCCACCGTAATCCTACGGATACAGTCAGATACTCAAGAGTGGTTGAATTCCAGACAATATGTTTATGGTATTTACCCAATAAACCGATTTGTTATGTCGTTGCTATATCCACAATCATTAGTACCAATCGACAGAACCACTGTCAATTTACTACTTTTACACATATCACAATTTTATATCGTTAACATTTTTAGTAATAATAATGTTCTCCTGACCGATTCCGGCCACGGCGGCCAATCTCATCAAGACTAGCCAACTGCGCAGGAGATATTATAGTGCACAAGTGTACGCGCAGACACAAGTGCACTCTCTATTCCTGTCACTCTCATACTCCGGTGGGACGACTACTCGACACGACCGGTGAGAGTTAAGGCGCAGGACCGACGGCTTTACGTGCTCTCCGAGGCACGGGGGTGAAACACCGCCAACTTCCCAACTCCGGGCTGTTACTGAGACTTACTATACAGAAAGACTCAATAACTAAACTTGGCCCGACCCGGGACTCGAACCCAGGACCTCAGGATGTGCAGCCGTACATGCTAGCCACTACACCACCGAGGCAGTTAACATTTTAGTACCAACTGAATAACTCAGTTTACTATTTAACTAGTACCAGACATTATAATATGCCTTACTAATTTAATATCGTTAGTACCAATCGACTTTTCGGTCGATTTACTACTTAATTTGTCTAGTACCAATCGACTTTTCAGTCGATTTACTACTTAATTTGTTTAGTACCAATCGACTTTTCAGTCGATTTACTACTTAATTTGTTTAGTACCAATCGACTTTTCAGTCGATTTACTACTTAATTTGTTTAGTACCAATCGACTTTTCAGTCGATTTACTACTTAATTTGTTTAGTACCAATCGACTTTTCAGTCGATTTACTACTTAATTTGTTTAGTACCAATCGACTTTTCAGTCGATTTACTACTTAATTTGTTTAGTACCAATCGACTTTTCAGTCGATTTACTACTTAATTTGTTTAGTACCAATCGACTTTTCGGTCGATTTACTACTTCTTTTTGTATTCAGCCCTTTTTAACGTCCCACTTCTGGGCACGGGCCTCCCCTCAATACGAGGGGAATCAGGCCATAGTCCACCACGCTGGCCAAGTGCGGGTTGGCGGACTTCACATGTCTTTCGAAAACTCGCTAGGTTCTCTCAGACATGCAGGTTTCCTCACGATGTTTTCCTTCACCGTAAGGCGAGTGGTAATCAAGTTACAAAATGATTCGCACATGAAAATATCAGAGGTGCGAGACTCGGGATTCGAACCCCTTTTTTTTTTTTTATAACATTCAGTGACAAACGAACAGACAGGCCACCTGATGGAAAGCAGCACCTATCAAAGGTTTCATATGTATATTACACGATATCTATAACCTACTCATTAACTGGTAATGACATGAAAACCCCTTTAAAGTGATTTTAAAGTCGGTACGTTTTAATTTAAAAGATTTCTCTAACTTGAATATAAAATTCATAACTTAAACATTTAAAATTATGAATACAAATGGCAGAGCTATACGTAGCTTTAGGAATTATTAGAAACCATTAAGCATAGCGAAACTTAAAATACATTAACTATTATATAAACAATAATATTTGGTTATTACGAACAGACTTCTATATAAATGTGAAGAACTTTGACTTAATATCAACATCGTAAGAAATTAATGAGATTTGCTTGAATTAATGAGTTTTTTTTTTTTTTTTTTTTTATGACATTCAGTGACAAACGAGCAGACAGACCACCTGATGGAAAGTAGTACCTGTCGCCCATAACACCTACGGTTCATGCCCTTAGGTTTTAAGTAACAAAAATGCTGAACCACCGGCGCGTTGTCACTGTGAGGACCAAGATGATGTGCCTCTCACCCGCAATTGCGCTGGCTACCTTATCCTTCGTACCGCACACAACAATGCAATCATTGTTGCTTGGCGGTCCACTTCACTTGATTTCCCAAGCGACCGCGTTACCACTGGGCTTCTTTTTATTTTCATGTATTTATTTTATTTTTTATACACAGTAATCAAAATACACATTTAGAGACGATTAAAATTATCTTTCATGTAAAATTTATTTAAAGAAAAATGCTTTAAAATTATTATTAAAATAAAAAAAATGCCACATAAAAAGTATATTAAAAATGTAGCGTATATTCAGAAATTTGTTACTTTATAATAACCAATAATATTATTTTATTATAAGAAATGAAATATAGAATAATAGAATAGCATCATTATAATCCTTTGTTATAAAAATAATAGAATTGTAGATTTATAGAACATGAACATGATTCATGACAGTTATTTTATGATTATACCGACAATTTATTCAAATTATGTTTACTAACCTTTAATTTTGATATCATTTTGAAATATAATAGTCATGTAAAAATTTGTTAGACTAGATATATGAAATCTAAAGGCATTTTATATTACTGTGTATTTATAAATTTGTCTCATTATCTTCCCTTTTTCCATAAAAACATGCATGATTTCACTTACCCTTAGACTCGTCGCCACTTGTGGCGTTTCAGCCACTTATTTATCATAGCACTTATTTAGCACTATATAAGATACATATACTACTAGGGCTACTATAGATAGGTATTATGAAATAAAACTCACAACTGATTCACAATGTCGCACACGTCCGCTCTCTGTGGTAGTTGAAGTCCAAGTGCCAAATGATAACACTTTTTCTTACTACCCAAGATCGGTGTGTGCAACTACCTTTATTATAAAATATAAATCATCACACTTATTAAATATTAATGGTTAAGTTTATGTTTTATTAAAATTAATAAATTAAAAATAACACTTTTATGTCTTACAAGGCCTTATATTTTCCTGATCTATCAAACTTTTGTAAAATTCGGAGACGTATACGTCTGAGAACATATCGTAAGATATAAAAGGATATCAGTAGCAATATTGCCAATACTCCTAGTAGGATACTAATAATATCTAATAAGTAGTACTTGAAGTAACTAACTCCAACCGCTTGAGCTCGTAAGTGCCGAGCACCACCATGACGGAGAACATATTCGGTCCACCAGACCGCATTTTCTGGACCCGAAATAATTTGATCTACGGTTAAGCTCTTTAGCTTTATCATGGCATTTTTATACCTGAAACAATACAAGCACTTAATATGATTATATATTATGTAAGTGTGTTTAAATATGGTTATATTATTATAAATTCACATATTTTTGTTATTTATATTATCTTTTTCTCAAATAGAAAGTTTTAATTTTCTTACTTTTCATTAGTTACTACTGAAGTGATAACTTCTTTAACATTTTCCTTTTCTAGATAATTTAGATCTAGAATTTCTCCAGCTCCAAATCGAGTAATCTCACCAATAAACACTTTTCTTGATCTGACTATTGGAAGTCCAACTATTGGTACTTCGTAGAACAGAGCTTCTTCAAGTGATCGAGTACCACCATGCGTGATAAATACCTTAACATTTGGATGAGCTGTAAATTGATACAAAGTTAAACGAATACATAATATGATTTAAGTGTGAATACATAATATGAAAAAGTATTCTTTATTCATGATTGTTACCTAAAACTTCCTGCTGAGGAAACCACATATTCGTGATAACATTATCAGGTTTGTTAATCATTGTAGTATTTCCAAACTTCCACAATACAAGGAATGGCAACTCTCTGAAAGCATCAGTTAACGTCTGTAATATACTTGAAGATAAATGCTCCGGCTCTTGCAACGCGCCAAGGTTGAAATAAACAACTCCTTTTGCGGCCGTGTCTAATATTGACTTTAGATCCTGCAAATAAAAGTTACATATTATTCGTATATAATGAGATTTCCATATATTTAATAATTAAATAATATTTTGAAATTTACCGCTGGCAATGCAAAGCCTGGCTTTATATGCAAGCGATCAACATATTTTATAGAGGGGGGTGATGGTCTATTGCTTATCAATAAAGGATTTGCTGCTACGAGTAATAAATCAATGTCGTATTCCACTTCTTGAAGACTCTTTTTTAGTCCGAAAATTTTTTTTGCCGCAACTTCACAAAGTGGTAAATAGGTATTATAATATTCATATCTAATTTGGAAATAACGATTTATCTCTACTAATTTCTGCCAGCGAGAGAGGTTTCGGTAATTGAGGGTGTTCACATCGGGGTACAATATTGGGTGAATAGGTGCTCCTTTTGATTCGTATTGATGAATTTTGCCACTGGAAGCCGTAATAGCTATATGAGGAACTTGATACTTCTCTGCGACTGCATACAAGACGGGAACATCTGCTTCAGTGATAACCAGATCAAATTTAACATTTGGGTTAATAAACAACGCAGTCAAAGGCTTAGATTTTAGTTGTGCCACTGCTAATTTAACAGATAATTCGTTTATCATTCTCAACCGTGGATAGTAATCATCAGTATCTGTCATAAGATTTTGGTATTCTTCCCAAAATGGTCCTGATTCTTGACCCACATTTAATTCTACGATTCTCTCTACTTCCGGGTATGCAAATTGGCCAGGGTAAGGTGTCATTACTACAATAGAGTGTCCCTTTTGCGCAAGAAGAGATATATAGCCCCTAAATACCAGGTGGTCAGAGAATGATAGAGAAGAAAACAAGGCCAGAATAGATGCACTTTTAACTACTTGTAAAAAGTAAACTAATAAAAACACTATGCTTATTTTTGGCAGCTCCATTATGGATGCGCACTCTATACAACTGTCCTCTAGCTAAGAATCTATTGGAAAGAAATATTTTTTCAGATATTCATTAATCACTTCACTTGTTTAATTAAGAGGATGCATCTGTTTAAATATTTAATGTTAAATAAAAATTTCGTTCAAACTGTTTCATTGAAATGTAATATTTATATCAAAGACATAAGATCAATATTTATGAAGTTTAAAATCAACTAACTTCACAAGGTCAGAAAAAGAAGATAGATTTTAAATAATAAAATTAAGAAATAAAGTGTGGTGCAATAATATGAAGGAATAGTCACAATAGGAATAATCATAAAAAACCTGTGTAAAACAAAAACCAATCTATCCCATGGGAACCGTAGATTTTTTAGGGATAAAAAGTAATCTATGTGCTGTTCCAGACTTTAATCTATATCTGTGCCACATTCAGATCCTTTCAGCCGTTCTGGCGTGATTGAGTAACAAACATTCATCTTATTTGTCCTTAATAATATTACCAGGCATTTAAAATTCAGAAAAAAAATAGCAAGAAATATTCTTGCTTTTGAATACAACAGTTATTTACCTATTTATAGTACTACCTACTCATTTATGCTTTATGGTACGTTGATATCACTTTTCTGTTACCAATAGCAACTAAATGAAAATATTGAATTGAAGTTAAAAATGATATGAGAAAATGTATTATTAGTCAAGAAATATTTACAGTACGTAATTTAACATGAATAGTGGCGTAACCAATTACTCAGTTATTGGACGTATAGGGGAAGGAGCCCATGGTCTAGTTTTTAAAGCGCGACATCTACCCACAGGGCGTGAGGTGGCTTTGAAAAAAATTCTTATCAAAAATCTTGAGGATGGCATTCCAATAAATGTTATGCGTGAAATAAAAGCTTTACAATTGCTTCGGTGTAAATATGTTAGTTAAATTAATTTAATAATAATGTAAAATACAAGTAAAATGAAAAACAAGAATAAATAAAGAATTAAAGATAAAAATCTAATTTTAATATTTTTAAAATAAGTATTACATAAATTTTCTATGATCTAGGTAATTAAGCTGTACGATATGTTTCCTCGTGGTATGAGTTTAGTCTTAGTATTGGAATATATGAGTTCAGGACTTTGGGAAATGCTGCATCACAATCAACAGGAACTCACTATGCCAAGAGTCAAAAGTTACGCACAAATGTTATTAAAAGGAACGCGATACATGCATGCACATTACGTCATGCACAGGGTAATATAAAAAACCACACTATTATTTTAAAAACAAAAGTTTATATGGGTGTGTATGTTTGCATCTCATTAACGCTGAAACGCCGCGCTGGTCGAATTTGGATGAAATTATGCAAAACCTAGTGTAGTGAACTAGTATGTCTCTAATTGCATAATACTATGTTCCTTCGTCAAGTTGTTTTCATCTTTTTAGTTCGCTTTTTACGTAGTTTTTTTTATTTACAGCATTTTAGTTTTGGTCAGTTAAACATTTTAGCTTTATGAAATAATTTCTAATTTTCATTATTTTTAAACATATTAATTTAAATTGTATTTATTTATTGTATATATTTTTTTTATAAATTGTATATATATTTTTTTTATAAATTGTATATATATATTTTTTATAAATTGTATATATTTTTTTAATCGCCCCTTAAAGACCTATATTTTGATACCCCACTCCATTAATTCAAACAAAAGTTTTTTTTCAAGATACAAAAACTAAATTTTTAATGATATCTATATCTATACTAATATTATAAAGCTGAAGAGTTTGTTTGTTTGTTTGTTTGTTTGGTTGAACGCGCTAATCTCAGGAACTACTGGTTGGAATTATACCGGTGGTAGGACATTGTCAAGCCTGAGGAGTCCGACTGGGATGGGTACCACCCCGTTTATCTATTTCTGCCGCCAAGCAACAATGATTGCATTGTTGTGTTCCGGTTTGAAGGATAAGGTAGCCAGCGCAATTACAGGCAAGAGGCATATCATCTTAGTCCTCACAGTGACAACGCACCTGTGGTTCTGCATTTTTGTTAAGTGCATGAACCGTAGGTGTTATGGGCGACAGGTACTGCTTTCCATCAGGTGGTCTGTCTGCTCGTTTGTCACTGAATCTCATAAAAAAAAAAAAAAAAAATTGAAAAATTCTTTTTTTGTTGAATAGTCCATTTATCGAGGAAGGCTTTAGGCTATATGATATCACGCTACGACCAATCATTCCTTTTGCGAGCTTCCGTTGCGTGCGCTGCGTAAACGGTTAAAGTTACGCAAAAATCGTGTATGACGGAATTGTTCCGCTTTAAAAGTTCTAAAAAAAAGTCCGCGACAGCATATGTCTATCTTTTAAGGTTGACGCAATATAACCCTTTTTATGGTAATGAAATTTGTTCTAAAATAATGCATTACTTCCGAAGGTGTTTTTATAAACATGATATTAATCCTTATTCAAATAAATACGTTATTCATCACAAGTATTTAATTTTGAAGAAAATTGCCCTTGACATCATTTGATTTCAATGAATATCTTAGGAGATATCATAGTTTTAAAATATACATATTTAACTTTACGCGGTCTATGGGTGAGCGGGCTCTCAGCCGGATGCAAGGCGAGGGCGGGGCGGTCGTGAGGGGGGAGGGCGCTGGCCGCCGCGCCGGTAGCTCTGCGAGCAAAGTCACTATTCCACGCGGACGAAGTCGCGGGCAAAAGCTATAATTAATATACCCTATGACGGTATCAAGATGAATCTAAGGACGTATGAATCATCAAAATCGCTTACACGATTTAGTAATTACTATTATTAATCGTCCTTTAGGCTTAGTCGCAGTCGGATAATAAACAAAGTAACTTTAAAAAAATATAGCTTTAATCCCGTTAATAGTTTATTATTTGTACAGATACAATTTAATTCAAAAACTTTAATATATTATGCTTTGGTAATTTCACATGTGAGTATATTTTAAGGACTTAAAACCTGCGAACTTACTAATCAATCACGAAGGAATACTGAAAATTGCAGACTTAGGCCTAGCGCGGCTTTATTGGCCAGATGGAGGCAGGCCTTACTCCCACCAAGTGGCAACCCGGTAATTTTAAATCTCATTAATTATTATTGTTTATTTTATTAATTATCGTAATACATTTAAATAATTTTATTAAACTTAAGTTGGTATCGAGCACCAGAACTGCTATATGGCGCAAGGTATTATAGTGAAAAAGTGGACGTATGGGCTGTTGGATGCATCATTGCTGAAATGATTACGAAACAACCACTTTTCGCGGTATGTATTTTTACATTTTTAAACTAGACAATAAGATGGTTTAAATATGAACAATAAGATTTTTATAATGTACTCTACATTTCGATATTTGTATTTGTTAAATTGCAATCAGTAAAATATTTTGCGAATTAATTGTGAAATATAAAACTTTCTACATATTAATTATTATATATAGTTATTTTATTGCAAAAATAATATTATTATTTTTCTACAGGGTGAATCTGATATTGAACAATTGGCTATAGTATTACAACGCTTGGGCACACCAACTGAAGAAACCTGGCCTAATCATTCTGAACTTCCAGATTACCATAAAATAACATTTCCGGAATCATCGCCTTTGCCCTGGAGCGAACTTTTACCAGGAGTAGATGATGATGCTATTCATCTAATAAAATCTTTCATCCTGTATGATGCTCAAAAGAGGATATCCGCCAAAGAGGTCACAATAATAATAATTATCACGTAACTCTCTCGTAGTATTAAGGAACATGGAGTACAAATAATAATATTAGCTATAACCAACTATAAAGTTATATTAAAATCTTCCAGCTTACTATTGAAAGTCTTAACTGATGTCATAAGCACCTACCTACTTTATAATAAGCAAGTATCTTATTGCGACAGACATTTATCCCACGGTAAAAACTACTTACCGCGACAAAAATTATCACTTTTTGGTCTGATGATCTGGAATGACTCTATAGAGTGTAATTTTTAATCATGTCAAAAGGGGGTTTTCTTGAAATAATCAGATTAACCTGAACAATTAGTATTGAAAGTCTTGTTTTGGGTTGACCCTTTTGCCATATCTGGCCATAATACAGGCATATATTTAATGGCTGAACGGATTTAGACGAAATTTAGTAAAAAGATAAGACTATGCCCTGGAATAACGTACCTATAGGCTATTGTTAGGCACCCAGAGGCGGTTATATAACTTAAAATAGTAAATAACAATTAAGATATTAAATTCGACCATTTCATTTTACAGGCATTGAAACATCCTTGGTTTCTAACAAGACCTCTACCAGCGTCCATAGATGAAATGCCAAAACCGAATTTAAATAAATCAAAATAAAATGATATAAAAAAAAATACTATTTAAATTGAATTTTTATTCCCTTGAAATCACTTATCTCTTAATTAAGGCATAACTACATACAGCGTAATTAAAATTCATAACAGTTGTACTTTACATTATCTATGTACATTTTAGCCAGTAAGTATAACTTACTGTGAACGTACAATACTCGTATTATAATAGTGCTGCATTTTACTAAACTTATCGAAAGTCTACGAATCGAACCAATATTTTTCAAAATATTAGTCTATAAAAGTGTACGTGATATTACTATGCAGCCATCTTTAGCGTTCAGCGGTTATTGGTAACAGTTCGTCGCCTTAGCGTTTATTTGTTTAAACAACCTTGTTGCGTTTTACAGTAGAGGTTTTTTCCTTTATTTTACTCTATTTTAAAAACAAACTTTTTATTTCTAAGATTTACTTATATCTTACTTATTACTAATGTTATAAATGTGAAAGTTTGGATGTTTGTTAATGACGCCAGAATGGCTGAACGGATCTGGATATAATTTGGCACAGAGAGATTATAGTCTATATATAGCACATAGGTTACTTTTTATCCCGGAAAAATGTTTATACATAAAATACATTTTTTCAAAGTAAAGTAAAATGTGTACGGTCGTTTCGACATATAAAAGCACTGAGACGAAGAGTTATAATACGAGTAATGCTAATAGAATACGGCCTCACGTGAAATTATTACACTATGTCGCCAAAAATCCTAGACAAAGTGTAATATACAGCCTTAGGAATAACTCTGATAGCTTAAAAAATCTATGTAAAAATATCTATATAATACTTAACACATTGAAATAAAACTAAAAAAAATATACATTTAATTGAATACAATTTTCCTATATCAGAGGTCTTCCTATGGTTAATAAATGACACCGTTAATGTCAACTATATGAATAACTAAGGAAATAAGGTCGAGCTAACATGACCAATAAATAAATCACCGTCTAAAAATGCAAAGATAAAAGTTTAAGAGATCAAATAACTCATTCATATATTAAAAAAATAATTTAACTACATGCGTATACCATTTTTTATTATATATGTATTTTTTATACTTTTTTT
The DNA here is from genome assembly GCA_033884665.1 of Argynnis bischoffii washingtonia. Classification (NCBI taxonomy): domain Eukaryota; kingdom Metazoa; phylum Arthropoda; class Insecta; order Lepidoptera; family Nymphalidae; genus Argynnis; species Argynnis bischoffii. The sequence continues at coordinate 6,764,679 of CM066625.1, forward strand.
TGAATTTGCTAAAAAGGATGCAAAGATTGCATTATTTAATGACACCACATTTTTGATATTATTGTGTACAAATGCTATACATGTAGTTAAAAGATTATTCTAATTTATTGTAAGGAAAACTACAAAGGAAAATGTTGTAAACCAGTAAAATTTAATTAACATGTAACATTGTCGACCATCTACCATCCCAAATTCACTTAAACCATAAACCAAAACAAAACTAAGTGAAACTTCTTTAAAATCATATTGGTTAGTTTTATTTATGTACAGATTAATATAATAGGAAAAATAATTATAATAGAAACAGATGTAAATATTTTTTTTCTATAAGATGGCAGCTTAAGAATGTACATCCATATACTATGGATATCATATATATTAAGTAGTTCTCCAATTAAGACTCGGAAACTAACACAGCCACTTTTACTATGATTGAAGATATTTTATTTTTAATGGAGACTAATGCTGGAATAATTGAGTACATTGAAACCTGCAAGGAACAATATTATGACTTTGCATTGAGATAATTTCAATATATAAATTATTTCCCTTTATAAAATTATAAAAAATAATAAAATTTCCTAGCAAGTGGCAATTTTATTATAATATTTATTATATACAATTACTCATGTTTACAATACAAATAAATAAAAAATAAATATACAGTATCGTAGATACATACATGTCTAAAATTGTTATCGATAAGCCCCCGTAAGTGCTCCGATACCTTATATTATAAATGATTCAAAAGTAAAAAAACTTAATACGCATATGTAGAGACGGTCTATTCTTGGGCATACGCATAAGATTCAAATAAGTTGATAAGACTTAACAAAGAGAAGCACATATGTATCTGTACTCCTTTCCTTATTTTTGCAATCTTTAAATAATATTATATGCGTTAAAAATATTTTAAAACATTGTCATTCATACATTGAATGTCTAAACTGAAGGTGAATCTCCAAAATATGTTATTACATTATATAATTTTAAAAAAATGTATTACACAAATCCTTCTCAGTAAACCATTACGTATACATTTCTACCTTTAGGTATTTTTATTTAAATATTGTCTAATAAAGTTACACCGTGCTAATTTTAATATGAAACCAACAGAAATAGTTAATTTTACAACATGTGCAATAAAATAAGGGCCTAGATCTTTGAATATTTAATATAATCGCACCTCCCATATTTATTGACTTTTGGCAAATTATAAGATATTGAATGTGTTTAAAATATTTTTGTTTAGAAATAGAGAATATGCGTGTGATTTAAATAAAGTTGATATATTTTTTTTATAATCTTTATTGCATCTGAATTAAGCCTATATCTATAAATAAAATAATTATTGAAAAGTACAAAAATAGGTGGAAAATTGAAATTAGTTGAAACGCAACGTCATTGGTCAGATCAAATGTGACGTCAAAGTCCATGATAACAGAGCACTGTTGTTTGGTGTTTGCGATTGGTACTAACAATCTACACCTGTTCATTCGTTGATCGCAATGTTGTCATAGATTATGACGTCATGCCAAACGCGCCAAAATGGTGGGCGGTAAAAGTATCCGTATCTGTATGATATTTAAAAAAAATTTATGCTAAATTTTAGTTTTCTAAAGTTGGATATTTTTTTCCATTATATAACGATGTAAGTTATTGTATAAAAAAAAACTAAGAAACACACATATTTCCTATTGTTTAACAATTTCAAAGACCTAAACTCTTTCTCAAGTAACTGCTTAAATTTATCATCAGTCATAGTCATAGTTAATTGACCTACACATACACATTTTAGGGTTAAAGAAAATTACATGAATTAGTTAAAGATTTGCTAGCATAATTCAGTTTTTTTTTCTAAACACAACATTAAACATTTTTATAATTCTTTTAATTTATATTTATAAAATCAACTAATGCTTTATACAAGAAATGAATTCAGAAGTAACATCTATTAATTCTAATATATATTTACATTTTACACCATATACATTGCTCTATAAGAGCAGGCTATATAACCCCTATGTAGAGGTTTATTCATGCAATTAATAATATTTACCTTATTAAATAACAATATATTACACAGTAACTAATATTAGCTTTAAAATGGAACTAAAATACAGTTTAAATATAAACAGCTTTTAATTTTCTATACTATTCAAACTCTTTGTGACCGCACCTTTGCCCTTTACTGAAAGCCATTAAGTATACTGAGAATCCTAAAACTTACACAAGTTACTATATTGTATATTATGAATGATGGTTGTATAAAAACCTCAAAACTATGTTTTTTCTTAGAAAATTATAAAACTGTTGAATATTATATTGTTACTAAACACCTATCATACTATAAAGTGTTTACTAACAACAAAAATTACATTAATATTATCATGAACTAGTGACTTACCCTCGCTTCGCTCGGGTGCATCCCTAGGTAAGTTTTATTTTTTTGAGCGGAATCCTAATACTTTTCTAAAATAAAAATAGTCTAGTTACTTTTTATAACATCAACTATCTGCCATTGAAAGTCCCGTCAAAATCAGTCCAGCCCTTTCGGAGATCATTTAGAACAAACAGATACGACAGACAGACACACATAAAAAAATTAAAATCTGTGTTTTTCTTATATGTACCGTACATACTTTCATATGCATTTAGTAAAAAGTTGTTATTTTGAAATTACAAACAGATACTTCAATTATATTTATCTGTATAGATTTGTTAAAATGTAAGTTATTTTCTAAGATCAGCATAATTTCATAATTACTCCTTTCTAATTTCTATAAACCTATTATTATTTGTACATGAGGTGAAATGAAAATTCTAACTTATTTAAAAATTAATTGAAGTATACGAGTATTATGTGTAATAATAAATTATTATTACTTATCTTTATAGCTATTTCGTTGTAATTTTTCTGAATATTTACTTGTATACTTTGAAGTTTTTTTTAATATTTTTAAAATATATTTAACTTATATATGTTTAATATTAAGCTCACGCTACAATGCATGGTGCATCTTGAAGCATTCTATGATTTATTTAGTTTTTGGTAAAATTACTTTAATTCTATGTAAGAAACTATAAGACATGTCAAGTGTCTACTTTTAAAATTGACATAGTAACATTTCTTCTTATAATATAAAAAATACAGTATATTTTAAATAACACAATGTTATTATAGTTATTGTTATTATTTAGATATTGTAACTTTGGGCATATTATTTGAAAAATTAATAAAAAATCCATTATTTCTCTGTACTAAATTAACACAGGTTGTATAAACATATTTGATAATTGTGAGCACTAAACTAGCGCATTTGTATGGTTAGAAGACTAAAGAATAAGATAGACAGAGCAATAGAACAATAAATATAACTTAACAAAGGTGTTCATGTCAGACAAAAATATGTATCATGTCTATTAATAATTAATACTCTATTTAGTCTCTATTATTATTTTTAATATTTTCTCTTGAAGAGTTAGTTTTTAATTTTGGTTCTTATTGCTGACACAGCATCAGGTATGGTATAATAAACAGCTAATTATAATATCATTTTAAACTTCAATTAATAACTTAAATCTGTGTTAACTTGTCTAAACGCATGTAACAGTTAATCGTATATTAAAATTGTGACATGCTATGATGATCAGTTGATTCTGCACTCAATCTTTCGAAAAAAATTGTCAACTCATTTTGAAGTACAATTGCTACGCAGTACGTTTTATAATGCCGTGCAGTGTCATCAAATTATAGGTAAGTAATTATTGAACCTATATTTTTACAACAAGATAAATTAAGTTTTTTGTCAATCTTAGTCACGCAGCCAGACAGCAGCGTGAATTTGCGGACGGTGAACTCGATTTTACACTGTGGTAATAATATGTTAAGAGAACTATGAGAGCGTACCGGAGCCTAACTTACGTAGTGTGAAGGTAGCTGTGGATGGTGATGTCGATTTTATACTGTGATAAGATGTCAAAAGTGCCATGAGAGCGTGTTAGCCTTCAAGCTTAGTTACGCAGCCAGCCGGCAGAGTGAAGATAGCTGCGGATGGCGAGGTCGAGGTCACCGTCGGCGGGGCGGCGCAGCAACACGCCCTTCATCGTCACGTACTGCGTGGGCGGCAGGTTCAGTGCGGTGCACAGCTGGAAGGAATATATGCATATTATAGATCAATTTCAATAACAATTTTCAACACGTTTTTATTAATTTAACTATACAATCTAATATCCAACCCACACGCTTGCCATTTGCAACAAACTTCAAACCTCTAAAATAAAATCAAGTATGTAATATAATTAGAACCGGAAATTAAAACACAATGGTGTGTCAGAATAATTACAACAGTCCCGATAGTGCTGATAGTGGTCATAACTAAATCTTTACACGTTAGCCTTAAAACTTTATAATTCACCCACTCAACGTATCTTCTAGTGCAAATTTTAATCCATTACAACATGATACTGTCTACACTACATCTTTTTACGTTTGTCCAAAACACCGCGTTAATGATTTACGCAACATAATAATGTGTAAAAATATATTGAAAAAATAATGATAATAACATGTTCTATTACATCGACTCCCTAAACCCATCATCATTACCCCATAAGATCCCCGAGAAACTTGACAGATGTCCATCTTCGGAACCAAAATCCAGCGAAAGTTGAGATAAGATTAACATATATAGAATCGAACCTGTATCTCGTTAGTGGTCAGCAGACGCGCACGCGTCGAGCATGCGGCGCTGCTGCAGTTGCTTTTGGAGCAACCACATGCGGTACTTGCGTCCCGTGTGCACTTTGGGCTGGTGGAACTTGAGCCGCTTTCGCCGTCTCTGTATGGAAATCGTATTTATATTAATACTATGTTTATATTAATAAAAACTAAATTCACTATAGTATAGTGCGGGTGACACTTGTCCATGCCATATGAAATGGGAAGTGACAACATTGAATTAAATCGATAAACTTTTTTAAACCGAACTTCAACAAAAAAAAAAATTAAATATACTCTCTATCGAGAACCATTCCATGTTATAAAAGACAGATAAACAAAATATGGCTACATCAGTCACCTAGAACATTGACACACATATTTTAATTCTTTTTGTTCTTAAATTGTTATTAAAGGAAAAAAATCAAACAATATACAATAAGTACAAACTTTCCATATTCTAAACTATATCGGCTATTTATCGTAGAAATATCCCATCACTAAGACGTTACGTTACATGCGTAACAAATCACATAATTTTTTTTATATTTTGAATATATATAAAAATAGATGCATGTGTGTTGTAGGTAAATTTCTTTGACTTACTATAGTTATCAATGATTTAGTACTAATACTCATAATATTTAAATTAGAGCGGAAATATTTCAACACGTTTATAAGTCATAAGAACATTCATTAGTGAAAAGGAAAAGGTTGTCTAATGTCACCCACGCCATGCATTATTAAATTTCATTTAAATGCGTTAAGCCGTGAGGAATAAGAAACATAAACTTTCGCTTTTACAAAGTAGACCGATTTGATTTTGAAAAAAATATGAAAAAGTTCTCGCTAACATTTTCAGCGCAACGAAGTATCAAAATATTGCATTCTTGGTGGCGTGTTATTTGACGTAATAAAACTAAATTTATATCTAACCAAAATAATATATAAAAATAATTATCCTTTGGGGAATAACCAAATTTCACCATATTAGTCTATGACCAAATTTAACTTATTTTACTTTCTTTTTATTTAATTGAAGTGTAAATAATCAATTAAAAAAACATAAGCCCATCAAGGAATCGAACCCGTGCCACGACAGTCAGTTATTACAATATGAAAAAGTATACCTTTTTCTTAGCTGCTGCGTGTTGGTCTGCGTTAGCTCTTTTGTCTGGTGAGTGTCCAGGCACCCACTGCTGCCCTGGCGAATACAACCGTTATACGAGATCAAACCCACAACACGATAGTAACAAATTCATATATTACTTATCCCGTTTAATTTTATACTATTACATTTATTGTTAGATATAGGCTACTAAGGGCCAGTTTGCCATTGGTAAAAATCTATATCCAATATGACTTTGATGGAAGGAAAGTGTCCTGTAAAACAGGAGGTCACTATTAAAAAAAAATTGTAAGACAATGGTATTGCACGGCATGATGGTATATTTAAAGACGTTTGATTCAAAGTTAGGAAGGGAGATTGAGAGACATTTCACCAATGATATGCCTGCTCCATGTATCATTGAATAAAAGTCAAACTTGACACGTAAAACGCTATCAATTTTCGAGGGACATTTTTTTACATGATATTAAGTCAAAAATGTCTATGGCTTAGAAATATGAGCATATATTGTAATTAATATGTTGGGAGTAAATATTAAATATGTTGGGACATTAACACACAGCACCATCTAGTTCCATGGTAAGCTATGAGGCTTATGTTATGGATACCAGATAGTTGATACACTACACTAATATAACTTTCAATAAATACATATTACAAATATAAACATCCATGACTGGAGTACAAACATTCGTGCTTATCACACAAATAATTGCCCCCAGCGGGACTCGAACCCGCAACCGCTGGCACAGCAAGTCACACATAGGGTCACTAGAAACTGAGCCAAACGTGTAGTTAATTAATAAAAATAAAAGTAATAGACTGAATAATAACTCAGTCTGTTCAATTTTGGTATAAGTCTTTAAATTTTTATGGTCACTGACAACATTATTTTGGAGTATACGTGAATGTGAGTATGGCGCTTGTAAGAGTGCCGAAATATCGGAAACCCTTAAAGTAAGTGATAAAGAATGTAATTATCTCGTTTTACATCATAATAAATTATGGTACTATCCATAATTTATATAATACATCCTTTGTTTTTATACAGATTAAAAATACAGTTAAATTACTGCTATTAATTTTCTTATTATTATACATACATATTTAATTCCATTTACCGTCACATGCTTCTAGTTAATATGTTCATGCAAATTCAATGAACTACCATAAAATATCAATATATTTTATATATACGTATTTAAATATATTATCATATACATTTTGTTCTTGAAAAAACGCGAAGCGAAAGCGTATGGACGATATGAAGCATTAACCATGCACCAAGGTGTAATGGTTATAAAAAAGAAATCAACGAACATAGAAAATGAAACATAATGACGTAGAAATAAAAGAAACTTAAAGAAAAATAAAATTACATAATAAAAACAATGAGAATGTATGGAAGTCATACCTATGTTATATATAATTTCGTATGTTCTAGTTAATCAGTTGCAGTTAACCCCATTTCTTCAATAAAAGCTACTTAATGAATTAAATACAAAGTATTCATGAAATGAATCACTTAGCTAGTTATTATTTTATCATGTGTGGATGTTATTTTTTTGATTTTGTGCATTTAAATGAAATCTCTATATATAAAAAATACTAAATTACTTGTAACTAAAAAATATGATTATCTAAATATAATATTTCCGTTTTTTGGTTATTTTAAAATAATTTCAACCTTTTTTATTTGGTAGTCTTTTGTAAATGTAATCCAAGGTGGTTTCATATATATTTCATGAAAATTTCTAAAAGATTACAAATTTCTTACCCACACGAGCAGAAAGAACTATTACTTTAAAAATGATTTGAATGTGGCTACGAGTCATATGACCGATTGGTAATTTTTACCAATAAAAAAAAATACTCTTAAGAAACACAAACAAAACTACTTTAATGCGGGTCGATATTAATATAAGATTACAATAATATATAACATAGGTACAACAGTTAGCCAAGCAATGAAGCGGGTACCGTGTTGCGTCTCACGTCGTGGTGCGGCTTGCGCAGCGCGGCGTGCTGCTCGTAGTGCGCGCACTCCTCCGCGCGCGTCACGCCCGCCAGCCGGTAGCGGTGCAGCTCCGCCAGGCGCACGCGCAGCTCGCGCTCGCGCCACAGCCCCGTCACCACGGCCGCGTGCTCCGCGCATCCGTAGAAATGCGCCGTCCAGCGGAGGCGCTCCGTGAACTCTCTGGGGATGGACATTCTAGTTAGACTTAGAGCATTATTATTACTAGCATTTATTATGTTGTGTTCAAAGCTTAACCTTAAAGTTGTTTGTAAAACCTCTCGCATATCAAAGCGTTTTATCGCGATGAACTTCGCTTGCGCGGCCAGAGCTGATTGTGTTGTTTTGGAGTGGAGAGGAGTGTTGGAGTAAATCAGGGTTTGCGATGTATTATCGACATACTACTCGGGTTGCCACCTCTACATCTATTTATACAGAAGGAGACACAAGCCAGTATGTACAGAGCTAAAATCCAAGGCAGAACTCAATGGCTCTCACGGAAAATGAGGACTTTACAGGACTCTCTGCAAGAGATGCCGCTACTTGGTATGACAGCTGATGCCATGCAAACGCGGCACTTATTTGATAAATATTACATAATTGAATTTCCGTCAAGGGAGGACTGGACCAATAGCCAGATATCTTATAAAACGGATCTCTAGTCTGGTACACAGACGGTTCTAAAATAGGAGCAAAGACTGGCTGCGGGATACATGGAGAGCGACCGAGGTTCAGCAAAAGCATACATCTCGGACAATTGGCTATTTGACAATTCTAACGATAAAATATTTAATCTGTTGGAGACAGTAGCTTATGGGTCCACAATAATTATACAATATGTTTTTTGCATTAAAATAAATTGTAAATATTTCATTTTTGAAAAATAAATTTGAGTTTTTTTATCTGTGGATTACAAATACTGAAACGCTGGCGGCCATGTTTGTGCAGCGTGTGACGTCACCTTTCACATAACAAAACATTGTGTGTTTTATCGTTTGCACTTTGCTGAGAAGATCACTCTAAAATATTTTAATTAGTGCTTGTGAGAAGTTTAACGAAATGGAGCCGGGTTACACAAAAGCTGATAGTGCAAATTTACCAAAAATAGATTCATTTATGGTTGCAAATTTTTTTGCATGTAATCCTGACTTTTGCTCAGCCGAGTTTCGGAATGTAAAAACTTCCGTGTAAGTACCGAAATGAACAAAGTAATTATGTATAATTTATTGGTAAAAGTTAATGTGTATAGTTCTTAAGTCAAGTAGTAAAAATTTTATAAAATAATTTTAAATTACTTAAAGGTTATGTTGATAATTTTAGATCTTCGCGACAGTCGTATGGTAAATAATAAAAATAATACTTTTAAAATTAATAAAAATAATGTCATAAAAAGAATTGTTTTTATGACATGTTTTATGTACAAAATACTGGATTAAGTTTAATTTATTTTCAGTAAATCAGAGGCTAAATTGATTGCTTTTAAATACTTACATCGAAGTGATCTTCACAAAAAAAAATTGCAGATTTATCAGATGTAAAATTCAACTCTCGGCGTGCTAATTGTAACCACTGCTTTCGACGTTTAGGACATTTAGGGACGTGTATAAACAATTTGTCAGGATATTTAATTGTAGAACTTTTACACATAGGTACGGCACACGTCTTGTAGCTTGTCATTTTCATAAAAAATATTTATATTCTAAATATATATATATATATATATATATATATATATATATATATATATATATATATATATATATATATATATATATTAACTTATATGAGCTTGCCAATGAAAAAGCTGCAAACTTTTAGCTTAAAATATGTTTAAGAGTTGGAGCATCGTAGCATGGAAAATATATAACATGTTATATTCTCCATGCATCGTAGTTAGCTTTACTTAGTTTATTAAGATATGACGTCACAGCCAGGAATGTCACGTGATGTGCTGTTTTCGCGCGACTTTCAAATTACTGAAAGATTAATATATTTTTTTCCGAATAAATAACGCTGTTTTCAGAAAAAAATAATTTTTAGAGGTATAAAATGAACCTACGTATGTTTTAAAATATCTTTCCGAAAACTGTCAAATAGCCAATTCGCCTCCATCTTCCAAGCAGAAGTCTATGCCATCCTAGAATGTGTAGAAGCCAATCTATGTAAGCACTACACAAATCAAACTATTTACATAAATTCGGACAGCCAAGCCGCACTACTAGCACTAGACTCAAACATAGTCTCATCGAAGCTAGTAGAACAGTGCATGGACCGATTAAACTTCTTAGCAAAAAGAAATAAAGTAGTACTAAGATGGGTACCGGGTCATGCGGGGATAGTTGGCAACGAATGTGCCGATAAGCTTGCTAGAGAGGGAGCTCTTGGCTCGCAGCAGGGTCCTGAGCCGTTCTGCGGAATACCCAAGAGCTTAGCTCAAAGAACCCTAATGATAGCATGTCTCAAGACAGCAAAAAAGGACTGGAATGAGTCAAATGGAATGATTCACTCCAAGACACTGATTAAAGCCTATGACAAAAGGTTTAACAACCTTATGTTAGCGCAAAACAGGAAAACCTTACGATTACTGGTAAGGACTTTTACTGGACACTGCTGCTTAAACAAGCACATGTTCAATATGGGACTGAGCGAAACGCGAACCTGTAGAATATGCATGGAGGCAGATGAAACGCCACTTCATCTTCTATGGGAATGCGGACCGCTCATGTACAAGCGTAGCATTCATCTAGGAAAACAGTTTATAGGCCTAGATGAAATAAAAGAGTGCAAACCTAAGAAAATCCTGCAATTTTTTAATTCTGCAGGGTTAAACGGTTCACTCTAATGAAGAATGTGGCGATCATAATAGACTAGAAATGGTCGCAGTGACATCACAGCCGCAAAAAGGAAATAAAAAAAAAAATATCGACATAGATTGGATTTTAGAATTTATTAGTAATTACGAGTTTTTATCGATATTATAGAACCCGAAAGAAGTCGGTCCCAAGAGAAACGATCTCATATATGATGCTTGGGTCCCTGACATAAAATAAAGAGTGACTGCAGCGTCCGTTTTGCGTTTGTTTGTCAACGCGATAAAATTTACAACGATACAATGCAACAAATGGCCACGCACATTCACCGGAGGCCGAAGGCGAAGTTTTATCGCCACAATACTATCGTGATGAGTGTGGCCTTACCACTATAGTAGCCCAACTAACGACTAATTTCCTCGCCTATGATACACTCAGTGAACTCACTAGGATTAAAAATTGGGTAAATAGTAAATCATTATTATTTACAACTAGGAACTTCGACAACTTTCTCATTTCTTGAGACAAAATTAATATTATATCGTCATGTTATCATAAATATATATAAATAAGTATAGAACTGTTTTTGTATTGATTTAAAAAAAAAACATTAAAACAGAATAAAGAGTGATGCTAATAACGCCCAGCGTTATAAAAGTTCCCGAATTTATCGGGAGATCTACTGATTTTTGTTATTGTCTCCCGATATACCGATTTAGCGACCGCATCACCCGATTTTTTGTATTTTAAACTAAAGTAAAATAATATTCATAAATAAAATTGAAAAATAAGGTTACCGAATCATAAACAACAGAAATTAAAACGGCTGGGACCAGGCATATATTAACAACGAATATAAAACAAATAACATAACAACAACTAATTTATTAAATCAAAACTAATTCGTTTCTTAGCTAGTAACTATAAGTTACCACTGGTATAAAGAAAAACCGAATAAACATTAAGTCAGTCGTATTTGTTGCCGTGCTATAGCTACGTCACAGTTGGCTCGTAAATTTTATTAGGTTAACAACTTCAACACATTTCTAAAACTGCTTTATAAGTTAGATGTTTTGGGTTTTTTACAGTAACCAGATTGCAATAACTTATATTTACATTATAACATCGTGCAGCTTAGTTTAGGATTCAACCTTAGCGTCGCCTCTGGGCACTGTAAGAAATGCCGCCCCCTTACCGAAATTTTGCATAAAATGAAAGTAATTTTTTTTTTATTATAAATTTTCGAAAAATGCAAAAAAAAATTATAAATGCTTTCAATTTTTCAAAAAAAAGTGCTAGTTATTTTTTTTTAATTATTATATTTAGTTATTTAAAAAAAAAATTAAAAAAAAAGATTATTTTTTTAATCTATGAATTTTGCCGCCCCTGAAATTTAGTCGCCCTAGTGTAAATCCAGCGCTAGTGCAGCTTTACCTCAAATACAGGGCTAGGATAAAACATTAATTCCCTAATTAGTTTTCAAATTGATAATTTTTCCAAATGTGTGAAATAACGTTCTACGTAATTTCAATTTAGATATATTCAGTATAGATATTAAGTAAGTTTATGTTGTACAGATAATAAAAAGAATAAATAAAATAAAATATCATAAATTGTTCCAAGTGTATAAATAAATATTTACAATTTCATAATAAACAGCAGCTTATTGCACAAATATATTGAATTCAAAAAAAATGAATCAGGGAAGAATGGCATTTAAAAGTATCTGATTTATGATTTGTTTATGTTTAATTTTAAAACTACCTAAACTGATGGAGTATAAATAAAAATCTCCCGATTGCTGGCAAATTCAACAATTTTTTATTTTTCACTTTTGCAACACTGACAACGCCATGTTCGCGTGTTTGAAATGATGTCAAATGCAATGCTCATCACATCGTTTTTGATGATCATTGCTATTTTATTGTCATTTTTGCTAAAATTGTATAAAGTAAGTTTTAGTTATCACAACAAAAACCTACCATGTAAATACCTACCTAGTACCTGCCAATATTGCAATATGATTTCATTTCATCTTATAACATAAATATAATTGAATTAAAATAATTTTGTAATAATTGCATACTAAAATCAGTAAAATAACTCACTTTTTTTCTTTGGCAAGTTTTCCTAAAGTTTTCTGCTTATTCCTCTGGTTATTAAAAAATACTGAAACTAATTGATAGTCACGCACTAAACGTTTTCTTCTTGTTCTCTCACGCAGCCGCCTGGTATATATATCTACTTGAGATAACTTTAAAGCTAAAAAAAAAATTGCTGATATAATGTTTGTATCTTTAGATGAATTGTATCAAATATTTAAATAAGTATTGAAGCTACAAATTTTTATTTTAGTCAACAAAAGATCCACTTACCAACATCTAATTCATCATCTTCAGGGTTTAGAGACAATGTGGATATTAATTGTTCTGCTTCGTGATCATGTTCCTAAAACACATTATATATATAATTATAATTAAATAACATTTATTATTTATTTATATTTGACATATTTTTTCAACCAATAAAAATAACTTGTTTTTAGTATATGTATTTTTATTCATCCATTAAGTTAAGCTAAGGTAAGTAATCTGCTGTATAATGTTTTATAAAATTACCCTTTCAAAATCATCTCTATTAGACATGTAACCAAGTTGAGCAGCTTCATCTGGACTTATAGCTAATGGAGGTAAACGTGATACAGCACTAGGACTAAGTGGTCCCTCATCTTTATCTGCACAGTGTAATGATGGGCGACTAGTGCTTTCAACATTACCCCATGTCGCCCGACCTATACTTCCCTCTAGGTATCTTGTTATATACTCATCCTTAGCCTCTGAAATATGTTAGTAATTTATAACTAAAATTAATTCTTTTTTCAATATAAAAATCATAATTAGAAATAATAATCATAATCATTTTAATATAATTTTATAATAGTGTTAACAATAATTATTGTGTGGTAACAAGTGTCCAGTATATTAATATTATGATTTATTTAACTTACCTTCAGGAGTTCTAGTTTCTATATGTTTTGCAATGTCTTCCCAATTGCCAAAACCAAATTGTTCTATAGCATCTAACAGTCTTACTTCTTCATTCGCAGACCAACTAGTTCTACCTAAGAATATTCCAAACGCACCAGAATCCTTAAAATATAGATTACCTCTTTATAAATACTCTATTTCATAAAATCATACATGATAATTAAAAAACAATCAATTTACCATGAATTGATAGGAATGATCATTTTTATGCGATCCAATTTCAGCACCTAGAGAAAAACACTGAAAGAAAAAAGTAAGTTACAAATACGCACATAATTTAAAATTTGCGCCAAAACTGTAAACATAATGTCAATGATGCTTCTATACCTGCAAACAAATATCAAAGTCTTTACATTCAGAACATCTCACACGCACTCCATTTATTTCTTCTTGACAATATGTACAATTATATTTTGCGTACAAATCTGAAAACGACATTTTTAAAACTACACTACACAACGATCGTGCGTTGGCAAACTTGGCAGTTTTCTTGAACTATACAGCAGCCATATTTTTTCAGAGACAATATTCACGATATTCATCAGATGCACCAAATAGATAATAATACAAACCATAGAGTACAAACTTAGCAGGTCTTTAAATAGTTAATAATTTTTATTTTTATTTCTCATCCATGGTTTTATAATCACAATTTTTTTTATCATAATATTAATTTCATACTAATTTTAATACAAATATGTCTTGTAAAAAAATATATTTGTGAAATAGAACTAAAAGGAATTAAATAATATAAAAGCTTAAAACTTTTATTACTTTACTTCTACTTCAATATTAATTTATTTTGTTTAATAATATTTATTAGCAATCACAAACTATATAGAATTGCTACGCATTCAGCAATCTATGATTTAATCAAGGATTAAACTTTGTAAAATCATATGTCAAATGTCAATTAGATACCAATATTTTTGTTGCAAATTTTCGTCGTGGTGGTATTAATGTATATGTAATACATTTCTCTATCATATGATTTACTTGCTTTAATCTAATATAATTGTACAATCATAACTACATTACTTGTATTAAATAAAATATATTTGTGGCTATTGTATTGTGTAATTGTGCTATATAATGTGATAGGTAGTTGGTCGTTCGAAATCTTCCTGTCTTATGTAGTAGTATCCGTTTGAGAACATGAAATCGAGTAAAAGAAGACTTCAAGCGCTCACTGAAGGTTCTGATGGATTACCTAATTATCTTAAAATGGAAGATTCTGAAACATCCATTCCACCTGTTTTTAGATCTAGGCTACATGAACTATTTTCCCAAATAGAAAAAGAGTTTGACCTTTTATATACAGAAAATCTGAATCGTAAGTAATATTTTGTGATTTTTTATTTTTAATTATGTTTAATAGAATATTAAAATAACACTAATCTGCTATAAAAGTAACATAATATATTAATAATTATTTTACAGTACAAGAAAAAATAGATATCCTTAGTGAGAAATTGGAAAGGGAAAGCTATGGAGGAGATAGACAAAATCTAGACTATATTGAATTTGAAACAGGAAAGAATTCAAAAGTAAAATGTAAGCTTTAATTAATCATATGATATATAAAGATTATATAGATTTTATGTTTTAAACTTATTTTCAAATAATTAATTGTTTATTATTTATTTAACAGTAACTCAAAGTAATTCACAAAAAGTAAAAACAAGTCATAAGTTGAAGGTTCAAACCAGCAAGATAGTGTCTAGTTTTAAAGCACCAACATACAATTGCCAACTTATAAAGGAGTTTACCGGACACAAAGATGGTATCTGGGATGTTTGTACTGCCCTACCAGGGCAAGCTTTGATCGGAACTGCTTCAGCAGGTAAATTGAAACCTATTCAGATCTATAACTTTTTATTTAACCAAGTGTAAAGTTTTATTTTCTATTGTACATTTATAAAAAAAAAATATATAAAACAAAAATTCTAAATAAAGTATCTCATTCACCAACAAAAGTAAAAAAAAAATAACTTGAATTGTTATGTAAACAGAGTTAATCATCTAAATAATTATAATTTACTGTTTTCACATGCAAGCAAGGTTCATTGTAGTTTCAAGGTTGAAAGCTTCAACATATAGCAATGTTTATGCAATTAATCTTGTTTACTATGTCTGGCAAGATTTGCAAACTGCAAGAAAAAATGACCTGTACATTTTTTGTGATATTATTATAAATTTAAATTTTTAAAAGAAAGCAAAAACCATCAAATTTATTAACCTGTTGAGAGTCGCGGGCACACCAGTGTGCCATTAACAATTGATTTCTTAGAAATTAACCAGGAGGTGAACTTTAAATTATGTGTGGTATATTTTAATAAACATATTTTGTATTCACAGTATTTTATATAGTTAATGTTAAATTAAATTTAGTATCTATATTATATGATAAAGGCAAGTTATTCTCTAAACTAAGAAAAATAAATACTACATTCCATGTAATAAATAATCTATTAGGTCTTAGTCAATCCTTGTTTGTGTTCAAACAGTGATTTAATTATCTCAGATTCTTACTACTGGGACATGGCAAAAATGAGTACCGGGTTTAATAGGTCCCCATTACCTTAAATTGGTAATTCAATAATTAATTGATTAAAAACTTCTTAGGTTTTAATTTTACTAGAATTTGATTTTTACTAGAAAAATAAAGGATGAAAAAAAAATTATACTTAAATAGGTAACATTTGTTCCCACTCCACATTTACAAATACAACAAACGTATCCTTCGGGTACCATTTTTTTTTTCTGGAACAACAAGTAGCCTGTATCCCACGGGAACCATTTTTTTTTCTGGAACAACAAGTAGCCTATGTGTTGTTCCACACTATAATCTATCTCTAAGCCAAATTACATCCAGATCTGTTCAACCATTCTGGCATGAAAGAGTAACAAACATCCATACTCACAAACTTTCACATTTATAATATTAGTATTACATATAGTGTGTACTCATTAAAATGAACAATTTATTTATTGCAGTGAAAGTGAAACTAAAACTTAGCTGAGTTTGTGTATTTTCAGGCAATATATAAAACATCAACATACCAATTTAATTACATAACTTATTTAATATAGTAAAATATTTTTTCAGACCACACTGCCTGCGTATGGAGTGTAGAATGGGCAAAATGTTTGCTTCAATACACGGGACACTCTGGTTCTGTTAACTCAATTAAGTTCCACCCGTCAAGGGATATTGCACTCACAAGCAGTGGTGATAATACAGCGCATGTTTGGCAAGCTGCCGTTAATTGGGATTTACCAGTAAGTAAATAAAAAAAAAATATTTTGTTTCAACTACTCAAAAGAGATATCAGTTTATACCAAATATACACTGCATATCAAACTTAGCACCAGTGTGGTCATCATAAATAAAATATTGACATCATGTATGGTAGTACTCCTTATCTTTATAATTATACAAACTTGTGTTATAATCACAAAAGTGCATCATTGTTTGTTGCGGTGCAGTTGCCAAGTCAATAGATTTCTAAAATCATTATCAGTCATCGTTATATTTTTTTTCCGAAATAAAAAGAGTTCTCTAGGATTATTTAAGGATTTCAGGTAGAGCTGTATAGGTTTTAAAAAATATATGTATAAAAAGGCTATAGATATTTTCCTTGTAGTAAAAATCTTATAAAGAAAAATTTGGAATAGTCCTAACTTTTTGATAACTAAACCATTTAGCGAGGTCAATCCTCAGAAGAGGAACTCGAGGGTGGTGGTGAGGAAAGCCTAGGGGAGGAAAGGCCGGAAGTGCTCCGCACCCCGCTAACAGAGCTCACCGGTCACTGCGGCGTCGTCGTGGCCGCTGATTGGCTAACAGGTGGCGACCACGTGATCACCGCCTCCTGGGATAGGACAGCCAATTTATATGATGTGGAGACTGGGGATTGTTTGCAGATTTTAACAGGTATATATTTTTTTGTAACTACAGTTGTTCTATATAGTATTTTTGTAATTTGAATTCTGTATGTAGTACCCATAATGTAGACTCAACTCATAATGTAGTTCAAATAAATGTCAATAGATGGACGTTACATGTATCGATTTGTTATTAAAGTTGTGTTAAATTAACAAAAAATAAATAAATAGATCCTAAAAAGGTGTACTATTGTTTAAAAAAATATTTTAAGGAAACGAAGTAATGCGCCTGTAAACTTGTGCGTAATTTTACTGTTTATTGAAATATCAGCAATCAGATGGTGGTTTTGTAGTGTATATTCACAGATGGTGCTTTTACTTTTTATGATTTTTGTATGATGTAGGATGAATTGTACAATATTTACTACACGTTAGTCACGTATTCATAAAATAAAACAGTTTAACTATTAGTGAATCAATGACATCTATTATCTATTCAAGCAAACAAAAATAACCCGAAGAATAACCTAAATTAGCTCTGTTCAATTTTTTTGTATGGGATGAGACATCTGTACTAATATGGTATTATGTGATCTGTGACTATAGTAATATTATAAAGTTGTAATAGGTCAGGAGAAACCAATGCCACATTCAAAAATATAAATTTTGCATTATTTCAGCAAATAAACTTTAAAACTAGGACATTGTTTGAAATTTTTGGAATCTAAAGACTCATAGATTAAAATTAAAAAGCAAGTAAATAAAACTTCTGTTGCTATATATTATCTACTGCATAGAAATATAAATATTATCGAGGCATACCATATATTTAAGTTATGTTATTATTTGTTACATAAATAGGATGATGCCAGTGTGACATGAAAATAATAGATAATGCTACTTCAAGGTTATGCTCCTCAACATGACATATTATTATTTTTACAACCCATTGAATCTGTCTTCACGTTTACATGAATTTATTGAAAGAAAAAAATCTTTGCAATAGACAACCTACTTTTGTCATATTTCTATATAGTTCTTGTCAGCGATTTACATTAGTTGATTAATTATGGCTGAACATTAAAACATAAATCAAAATATTCAAAGAGGACCGATTTATGATAAATTATTTTTCTAGCCTTAGGGCAAAAATGACGCACTTCCCTGTAGGTACACACATACATATATACATACATAATTTTACCTTTTTTGTCATTGAGAAATGCATTTGCGCGTACCACTTGTACAATCCCAAGACAACACTAACACACACCAGGGGCCTACCAAAACTTCTATATATACATAATTTTTATAACATAAAAATAATAAAAATTCTGGACAATGGTGTAGCCTTTACAGACTGTATATTGTTCATCTGTAAGTTAAGAATAAACTAATATTATTATTTAGTATTTTCTTAGATTCACACGAATAAATTTAAATAAAAGTGCCTATATATTAATTTATTATATGTATAGATACTAATTATTTGTTTGTTTACCCTCAGGCCACGACCACGAGCTAACCCACGCGTCCGCGCACCACAGCTCGCGGCTGGTGGTGACGGCGTCGCGCGACACCACCTTCCGCCTGTGGGACTTCCGCGAGCCCATACACTCCGTGTCCGTGTTCCAGGGACACACTGAGTACGTGACGTTTTGTTATTCTGTTTATTTGAAACTAGTGATTTGGTGTGTGTTTGGTATTTGTTATTCCAGGTCTTAGTTTTATATGTGCGCTATACATTTCATCCAAATCCATTCAGTGATTTCAACGTGAAGGAGTAAGAAAAATACACACATGCAAATTTTCGCATTTATAACAGTTTGTAATAACCGTGGTTAAAATATTACAATAAATAAATAATAGTACATTTCGTATATTATCGAGCAGTCTATATAATATTGATTAGAAATCATTTATGAACCTTTATAATCTTAGTTTCCACTCTGCAATTTTTCATTTATTTAAAAATTACTTTATTATTATAAAATTAAAAATATTAAATTAAAAAAAAATATTATTATAAAATTTATTATTATAAAAAAAAGCTCTGCTTCGTTAAAATCTGTTAATGTAGTTAGTTAAATATCAGCAGTAGTTGTATCCTATTTTATGTATGTACAAACCAGTTTCATTATTCAAATGAACTTTTTACAATATATATCAGAGGACACAAAAAAATTATGAACACAAAAAAAGAATAAATGTTATAAAGATTTTTAAAATTGTAATTTGCCTTTTATTTATCTTTTTAGGCGAAAATTGTGATCTCGACAGTAAAAAATGATCACAATTTCCTTACTTTTAATTATTGTCTCAATACTGACTATTGTTACTTGTTATTAAGTTGTTTTTTTTGTACTTTAGGAGCGTCACTTCTGCGGTATTCACTCGTGAAGATAAAGTTGTATCGGGCTCGGACGATCGATCAGTTAAGGTATGTTAATTATCGTATCTTCAAGTGTAAAACTATAGTATTTTTTGCTATAAAGTAATAAGTCTGTGTACAAAATTTCATTCAAATCTGTCCATCCTTTTCATCGTGAAGGGATAACAGACGTACACACATACACAATTACACAGTACACACACAATACAAATATGTATTCTTATTAATAATAGCAGTCCGGCGTTATACATATTATTATTTTTTTAAATAATGTATGTATAGTAAGCTACGAGGCTTGAGTTATGGATACCAGATAATTTATACACTTCACATACTTAACTTTAAATACATACATACATATTATAAATATAAACACCTCATCACACAAATTAATGCCCCCAGCGAGGCTCAAACCCGCGACCACTGGCACACTAAGTAAACAAACTGAGCCAACCGTGCCGTCAAATGTATTGTAGTGTTTGCATAAAGGGTAGGGCAGTCGTAGGGCTTAAAAATTAGTACCCACGTAGACCGTGGGTTGTCGAGCCAGTGAAGTGTGTAACATATAGAGTACATAAAATTATTATACTTATTACACTTTACGGTTTATGTATGTATGTGTATATTACATTTTGAATTTACTTAAAATCTTAATTTGAAACAAATGTATTAATGATCTAGAGGTGGACGTTAATGGCTATGACACAGTATTATATATTTTTTTTAATTATGTCATATTTACTGTTAATAAAAACCATCCTGTCTTGCATATTATCTATACAAATTAGTTTCGATGTTTCAACTTTCTTTTTTTTTCTTCCACCCAGGTATGGGACGTCCGCAACATGCGGTCCGCGCTGGCCACGATCCGGTCGGACTCGTCGGTGAACCGCGTGAGCGTGAGCGGCGGCGGCCTCATCGCCATCCCGCACGACAACCGCCAGGTGCGCCTGTTCGACCTGCAGGGGCAGCGGCTGGCGCGCCTGCCGCGCTCCAGCAGACAGGTGCGTGGCTTGTTATGTACTTGGTTTGTTTTTTAGGGTTTTGTATCCAAAGGGTAAAACGGGATAATATTACTAAGACTTCAATGTCCGTCCGTCTTTCACCAGGCTGTATCTCATGAACATAATAGTTGATGATGGTTAGTTGAAATTTTTGCAGATGATGTATTTCTGTTGCCGTTTTAACAACAAATACAAACAGACTAAAATAAGTATTTAAGGAGGCTCTCATACAACAAACGGGATTTTTTATTTTGCCATTTTTATAGATAATGGTATGGAACCCTTTCTGCGTGAGTCCGACTCGCACTTGGCCGGTTTTTTTGAAGTGGAATTTCTTTAGAATCATTGTGATTTGAAATTTGATGAAACGGAAATGTGGCATGAGAAAGAGACAAACACAAATATATAGGATTAAGCTGGCGAGAGAATGAGATAAAAATTAAATACATTACACAGGAAGTCAAAAATAATACTAAATAATATGTTATGTAATATATGTTAAATGAAATGTAAATAACTTTTAAACTTGGTAAAAAAAACTAAACATTACTTATAAAAATGAATATTTATTACTGTGGGATGAATGTGCATGTATTAAATAAAACATATTATTATACTGTTGTTATTGTCTGACAAATATATAATATTATATTCTTTCCGTATATGATACTCTATAAATATATGATTCTAATATGCTTTGTTTTGATATTGTTTTTTTTTTATTTATTGCGATATTTGCCAAAGAAATGCTTCAAACGTGCGTAAAAATTACACGCACTCGTTCTTTTTTAATCTATTTCGTAACACTGTAGGCTGTAGGACACTGTAGCACGTGTGTGTGCGCATGTGTGGGTGTGCGTGTGCTATGGGTGCATGTGTGTGTATAACACTAGCGATTCACCCTTGCTTCGTTCGAGTGTGAACTTAAATGCATTTTATATTGTATTCTATTTCTTTACGTGTCATTCTCGTCATAATCTATCTGTTTACTTTTCAACCAAATGTATATAGCCGTTTCAGCGTAAAAGAGTTACATAAAATACACACATACTAACTTTTGCGTTTAACTTTTAACTGATTTCTCGGAAATTCGAAGTCGAAGAAAATAAATGAGTACAATAATTAGACGAACTAATTTAGCATCTGTCATTGCTATTTTTTTTGCTCATATCTGCTACTTCATCTTTGTCAAATTTCATCAAAATCAGTTTAGCGTTAAAAAACATACAGACAAATACTATAACATAATTCACATTTATAATCCTACTATACATTATAATCATTTATTTATAGTATTTAAACAAATCATTATTTCTTCACTTCTTACAGGGTCATCGCCGTATGGTGACGTCAGTGGCGTGGGCAGAAGATATTTCATCGAACATAAACTTCTTCAGCTGTGGCTTCGACCGCCGCATACTCGGCTGGTCCATACAACCGTCTAAAGATAATTGAATCTGAGTATATAAATAAGATTTATCCCGGTATTTATGAGTTGCAATTTCTACCAAAATTTATATTTTTAAGTCACTTATTGTGACTGGTAATATGACAGACGCATTGAAGTATTTCAAAAGTGCGTAATAAAGAATATTTTAATTAATATATATTTAATCATTAAGAAATGCGTTATGGATATATTTTAAAGTAGCGTTGCTCTACTCGCTTAGTTAATTAATGTGTGACCAAATTAACTTATTTGCTTCTAGCAGAAAAAACAGGACTGTCATAGAAAGTTATGATAACCTTAAGACTCCTTTAATTCGGGCCTTACAAAAACCATTCTTACAATGGAGCAGTTTCCCGATGTTGATAATATCATATCTAACGCAATGGTATTATAATATAGATCAAAACTAATAAATCAGTGAATTTTCTTTTGAAATATATCAATAAATGACTGAGAAATTAATTTAAATTTCGGTATGACGTCACGAATTATTCTTACAAGCGCAACTTTAAAGTTTTTTAAAGTTGCATTAGCTCACGTGTCCTAAATACAAACTGTCTACTTCACTTTCGTCGTAAGGATTTATGCACACGATAACTTCTTAACGCGCCATCGCTACGATCGCAAGCAATCTGCGTTTTTCAAAATTATTAACATAGAATATGTGTAGACGGCGTACGTTTATTATACGCGCGTCATTTATATAAAACTATCTTTTCGGATTTTTTCGCATATTTATTTTGATTTTTGGTTCAATCAAAATAAATCCGCGAAAAAATCCGAAAAGATAGTTTTATTTAAATATCTAATATTCGCGTAAATCTAAGAAAGTATTATAATATACGCGCTTCGTTGATAATTCCTCTTTAAGTTTAGCAACGAAGAATACAGAGGAATAAAAAGAGCGAGTTATTATTATTTTTCTCTTCAAATACAAAGGTAGGCCTCTATAGGTCAAATAGTTTTTGAGATTTCGTGTTGAGTGTGTAGTGACCCTTCGCTTTTATACAACTTATATTACAGATTAATAAAAGATATATGGACAACGCGCAAATGATGCGACGCGATTAGTGGTTTAAAATTCTTTAATAATGTATTCTTGTAGTTTAATTGGATAAGACATAAAACAAGTTCTTGTTGATATGTTGCTCACATGTGACATAATTATATAGTGACAGATATAATAATTTTTTTTTAATAGAAAAAAGTATAAACCGTCAATGATTTTTTTTTTTGAGTTTTGTTGTGAATTGAAAAAAAATGAGATTTTCGGACCTTCAGTGCGTCTGAATATATTCAAATCACATTTGTAAACATACAATAAACAAAAGAATATTACTACATTTTTATAAGAGAAGTGTGTTATATGTTCCAATTTCCAAATATCGAAGCATTTGAGAGGGAACAGTAGCCAAAATATTACATTCTTAGGATTTCATACCTACCAGTTTTATTATAACAACTATACTGTTCTATTATATTATGATTACGTGCCACGCGTTATCTTGTTTTTTAATTATATCTGATATTAATTAATAATTTGGCACAATTAACTTAATTGAAAATTGCGTTTTGGCCCTTTATGCCGAATTCATATTAGTGAATTGGAGATAGACATATAATAAATAATTTCATATATTGTGCTGGACTATAAAATATATAGCGCTTTTGACGTTGAAAAGCTTAAGATTAGGGCGACATAAAAAAAAACTAAATTATTTTTGCTAAAGACAATTTTAAATAAAAACATTTAAAGGTTTTCTGACTGTTAAGTTTAAAACTTTTTTTGCCATTAAATTGGGACAATTTGTTGAAAAAAAAATCTTGCGTATATATGTAAAATTCTTTTATTATACTATTGACTTCAGCTCAGTTTTTAGATCAAACATTAATTAGAGGTATTGGAAGCCGTATATCTTATATACATTATTGAAAAAAAAAATGAATAGTATTTAACAGTTACATTAAATATGCTATTCATATTGAGATTTAAAAATATTAAAGAGATATTAGAAAAAATATATAATCAAAACAAGTTCAAATTTAAGAATAAGTGAAATATAATTACAGGAAGTCATACATATTAAACAAAACATTTAATATCAGTTGTTCACTTATCCCATGTCGCATATCAAAAGTTAAATAATTATAAAGATATTTCACATACTCATACTCTGATTATAATGCAAAAAAAAAAATCTAAAAAAATGCCATATTCATGTTTTTAGATATATCAAAAGTTCTTTTTGGATAGCCATGAAATTATTCTTTTATTTTAATTCAAGATATTTAAAGGTTAGAATAATAATTGTTTTATTATAAATAAATCTTTTATTATTTTAACAATTAAAAATAAAACATTTGTACACACTTACTATTATAACTACGATTAACTTACTATTATAATGTTATACATCAGTGCATATTATATAGATTAATATTAGAAAAAACAATAGGTACTCTGTGAATTAATGTTGTCATTGGTAATATTTAGATATTGGATAATGTTTTAAACTAAACCAAAAACAAATAAAACACTCCTTTGAATTAGATTCTCTTGTGGAGAATAAGTCGGAACAAAAACGTTTCACTCCATTTTAGTACACATTTCTTTTTAATTCTTACTTACTAAATACATAAAACAAAAATGTCAATGTAAATAATAAGAGATTTGCCTAAAGCAGGACTCGAAACAGCTAATGAAAATGATTGTAATGTCACACAAGTTTTATTGGCTCGAATATATCTATAATAAACTAGTTGTTGCGTGCAGATCCACTCGCGTGACCACCAGATGTAAAGTAGTCTATATTATACCATAGCTATCACCATTTTGAAGTTCCCTTCAATACCTTTAATCCAATGTAAAGAAGTAATAAACAATTAAGAACTTTCGTATGGCCAATATGTTGGTCCTGTTTTTAGATAGAGATTCTGATTTAAATCGAAATATGCATAAAAATTGTTAAGTAGATAATATGATATTATATTAGATCATTCAAAATTATCTTCTACACGTAATTTTGTAGAGAAAAAAAATACAAGGCTTATTATTACACAAGTTGTATTTATACATACATATGTATGTTGATAATTCAAAGTGTAGTTATTATGTGATAACTTATGTACCTATACTATTCCTAAGGAGTATTCATCTTTAATAATTATAATTTACTAAATGTATGTATAGCTTGAAACATTAATGCTTAGATTGTTTCAATAACAAAATTATGATAATTCGCACAATATTTGTTATCCGAGCCGGACTTATGATTATGGGAGCCCTAGGGAGGCAATTAAGAAGTGGAGGCCCCTAATAATATTGCAAAGAAGATTTATAATTAAAGAATGTACTTTGATTTTCCTTTTATTTTGGTTTGCTAAATTTACGGAAGCATAAAAATTGGTTAACTCATTAATTTCACATAAAAACGAAATAAAATTTTAATTTTTTTAGGGGGTCTGCTCAAGTGGGGATAATCCCCGGGCACCCTACACTAAATCCGGCTCTGCTTGTTATTTACAAAATTAGAACTATTGTTGTTGGCTTTTAGTAGTTTATTTATGTATAAGATTTGTTTTCATTGTATCTAACAAATGTGTGATGTGTATTTAAATTGCATTATGGCAGTATTTTATAGGTAACCTTCAATATAAGTAGCTATTTTCCCGACGTAGTTATATACTTAAGATTGTTGTTGGCTAAAATATGCTACTCTTTTAAGAGATGCTTGTCAAAAATCGATTAAGTGTCAAATATGATTATTATACTTGATTGGTATTATTTCATTATAATCCTTTCAATAAAATTAATAATAATAAAACATGAAACAAAACAATAATTCTATACATATACATCATAACAGATCTCATGCTCATTATTATAGTCTTGAGTAGAAAAAAATCATTATTATCTAATATATATAATATAAAATATATTCACTCACATATATTTTTAATGGATAATAGCTTATATTGTTTATTTTTAATAATAATTCCTTTATGCATTTTAATTTTCGTTATGTCTATTGTCTATACAATTGTACCAAGTTGCAGAGCATTATTTTTCAGCTTTGCAAAGTCAGAATTCAGACCAGTTGTCGACTTCTTAAACTAACCTTAGTAAGGTTGTTGAACAACTATTTTCTATATCTTTAATATAAATATATAATTTCTTGGACGTAGATCAAAAGGTTAGAACTTAACGATTATGATATTTATAATAACTGTTAAGAACTGGATGAAATATTTTTGTATGTCTCTTTTTTTTCTTGGGAAATAATTAAAAGTATTCGTTTAACAAAAACCAGTGATTTTATAGCGTAACATATACTTACCTGTTGCAAATATTCAATGATAAAGAAATCTTCCTAGTCAAGTGCGACAATGGGAACTAACAAGGTATTATAAAGATTAAAATATATTTATTTCATAAGCAAATGAAATTTGTGAGTAACATTTTTAAAATCAGCTTAGATAATAAATATAATTGTGTAGAGATGAAAAAAAAAAATCATTTACCTGTTGGTCCCCATTGATTGTTTACCAAAGATGAAACTCTGAATACGTCCTTAGTTTACAACACTATATTCTATTTATCTTGCTTTTTTAGAGTTAAATTAAGCAACTTTTATTTTATTATACAGGTGTAGGTTGATTGTAACGTTAATTCATCATTTATCATGTTATATGTGTGCGTGTACTTAACTAAAGTTTTTAATTATAAGTATAGTAAATTAAGTAAAGTTTTGTCACATCAAAATATCTATAAAATTGTTTAACTACTTAGTAACTACTATAAAAGTAGCTACACACTCAAGAATAAAGGTAATGGTAACATTACGTTAGTGTGATAGGAAATAATTGTGTAATCACTTTATCTAGGTACATATATAAAGGTTTGTTAATAGCAATTTAATGTATAATAGTCGGTTTTATGCATAATAACTGGATGTGGTAAATTCCTATGTAATAATTGTAACTATGGAAATCAGTTCTTCTTTAAATGATCTGAGTATTTTTGTTATGCCTTGTACGGTATGGAATATATAAATTGGACAAAAACTTGTTTTTTATTTAACTAATCTCATCTTTAACCTTTTTAATTACAAGCTTTTGTTTCTACTTGTTTGTATGCGTGTTTGTGCGGGTCAAATCTTGCAACTGAATTTTAAAGCATTTATCCTCAGCCGATTGAGCTAAAATTTTGCATACATGTTAAGTTAAGGCGGACTCCCAACGATGGCGAACTATGTTTTTTTTATGCACCCCCATGATATGGATATCGAATGAAAGATTTTGCTGAGAAGAACACGAATAAGTATCTAAAAAATAAAAAACAGAATTGAGTTAAATTAATTTATAGTATATAATCATATAAAAGCTTGCTTATAAAAATATTTTTAAATATTAATTTATAAATGTTATTGCATGAACAACTCGCTATAAGCGCTCAAAATAATGTACGGCAAGATTATTTAAATATTTTATTGAGTAAATCACAAGCATTTGTTATACTAATAATAATATAAATTTCTTGAAGCTAAACAACATTTATGATTACATACATTAGGTAATTTACTTCACTATAAATTACAGTTAACGCAATTGCATTATATATTAATTTCCAAATTGTACATAGCAATTATTAGGTAACTCAGTATGACCTATATATATATATATATATATTCTAGGACGTAGGATCCTGCATGGAATGAAACCTGTATCGATCCGTAGGGATGCTGTGGAGGTGGCATGTCCGCGCAGGTGCAGTTTGATCTAAATTAGTAACCCATCCAATTATTAGTATATGCATTCCATAAATAAGAATATTTAAGAGAAAAGCTTTGATTTTCAATATTTTCTACGAAAAACCGTGACATCTAGGTAAGTGGAATAACACTTGCTACCGTCATAAATCATAATTCGAGACCACATCGTAATGGAGAAGTTTCATGATGTTGTTAATATCATATTTAATGCAATGTAATTATGATATAGATCAAACCTAATAAATCAGTGATTTATTTTGATATTTATTAATTAATAACTGAGGAATTAATTTAAATCTTGACCATTCAGATCGTGTAACTTCATGAAATCATTCTTACAAGAGAAACTTTCATAACTTTTCGTTTTCGTTAAGGTATTTTAAGAATCGTTCCATATTTTTGTTTTATTTTACTTAAGTTTTTATAATATGTAATACATAAAAGAAAATTGGAAACTTCCCCATTCAAATTAGTTAAATTTTAATATTTGATTGTGGCTGATTATGATGGGAATATTTTATTAATAGTAGTTCTTAACAGTAGTCAAAATATTCTTGTTCAATACAAACATCGAAATCCGTCTAGCCATTTTAAGGTGAAAGAGTTTTTAAGAGAACAAGTTTCGACTTCTGTACCTACGAAACTTGTGAGGATTGAGGAATACCTTTGTATTCTCTCTGTTGTTTGTGCAGTGTTGCCAATTTGAATGATTGGCCGTCACAATTAGCAGGGTTAGAGGGTAAGGGGAAATCTTGATAATTACTAATTGACTTCTGACTTTTTTTCACCAATACGAAATATATTAGGTACCACCGAGTACTATATGAAATGGATTTGTGTCAGAAATTATTATAATTTTAATTGAAATTGGAAGAAAAGTGGCAGTTTAGTTGCTTGGTGACATGCGCTGCCTAAATGCTTTGAAATAAAGCGAAATGAATATTTATATAATATATTTAAACTAAAGTAAAAATGAATGACAAAAAGAACCCTATAGACGAAGTTCTAAAGAATAAGTGCTAGTTTGACAATAAAAATATAAGAGGTGCAAGACCAGGGTTTAATTAAGTTTTACTTGGTTTTATAAGCGAGCACATTTTTACTAGGCCAACTAATCAATAAAATAGTAGATTAATTCTACTAAAATTGCAAAAATAACCCAAAATATACATAATATATCTTAGAATCTATTCGGTTTGTAAAAAAAAGACACTGATTTTTCAGATTACTATGTTCATGTGCATTGTAAAATATAAAAAGCTTTATTGTAATCTTTATGCATGATGGTTTAAAAAATATTAGCATCATGTAGATCTGTGTGTGTATTCAGCCCTTTTTAACGTCCCACTGCTGGGCACGGGCCTCCCTTCAAGACGAGGGGAATCAGGCCATAGTCCACCACGCTGGCCAAGTGCGGAGTGGCGGACTTCACATGCCTTTCGAAAACTTGCTAGGTTCTCTCAGACATGCAGATTTCCTCACGATGTTTTCCTTCACCGTAAGACAAGTGGTAATCAAGTTAGAAAATGATTCGCACATGAAAATATCAGAGGTGCGAGACCCGGGATTTGAACCCGCTTCACTCGGTTTCCCAAGCGAGCGCGTTACCACTGGGCTACCACTGCCTAAATAATTTTATGTTAGAGTTGCTAGCTTACCGAACATGTGGTTCCAATGTTAAAGGCCAAAAGCCAAAAGAGTGAGATAGGCCTATTATGTTATTGTTATTATCGTGGTCAAAGTAGCAAAGAGATGTCATAATTATTTTAGTTGCAATTTTTTTTGCAAGAGATAGTTTGATGTGCGTGTAAATTTTATAAGATAAGATTATTAATTGTGTAAGCTAGTAGTCGCATCTCTTAAATATGGAAAAATATTATATTATCATACGTATTATTTAAAATCTCTGTATGCAAACTTTAATTTTTTTTTATTATTAACGTTTTTCGACTTTAAATTGATAATATAGTTTTTGTTGCTACTTTTGTAAATGTACCTAAATTTTAAGGAAAAATATTTATAACATTTGAAGATTTATCTATTTTGATGCTAGCAACACTATAATAATGTATTGACTATTGATTAATGTCAAAACAGAAAATCAAACAGAAACAAGCAGTTTTTCATTTTGACTTTTGGTCAGTAACCCGCGCAACGAAGATTTGCTGACGAGAATCTTTATGTTATATACCTAGTATTTTTGCAAGTAATGGGAATTAAGTATTTTTGCAATTTTGTTTGTAATTGTACCTATAGGTAACTTTAACAATGGATGAGTTACGTGATTTTTTTAAAAATCCTTGCCCATCAGCAGCTCAAGTTATTAGACTTAAGCCTCCTATTACCGGTGGGCATCGTGTAACTAAAGATGACCAAATAAATGATCTAAACAGACGTGAGGAACATAGACATTCAGTTGTTCCTTCAGGCACGGACTACGCTCGAGAAATTAAAGAGAGAGAAACAGAAATTTACTTAAGGGTAAGTAAAAGTTAACAAACTTTAATGAATATCAACAATATATATCAATGAATTAAACAAATATCAGTACCAGACAATATTTCAAAAATAAAAGCTTTTATTTTTCTTTACCTTCTATATTTAAATGCTAATGATTACAAACATACACAACATATGAATTGAAATCCATAAAGAACTAAGTATTTCTCATTTAACCCGTTCAGGGTATTGCTTTTTTTGGTTCCAGTTAAGGATATCATGGGTCACTGAAGACCCAAACCATGTTAAAACACGCAATTATTGATAAAAAACCTAATAAAATTCCTGGACACCCTTGAATACTTCCACTTTAAGGGCACGCCATGAAGATTGCAAAAAAAATTTAAACAAATAGTTTATTTTTCGTCATAAACATAGCCAGTTCGCATAAATGCCGACATTGACTAAAAATATCATGACTTTTGAACAAATTGAAATATGTATTTGAAATAACTAAATTGCGTAAATAATGTTTCCGAATGGTGTTTATGCCAAAAAAATCGAGGACTCGATTAAAACAAAAGGACGAGTTTGTGGTGTCAAGTAGTGCATATTTCGGAAGAAGAAAGTAAAGATACAAGCAATAAGTCTATATATTTTTATGTTTACATGTTTTATATTTATTGAAAAAATTATAAAAATCGTTAGAAAAGATACAAAATGTGTGTAAGCCATTAATTGTATCATCTTATTACCACAAACAATCTTCATACCAGAAAATCTATGCTCATCGCAAATCGGCGAATTACATTTCACACAGCCATTAATGGTTTTCCTATCTTTTTTCGAATCGCACATGGAGAACAAAAACTCACCTTGTCACTAAAAGGTTTCACACCACAGTTAAAGATATCATGGGTCGCTGGCGACCCAACAAGCACTTTGCTTGCTTGTTTCAAAGGCCAGATCCACAAAAAAAAAACATTTTATTTTTCTATATAAATTCCAGAATGAAAGAGAACGGGAGTCATTTGACAGCATTTCTGGAGGCTTAGATTCTTTGGAGCAATTGTCATCCTGGGGTGCTTCTACACAAAATTTAGAGAACTTAACAGAAGAAGCTATGACTCAGGTCTACAACAAGTACTCTTTTAAATTGAGAGAAGACACAAAGAATCTCTCTATACATGCATACCAGGAAAAGGTAAAGTATAGTTTTTTTTTATCAATAATTTATAATGCCTTAAAGTTTGGGTCTCAGAGTTAAGAACATCTTGTATTGGGTGATCTATGATAATTATCTGTTTCCTGTTTGCTATATATTTGGGAATATGTATATTTTTGACAAACTTTAAAAGAAAATATTGTCTATGTTTTAGATCTTTCAGAATGTTTTGTAACTAAACTTGTAACCAAATATCTTTAATACTTTAAAATTCACAGATTCTAGACAGAATCAAGGCTTTTCCAGTTGTGATAATTGAAGGACCCACAGGGTGTGGTAAGACTACTCAAGTGCCACAGTGGATTCTAGATGATGCATATAACAATAGAAAACCATGTAAAATTGTTGTTACCCAACCTAGGAAAATAGCAGCTATATCCATTGCAAGAAGAGTAGCTCAAGAAAGAGGATGGGATGTGGGAGGCGTTGTCGGTTACCAGGTAAATATTTATTACGTAATTGAATATCAAAATAAAACTTTTTAAAATATGTGACCCTTTAAAAAACAAATGTAATATGTTTAATTCATCTCTATGTAAAAAGTATTGTATTATACTATATTTGTATTTCAATATTATGTAAAGAAATCATTAATATTGCACAGGTTGGACTTGAAAATAGAACTACAACAGATACAAGAATTCATTATGTGACAACAGGTGTATTGCTTCAAAAACTTGGTTAGTATGAACAATGAAAAAAAACATAGATTTAATATTATTTTGAGTAGATTTATATTGTATATATCTTGACGTATATACTATTTCACTTTGATGGAGCTCGCGATTTATAGTATTGTTATTGCTACTTAATTTCTGCTGTTATATATAAATAAATATGCTGGTGAATTTCTAAATAAAAAATTTCGGGCTAGTATACTTAATGTTTCATGCAAATTTCATATAATATCTATTTAATGAAATATGATCTATGGTAAATAATTTCTTGCTAATTAATATAAGTTTTAATATCTGTCTTTTTCTATTGCTGTCTGGTAAAAACCTGGTTTTTAATGTTTCATGCAAATTTCATATATCTATTGAATAAAATATGATCTATGGTAAATAATTTCTTGCTAATTAATATAAGTTTTAATATCTGTCTTGTTTCTATTGCTGTCTGGTAAAAACCTGGTTTCTGGGAGCATTTTACATTCCATTTGTAGACCATTTAATGCATTTCGATGTCTAATTCAATTTGCTTAACATAAGTTTGTTTTAATTTGGTAGTGATTTAATTTCTAGTTTTACTACCTGACTTACTAAGTACCTAGGATTTATGTTAGTTATGTTTCAACATAAATAATCTGTTAGTTTAAAAGTAAAATAAAATGGCACATGTACAATATTCATTTTATTGACAGCATAAATAAGTTTTTATTTTATAGTGTTTCCATGTAAAAAAAAGTAAATATTTCAGCCAGTTAACTGTCAAATGCTTGGAAGTTGGAACTGACAATATGCTTAAATACTCAACCTAATTATTTTCGTTAAAAGTATTTTCGGTGAAAGCTCTATTCATTATCCTATCCTAAGCTTCAATAAAATGGTCATATAAAACATCTATATCAATCACCTATCGAGTGATACTTTACACGCTCATGAGGAATTAAATAATTCCAAAAAAAACGTGCATGTGTACTTATGTACGCACGTAAAAAGTTATTCTTCTTTGGCGTACAGAAGAAAAATAGCTAAAAATTTCATCCCGTATGTCATAACTCTCTGTTTGTAAAAGGAATGCAGCTAACTTAATCATGTCGCTTTCAGCTAATTTCATCATGACGCTTTATGGCCGCCAGTGTGCGCGCTCATCGTAAAAATTTAACTCTCATAATTTTTTCCAATCATGCCAAATGAAGTATAACTTCAAAAATGTTTAATGTTTTTTTATTTAAAAAAATATTTTTTGTTACAGTAAACGCAAAAAATATGAATGAATACACTCACGTTATACTCGACGAAGTCCACGAACGTGGTCAAGAAATGGATTTCCTTTTGTTAGTGGTAAAAAAGCTGCTGTACACAGTGTCGCCAAGAGTCAAAGTAGTTCTTATGTCAGCCACATTCAATTCTAAAGCTTTTGCGGACTACTTCTTTATCCCTACACCTCGAGGCCATCAAATGTCGTCTTGTTTGAATGTTACAAGCGATACACCAATGTTCACTGTCAAAACTTTTTATTTGAACCATCTTACTAAGTTTGGAAGTGTGAGTACTGACCACATAATAATAAGATTGATTGCTGCGGTACTGTCAGCAAAATCATGTTTTTATAATAATGTTAATTTTTTTTAGTTTAATTACATATACATATAAGTAAGCAAAATATTTAAAATAAGATATCAATATATTTTTTACTTGCGTTTGCTTCAGTATGATTGTGATTTTTTAATAGATATATATATATATATGTTACAAAAAGATTCACTGCTATATTAAAGTATACTTATTGTTTAATATTTATGAAACACTAGCGCCTCACGCTCGTTCGCTCGCGTTCGTCCCTAGGTACGTTTTCACGGTTATGTTTATACATTAATAGTAGCTTGCTACTTCTAAGATATTCATTTAAATTATATAGCGATTTACGTTACGTACGTACGCCGTACGCGGATTTTGTTCACAATTTCATGGGTTTTAATTTTTTTCGCGGAACCCTGATTCTTTTTCTAAAATAAAAGTAGCCTAAGTTACTCCTTATAACAGCAGCTATCTGCTAGTGAAAGTCCCGTCAAAATCCGTCCGGCCGTTTCGGAGATTAGCCGAAACAAACAGACAGACAGACAAAAATTGTAATATATATAATATAATCCATATGCATTTAGTAAAAAGAGGTTATTTTGATATTACAAACAGACACTCTAATTTTATTTATCTGTATAGATTTGAAATATACATGAAAAAAAATTTTTTTTTTTCTGAGCTAAATCTGTAGTAGGAAAATTCTTTTATTAGACAATGTTTACTTACAATTTTTATTCCTAATATTCTGGCCGAAAAAGTATACTATACAAAAATCATATTATATGTAATATTCTTATATTAAACTGTCAATGAACCAATCAACCTAAGTTTTTCAAATTTTTATGTTGGTCTCTGTATAGTTCTTTGTATTACTATATTAATGTGCAATCTATTCTAATATTATAAAGAGGAAAAAATTGTTTTTTTGTTTGTTTGTTCTCTGAGACTACTGAACCGATTTAGATGAAATTTGGTAAGAAGATAATTTGAGATCCTGGGAAGAACATAGGTAGTTTTTATCCTCGAAATCATCCTTTTTCCTACTGTTTTGTAGCTAATTCAACAAGTGACACCCAAAAACAATGAACCAATGATTATGCCAGAAGCATACCACTTAGTTATTAAACTAGTGAATGCATTTGAACACATCGACATGAAAGAAGAGTACACAGAAAGAGAAGGTGCAGATTTGCCCTCTGTTCTCATATTCCTACCAGGTATATCTGAGATAGAGGAACTGTATGCATGTTTGATGAACACTGACTTGAGGTAAGTTTAGGTTTCCATCTTGTTTTTTTTGCATATAGTAATACAGGAAATTTTGCTAAATATAGCAGAAGATCCGACGACCGGATCTTAGGCCAATATATTTCAGAATATAAAAAAAAATCCTTTTTTCTTAAAAATCGAATATGTGTTTTAAAGATTTTATTTTTCTTGAAATATTTATTTTTAGAAAGAAACTAGCAGATGCTGAATGTGCAAAGTACAATTGGTGGGTGTTGCCACTGCATTCCACAATTACGGCAGATGAACAGGTTCGGGTATTTCAAAGAGCCCCGCCAGGCCATAGGAAGATCATTCTAGCCACTAACATTGCAGAGAGCTCTATAACTGTACCTGATATTAAATATGGTAAGTTATTTTATCTTAATTAATTAAATGGTTCTTCTACGCTATCTCTGTATAGGAACCTATATATACCTATATATATATATATATATATATATATATATATATATATATATATATATATATATATATATATATATACACATATATATTTATATATTTCACACAATTCCTGGCGCCAATAATTTTAAGTTTTTTCGACGTTCCGTTGATTACTGCTAACCGTTTGCGTACTGTTTTGTATTTTGTTGAATAATTTATTAAAGCAATACCGTACAGTAGAAGAGATGTTGATTGAGCAGTTTGGCGAAAATTTTATTGCAACGCATGGACCTGTGCCATAGCCAGCGAGGTCACCAGATCTTACACCCTTAGATTATTTTCTCTGAGGGTATGTAAAAAACGAAATCTATAAAGACACGTATAATGTAATTGATGACTTGAAACGATCTTTGGAAAATATTCTAAACGGAATCAAAAATATTGTAATGCTAAATGCAGTACAATCCTTGAAACGTCCAATCCAGCTATGTATTGAAAAAAACGGCTATCATTTTGATCAATTGATCTGTTAAGGTTTACTGAGTAAATAACAAAGAACAATAAAAAACATTTTGTTAAAAATGAGCTCTTTCCTCAAGTTTGACGTATGTCATGACTTCCCAGAATGCGTTTCTTGTTAGTAACACTATCAAATGGAGTAATTATACAGTTGTTTTTTTTCAAAATCAACAGGTTCGATTCCTGGCTAGGAAAATTGATTTTTCAAAAATCCAATGATGCAGTTTTAGTTTTCATGAAAATCGGGCCCGAGACTCCTTTGAGTACTTTTCGCTATTCCTCATAGTTTCGGATTTAGCCATGCACGCCCACTTGAAAAATTCACCCTGTATATATATATATATATATATATATATATATATATATATATATATATATATATATATATATATATAACATTTTATATACAATATGTTTACTATGTTACCCCATATTTCATATTACAACAAAATATTTTAAAGTGTTGAATATACATTAATCGGGGAGAAAGTTTATCATTAACGAGCGACTCACTCTTGCTTCGCTCGAGTTCGTTCTATATATTAGTATGGGCGACCGATCTTCGCTCGGAGTTTTTTTTTGTTGTATCGTATTTTTTAGTTAAAAAAAAACCCGATCCCGGGCATATGTGTTTGTCTAACTTGCGCCTTGACCGCTTGATCACGATGCTTACATCCGAGTGAAAGAAATTATCAACCATATTCTGCGTAGAATAATCCAAAAGAAAACCGCATGAAAACTCGAAAACACGCGTTTTCC
Source organism: Argynnis bischoffii washingtonia (assembly GCA_033884665.1). Classification (NCBI taxonomy): domain Eukaryota; kingdom Metazoa; phylum Arthropoda; class Insecta; order Lepidoptera; family Nymphalidae; genus Argynnis; species Argynnis bischoffii. The sequence continues at coordinate 6,801,763 of CM066625.1, forward strand.
CAAACATGAGACTAATCTAGATTGATTTTTCGCGCCCGAAAGCCCCCATATACCAAATTTCAGCAAAATCGTTAGAGCCGTTTCTGAGATAGCTGGTATAAATAAATAAAGATATAAATATACAAGAAATGCTCGTTTAAATATATAAGATATCAGAATTGCAACATTATATACACGCCTTAGCCTAGTCCACCAAGTTTCGCCAGCCATTTTCATTGTAAATTTTAGCATTGAATTTACATTCCATAACAAACTGATACAGACTATGCCATCTATTGACATTTATTTGTACTTGTTTGTTTCTGATGAGAACCCATGATCTAAACAAAGAGACTAACGACATCTACATTGTACATATGCAAATATAGTTTTAATATACAACGCCATCTATTGACAACATCAAATAACTTACTGCTACACAACTGTACAAGCTAGAGGTCGTGACCGTCAGTGAAACCGTTGAAGTGTAGACTGTAGTAATATTTTATGAAGAGAATAATTATGAAAATTGGCATTATAGTCTATAAATATGTATTTTTCTTAGAAAAACATATATACGGTCGAATTGAGAACCTCCTCCTTTTTTTGGAAGTCGGTTAAAAACGGAAAATAATTAGTGCATTTTGTACTAAATATTCTATATATAATATTTATAAATATTATATATAATAAACTTAAAAAGTGTATTAATTCTATGTTTTAATATGAAAATAAATATTTTTTTAATAACGATTAACTTTATTTTTTAAATAAAATACTAAGCAGTATAATAATTTGTTCTAAAAAAAAAACTAAAAATTTCTCTCCGGCGGGGAATCGAACCCCGGTCTCCCGCGTGACAGGCGGGGATACTTACCACTATACTACCGAAGATTCAAAAAAATTATCGAAATTTTGTATTTGTATCAGTAAATTGCTCACATTCATATATACATACACATATTTTATTAGAATTTAAAAACATAAAATGAATATTTGAATTCATAATGAATATATTTTCAAAATATTTTTGTATAAAACCTACATATGTTTTTGGAAGGATTGAAATAATTAAGATAAAATAAGGAATCTTTTGTTTCAGTCATCGATTTCTGTCTAATGAAAGTGTTGGTAGCTGATCAGAACACAAATTTCACGTCACTCCAATTGTCCTGGGCGTCTAAAAGTAATTGTGAGCAAAGAGCAGGGCGGGCGGGGCGCGTTCGTGATGGACGCGTTTATAGATTGGTTACTGACAAATTTTTTGTAAGTTATAATATTAATATAGTATAGTAGTAATAGATAAATCATCACAATTTACGTATTATATTGACTAGGGATTTACACTCGCTTCGCATGGGTGCGTCCCTAAGTACGTTTTTTTTCATTGGAAGTGTAATCTTTTTGAAAAATAAAAGTTTACCTTATAACATCAGCTATCTGCCAGTAAAAGCCTCATCAAAATCGGTACAGCCGTTTTGTAGTTTAGCTGGAACAAACAGACAGATAACAATTTTAAAAATTGTGTTTTTCTTATAAATACCATATATAATTTCATATGCTCTTAGTCAAAATTTTTTATTTAGATTACAAACAGATACTTCAATTTTATTTATCTGTATGGATAATTCAAGAAGTATTTATAGATCAAATGAATTTCTTCTTCAGGATTCGTTTTCACAAGATTGTCAGCCGGAAATCATTAGATGCCCACTAGAAAGATTGGTGCTCTTAGCTAAAATGTTAAACATGGGCCCGCCAAGTGAGATCCTGGCGTTAGCAATGGACCCGCCCGATATGTCCAACATACACCGTACGATATTGGTGCTTAAAGAGGTATAATTATATTTTAATATGGGTTTTTAATTTTTATAAGTTTTGAACAGTAAAAAGGTTCTTTTTCTTGTATTTGTAAATTGTAATTATTATTTATAATATTATATTAATAACCTACATATGCTAGAAAGATGCAGGAAAAATGTATAATAATATTTGCTTAAAATAATAAAAGTATAAAAGAAATAAAAACTAAAAAGTTCTCTCCGGCGGGGAATCGAACCCCGGTCTCCCGCGTGACAGGCGGGGATACTTACCACTATACTACCGAAGATGTGAGTAGATTTCTAAAAATATAAACCTGTATCAGTGAGCGATTCAATAGTTTAATGACGTAATACAACTTGGTATCTGTGTTTTCGTTATTGTTGTTAAATGATTACCAAAAAAAATTTTTCACAAAAGTTAAGAAAAATATACAATAATAATAACTATTTATGTTAATTCTTATATTACTTTTTTCGTGCATTTCTCCTTAAGTTAAATAAAAAATATATTAAAACTTTTTTCATTTTTGTGCTTTATAAAATACTAGTGATTCACCCTCGCTCCGCTCGGTTTCGTCCCTCGATACGTTTTAACTGTAGTATAGATTTCTCAGAGATGAGATATTTTCCCGCAGTACAAAGTATCCTATATGTTTACCGGGATAACCAGCTGTCCAGTGGTTTTCTCGTGATGCGTTCCCAGACAGACAGACAAAAAAATTAAAAACTAAAGATTTGACCTCTGTATGGATAATAATGACTATTACAATAAGATTTTCCAGAAAAATATTTCATTTACGGATTAAACTCGGTTAGAATTTTAAAAGGTTTATGTATAGATAATGTATAAACTTAATTAACAGTAAACGAAAAAGTTTTTACAGGATGTCGTTGAAATCTTGACCTTTTAAATTATACTCGTAGATAACAGAAATAGAACTTTAGTTTTTTGTCAATAATTATATATCTATGACTTAAAATTTTTGTTATTTATAATAATATATTTTGTATCTTCAAGATGGGAGCACTAATGAAAACTGTTGATGAAGAATGGTCTAATTCAGACGGCGACATTACGTACATGGGGCGTATAATGGCAAAGCTACCTATTGATGTCAGATGCTCTAAACTTATTGTCCTAGGATATGTATTCGGTTGCTTAGAAGAGTGTGTTATTATGGGTAATGGATTTTTTAAACATTATATGAGTTTTTTTTTAATAGTTTTCTTTTGTATATTCAGCCTTTTTTTTTAACGTCCCACTGCTGGGCACGGGCCTCCCTTCAATACGAGAGGGATCAGGCCATAGTCCACCGCGCTGGCCAAGTGCGGATTGGCGGATGAACAACTTTTTGGGACATTTCTTTAGAATAATTTTTGATAAAAACAAAACGATTGGACGATCTAATCAATTAAATATTTCAACACCTGAAATGAAATGAAAAGTATTGTTGCAATTTCGACTTTACATCATATAAATGAGACATTATTTATTATATCAAATTTATTGTAGAAGCAGCAGTATCAGAATTACTACTGTATTGGGTGATCAGTTATTTAATGTTTTCAATAATTCTTGTTATTGTATTTTTTTTTCCAAATTAGTAGTTTTTTATGAGTATAAAGAAAACAAAACAATATATATTTTTAGCCGCGGGTATGTCAGTGAAGAATGTATTCAGCAGTCCGTTTAGAGAGCGACTAAACGCATACAACTCCAAGCTGACGTGGGCTGACGGCTCTACGAGTGACAGCATCGCGCTATTAAATGTTTATAAGGTACTTTGTAATTACGTTTTGATTTATTATATAATATCGTGTAAATTTGTTATATTTATATATAATATTTATTATATATTATCGTGTAAATTTGGTGCAATGATGATTTTTATAGTACTTAATACTATTTTTGTTGTTTGATTTTTTGATTTCTGTTAAAAAAATATATCTAAATTTTGTATACTATGAAGATTAGAGAGACATCGTTGAATAAAAATATTAAAATCTAAATTTGATAGATATAGGCAGTGATAAGATAGAAATTACATTACTCATTATGCGCATAATAGAACCTAAAAAAGCTGCTAAATTGACGAATTGTCGTGCTTCACTCTGCTGTGTCGTGCGGTTTATCACTTGCATTCTCTATTAGTGAGTGAATGAATACTTTTATTGGGTAGTTTTTTAAATATTGCAGTTCTATTTCAACGAATCATATTTATTAATTATAAATTTTTTATCTAGCCCTTTTAATTACTTAAATTAGTTAGAAATAAAAATTAACAAAATTTAAAGCCATTAAAAATAAATATCAATTGAAATGAAAAATTAACCACAAAATTACAATGAGCTTTTATACAGTTTTACATACATTTTAGGTGTGGAACCACCTCCGTCAACAAAGATATTTCAAGCAGCACGGCAATAACGAAGTGCAATGGGCGCGGCGATTTTACATACAAATACGAGCGTTGAAGGAACTGGATGATATGGTGCGGGAACTGCGCATGCGCTGCTCTAGAGAAGGGATTGAGCCCTTAAAGGGGAACTCCCCGTGGGAGAAACACGAAGTGCCCTTGGTCCTTAAGGTATCTATTGACAAACAGATGTCTTAGAGCAAGGAGCTGCTGGAAGTGGCATTTTGCTTTTTTTGTTTGATATATTAATTTAGATTAGTATAGGATTATATATCGTTATTACCACTTCTCGTCTCTTTTCTTGCTGAAAGATTTGCTTATAATACAATATTATATGTTACTAGCGACTCACCCTCGCTCCGCTCGGGTTCGTCCCTAGTTACGTTTTAACGTTTAGTATAGATTTCTCAGAGGAGAGTTTTTCCCACAGTAAAAAGTATCCTATTATGATTAAATAACTAAAATTGCTATTAAAAAATAAGGGTTGATCGTAGAGGGGTGAAAATTTAGGGTTGTAGGTATTTTTGTATGCTGTATCATAAAAAAATTAAAACAAAAAATTTTGTCTGAAAAATAAAAAAAAAAAATTTAGGGGTGGTCCACCCTTAACATTTGGGGGGATGAAAAATAGATGTTGGCCGATTCTCATAGATACCGGATAAGCACAAAAAATTTCATCAAAATCGGTCAAGCCGTTTCGGAGGAGTATGGCAACGAAAACTGTGACACGAGAATTTTATATATATAGATAGTATGATTGTTATACAAAAGTATTTATATAAATTATTCAAGTTAAATTTGTTGTAAAATTTAATTAATATTTATCCATCTATTTCCAATGTATACTAACAAGGAATACTGGTAAGTATTCAATGAAAAGATACATTTGTAGCTATTTTATTAAATATTTTCGTATTTCTATAAGAATAAATCGTTTGGAATGTGTAATTATGCTGTTGTTTCATGGCTCTCATACATTATGCGGATGATTTTTCAAACTCAGTAATACATTATTTAGTAACTTAATGATATTTATTTAGAGAATAATGTCTATGAATTAATGTGCTGCTATTTTCTGATGTTAGTATTTATTTTAAATTTTATATTATCAACTAGCGACTCACGCTCGCTTACGCTTATTGCGTACGCCGTACGCGGATTTTGTTCACAATTTCATGGGTTTTTATTTTTTTTCGCGGAACCCTGATTCATTTTCTAAAATAAAAGTAGCCTAAGTTACTCCTTATAACAGCAGATATCTGCCAGTAAAAGTCCCGTCAAAATCGGTCCAGCCCTTTCGGAGATTAGCCGGAACATACAGACAGACAGACACAAAAATTGTAAAAAATGTTGTTTTGGTATATGTACCATGTATACATCCATATGCATTTGGTAAAAAGCGGTTATTTTAATATTACAAACAGACACTCCAATTTTATTAATGGTATATATTAAAATGTGAAATCAATATAAAAATCTTACTACAAGTGTAAACTAAATTAATAGAGCAAACGAAGATGACCAAGAATGAATAAATACTCTTTGCGATAGGTTCTATGCTTTCCCAGCGGAAGTGTTCATGGTCCCTTGGACAAGCATTGAGCCTAATGCATTGAGTGATGTGACTGACTTCGAGACTACGACGTATACGGTTTATGCTAAAAAAGTAATATTTTAAAGCTAGTAATATACCTCAGACTAAGAAATAATATAGACAGTGTCATAGAATTAAACATGAAGCCAAACAATCTCTACTTATATGCTATCTCTCTTTCAAGGGAAAGAGAATACAAAAGAATGAAGTATTATTTTTGTTATATTATACAGAAAATTCATATATTCTTCTCAAAAATTGTAAATTAACGACTATTTCCTATATAAGACTTACATTATCCTTTAAAGAAAGTAATCAATCTGTATGGCAAAATCGTGAATAGTAGCATAAACACCATATCACGCTACTATTATTAACTTAACATTTTTTTTGGCGGGCTCCCATCTTTATAATACTTTAGTCTGAGTAAAAGAAGTAGTAACATTTTAAAGGCGTTAAAGAAGATTGTAGTAATACTCTGTGTAAAGGGTGCTATGCTTTTCCAACGGAGTTGTGAATCATACTTTGGGAAAGCATAGAGCTAATTGCGCAGTATCATACATTTTTTATTTATCTCTCTGAAGTTAGCTGTTTAGCTTTATCAGTTATTAGGTAGTTCGAGTCTACTCACACAAAAATGATTTTAAATAAGCTAATATTAATATTAAAAAAGAGAAATTATTGAAGAAAAATAGATAAATACTCTGTACGTTAGGTTCTATGCTTGTCCAATGGAGCACGATCGTCCTTTGGGATAGCATTGAATATAGCGCGCTGAGTGAATCGTCGATACGCCCAGGGAATTCAATATTAAAGTTTTATTTACAGTTAAAATGATTGAAGAAGTATAAGTGAATATTAAAGTGGTGGTAGCCCCGTGGTTATGGGCAAGAGATCACATGAAGTGGGATCAAATCCCGGGTCTCGCAAGTTGCACCTCTGATAATTATAAGTCTCATGTCAAAAAATTAACCCGCACTTGGCTAGCTTTTTTCGAAGTCGGTGCCAGCCAATACAAATCAAAGCACACCGACTTCGAAAATATCCGATTAAGTATCTATTCTAAATGAAAACCCCCGTTTAGTTATTTTTTACTTTTCAGTACCTGGAAGTCGGTTTTTTTTAAGTTTTTATTAACGATCCTCCCTTCAATACGAGGGGAATCAGGCCATAGTCCACCACGCTGGCCAAGTGCGGATTGGCGGACTTTACATGTCTTTCAAACATAATTTTCTTTCTTGATAAATAGTGCTTTTTAATAATTCTAAATCTAAATTTAACATTTGTTACTCCAGATTGTAATCTATATATATATATATATATATATATATATAATAAACATCCAAATCCCTTGGCCATTATAGCGTGAAGCAATGAAAACGTACACACTTTTAAACTTTCACATTTATAATAGTTGTCCGATATTTATATTATACAAGAGTATACATATATAGAAAAAAGAGTACATAAATTTGTGTTTTGTGCCACGGGTTCTGTGCTCTTCCAAACGAGATACAGGTTATCCTTTGGGAAATCATAGAGCTTAACGCGCTTAGCAGTACATCGATATGTATGTATATAGTAATTTTATTACACATATGTAAAATATATATTTTTTTATTTGCAATGTTGTGTACTTTACTAATATTTATCTTGTTTTACGAGTATTAAGTACGTAGTAACAATAAAAAAAAACTAAGTACATATTTAATACATAAAGTAATAAGTTAAACTTTGTTTGAATTTAAATTGAATATGGCATAGAAAATTGAAAATTTATATAAGTGTAAAAGTTTGGACGGTCATTTGCATATTACATCCCAGGCGATTTATGTTTTTAAAACCCTGCACAGTTAAATTATAATGTCCTTAGCAATTTCAAAATATGTGTTCATATTTGATTTTTACTTTCTCTAGGTATTACTAGCGGGCGCGTTTTATCCCCAATATTTCGTGCAAGCGGAAACAGACGAGGGTCGTGAAAGGGACGCAGTGCGTACTCTAGGGGGCCTAGATCCAAGGAACACTGTGTACTTGAGGGAATTCCCCGATAATCAACCTGGTATCGTCTATTCCACAGCAATTAAAAACATAATAAAACAGCACATTGGTGATGAACCTAGAGTCACATTTGATAATAATAGCAGGTAAATATTTGAATATAATATTGTACGATTGTTTTTTTATAAGCATTTCTTAATATGTATTTTGTTTTCTGTAGAAAGGTGTACTTGACTTTCCAAGACAACAGCCAGAATTCTATGACCGACAAAAATAAGAGTGGTGTAAGTTTCAATTTTAAATAATGTTATTTACTTTTAAATATCAATGATTATACATTATATATATGTATAATAATAATATAAATTCAATTTATTTTATTACAGGATCCTACCATACCTGGACAAGTGGTATTGTCAGTATACAAAGCGGTTAAAGCGCGCCAATTGAATATGAATATTAGACTCCCTTTGTTACCGTAAGTTTTGATATATTCATATAATGAGTTTTTTAAAAAAAATATAATAGATGTAGCGACTAGCGACTCACGAGTTGATTCCCAATACAAACTTTCATCTGTATTTTCACCTCCTTAAGGGATGATTTCCGGAATAAAAAATATCCTATGTCCTTTCCAGGGTCTCAAACTATCTTATTACCAAATTTCATCTAAATCGGTCCAGTAGTTTTTGAGATTACTCTTTACAAACGTATAAAAATACAAATCTGTTCGCTTTATAATAGTAGTGCAGATAAAGGAGAAGAAAAAAAATAATTTAATAGTGAAATATACTTTTTTTTCAAACTTATAAATGTTCGATCTTTAAATTAATTTAATTTATTTATTTTTTTAAATTTTAAATACGTTTTTTATTGTATTTCAGAATTGATAAAGCTAAGGCTCTCGCTGAGGCAGTGAAATTGTTAAAGGAAAGTATGGACTTGAATAACATGGTGCCGCGCTTGCCCTCCATTGATGACACTTACTTCCGCCTGAAGATATCACAAGTACTTTTTCAATGAAAATGTTTTCGTTTGTGTTACCAAATATAGTTTTTAACCGACTTCCAAAAAAAGGAGGAGGTTCTCAATTCGACCGTATATATTTTTTAAGTATAGTACTTATTCGCATGCCTAACCATTTTTGTTTTTTTTTTTTTAATATTTCATTGCAATATTAATGTTGAATGTTGTTAAGGTTGAATTAGAAATTACAATAACGTATTGCTTAGAATTTTGCAACTACAGTTTTGAATATTACTTATCAATATTCCAAACATCATAATCTTACAGCTGAAAATAATAATATTACAGTTATATGATATAATAAACATACTCTTAGCCTAGATAATTTTTTTTTTTTAATACCACGAATAGTTAATCAACGTGGGAAAGTTCTGGGTGCAATACGATGAGGAGTCAACCGAGAACGAACTCCGCCAGATACAAGCATTCCTCAATAGAAAGAGCTCACTACTGTGCCCGAGCTCTGTCACAGTGGGCATGTTGGTGGCGGCGTCCTACGCCGACGAGAGGGGCACTATGCTGTATAGGGCTCGGGTGACTAAGATATTGCCTAAGGATATGTTGGAGGTGAGTGGTTGAAGAATATTTTGAAAAAATGGTTTATAATTATATTCACTTATATTCTTGCAGAGGTATATAATACTCGCATAGTCTATTGATCCCTAGAGTCATCTTAAGGAGGCGTCTAGACAGGGCAATCAGCACGATGGCACTACAATGCTTTAACTTTGAACATGAACCATGAAAATTGGTATTTTTGGTAAACAACTTTCGTTAAGATCATTTTGATTCTACAAATAACTCTTTTCAGATTTTTTGGCGGATTTATTTTGATTTTTGGTACCCACGTTTATGACCTTCATTAGTAACTAACAATGTAGTCAAAACTTGGTCAATTTTTCAAAAAGTTAATTTTAACATACTTCGAATTGTCGTATCGAAACTTTGTATGTAGTTCGGGTGACATTATTACAATTTGGTATCTTGGAACTTATCTGATTATGAGGTAGAACAGGAGGGGATCTATAGAAGAACTCTTCGATGGCTACTAGTAAACCCCTCAAGTTTGGGCACATATTATTCGTTTTGACGAATCCATTACAATCAATCAATTCGTCAAAAGCGTGCGTTTTAGTTATTTAAAACTAATTATTATACTGTTATTATAATAATATGGGCATTGTGGAACAGGTGCTTTACATCGACTACGGCAGTGTGGGCGTGGTGGCGGCGGGCAGCGTGCGCGAGGTGGGCGCGGGCGCGGCGGCGGCGTGCGCGCGCGTGCCGCCGCTGGCGCTGCAGTGCGCGCTGGCGGGCGTGGCGCCGGCGCCGCTGCACGCGCACGCGCACTGGCCGCCGCAGGCGCTGCGCCTGTTCACCGAGCTGGTCGCGCGCGGCCGACTCATGGGGAAGGTGCGCTTGTTGAATTTATTTAGAATTTATTATTTCCCTTATGTTATTAGGGTTCCGTAGCTCAAAAGGAAAAAGGAACCCTTATAGGATCACTTCGCTGTCCGTCTGGCTGTCACGACCCTTTTACTCAGTAGCGCATGGAGGTACCAAGTCGAAATTAATATCAAATACTCTAATGCAATCCCTTGGAGCTGTAAAAAAGTGAAATTTATAAGTGAAAGCAAATGTTTACAACGACGATTTACAATGATGCAAAAAATATTTTTATGCGATCATAATCTTATGTTTCATGCTACGTAACTGTCCGATTTTTTAAATTCTGTTTACTTTATAAGTTATATATATTTTTAATTAAACTTAACTAGTTGAAATAAAACTTGTCAATGCGTCATCCGAAATATTTTTTTTATTTTATTTCGGACGTGTTTATTTAAAGAAAATTAAATGTTCCTTTGCCAAGTGATGGGAATGTAAGCCAAAAAAGACTTACATACTTTCAAAATATAAAAAGTTAACTCGTATTTGGGCTAAAATTTTTTTATAAAAATAGTTTTGTATTTTTAATATAAATAACAAAATACTTCATCCGATCTAGAATCAAAGTCATCTGAAATATATTTGAATAATAGCTTGCGTTTCATTTTCAGATTTACTCAGTGACACGTGGGATAGTTCACATAGAACTGCTTGCTGAGGAAGGCAAAATTAATATCAATAAAGAATTGATTGCCAAGAATTTAGCTGTGCCGTGCGAAGAGAGCTACGAGTCGAAGGTAAGTTATAGGTAAATTATTTACTAAATAATACAACATATCGGACCACACATGGACGGACGTTCGCTCCTTATACATGCAGAGGCTAAGCGGTCATGATGAGATTTCCCTAGTGTCGTTTTTTAGAACTAACAAGCTAACTTTATTACTACTTACTTCACAGTTATATATGCACTTATAATCTTATTACTGTTTCATTTGAAGATACATTGATCTATGCTCATCTATACTAATATTATAAATGTGAAAGTTTGTGAGTATGGATGTATGTTTGTTACTCTTTCACGCCAGAACGGCTATACGGATCTGGATGAAATTTGGCACAGAGATAGATTATAGTCTGGAATAACACACAGGCTACTTTTTATCCAGGAAAAATGTACGGTTCCTGTGGAAAAGGTTTGTTGTTGTTTTCCATCCATAGTTATAAAGCAAGCAAATTAGATAAGTAATATTAAAAAAAAGTCTATATAATATGTTTGTAAAATGCAGTTTTTTTTTTCAGTTAAATCACAATTTGAGGCAAACTGCAACGGAATTAAATCTTGCCCAAAGACGTGCATACGATAAGGAGCAAACCAAACTTGCTTGCAGTCAGTTTCTAGATATAGAACCGCCTAACTACAAAGAGTGTATTTCCGACGTTCAACTAAAAGGACCTAACAGGTATATTATAAAATTCTTCTTTATTGAAGTAAAGCTTCTTTAAGCGCTTTTAAGCTTTCAGTCGTGAGGGATAAGTCAATACATTGGAAAAGTGAGTGTCGCGAAAGTGAGAAACAAATTTATTATTAATAATAAAAATATATATTTTATTTTATAATAATTATTCATAATTTTATTGTATTATTCATAATTTTATAATAATTATCTATACTAATATTATAAAGAGACAGAGTTTGTTTTTTTGTTTGTTTCTTTAAACGCGCTAATCTCTGGAACTGCTAAACCGGTTTGAAAAATTCTTTTTGCATTACCTACCCCGTTTATTGAGGAATGCATATGCTATATATCGTCATGCTTCTACCCAAGGGAGCAGAGCAGTAATCATAAATGTCAACAAATCGAGCAGACTTCCATACATTATTGTAAAACTGATGTTCATAATCAAACAAATTTAACGCGGATGTAACCGCGGGCACAGTTAGTTATTTTTAAAAATGAATATTTATTAAATTGAATTAGAAATAAAATTGAACGAAACGAAACGAATTGAAAATAAAAATTACTCTATTTATATTTTGATGTGTTCTAATTTAACTGCGGTACCTGCCACAGCGCTAAAGAAGCTTTATTTTAACCTCGCGTAAAGATTACACGCACTCATTTTTTTATATGCCCATAAGTCTATTACTAATGCTATTAAAGTTGTCTTACACGTGCAGATAAAGAATAGGATGTGCAGACAATGGCGTTGAGGAAATTGACTCGTCCGAAAATTACTGTCATCATTAGACCGTAAAAATGATAATCATTATTTATTATATTATCGTGTATAACAATGTTTTTTATGACCTCAGAGATTATTTAAAAATTAAGATATTTTGAACGACGTTTTACATTTACATTTAGTTTTAAAACATTCCCAAATAACACATAATAAAACTAACATTACTATTTTTTTGGATATAATAACGTCATAATCTTTATAAAAAGTTATATTAAAATATAACTTTATACGTAATTAAAATATAACTTTTTTGTATAGATTTCTCCAGAGATGAGATATTTTCCAGCAGTAAAAAGTATCCTATATGTTGACCCGGATAACCAGCTATCTCCATACCTTTCATTAAAATCCCTCTAGTGGTTTTTCCGTGATGCGGTCACAGACAGACAGAAATTCTAAAAACTATAGATTCGGTCTCTGTATCGATAATTATGACTATTTCAATAAGATTTTCCAAAAAATATTTAATGTACAGATTCGATTCAGTTAGAATATTATTATATGTATAGAAGTAATATAAAAATATATATAATTCCTTTACTAAGTCCATTGGAGTCGAGACTGCACAACTTAATGTATGCAAGTCGCGACAAGCTCGTGCAAGTGGAATCCAGCTCCGTCAATGGTGTGCTTCTGGACACCGAGCCACAGGAAATATATGAAAGGTATATGTTTTTTAAATACTTTTCTTATTATTTTCTATGCACAGTAGAAAGAGTTTAGTTTGATCCATGTAGAATTCGAATCTGTGATATCTGGTGCAACGCCGGTAAGATGCCAATAAAATCGCCCTTTAAATTGAATGTGGAACATATTAAAGGGCTTAAACTTAGGAATAATATAGACAAAGTATCATAAAACTAAACATGAAGCCAAACAATAATGTTTTAAAATTATAGATAAATATATATAGCGCGCAATTACAGCGCAATTACAGGCAAGAGGCATATCATCTTAGTCCTCACAGTGATAACGTACCGGCGGTTCTGCAGTTTTGTTACATAAAACCTAAGTGCATGAAAGGTGTTATGGGCGACAGGTATCGCTTTCCATCAGGTGGACTGTCTGCTCGTTTATAACTGAATACCATAAAAAAAAAAACTATACAGATAAATGAAATTGAAGTGTCTGTTTGTGTCAAATGTCAAAATAACAGCTTTTTACTAAATGCATATGAAATTGTTTGAGGTACTTAGAAGAAAAACACAATTTTTTAAAATTTTATCTGTCTATCTGTTTGTCTGTTTGTTCCGGCTATTCTCCGAAACGGCTGGACTGATTTTGACGGGGCTTTTACTGGCAGATAGCTAATGTTAAAAGAGTTTAGGCTACCTTAATTTTAGAAAAAGAATTGGCTATTTGACAGTTTTCGGAAAGATATTTTAAAACATACGTAGGTTCATTTTATACCTCTTACAATTATTTTTTTCTGAAAAAAGCGTTATTTATTCGGAAAAAAATATATTAATTTTTCAGTAATTTGAAAGTCGCGCGAAAACAGCACATCACGTGACATTCCTGGCTGTGACGTCATATCGCAATAAACTAAGTAAAGCTAACTACGATGCATGGAGAATATAACATGTTATATATTTTCCATGCTACGATGCTCCAACTCTTAAACATATTTTAAGCTAAAAGTTTGCAGCTTTTTCATTGGCAAGCTCATATAAGTTAATATATATATATATATATATATATATATATATATATATATATATATATATATATATATTTAGAATATAAATATTTTTTATGAAAATGACAAGCTACAAGACGTGTGCCGTACCTATGTGTAAAAGTTCTACAATTAAATATCCTGACAAATTGTTTATACACGTCCCTAAATGTCCTAAACGTCGAAAGCAGTGGTTACAATTAGCACGCTGAGAGTTGAATTTTACATCTGATAAATCTGCATTTTTTTTTTGTGAAGATCACTTCGATGTAAGTATTTAAAAGCAATCAATTTAGCCTCTCAGTTACTGAAATAAATTAAACTTAATCCAGTATTTTGTACATAAAACATGTCATAAAAACAATTCTTTTTATGACATTATTTTTATTAATTTTAAAAGTATTATTTTTATTATTCACCATACGACTGTCGCGAAGATCTAAAATTATCAACATAGCCTTTAAGTAATTTAAAATTATTTTATAAAATTTTTACTACTTGACTTAAGAACTATACACATTAACTTTTACCAATAAATTATACATAATTACTTTGTTCATTTCGGTACTTACACGGAAGTTTTTACATTCCGAAACTCGGCTGAGCAAAAGTCAGGATTACATGCAAAAAAATTTGCAACCATAAATTAATCTATTTTTGGTAAATTTGCACTATCAGCTTTTGTGTAACCCGGCTCCATTTCGTTAAACTTCTCACAAGCACTAATTAAAATATTTTAGAGTGATCTTCTCAGCAAACTGCAAACGATAAAACACACGATGTTTTGTTATGTGCGATGTGACGTCACACGCTGCACAAACATGGCCGCCAGCGTTTCAGTATTTGTAATCCACAGATAAAAAAACTCAAATTTATTTTTCAAAAATGAAATATTTACAATTTATTTTAATGCAAAAAACATATTGTATAATTATTGTGGACCCATAAGCTACTGTCTCCAACAGATTAAATATTTTATCGTTAGAATTGTCAAATAGCCAATTAGGGTTCCGCTCAAAAAGATTAAAACGTACCTAGGGACGCACCCGAGCGAAGCGATGGTAAGTCGCTAGTTTAGTATAAATATATCTACAATAAATTATCAATCGAAAAATGTTGCTACGGTTATTTAACACCCATATTAACCTAATATGCAGTATCGATCTGATGAGAGCTCGTGCGTCCATGTCTGTCGCCATTGTGTCTAGTTGTTCCAGTGTCGGGACTGTAACAAATATATTCTTCTTGTATGTACAAGGTTGCTAGTGGCAGGGGAGGTGGGACAGAACGAGATCGGCAGCAAGCTGACCCTGCGACACACCACGCTCATGCCCAACATCCGCGGCCTGCCCGCCATACTCGCCTTGCTGTTTTGTCCAGAGTTTGTATATTTTTTTTATACGATTATATATTGTTCATTTAATATTATCTTATTATGATTGTAATTTCAAAAAACAACGTACAAAATCTATATAAAACTTGATAGCAGTCAACCGATCGTGTCCCCGCAGGGCCGAGCTGCGACGCAACAAGGCGTGCACGCGCTACGTGAGCGTGCTGTGCGGGCTGGGCGCCAACGCGCGCCTCGCGCCGCTCTTCCCCGAGCACGACCTGCTCGTCAACGTGGACGCCGATCTAGACGTGGACGATATTGCTGCCGTGAGTCTACTGTATAGTCTTATTAGGCACCAGTGACTTACCCTTGCTTCGCTCGGTTGCGTCCCTACGTACGTGTACGGGCCAGTACATAATATTTGTCCAATAAGCACATTACGCCATATTACGTAGAGGCTATATATATTTCAATGAATGAGTCGTAGTCGTAGTCGTCGCCGTACGCGCTCACGGGTCATTCTATCAATATCATTCTAACATTAAAACTACGGTTAATATACGATTGGGTTATCACTTATTAATCAATAATTTCTATCAGTAAATAATTATCAACCAAAGACTGTAGGGGTTTTCGTTTCAGCCCATACAGTGCGTTTTAAATAGATATGAATAGTTATTGCGAGTGTACCTTAGCTGAAAGATTTATGCTAATATAGATTTTTCTGTAGGCCTTATAAAGCTTGCGGTCGGGATGCTCTGTGAATCGAGGGCATCCTGCTTTAGGCGTGGCAGGCCCGCGAGGTACGGGCTGTCCGCAGGGGTGTTGTAGTGTATGCGCAAGCGATCCTGCAACGCCCCACTGCACTGCGGCGACGGATTCCGCTGTGGGTTTTAGTGAGTAAGAGTCTCACAGTACCTTACCCATTGACGGCCGGTAAGGTCCCCATGATGGGTTTCCCCAGCGTCAACAAAAAAAAAAAAAAAAAAAAAGGCCTTATAAAGCTTTTTTTTTTAACTTACCTAGAATTTTCTAGTACATTGTTTTGATGTATTTCTTATGGTTTAACCAGCGTTAGACATGTACATTTCTAAGAACTACTCGATAGTACAAGTTATTGTGTTTTCTCATGGGAATGAAAGATCGAGGAAATGAAAGATATTCAGTGTGACAGGGTAACTAACATACACTCACATGTGCATACATATAACTATACATAAAGACACACATAGAAACATTCGCAATTATAAATATGTAGTAGTCTGATATATAAGTTTAGTGAAAAAAAAACCATTTAATTGAATTGATTGAAAGATTCATTTGGTTATAATTATTTATTATAACTATTGACGTTTTATAATATAATATAAAAAACGTATCAATGTGCATAATGGTTTTTACGCTGCGTATATATAATAATAGATTTAGTTTTCTATAAAAAGAATCATAAATTGAATAAATCACTAATAGAATAAGAATTTCGATACTTTTCGTACATCTTCGGTAGTATAGTGGTAAGTATCCCCGCCTGTCACGCGGGAGACCGGGGTTCGATTCCCCGCCGGAGAGAACTTTTTAATTTTTATTTTTATATATTTTTTGTATTCGTGTTAATATAAATATATTTTTATTTGATTTAGTGTATTTATTATATACATATAATATGTTATTTTGACCTTATTTAGGTACTAAAACAGAGGAAAGATATAAATAACTTAAAATATTTCTTTAAGGTAAACTAATAAAAAACAGTGAAAATTAACTAACCCAGCAACTTGCCCCGGTCTCGCTCGTGTATTTTTTATTTAATATTTCTTTAAAATTTGATATTTCTTTAAAAATAAAATACTAAGTGTGGTCAAATTGGTGTCAAAGATTCCAAAAATATTTTTTAATTTAAATTTTCTAAATTAACCATAGATTTAATTTGAATGAACTGTATTGTTTTACAGTTTATAGAGATTAGGAGGGAAATGTTAAGCACGAAACAAAACCCAACGAGTGATAGTTTAGATTTATTAACCAAAGACACACTGAAAACTAATGTAATAAAATAACAATTTATAGGCTCTGGAGAATCGCATGTGCACACAAACACATGTAATCTAATTAATATAATTTTAATATATTATTTTACCTATTGAGTGGTGTTCTGTACATTAACTTTTAACATACTAATAGAGTAATTTAGTCAATTTAGACATTGATGATTTTTTAATATACAATTTAACGTTTAGTATCGATTTCTCAGGGATGAAATATTTTTCTGCAGTAAAAAGTGACCATATGTTGACCGGGATAACCAGCTATCTTCATACCAAATTACATCAATATCTGTCCAGTAGTTTATTTTATTTTATTATATATATAGATATGAATAATTATATGTTTGTTACAGATAAACCATATACGGTATTTATTGGACCACATGTTGTCGTGCAACGACGGCGAAGACATTCCTAATACGGATGACGAATTTAGAATTAATGTGCCAAAATTGATTCGTGATGATCTTTTGCAGTAAGTATGATCAAGTATTGGGAATAATATTGTTCTATCATAAGCAAACATATGTGCAATACTCGTGTTATAATACTGATAATTATTCGGCAAGTCATCGTATATTGATTATTTTATTTAACAAAACATATTTATAGTAAATAATTAATATTTATTATAACTATACTTGTTTTTAAAAAAAAGTTTATCATTATTATTAAAAGCGACTTTTTAGAAAAATATAGACTAATTATTTGTTGTGAATATATATTTTGTATAATGCTTCTTCAGATATTTCTGGCATTCTATTTCTGGTATGTTTATGTTATAAAACGTATTAAAATTCCACGATCGATATTTAGTATTAATAAACAAATACAACTGTTAGATTACTGAAGCGTCGTCGCAAGCACCGCGAGCCGGAGAACGTGGTGGGCGCGTGGGAGTGGGGCTCGGTTCCGCCCGACGAGCTGCTGGAGCTGGACGCCGCCGCGCTGCCGCGCCGCCCGCTGCTGTACGCGCTGCACGCGCCGCTCGACCTGCGCGGCGCCGACCGCGACCAGCTGCTGCAGCTCAAGCGGCACGTGGACGAGCTGCGCCTCGCCGTCGCCAGGTGACGCACATACACACGCGCGCACACATACATACATACATACGATCACAGGGTCAACTGCTACTATGCCGTCATCTCCTGTCACACTTAAAGAGATGTTGATCTGTGCATTACTGTCACCGGGTGACACACACGCATACACAACATACATACACTTTGTGAACTGCTACTATGATGCCGTCATCTCCTGTCACACTTGAAGAGATGTTGATCTGCGTGCGTTGTTGATCGCGCTGGTGACACACACACACCACACACACACACACACGCAAGGTGAGCTGCTCCTTTGTTGTCACCTCTTTTCACCCTTGAAGAGATGTTGATCTGTGCTATTGTCAGCAAGTGACATTATATGATACACATTCTCATACAAACGTACACTTGCAATCATACTTACGTATACGCATACATACAGACATGTATTTTTATACATATTTATATTTTTATAAATATGTACATTTCTTGTTCGAGTGTATATTCATTTGTTTCTTCATTCAGTTAACACTTATAGATAAATGTACATATATTTAAAATATGTTTAAATTGTAGACTTAACATGTTTTTTTTATTTGAATATATAACAACATAACAAGCTGTTATAAAACAAATACAAGAATAGAACTTTTAGTTTATGAACATGCGGATACGACATATAACAAGTTATATATAATTCCACAGAACGTCAACATCCTCGACTGCAGTAGACTTAGAGTGCAAGTTGTGCGGGACACGGCCCATGCCCACGCACGCCATGCGCATACACCTGTGCTCTAACTCGCACCAGGAGAAAGAAGAGGAAGACTTCCGCATGCTGCAGTCATAAATCTTTAGAAACTAATCAAAATACCACCGATACCTGCAAGGAACAATATTGTAACTTACAATTAGTATTTCATAGAACTAAGAATAGGAATTAATTAATTGCCATTTTAATATTTCTTAGATTTAAGCGAATATTTAACATTTTAAATAAAACTATTTTTTCGTATTTTTCGCGGATTTATTTTGATTTTTGGTTCGCGACGTTTCGAATGCTTTACAGCAATCATGGTCACAAGAGTGAAGCATTCAAAACGTCGGAAACCAAAAATCTAAATAAATCCGCGAAAAAATCCGAAAACAGTTTTATTTAATAGCCATTTTTCATTTGCTTTTAATTATAGTAGTCGATCAAACAATTTGTTTTATTTACATGTGATGTTTGCATTCATTGGGTGAATACAACAAATATAAGTCCTTATATTTATTCATACTTAACTATACTTTTATCTATTAGTCTCTTCATTAAACTATAGGTACAAGCTTCTTATAAGATTTCAACATATTATAGGAAACAGTATTATTTTGGTTCTTTGAATCAGCCAAAATCAACAATCATTATACAAAGTTATTGTAAAATTATAACTTTAATGTAAAAAAATGTGATTTTTTGAACGATTTTTTTTACATTAAAGTATAATAAAGTATAATATAATATAATTTTACAATAACTTTGTATAATGATTGTTGATTTTGGCTAATTCAAAGAACCAAAATAGTACTGTTTCCTATAATATGTTGGAATCTTATAAGAAGCTTGTACCTATAGTTTAATGAAAAGACTAATAGATAAAAGTATAGTTAAGTATGAATAAATATAAGGACTTATATTTGTTGTATTCACCCAATGAATGCAAACATCACATGTAAATAAAACAAATTGTTTGATCGACTACTATAATTAAAAGCATTACAAATTTCTTATTTAGAAATATAGTATAAGAGATTAAAGATTAGTGTATCACAGTATAAAATATATCCTCTGTGAATCTTCAAGCAAATGGGTGATATTTGTCATTTGAATTTAGTTTTGTATTGAAAAAGTTGATTTAAGCTTAAATATTATGTTTATTCAATAATGACCATAATATGAGATACTTATAGTATCAGAAAATATTTTGTTGTAGCTTATGACCGAACTTCTCTTTTTTTTTGTGACGTGACAATATTCAGTTTTTTTTTTCTATCTATGATTCATGTCTGTGTAGAAGTGTTGTTTTTTTAGTTTTGTTATTGTAATTATATATCGGTCTGCATCAGCATATTGACTTAAATGATTTGTTAAGAAAATAAAGTTTTCGTTCAATATTGATTTGTTTTACTTGCTCCGTAAAGGCTTGTATTATGCTTAATATTTTTATCTTTAAAATGTCTAAAAAACACAATTTTTAAAATATTTATCTGTCTGTTTCGGTTAATCTGCGAAGCGGCTAGACTGATTTTGACGAATTTTACTGGCAGGTAGCTAATGTTATAAAGTTAAAGCTATTTTAATTTTAGAATAAGAATTAGGGTTCCGCTCACAAAGATTAAATCGTACCTAGGACGCACCCGAGCGAAGCGAGGGTAAGTCGCTAGTTTAGTATAAATATATCTACAACAAACTATCAACCGAAAAATGTTACTAGGTTTATCCATGTTAATGTCCCACTGCTGGGCACAGGCCTCCCTTCAAATCGAGGGGATCAGGTAATAGTCCATCACGCTGGTCAAATGCAGATTGTCTGACTTCACAGATTTTCCAAATACTTGTTAGGTTCTGACAGATATGGTTATTTAATGATAAACATGTTGAAAACAGGCGCAGGGGAATAGCAGAGGCGCGAGACCTGACACTTTAACTATTACTGGGTTAACACTGCTTTTTCTGGGGCTATATATATACATATTTTGTTATTATTTGCAAAATGATACGAGTATATCTAATAATTTCTTAGATTTACGCGAATATGTGACAATCTTTTCGGATAGTTTTATTCTATATAATATATATGCTTATAAAAATTATTTGTCTACTTTTTTTTTTTATGATACTCAGTGATAAACGAGCAGACAGTCCACCTGATGGAAAGCGATACTTGTCGCCCATAACACGTTCGGTTCATGCACTTAAGTTTTATGTAACAAAACTGCAGAACCGCCGGTACGTTATCACTGTGAGGACTAAGATGATATGCCTCTCGCCTGTAATTGCGCTGGCTACCTTATCCTTCAAACCGAAACACAACAATGCAATCATTGTTGCTTGGCGGCAGAAATAGATAAGGGGATGGTACCCATCCAGTCGGACTCCTCAGGCTTGACAGAGTCCTACCACCGGTAAAACATTTGTTTTAAAATTTGATAACAAAATGTCTGTAACAGTATTGATAAAAATATTTGTCTGAATAGTTTTTGAAAAATGAAGAAGAAACTTTAGATGTATTTTAAAAGTAAAATATATTTTATTAACAATAGAAACATAATTTACTAATAAGTAATAATAATTAAGTTATTCATAACATTAAAACGGCGTTAAACATTCAAGTCACGAGACGAGTAATAACGTGGTCTTCTAATTTGCACGTTATTCCTTAAAGAAAAACTGTACCGTAACATAATGTATTTGTGGGTACAAGGTAAAAGCGCTATTTGATCAAGTAGTAAGACCTGTTTTTGCCTTCCAATCAGTTAGTCGGGCAGTAGACGTGCAGGTGCTTTCGATAACAAGACGTCGAATTCGATAACGGTGTGATCAGTGATGTGCGATAGATACAAATAATAAAACAAATATGTGGAAAACTCAAGAAGACTTAGAATTAGTTCTGAAGTAAGTAGCTATAACCTGTTAGTATTAGTAGGTATCTAGCAGTAGAAGTTTTTAAGTTTACTTAAATATGTAGTTACTATTTCAAAACACTATACCTAATCATTTTTTGGTATGATATTATATTTTTATTATAAAATAGATGTGTACTATCAAAAAAGGTATTTTGGATGTATACCATATAATTGCCGGTAGGTGGCCTAAAAATTTCAAGCACGAGTTTCATTTTTTGATAAAAAATATATTTTGTACATTGAAAAAAATTAAAAAAATCGACTCAGAGTATTTTGATTGTGTAAAATATCTTAAGTACAATATATTTAAGTTCTAACGCTTTTTTTAATCCCTGCTTCAACATATTATAAGACGTAGCCTGAATATAAAATCATAACATGGAATATACTATGAATATAATATTATACTAGAAATGAAACTGTATGTATAATATACCTACCGACCCAATCAATAGGTATTATTTTTTTTAAATGTTTGTCTGTTTAACGCGTACAGTTATTGTAGGTAGGTATATTTATTTCTTACGAGAATTAAAATTCAAAATAATTTGAAATATAATTCCCGGTCTTCCACTTTCGCTGGCGTTAAGTTTAGTGGTTGCGGAGTGCGGACTGAATACATATGACACATGAACAAAGTTTAACAACTGTAATTTCATACTTCATATTACAATAAAATTCTTCATATTACTGTACATATGTGACAAAACTTAAAATTAGTAGTTACCGTAGAATTAGTTTATTTGGAAAAAAATATGTATCTAAGAGAAGCAATCATGATACTCGTAATTTAAAAAAATCTTAACAATTGAGAACTTCGCTTACACACTTACACATCTACCTTGTAGATTTCTGCTAACTTATTATGTAGAAGAAGTAGGTAGAGTTCAACTAATGTACTATAAAACATAGATGAGTATTACAGGTATTCATTTATTATTTTCTTTTAAATAAATAAAAAAATATCAATGTATAAAAATAGCTATATGTATTCAAAATTTAACTCAAATACAATTAAATTTCCAAGGACGGCACTCATAGAGTTTTAAATAGAAACTGCAAGAAAAAAATGTTCCAAATTACTGCATATTATTTTTTACGAAGATCACGAGGAATATGATCGTACCTACCTATGTTCTAAAAAACGATGAATGGTCCTCTAACATAAGCTCAGCTTTTATACAAAATTGTACTCTGCCCATTTTTCCGTGAGAGCGCTTTGATTAAAGTGAGAAGTTCGCAAAACTGTCACTGACCTCTGTCATATTCAAGTAATAAGAGTACGGCAAAACTCACGTTGGTGTCTTTTTATATTTGATGTCGAGCGCCTACCGTGAATCTTAATACTAGAATATTTCATCGACCTTCTTGTTAGGTGTTAGGTATTCCTGCATTTTTTTATATAATATGCTTTCTTTATAGCAACTAATCACTAATCATAAGTTCCTCATTATGATGAATAAGAGAAATGGGGATCAATTCTTTTTTTTTTATTTTATTTTTTATTTCTTTGGTAATCAAACAGCGTTACAATATTAATTAAGATTGCGCATTGTACACAAAGGAGAGTTACAATAAGGCCAAAATTAGATTGCCGCCGGGGCGTCACGGAAGTTATGCGCAAGCGTTCCCGCGGCGTCCCACTATGGCGGAGGGGAGGGGAAAGTTGGGGTTTAGTGGGTAGTACCGGCTCTTCTAGTCGGTGAGCCCCACATAACCACCTGGGGGTACAGGTGGTATGCGTAAATGCATTCCCCAACTATATAAAAAAAGGGCAAAATTAGATTACACTAAAAATACAACAATAATGAACAGCAGACATTAAAAGGGTAAAATTGAAATTAACTTAATGATTTTTTATCACTATGACAGACTCTATATTATGATTGAGTTATGTATAAATTACAACTTAAGATTAATAAAAACTTAAAAAAAACCGACCTCCAGGCACTGAAAAGTAAAAAATAACTGAACCGGGTATTTTCGAAGGTGTGCTTTGATTTGTATTGGCTGGCACCGACTTCGAAAATATCTGATTAGGTATCTATTCTAAATGAAAACCCCCGTTTAGTTATTTTTATTACTTTTCAGTACCTGGAAGTCGTTTTTTTTAAGTTTTTATTTTTCCATTTTTATTGTAGACGTAATAAGCAGGTAATTTGTAAGAAGAAAGATTTTTAAAAACACATTCGATTAAGCCATTTATTCACGCCCGTAAAGACAATCATAACCCATCTAGGTGTGAAGTTCTCATCGATACAAATTAATCAAGCCCAAACACCAGGTAATTGCTGTAAATCGTTGAGAAGTTTCCTCGACTTTACTCGAAGATCTACTCCAGACCTTCATTAAATAGTAGTGCTTTAAAATAATTAATGAAAAAAATTAACAAACGCACTAGTCGCCTCTACGATTTTCGAAGGTTCCCCTCGATTTATCTGGGATGCCATCATCAGATCCTGGTTTCCTTATCATGGTACCACCCTTGGGATATCTCCTTTCCAACAAAAAAAGAATATTAAAATTGGTTCATGAACGACGAAGTAATCCGCGAACACGCATAAAATTACATCCACGTAAATAAAAATTTTCATATTTTTTTTTCATAAAATGCAAACTACTGGGCCAAACTATGTACATTTTTATGGGACCAAATGGCAACTATTCCGCATCAAACTAAAGAAGAATTACGTAAATCGGATCATAAATCTCATCGTAATTGGTGTACATACATAAAAAAAACCAATCGAATTGAGACCCTCCTCCTTTTGGAAATCTCTTAAAAAAGGTATTGCAATTTCAGTTTTTATTCCAATTCCACACTCCAATTTTATTTATCTGTATAGATACAGATAAATAAAATTGGAGTGTCTGTTTGTAATATTAAAATAATCGCATTTTACTACATGCATATGGATGTATACACGGTACATATACTAAAGCAACATTTTTTTAATTTTTTGTCTGTCTATTTGTTCCACCTAATCTTCGAAACGGCTGGGCCGATTTTGACGGGACTTTCACTGGCAGATAGCTGATGTTATAAGGAGTAACTTAGGCTATTTTTATTTTAGAAAAAGAATTAGGGTTCCGCGAAAAAAATTAAAAAACCCATGAAATTGTGAACAAAATCAGCGTACGGCGTACGCACCCGCGCAAAGCGAGGGTAGATCGCTATATAATTTAAATGAATATCTTAGGAGTAGCAAGCTACTATTTATGTATAAACATAGCTAGCCGCGAAAACGTACCTAGGCACGAACGCGAGCGAAGCGAGCGTGAGTCGTTAGTAGATAATAAAAATAAAACCCAGCTTTTAGATATTTACTGCCGACGAGTCTATTTCTTGTTTAACGCTCGGCAATCCAAATTCGTTTTCATAATAGGCATTAGGCATGGAAAAAAAACTTCCTTTTGTTTTTGCATGGGGCCCAAAAAGGCTAGTTACGCCACTAAAGATATTATTATAACCACCACCATTAACTTGCCCTGAGATGAGAGAGAGATGAGACTTGAATCCGCGTACTCTAGCGTAGATGCTACAAGATATTATCATATCTATGCTTCTTAAAAAAGAAGCTTGTCGTTTCTTATTATATATGTTTACTTTAATTATTTACAAGTTAGGGTAATTAGGGTAATAGGATCTTAAACAATATCAACTGATAAAAATATTCATCTAATTTCTAAATAGTCTCAAGTTATAAGCAACTGAAAACAGTCACATTAGGTATTCGTCAGCTTGTATATCTTTTTAGAAATTTTGTATTATTGGAATTTCATGCTTTAAATAACAAATTGTTGTAGTTTTGTAATAAAATATTATCTTTTGATTGTTTATGAAAAAATAATTTTAGCTTGAGTTTTGATAAGACTTTTACGCATTTAGAAGAAGAGAAACATGGTTTTTAAATATATCCGTACGTTACGTAGATCTATACATGTACAAATAAAGTATGCACAAAATTTTTGCGAAGAATGTCTCCGGTAAGTTTGCACAATAACTATGATTTATTAATCTCTATGTAATGAGTTTTTATACTTTCTACTAAGAATGCGCTACAATTTTAATATGAGTGAGTATAAGTATATATTATATTATAGTACGTACATTGGATGTATTTGATATTATCTTCCGTGGGTTATCGTAGGTTATGAATGAGAAAAGCGAGTTTTTTTGTTAGCAATTTTAGTGGTTTTCGCGTCTTCTGTCAGTCCACTTGTTAATATGGCGGCACAAGTGATTTCCGGGACCCAAATCGCTCGGTATGGATATTAATTATGTCTTTAAATATATTTTCGGTGTAGGTATACAATATTTTTTACCCCGTATTATTTTTGTATTACAAAAATAGATGAGTGCTATTTAGTATCATTTTTAATTTATGTTATGAGTATGAGGTACATTAAAATTTAGTAATAATTACACGTATTATTTGCAATTGGATTTTTTTTTAAAATTTATTTACATATAGAAAATTACAAGTAATTTTAAATGATTACAAGTAATTTTAAACCTGTAATTTTCTAATTAGTATCAAATTCGCGGATGAAAACTTATTGATTATATAATACAAACAAACTATTTATTATCATAAAATGCCGGCTTATCAGGTGTTCATTGAAAAAATAAGTTTGTATATCTAATATATTTAAACTAACAATTCTTGTATATTTATTTATTTATATCGGCGATCTCGGAAACGGCTTTGATGATTTCGTAAAAATTTGGTATGTGAGTGTTTTGGGGGACGAAAAATCAATCTAGATTAGTCTTATATTTGGAAAAAACGCGTGTTTTCGAGTTTTCATGTGGTTTTCTTTCGCATTATTCCACACAAAATATGCTCCATAATTGCTCACGCTTGGGCATCATCGTGGCTAAGTGGCCTAGGCGCAAGATTGGCAATCACAGGTTCGAATTCGGGTTCGAATTCCAGTAGGATACAAAGTTGTACTTTTGTTTTTTTTGGATTTATTCAAGTTTTTAGTTTTTTTGTATCTAAAAAGTAAGATATAATAACAAAAGAGAACTCCGAGCGAAGCTCCGTCGCCCAGGTACTTTATATTTATACGCGCAATGAATTAAAAAATCCTTTTTTTGTATGTATGTATTCAGCCCTTTTTAACGTCCCACTGCTGGGAACGGGCCTCCCTTCAAGACGAGGGGAATCAGGCCATAGTCCACCACGCTGGCCAAGTGCGGATTGGCGGACTTCACATGTCTTTCGAAAACTTGCTAGGTTCTCTCAGACATGCAGGTTTCCTCACGATGTTTTCCTTCACCGTAAGGCAAGTGGTAATCAAGTTAGAAAATGATTCGCACATGAAAATATCAGAGGTGTGAGACCCGGGATTTGAACCCGCTTGACGCTTCACTCGGTTTCCCAAGCGAGCGCGTTACCACTGGGCTACCACTGCCTTTTTTCCTTTTTTTACTTACTATAAAATGTTAAATTATTAATATTTATTAAACTAGATCAATCGAGAATGATCTCCGAGAGCAAGTTTTGCAAATGCGGCAAAAGAGCCCAGACTTCCAGCCGAGGCTAGCCATCGTGCAGGTCGGGGGCCGGGAGGACTCCAATGTGTACATCCGTATGAAGCTGAAGGCCGCCGAGAACATCGGGATCCTCGCTGAGCATATTAAACTACCAAGAGAATGTAACCAAAATGAGGTACATTAAACATTAGTTTTTCTATAAAATTAATAATAACTAAGGTACTATTTTAAAAAATCCGATAAACTAAGCATTGAAATCGAAGTTTGAAGAATCTTGGTACTAGGTACTACATATTATGAAAATTGTTGTCAACCCCTGACGAGACCCCGATTCATGTGTCAGAAATATCTGTCGAAATAAATTACATATAATAATAATACACCTTAGAGTTTTAGTTAAGTAATTTAAATAATTAAAAAATATATTTAAATACTCACGTATTTTTGATTACGTTAGTACAATGTAGCGAATATTGGACTAAAGTATATAATATAATATTTTCTTGTTTTTGCTATTATTAATTATATTTAACCATTTCGAAACCACAGAATAGTTAGCCAGTTAAATACAAATTTTGAGATTAAATAGAGAAGGCAAAAATGGAGCAAAAAATAGTTAAACTGTAATAATGGATTTTTGTTATGAAATATTTATGAAGTTAACCTCAAAGCAGACATTATCAAAGGCATTAATAAAAAACTTCTTAAAATCAGTAATCTTACAGAAAATATACACAAAACCATTATTTTGAAGTCAGTTAAATAAAACTATAACTTTCAATCTACTGTTGATGCGAGTACCTAGTTGATCGGGATGGTTAATATTGGTCCTTTATTATATTTTACATCATATTATACTTTAGGGATATTATCTCATGTACCTACCTAATTACAATTAGGTGTGTATACACATCTAAGACAGTTTAAATTACGTTTGGGGTAAAAATATTAGGTATATTTTTTATTACCCAGCAGAATATTTTCTTTAGCCTATATAAAATTGCTTAAGTATAATTAATTATTAAATTAAAGAGAAATGAAATAGTTTAAAGAGCTTTGATTATATAGAAGTTTTTTAGAAATTTATTTACATTCGCCTTTAGCGCTTTGACAAAAATATTATTAAAAAATAAATAAATAGTAATTTCATACATAATAAAAGTAAATAAATTCAAAAATGTATATGATATGTATCGTGAATTTCTGTCTTCTTGTTAAATGTATTGACGTAAACAAAATTTATGATGTTATCAAGTAGCTGTGACACCCCTGGCATCTGACCTGAACCTATGTGATACAATTACGTGATATGATATTGAAATTTGTTGTCTTCATATTATGATGTAATTCGACAATTATTTTTACTACAAACTAATATCCTTTATTCATATTTTTTCCGAATTTCTTCGCGGTTTTTTTTAAGTTTCTATTTTTCCAACGTTTCGAATGCTTTGCAACTACAGTCACAATAGAGAAAGGTCTTTGATATGTCAAAAGTATACAGACGGTGTCTGTCCATAAAACCATAGTTTCGAAGAAAAGAGAAATGGCACCGAATTACCTTACAATTTTGAAAAGCATTTGAAACGGCGAAAAAATAGTTTTATTCAGAATATAAATATTCTTAAATCTAAGAAAGTATTATTTTAGTTATGTTTATTTATATCAAAATGAAGCTGAAAATTTCATGTATTGTACACAGCTGCTTACACGGCTTGGCGAACTCAACGATTCACCGCTGGTGCACGGCATCATCGTGCAGATGCCGCCGGACTCCGAGCACCCCATAGACGCTCACCTCATTACCGACGCTGTTTCGCCACATAAGGATGTCGATGGGTACGGTTTTACATTTGAATACTAAAGTAAAATAGGGTTTTATAAAAAGAGTAACTAATACAAAAACACTATAAAATTAATTTTATTATGTTATTATTATTATTATGAATTAAAAAGGCGTTAAAGAGAAAATACTGCCACAATTTTTCATTCAGCTATACATTTTTCGGTAAATAATATTTTTTATTAATAAATAAAAATATAAGATCAATAATAATTTTTTTTTTTTAATATGTACTAACTTATATTGATTTTAATAAGTTAACTCATTTAAATTCAGAAACCTGAGAAATTAATTAATTTTTCTCCTTGGTGTGTAGTCTGAACACTAACAATGAAGGGCGAGTGGCACTTGGAGATATGTCAGGCTTTGTACCTTGCACTCCTGCTGGCTGCATTGAGCTCATCAAGCGTACTGGAGTGACTATTGCTGGCAAAAATGCCGTAGTGCTTGGAAGAAGTCGGATTGTGGGTACACCCGTTGCAGAACTCCTGAAATGGGAGCACGCTACAGTCACTGTATGCCACTCGAAGACCAAGAACTTAAGCGAAATTGTGAGTTACCTGGGTTAAACGAAATTTAATTTAATTTTTAAGAATGCAGTTGAATATTAATTTTTATAATAAAATGCATTATAAAAAATTATACTTAGATTGATGTCTAAGTAAATAAGTTTTATATCTTTATTATTTTATTTCTATTTTAACATCCGCTATTAGACAACGAAAAAAACTTACATAACATAGTCGTTTGTCGTCATAATTCAAAAAAATATATTTAAGCGCGAATCGGACTCACATAAAGGTGGGATGCGTGGCGACCGTTATATTTTCCAGCAAACTATCACCAAGGCCATCTATTCTGTATATTTTTTTCACACTCTCTAAAAGTAAGCGTTGTTAAATTTTCTTTTAAAACTAAGTCTTTTCTAGATCCCTAGGGATAACAACTTCCAGAATTAAAATTAATTTATTCACGGTATATTGGGACGTAGGTTATTCATCTTTATTCGTGAAGTAGGTTTGCAGAAAATAAAGACACACGGTAAACGCAAAAGCATTCCATTTTCCCACGGAGCCCTAAATTATGTCATGGTAACAATTTGATGATAAGCAGTATATTGATATGATATGTATATACAGGGTAGAACAAATGGAAGAAAAGTACCTTAAATATTAAAGTTATTAAAATTTACTCAAAGGAAACATTGCTTTATTTTAAAAAATAATAATAACTGCATTTAATGTTTTTTTAACTTTTTTGTATATTTGGTTGGTTCGATTACCGGTCCAGATATCATTTTAAAAAAAAATGTAAATGCAGTTATTTTTATTTAAAAAAATAAAATAATCTTCCTTTGAGAAAAACTTGATATTTACATTATTTAAGGTAATTTTCTTCCATGTCCCACCCGTTTGTTCCATCCTGTATAGTGGTTGCAGTGTAAATTATTCTTTAAAAACCAGTCAAACAGTATCTATAAAGTCACCAGTATCTTTAAATTAATTTGTTACATTTATGTGCAAGTGCACTTGACTTTAAAGTAACTTTATGTTTCAGACGAAAACTGCTGATATATTAGTAGTAGCAATAGGCAAACCCGAGCTGGTACGAGGCTCGTGGATCAAGCCAGGCGCTGTCGTGATTGACTGCGGTATAAATCCTATTCCTGGTAAGTTCACATCATGTTAATTTTTTAATGTAAAACCACACTACCGACTACATTGCAAGTATCTGTGTCACACAAAGACAGGATCTTAAATTACTTGTTTACAAAATAATTAATTCCCACAACAACATAATGAGTGATCGATGTGTGTAGTAATTTCGCTATATCGGTTTTACTTATACGTTGAAAAGTGATAATTTGCCTTTTAGTATTCATGAAAATTTAAAATGTATTACAATCACATGTCGCCAGTGGTGACATAAACTTAGGAATTTTAAATTAAGTAGAAAAAAATATATGAGCAAAGTTAATTTTATAAATAATTGTATTGGTGCTATACAAGGAGTATTGTGAGTAAATTTTACAATAATTAAGTTTAGTTACTAAGTTATTCTTTATAAATCACAAACCTATATCTGAGGTTTCAGACAACATATGTAAAGGTTTGCGTATCGTATACATATATATTATATAATGAAACAACAGCTAAAATCGGACTATTATATATCTATACTAATATTATAAAGCTGAAGAGTTTGTTTGTTTGTTTGTTTGTTTGTTTGGTTGAACGCGCTAATCTCAAGAACTACTGGTTGGAATTGAAAAATTCTTTTTGTGTTGGATAGTCCATTTATCGAGGAAGGCTTTAGGCTATAGAACATCACGCTACGACCAATAGGAGCGGAGCATAAATGAAAAATGTTGCAAAAACGGGAAAAAATCATTCCTTTTGAGAGCTTCCGTTGTGTGCGCTGCGTAAACGGTTAATGTTACGCAAAAATCGTGTATGACAGAATTGTTCCCCTTTAAAAGTTCTAAAAAAAAGTCCGCGACAGCATCTTTTTATGGTAATGAAATTTGTTCTAAAATAATGCATTACTTCCGAAGGTGTTTTTATAAACGTGATATTAATCCTTATCCAAATAAATATGTTATTCATCACAAGTATTTAATTTTGAACAAAATTTCCCTTGACATCATTTGATTTCAATGAATATCTTAGGAGATATCATAGTTTTAAAATATACATATTTAACTTTACGCGGTCTATGGGTGAGCGCGCTCTCAGCCCGATGGAAGGCGAGGGCGGGGCGGTCGTGAGGGGGGAGGGCGCTGGCCGCCGCGCCGGTAGCTCTGCGAGCGAAGTCACTATTCCACGCGGACGAAGTCGCGGGCAAAAGCTAGTGTTAAAATATGCATGCCTCCTTCACGCTGAAACGGCTGTATGGATTTGGATGTTTAGTACAGTGGTAGATTATGGATTAACATTTGCACTTAGGGATGCACCCGTGTGTAGTGAGGGTAAGCCGATAGTCTAATTTATGTACAAGAGGTACTTACTAATCAACTTAAATCCTAGATTCATCAAAAGCTAGTGGACAACGTTTAGTGGGAGACGTGGCATACTCAGAGGCGGCTCAGGTCGCCAGCCACGTGACGCCGGTGCCGGGCGGCGTGGGCCCCATGACGGTGGCCATGCTCATGCGCAACACCGTGCTGGCGGCGCGCCGGCAGTTCGACCGTCTCACCAGCCCGACCTGGCCTTTGCAGGCGTTGCGTTTGAACACATTGACACCTGTACCTAGGTACTATACCTAGCTAAATATGTCGTGAAAGGTCTTTTGCATGGTGTTTCGTTTTTTATCACTCTTCTCTTTACTTGCTATCGAGCAAGGAGGTGAAAGAGGACGGTTTGTTATGACGTTATGGTTTTTTATCACTCTTTGACAATATTGGTAAATAGGTATATTGATTTTTCGTCATTTAAAAATATTTTTATCTATAATTGTTTATATTAGAATTATAATTGTAATATATATTTCAGTGATATAGTGATTGCGCGCTCTCAAAAACCTAAGCATATCACACAGCTGGCTGAGGAAATTGGATTGTACCCGAACGAAGTATCGCAATATGGCAATACTAAGGCTAAAATATCTCTGTCCGTACTAGACCGCTTGAAAGATCAACCCAGTGGAAAATATATAGTGGTTGCAGGGTAAGTATTTTATATAGATAATAATGATTCGATGAACTTCTGGGTACTCGTAAAGAATAGTACTCATATATTTTCAAATTTTCATTGCCTAAGCATTATTTAATTTGAAAAGATGTTTTGAATATTATTGTGCTAATTATGGTCAGAGGCTATTGGATGACTAACCGACGTAATTGTAGAAACCTAAAGAAGATCCATCATTTCTTACTATAATCATCCGAATTTATTAGTAGTACCTTGGCAACCGAACTTCACTCGGCATTATTATAAAATATTTTTTTGTAGTAAAGACATCTATAAGGATTAATTTTACAAGCAAAATCCTATCTAAATATAAAGTTTGATCCAAATCGTTAGAGCCGTAGAGTTACCTGTAAAGCAATATTAAATTATAACATATCCAAACAGAATCACACCCACACCGCTAGGCGAGGGCAAGAGTACGACGCTACTCGGGCTCGTGCAGGCGCTGGGCGCGCACCGCGGCCGCAACGCCTTCGCCTGCATGCGACAGCCCAGCCAGGGACCCACCTTCGGGGTGAAGGGAGGGGCAGCTGGTGGTGGTTACTCGCAGGTATCTTGTCAAATCTTACATACTCGGATTTCATATTACCATTTAATATGTAATTATTGTAAAAAGGAATAAGATACAGATTATTTTATTAAACGTTTTGTGTAGAATGATGAATGATTTAAGCATTCAAAACAAGTTTTTGAAGTTTTTTGCTGATTTTACCTTGCATTATGGAATTTTTCCTTTATTATTCACGTTATCGATATGACGCAAGTATTATTTGAGTTTTTAAGTCTTATTAACCTTTGGTTAGGGAGATTTATTTATTATTCGAAAAATATTGATTGCTAAACATAAACATTCTGGTATATGACTCAAT
The DNA here is from genome assembly GCA_033884665.1 of Argynnis bischoffii washingtonia. Taxonomy (NCBI): domain Eukaryota; kingdom Metazoa; phylum Arthropoda; class Insecta; order Lepidoptera; family Nymphalidae; genus Argynnis; species Argynnis bischoffii. The sequence goes on from CM066625.1 coordinate 6,835,905, forward strand.
GAATTATTTCAAACAGGTAATTCCTATGGAAGACTTCAATCTACATCTTACGGGTGACATCCACGCCGTTACCGCTGCAAACAATCTTTTGGCAGCGCAAATGGACGCTAGAATTTTCCACGAGCTAACACAAAAAGATGGTCCTCTGTACGATCGTTTAGTACCAAAGATAAAAGGAGTCAGAAAATTCTCCCCCATACAGTTGAGGAGGCTTAACAGATTGGGTATTAACAAGACTGATCCTGACGCGTTAACTCCGGAAGAAAGAACTAAATTTGCCAGATTAAATATCGACACTAAGAACATTATGTGGAACAGAGGTAATAATTAGTTGTTAAAATTGCAATTATTTGCTTAAAACAAACATTTTATATGAATAGTATTTTTTTTTTCAGTGGTGGATCTTAACGATAGGTACTTACGCAAAATCACAATCGGTCAGTCACCAACTGAAAAGGGATTCTCGCGCGAGACAAGCTTTGATATCTCCGTGGCTTCGGAGATTATGGCCGTGTTGGCTCTCGGCAAAGATATAGAAGACATCAAAGAAAGGCTCGCTAACATGGTTGTAGCGTTGGACACTAGCGGCAATCCTGTCACAGCCGATGATTTGGTAAGCCTTGTTAGGGCTCAAACTTTGCGTTTGTCTAATAAATAAAAAATATATTCAAAATTGATTTTATATTATGAGAAAACAATATTTTTCGTTTTTTTTTAAATAATAATAATGCCTATAATAATATCATTTTTATATGCGTAATAGGGTATTACTGGAGCTTTATTAGTTCTTCTGAAGGACGCATTTGAACCAACGTTGATGCAATCATTAGAGGGAACACCTGTTTTGGTGCACACGGGGCCTTTTGCTAACATTGCGCACGGCTGCTCATCCATCTTGGCTGACAAGATTGCAATGAAGTTGGCTCGCAAAGATGGATATGTTGCTACGGAAGCTGGTTTCGGATCTGATATCGGTATGAATTAAGTTTCGACACAAATATTTTATTATGAGTTTTTAACAATTATCGGAATATTAATAAGTTACATTAACTCTGCTTGGAACGCTTTTCTTATTTATACATCTTAATTATATGAGCATCTTTAATGTGTCCTGACATCGGTTTTAAATCTATCTGGGTCTATGGATCTATTTAAGTACATTTTAGTAGTGTGCCGCTCTGAAACTTGGCTTCCTAAAATCTGCGAATCGAGTGTTAGTAATTCTCGCATTTTTAAAGAAATTCCTATTTTAGGTATGGAAAAATTCTTTGACATTAAGTGCAGAGCGAGCGGTGACACCCCGCACTGTGCGGTCATTGTGAGCACGGTGCGCGCGCTCAAGATGCACGGTGGCGGCCCCACCGTCAGTCCGGGGCTTCCCCTAAATGAGGTTTACTTGAAGGTAACTAACAGCTCAAACTTTGGTGGAAAATATTGTACGCTTTTCTCTTCAAGCGAATTAAAGATGCGAATTAAAATTTTAGGAAAATTTGGAGCTATTGAACAAAGGCTTATGCAACTTAGGCAAGCACATTAGCAACGGTAACAAATTCGGAGTTCCCGTGGTCATCGCCATCAACAGACACGGGTGAGACTCGCAATTCTGGGTGACATTGGCACATTCTATCTTCCTAGGACGGAGGCATCTTTTCGAATTGGTGGTAGACTTAGGGCTGAACCACACTATAGCGTCAATGAGAGTCCGTTCTCGGTCTGATATCGGTCTGGTAAAGTATTTCTATACAAGAAATATTGCTGAAGTGTGATTTACCGGAATTTTACTCTTACTGATAGTGTGAATGCATTCATTGCTTCTTGTATTACAATACGTTACCGGACCCATATTGGAACGACACCGAACCATGATCGACTCTATAGTGTGGGTCAGGCCTTAAAATGTACAGTAAATATTGTAATAAATTACTATTTTGAATTTTTGATAACTATACTCAAGTTACACACTAAAAAAGTGAAACGTATACAAAAAGAAAAGAACTAATATTATTTTTAATAGTGTTAAAGAAATTATAAAAAAATATTTTTATTCCATAGAAATGACTCAGAGGCTGAACTGAACATGGTCAAGGAATACGCTTTAAAGAATGGCGCCTTTAGAGCGGTTGTATGCAACCATTGGGCTAAGGGAGGCGAAGGTGCATTAGATCTGGCGGACGCGGTCATCGCGGCTTGTGATAAACCCTCTAACTTCGAGTTCTTGTACCCCCTGAGCATGCCGCTTCAAGATAAGATACAGAAGATCGCTACAGAAATGTATGGCGCTGGACATGTAGAATACACGGATGAAGTTTTGGAAAAAATGAAAGAATTTACTCAAAAAGTAAGTACCTACACCTACACTATTTAGTAATGGTATGATGGAGCTAGTTAAAATTATTACAAATCTGCAATAAATTATCACAACCGTCACATATGTAACTTGTTTGTCAGTTACTTTTAAGATTTTTGGTAGTTTTCGTGGAAATAACAGAGAAGACATAACTAGAATTAAATGCGATATTTAGTATGTTTTTATAAATATGTAACGTTAACCATTTTTTTTACAGGGTTCTGATAAATTAGCGATATGTATGGCCAAGACATCGAACTCGCTTACCGGAGATCCAAGTGTGAAGGGCGCTCCAACAGGCTTTACTCTGCGCATCAACGACATTTTCGTATCAGTTGGCGCCGGATTCGTTGTCCCGATGGTGGGAGAGATATCTAAAATGCCGGGACTTCCCACTCGCCCTAGCATCTACGATATAGATCTGGACACCAAAACTGGTGAAATTAAAGGGCTCTTCTAAATGTTGTCTTATTTAAATTTATACGTTGTTTGTTATTTTATGTTTACACTTTTTGTTTTTTAACTTTCAACGTCAAGACATATCAAATGAAATCGTTAATATTCTTTTTAAATAAACGAATGAAGAAGTGTAATTGCTTTGTTATTTCCTTGCAAACCCCAAACTTCCCTTTTTTATAAAGCCTTACTTTCTTTTCGTTTTGTTGATTATTTTAATATTTTTTTTCACCTTTTACCTTTAAAATACGTATATTAAGCATAAACAAAGATTTTATTATAAACTAACATCTTAATTAGTCGTATAAATCAGCTAAAATCAAAACCTTACGTCTTTACATAGCAAAAAGTGCCTGGAATTTGGATTTACCTAATTTTGATATGATATATGCAAACAGTCATAGATCTCCTCATAATTGGTTAACATTCTTTAAAGGATTTTAACTCAATAATGTCTTACAAAATAGAATTTATTTCTTGGGATGAATTTCTTCTGCATACATGTTTTCAAATTCCACAATTATATTTACACAATATGTTATCACGTCACGAATAAAGGAAAAATACTTAGTTAAAATAAATGTCAACAGATGGCATTATAAATATCGATTTATTATTAAGGTTTGCGTAAAATTAAATCCATAGATTTAAAGTAGATATTCACAGATGGCGTTGTAAGTTAAATAATTATAACTACCACAACTAATGGTGAAATATATGCAATATGTACCATATTTTAGTTTACGCAAATCTATTTATAAAATAAAATAGTTCAGCAAATTGCGGATCAACGACATCTATATTTATTCAAGCAAATAAAAAAATCCCGATTTGGCGCTGTCCAATTTCTTTGTATGAGATGGAGCAGCCGTACTAGCATAGTATTGTTTTTTTTTCTCGATTATGGCTATACTAAATTTAAGATCGATTAATCAAAAAGACTTATCAAAATCTTACAAAAAAAAAAAAAAAAAGATTGAAAGAAATAAAAGAAAATATATATTGTTTACAAAGTATTTATTTTCCTTACAAATAATCTACATAGAAACACAATATTTATTTCATTCAAATATATTGTTGCTTAAGAAAAAAAATAGGCAGCAAAAAAATTCGGCGTTATCAGATAAATTCTTGGGAAAAATAAATTGTAACATATTTGATTACATAACATTTTAACAACGTTTTTCAAGTAATTTATGAGGGGATTACACAGTCAAGACTACCGAAAAGCCAGTAAAGAAAATGGGAGGAAACATGGCAGGAAACATAACGGACAATAACTTCGGCAATAAGATAACTTTAGAAAACGTTTTTAGGATTTGTTTATTAAAAATAATTTATTCTAAAATTTCAGCGGCAAAAAGAGTAATTTCCATACATAAATTATACGGAATAGGTGTTAATCTACCAAAATAATCCCATATTCTGAAAATATCTCCCAAAAACCATACTAATGTCGATAATCTCCTTTACGATACGCGTATTGAAACTATCTAAACTTCTATTAAATCAATAAGGAACTTATAAAAAACATGTTTGACTATTGTTAAAGTAAAGAATTGAATTAAGCTATACGAATCATTGGTCGGGTTCCTCCACCTCGTTGACGATCTCGGTGGGCTGGAAGTCTTCGTCGTCGCTGTCGTGCGCGGCGCCGGGGTGCGCCGGCACGAAGTGCTGCGGCTCCTTGTGCACGAACGTGCCCGGCGCGCTCCACGTGCTCTTGCTCTTCTGTTGGATATAGGTTTTAATTTGTAGCCAACTCAGGGGTATTCCCCTCAAATTTAGGGGTAAAAAAATATTTAGGGGTTTTTTATAAGGTTTTTTTTTCTTCAATAGCATGACTTAAATATAACGTTTTATGAAATTTCGTTTAAAGATTATTTTTTTTATATTCTAAGTCATCTATGAAATATATTATTATTATTAAATAGTTATATGCAATTATTATATTAATAACTATAAATAAGTTTTTGCGCTACTTGTAATCGTTTAATATAAAATAATTGTATTAGATAAAAACCTACAAATTGTCTGCTTGGTTTTAGGGGATTTTGTAATTACTCTTAGGGAGATAAAATTTCAAGTGTTGGCAACACTGGTTTTCAATTCAATTCTTATTGTTCAATTATTCTTATAATGTGGCTTTAGGCGTGCCAGAAGGGCACAGATCATTTCGCCAATGTGTAGGTTAAGCAGGTCTTATTTTTGTTTGAGAAATATTTTATGTAATTAATTAAATAAGTCATATCTGATATAATAAAAAGTATATTTTTTATTTCACAACATAAAGCGTTAAGTTTTTTTTTATAAAACCCTTTAAAAATGAATTTGGAAGAATAATATTTAATATTCAATTATAGAACTTATTATTATTATAAAAAATGTTTAAAATTAATAAATATTGTAAGGTACTTTGGTGCGAAAACACAAAAATGGTATTTTTTTAAATCATTTAGTAATTCATTTTAGTAAATCATTCTAAATGTGGGGAACCAAAAATCAAATTAAATCCGCGAAAATAACCCAAAATATTGTTCTATTTAAAATGTCAGATATTCGCGCAAATCTAAAATAGTATTACAAAAAGAATTCAAAAAAACAGCTTCTACCGATAGCGTATTCGGAATTAAAAAATATCTTATAGAATTTTCAGAATCGGATTAGTAGTTTTAGAGATTACTGACGTTATTTTTAATAATATTAGTTAAGTTTACGTTCGATAAAAATTTTGCTTTAGCTAAGCAGATGGGAGAAGAACAATCTTATTTTTATTTATTCAGCGCTTTATTTAACAACGCTTTATCTAACACCCCACGCTGGGCACGGCCCTCTCTTAAATTTGAAGGGGATCAGGTCATAGTCCATGATACTGGCCTAATGCGGGTTGGCGGACTTCACATGTCTTTCGAAAACTTGCTGAGTTCTGTCAAACGTGCAGGTTTAGTCACGATGTTTTACTTCACCGTAAGACAAGTGGTTACAATCTTATTGAAAATGATTTGCACATGAAAATATCAGAGGTGCAATCCGGGATTTGAACCCGCTTCCCTCGGTTTCCCAAGCGAACGCGTTACCACAGGGCTACTAGTTACCACTGCTACACTTATTTAGTACTAGAAGTACCCACGTTCAAACTTCTGATCTCTACCAAACTTCAGAAGATCATTACAAGGGCTAATCTGAAGTTTGCTTAAAAATTGCATCAAAATCGCTCCAGCGGTTTTGGAGGCCATAGGGACCATACATACACATCGATTTTATGTAATATATAATTCAAGAAGCACGCACCTGGTCGCCGGCGCGCCGCACGATGTCCACGTACATGTCGTACACGTAGCGCGCCATGTGCGGCATGTCGCGCACGCGCAGGCCGGCCGCCGCCGCCGCCGCGCCGCGCTGCGCCGGGTAGCGCTCGCCCGGCACCAGCTCCAGCTCCAGCGACCGCTCTGTTAGCTGGACGGGGGTTTGAATGTTATACCATGTTATTGTCATCTATACTAATATTATAAATGTGAAAGTTTGTGAGTATGGATGTATGGATGTTTGTTACTCTTTCACGTTAAAACGGCTGAACGGATCTGGATGAAATTTGGCACACAGATAGGTTATAGTCAGGAATAACACATAGGCTCCTTTTTATCCCGGAAAAATGTACTTTTTCTGTGGGATTGGCTTGTTTTTGTTTTCCTAGAGGCAAACCCGAGTGAAGCGAGGGTCCGCTAGTAATAATTATGTCAGAGAATAAGTATTATATAGTATACATGAAATATGTAGAGGCCCACCCTTGCTCCGCTCGGATGAGGGTAGGAGAGATGATTTTTTCCGACATAATTTACAAATATCGTATAGTAGATTATTTTTGCAAAATGTTTATGTTTTTTTAAATCACAATCAAAAGTTTTATAAATAATACCTCTTCCTATTAATGAAAAGCGTATGAAATCCATACAGGAATTTGTAAGAATAACCGATGAATCACAAACTCATTTTTATTTATAATATTATCAACTAGCGATTTACCCTTGCTTTACTTGGGTACATATAGACAAACCACCTTTTAGAAAATTTTATTAGTGACAGTAGCCTATGTATTAATTCAGATCACAATCTATCTGTGAATTAAATCTCATCTAAATTATCCCAGTCGCTTCAGCGTGAGGGAATGACAAGCATACACAATACACATGTGCAATTTTCGCCTTTGATACTAGTAATTTAGCTGATGTAGAGGTAAATGGATAATCAAATTATTTAGTCAGTAGTATAAATATAAATTATAGCAATAATAAAATGACTTAAAATAGAATTTAGGGGTCACAGAAATTCATTTAAAATTTAGTTTATTAATAATATCATTATATTATATTTCAAAAAATACAAAGATAATTTTCGACATAAATATAATTACGTAATCATGTTTGACACAGATGATCCTGAATGAACCAAACGACAATATCCATTGACAGCAAGAATCGAACCTGTAACCACAAAAAAACTGATAACTGTTTAAAAATGATCGATGATCGAACCATCTTACCAACATACCTGATTAAAAGTTGGCTGCAATTCAAAGCAGTTCTTGAAGAGGTTAGCTCTCGCGAATATATAGAGTCCGAGGCGAGCACGTGACGCGGCCACTATGAGGCGGCGCAGGTCGCGCACGTGCCCCACCGCCTTCGTCCGTACCAGGGAGATCAGCGCCACGTCGTTTTGTTGACCCTGGTACTTGTCAACTGTGGCCACCTGGTAATAATAGAATACCGTTTTAATACCATTGAATACCATACTTTCCTAGATAAACGCAATATTTGAAATTTAAGTGAAAGATATCGGGACTAAAAATCAAAATAATTCGTGAAATATCAAAGATAAAAGTTTTAATTGAAGTAACATTAAATATACATACATATGTCCCGGTTTTATAGTATTTATAAAAAAAATAACGCACATTTTACAAATAGCATAAAAATAGGAGCTATACGAAAAAAGAGAGACAATTATACACGTGAATTTAGACTTTTTCATTGTATGATAACATTAGAAATTAAATGCGTCAGAAATCCTATCCAAAATTATGGGCATAATATAGCATCTCTGATGTCGCATGTGGTAAGATCGTCGATAAAAGAACCGATTCTCTACAAGAATAAGTTTTCTACATTAAAATTTTTAATGAGTGAAATACTCATCAACTTTCGCATCTGTAGAACTATTGTTATACTTATAAAGCAACGTAAATAATATGTAGGTATTAATGGAAACACGTAATGTGTGAATGAAAAACCGATCGCTTCGAGCTTACCTTATATGCGAATTTGTAGTGCGATTAATAAATTAAGAATGAAAATTAAGGGGATAATGGCTGCCATTCATCCACGAAAATGAAACACAATGTAACTATTGACCAACAATAATTGTAAAATTATCCCAAATAATTAAAAAAAATTAGCAATCAATTTGTTTTCCAGGTAACGGTAGCAAATTAAGATTTATTTGGTAATGAAAAAATAGTGACATGTATATGAAATAGGGAAGGAAAATTGAATACATAAGTTTAGTTTTAATTAATTATAAACAAAACCAGCCTTACTTTTTATCTTCCAGTACTTTCCTAGTTTTAGGTTTTACTACTAGATAGTAAAATTAGTTACTAATTACTAAGTCGCTAATGTTCTTTTTGAATTCAATTGACGTTTCAAAATCGCTTGCAAAGGTCAAATTGTAATTAAATTATAATAAAAGCTTAATTCACCTTATGTGGATATCCAATAAGCGGGTTATCGGCGCATCTTTTGGCGATGACGTCACGGATGAGGTGCTTTTGTCCATTGTATGTGGTCAGTATGGAGATCTTCTCTGCGGGCCAGCCTATTAGTCTCATGTACATGAACACCGCCACTACATACTCGGCTTCGGCTAAATTCTGTTAAAAACATAAAAGTAATATTTAAATACAAGTTACATCTAAATCTAATTGTTTTTCGCTTTAGTTAATTACGATCCAAAAATAATGTGAAGCGTCACAATAAAGGTAAAGGGTTAATCAATTCACGATACGCGTATTATTTACTTATTTTTTTTTATTAAATAGCGATTCTATTAATGTTTACTACGAAAGTTATAAAGGTCACATCAAATACATTTAAAAATTCATAATCTATACACTAAAATGTTAAATTTATTTCTTTGACTTCACGAGAATTTAAAACTCCCAAAGAAGGTTGATGTTAGGTAGGCGTTCGGTCGTAAAACTTATGCGAAAATCGAACAGCAGTACAGAAGGTGTACTGCGCCGACTCCCAGTAATTTGGCTAATGGGCAGGAGGATGATGACGAGAATTTAAGTATTTCGTAAAATAAAAAATTTGGAATTTTCCAAATTCCCAATTTCCCAGCTAACAATACAATTTCTTCCCTAAAAACGAACGGACTACATTGGTTATTTAAAAAAAAAATGCCAAATCGGCTCAGCCCTTTCCAAGCGATGCTATATTATATTTTTACCTGATAGAAGTAAGGGCTCGGTTCAGTTTCGCCCGCGCCATTGAAGTCGTCAACGTTGATCAGCTGAAAGTCGTAGCGTAGGCCGGCGTTGGCCGCGCGGTACTCGGGCTGCGAGCACACGTGCGCCAGGTCGCCTAGATTACGGTACCTCCACCGGTACAGGTTACAGATGCTGGGGAGATAATCATGGTAATATTATTTCAATAAATAATCATCATAATATTCACTTGTTATAACTTATAATACTTGTTATTTATGAATTTATTTTGAGTTTTGGTTCCCTACGTTCAAAAATTTAATCATGGTCATAGGAGCGACCAAAATCCGAAATTATAGTTTTATTTAAAACTAGCAGCTCACCCTCACTTCGCTCGGGTTCACCTCTAGGAAAACGGCTACATAAATAAGTAAGTAAACAAACAAACAAAGAAATAAATAAATATACAAGAATTGCTCGTTTAAATATATTAGATAGTTACTTCAATTATCGTGTTATAAAGGAAGGTAATAACTGCCTCGGTGGTGTAGTGGCTAGCATGTACGGCTGCACATCCTGAGGTCCTGGGTTCGAGTCCCGGGTCGGGCCAAGTTTAGTTATTGAGTCTTTCTGTATAGTAAGCCTCAGTAACAGCCCGGAGGTGGGCGGTGTTTCACCCCCGTGCCTCGGAGAGCACGTAAAGCCGTCGGTCCTGCGCCTTAACTCTCACCGGTCGTGTCGAGTAGTCGTCCCACTGGAGTATGAGAGTAACAGGAATAGAGAGTGCACTTGTGTCTGCGCGTACACTTGTGCACTATAATATCTCCTGCGCAGTTGGCTAGTCTCAATGAGATTGGCCGCCGTGGCCGGAATCGGTCAGGAGAACATCACATAAAGGAAGGAAATGAACCTTATCTCCTTTGTACAGATAGTCGTAGTTAATAATAGACAGCTACAAAACATGAGTTCATGCAGATCATTTTATCTAATAAGACATTAATAGTTGTATAAATACTATGAAATGATTAAATCTTAGTCTATATTCTATAACAAATGTTTATCATACGAAAGTATTTAGAATTAAAATTAAGTTACGTATTAACTAGAGATAAATTATTATGTAAACTGTACCGTGTGGGTTTGGCACAATACATATATGGTAGTCATATGTTAGCATATAATATAAAATTAGTTTTATTCGATGCCATTTTATTGAAATTATAAATGATATCACGGAACTCATAAAGAAGTTTATAAGATTTTCAATTTGAGAACTAAAAAAGTAGCTTTATTAAGCTTATAATAGTGCACCGAGGCAGTTACGAGTATATCCGCTTCCGTGGTCTAGTGGCTAACATGTAGTGTCGCAGATTCAAAGTCCCGGGGTTCGAGTCCCGGGTCGGGCCAAGTTTAATTATTGAGTTTTTCTGTTAAGGAATTCTCAGTAGGAGCCCGGAGTTGGAAAGTTGGAGATGTTACCCTTGTTTCACGCCCATGCCTCAGAGAGTAAGTAAAGCCGTCGGTTCTACACCTTAACCCACACCGATGGAATCGAAGTAGATTTTGAGAAAAGGAATAGAGAGTGCACTGGTGTCTGCACGTACTACACTATAATATATAAAATAGTGAGATTGGCCGCAGTGGCCGAAATCGGTCAGGAAGACATCATCAATCACCTTGCACCATCATTAATCACCTTGCATATGACTTAACAAGTGTTATGACTTAACAACAAAAATAAATTTTACACATACACAATTTATTTTGAAATAAAGATAACATTATGTAGATTGTACATTTATAGCAACTAATTATTATGTAAAGATGCAAACTATCGTTGAGGTCATCTCAGGCGTGATGTCACGTATCTTTAACCGGCTTTGATTGTAATTTGCCATTTTAAAGGAAATTTATATGTACATTGTAAATTTATTATAAAAGACGTAACAAAGTTTTAAAGGAAGGTTTTCATTTTGCAGTTTAATGATTTCGCATTGTTGCCCTTATGAAGAATTCCGGTATTGATAGCCCATGATTTTTTCTTTACCATATCGGGCTATCGGCACTTGTATAAAGAATACAATATACATATGTATATATTTTGCCGCATATTAAAATCGAACCCACTTCTGACATAAAAGGTGAACCTGTTGTAATAATATAAAAAAATAAAAGAATTTGACGCTAAAAGGTTACTAAAATATTTCAATACAATAAATAAAATTAATAATTTGTTAATATCGTGACATAAAACAGGTATTGATTATAGTTATTACAGATAATTTAGTTGTCACTTATCATATTATGACAAGAAGTATTCTAGTATATTTTATTAAAAAAAGATATTATATTAAAAAAAACAACATCTCTTATATAGATTATTTTCTTAATAATCTAGAAATATAAAATTATATTATAGTCCGAGCATAATAAATGTAATAGAGTAACATAACATACACATAGATACCATGCTTACGTGATTGTTATTAAGGATAATCTATACTAATATTATAAAGCTGAAGAGTTTGTTTGTTTGGTTGAACGCGCTAATCTCAGGAACTACAAATACGATTTGAAAAATTCTTTTTGCATTAGATAGCCCGTTAACTGAGGAAGGCTATAGGCTATATATCATCCGGGAAATATATACGGTTCCCATGGGATAGATTTGTTTTTGTCTACATTTTCATTAGGTATTTTAAAGCACTACTATTTAATCAAGGTCTGGAGTCGATCTGATGATGGATCCGAAAGATAGTCGAAGGAACTCCTCAACGATTTACACCAATTACTTGGTGTTTGGGCTTGATTAATTTATATATCATCCGGGAAATATATACGGTTCCCATGGGATAATTTGTTTTGTCTAGGGACGAACCCGAAGCGAAACGAGGGTGAGCCGCTAGTGAATACATAAACCTTGAGACAACAATTTAAGGACCTATTAAGTGTATGTGTTTAAAAATAAACATAAATAAAAAAAGCAGAAAAGTGCGAGTCTGCACAGTTCGAGGGTCCAGAAATAAAACATTAAAATAAGTTTAGAATCGGAAAAAAATTACTACAAATATTTTCGGATTTTTCTGCTTTTGCTTCTTGCTAAATTTATGATTCTAGGTCAACTGGAAGTACTCTATATGTTTTGTTTCCTTTGCGTATGTCAAAATATGCGGCATAAACGGCCGTATCTTTTGATTGTATTGAATTAGCAGTCACGTCTGATTTTTTTACAGCTCTAAGGGATTGCAGGCAGAGCTTTGAGTATTTTATATTAATTTCAACTAGATACTTCTACGTATTCCTGAAAAAGGGTCTATACAGACAGACAGACAACTGATAAAGGTTCCTTTCTTTTTTTTAAGGTACGGAACCCTAGAAATTTTTTTTTCATTATATACTCGTACATAATATTTGCATTTTTTATAGTATATTCATTTAAGTAAATAAATAATTTAATGTCCGTTTAGAAATATTCCACATATTAAATAAATACTAGTTTAAAAATTTGAAAGTGTGTTTGTTTGTCTGTCTATCTTTCTTTCACATCGAAACAGAATGACGGATTTGCGTGATTTTTGTGTGGAGATAGTTGAAGGGCTGGAGAGTGAGATACTTTTTACCGCGGGAGATTATGTCATTCCCACAGCAAAACACAGCCCACAACAATTCATCATACCTATGTATATAGTCAATCTATTTCATACCAACCGCTAAAACGTACCTAGGGACGAACCTGAGCGAAGCGAGGGCTAGTCGCTAGTTCAATATAATCTTAAAAGATCTATTGAAAAATACATACAACTTACCTAGGTCTCGCTCGTCCTTGAGCATCTAACTCAACGTACGGCACCCCGAGCCTCACCATGCGGGTGAAGAGACTCTGTTCCATATTACAGTACTTCTGGAAGGCCATGTTCTTCACCACGGGAGGGAGCTGATGGTGGTCACCTATCATGATCCAGCGTTTGAGACGAGACCTCCCATCTTGAGGGTTTTGGAGCAGGAGTGGTATGAATGTCTCAATTTCTAAGATCTGTGCCGACTCTTCCATTAGTATGTTGTCGTATTTGAAGCCTGTTGAGAGAAAATATATTTTTAATATGTAATTATATAACAATTAATAACTATTACATTAACAACGCGTTTTAAGAACAATTTATTTTATGAAACAGTGAAAAAACACAATATCTCCGCTTTTTTTGTTTTTAAATGGTAGTTTATCAAAATGTTAAATAAGTGAAATTATTTCATTACTCGACCAATTAAAATATATTGTTGGCTATGTTTGTATTCAAATATAAACGTATGCAATAAAAATTCCAATGAAGTACATAGAGCAATTCTTAAGTGTTACGTAAATAAAGGGACGGCCATATAAAAAACTACAAGCACATTTTTCGTAAAATATTTTTGTATCATTGACAGCGAAATTCGGTGATTTCTGAATTTCTTCTTTATTTTTTTGTGAAAATTTCGTCCGAAAATATAAAATGTCAGTATGCTACAGCCATTTTTGAATGTTATGCATACCCATTTCCACAAGCTCAGATCGTTTCAGGGCCGCGTGTGTACACGTCATGGCGATGATCTTCGCCTCCTTGACCAGCAAGTACTTGGAGCGGTCTAGCCCAGACCGCAACAATTCGAAGGCACGGAACTCTTCTAACTCTTCGAAAATGTGATCTATGTATCTGTATGGGATTAAAAAAAATTATAAATTAGAGCCTTGATAATCATTTATTTTCTAATATAAAAAATTTATACTACACTAAACTTAAATTTATAATATTTTTCCGAGATAAAAAATAGCCTATGCATTATTCCAGACTATATATATAGTTATATCTATCTCTGTGCCAAATTTCATCCAGATCCGTTCAGCCTTTTTGGCATGAAAGAGTAACAAACATCCATACTTACAAATTTTCACATTTATAATATTTATAAGATTAAACTTAAAAAAAATTATAATATGAGTAAACATTATGAAATATCAATATTTCGTAAGCAAGTACATGTTCAAAGTACTAAAAACAATGTTCCTAATACCAAAAAACTAATCAATAATATATCATCCACTTCACATTTACACTCGAACTCATGAGTGAACATTACTTAAGTATCTTAAAAATGTATAGAGAAGTAAAAACCAATTTCATTTAAAACATATTTGTAGAACTACAAATGGATATTTTATAATTTAAACACTTGACTCAAAATTCTTAGTAAGTAGTTAAAATAATTATAGTAAAAAAAACAAAAAAAAAAACACGCTTTAATTAATGACGAACCGAACTGAAAAGTAAAAAATAATTTTTAGTATAATAATAAAGTGATTAACGAGAAAATTATTGATTGTGATATAAACATTCCGTTAAACAGAGTTAGTATAAAACAACAACTGCACCCCACGTTTTTCCCCACGGTTCATCATTAAAGCGTGTTTTTTAGTTTTTAAAAACTATAATTTATTTTCCATTTTTTCGTTTGATCTACCTATAAACGCCAATTTTTTTTTTGCTTCTCAAATTATTTTTATTTTTTTTTAATAAATTATTGTATTGTCATCGCTTCTTGTTAAATGTGCAAAGTTTCAGTTCAATCTGAAGTTTTGAATTGGGTGAAAATTGCGTTCGAACATAAATAGATAGATAGATGGATGAATAGATACAAGTGAAGCTAATAAAATGTGTTAAAAAACGATGTAATTTAGGTACTTTAAATGTAACATGTAAAATGTTATCTACGAACTGACGTGACGTGAAATGTTATTCCATCGATATAACCTTGCTTATTCATTCAATATTACGTATTTAAATTCGTTTTATTTGGGAAATAATAATTAAGAAATCTTTTCTTAATTTTACTACTTTTAATATAAAATTAACGTCGGAAAACAAAAATCAAAATAAATCCGCGAAAAAATCCGAAAAGATAGTTTTATTTAAATAAAATTATTATTGTACGGTACCTATCAAATAAATGAATGAAAAAAGAAAAAGCCGGGCTTACATAAATTAAAGAAAATTAGATTATAGTCTTAATATGTATGGAAAAACCTAACCCTTACTAATTCTAAGTAATTTGTAAATGCAAAAATGTGTTGACGCAAAATGAAATAAAAACATTGTATTGACATCTAATTGAAATAATTTTAAATTTACCTGTAACAGCTTTTTGCGATTTCCATGTCCTCTTCATACGACTTCCCAGGGAAGAGCGGCTTAGGAGCATCTTCGAAAAATTCGTGGAAAGGAAACTCCTTACTAATGGTTTCTATAGATTTTTTCTGGAAATTTATAATTTTATTTTAGCTGCACAGCCTCTAATAGTTTTAGGGTGTAAGATGACGTAGCAAATTTTTTCATTTATCTTTTGTCTGTCAGCATGACGTTTGTAAATTTATGCAATTTATATTAGTTAGCTTAAAATTCAGTGTTTTACAAGGATGTCACCGCCTCCAATAATTTTAATTACCTTACAAAGTAGATGTTTGCGTTAGTCATAGACATATGTTCATATTAGGTCAAACCATATTTCAGAAAAAAAGCAATATGGCCAACATTGGTAAAAATTGGTTATTGGTAAATCAAGTCTAAATATAACAAAATACTTATAACTAACTAGTAACTATTAAGACTAACTAGTAAGATTTACAAGAATAAAAATTATAATATTTAATGATAATTTTAAATAATTTTACCGGAAATTGTAAAAAATGTACCTAATTATAACATAAAATTAACTTTTAGTTTGAATAACTTTATAACGATAGATTTATTGAAAAATGATAAGGAACATTTTTAGTAGAGCTTTCAATTCCCTACAAGAATGTGTTTTGGTCATTCTAATTCATCTATGGGGTTTATGAGATATAAAATTTTGAAATTGAAAAATAATTTTTCCCATAATATTTCTATGGAAAATGGAAATTCGCTATACGCTATCTTTAAATATTAAGAGTTCCGGTTTTTACAGGCATCATTTCTCACTTCCCTGTATCTATTTCACAGGGGATTTCGAAAAAAATATTTAACTCGATTATTTTGAATCGGTCCTAATATTTTGGCACTGTTATACTCGTTACCGCCAATAACAGTACCAAAATATTAGGAACTTATAACAGTAAGAGAAAACATGGGTAATATGAATATCCTATTTTATATGACAAAATTATGTATCGGAGGATCATTATGGATACCTGGTCCTTTTCGCAGGTGCGTGTGAACGTCCGCCAGCGCGGCCGCACGTGGTACACGTGGAAGTGGTGCGCGAGCTCGCACGTGGCGCCCGCGTCGCCGCCCGCGCCCAGCGCGCGCTGCAGCCGCGCCACATGCTCCAGCAGCTCCAGCCGTTTAGAGAGCACGTAGTTCACTCGCCCGTATCTGGTTTGGGAACGATTCTTGGTAGTGAGGTTTTAAAAGCAATTTATTGCATATTATTTATAATCTGTCTAGAAATATGTACCTAATATTTGTTTTAAAAGAAAGAAAATTGTAAAGAAAAATATGTAAATAAAATTTTTGTTAAAATTGTTTTTCAATAACGACTGATTTTATTATGTTCAATCCTTACAAATAGTAATAAATAATAGTATCGGACTACTGTTCTGCCTCTCTTACTGCAATAACTAGGTTAAAAAAGCTAATTTAAGAAAAACGCGGTTAAAGATCGTTACACCTCCATTAGCATATAAGGTAACGATTGGAAACCTTCATTAGATCATAAACATAATTATATAGCGTTTATTGTAATAATAAATATATCTAAATACATTAATTAATATTATAAAAAAAATGATAATGCACTTATGTATGTATGTTTAAATGATTTATTACACAACGCCAATGTTTATTTAGTAAAACATTATCATGATCCACGTGAAACTACAGTCTATAGTAAGAAATCTACTTATTTCATTTACTGTATGTAAAACTAGTAGTAGTAGTAGTACCGAGTAACATTTACATAACTAAAGTTATTTCGATCTTAAGTGCATCATTGACCATATCAGAAAAAACAACGAAAGCAGAATAGGTACGGAAAAACTGTCTATGAAGGAAACAGAACCCCTTGTGTTGATTAAGTATATGTATATATGTACATACATACGTCATAAATACATAAGACAGTAACAGCTACAATTTGAGTTATTGACACACACAATACAATTTGAGAAGTGCGCTGCTGGAAGAAATTTAATTAGTACACAGATATATCATGCTGGCGTAACAAAAGCTGCTGTTAGGCACGTAGGGTTGCGCTCGAGTGAAGCGAAGGTAAGTCGCCAGTATACATATAATAATTTTTGGCACATTTACCGTACAATGTTTCGAGAATTAAAGTATATCAAATGTCATATATTTTGATGAATAGTAACGCCGTAAACAAAGAGTAAATTGTTACAATGAAATACGCAAATCGAGACTATACTGTATATTAGAATATATTTATGGCGATACAAACCTTGAAAAGTCTTTGTCAGTCTGCAGAGATTCTTCTCCATGTCCAAGACGTAGAAGATGTCGTTCATCCACGTCCAACTCAGCCACTTTCTCGAACAGCTGGTTGAGGGCCTGGTTACTGTGCGTCACTACCAATGTACGTTGCCACGGGAAATTGTGGTACAAGTTCGATATTATTTGGACTGCTACATCGGTTTTACCTAAATAAATATTTGAATTAGTTATCTATATTTTGTGGGTGCCTCTGTTATTTAAAATTAGATAACCCATATTAAGTTTATTGATTATCTACACAAACTCAAAAGTAAACAGCCCAGTGTGTAGGCAAGTGCTAACGGGCTCCCTTGGGGAACAGAGTGAAGCGGGTTCAAATCCCGGGTCTTGAACCTCTGATATTTCCATGTGCTAATTGTTTTCCAATATGATTACCACTTGTCTTAAGGTGAAGGAAAACATCGAGAGAAAACCTGTTTGTCTGAGAGAACTGGCAAGTTTTCGAAAAACATGTGAAGTCCGCCAGTTTCATTTTATGCTTTTCGCGTTTAAAGGCATGAATCACTGTTTTTTAAGTCATTGAGATAGTTTAGAAGTATGATGACAATCATAAATCCAGATTTTTCCCATTCTGTCAATTAATTTAAAACAGCATCATCATAATTATAAATCTGTATTATCAAACTTCCGTTTATGTCATATTTTTAATCTCTACACTACTAAATGAATACATTATTCGTAATCACATGATGCATATGTTTATCGAGAAGAGTTTTAAAGAAACCATTGTCTTATTGCGCTGATGACATGATTGTGCAATGAACTCATACATCCTACGCACTTTATTTGTAGTTATAATTAATTATAATCTATTATAGCTTTATGATAATATGTTCCTACTGTAAAAATATGTGTATGGAGATCCCATGTTCTTTTCTCTTAGAAAGGAAGTTCCTTTCTGTCAATTAAATTAATAATACAATATTATAAACCACTGGCGATTCACCCTCGCTTTGCTTGGGTTCGTCCCTATGGTACGTTGTAACAGTTAGTATGGAATAGACAAACTAAATATTATTATATATGTATATCTATACTAAAATTATAAAGAAGAAAGATTTTTTTGTTTGTTTGTTTGTATTGGATTACAGCTATATTTAAAAAAAAGTTGAGTAAGATTTTTTATATTTTGAATAAATATTTATTTAAACAAATGAATACACCATTACTTTTTCACTCACAACTCATAATTCAGGGCAAGATCCAAGGAAAACGAAGTGTGGGTCGAAGAAGAACATCTTGGCTGAAAAACCTACGCCAATGGTTTGGAAAAAGCACTCGTTCCTTATTCAGAGTCGCGGCATCAAAGATACAAGTTGCCGTAATGATCGCCGACCTTCGAAAGAAGATGGCACTTTAAGAAGAAGAAGATTACTTTTTCAACGATGACATTAAAGAGAACACAAGCGCCACGCACGACCAGGAAACTAACAACCAGTATGTTCATAAAGATACTTACATAATATTTATTTAGTTTATAGACATCTTTAAATTTATTTATTTAACAATTAACAGTTTGTACCGAATAGGCTCCGAAACTACTGAACGGATTTAGATTTTTGGTAAGAAGATAGTTTAAAACCCTGGGAAGGACAAAGAATAGTTTTTAAATGAAAGTTTGTATGGGAAATAATACATATGTAGGTATCATGAGTTTTATGTCCATTACTTGAGTAATGCTTAATTCCCATACACACTTTCATCCCCCTTTTCACTCTTTTAAGGGATAATTTCCGGGATAAAAACTAACCTATGTCCTTTCCAGGACTTCAAACTATCATCATAGTAAGTTTCATCTAAATCAGTTCTGCGGATTTTTAGTTTATCCATAACAAACAAACATACAAAATATATTAATATATATTATTCTCTTTATAACAGCAGTATATAGAACTATAGATAAATTTCAATAATAATGATATGTAAAATATTTTCCATAAATTAGCCAGAACTTGTTTAAATGAAGTAAATCCAAATACTCGTAAAGCGGAGACATCGTTATCACATTCATTCAATCTAACTCATTGTATGTTTTTTTTGTTCCTAATTACATAAATGCTTGTTGTTAGTCATTTTTACGTATATAGGTACTTTTACAAATACGAAACCTTCTCTTCACATATCGGCTTACTATAATAATGGCGATATATTGCATGTGTGTAGATGTATGTGTATGATTGTTATTTCTTCTCGCTGAAACGGCTAATTTTAATTTGAATGAAACCACACAAATGTATTATGACTTGGAGTAGCACATAGACTACTGTTAGGCACCTAGAGACAGAGGGTGAGTCACAAGTATAATGTGTATGAGAATAATATATACTAATATTTTTTATGTTTGTTTGTTATGGATAATCTAAAATCCGCTGAACTGATTTAGATGAAATTTGGTATGAAAATAGTTTGAGACCATGGGAAAGACATAGATAGTATCGTTTTTATCCCGGAAATCATCCCTTATATGGGTGAAAATGGGGATGAAAATTTGTATGGGGGATCAAGCACTTCTTAAGGGATATAAAACTTTACATACCTATGTATGATATACATAATGTATAACTATATACTAATTACTAATATATAGTCTATCTATTCCATACTAACCGTTAAAGCGTACCGCTAGAGTCATAATAAGCCGTAACCGTGTAACCTATTGTTACGTTAGCTGCAGTATGTATTTAATATTGGCGTCGTATGGCCTGAATCTGATTGACGACCAGACCTTTACCTTCACTAACGAATTAGCGCCATCCCAAGTACTTCGACACAAAAACCGTGCTAATTTTTGTCGGTAGTTTTTTACGATTTTGCTTACGATTTATGACCAACTTAAAAATAGCGGATTTTTCATCATTATGTTACACAATATCTTCCTCAAATGAAGACGGAGGGTGTTCGCATACTAATTATAAGACAAAATGTCTCCACTAATCGTAAAAAATTACTTTACTTCAATAAGGGTAATTTTTTTTTGACATATAACCTTTTCAAATTACCCCTTTGTGCTTTAGTAGCACGGTATATTAAACATGTACCTACGTTCATATGAACCTCCTTTAAGTTCTTTTTTATTCAAAAATATTACATCGCTTTTACACTGCATAAATTTATCGATGTCGAAGTTCCGGTATTTTATTTTAGGTCAATCGTACATCTTAGTCCTCAAAGTGATAACGTACCGGCGGTTCTGCAGTTTTGTTACATAAAACTTAAGTGCATGAACAGTAGGTATTATGCGCGACAGGTATCGCTTTCTATCAGGTGGACTGTCTGCTCGTTTATCAAAAATAAAGGTCAATCGTACGGTACCAACCTTTTTAAATACAATTTAAATTTTATTTTATTGTAGAAATTAAATTATTATTATGCGTTTGTTGTCACGTATTTGAGTAAATGTAACAAATTATTAAGTGTAATAAGGTCGTCGCCACTCTATAAAATATATATAAAATACCTGTTCCTGGTGGTCCCACTACGAGTGTAAGTCCAGGCTGCATTCCGGATCGTATCGCTTCCACTTGGGTTGGTGTGAACATGATATTGTTTCTAAAAAAGAAGGTTATAGTATATATATAAGCTGAAATCTATACATATAATAAAATTTTAATTGAATCAAATCTGTACATTCAATATTTTTTGGAAAATCTTATTGAAATAGTCATTATTGTCGATACAGAGGCCGATCTACAGTTTTTAGAATTTTCGTTTGTCTGTCTGTAACCACATCATGAGAAAACCACTGGACAAATTTTGATGAAATTTAGTATGATGATAGCTGGGTATCTGGGCTATACAATAATATGATACTTTTTATTATGGGAAAATATCTCATCTCTGAAAAATCTACACTAAACGTTAAAACGTAACTAGGGACGAACCCGAACGGAGCGAGACTAGTCGCTAGTATCTTATAAAAGAAGTATGTAAATATAAAATTGCTATTCATAATTATTTAATATTGAGTATAATATTAATATAGACGTATTATGTCATCTTTGCTATTATTAAAAGGTTATGCATACAACAACTTTTTAACGCTCGTTTGATGCGCTCGTTTGACACAAGTAATTTGCTAAAAAATTATGTTTCTCAGCGCAGAACATATGCAAATGACGTACGTTCATGATAACCTTTAGTATCCGTGCGTCGTCGATGCTTTAATAAAACGTAGTGTACATAAGCCCTAAGAGACAAATTTAAGATGAGTGTTTAAGATAAGTGAGTTCATTGAACTGTTATTAAGCTTATTCAGTAAGAAAAAATGACTACAAGTCGTGATCGTGTAAAGCTATTGTATTCAAGGCCAATGTTGGTCTTAAAATACATAATGAACTTATAAAGATACTTTAGTATCATAATATATATTTTAAATTACAGAGATTCAGATTTATAAAGGAGATTCTTAACCTGAGTTACTATACTACTTTATAAGTGAAATGTATGTTTACAGAATCATATGTACAATGCATATATACCTATATAAAAAAAGTGTCGGGTTAGTTACATCATTTATAACTCAAGAAGAGCCGGACCGATTTTTATAATTTTTTGGATTTGTGTTCGCCTCGAATAGCAGAATATATATTAAAACATCGAATAAAAAATCACAAAAAAAATTTACATGGCCAACGCAACCTCATACATAATATATTCGTCGAATATTATTTAAATATCTATGTATATCTATAAGAACCGGTTGATAAAAACTTTAGCGCTTACAAATATTTTAATGAATTGCAAAATATTTAACAATTTTTTATGATCGGACTCAAATGACAAAAAAGTTATATCATCCGGAAGAAACATAATTAAGGTTTCACACGTTTCATATTTTTAGAAAGTGATACGTGGAAATTAAAATTATAAGAAGATGACTCATGCTATAGTATTGTATGACAAATAATTATTATTTAATTTTTACATGCTTTTATTAGTTTCAATTATAACTAAGTGTGTAATCAAATCTTAGAAGTCGATTTTAACTTTCTTATAATTATATTGTCGCATCGATTTAAAACTTTATGTGTCTGAAATCAGAATGAGTATATACATATTAATTTGATACCTCAATGGCTGATCTGATTTTGGTACCATGAGGTGGACATTCGAACAGTTAAATGGCTACTAATAAAACCGTCGACAGTACGCTATTTTGGTCCATTTTGGCGAGTCCCATACATTAATGTTGGGCAAAAGCGTAGCGTCTTTTACAAATAAAATATTTAGGAACAACAAAATTTACAAATCCTGGTCTTTATACTCTTTGGAAGAAAAAGAGTGTATCCTGAGAAAGACTAGTTAAAAAGTTAGTTAATCGTCGTCTATTTGTCAAAACGGCCAATTTACCGAAATAATTTTTAATAGAGAATTATTGACTGTATTTTATCCATACATAAATCCTAAAAATAAGCTTTATTTTTTAAAAAGTGAAAAAAACTCTACTGTAAAGTACAACAAGTATTACTCGTTTGAACAAATAAGCACTAAGACGAAGTAATTATAAAAGTTATACTGACTTTTTAGGCTCATTGTAAAGGTACGGTCCTCTTTTCGGCTGCACGTGCGGCTGTACTGTAATTATTTTTCGTGGTTCATCTTCCTCCATTGCGTTTTCTCCTAGTTCTTGTTTGCGCACAACGTTTTCGAAGGTTAACCTAAATAATTTGGAAATAAGTTAATTTATTTAATAAAAATTTATTTCTATACAAAAATTTTCATAATGCTTTACGATACGAGTTTTCGACTACGATTAGAGGTTAAATTGACACATTCTCTATTTAGCTTATGTTAAGTATTACACTTACACATTATTAATACAGTAAAGAATGTATATTAATATTTATAAGCAAAATAATTTAACGTACTAAAAATATTCTCCTTTGGTGCAAAATATATAATATGTATAAGTATAACAAAAATAAGCTTACTTGAAAGGTCGTATTAATTTCCTCGGATCATCAGTTTTCACTTTTATCTCATATCCCGGGAAACTATTGCGTAGATGTTCCATATCCAGGAACGTATCGTTAAAATCCAGAGTGGGGATTTCATTTGGCATTCTGTGTAAAGTTAAAGAACCTTTTACATAAATTGTATACGGCTTCCCATAAATGATCACTTCTTTTCAGACTACTACAACTACATATGACTTTAGCTATATGCGTATGGTGAGAAGTATGATGTGGACGGTGAGTTTTTATGTTGATACATGGCAATCGATTAAAATAAACTTTGTTAGTTTTTAATGCAGATTACACAATATAATAAAGCGTCTATTTAAATGTTTTTTGAGTAATAAAACACAAAATTTCTATTAAAAAAACATTTTATAGATAATAGTTTGTTTTTATTATTTAGATCTCTTAAGATCTCTCAAATATACCTAATTTTTGGAATAAATTTTTGATGTTCAATTTAGATTTTTATGTTATTACTTACCTATATGTTTTTGTTTGTGAAACAATTCTAAGTATGTATATGGTATAACGTGTTTATTTTACAGTAGTGCCAACTTACCTAGTGTAGTGTGCTTGACCTGGGTCACCATATCCCAACACGATGTCATGCAGCCACTCTGGTACTACACACTCTGTATTCATCAGTTCCCTAATAGTTTCTAAGACAGCTTTGAAGTTATTCTCTTTGGGTTTTCGACGCATAACAATATTAAAAGTTTCGTATACATCCTGTATATAACATGAACATTTATTAGTCAGGAATTTACTCTTTTGGTACGTTTGGAAAAAATTACACTATCAGCAAAAAAGCGACATGATGAAGTTAGCTGCATTCCTTTTACAAACAGAGGGTTGTGACATACGGGATAGCTTTAGTTTTTTTTTGTTCTGTTACGCTACTGAAGTATAACTTCTTACGTGCGTACATAAGTACACACACACATTTTTTGTTTATAATTTAATATATTTATAAAAAGTAAACTAAAATTAAGAGAGTCTATTTTTTAATCTAATCCTTCAACAGTCAAGCCTTAAATTATAAACTATATATGTAAGTAATTAAGTATGTAATGACATGTTATTAAGTCAGCTTATTTGTTTAATAACTAGTAAATACTTTGTATCCAGCGAGGTTAATTAGCCATTAAAACATATGTCATGACTGAAGCATCAATAGATTAAGATTATCAGCCTGCTCTATTTTTGATAACATACGAACACATAACATACTACTTTTGAAAAGTACTTGTATTTGTAAATCTTTTTATATGGCAAGAGAATAATCATACAAGAACAGTGAACAAAAGCAGTCGAAATTAAAGGAATCTGTAAACTTGCCTTTTATTAGGAAGCCTACAAAATCTGAGATCGTATTTATTTGTAATGCTAAGCATCCAATGGCTCTACATTAAGTAACTCTAAGAGGCCTTCTACCAAAGAATTATCTAAACTATTACTGGGTGATAATTAGGTTTGGATGATATTAGCATTTCACTTATATGCACATACTGATACATATATTTGCGTTTAAATTTTAAAGCTATTTATACTTCAAACTCATGTTTTAGTACCACTTAAAATATAAATATTTTTCTAAACTCTAAAGCGTATGTTTTATCGACGGGTTTTTCCGCAGACGTAAACCAAATCTATCTTCCACATACCTGAGTTGTTATTTTAAGAGAGATTCTTCGAACTATTTAATCGAACGCGCATGGATAATAACCTCTTAAATTTTTGTACTACAAAAAATAATGAATGAGAACAATGTTAACATTTTTAATTAAGTATATAGAATTTCAATTATATGGTAATTATGAAGAATATAAGTAAAATTTCAGACTTATAAATATCATATATAAAATCGCGCTTAATGTTTTTGCGTATCAGAACAGGGACTACGATGTGATAATGCTCTACAAAATAATATATAAAAAGTAGATATAAAATTAACAGACTCAATTTTATTATTCGAACAGATGTACCATCGATAATAGCATTGACGTCAGGCATGGATGGATTAAGTTTTTTATTTAGCATTTTGTATTAGAGCGTATAGAATGGGGCATTCATCCTGTGATTTTGGATATACCTTAGATATTTTCTTTGGCATAATTACCATTAATAAAAAGTCGGATAATAAAGTTACACATCATCCCGAAAAAGTAAGAGTGTTTTTCTTCTAAAATATAGTAGGTAATATGTATGTATCATTGACACAAAATGAATTTTAAGAATAAACACAACATAAGTATAGTGACTTTAATTGCAAAAGGAAACGCATAAAGAAAACACGCGCCATGAAAAAATGAATGCATCATAAATTTTATTATTACAGTCGCCAATCGCCAGATGTTTCAGTAATTGAATCGGAACATTAGATACGTTGTGATTCATACATTAACAGCAGTACAAGAGCATTTGTATTTGATAATAAACATATCGTATATTACGATAAAAATATGCCTAGGATTTGTTATTTAAATTCCGTACGTTTTACATCTAGGTACTATAGATAAAATATTCAGCTGCAGTGTTTGTTTGTTTATTTGAACGTGCTAATCTCCGTAACTGCAAGTATGATTTGAAAAATCAGCATTCGGCATCGTCTTTTTGCATTTTATTACCTAATTACTGAGAAAAATAACAGGCTAGCATCTCACTACATGCCACTTTCGGGAGCAGAGCAATTACACAAAAATAAACTACTTACGTTCGATACAGATACTTAACGTCTCATTTCTAATATTTTTTTATTTAAATCTATCCATCCATTTTTAAGATTAATTTTTATATACTGTTATCCATTATTTTAATGCTGTGCGTATGGCATGAGGCTAGGTAAAGTTATTGATTCCAAAATCATACAAATAATAAACAATGTAATTTTAGTCAACACAGTTACCTACTATTTTTAAGAAAATGTTCCAATGGTCCAAGAAATCCAAGGTTTACTTACAGCTAAGCTTTTATTTATACCAGCGATCTCGGAAACGGCTCTAACGATTTCACTGAAATTTGGTATGTGGGGGCTTTCGGGGAAGAAAAATCGAGACTAATCTAGATAGACTAGTCTCATGTCTGGGAAAACGCGTATTTTCGAGTTTTCATGCAATTTTCTTTTTGCATTATTCCACGCAGAATATGGTCGATGATTTCTTACACTCCGTTGTAAGCATCGTGGTCAAGCGCTCAACGCGTAAGTAAGACAACACATATGTCCGGGATCGAATCCCAGTTGGAATACAAAGTTTTTTCACTTTTGTTTTTGTATTTATTCAAGTTTTTGGTTTTTTATCTAAACAATACGATATAACGAAAAAGAACTCCGAGCTGAGCTCGGTCGCCCAGGTACTGTCTTTAACACAAGAATTAGTACTTTTTGAAATAGTGCATTGTAGATTAAAGAGTAATGCTTGTGTTACTTAAAGCAGACCAAATTACACAAATCAACAAATGTTTATCATATAGGTTTCCGGAATAGCCACAGATTTCATAATAGCAGTTCACATAGTTTGTATGGTATGAATACAAACATCCGAACCCACGTCATTAGGTGTAGCATTGCTAACATTTAGTTAGTCTGACGAATTACGAAAAGGTTTAGTGCTAGTTCGATTCGCGAGGAGTATGTGTGTCCCATTATGTTATGGAAGTTTTAGGCTTTAAGAATTTTGCTATATTTTGAATTAAATTATTATAAATACCAGAACTTTTTTCAAATATTTATGATTTGCTCAATTTTCCTATTATATTTTCTCTTATGCATGTTTAATTAGAATACATCTTAAAATTATAAAATACATATTAGGTATACTATTTGTATCATTCATCAATCATAATGTACTTTTTTGATAATTCATATTTCATATAATGTATTTAGAACTTTTATTTTCATTTTCCAGTTTATGCACTAAAAACCTTCAAATTCTGGATTCATTTACTCAGCATTGGTCCTTAATTCGGTCACCTAACTGTAAATAATATATACGAAATTTAAACTTTTTTAATAATTACATTTATGTAAAATTGAGCAGAACAGACAGAAAAATAAGTAAGACATTATCCAATAATAATTCCATTATAAATTATAATGCTATAAGGGTTTTTCTTTATATCGGACGCACAAAGTTCTATAAGCGATCAAAATAAGATGTCGCTATATTTCATTGTAAATAATAACTATATTAAAAATAAATACTATTCGATAGTCGAAATGAAGAAAGGATTGGTTACCAAGAATCTCAGCATAAATTATAATACAATGCGTTACGTAATCGGGTGGATACAAATTAACATACACGTGTATGTTTATTTTGATCCACCCGGATGAAAGACGTCTTTAATCGTCATGCTAAGTTTGGGTGATAACGTAACGCAACGTTAGTAGAAATATCTATGCCTAACAATTATTATAATTATTTTAAAGTAGAAAAGTAAACAACAATTTTTATAGAGTATGTACAGACACGTTAAAAGTCAAATCTTAAATAGAATTTTAGATTTTTAAGAAGATATACACTAAAATTTTACAATTTCATGCTAAACTTTCTGAACTTACCTAATTCTCGCAAAGATCTTATAACAATCGAGTGTAAAAAACAGTCTACATCCATAATATTATGTATATTTGTGCTACTGTAGTAGTTGCATTATAAGTCAAAAATTGCAATAGGACTTTTTAATTGATTTAGCTCACGTACTTGAACGTATAGTTGCAAATTCCATAGAGTATTATGTACTATAGATCGGATACAGGTCGGATACAGGTTGTGTATTAATTACTGCGACCGGTCTCACTTTTACTTTTTATCGGTGAGGTTAGCTTGAAATATCGATTATAAAAAAGTGGATCTTTTAATATAGAAACTCGCTTTAAAAAACAAACGAGTAATTGATTCAATAAGCTTAACGAAAGCCGTCATTGCATTACCTACTATATGAATATGTAATATGTTTTGAACCAATAGAGTTATTAATCAAACTTTATTACTTTGGTTACTCTGTAAAGCAATGAACCTAGATTACGTCAATGTTACGCTCTTGGAACTGTTCCATTAAAGGAACACATAGTTAATTTGTATAATTGCATGCTAAGATTAGTATTGTTCTTTAAAAGGGTGACCACCTAGTTTAATGGCTTCCATTGCCAAAAAAAAGTATAATTTAAGATTTAAACATTTTACCATGCATTATTATCAGTTAAATAGTTAGATATGTTGGTACATTAACACACATCACCATCTACTACCATGGTAAGTTCCGAGGCCTGTGTTATGGATACCATATAGTTGATATACTACACATTATATATAACTTTAAATACATACATATTATAAATATAAATACCCATGACTGGAGTAGGTACAAACGTTCTTGCTCATCACACAAATGAATGGAATCACACGAATTGAGTCCCCAACGGGACTCAAATCCGCGACCGCTAGCACAGCAAGTAGGGTTACTACAAACTGAGCCAAGCTTGCCGTCATTTTTTAAAGACTTATTTACTTACTTCTTTTCCTTTACTAGCTTGATCTAGATCCAATCTGTACTGGTTTGGATCTAGAAGCAGTCTGAAGGTTCTAGAATCTCCATCAAGTTCTGGTCGTGGCTCTGGACCTTCTTCAATAACTCGCCCTGATGCATCCAACATGCCCTCGACTTCGCATCCTCGTACATACACAATCCCCGCTTGCTCTACCATACTTCTCTTGTAATCATATTTTGTTCCTGCAAATTAAAAATAGTACAAAATCTTTGTAAAGCAAACCCGTAAAAATAATTTCTAAAAGTGTGAAACAATGTTTGTCTTCCTTTGATCTATAAGGCTGTAACGTATCAATGTTAAATATGTAATCTTCTTTTGTACTGAGCTTCAAATTTTCCTAGATTTCTGTAGAGTCACGATAGAAACTAATATAAAACATAGATTCATATAAAAACTAACCACTAACCAACAAATATTCATTTTTAATTGTTAAGAAACTTTTGTTTAAATGAGATTATTGTACGTTAAACTGAACATTTGTCCCATAGAAAAACTGAACCTATGACTATCCATGCAAATGACAAAATCTATCGAAGACCACACTACAATGGTCATATTACCTACTGCGTCATAAGGTTAAATATTTGCACTTCTTTAAACGAATTCCGTGAATTGTGCGTCATTAGTCGTGAAAAAAAAAACAAATAAAACTTTTTTATTGCAGCCATTTCCATTTTCTTTAAGTATCTATTAGAGATAAGGCTAAACTAAATGGAAATAGTACACATAGTAAAAGTATTTTCTCAATTGACAAATACATTAGGTACACTAAACTCACATTATAGATGCCTAAAAGTAGCCTATGCGTTACCATAGATCATAATCTGTACGTTTGCTGAAATACCTCAAGGTAAAATAAACATTTTATAGACATACACATATATAAACATTTTATAGGTTCACCGACTTAACGATCGGTTAGCATATTGGCATCTGTGGTATATGCATAACTCATTACAGATTGCAATTGTATTCTAGTAGTGACCTTTGAGTGTTGCGAAAAATTAGGAACAAAAAGCCAGTACAATAAATTTTATCTCTAACTTTTTATATAGAATTAGCTCATTCGTAAGTTAATTGAGACTGACCAGCATCAGTAATATACAAGCATAAAATCTATATATATATAAAAGGCAAAAGTGATTGACTGATGTATCAACGCACAGGCGAAACCGTTAAGGCTAGAAAATTGAAATTTCGCACACGTATTCCTCATATGATGAAGACGAAGGGGGTGAAATAGGGGATAAAAGTTTGTATGAAACTTTTTATTCCTTGGACATATTTGCATGAAATTTCGTATGAATTGAGTACGGCAAACATAATGAGTTACGTATTTCAGCGTTTTCTAAAAGTCAACCCCTAAAAGGGTGAAATAGGGGATGAAAGTTTACATAAAACCTACCTTTTCAGAGATTTTTTGTAGTTTTAGCGCGTGCGAAGCCTTGGGTTCTGCTAGTAAATATTATACAAGTACATATATACAATATGCATACATACATATATAATGTATATACTACTATAAGAGGTCTGTTCCAAATGAAACACTAAATATTTTGCCACTAATACTAAATGAACTGAAGCTTAAAATAACAAACAATTTTGTATTCTCGTTTCTGATAATAGCATTTCATGGTAACATTTCAAATTTGATGCGTTTCCCGCCTACGTACCATTTTAAAATTTGCTTCATACTCATCATCTTTTTAAGAAATAGAAAAAAAGTGACGCATGTAAATTGTAAAAGTTAATTAAGGGGAAGAAGAGCGAAATATATGTAAACAAAAGAAACACAGAAACTTCATTCTAAAGAATTGTTTTTTTAAAGAGATTTAGACAAACAAGAAATACATTGTTATGTTCAGTCAGTTCAGTTCAGTCCCGTTGATATATTTTTAAATAGTATACAAGGGAAACAATATGCTTAATAATTTTTTGTAGCTTAGGTAGCTATTGGTTGAATTTCAAAGTTATTTTATTGTTTTTATTGCAATATGATAAAATATTAAGTAAAAAGTTGAATACATACATAGCCGTACATAATATTACATTCTAAAAAATTAATAATACATTTTTTTTATATATAATATACTAGTGAATGAAAAGGAATGAAAGAAAATCTTACCTATTCCTTGGGTGGGTCGTACTGTTATCAAAAAGCAAACATCGTGTTTTCTTAAACTTTCCCATTCCTGTTTGATCTCGTTCCTTACACTCAATGTGACGCTAACATCAGCTCGAACTCTTGAAGGTGCTTTCTCTCCAATATTAGGCTTTGCCACTTCAACGACAGCGAAACTTTGTATTGGATGAGCCATTCGAGCCCAGCCACCGAAGTATACACTATCGTCTTCTGCACGCCTGTATGAGAAAAGGTTTTGTTTCGGAAAAAGACTTTTAAATGAATTTCTAAAAATGTGAAATACATTTTATGTTTTAGTACTACATTGTTACTTAAAAAGAACAGTCGTATTGAAAGGAAGAATCGCAAGAATTGACAAAGTTTAAGAATGTGAACAACTTACCATGGCGCTAGCCGATAAACAGCATCTTCAATATCTTGGCGAATTTCATCTGTAAAAGTTTATAGTTTTATAGGCTCGAAAAAGGAATATACACCTATACATATAACTAATACGTCAGTAGGTAAGTACGTACGAAAATAACTTGCTCTACGTTATCATTGCGAGTGACAGTTAAACAAACAGTGTATGAACCGTTGATAAAATATTGCAAATATAATCAAGGTTGACTCGTCTGTGACCTAATTTGGAAATTCATTTCTTATACGAAAAAAACACTAAGTATTTTATAACTAACTTCTTATTTTTATTCCCGACGTCGCGTCGCGTCGTTAAGATAATATAATTACTTGGAAAAAACTATTTTTTTTTCTATGACTGAACTACAACAATTATACAACTTTATTATTTATAATTTTCATAGATAATTTTAAATAAAAACAGTGCAAAAAGACTGATGAATAAATGCTAAAACTTATACTTAAAGTCATACGAGTTTGACCATAACAATATTATATCATATAAAAGATGTGTTTACTTTTAGTACTTATCAAATATGTTATAGAAATTTTCTACTATAGAAGAAACCATTCAGTTTCACAGTCATTAATTCTTCGAAAAGGCAATGCAAATCAAAAATTATACAAGATTATATACATAAAGCATGAAATCACTAAATGGTATCATTGAAAACCACACCTATTTCCTAGATAGACTCATAATGCCATGATTGTATGGAAACACATCATTATATTGTCATCTGTATCTAGCAAAATTACTTCATTTAACATTAAATACTAGTATCTTCACGCAGTTTTGATACCATGAAGTATAATGTATAAATTACGAAATCTCATAAAATTAGTGTTGCCCAAATTCAGTCTTGGTCTTGCAGTCTTGGTCTTGGTCTTGCATTTTTGCAAGACCAAGACCAAGAACAAGACCGCGTATTTTTAGCAAGACCAAGACCAAGACTGACCATGCAAGACTTGAGCAAGAACAAGACTAATCCCGCAAGACTCTTGCGTCTTGCAGCTAGGACTTAGCGCTATTTCACGGAGTAGTTAGGAATAACAGTTCGGTGTATAGGTACGCTTAGGAATTCTATGAGACGCAAAAAACTGTATCAAAGAATATGAAAAACTGGACCTATTCGCATTACGACCAATACCTACCATAAGCATACATAGCGAATAAAAAAATATCCATTAAAATCAAACAGAGTGCATGCATAGTTTTGTTTTTACATCGGCACTTTGATAATGCGGCATCAAAGGTTTTGTACTGACGTCTCAAAGAAATTTGTCGCTTTTCGGAAGTACATGGGGATGATACACGTGGCGGCGGCTTCTTTTGAATTCACATACAACAATCGGTGCCGCCGCGCCGAAATCACAACATTTGACACTAATTGATTGCCGCCATAGAACCTAGGTATAGTTTTAAGGGCACAGGTGTTCCAAAGAATAAATAAGTTTCAGTGTGCTTATAATGGAAACGAATACATACATTATACTGATCACGCAAGTAGTATTATGATTAGATAATGGTAAGGATAGGTAGTAGATGTCATAATAATTTATTCTAGTAAGTATATAGTATAATATCTTCTTATCTATAATAATAAAGCTGAAGAGTTTGTTTGTTTGTTTGAACGCGCTAATCTCAGGAACTACTGGCCAGAATTGAAAAATTCTTTTTATGTTGGTTAGTCCACTTACCGAAGAAGGCTATAGGCTATATAACATCACGCTACGACCAATAGGAGCCGAGCAGTAATAAAAAATGTTGTAAAAACGGGATAGTTTATAAAAGTTTGTATGAAACTCGGCAAGGACAAATAAGCCACGGGGACGAAGTCGCGAGTGACTGCTAGTTGATTATATGGGTTTAAACTAAATACTTAGGTACTATTATTGTACATTTAGTCAAAATATTTTTTAAATTTCTTAATTTTTTACAAGAAAAAATAGCAAAAATGTGGTCAAA
Organism: Argynnis bischoffii washingtonia; assembly: GCA_033884665.1. Taxonomy (NCBI): domain Eukaryota; kingdom Metazoa; phylum Arthropoda; class Insecta; order Lepidoptera; family Nymphalidae; genus Argynnis; species Argynnis bischoffii. Next base: position 6,869,733 of record CM066625.1, read on the forward strand.
TATCACCCGTTTGATAAATATTGTAGCCACTTTTAAACATACTTGAAACGTGTAAAAAAATTCTACAAAACTAATAAAATAATATAAAAAGCGTACCTACCTACTTTTAAAATAAAAAGCCTGCAATACGATTTTTGTATTGCTTATGAGCCCGAATATCTCTGAGGGAGATGATGAGAGTAAGTATTTACTAGCAGTGCCCGCGACTTCGTCCACGAGGAATAGTAACTTTGGAGGTATAGTGACGTTCAGGATTTATTTATTTATTTTAAAACTTCTGTCATCAAACATACAAACAAACTTTTCAGCTTTATAATATTAGTATAGATGTACGACAAAACATTCATTTATATGTAAAGAATAGTGATTGGACAATGTCACGCATCTATACAAGTAGGTATTTAATCTGTGTTTGAACGCCGCACGCGGCGTCGTTTGATTTACGGCGGCATCCTTTTAATAGAGTTGGCACGTGCCGTGGCCGCGCGGTAGAAAGCAAGGAAATGTACTATATAATAAGGAATTATTTTAATTCCAGTCATTTTTAATTGAGCTGTGCTTCGAGTCTAACGTAATAATAGTTTTTACTAATTCTTGTTGTTTACGGAAAACGTATCACGTCTACAATTTAATATGAGGGACGAAGATTCAAATTGTTCTAGTCCGAGTAATGAGAGTTACAGATCTAAAAGACACAAAAGCAAATTTGAGGAGTTTTTCGAAATAATTCATGCATCCCAATCCCAAACTGCCTTGTGTAAATTGTGCCAACATAAAAAAGTTGAAATAAAAATGAAAAACAGAAACACTTCAGGCTTAAGGAAACATCTAATATCTTTCCACAAAAAGGAATCACAAATATTTCTTCCTGTTAAACCAAAATTAAGCGGAGATATCGCAAGCTTTTTCGTAACTGCTGGAAGAAGTGGACAGGTAAGAATAAATTTACTTATCTCACAACTGACGGGCCTGTGGTCTAGTGGTTAGTGACCCTGACTGCTACGCCAGAGGTCGTGGGTTCGATCCCCACCCAGGATAAATCTTTGTGTGATGAGCACGATGATGTATTCTGTGTCTGGGTGTTATTTATCTATAATATGTATGTATTTAGAATTTATATGTATGTTTATCAGTTGTCTGATTTCCATAGTACAAGCTCTGCTTAGTTTGGGATCAGGTGGCCGTGTGTGAGATGTCCGAATATATTTATTTATTTAATTACATAACACCATATTAAGTATGTAATTATCGTGTTAAATATTTTTTATAAAACACTCATATTTTCATTTGTTTTCATAATCGCCCTGTAAACAACTAAGTACTTTATTTTGGTAAATTACAGTACAGTGCAACCTTAATATAACAAACCTCAATTTAACAACAACAAACCTCCTCCTCCTAAACGCTCAAACCTAGTATGTTTTAAATAATAACACAGATTTATTGTTTTATTTCAGTCGGAAAACAGGAATGACAACATCACGATAGCTACAGTTGATTGGGTGGTGAAAAAATATCTTCCCTTCTCATTTTTCGATGACGAAGCTACACAAGTATATTTTCGACGTATTTGCCCGAATATGGTGTTTCCTAAAAGGTCCACACTTAGAAGGAAAGTCAAAGAGCGATTTGAAGAGCTCCAATTGAATCTCAAGGAACGACTTCAACAATTATCATCTAAAATGTCGTTTACTATTGATGGGTGGACGTCAATTGCTGGTAGGAGTTACTACGGGGTTACTATGCATTATATAGACAACGAATGGAAGTATCGATCTGTAGTTCTTGATTTTATACCATCACGCGGTCGACATACTGGGGAAGATATTGCAACGATTTTCCACGAATGTTTATTGGAATATGACATAATTGATAAAATACAAGGTATCACGGTCGACAACGCAACTGCAAATACCAAATTTATGTATGAACTAGGCAAACAGCTGCCACCACACTTTGATTCAGACAATCAACATTTCCGGTGCTTTGCTCACATTTTAAACCTTGGTGTACAAGATTTATTAAAGACCTTAGCATTACACTGTGAGACTGACACTAACGCGGAAGATCAGCAGTATGAAGACTATGCAGACGAAACTGAGGATGATGAAGAAGATGAAGAATATGCACCAAATATTGCTGATTCGCGTACATCTGTAACATAGCTGCGCAGTATTTCCAGTAAAATAAAAAGAAGTGAAATAGTGAAGAAGAAGTTTCAGTCTGCTTGTGAAGCAGCTGGCGTGCCATCAAATCTGAATCCCATTCTTGACTGTACAACGAGATGGAATTCCACACATGATATGATTGGATTTGGTTTAAAAGTGAGAGCGGGCATTAACATATTGTGCAGTTCTGTCACCGAATTGAATGATTTTCAAATCACAGCTAGTGAATGGCAAATACTCGAAAAAATACATAAGTTTCTAATAAACTTTAAACTTTTAAGTACAAAACTTGGTGGAGAAAAATATGTTACATTACCGCTAGTCATTGTATCATTCAATCTCTTGCTCGATAAAATTGAATCCATGGTAAAACAGTTAGATGAGAAACCTAATCGATCTGAAGTGGATGAAAGGCTCATTCTGGCTTTCCAAGCAGCTCGAGACAAAATGCTTAAACATTATAAGAAGAGCAACTGGATTTATTGTACTTCTTTAATTTTAGACCCAAGGCATAAGGCTCAGACTTTTGACCTGACAGTATGGGGGAAGCAACTTAAAACAGAAAGCCTGCGCAAGTTCAATGAACTTTATGAAGAATACTACAGTCTACACTCACTGAACAAGTCTCTGGAATTACCAAGAAAAGAAAATAAGGTATCTGATGAAGATGAAGACGTAATAGACTTTGATAAACTGTATGATTGTCCCTCGACGTCATCTGGATCTTGTCTTCAAGGCTTAGTGATAAACGAGTTGGAGGAGTACCTGAGAAAACCAAGAGCTGGCAGCTCGGAAGACATTTTAGATTGGTGGAGGACGCATGAGACAGAGTATCCGACTTTATCGAAGATGGCCCGTGATTTTCTCTCAATACCTGCAACTTCAGTACCTGCTGAGAGATTATTTTCTAAAGCATCATTAGTAATTAGAAAACATAGAAATAGGTTAAGTGATGAGTCAGCCAGATGGTTACTTTGTATTAATTCTTGGTCAAAAGAATTGATATAAAGTAACAGAACCTAATGACAAAGCTGTTGTGTACTGTTATGTTATTTGATTTGTGTTGTATTTTTTTTTTATTGAAATAAATGATAAATCGTAAAACTCTTTTATTAAATTTCATATAAGTTGAGGGTTCAATCTCTTTCTAGAGAGATTCTTTAAAATACAGTCAATTTATTGTAAATAAATAAATATCCTGGGACATCTCACACACGGCCATCTGATCCCAACTGATAAACATACATATATAATTTTAAATACATACATATTATAGACAAATAACACCCAGACACAGAATAAATCGTAGTGCTCATCACACAAAGATTTATCCTGGGTGGGGATCGAACCCACGACCTCACGCTTCGCAGTCGGCTCATCACCCACTACGCCACGGAGACTTGATAATTTGTTTTTTACATGTTTTAGCACATCATCATCATCATCATCATCCCAGCGTTAATCCCAGTCGCGACCAAAGCCAGCGCTCTGGCGCCCGGGGTCCGCTATGTTTTAGCACATGTAAGCTTATAAAGCGTAAATGTTTATTAAGAAACAGTTACTCCCATGGAAAACGGCATATAGCTCAGTTGATAACCATGTGGCGGTTATCAAATTTTTTATCAAATCTTCAGACATTTATTAATCTGATTGTTCTTTGCTTTGGCTATGTTAATTCTAAAGATCTAAAGTAAACTTTAATAAATAGCAATAGTCTAATAGGTAATTGCAAGACTTGCAAGACTCTTGCTGCAAGACCAAGACCAAGACCAAGACTGGGAGCGCAAGACCAAGACCAAGACCAAGACCAGGTGTATTGGCGCAAGACCAAGACCAAGACTGGCCAAGTCTCGTCTTGTTCTTGCATTTGGGCAACACTACATAAAATATATAATTGAGATACTGAGAAATACCAGTGACTCGATGTTAGAGTAACTATAATAATTAATTGATCAAGAAATCTCAAAATAATCTCGATCTTTCATGTATAACAAAAGGGTTAAATATACAACACATTTGTACTTACATGTACTCTCCAAACGAAACAGGTTAAAGTTTCTCAGTAAATAATCGTGCAAAGTTAAAAACTGTAGATTAAGTTTTGGCAATGCAAGGCAGTTCTCTCCGCTGTATATTTCAGTGGGAACCACGTTCTCGTCCCAGATTATATCTTCTGTTGGATAAAGAGGCATTGAGTTCAACTCTTCCAACTGTGATATTCGACGTTCATGACGAGATATCTGATTAAAAAACACAATATTATAATATTTATATTTTAAATATCTTAATAAAGTTTCGTTAGTTTGTATACATACCAAGAGTTCTTTTAAGAAACCTTTGTCAAGTCGATGCCATGGTGCTTCTTCCTCTTTGCCTTCAGGTGGTACGAGGTTTAGATATGTTGCGATAGCTCGCAACGCTTTGTCACTTTAAAATAATAAAAGTACTCGTATATCAAAAATGCTTAAATATTGTAAAAAAAAAAATGGGATTATATGTTTATTTTAAATATATTTTTTTCACAATACCTAATTCTTAATAAGCGATTATAAATATATAAAAAGAAAACATAAAATACTATATAAATAATAAATCCAATGAGTTAACATTTTATAAATTAAAAGGCTCGTCAATAAAAAATAATAATAACACATCTTATACTGAAATTTAAAAAAAAAATGTTTATATATCGGTGTTTACCTGAGGTTTCCAAAATGTTTTTGCAATGATTCTCTTGTATCAACACTTGCAACGTTAGCTAAGGCAAACAATCTTAAGTCTGGAAATTTAGAAAATGCGGCTTTCTGAAACAATGTTGATAAAGCAAAATAATGTTTAAAATAAGATTTAAAGTGCTTTTAAAAAATATTCATTGTTTTAAATCTCTTATATCTTCTGTCATACGTTTATACTATATGTTTTGCCTGTTTGAGTTCAGAGGTTGAAATATTTTGATCCAAAAGTCATTAAATAAAATAAAAACATAATATTGCGTATTCAACAGTAATATGGGGAACTTTACGCACGCACGTGTTACAATTTATTTTGAGATAAGCCAATATTATTAATTAATTTTAAGTTGTCGCTTGCGTAACAGATGAATTAGTAATGCGCACATAATTAATATACGGTTTTTTTACTATAAAGATTAATATAAAAAGGATCACTTTAAGTGGAACTTAAAAATGACACTAATATTATTATTGCGAAAGTGCATAGTTAAGTAGCGTAGTCGAAGGTTGTCCTTCTTCTAGGAGTACCTAACATCATTGTAATTGTTTGTATATCTATACTTAGATTTTCTCTAGATATGCTTTTTGTCTGGATACTTAGTACAGAAAAAAAAACCATAATCGCGTAATATTTGCTGGCTTATAAATTAATTAAACACAGGAAATAAAAAAAAAAAACTACAGATTTATCTATATTTGCAATTTATATTAAGATAAATATATATTTACGAATACATAAATTCATGACCCCTTCCAGAATTTAAATTAAAAGTTTTAAACCAAGAAAGGTTTTAGACCTTTTAAAAATAAATCTTTATTTTAAAATAATAATATGAGTATTTCTTCTTTCGATAAACCACATGGACCGCATATTTCGCGCGAGATGCATACTGTACAGTGCACAGCAATCGGTAATATAAGAAATTGCTTAATATAATAGGTACTCAATATGTGCAATATTAAGTATATGAATGTATAGTTTTTATGATAATATCAATGTTTTTTTCCTTACAAGGTAGAAAAATTATGAAATGTATGAATATTTTAATAAAGATAAAAAATAAAATGTGAGGCTCAATAGATTCGTCTCAGTTAAGAGTATGAGCAGCTGGGTAGTGTATTTTTTCTCCTTTTATTTCTTATCATCTCATTAATTATTACTACATATATAGGTGATTTAAACATGATAACTTATTTACTGATATAGTAGAGCAAACCTGCAATGAAGTTATTCTTGAATAATGCTCCAAAGCCATATCTCGGTCTGTCAAGGGATCGCCGGTTTCATCACTGATTTCGAAACGGGCGTAGAATTTAAGCATCTGCAATAACTGTAACAAATAATGCAAGAATATAATGTCAATCATTTTAACTTAAACGAAAGTAACATTTACAGGAACAAGTTCTAAAGAATTATTTAAAGAAATTACAATTTTGATTTGATTAGGTACAGTTATATATTACATATCTATTTAAGTGGATAAATAGGTAAATTATTATTATATTTATTATTTTTCATGTTACTTTATTATAAAATAAGTGGCATGGCGATACGAAACTTTCAGGGCGTAACTCAACTCACACTTGGCCAATTTTCTTTTTAATTATATAGCTATATAAGTAAAATGTTGAATGGTTAATACTTTAATGTGTGAGTCGGTCACGAATTACGATACGCTGTACCTCACCTCTTCTTAGTTTGCGGTCGAGGTTATACGTGCGTTGACGCTCGCGTCGTTCAGTTGCACGTTGGACGTCAAACATTTAATTTATAAATACGTAACAAATATGTAGATAAATAATTGAATAAATAAATAGTATATTTTATAAAAAATAATCAAAAGATTTAAAAAAAAAATAAAGATGAAGCTTTTTATTTTAATTTTATTTTTTGGGGTTTTTGCTCTTGTGTTTGGTGATCCTGAAAGTGCATTCTGTTGTAAACCAGGACAAGGTGTTTTATCTGATGATGGCCGTAATTGTATAAATAATAGTACTAATACAACAACTCCAACAAAACTTTCGTGTGACATAGCAGGTGCTGTGCCTATATCGTTTGTGGAGTTTAGAGTAAGTGATGAAGGAATACTTATAGTGGATTTTAATAGCCAGGAAACATATACAGACAGCGACAAGTAAGTTGTCTCTTCATTTGATTTCGTTTTTTTAGTATAATACATAGAATATTAAATTTCAAAGTATCGTAAAATCGCCGGTCTACCAATTAGCGTGCAAGTACTCACTTCTAGTGATAGGGATATCAACGGGGAAAACTTTTAAGAAATGGGTTGTTGAATGACGCGCGTGGCGCAGTTCGAGTCATCCTACTATGGTTTCGAGCACAGTGCCATTTATTTATTATAAAGTATAGACTAATGGCTTGTTCTCGCCTTGCTAAATAAAAAAAAAACCTTTCAAGCTTTCTTTATAATTCCTCTTTTTATTTATGAAAATCGTATGAGAATTATACAGCAGTTTCAGAGATTAGGTAGGTACTCGAACAAACACAAACTCAACTTTAATTTATAATATGTAACGAACGCGAACTCCTTGTGTTGTGCTGAGTATCTTGGGCGGCCTACGACGCGACGGAGGTATCGCGGTCCTACACATTTTAAATAAATGATTTCTTAATAATATAGGTAATTCTTTATATTACTCACCATGTGAATTCTTTAACATTAAAATATTATAATAATGTATTTCAGATTTTGCGTCGCAAATGGGACTGTAAACACGAAAGAAAGGCTTGTTGTATTGTGTTCAGATGAAGAAGAATCTATTTTAGACGATCGTGTTCTAGGACATTGTTTGATAGTATCCGTTATTTTTTTAACTTTAACAGCTCTCGTATATAGTGCATTGCCGAAATTAAGGTAAATATAAAATTAAATATCAATTTATTTTTGTAAAATTACTTTTACTTTTACTTTTGCAGTGGTAGCCCAGTGGTAACGCGCTCGCTTGGGAAACCGAGTGAAGCGGGTTCAAATCTCGGGTCTCGCACCTCTGATATTTTCATGTGCGAATCATTTTCTAACTTGATTACCACTTGCCTTACGGTGAAGGAAAACATCGTGAGGAAACCTGCATGTCTGAGAGAACCTAGCAAGTTTTCGAAAGACATGTGAAGTCCGCCAATCCCCACTTGGCCAGCGTGGTGGACTATGGCCTGATCCCCCTCGTCTTGAAGGGAGACCCGTGCCCAGCAGTGGGACGTTAAAAAGGGCTGAATACATACTTTTACTTTTATATTTTAAAATATCGTTTTAGTTAAGTAGGTGTACATAAAGCTGAGGTACACAACAGGTTCGATTCCTACCCTAAATTATTGTTTGTAAAACTAACCGTACAGAAGTTTATCTCGGTGCGGTTACGTCCAGACGTCCAGTGGTAACGCAAGTAATATTACAGTGTACATTGTACAACATTTTGCCAATACCGTTCTTGTATAATGAGAGTAAGTATCTAAATAGAAATGAAAATTAAAAAACAATAAACTGTTTTTTCGAAATGTCAAATTCTTACTAGTTACATTACTAATGTCTTATATAGATATTATTTGGTATATTTTAGGGATCTTCAAGGCAAGAGTATTGTAAGCTTTTGTGCTAGTTTAGCGATAGGTATGACTTTCTTATCAATATTGAAGTTGATGGAATACGAGAATATGGACCTATGCGCTGTTAGAGGTAATTTTGGTTTTGTTTAGTATACTAATTAGTTGCTATATGCTAACAAAAATATTAACCTGCTATATTCAGTTTAAGTATAAAAATATAAGTATCCGAGGCAATGTTAAAACATGAAAAAAAAAAATGTGCCGATACTAAAATATACACTATACCAATAACTAAAATATGTCGATATGTAAAATGATCCAAACTATATAATTGGCAAATTGTACACTTCGTTAGAAGTCGAAGTTAATGTAGGTACATAGAGAGCAAATGTTTCATTAATGCGATATTTATACGTTCTCCTTATGATTAAGCGCACTGCCAAAGACACCCTACTTTTAAAAACAAATAAGAGCTTAAATTGGAGCAGTGAGTCAATACAGGTTTTCTGCCCACGTATCAATGAAACGTGAAATTGTTTTGCCTATAAATTATTACTACCTAACTTTTGCTCTAGACGTTGGCATGTTGCGATAAAAATACCATATTATGTCTACCCAATTCTTCTACGCACAGTAAAAGTCTCGTTAAAATTAGTTCTGCCGTCAATCCGTCAATCTTTCAAATCAAACGTTAAGGACATTTTGGTTCTTTATAATACATGAAATGCATATGAAATGTTCACTCTCACGAAATTCACTTTCACTATCATTAAATTATAAGCCTAAATATATCTTTTTTTCAGGTTTCCTCGTCTATTTGTTTCTTCTCGCAAGTTTCTTTTGGACAAATGCTATATCTATACAAATACTTCTTAGCATTAGGTGAGTTCACATAAAATATCTTAAGTAATTTCTGGTGACCTAAGTTGTAAAGTTTTAACAGTATTAATAATATTTAGTAAGCTTACATTCACAAGTTTCGATCCTGGAAACAAGAATCGATCTACCTAAAAACGATTTTCAATGCCTCATGGAAAGTGAAATTTTTTCGCTGTAAAAAAATGTTTGAATTGCGAAAATAATGGAAATCAATTGAGACAAGGTCTGGCGAATACTGTGATGGAGTTTCAGTTGAAGTAGGTAATATTGTAAGTCCGTTGTGCTGTATATGGACGAGTGTTATCTTGAATTTGGCAATTGACATGTTTCGGGTGTTGGACAGCGAACTTATCTATCATAATTTGCAAGCAGTACGTTTTGAACACAGGGCCACTATAGACTCACAAGTAGTTTCTTTTACCTCTTTTTGCGTTTAAGCATACACGTTTCGTAGTTGTTATACAAGATACCTTTTTTTACAAGCAGTAACGTGTTTAAAATTTAGAGCTGCAGGCCTGGAAGATAGACCGACTTTTAGGTTTGTAACTTTGTTGACTTTTATGTTATGTAAAGGCGATCTAAATACGATCATTTATAAGAGTAAAGATGTTATGTTATAATTTTCAATATTTCTTATTTAGTACAAATTCATTTACAAAATCGTCAGAACATAATCATAATAAATCAAGAAATTAATAGACGTTCGACGAGGCTCGCGCCACCCCTCGCAGCCCGCCCTGAGCCTTAGAGTTTAGACCTTACCACATTAGAGCAACAGGGACTTGTGTCCAACACACAATATACACAATGTAACAATCAACAAAAATTTGTTGTTCTCTTTCAGTGAGTTTTTTCTGAGCCACATTTATCTTTCCAATTTGACGTAGGGAATTAATCCAATCGAAGGCCATTACTAATGACGTGGATAATGATGAAAGTCATCACTTTCATCTCCGTACAATTATTATTGAGATCAAAACATCCTAAAAGGGAGCGATTACACAAAAAACGCATCATGTGGTCATTAGCGGTTTCCGGTTCAATGAGTATGTGAATAGGGAATATGCGTTCATTCATTTTTTATGTTATATAATTGTAAAAAAAAATCCAGCTCCAAAAAAGTAAAATTTGATATAAAAAAATCTTTAAAAATGTCATACCGATACGGATACTCTAAACGCCCGCCGTTTCGCGCGCTTGGCGTGACGTCAAAGTATGATATAACAGAGCCAGTATTGCCAATTTAGCGCTTAAAAATGACGACTATTGCTTAAGAAAAATTCGTCATTTATAGCGATAAATTGGCAGTACTGGTTCTGTTTTATGATACTTTGACGTGACATTCGGTCTGACCAATGACTGCATTTTAACTACTTTGAATTTCCCACCTGTATTTTCACTTTTTAATAATTATTTTCTGAATCATAAAGAAATTACATTAAAAAATATTAATATAGGCTTAATTCAAAAGCAATAAAGATTATAAAAAAAAAATTTCGCCTTTATTTACCTCACACTCATATTCCCTATTGACGTAATAAAGTCTATAAAACTTAGAATAGCCTGTATACCTAAATTTTATTGTATTTTTACTTGTGTTTATAATTTATATGTAAAATATATGTTGTAAAACGCTGTTAGGTACATTATAGATATTTGTTATGAGGAAATTATTCTATTCATTTCTGATGTTTTATAAATAATATACCACAATATTTATTTATTCTTCTATTGTACTCGTAGTTTATCGTGTTTATTATAAATTTAAATAATAATTTTATGATACAAAAGTATTTATTATAATTTTCAGACGGGCGACTATAGCCGACTATCGCTGGAAATCGTTTCTTTGGTACGCTCTTTACTCATGGGGCACTCCAATCCTATTGACTGTCTGCATGGTCATCGTCAATTATCACCCAGGCCGACACCCAAAGCCCGGTATAGGACTTAACACGTGTTGGTTTTATGGTAAATATTTTCGATTTTTGTAAACCAAGTCAATATGAATCAATATTTTTTATTTAAAGCAGAAGTATTTATAAAAATATATATATATATATATATATATATATATATATATATATATATATATATATATATATATATATATATATAGCATGTTTTATCAATGTATTTGTGATGGAAGTATCTATCTGGACACCCATATATTTCACACGACCATCACCAGCCAACTTTAAAATCTTTAGAATTTTATTTTATACAGGAATGAACTAATACAAAATCAACGATAACATGTATAACATATTCGTGAAAACGGAATCATGAAAATAAGTTTACACAAAAACATAATATCCTCAGAACAGAACCTCTTTCTTTTTTAATACATATCAAAAATTATATATTATTTCCTGGGTTAATGTGCCGAAAATGCAAACCCTCCAATTACTTTTTATTATTTTTATATTTCACCTGAAACCCCATTAATATTGTTCATCAAAGGAAAATTACTTTGAAGTATTTCAAATGATTTTCGAACCGGTAGGGATGAACAAAAATTGTCTTTTTACTTTGTTTTTTCGGGATGTTTCGGTTATCGGTAATCTGTGAATTTTGTATTCATTGCAGTGTATTTATTATTTACTACATGCACATAGCGTTGCTACAGTTTGATATAAAGATCTTATTAAGAAGAATAATTCTATAATATATTTGTTTCATATAACTTTATTAGTTTACGCGGCGCACACCAATAAAGCTTCCCGTCACCACACACAAATAAAGCATGATTTTTTCCGACATCAATCATCGTCATATTTCAGCAAATTTACACAAAATCTTAATGAATTGTACTTATATTTAAACCCTTTTCTTGAATCACTCCTTCTATTGATGAAAACCGTATAAAAATTCATTCGGTAGTTTGTGAGTTTATCGAGTCCGGGCAGACAAATGCGGCGAGAGACTTTTATTTTATAATATGTAGTGATAAACATTTTTATTATTTATTTACATAATTTTTTTTCTTCGCTTCATTTCAGATAAACGTCAGCAATGGTATTATATGTATAGTGTGATGACAATCCTAATACTTGCAAATATTTGTATATTCGTCTATTTATCGATAAATTTATGTTGTCACACATTTGCTTCTAGTCACATAAAGGCACTAAGATACAAGTAAATAAAGTTTGAAATATTTACATCATACATTTTAAGATGGCTTTCTACATTATTCGAATTCGTCGTTGTGTATTAATTCCTTAACTGTTTTTACAGGTTCGTAATGACTGTTCGTATGTTCATAATTATGGGATTGCCGTGGATATTTGAAATGATTAGTTCGCTGGCGAAACCACATATAATATGGTAAAGTTGTATAATAATTAATTAGAATCATGATTTTTCAATATAAACTATTATCATCATAATAAAATAATCACTTTTCAATATAAACTAATTAATTCGATAACCGACTGTTGACATACTATTAAACTCGTTTACCAGGAGTGATTTATCTAGCCATTTAAATTTTAATAATAAAAAAAAGGCAAAGTTTCACGATGTCAATACGAAATATTTAAAAAAAAGTTTTAAAGATATACATATATTTATTTTTAATAAGCTTTACCTACCTCTAGGATGTTTTATTTTAATTTAGAATAAAAATTACGCCCTCAGAGGTAAAAATAATTATTGTTTGTTTTAAAGTACTTTTTGCATTCAAAATAGTGTTGTAATGGAAAACTTATCATACCTATTTTTTTAATGTTTTCCTATATTGTAGGGTGCTGTTCGACATATTCAACACTTTACAAGGACCATTGATATTTTTGCTGTTGGTAGTACTGAGAAAACGAGTAATAAAGGCAATGTATGAGAAAGGTTGGTTGGATTGTATATCAGGTTTAGTGGAACGCCATTTAGCTATAGGCGACGACGAAGAGGATGTTGTTCAGCACATGGACGTTGACCTCGACGAGAGGCCCACTCAGGTTCAAACTATAAAGTAAATCAACAAAATATTAACGTGGTTCCCATTACTGTGCTCAGAGTATTCAGGTACTCCATGGCGGGGCTGAGGTACCTACTATCATACAATAATATCACTCCCAACTAGTATGTTGAATCTACCGACGCCCTTTAATGTTAAAACCATCATGCCGTTTAGAGTGTGCCGTCAAAGCATGCCAAAGAAATAAACAAACACTGGTACCACATTACTTTTTCTGGGGCAGTCGGGTAAAAAGTTCGGTGTTATATTTGATCAGCTTAGGTTGGAAACTGCAAAAAGTCTTTAGACGATCGATTACAGAACTCTCTGCCTATTCCTAATAGAACTGCTATGATACTTCCTTCTGTAATCAGTTAATTATACTGATAGTTATTTATCTTAAAGATAAACAAAAGCGCCTCCAAAAATTCTTTCATTATTTTCGTATGACATTTCTGAACTTCGTTTGAAGCTTTAAGTCATACGTGTATTTTAATTTAAGAAACGATCGATTATTTAAGCCAATAGCGTAATTTACTGTACTCACATTAATTTAACCCTTTAAAGCCATTTTTATTATTTCCTTTGATACTAAACTATTTTTAGCCAAATTTGTTCGCTTACGTGACAAAACCTTTTTTTTAATGTTGGGAAATTCATTTACGCATACCACCTGTATTCAAGTGGTTATATGGGACTCACCGGCTAGAAAAACCAGCACACCCTACTAAAAGCCAACAAAACCTCTCCCGTCTTAATGGAGCGTCGCAGGATCGCTTACGCACTTAATCACGACGCTCCGACGGCAGGTCTGCTAAAGCAGATTACAATAACCATGGGGTCGCTCTAACAGTCTACTCTGTTATCAGAGACGTAACAGGAGCAACCAACATGGTACACCGCCCACCGAGGTAGGCCGCATCCCAGCACGTTTCCTGGCTTTGCGCCCGGCTGTATTTGCCGGACACTAAAAGACCCCCGCACCACGACAAGGTGAACGCAGATGTCATGGTGCATTATCTGGACCTTTGCCCTTTATCTAACTTTATGTTGGTTGATGGTGCCAACACAAAGTATATTATCATATTTTTTTAACTGAGTATACTCCTCTTTTAGTCTATTAAATATTTTCTCTATTCCAAGATTGCCTAAGAGATCGCTCACACTGCGATAAGGTCGATAATTATTGTGCCATTTATTTTCTTTTAACAGTTTTATGTTATATGTCTATGTAAAAAAATGTTGTACAATGTTATTTTAAATAATAAATATTAATCAAGTGTGAATTGGACCGTCGCTAAGGGTTCTAACTGCTATTCAATATTGGCTTCTTTTTGTATTTCTTATAGGTATATATGTACATATATTGATAGGATCCCTGGTGCGCAAATCTGACATCGTCATGGTCAATATTTTATTACAATAATTTATTTTTTGTAAATATATTTTATATAATAAAATTAGTCAGATAAAATTGTCTTGTTTTATTTTATTGTAATTTTCTTGATCAAATGGATATTCGGCATTTATGTTTTTTTTTGCCTCTTTGCCAACCAATAAACTTTTGAGGAAATCGTATTTGGTGTTTCACAACAAATAGGTACTCATTAACGCTGTAAAAGGACAGATTAAGGTAGAAAATAACTGATAAAAACATATGATTTCTAATGTAAAGTGCCATTTAAGCTTACCTTTTTGTCATTTTTTTTTATTTTTTAGTTTTTAGAGATACATACTTATATTTTTTTTTAAATATGAGTATCATTATTCTTAATTAATAAATAAAATCTAGGTAAGGTTTGCACATTGGCGGATTTATTGTGTGTTATACAATGAGTGTACACTGTAGTCTGTTAGTAACAATCATAGACATAGAGAGTGGACTAAGTGTTTCTTTGCCAGCCGTCAGCTGAAAATGGCGGAAAAGTGACAGAGACAAGACGAATTCGCGGTAAGAAGTCTTCTGTATTAATTGAAATACGATTAATGAAGATAGATATTTATGACCATTATAATATGACGTATTATAGTAATCTTCAATAATTTTATAATTTTTTACATTCCATTAATAAATTAAAATTTAAATAAAAGACATGTATTGGGCGCACGTTCGCTTTCTCTTTTACTAGAGAGTGTTCTATTTTATGACAGTATTGCTCAGTACATTTATCTAGGTCTATGGTAACAATATTATGAGAGTGACATCTGTTGATTACTCTCAGAATGACGACGTTTGAACATTTGCATTTAAAATAAAATTAGCAACTCCATCTAGCGACGATGTAAGAAGTTTTATTAATTCAGTTTTTTTAAGCTGGTTTAAGTTTAAGAATTCGTTTTCAATCCGTGGAATGTGGATGCATTAATTTTATACAATTTAAGTGCTCCAATTTAATGGTGTAAATACGTTTTTAAATTTTTCATTTTGGAAACAATTTCTAACATTTCAATTAAATTATATTCCATGTTCGAAAACGAAATCATGAAATCGCTAATGTGCGGTCAACCTTAAAAAAGGGAAAACCCTTGCATGATAGCTTCATAAAGGCCATACACAAAGTAGGTATCTTATAGTAATAAGATTCGTAATTTGTAGTTTAAATAAGTGATAGCAAAAATCAAGCGTGTTTAAATAATAATAGAAGAAAAATGAAACAATAGAAGAAAAATGAACTTGCTGTTGAAAATTAAATATTCATGTTGTACAATAGACATTGTACGTCTATCAATCTATATATTGTCTTCTTATGATCAAAAAGTATTAAATGGTATAAAATTTTAGAAATACCTAAAAAGATGAAGCCACTACCAAAACAAAATCTCCTTTTCCCATGTTGAAAAGTTTATAATTTAAATAATAATAAGAAATATAGTAAAAATATTAAAAGAGGTTACACAACATCTAATCTAGACAGATAAATAAAATTGAAGTGTCTGTTTGTAACGTCAACACTAAATGTACAATATGACATAATATACCGTATATTATGTCATATTTACTACTTACACACATATAATGTCATATTTACTACTATTTACTTATAATAAAAACACAATTTTGAAAGTTTTTGTCTCTCTGTCTGTCTATTTCCTATTTAAAAATTAGGGTTCCGTACAAAAATATTAAAACGTACCTAAGGACGCACTCGAGCGAAGCGAGGGTAATTCGCTAGTACTTAATATATTTTGCAGAGGTCCATAGTTCACGGATCCCTGTGTACGGAATTTAAAGTAAAAAAACTCTGACTAATACGACTATTAGTTTAGATTAAATATCATTAAGAAATACATTTCTACTTATATCATTAATGACATTTGTAAACAAATAAAACACGCTGCACTGTGTGTATAGCTCACAATTTTTCCATGTAAAAATAAAGACTATACGACGAGACACATGACGAAATTATATTACTGTCATTTGTTTGGTCTGCTTTTGCCCTTTGGTTACGGAACCCAAAAAAATAAAGTTGTAAACTTCTTTGAATATTGATTCAAAACCATTGTTGTCTTGAACTTCTTTTACATCCCATTAATGAATTAAAGTTAAAATTTTATCCTACTGGAACGCAATAATTAGATAGGTACCTTAAAAGTTAAAATAATAAGTATACTAGCGACTCACCCTCGCTTCGCTCGGGTTCGTCCTTAGGTACGTTTTAACTGTTAGTATGGAATAACCTACGTATGTACCCATGGCGAAGGGTGAAATTTTAGCAGAGGTAAGCCATTTCAAGAAAAACAGTCGCAAAACATTGATATACAATTTTTATATATCAATAGCAAAAAAAAAAGGTGATTGTGAAGTTTTTTTTTCTTATTAAGGCTATTATATTTTTAAATATATGTAAAATATTCTAGCAAAATACATTTTAGATTTAATAAAATAATAGTACTTACCTCATAAACTAAATGCCTAAAATAAAACGTCGTCTATAAAAAAATCATTACGCATCTCTTAATAAGTGAAAGTACGGAAATTTGATTTAAGACCGCATTATTTTATCTTTCTTTATCAAGAATATTTTACAACCTATACTTTTTTTGGATTTAAATATTCTCTTTTTTTGGTAATTTTAAATAAATATACTTAAACAATATATTTAATATAATTACCGCCATCTACTTACATATCAATGAACTACTTTGTCTTTCTCGCTGATGAGATTGATTTATTATTCATTGTATTTTGTAGATACTATACTCAAAAAAAAAAACGAACAACAAGAACCGTGGGCTTTATTTATTATATACTAGAGCAAGCAATACATCAGTTTTTTAGTGTCTGAATTAATATTTTTTTAAATGTATTTAGTATTTAGCTTAATTCGTCAAATTATATTGGTAACGTAACGTATTTAAAATAAGTTTAACATATTAAAATTTACACCAAACTTGAATCTGAAAACTAAATATTTTTCTAATATAGCTCATTCACACATTTTTCATAAAAAGTTTTATGAAAATATTTAAATAACTCATTTCAAGTAATAATTAAATCATATTTCAAACAAATGAGTAGCATAACGACATACTTATAATTTATTAAACAACAAAGTTTGCAAAACTAAAGTCCAATAGTATGCAAATTTAATGCCACAATGGCTATTATATGCACTTGTAAATGAAATATAAAACTTTCGTCATATTAAATTAACATTGCTCGTTTTGCTTTTCATTGGTCAATTAGTGACGTTTTATTAAATTTCTAACCAATCACAAGCAGAATAAAACGCTCAGAAGCGGCTTTTCGAGCAACAAAAATGTGATTAGTGCGCATGCGTAAAATGCTAAAATGAATGACGCCCTGTGAAAATGTTCAATCCAAAAGTATGCCCAACGTGGTTTATGATTTTTGTAGGCTTTATATTATTTTCATAAATTGACGTAGTAATAATAAGTACATTTTTTTTATTTGGTACTAATTATGTTAATTCAAAAAAAACCATCTCATCTCCATTTTATACGACTTTGGCGAAGTAAATTGTGCTCAAATAGCACGTCTATAAGCCACAGAACAAAGAACATTGAACATTAATTCCAAAAATAAATATTTATAATGAATGATGGATTATTGGATTTTTAAAACCTAAAACGGTGGGAATCGTCTTGTATGGACCCTTCATAGGATATAAATATGATGAATTGTTGTTTACCTACAAATATCTATAGACCGTCTATCTACCGTACAGGTAGAAATAAATATGTTGGGATATTAACACACAGCACCATCTAGTTCCATGATAAGCTACGAGGCTTGTGTTGTGGATACCAGATATTTGATACACTACACAGATATAACATTAAATACATACATATTATGCCCCCAGTGGGACTCGAACCCGCGAGCGCTGGCACAGCAAGTAGCACTACAAAATGACACAAACGTGTCGTCAAATTAATAAAATTTAGTAATTGCAATATTACCTAATTAAAATAATTAATTAGATTTATTTAATATCTGTACGAAAATACATTCGTAACGCGCAGGTAGGTAATACGCCAAGAGTAAGAAGCGGCATAGCGAAATGTTTATATTAGCCTAATTGACTATGCGAGGAAACGGGTCCTGGCGTAAAAGGAACGTGTTTACTCCGTCGGTGACAGCGGTAGTGGCGCACGCGCAACTCACACAAGCTATCGAAGAACGATTAAATATATCATATTACTATCATAGATGATAAAGTCCCCTCAAACGCCAGTTGTAGGGTGCTGTGACTAGCCGCGTGTTGTTAAAAGTTATTGTTTATTTACCGTGCATAAGAAATTAATATGAAGGTAAGTTTTATAGTGCTAACCAAATAATTAATATTCATAAAGTACCTATCTTATAGTTAAAATTATTTTGTCTTATTTCGAAAGAAATTGCATTACGATATAGGGTAGTTGAGGGTAGACGGACGATTAATTCGTTAATAATTTAAACTTATTTTAGGCATTTTAAAAAGTACCTAATAATATTAAAACTATAATTTCGTTTTCATTATTAGGTACTACGTATAATTATTAAATACAATAATTAAAATTGTCTGTTTTGATACGGCGCCGCAGCCAGATAAGTGGCACTAGCCTAACAGATAAATTTGAATGCATTATCTTCATATCCTATTTTATTTACGTACATCGCAACTATTCAATTATTCTATATAAAATACAAATAAATATTGAGTTATTTAACCATAGTACATATCATTTCTTATTGAATTGATATCTTTGTACACTTTTTTATATTATCAATATTCTCTGTGAAAGTTTCCTTCTACCTCGCTTTTAAAATAATTATTTAAATACTTTTTTTAATATGGATGAACTATATAGTTTAGTTATTACGTAGAAAATATTATTTTTTATTATCAAAACATCGACTTAAGAGTGAATTCAAGACTGTATAATAAATTAGAATAAGAGTTTTGATTAGATAACGTAATGATTTTATACTTGTCGATTAATTTAAAAAATCAAGTGTTTGTGCAACATACACAGAGTGGAAACGGGTAGACTAAATTTTTATCGAGTGATATCGTGAAATAGATATTTCAGGTTCACTAGCTGAAACTAATCTATGAATTCAGGCCTTTTTAGGGCCTCGCTGTTGGGCACGAGCATCCCTTCAATACGAGGGGATTAGGCGAACGACTATGGTTTTTATTAAATACCTACTAATTTTTGCTCGCGGCTACCGTCGCGTAGTAAATCAATAAGAAACCCTTCACGAAAAGTGTAGCTTAGTATTAGTACAAGAATTTTAAGTCTGTTCAAAATTCAAATAAAATATAAAACAAATTAAATTAATACACAATATAGTATTTCAAAAGCACATACTTTAACCATTAGCCTATCTCGACTTAATTTACTTAACTATGTACATAATATGTAATATGCATATATCCTAGGACTAATAAAAATATTATATACGCTACATATGTATAATACATAGGTACATCTCTCAAGATTCTTAAGTAGGAAATATTGTGTAGCCCGCAAGGCTATCGCGGGTAAGTATAAAATGTACTTGTAATCGTTTCATTCCTTCCTACCCTAATTATAATCAGCACGAATACTGTGTTAATCGAAGGAATATTTATATTATATTAAACAGGCGAAGACGAAATAGTTCGGCGCTATTTTCTCTGTTTGTCGACCAATTTTCTTTCTTTCTTTTTGTGTAGTAGCTATTGACGAGCTTTGGTAAATCAATATTTTTTTTCGGAAACCAATTATTTTTTTGTATACATAAGTAACTTCTATTCGCATGTTTTTCTTTTTCAGTAATGATTATAGACGAATTTCGGCCATTCGGCAAACGTTAGTACATAATATAATTCATGAAGCAAACTTAAAAATAACAAAACTGATATACTTTATATACATATTTACACTTTTCTATGCGAGGGTACTTGTAGGTGATGTGCGCAAGAGATTTGTCGTTTTTCAATTTAAAGTTACCTAATCGAGTTTAGAATTTTATTTAATTTTTTATATTTTTTTTTCTGTGTTAATCTTGTGTTTACATATCGGGTTTATGTTTGCATTTTCTGTGCATATGTATGTTACGCGATTTGTACGAGATGAGAACCTATTACCTCAATCTCCAATTAATATAAAACTCTCGACGCTTATGTTTCTAATATATTGTATAGACAATCTCTTTTTTTAAATCAGTAGAAAATAAAAAGTAACTTGTCAGTTTAAGCGATCATCAAGAGGTTATTTCAGTACATATCATAATATGTTGGCTTGATTTTACTGTCTGTCTAATTCTATGGTAATTTCAATATTTTTGATTGCGATCTGTCATATAAATAAACTAGCAGAATACGTGGCTTCGCTCGCGCTAAAACTACAAATAAAACTCTTTGACTTTATGCAAATTTTTGAAATGGGCTCAGTAGTTTCTGAGCTTCAAGCACTTAAACATATTATATACATCAGTTTACAAGAATGTATGAAAGTCTACCTGACTTGTTGACATTTATGAATAGGTACTGCTCCGCTCCTTGGGTAGTAGCAGGATGATATATAGCCTATAACCTTCATCAATAAACGGGCTAACTAATGCAAAAATAATTTTTAAATCGGATTAGTAGTTCCTGACATTAGCGCCTTCAAATAAACAAACAAACTCTTTATAATATTAGTATAGGTATATAACAAATACGTTTCCACAGGTGTCACCTGTAAACTACTCCATTCGTAAAAAGAATTTAAATATAGATTTAAATTATGTGTACAGTAGTATGTTATTTAAATAAAAGCTATCGTTTTTTATCTGAAACTATAAAACAGCCGCCATTCGCGGTTAAAGGTTACAATTTGTACTTGCTGTACATGTAATTAACTCCTAACCTTAATAAGCTAATAAATTTAATAGTATAAATATAGTATCTAACGTTAGTTAATAACAAATCTTGTTAAGCATTACGGTACCCAGTTCATGTAAAAGTAGAATAAGTCAATTATTTCACGAAACAACACTATAGTATACACACTACAGTGCTGGAAAGTCGTCAATTCAGAATATGCAGAGAATCCGGTTAACTTAAAAATTTAATTCTTATTTAAGCTATTGTGACAGCTAATCAGACCATATGTAGGTACCTATTAGCGAAAGTACAAAGCACTCATCTCATATTTTCGTTTAAACAGCTTTGGAACGTGACACTACGATAGCCTTGTTATCGCATGATGTCGCCGTCGGTACAGAGAAAAAATTTTACATTTACTTATTTATTCATATAATAAACTATTTTTAACGTAGTTTTGCCTGCGTGAAAGGTATTCTCCATATCGAAAGGTTCAGAATTAAAGTATTTTTAAAATAACATTCATTATTCATTGGGAGGTTACTAAGGGTATAAAATTATTCCTTGTGTTCTTCTAGGAAATGTGTTATCCGTGTATCAATTTTTATTCCTTCAATTGTTCAAATTTTTTATTGAATATCCAAATGTTTAAAAATTGTCACCATTTACAGTAATTTATACAGATAAAGTGTCTGTTTGTAAAGTAAAAATAACAGCTTTTTACTAAATGCATATGAAATTATATACGGTAGGTAAGAAAAACACATTTTTTTAAATTTTTTGTTTATCTGTCTGTTTGTTCCGGCTAATCTCCGAAACGGCTGGACTGATTTTGACGGGATTTTCACTAACAGATAGCTGATATTATAAGGAGTAGCTTAGGCTGCTTTTATTTTAGAAAAAAGAATTAGGGTTCCGCTCAAAAGAAATTCAAACGTTTCTAGGGACGCACCCGAGCGAAGGGATAGTAAGTCGCTAGTGTAGTAGATAATAGTTTACTAAAGCATTTTCATTTACATCAAAATGCTTTACTAACATTTAAATACATTACATCTTACAATGTATAAACGGATTATTTCATTCGGACTCATGAGCAATTAATATTATAGATTATCATTATTATGATCTATGATTCTTGCATTTCCATATACCTACATAATAATATGACAAACAATTACACGGAATTCAAAGAATCGCTTGCGCATCGCTGAAAGCGTGGATAAACTTTACTTTGTCTTTAAAATAAGCGACAATCAAGTTTTGTACTTTCACAATATTGACCTTGATGAAAGAATTTTGCTCATATATTTAAATTATTATATATTTTCAACATCAGCATTTCCATGTACATGTAAATAATGTAGGTACACATAATTAACAAAAAATTTAAGCTAAAGCTACCAATAAACTTACTTTCCTTATTGCCAGTTCGCATTTGAAACTGATAGATAGTTATTATAAATTGACCTTGTCTAAGTGCAAAATAAAATTACCCTCCTGACTTATCATTATCGAACACTAATTGTCAGTTGACCCATTTTCTTGACCACTTGGACACTTGCATGATTCAACAAATTAGGTGACCTTATCATAAATATTATTATCTATGTAATCGAAAAATCTTATAGTACATTATAATAAAATTTTATTAAGTCTAAATATACCTTATCGAAATTTTTGTTGGGAGAATAAATACGAAGAACAAATCATTATTATATATTAAATAATAATAATAATAAGTAATTATTTGGCTTTTAATATCTCCTATTACCTATTTATAATGAAACACAGTAGTGTTGTAGTCACTAGTAGTGAGAGTGACGCATAGCTCGACTGAAATATC
Organism: Argynnis bischoffii washingtonia; assembly: GCA_033884665.1. Classification (NCBI taxonomy): domain Eukaryota; kingdom Metazoa; phylum Arthropoda; class Insecta; order Lepidoptera; family Nymphalidae; genus Argynnis; species Argynnis bischoffii. The sequence goes on from CM066625.1 coordinate 6,893,175, forward strand.
TTCATGGTTAAGTTGCAGCTAAGTTTAGTTAAGAATCTTTTGTACAATTCAGAGTCCTTTCGTATTTTTATTTGCTACTTTACATGATAACACCTGTGTTAGGCTTAGGACACTTCATTATTGAGCAATGAATGGTGTAACTACTAATATACTAGACTTAGTATAATTCAAAGTATTTGCTGAAAAGGATTTGCCTGCGACTTTGGTCATGTGTGTTGAAGTGAGTAGATCAAGTAGATCGGGCTATATTCTTGGGTTTTATCACATAGATTAAAAATAGCCTGTTACTTTACCAGAATGCGACATAAAAAATGGCTTATGAATCCGTACAGTGTACAGTTTCAAGTGATAGATACACGTTCAAATAGAACTCATTACAATTTACAATTTTATTATGTGTTTTCAGATTTTACATATAAACGTCAACTAAATTACAATATTAATTGATACAAAGGGCAATGAATGAATGTTTACATTTTTAATTAGTTTGTTAATGAGTTTAAAAATAAAAAAGTTCAATAAACTCGCAAGTATGTACTTGCAACCGGATTCTGCGGTGCATGACACTGACGCAATAAACATTTGCTTGTATGTTCACATATAGGTATCTATAGCAATATTAATTGATATGATATTGATTGTAAGCCAGAAAAGGGACAATAAACGTTTAAAATAAAACTTAAAACGCTTGTTTAAGAAACAAGATTTTATTTTAAACTAATTATATGTTTAAGGAATAAGGATTTTCTATGTCCAATTTTCGGCATCATTATCGGGCTAAATTCTCAGTGTTATATTATTGCATTGTTATCGTAGGTGCATTATAGATATACCTACACGTTTCAGCTCACTGGCAGCAAATGCTTAGCTAATAAAATAAAATTAGCGTTAAAATTCGCAATATGGGCCACTATATTATATATTGTGTATACCTATGTATGTATATATATGAAACTTTGTATGTACGTGTGTGAACGTATGTGTTACTCCTTTATGCTGAAACAAAAACCCTTGTAATAAGGTTACCCAGTCAACAAGCTTAATGAAATTATTTCTTTGATAGGGTTAACCATTTGTATTAGGGTTACCAAGTAACCCTACCTATACACAATAAACAATATGATACAATATTAGACTTTAATATTATTTACAAAAAATACATATTAGAACGAAGTAAAGAGAATCGCCAAACGCGGCCACAGGCATGATGTACATTGTACAGTAGACAAAGAGGTTTATAGGCTACAGCGAAAATCATTCCCGCTTCTAATTCTACTACAAAGAAAATAGTTTTTATCTTCTATGCTTTAAGGAGTATATTTCATTATCACTCTTTAAAAAGAAGATTAGGGTTAATCTCATAGATTAGACTTATAAACGATATGGTAACCCTTTCGATAGGGTTAATTCTATAATAGGGATAACATTACAAATGATTAACACTTTCCATTTGCTAGAAGATGGGTTACACATTTAATGGATAACAAAGTTTTTTTAAAATAATTTTTAATGAGTAACCATTTTATAAGGCTTAATTCTAAACCCGGGTTGTACGGTCTTAAAACTGAAGGCTGGACAGCTTTGCATGAAATTTAGTTTTTAATTTAGACACTTAGGGACGTAGATTAGGGAGGTAAATAATAAATAAATTTCAGGATAGATGTAGGAATACGAACGAAGCAAGTTAAACAAAAGCATGTAATATATATATATATATATATATATATATATATATATATATATATATATATATATATATATAGATGGGTATTATTGTGTTATAAAGTGAAAGAAATGTGCACAAATATGCAATTATATTTCCAGTAAAATTAATTATGATTAAGTAACTAACTAAAAAGTAAACATCTGTAATATAATATGTATTTTATAATAGATATAAGTGAACGCACTATTATCATTTTACAATTGCCCTCGACATTAGGTAGGTATTGTAATCAATATATAACTACAACCAGTTTACAAGAGTTTACAACCTAAAACTTGATACGAATCTACATAAGTTCTTTCATCTATTTGCTCAACTTTTCATATTTCTATGTATCAAATACGGATGTTGTTGGGAAATACATTTATACATTTGTCGGACTCAGCGGCTAGAAAAGCTAGGACTACTCGCTAAAACTCAACCTCCCCCGTCTTAATGGGGCGTCGCAGGATCGTTTACGCACTCAATCACGACGCTCCGACGGCAGATCTGACAAGGCAGACCACAACAACCATGGGGTTGCTCCATAGGTCCACTCTGCTGTAAGAGAAGTACCAGGAACAACCCGCATAGTACACTGCCCACCGAAGTGTATTTCTTGGCTTCATGCCTGGCTGAACAGCTGGACGCTAATGAGCATCCCCCTCCCACCATGATAAGGTGAACGCATGTTGGGGGGAATATCTACTTATATTGTAGATGTGTGTATATCAACAAAAGAAACATGAAAAGGTATTATTTTACTTTCAGGAAGTAATATTTCTTTTATTGGCTGTAAGCGGAACGGCGCTTTCAACTGAACTATGCTGTAACAATGATGAGGTTATCAGATCCATGGGTTTCTGTGGCAACACAACCAATAGAATTCAAAGGAATTGCACGCTTGGCCACATGCTTCTTAAGGATATCATCCTAAATGGCGATAAACTTTCTACTCAGGACACTCCTGAATATATTTTTGTGGAAGATCCTAACCTGTAAGCTTTCTTAATAAGTTATTTATAATAATATTTTTTTAAATGTCAAATATAAATGTACTTATTCAAATATAATTATATTTTCGTGTACTCTATTACTATAGCATCATTTTTATAATGACTAATAAACTTAACTAACGAGGAAAAAAGATCCTTCAGTATATTGTGGTTATTGGAAACATTAACTGGTTAGTCTTATTATATATAAAACTTTTCAAATAGAATTTAAAAGAAAAAGAAGTACAGTGATAAGGTTTTTTAAAACATACAAAAAATACACTAAGAAAAGAATAGCTAGTATAATAAAAATATATTTAATTTCAGTTACTGCATTGGCAAAATGTATCGAAACGCCAGTGATATAAGTTTAGGGACGATTCCAGTGGCGGTCGTATGTTTTGAAGAAATAAAAGGAAAAAGTGACAACGTCGAAACAGCAGGAGTCTTGACTCTCATATCAGTAGTCTTCCTCCTAGCCACATTCGCTGTATATATGTATTTGCCGCAAATGAGGTAAGCAACAATTACTCTTAAAATTGTTTAGTTAACCCATTTATAATATCTAATAATACCAGCATATTATAAAAATGGAAGTACATATAATAGATAGTTGTTGTTATTCTATAAACAATTTTTCTTAAGTTTAGTTTGCAATAAAAGTCGATTATGAGCTTTATGTTTACAGAGATCTGCAAGGCGTCTGTTATATGTGCATGTGTGTTAGCATGGCGCTGAGATTTTTATCCCTGGGAGTATTACAACTCCGTCCCGGGTTCCAAAATGAAGTATGCACAATAACAGGTATTTATAACAAATAATTATCAATACTCTTGCACAAGATATAATTACGTGTTAAAGATCGAAAATAATTCAAATACATTTATCCAGGTTTCCTTGTATATTTCTGGATGATGGCAACATTCTTTTGGATGAACGTAATAAGCATAAATATGTATAGAAGTGTACAGTAAGTAATTTTAAATTACACTTTTTTATCTGGGTATGATAATATTGTTATCCTTTTAAATATGATTGGACTGGATAATGTATCACACATCATTCTGTGTAAAAAACTTAATAAATTTTACATTTTTCAGAGATTCTAGTTATTTAAAGAAGACAGAAAAGAAACAATATTTCCTATACAATTGCTACGCCTGGGGATTTAGTGTATTCTTTTTGGTTGTGTCACTAATTACTAACTTCGCGGAAGGTGATCATTATAAACCTGGAATTGGCGAAAACAGTTGTTGGTTTAGAGGTAAAGTAAAAGTACCTACTATAGACTTTAAATTCTTTTTATATTGTATAAGTTTTAATTAAGAGTACCAGGTCCAACAGAAATATTTCATAAATCATATCCAATCATATTTTGCTTACAGGACGTGCAGAAACCTGGTTATACTTCTATGGACCTATAGCAATTCTCATAACCGTAAACGTTATTCTTTTTGTCCTTTCATCTATCAACTTATGGAGACACACAAGGAAATATGAAGTTAACAAACTAAACAATCTTAAATATAAGTAAGTAATATTCAAATATTAATATAGGTATAATTATTTACATATTATTTCATTATTCTATAATGAGAGCACAGTGGTCGCCATATTAAACTATAGAAATTATTCCATGGAGAGTATTAGCTATAATCTAGATTATATATATATATATTCCTACTTAGTACCGTTGTAAACAATGATTATTTTATAAATATAATGCTATTTATATAATATGTATAATTTTGTAGTACCGGGTCGGTATTCAATTAATTCTAAGTACCTGGGCGACCGAGCTTCGCTCGGAGTTTTTGAAAGATTGTATATTTTACATTAAGTGACCAAGTGTTACTGAGAAAGTTGTATAGATGTCGCGATAAGAACAATTTTCTTTTTAATTTGGCTTAAAAATAATTTTACATTAAGTGACTAACCCCCATATTCTTAGTCGTAAACTCGAGATTTCCTCGACTCGACTCAACCGTACTGAGGTGGTTCGGTATTCATAGACGTCATTTTGTCCCTTACCTCAACTATTTTCCTCGAGTAAGGTGAGGAAAACTCGAGGAACGAACTGTCAAATGTAAGGTACGTCGCGATCTACCTTAAGGAAACCTCGAGACAATTCTTGACAAAAACATCGCGAGTTATTTAACATTTTATTATATTTTAAAGTTATTTTGTAGTTTAAAATGTCTTTTGTAGAGTTTATTGAGCATATCTATGACAATATCTACGATTATTATTTATCACGGCGCTATTTACGGGATGTAACCCTATGGAAATCTATGATGAATGTGAATTTATAAAAATTGATTTCTCTTTACCAAAGATATGACGAGATTACTTTACTTTTGCCAATATTATTTTAAAACAATGGTAGTGGCAACAGGTGTGGATTGCTAGATTGCAATATTTTATATGATAATAAGGTATACTGTGCAAATCTAGTTTAAATAAAATAATGTGCAATCTAATTTAATTTCTTTAATTCCGATAATTGTAGCTCTGTTACTTCTTTCTTCATCTTATTACAGAGAAAGAGTTCTTCGGCAGCTTCTCTCTCAATTTTTACTTTTAATTATTTCTCTTCTGCAACATTCACTAACAATGTTTGATCAACTAAATTTTAAGCTTAATGAAGCTTTTCCTTCCTTTTTTGTTTTATTTTATAATTTTGGGAATTTCGGGATAATTGATCTGATAGAGAACTCTTCCTCGATTACTCTGGTCTCTGTATTTCTTGATACTGAAATTAAAATAATTATTATGTCATGTAAACAAAAATGCCCTGTGATATCAAACATAATGATGGTATAGTGCTACAAACTTATGTTCCTCAGACAAAAATGTGAAGTACCTAATGTGATAAAGTACACATATGAGATGATCATATTCACTAGAATTATTAAAATGTTTAATACTATTAATATAGTATGAAGTGTGAATCATTTCAAAAATCTTTAATGCAATTACTCATATTCACAATGAAAAAAAAAACAATTTAAATAAATATTAGCATTATTTAATATTATGTTCACTAGATTACATTACAATACATTATTAAGATCAGATTTTTAAACGTAATCAATTAAAATTAAATAACAGTTTGTAAAACTTAAGTAATTTATTAGAATAGAATCCAATGTATTAATACTTCTTAGATGTTATTTTTTACAAATATGAAATCTTAATAAAAATTTATATTTACGAAATCTATAAAGCTTTCTTAATTTACTTCTTATATAGGTACGCAAGAAAGAAAAGGTTTTTTTTTTTCATTTTTATTTATTGTTTATAACATAGTATGAGGCATAATTACATATATTTCAAAATTAATTACCTTGTGATGGGGCTGATATATCAAAATCTGCCTTGAAGAATGACGAAACATGTAGCAAACACCTTTTTTGTATATTAAACAACGACACAATACACTTATAACATTCCAAAACATTTTTTGCAAAATTTATTTTGTTTTCCGGCTCTGAAGTACTTTAAACTAACCTAACTTTGACCCATGACTAACAAACCACGTCAAATCAAGATGGCAACTACGGATTTTGTGTATAGTTACTATAACAAAATCCTCCAGATAGTGACGTAATTCATGACGTTTTCCTCGACTTTCCCTCGACTCACACTCATTCGAGGGATTCTGAAATTTCCTCAAGGTGATGTTTATGAATACCGATTTCGAGGATCCGTTGAGGCCTTCCTCGAACACGCCTAAGTCGAGTTTGAGTCGAGGGAGTTTCGAGGTAACAACTAAGAATATGGGGGTAAGTGTTACTGAGACAGTTGTATAGATGTCGCGATAAGAATAATTTTCTTTTTAATTTGGCTTAAAAATAATTTTACATTAAGTGACTAAGTGTTACTGAGACAGTTGTATAGATGTCGCGATAAGAATAATTTTCTTTTTAATTTGGCTTAAAAATAATTTTACATTAAGTGACTAAGTGTTACTGACAGAGTTGTATAGATGTCGCGATTAAATTTAGCGTAAAATAATGCATAAGAAGACGCATGAAAACTCGAAAACACGCGTTTTCCCAGACATGTGACTAATCTAGATCAATTTTTCGCACCAGAATGCCCCCATATACCAAATTTCAGCAAAATCGTTAGAGCCGTTTCCGAGATCGCCGGTATAAATAAATAAATAAATAAATAAAGATATAAATATACAAGAATTGCTCGTTTAAATATATAAGATAAATTATAATTACAAACGTGAGAATTTACGAAGATCCCAAGACGTTGAAAAATGCTTTTACGCTAACGATGTTACAGGCCCAAAAATATATAATAGGTATATGAACTGAATACTGATATATATGTATGTTTTAATCATTTCTGGACTTAGAACTGTACACAGTGAAATCACTATTATTTATTTATACAAAAATTATTTCAGATTCCTGATTTCTCTTAAACTATTCCTCGTAATGGGAATATCATGGATTTTTGAAATTGCCAGCTTTGCACATGGAGGAGAACATATTATTTGGTAATTTTTCTACTTTAAGAATTTCAATTAATGTATCAATTTAATTTAAAAAAAAGAAAGTATAGAAGAGCAAATTTTTTTTGCAGGAAAATAATGGACATCTTCAACTGTCTTCAAGGAGTTGTAATATTTTTAATACTGGTAGTGTTCAGAAAACGTGCCATGCAAGGATTGGCCAAAGAGAATTGCTGTTTGTTCATTACTCGTCCAGTAGCTGAAAAGCTAAGTCCACACGATGATAGCGATGATCAACAAATATTGTCGGATGATACTGTAGAAGTGAGACTTAATTAGGCGAAGGTCAATCAATTTGCGGTGATAACAATTAAAATCCATTTTTATATTTCTATTTTCATGCCGGTTTCATGTATTTGTAAAATATTAGATAATTTTATTTTTGGTGCCACTATATACAGAATGGTCGTGCAATATCCACTTAAATTACAACTATAAAACAGTAGATTAAATTGATTAAACCTCGAATTATAAATATGTTAGGATTAAGTGGTCGAATCTCTGTATGTACATTAATAATGTAGGGTAAAATTATTTAAATAATAATTCGTTTTACAATTTCAAATATATCTATAGAATTTGTCATAGAAATTAAATTGCCATGGTGACATAGACTTTAAAAAGTATTATAAGAAAAACTGATTTTAAATTTACGACATTTAATTTAATCAAATTATGTAAATTAAGTATTTTTATTGTGCCATATAAATTAATGTTATTAAAATTCAAGTTACACTCAATTAAGCTAAATTAAGTTTAATGTAAAGATAAATATATTATTCATTGAATAAAATTCTTATTATAATTAAAGTAAGCGTTTACATTTGTTGTAAATACTACGATGTTAAAATTATAATTTTATAAGTTTTAAGTTCATAAATATTCTGTTATGCATGTGATTATAACATAAAATATTTAACTTTATATTTGTTTTATTTAACACTATATCAAAAAACTACTACTTCCAAAATTATTTCATGTAAATACTTCTTATACTAACTTATATTCATGTGCGCCAAACGTTTTATCAAACATTGGGATGAAAACAAGGCTAGGAGCTTTCAATGATCTGTGAATATTATGGTAATATTGTGAAAATTGCATTATTTGTGCGTGGTACAATACTCGTAACTATTTTTAGGAAATATAGTTGTAAGGTAATACTTTCAATAATAAGTATCCCTCTTTAAACTGAATAACATGGACTTACCAGAAAGAAGTTAGCGTGTATTTTTTTTGTATTCTGTTATATGCTAATAAATTGCTCTTGAAATGCTCCTCCGAAATCTGCAATTGCTCCACGTCTAAAGTGAAAAAAATGATTGAAGCAATTTTTGAGCAAAAAAACTTTGGTAAAAAAATGATTATTTCTCGTGTATAGCGAATCTAATTTTTGAGTAAGCAATTTAAAAAAAATATATTAATTAACTAATCACTTTAGACATGGAGCAATTATAGATTTCGGTGGAGCATTTTAAGAGCAATTTATTAGCATGTAGCAGAATACAAAAAAAAATACACGCTAACAGCTGCTTTCTGGTCATGGACTTATAGAAATATGTCATTGCCGTTAGCATAGTCACGTAAAGAAAGTAACAAAACGTCAAATGTCAAATCCAATAATCTGTCAGAGATCTCGGATTATAGGTTTTTTAAAAAATATAACTTGTAAGTTATAATGATATAGTTTTATTTAGCATTTGAACATGATACAAAAATTAGTGCCTTGACAATTGTGCCTCAACATCAAGTTTCATAATCTTTTGTGTATTATTAGTACATATGTAGTGAAAACCAAAGTTTCTTTATGATGATTTATTTATGTCTAAAAACGTACCTTTTTATAATTGTACTTAATATGACCAAAGCAATAGAAAGTAATGTTGATCTTAATGAAGTATCGGAACAACAGAATTCTATAAAGATTAACAAATGCTGCGAGCCGAACGAACTCATGGTCGATTCAGTTTGTAGGTTGACTCAAAAATATAATCAAAGTAAGTATAATTCATAAAATGTAAAAAACAAACTAATTTTAATAACATTTTTTTATTATAATAATTTTATTGAATTTGTAAATAGGTGAATGGGTACCACAATTTAAAACTGAAGATGGCAAAGATGCGATAGTAAAGTATTTTGGATATGTCAATGGAGTACCTAATTGTGCAACAACTCAACAGCGGCCTATATTTGATTTAGGAAAATCTGAAGATGAGTGAGTACTGGGAATTTGCAAAAATTGAAGTAAATTACCAGATAATATAAAAATTGTTAAAATAATTTTATTTCTCCTATTTTTAAATGGCAAATTGTTACAATTAAAATTACTTCTAACTATAAAATAACACAAGATTATTGTCTATAACAGATTAAAATTATTATCTGATGGACGTCTGCAACATCTTATTCATCATGAACATAGTACTGATCATATTAAAGATGATCCCATACTAACCAATTCATTTAGTATTCATGAAGCGATATCGATCCCTGATGAAAAAGTGCCATCATCATATATTCACGATCAAAATAAATATTGCTTAGATAAGGTTTGTAATAAATACATAATTATGTAAGTATTTACTACATATATGCAAAATTTAATAATTAAGATATTTTATTCGTACATTTCAGATACTAATAACAAGTTCAAACACAACTGGTTTATATGCTCTTGTATGTGTTCCAGAAGTGATTATAAATTGGAAAGAGACTAGTTTTCTTATGAAAAAAGTTTTAAATCCTATATTTCATGCAATTGCTATGATTCTGTTTCTTGTTATCGCCATAATTTATTTTGTGCTACCGACATTAAGAGATTTAGCAGGCAATATTATAACAACTATAAATATATGCTTGATAATCAGTCAAGCTGCTGATTTAGTAAGAATATTTACAGAATACAGTAATCATATCAGCTTCATGGTCACAGGTAAAAAATATTTCTATTCTATAAAAACAAGTAAAACAAAAGAATATCTTTAACTTCTTAAATTTGAGTACCCATGCAAAGTAATTCTTATTCTTCTTATTTTTAAAAATGCTAGTAAGAATTCTACATACATAAGTATAGATTGGATTTTAGCTTGATGTTAGATAGCCAATATTAAAACTTTCCTCAACATAATAGGTTATCTAATGCAAATCAGACCAGTTGTTTCAGACGTTGGTGCAATTAAAAAGAGAGACAAACCCTTTGAGTTATACATAATATGTTATTAGATGTTGGATATAATGTTCATGAAAATGCATAATTTTTATAAATAGTACAAGATCACAATTTTGTATTTCAGATGTTATTTTATACATAAGTTTGCTAGGTGCATTCTTTTGGTTGAATAGTTTTGGATTCTACATATGGAAAACATTCAAGTGAGTTTCAAAATAAACGTTAAAATAAATTGTGGTTAAACGGCATAACCAAGAATAATACAACAGAAACTGTCTTTCAGGTCACGGAATGTATTTTTAAGAGTGACAGATGTACGCAAATACTGCTATTATTCAAGCGTGGTTTGGTCTTGCGTTGTTTTAATGACTGCAATGGCGTTATGCGCTCATTTTTTATTAGACGCTGGTGTAGATCCATATAAAAAAATGCGACTTTCAACAACTATATTCATTGAAGATATGGAACAACAAGAAACTATTGGTAATTTGATGTTATGATATTATTTTACAATCTTTAAATTAATTGTCAAAGTGTTATAAAGCATGTTATTTCTTAACGCTTTCTTAGATTTACGCGAATATTTGATATTTTTGCGATCTTTTCGGATTTTTTTCGTGGTTTTATTTTTGGTTCCCGAAGTTTCGAATGCAATAATGTTCACGGGAGAGACTAAGGATCTAGACGGTCTACCTACAGTAAATAAAACAGCTTAGCTATCTGTAACAACTATATAATGCCTTTGAAATGTCTAAAACCTTATTAAAATAAATTATTATAAAACAGAAACAAAACAACTCAGTGTAATAACTAATATTTTTATGTTACCATTACAGGCTGGCTTGGTATTGCTGTATTTTTTACACCAATTGCTTTTACTATCATTTTCAATTTGTTTTTCTATATAACAACATTGAAAGTTATTAAGAGGATAAACATATATGGAAGGATTCACTACAAACTGAAAGGATGGTAAGTCTACACTTTAAATAAATTTTATACAAAATCTGTATATTATGCATATAAATAAAATTTATGAACAAGTAATATTACAAATCCATACTTAATATTGTAAAATATGTGAAAATGTGTTCGTTCTTTTTGTCCTTTTATCACATTGAAACAAATGATGGATTTTTTATGTGGAGATAGTTGGAGGGCTGGAGAGTGACATAGACTAATATTCACCGCAGGAGATTATCTTTTAAGATTATCATTCCCACGGGAAAACACGTTATAATACAACCCACAACAACTCTTCATATCTATGTATATATATTATATATAGACTATCTATTCCATACTAACTGTTACAACGTACCTAGGGACAAACTCGAGCAAAGCGAGGGTGAGTCGCTAGTATAAAAATAATTATTTTTGTTACAGTTTCAACCTATTTGTACAACTATTTATAATTATGACAATGTCGTGGTTATTCCTTCTAATGTCATGGTTGAATTTTGATGGTTTACTATACGCACATATAGTAGTAAATCTACTACAGGCGATATTAATATTCTACGTGTGCATTGTGAGACAATCGCATGTCATGTTTCTATTGAGGAAGAGCTGTTGTTATGCAGAACCTGTACCCACCGGCGAGTGGGGAGATGAGATGACTCATATGAATGGGGGTAATTATTAATATTATTATCAACTAACAGTTATTATTTAAAATTGACACATGGCTCAAAATTTGATAAGTATTATTATTTTCTACATAAATTATAATTGATGTACTTATTGTACATGTAAATTGATATATATCTATTTTTTCCTTCAGATAATATTATTTTATAAAAGATGTCCCAATATTTACATGGTAAACATATTATTGTTAAGACAATATTATTCTCGAGATTTTTCTTATGAAAACCTAATGTTCTTATCATATTACTGAGAAGTAATTATGATTAACAATAAATAAAAACCAACAATCTGCTACTACTTGCACAATATTTTTTCCTTCTTATATTATAATTTTAATATGATCATTTGAAAAGCCCTAATGAATAAGAGAAATTGGTAATTTTAATATCTTTATTAGTAAATACAAATAAAATCACATCGAATTTTTAAAATGTCATATCGGTATGTGCCTTATAAATTCATTAAGCATCATGCAGAGCAATATTTATTTTTTGTATGTGGTGCTGTATGTATGAATATTATAATAGCACATAACTTATTTAAAGTGTTTGAATTTTATATTATAGACTGTATTATTATATGCATGAATTGGTCTCATTTAAATTAAAAAATAAACTATTGTAAAAAAATCTCAAATAATCAATTGATGGGTTAAATAAAATCTTGTAATTATATTATAACTAGAAACTTATTGTTATTTTAAATGTTTATCTGTATAAATATGTATTAATTATTTAAGCATATACAATCTTTTCTACATGGTAGCTTTTCATTCGTTCTTGGCAGCTTAAAAGTTGATTAGATTTCATCAATTATTACAAACAACTGGTTAGATTTTAGTAAGCAAATGGTTGTAATGTTAAAGTTGAAAGGTATTGCACTATAATATAAGTATTATAATATAATTTCTAATCCCTAACTTATTTGGTAAGGTTATTTTGAAACTATCCAAAATTAATTTTAATAATTCGAATTGTATGAAAGCTCATTAAAGATACTTAATTAGATCAAAATTGAAGCAACTTTTTCCTATAATTATAAGGTATGTATCTATATTTTGCATGTTTAATCTATGTTTTTTAACGTTTTATGTTTTTTTGTGTATGAGTGGCCTAAAATTCTAAGTTATCTTATTGACAGTGATTGCAAAAGATACACGAATATGTATTTTCTAAGACTGCATTTTTTAGATTTAATTAAAAGTTTTTGTCCATTTTTTTTTAAATATTTACACTTTATATTAAATAGTTTAACATCGATTCGCTATATTGTTTTCTCACCGATATGTTGCTCTCTTAAATATAACGAAAAGTTAATTGTATACTTAGTCGAATTTTAATAACAATGTAATCTTCACTGGTGTGGTGTAATATTTTACACTCTTATTTTTTAAGCAATTTATTGTAGAAATCTAGTTTTATATTTACAACTTTTATTTTAATAAAGCAGTGATAAAAAAAAACATGTGTTTAATTGTCTCGCCTGTCCATATCAATGAAAATATTCTAATCAAATGTATAATGCAACTATTAAAATAGTAAGTGCGAAAACGATTATGAGTATTTTGTTTGTTGACTTTTCACCAATATAGTAAAGGGAAGGAAACAGGTTCTTTTTGCTAACTAGTTACCATAGTGTATTATAATTATCTTTTAATTTACACGTAGTTTATGGCCTATGCCAGGACAGATTTTTTAAAATCTGTTTCAGTACTTTACTAATAAAGATCATAATTGAAAGAATAGTAAAATATTATTTTATGAATACTCTTTTACATGTTAAATTTAAAGCGTATTTCTAAATCAACTCAATTGATTTAAAACAATCTTTTTATAAAGCAAAAATGTAATGTTCTTTTCAAACAAATTAGTTTTGTTAAACGCATGACTCAATTTAAACATACTCTTGCCTGTAGTGTATGCTATATTATTATCGAAAGCGTAAATGTATTTAAATAACCATAAATGCACCTGACAAAAATTACGTAGCTTTAATTTTAAAGCTATAAAAATGTGTTTTCCAAAAAACTTCTCTTACATATTTAAATACTGTCAAAATCATAAAGATGATATGGAAAAACCAACTATCAAACGTATTCCGAGTAAGGAGACTAGGTGATGACTCAACATGAACTCAAACATTTATCTTCTTTAATTTTGGGGTAACGTGTCTAATAAACAAGCACAATGGTACATATATATATATATATATATATATATATATATATATATATATATATATATATATATATATATATATATATATATATATATATATATATATATATATATATATATTCCATAATATTTGCCAAATTACACTCCCTATATTATTAAAACTATTTTTTATTTAAGTAGGTAATAATTCAATTCGTTTAGTGTATATTGTATTCCTTAGACTGTTTAGTTTCTCCAGTTTGACCCTACACTATACATCCGTTAATGGGTTAGCAAGCTATATATTTTCCTCTACACTTATATGCCAATTGGTCACCGAACTATATATTTATGACTATATATTATATGTACGTATATGTAGTCACGAACTATATATTATATGTACCTAACGTTTTCCGCCTGTCATCGATTGATTAGGTGAAAACGCTCTTACAGATCGATTTTTTTTTATATTCTACGAGTAAAATCATTATTTTCTTAATTACGCTATATATGCAAAATATATAAAACTTGACAGCAATATTTTGAAATACATACTTATAACGCAAAACCACTATAAAAATCTATACAGTAGTAAGTAGATGATCGTCAATTGATTTTAACAAAAATACAGCGAGATACGAGGGTTGTCAATAATACTCATTTCGTAGAGAACGATTTCGAAGTTAAAGCTCTATAATGCTGTAGCAAGCAACCGACTGTCATATAGATATTGTATAAGGCTGTGGTAGGTTTATGGTGCATGTTGTGACACCTTCAAATGTTAAAAACATTTTTTTATATTTTGGGTTCAGCTTTTATATAAGATTTTATAATGTCTTTAAACAACTGTGTGTCCTATAAATAAATATCAAAGTAAGTATGACGGCTCCGGGTTCACCTCACTCGCGTGTGGTCTCGACGACTTCGTTAGACCACTGTATGGATTAGTAGACTGTGGTACTCACCTGTGTGAACAGCTGACCTTCAGATCTTCTGGAAAGCGGTGCCAGCTGACAGCGTACCACCAGGTGACAGTCGTCCATCACTGTGTTGAAGAACCTTCGAGTTGGCAAAAGGGCTTCTAGATCTATCATCAGCTCAAGGAACCTCTCGCAATACCTGATAAAGAAAGAGACAACTTATCACTGGTCTACTATTAAATGTATATGCGAAAGTTTGTATGTATTAGTTACTCCTCGCTGGAACGACTATTATATTATAACAAAATAATACTTATTTGCGAGGGTGAGCTATCTATATCTATAAAGTAAGAAAATAACTGATTGGCTGACTCACTGACTAATCAATTAACGCACAGCTGAAACTGCTGGGTCTAGAAACATAAAATTTTGCACAAATGTTCCTTAAATGACGTAAGTGTGCATTAAGAAGGGATTTTTGAGAATTCATACCCTAAGGAGTTAAAATAGGGGATTAAAGTTTGTATGAAACTTCGTCATTTTTGAATTCTAAAGTAATTTAGGATAAGAAATTATTAAATAAAATTAAAAATGTCAAACTGACCAAATCTCAAAAGTTATAAGTAAAAATATCATTCACAAATATATAAAAACAAGAACAAGTTGACAAAGGAACATAGTAGCAGTTGGAGACATCCTGTCTTCTTTAGTTCACTTTTTAGGCAGTGGGGTTTTTTATATTTGTAAATAATTTTTTTTCTTACAGCTTTTTAGTTTTGGTCAGTTAGACATTTTTAATTTTATTTAATAATTTCTTATCCTAAATTACTTTAGAACATACAAGTTGTATATATTTTTGTAATCGCCTCTTAAAAACTGTATTTTGATACCCCAGTTGATTTATTCAGATGATTTTTTTTAAAACACAAATTAGCGTCTAGAATCCGCTATTTTGATTTTTAATTATATCTATATACCCTATGACACTTGCGTTATCAATACGAATCGAATGAAGTATGAATCATCAAAAAAAATTCGGTTAAGTCATCCATATATACAATATACAAACATACAAGTAAATCACATAACCCTCCTTTCGGCTTTGCCGCAGTCGAGTAATAAATGCATATTTAATAGTCTTGAGCTTTCATATAAAGCCAAAGTCTAAACAATAAATAATGATAATTAAATATAATTATGAGTATACTGATCTCTATATTTTTAACACACTACAAGTACAAAATATAAAATATCAATATTTACCGTACAGCATTTACATCTACATCCCCATCTTCAGGTATACTCTCCAAAATTTGCATGAATTTGATCATCAGTCGCTGTAAGTATCGTCTCTCCCAGTTCAACTTCTCAAGCAACTCTGGTTTATCTTTCTTTTGTATGGCCCGCCAGTATTTACGCCACTTAGGTACGGCTTTGAATTCTTGGTTTCTTCTACCTGGAAATTATATAAAAAAATATTTGTTTATTTTTGCGAAATAGAATTTTTTACTAATTTGTTTTTAGTGCCTAATATTATTAATCATTTAACACGCCTTTATATGCTTCACTATAAATTAAATATATCTTGGAAGTCGATTTTAAGTTGATCTGAGTGCTAATGGATATTGAAACTCTAAACTCTTCAAAGAATACTAGTGAAACCTTCGTAATTGGGCTGAATGATTGGTTTGATGAATCATATATACATACATTACATTGATTCACATTGTATTTTTTTTGTTTTTTGTATAACTAGAAAATTATTTAAATTACTGCATTTTAACTCATACAATATGTTGCATCTCAAGAACATAATAAAATTCAAGAAATTAGAAAAATATAATCATTTCTAACCAATAAAAACTAACCTTCTTGCAAACTGATCCACATACTGAGTGACACAAGTCTTTTAACTTGGTCCCGGCATAATTGTACTTCCATGCTACCAAAGCAATGGTTCAGAAACAGTAGTAATGCGGTCTGTTCACGCATATTACGACTTTCTTCTGACACACTCGCTCGTAGCACTTGTTCAAAAAAGCCAGGGAAGTGTTCCGGTTTCTTAAGAAAGGCCTAAAACAAAATTATTAAATTTTATATTTAGCCTATGATTTGACTAGGCTATGATAAAATTATTAGGTACTAGCAGAACCCGCGGCTTCGTCTGCGTTCAATTTACAAAAAAAACTCTTTGGCTTTATCTATACTAATATACTAATATTATAAAGCTGAAGAGTTTGTTTGTTTGTTTGTTTGGTTGAACGCGCTAATCTCAGGAACTACTAATCCGATTTGAAAAATTCTTTTTGCATTCGATAACCCGTTAACTGAGGAAGGCTATAGGCTATATATTATCCCGGAAAAATGTACGGTTCCCGTGGGATAGATTTGTTTTTGTCTAGGGACGAACCCGAAGCGAAGCGAGGGTGAGTTGTTAGTGTTATATATAGCGACTCACTTTTACAATATGTATGTATAATATTTACAATAATGTATGGAAGTCTGCCCGATTTGTTGACATTTATGGTTACTGCTCTGCTCTCTTGGGTAGTAGCATGATGATGCATAGCCTATAGCCTTACTCAATAAACGGGCTATCTAATGCAAAAAGAATTTTTCAAATCGGATTTGTAGTTCCTG
Source organism: Argynnis bischoffii washingtonia (assembly GCA_033884665.1). Lineage (NCBI taxonomy): Eukaryota > Metazoa > Arthropoda > Insecta > Lepidoptera > Nymphalidae > Argynnis > Argynnis bischoffii. Next base: position 6,910,947 of record CM066625.1, read on the forward strand.
AGATAAGCGCGTTCAAACAACTTCTCCTCTTTATAATATTAGTATAGATTCCGTGAATAAAATCAAAGGACAAACTCCATAAACATATAATATAATTCTTTACACAAAATGACAATCAATAAAATGAAAGTTGTTTATTCATATTGACTTTAGAACAGAATGGATTTGAACTCGATTACGATATAATACGGCTAGTATTTTTTTATACAAATCAAATCTATTTTTGAAGTCTATTTTGTTTCGGTAGGTAATTAGACAAATGTCGTAATGAAGCGGCCATGATATATGATAAACATGAGGAGTTGTTTTAAATACACTTTTTCCTTTACAGGGTAAACAGAACCTAATTGTATTTTACTACATTTCCACTGTTGTAGAAACATAATATCGTACATTTCCCAAAGGCTTGATATCTTTGCGATCAATCTTTAGCTTCGTGCGAGCTTACGACCAGCAGTTGTTGTTATTTTTCAGTATTATACAACTTTGGTTCCAAGTCCAAATTATTATTAAAGAATACAAACTTAATATTTTTACCATAAGGGTTACAAGCGTCAACTTAAATATACATTTATCAAATAATAAATGATTGCGTAATATATTTTAATATTTTAAATAAACCTATCTTTACGCATATTTTCGCAAATGTCAAATATTCGCGTAAATCGAAGAAAATATTATATTTTAGTGTGTAATTAATATATTTTATAAATAAAATATTCTTTACCTGCCATGCTTGCACTCTCTCTCTGAACTTTTCGTTGATCATAACAATGACCGACATCATGTGTGCATGTGTTGCTTTGCCGGTTTCATAATGAGGCCATAGATATGTTTCCAAATACTGGGAGAATTCTAACATCATAATACGGCGAACCGCAAAGCTGCAGAAATAGATGGAGTATGCAATTTATTATTATATTCTTAGTTGAATGATAACCTTAGCAGGCTATAAAGTTTATGTAAGATTTTTGCCTCTTCGGCTTGTGGAAATCAGCAGATTATTGAATTGCACCCTTTTTAGGATGTCTTGGGCTTCCCTTCTATCATGTCTTCTTGCTTTAAGTTAAATATACACTTTAAGGTCTATCTCCTTAAAGAATATCCTTAATAAAAATTATATATGTACTTATACAGCGAATTCATTGTAAATTTATCCAATTTTAAATAAAAGCATGCCCTATATACTGTTAAGAAATATTTTTAATTTATGACTAAATAAAAAATCGTGATATATAAATATTTATAAAATCATAACTAACATCTTTCAACTTTTTAATTTTGATGATGCACATACATTATATGTATATTTTATATTTCTCACGTTTACTAATTACATATTACAATATTATTGATAGTTACTGAAAATGCATTGTTAAAAAATCCTAATAAAACTATTTTCTTCAGTTTTTTTAAATATTTAAATATCATTTTATTCAAAAGTTATATTTAAACATTATTGTGTAAAAGTTAGTTTTACCATTTATAACTGGCAAATTTAAAAATAAAATAGGTCAATGTACTCAATCTATAAGGTCATTGACCCTGAAACAGTCATTTGTTCACTTCACTAGGGCTCAGGTTTGAATTGAGAAGTAATTCTGTATCTGTTCTATCTAACTTTACTTACTTGGAGCCAAGGATTTCTGCCTGGTATATTGATTCCACAATAGATGCATCATAAGGTAAGTGATCTTCTTTAGTATGAGGTGACCAATACTGGTTTGCGAGCTGAAACATTTAACAACCATATTGATTTTAAATTCAATGTGGAATGTTGTATAGATTTTCATATGTGTGTGATTAATACTAGTAGGCTAATTACAAATAATATTTAAAATGTAGCCAACATGATGTTATTTTAATTTTAATATGTAATTAAGCCTTAAATTTATAATATATCAACATACAAATAGAATTTTCATAAATAATGATGGCAAGAAATTATAATAAAATATATAATAATACAGAGTAAAACATATTTATATTTACAAACATATTTATATTTATGACTATAACATTATATTTCTTTTAAAGCCCTTAATACAATCTCACATCCTTTAATTTTAAGAAGTTAAATTATAGTTACTAACTTTTGTCCTTTTGCATATTTATTGTATGCATAATTCTACTAAATTGAGCATTCTTGTGGGACAAGCAATAAAAAAGAATAATATGGCTTTTATTAAATCCCAAACTTTTCTTAAATACAAATTTTTCGATATGTATTTAATATAAAAGTTTGACATTTTATTAGTAAAAGAACTGGGATATGATAATGTTAAAATGTGTTGAAATATTTAACAACCTCAAAAATTGTACTCATGACTCAATTCAGTAATGCTTATTAATTTTTCACTTTGTGCCTCATGAAAAAAAACACCCTAATACATTTATTTAAGCAAAAAAATACTTTATTATATTGTGTTACATCTCTAAATATATGTAAAACAAATATACAACAATTGCCGAATATATAACCTTTACTATGCATACAAACCTGAGTTATTCTATCAGCATTAATTTGAGAGAGTGTAGGTAAAGGTATTTTTGATTTATCGGGTGGTGGTTGAACTTCTGTTTTCATTTTGTTTTAGTACAAAATTACAATTTCAAAACACAAAATCCTATCGTTTACACAACAATTCAAAAATGTCAATTTCTGTTAGCTCACTGTCAGTTTGACATACGTATTCCGTTCTGAAATTTTATAAAATATATTTTTCTTTAAAATCATCTACATGTATACATCATATATTTGGTTTCTTGATAAATGTTTAAATAAACGAACCAATTTCTAATCACTAATCTCAGCATTATTTCTACTTGTATTGGCTAGTTAATTTAACGGTATTTGTTTCTTACAGGTAATACAAAAAAAAAATATACGGTCGAATTCAGAACCTCCTCCTTTTTTGGAAGTCGGTTAAAAAATGATGTTCGATCCTCCCGACTTTCCATATAAAGAATTAACAGAATCTATAAAAGTTCATTATGGCGCGGAAGGCGTTCTTTATAATGATACAATGGTTAATGATTCAGTAACAACTGATAAAGATCTTGTTAAAGTAACAGAGGCCATTATTTCTTCAGTAGAAAATCAGTTAACATTTAACACGAATAACACTGGACGATTTTTCGATGTTGAAAGTGCTACTTTACATGTACAACAGGGAAATGCTGAACAGAATTCTGAATCTTATATTTTGGAGCCAGATAACTTATTTAATTATGAACCCACTTTGCTTGATGATAATATTGTCAACCAATTTTTTTTGCCAATACAAGAATCTTCAGAAAAAAACAAGGTTAATATATAGTTTATACAGTTACTTTTATTTAATTATACTTATTTAATATTAGCTGACCCGCCAGACAATGTCCTGTATCAATTGTAAGAAATATAAAACTGTACTGAAAAAAGTACCGTCAGCTTTTCTCGAATTTCCCATTTTTCTAGCAACTTTTCCAATTTTTTGCTTACTTACTACGACTATCGTAAGCGTTTCAAAAAAAACTAAATCGGTCCCGCTGTTCTCGAGTGGTGCGCTTACCAACAAACAACATTTCATTTTTATTATATACATAAATAAATAAAATGATATATAACTATAGTTACATATAGTTTACATTCTAAAGATACACTGATTTTTATTACTTATTAGCGACTCACCCTCGCTTCGCTCGGGTTCGTCCCTAGGTACGTTTTAATTTTTTTGAGCGAAACCCTAGTTCTTTTTCTAAAATAAAAGTAGCCTAAGTTACTCCTTATAATATCAGCTATCTGCTAGTGAAAGTCCTGTTAAAATTGGTCCAGCCGTTTCGGAGATTAGCCGGAACAAACAGACAGACAGACAAAAATGTTAAAAATTGAATTTTTCTTATAAGTACCATATATATATAATTCCATATGCATATAAAGGTGTTATTTTGACATTACAAATAGACACTTTAATTTTATTTATCTGTATAGATGTGAAAACGCTATTATTTTCAGAGTTCAGAAAATATTGGCCCTGACCTCTTGGCCCTTCATTCGTGTGTGATATGTCATGAAATATTTACCACAGACGCGGATCTACTTGACCACACAATATCTACACATGCTTCAGATCCCTCGATTGAGCAGGATTCAAATATCTCTCTATATAGTAATATTAATAATATAACATTAGACGGTAAGTGTCTACCTACCTGACAAAATTTATTTTTTAATAAAATATACATTATACGGCAGTGGTAGCCCAGTAGTAATGCGCTCGCTTGGAAAACCGAGTGAAGCGGGATCAAATCCGGGGTTTCGCACCTCTGATATTTTCATGTGTAAATCATTTCCAACATGATTACCAATTGGCTTGTATTCAGCCCTTTTTAACGTCCCATTGCTGGAACGTTAGAAATGGTTGAATACTAATCCTAAAGAATTAAAAATTATTAATATTATACTTTAAAAAGATACGAAAGTACACCTACTTTCGTAATATCTTCAGACCATAGAGGTATTTATCGACATCACCTCCTTGCTCAATGCACTAGTAAAATCCAATCAAATAACTAAAGTCTAAAATTCGTCGTATGAGTTTGTTTTGTAATTTCCCATTCTTTCTAAAACTAAGCATAGTTCAGCAATGTAATTAGGTCGAATGCCTTGATTTTCTCTCATTTTTGGTACGATACGCCTGACTAAGAACGACGGGCCCGCGACAAAAGGACGAACATCGCAGTGCACTGTGCAGTTTATAAAATAGGTCAGCAAATTGCATGTACAGCTAAATGCAGATACTTATTAGTTTAAGTAAATAGAGGAACTGGACTTAACTCTTGCTGCAGGAATATTTTAATAGTAAAAATGCGATAAATCGTCGTTTTAACTATTAATATTTATATTTTCTATATTATGTAGTCTGAAGCATAAATTATGGTATAGGTATATTTAATCTCATATTTTTATATTTATATATTTTTTAGAGCCTAAAAATAGCTCAAATTTTGACTGTGAATGGCTGGTATGCTGTACATGTGAGAGGATCCTGTCGACTGCGCTTGAGTCTGAACCACGTGGTAAGGACATTTGCATATGTATTTTCACGTAAAAACTAAATTATTTAATTATAAAAAATATAAATAGGATTTAAAAATAAACATAGGTTTCCATTACCTACTAGTTATTGTAGAGTCAAGTAGAAGTTCAAATGAGCGCTATAGCTGGTATGCGGTGTATGTGAGTGAGTGCTGTCGACCGCGCTCGAGTCCGAGCCCCGCGGTGAGTAATTAGCCCGCTATTGACATACATAATGGTTTCCGTACACTGGAAGAGTCTACAATATTGTATTATAGAGACAAACGAGAACAATATGCTCATCTAGTTGTAAAACAATGAACATGGGTTTTGGTATTGCCGTACATCATTCAATATGTACACCGACATATACTGTAGAAGTATATCTGTACTTATAACGAAAGTCAAACAATTATTATAAAAATGTCAGTATGTCTAAATACAGACATACAGACTAAATAGATTACAGCAAGAAGAATTACACACGGATAAAGAAATGCTAGTTACTGAAAAATAAAAAAAAGCAAAAATGATAATTTTTATTAAGGGAAAGAAAATCCCGAGGCATAGATACAGAACAGCTTGTTTCATTTTAAAGGTAAAGGAAAATAGGGTTTCACGGGGCAAATGTGAGGGCGTGTCGCTAGTGTTTAGTAATAATGATAATAACTTACTTAATTATGATAAGAGATCCGAAAGCTCGCAAGTGACAAGTAATAATTATTTTTACATTACTTGATCTCAACGTAAAGATCATATTTGTAAATCAAACTCGAATCAAATCAATCAAAATGGATCAAATCAGCGAATACAGTCACAGAAGTCTTTGAAGTTAATAGTAAGTATATATAGCTAATATATACTTACAATTTACTTCAAAGACATACACATGCTGGCTAGTATAGTATTATGTGTTCTGTGATGTTGGTAAAATATGTATATGATATTGTCCACATAATCTTGAAATTAGAGAAAGAAATGTGTATACCACTAATAGAGATTTATATGTTAAGATTATACATTAAGTTCTTTGAGAGCGTAGTAGTTTCGTAACAAATATTATATTAGTCAGAAACCATTTCTCAAAACAAATACATGTGTAAGTATGTATTCTTTGCCTATACATCCCAGTGAGCTCGTAAATCGACGTGAATTACATTTAAAAATAGTGCAGCAAAATTTTTGACAGTAAAATTAATTATGTTTTTTAACATTAAAAATTTACTATCAGAACAGCTATGTTGTATGGACATAAGCGGCAAGGGAAGCGTAGGCTCAAGGAGATTAAGCTCTATGTTCGTGTGTGACTACTGTAGTTACTTGTTTGCCAACGGGGAAGCTCTCGACCGGCACCGACTCACATGCTTCGGACAAGAAGACTTTTATCCTTTACAAGCGGTTAGTCTTTTTATTTTGTACTAGCAACACTATCCCCTTGGTTTCCCTCAGTCCTTTTTATTTTAATTTAATATTACCAAAAATACTGAATTTGTTTTGTTACAAGCGTTAAAAACCATACCATATTTTTTATTCCATAAACAAGTAGGTAATACAATAAATACATAAAAAGTGACGTGGACACTTAGAATTAAAAATACAAAAAAAAATCGTTTGCCAAATGTCAAAACTTTTGCCCCCTGAGTCTAGCAGTTTGGCACATGAATATACCTATAAGTATAGTGTATAATATTTATACAAGTGTGCATGTGTAGATTATTGTTTTTTTATTAGTAATATTTTTAAACTATTTCTACTGACTACCTTAGACAGCGATTTTATTGCCTGTTAAGATTAATAATGCTCGCTCCAATATAAGATAATATTTTTAAAGTATGGTTCCCTTTTTAGAACAAGGCTTTACGCAAGTGTCTAAAGTACTTGCTCCATATTCTCGCAAAGTTCTTGATCGACAACTTGTTACCTCACGTGTGCTCTTCCACGATTGTGTAGTGAAGATTATTTTCCAAAGTAGCGGAACCTTCCAAAAACGAAACTCTGAAATCGTTAAATAAAATAATTTAAAATACTTTATATTAAAATCTAGCGGCACACCCTCGTTTCGCTCGGGTTTGCTTCTAGGAAAACAAAAACAAACCTATCCCACGGTAAATGTACATTTTTCCGGGATAAAAAGTAGCCTATGATCTATCTCTGTGCCAAATTTCATCCACATCAGTACTACCGTTCTGGCGTGAAAGAGTAACAAACATACATACTCACAAACTTTCACATTTACAGTTATACTAGTATAGATAAAAACTGGGTTTAAATTAAGAGATAGCCACGTAAATTATCGAACTTCCATAGTATGATATATTCTTTGTTATCAGGAGGAATCGATTTTAGAATTAACTACAACACAATCAAACAAAAAGTGTATTTCCTGCACTATCTGTAGGAAGCAATACAAAAATGAAGAAGAGTTGCGTATTCATAATGTAGAATGCTGTCGGCCGGCAGGCAGGCAGCGCCGGCCATACTCTACTAGCAATAGAAACAAAATGTGGAATTGTGGATCATGTAATCAACTTTTTACGACTGCTAGGTGAGTGATATAAAAGAATAACTTTAAATATATTTTAAATTTTAAGCTAGTTAGTGGAACACTATAAATACATTGTAAAATGTAAATTTCATATCAAAATTTTTGAACAAAGCGGAATTCGCATCATCCCCCTGGGTATTTGGGCGCCAATTAGCCTATGCATTCGATACTCGATTTTTATATGACAAAAGATTGTGTTATATTTTGTTTTGTAAATCTGCAATTTATAAATATTTATATCCACTTCGAAAGGAAACTATGTGACCAAATTTTCTGCAATGTTACATAATAAAGAAAATATCCTTCCTTAATCCTAAATATTGTAAAGATACATATGAAAAAAATATTAAATATATACCTAGTACCTACGTATATACTCCAATATGGTACAGTTAAAAATGTGACAGATAAATTGCTATACGAGTCACCAATTTAGTTTAAGACTCTTCACTTTCAAAAAAATGCAGAAAACTTTTTGCATCCTGCGCTGGATACCTTTAGCGTAAAGATGTCGGGAACGTACATACGTATTATTTTTATCCCATTTTAGTAGTTAGGTAAGTGGTTTATCTATTTTAATTTATAGGGAATTGTACCGTCACAAGCGCGGAGAGGATAGACCGCCAGGAACACCGTTAATGGCTTACGTTTGTGAAGAATGTGACAAGGTCCTAGGCAGTATGTGCGCATTGCACACTCACAAAAAGATGCACAAAGTATCGAAACCCGTAAGTTTTAAATTGATCCTTTATCTCTGACCGAAGCTGCGTTTAATAATTAATTAAACTAAATAATTAATTCTAAAAAAGTTCCTCAACTTATTTAATATGGTAAAATAAAAAAATAGTGTGATATTTTTAATGAGTAAGTGATATTAAAACCACATTTATCTTGATGATAAATTGGTATGTGTTACAAAATCAATGCCTACTTATTCTCTAAGTTCTAGTACACATATGTACGTAAGTCGTAAAGCATTACTGAAAAGCACTTAGTAGTTTCAAGTACTTTTTTCATTCCTCGTAGTTGCTACTTACTATGCTACGTAGATCCCGCTGTATAGATATAAGATTTAGCAATCAACCGCTCAGAAACTCAATGGAAGATTTACTTCTTTTTTTAATAGCTTTTCATATCATAAAAGTAAATACAAAAATACTATGGTGGAATCTTTCAAGATTTGAAAGCGGAATTTGACACAGTATTTTTATCCCGATACGTCAAATAACGTGTGCATATATTATACTATACAGTATACTATACAGATGTTCGCGCTAGTTTATAAGTTCAAGTGCAGCTTGGGAACTATTCTATACGTCATACTATAATAAAATATTATAAATGCTATGTGGTCTAACTCACATAAACGCAACCGCACTCGCGTCTTCTGTTGTTTTTCTCACATAGGAACTTGCAAAGTTTGCCAGATTGATTAATTTTTATGACTACCTACTAACTGCTCCGCTCTAAGCATATATTGAGTTGCATGATGCTAAATAACGTATTTTTTTTAAACTCATACTACTAACTAATAATTACTGATACGCGTATTAAAAATATGAGTACAAATCTACAGTTATATAATCGGGCTACTATAATCAGTACGAAAGTTTATATGTATATCTTTGTTGCTGTTACTCCTTTACGCTAAAACGGCTGGACGGATTTGGATGAAATTAAGTGCAAACAAATACTATGATCTAGAAGTAGCGCATGGGCTACTATTAAGCACCCAGACACGCACCCGAGCGAAGCGAGGGTAAGTCACTAGTAAATAATTCCAGTAATGTATGAGTAATGAGTATTCATCATCTAATGCCACAAAATATAATACAATTTAATTATTTTTTGTAAGGGATATCCCTGCACAGTGTGCGGTCGTCGCTTTAACCAGTCTGGTCACCTGGCGATCCACATGCGCATGCACACGGGCGAGCGCCCATATCCTTGTGACTTGTGTTCGAAGGCATTTAAAGTTAAGGTAAATCTAAAGCTATAGTTAAAGATGGACAGACAATACTGTGCTGGGTAATCGAGTACTGTAAACGTCGACGTGTTAACGTGTACGCAAGCTTATGCAAAGTTGATTGCGTTAATACTGCGTATATGCAAAATTTATTGCTGGTGTTCTTATTTTACTACCTATATAATAGTGTATTAAAGTAATATATGTTGCATTTTAGGAAATTTAAGATTTTTTAGTGGTGCAGATTTTGTTCAGTTTGAAAGTCAGGAATCAGGATTGTTGACTGTTCTCTAGTAAAAATGAATAAAGAATAATAATAGACAACACGTTTGGCTCAGTTTGTAGTGACCCTACTTGCTATGCCAGCGGTCGCGGGTTCAAGTCCCAATGGGGGCATTCATTTGTGTGATAAGCACGAATGTTTATACTCCAGTCATGGGTGCTTATATTTATAATATGTATGTATTTAAAGTTATATATGTGTAGTGTATAAACTATCTGGTATCCACAACACAGGCCTCGTAGCTTACCATGGAACTAGATGGTGCTGTGAATGTCCCAACATATTTATTTATAATAACATTGTATATTTTGTACACTCGTATATTATACACTTAAGATATGCCTTGATTTCTTCTTACCCAAAATCATTTCATTCCACTGTCTATTTACGGGTAATTTTTAACGTAATCTAACATTACTACTGAATGATTTTAGTACGCAAGGTAGAGTCCTTTCCTAGTAGGTTTTAAAGTTAAAAAAGAAGTTTTAAGAGAGATATACAATTTACATAAAATAATATTACAATAAAATAAATTAAAAAAACAGCAGTCAAAACATATGAAGACATCATACCGCTAACGTCTTTACATTTACTTTGTTGTTTCCAACTTTTCGGCGGGAATGCAGTCGGTTAGGTCTCTCAAGCCGCTGGGAATATTGTAAGCTAGGAGTTTTAATGTTCTTTATGTGTAACTTTCACAGAACATTCTTAATCCGAACAAACTTTTCTCTTATAATACTCTTCGCGATGTTTAGTCGACCGGCCGTCTACAACTGGGACCACTTCTATAACTTTTCGTTTGCCAGTTTTGTGTAAGCTGTAAAATAAAATACGTTTAACATATTTAAAACTTCATGCACGTGCAGTATTAATTTAATATTTACAAGAGCTTTATCGCAAAACATTAAAACATTCGTGTTTAATACAATTTCATTTATCAAAATCAATTATCAGTATCATGTTATAATTTCTTTAATCTAGCTAAAGAAGTGTATGAATTCGCAATAACAAACGTGGATGTGCTAGGCAGGTTCCCAGAGTTTTTTCCATAGTTAATATAATGGTGTGGCGGCAGGTGGAGCGAGACGACCATCGCCGGACACACACGGGCGAACGCCCCTTCGCGTGCAACGCCTGCCCCAAGACGTTCACTGCTGCTGCACGCTTGCGTGAACACGCGCGCATACACACCGACCAAAGGTTACCTATCACACCATAAAGTTAACTCTCATCTATATGCGTAACTGATTTTATTCTAAACTTCAAACATGTTACATACAATGATAATTTTATAGGCAACAATTTTCTATCTAATTGTACATTTCTTTTCTAATTAAAAATAATATAGTGTATACTTTTCACTCTGCCCTTCGTTTTCCAGCAATATATCGATGAGTGGGGAATATGATGAGTGGGGATATCCGAATGCGTATTTGTCTTAAAAATATCTGTTCGAAAGATATGTAGCGTTGTAAGCCATACAATTCGCACATGTGCACCATAACACTCTCAAAAATCCACTCGGTATTCTTTGAATCATATCATATATCATACAAAACATTCATTGTGTGAGTACGCATTTTACATACATTCAATATAATGTTTAAGTTATATACATATCAGAGTACGTAATTGTCTTAAATCTGGCGACTAGCAGAAATATATTGGTATGGTATTGTGTCTCTTTTATAGCGACATGCTCTACGTTTGAACCCGGTAGTGTAATCAGGCTTGCTTACTGTGCAAATGTTGTTGATAACATCATAAAGTTGTACAAATTTTAGCACGGTGGTCTTATTTGGAGATTTTGTAAGAATGCTATTTACTATTCGTTCTTCTAAAGTAATTTCACTTATAGTAAAAATATAATGGTTAAGAATGTGGATATGTAGAAGTAGACCAAGAAAGAAAAGGTGTGTAGGCTGGAATGACGGCTGATAGGGGGAAGTGAAAGAAGGAAATATGTTGTGTCGTTCCGACGTAGCGTGGGATAAGGACAAGGAGAAGAAGAATTATATTAAAAGTAAAATTAAATGCAAAGTGAAAACGACGATAACAAGGAAGTCCTTGCCATCATCTTTTTCACACATTTTTTCTGAATAGAGCATTACAACATTACAATTTTCATATACAAATATCACAAACATTAACAAATAATATGCCTTCAAAGGGAACACAGTAACTGTAGTCTTTACTTTTGTTTTATCATTATGTCGATGGTTTATAATAGCAAAACTATACGTGTGTAAAAATATTAAAGATGAATTACAAAATGAATGAGACAAAATAATTGATATACAAACAATAAAACTTGCAGGTTATATTATTTTATAATGCATTTTAAAAATAGCTATTTGTTTCAAAGTCACAACTAATAATTATTAGGATTCATAAGACTAGTTTAATATCTAACTACTATACATATCGAAATGTTAATATTATAAATGTTTTGTAAATTCTATAAAACAGCAAAACTTCTAGATCATTTCTTTTAACGCAAATTGTTCCACGTATGCATTAAAGAAAAAGAATATGAGGAAACCCGCGAGTTTTTTAATATATTTTTATATTTCCAGCCACATTTTTCCTGTAGCATTTACCAACTAATTCTAAATGTAGTAAATAAAAACATGACTTTTTCTTGGTCGATTAGTGACTACAAATTTTGGAATAACTTAAAAGTTGACCCTTTCTTAACATATTTTGAGTTTAACGTTTCTATATGTATAATGCTTTAATTTACAACACAATACTTAAAAGTTGGAACAACTAATTGTATATTTTAAATAAATAAGCAAAATTGACGTTACGAAGCCTGTCCGTATTGGCTCTACCTTTACTCTCAATCAAATTTGTCATAATTTAAAATTTTTACTTAAATAAAAGCGCGCAATATTCATTTATCAATACAAATTCAACTGGCAAAAGCAGTTTAATTATATAAGTTCCATAAAATCAAAGTTACAGAAATTTTCATTTTTTTTACGTTTAATAGTGATGACACGTTCTAATATAATATAAAGCCCTATTGCTTACTGACAATCATTCAAAAGGTAATTCTATCAGTATTCTCCTGACCGAATTACTACTTAATGTCAGATACAAGTGGTTTTATATAGCACAAGTACATATGTAAGAAGACACAGGTGAATTGCTCAGTGTAATGGGACGATGAGATTGGGACCCCAATACTACAGAAGTGAGATCAGGTGTAGGACTAGTATACCTGGTCCGAGGTACTTTTGGGTCGTCTTGAGATTCAAACCCAGGACTTTATGATTTGTAGCCGCCTAGCTATGAGACTAATGATACTGTTCAAATAACACAAAGATAAACGTAATGATTAAAATTGAAGTATTCTCAGTAGCTATTGACATCATAGCTATAACGGTATTAGGATATGATTTTCGCAGTAGTTGACGTCAGTCTCCGAAAGATGGCGTCACAGTACACATTATGCAGATTGCTTTACGAATAAACTCATCAGAAAAAGTTTACTCGGTTGCTATTTAATACGCATAGATTAAAGTCGAAAACAGAGGCACAAGAGACAAAAATATTAATTCACCACATAATTTATTTTAAGTTTTATTGCAAAACTTTACAATAAAAAGCAGTATATTGCTAAATGAGTTTTATAAAAACCATATATGTATATACTCGTAATACCTTTGCTTCATAACTTATTATAATAATTTATGTGGGGCATTCTACAATTTTACAGAATAACGTTTTCTAAGCGTTCAGGTATTGCTTAAAAGACGTTTTATATTAATAATAACAGTAATAGCTAAATTTGTAAAAATAATATATTAACATTAATTTTACTCCACACTGAACCTAAATGTTTCTTTTTACTTTAGAAATAATAAGTGTATTTATAGAATTCAATTATTTTTTATTTATTATTTATGGGTCCATTATGCTTCGACTTAATACGACAGTAAATAATAAGTAAAACATGTTAATGACTAAATGAAATAAAAAAACTATCTAATGCCATACTTATATCTAATACACATGAATGAAAGTGATTATCACGAATTAAAACTATTAGAAAAAATATGTAAACTAAAAATCTCAACAAAATAAATAAACTTAATAATATGTATATACTAAAAAAAATATACATATATTAAAAAGGAGATTTGTTTACGTAATTAAAATAGATACGAGATAGCATCAGTCGGAATGGAGCAGTAAAATCTCGCAAGTAATTTCTTCTGCTGACCGGTTCTACTTTTATTCAGGTTGAACATTTCCATGACTGTTGGATAGCTAAGCTTGGCTTTGTACAATTTACATATATTTAATATTGATTCTTTATTAAAATTATATGACTTTTAGCATTGATTTTTAAACAAATACATAAATGAATTAAATTCTAAATATTATTTCTCCGTCGTAATATTTGAAATTATAAAATTGTTATATTACAATAAAATAATAATTGAATAATATATAATTGGTTTGAACATTTAGTATTGCTGACAATTAGTCTACATATAGGGAAAACGGAGAAATGAGAGTATGTACGCACCTACAGTAAATCGGTATAAGAAAACACGGGAGTATAGCTTTTACCCGACTGCAGCGAAGCCCAAAAGAGAGTTATTTATAATGTTATTTACTATTCAATTGATTTCCGTTGTGGTATGTGATCTTTTTATATTTTATAATTGCTTTTGCCGCCACTTGACATGTTAAAGCTGTTGGAAAGTTGTAAATTATACTTAATACCAAAACACACTTAAAATTTAAAGTTTATGAGTTATGTATATAGTAATAATAACAATAGTTTAATTTAAAATTAATATAGGTAATATATACAATTTTGCATGTACATATTATATTAAAAACGAAGTTTTTAAATAGACGAGTGAGCGTGTTTGTTGGTATATTGGTCTGGCCCACGTAGCAATGTAATTTTTGTAAAAAAAATTATTTATGGGTTACAGAATAACTCAAGGTATTTTTTTTATCCCGATATATTAAGTGGTTCCTGCGAAGTGTTAGTCTATTGAAAAAGGTTACTTAAAACGCGCACAGCCAAGCAAGAGTGTTTCACATGTATGATATATTATAGAGAGTTCTGGCAATACTGACCGTATTTTTAGATTATTTATTCCTATAATAATACCTTTTACACATTAACTTTTTAGATATTAATTTCCCAAAGTTCACATATTAATGACCTTCTAAGGTATCCAAAGATAGAGAAGGGTGACTCAAATATGATATTTTTAGAAGACTACTAGACTACTATACTATTAGGTCTATTTATACAAACTATTTTATATTAATTAATTTTTGCTTTAGGCCATACAAATGTGATATCTGCGGTGCAGCGTTTCGAAGGCCGTACGCACGCACTGTCCATACCCTCATACACACAGGAGAAAAACCCCATGAATGTGACATTTGTGGAACTGCTTTTAGGTATGTCTATCAATTTCCTTGTATTATATTAAGTACTAGTGACTCAACCTCGCTTCGTTCGAGTTCGTTCCTACGTTTTATTTTTTTTGAGCGAAACCCTAATTCTTTTTCTAAAATAAAAGTAGTCTAAGTTACTCCTTATAATATCAGCTGTCTGCCAGTGAAAGTCCCATTAAAATTGGTCTAGCCGTTTCGGAGATTAGACGCACAAGACACGCACAGACAGACAAACAGACAAAGAAAAATTTTAAAAATTTTGATTTTCTTATAGCTACCATATGCATTTAGTGTAATGCTGTTATTTTGACATTACAAACAGATACTTCAATTTTATTTATCTGTATAATAATATATGTCCGTACTGGGTCCGTCCGTCGCTAGGTGCCTAACAGTAGCCTATGTGCTATTTCAGTACACAGTCTATCTGTGTACTAAATTTCATCCAAATCCGTTCAGCAATTTCAGTGTTTAATTATGTGTTTTATATATACATATACACACAAACATATAATTTCGCATATATAATAGTAGTTACATTATACCTGTCATTACTCTATGGCTCTATAGGAGTAAGTTAAGAGTGCTAAGTTCAAAATGCTATAGGTAAATACTCTAATTCTACTCTGATTTCTTCGTATTTATATTCGGTCATCAAGACTTACGCTCTTATATACATATTTCCACTATATTCTTTACGTATAGAAAAGTATCTCGGCAGCTTCCGCTTCGCTCATTGTCATCATCATCTTCAAGCTCGTCGAGGGGTCCTTGCACTTTGACCTGACCTTGTAAAAAACCAAATCTATTGACATATTTTATTATCTTGACTTTTATTTTGAACATTCTTTAAGGAGTATTTAGACAGAAATTTAGAACAACACGTTATTTTCAAATATTTATTGAAGTCCTATCTTGGTACTATGACTTGGTATCATGAGACATATGTATATCAGAATGATAATTCTTAGCAGACTAAAGGGTACGGGTTCAATTCCATCACAATATGATTATTTGTATGGACCATACGTAATCTGTTTAAGATAGCACATGGTTGGGAACCGTCTCCCGACATGCAATGCTTTGACAAAAGAGTAATATTTCTCTACATTTTTGTTGTATACATCGCAATGAAAAGAGCGGAGAGTTAGTGTTAACTACTTAAGGACTCTTTAAATAATTAAATATAAACAATTTCTAAGTATTGTAACATAAATAATTATATATTGCCTAAATACGTCAAGAATCCAACATTACTCTACAATGTAAATGCTATGAGCAGTATATTGTAAATGTTATTAGGAGAATGTTGTACACTTGTTTGACTAGCTCAATGCTCTTGGTAGAGTAAAATTTTGATTGAGTACTAGTAATCTCTCTCTCTCTCTCTCTCTGTCTCTGTATATTGAATTTTTATTTAAAGTATTCGAATCTCAAGGTAATATATTACCAGAACAATTATTTCTTAAATGGTTTTTCCAAGCAAACATACATACATGTTCTGATTTTCAATTCATTGTGATATTTTACGATCCCTATCCATTCATTTATCGCTTTTTAGATAGATGGCGCTACTTATACCAGAAATTAAGTGACTATTTAATTAATAACTTTTATTTAGTTCTTTTCAGTAGTTTTAGTAATATATATTATATGCATTTATTTAGGCGTTCGGGAGATATGTGGAAGCACAAAAGGACACTTCATGGAGTACTTAGCGGCAATGGAGAAACAAATTCAAATAGTAACTTTACATAGAAATATACTATTATGTGAAATAGTGAAGATAATTTCTAAATTTTTTAATGATAGAGTCTGTGTATTCAAAAATTCTAATAAAATTAATAATTATACCTTGGACGTTCTCGGTGGTCACTCAAATAAAAGGCTGTGTTTTCTTCAACAGTAAATATTTATTATAAAAATTGCTCTTATAGCCACATTTCTGTTTCTATAATATATATAATATTTATGTTCATTCTTTGTGCCATTGTTTCACAAAATTATTCCTGTTCTTGTTATTTTCGACACAACAGCTTAAACAATAATTATATTACAATATTTCTTACATTAGAACGCAAGGAATCAATTTTGAATAACTTCTAACTTGAGGAACGTATAACAATTCGATGCGCGGAACGAGTTTATTCAAAATTGATTTCACAATTTTCTAATGGGAGTATTTTTCTAGAATATACACAATCGTTTCAATAAGAAATCCTGTCATTTTTGGTAACCAATGGCAATGAAAAACACTAAGAAAATTACACTTACATAATGTTATTAAAGTTACGTATGATGGTGTCGGCGGTGTTTCTTTGAAACGTCTCCGACGATGAAAAGACGGAAGAGACAAGGTCTACTGTCCACAATTATTGCTGAATTCACAACACAGTGCGCGAGCGCACCCAACGAGCGTGAGTCGAAGTGACAAATAATAACTAAACGGATGGTGAAAATGTAATAAATAGTGCCCTCCACTAAATTTGTACATAATTTTGAATGAAAACACCAGGATGCTACCAAAAGTTGACGTGTTGAGCACGACGTACAATATTCAGTTTATTAATAATTTTATATATTTTATACAATTTTGATATATTTTATGAAAAACAGTAATTGGAAATGGAAATATAAAGTATTGAGTAGATTATTTAAAATCTGTTATTTGTACATTATTGCAAGCATATGAAACAGTTCATGCCCCTGTCGCATGCGCGCCGACGATGCATTATACTAATTGGTACAGTTGAGATAATTTTTAACATAAAAGCTTAAGTGTAGACATAACTTACTTATATACTTTAAGTACGTTCAAAATAAAGTTCAAAATTTCTCCGGCTCCATCTGACAGAGGCATAATAGTAGGCTAAATTTTAGTACAAATTTGTAAGTATATTTACTCCGAATAGAGTCGTTTACCCATAATTCACTAACTTACTTAAGTAAACCATCACAACCAACCATACGGACAAGTTTAACAAAAAATATCTAGATAAGTATGCAAAGTAAACCGTCAAATGAGGAAATGTTCAGAACTCAACACTCATAACTATCCAGTGCATCACTTACGAGTTTAAAACCCATGAATTACGACTAACTAAACATGTTCCAATCTGTACTGGCAATATTTTGTGACACCTTACATTAGAGGAATTATATTATGTAACTTGTAAGTCTGTACTTGAGTGTATTGGACAGAATAGAGGTCGTATGATACAACACGGTGACATGCGACGGCGGCGCTAGAGCCACGTCGTATCGCTGTCGATAGAATATTATTTTACATTATGTATTTACAACGGCCGCGAATCACCGCGCCATAATGCCCAACTCCAAATATAATATGTACATTAAATTTAAGAACATAGAGTTTCTCTCATTAGCTACCGAATCACAATTCAAATATTTGAGTAATTGACAACGGTGGACAAACATGCGCCGGAGCACTAATGCATCTTACTTTATTGAAATTTGTACTTTGCTCTATTAAAAGTCGTGCTAGGTAGGTATGTTTGGTCCATGCAGTCGCAATTCCATGCTACGCGACGGGACAGACGTGTCATCACTACGGGCAAAAATAACGAGAAGGGCGAATATGAAATATTGGATGACCAAAACAAAAATGCTTTAAGCTCGACAAAATTAGTTAATTTGCCCGTAGCAACTCTAAACATTCAGCATCGCTGCACCAACCGCAAACCCCGATGATGCGCGGATTCATCAAGTCCCATTTCACGCAAGTTGGCCCTGCAACCCGACGTCACTAACGAGAGGACATATCATTGCTACGCCTCATTTCATACTGATGACGCAGAATCGGGTTGACTAGAACTCTCTTAGGGAGGTCGGGTTAACTCTATCTATTGTTTTGAACATTTTATCAATATTTTCGATGTCTCAAATCTCATTGCATTTCCAAACTTATTAGTTACAATCATTTTATCTTTTCTACTTGGCGATACTACATTTGAGGATGACCGATGGCCGCCTTAAGCACGTCGATAAAAAACTAGAATTAAATACTGCAAATAAATTGTCATTTGTCGCTTACCATTTAACTAATTACATATTAGGAACTGCATTAACTATTAGTAGTAAATACCGTAAGAAATTATTCCATGATAATTTAATTCATAGATATACATAAGTTTTATCCCTAAATTATTATTGTTCTTAATTGGTACATATCGATAAAAGTAAAACGCTCTTTAGACGGTCATCGGTTTCTCGGACAGATTTCGATAGTTGAACAATTCCGCTTGTGAGATGCTTAAGTACGAGCACTTTAATGTTAAATCACGTTTCTCAAATTCCAATTATTCAATGCATAATGACTCTTAAATCGTGAGACTTCCATACATGACTGTCGATAAGGCTGTTTAATTGACACCCAATTACAGTGCCGCCCTGGAGCAGTGGATGCGGAACTAATGAAAGTTCATCGGTTAATTTAAGTACTTACTACGTATTTAATTACAATTTGTTCGTCATCGTTAAAATGAACTCTTAAAAGTTCATAACTTCAGTCTACAGTGCCCTACAATAACATTTACGCATTAACTGCAATGTTCGGCACATGTCCACATTAGTCTGAAGTAATTTGCGGCCCCGGGTCGTACCAGGTGTGTCCCTCGATATAGTATGAACAGAAGGTACAGACAGGAACCAAAGAGAAAACTGAGAAAGATTTCCACCGTCCTCAGTATACACACGGACAAAGGACACACCTCCACGATAGGCAGTGCAGCACCCGAAGTCACGCTTTGACGTACACGTACATCCGACAGAAAATATCAAGACAGAAATAATTTCAAATCATCACTCTCTTCTCTTTCAACGTAATAAATATAGCATTTATCTAATTAATTACACAATAATTTCAACAAAAATTTCAAACACCTGAGTTTCGATACGAACGATAATAACGTCTTCGGCTAAGTCACTCCAGTTTTTGCGTTCACTTAAAGAAAAAAAACTATCAAAAATAACTCGGCTCGCGTTCAAGTCCCGCGTGTCGTCCGAAGCTAGCACCTTCCCAATTATAATCACATAACACTAACTACTGACTGCGTGGCGGCGTGGCGCCGACTAGATGTGCCGCGCGGGCGGCCCTCGCCGCGCCGCGCGGCCGCCCTCAGCTGGCGGCGCGGCCCGCGCGGCTATCACAGGCGCTCAGTGCGGCGCGGGCGCGTCCTGCCCGCGCGGCAACCACTAACTGGTGGGCACCAGCAGGCGCACGAAGCTGTCCTCGCTCCAGCCCCAGTCGTCGGGCCATGCGTCCTCGGGGGGGTCGAGCGCCGAGCGTGACGACAGGCTGAGTACGGAGCCCCAGTCGATGGCGCGCTGCTCCTCGTCGCCGTAGCCCGAGTCGCGGTCGGGAGGCGGCGGTGCGGGGAAGGGCGTGGCGCGGCCGGCAGCGGGCTCTCGCGCGCCCAGCACCTCGCAGCGCGTGGCACCGGCCGCCTCCGCTACAGCCGTCTCCTCGGCGCTCTCGCGCTCCATCTCGCGCTCGATGCCACGCAGCGTGTTGCACACAAGCACGGAGCGGCGCAGTGAGGGGTCGGCGGTCTGGCGGAAGCGCGCCAGCTTGAGCGCGCACAGGTTCATCATCTTGAGGCGGCGCTCGCGGTAGCAGCGGCGCGAGGCGCAGCGGCCAGCGGCGCGGCCGTCGCAGCAGGCGCGCGCCGCCGCGCCGCCTAGCTCGAGGTAGCTCTTGCCGTTCTCCGCGCGGATGGTGTCGTGCGCGCCGCACCAGCCCCCGCACCAACGCCGCCGACACGCGCGCCGCTCCTCGTCCTCGCGCCAGCACTCGCCGCCGCCCGCGCCGGCGGCCACCGCCTCCAGCCGCGCTATCGAGTCCTCCCAGCGCGCTACCTTACCGCCACCCTCGCACGGGGAGCCGGCACGCCGCTTGGCGCCGCACCCGCCGCCCGAGCCCTGCAAACATCAAAAAATACACCATTAATATTTAGCTCATTATGCATAGTTTTTTCTATTTAAAATGTTCACTGCCACACTCAAAACTTCGCTCCTATAAACACCAACACGATAAAATTATACAACTATATTATACTAGCAGAACCCGCGGCTTCGTCCGCGTTCAAACTATGCAAAAAATAAAACTTTTTCGCAATACATACTTTATAACGTTACAACATACTTTACGCAAAAATAAGTTCGTGTTTCATGTTATTTCTTAAAGATATTGTGGAAAACAAATTTAATTTTAGCGATCGTAACTCAAAATATCCAAGATTTTAAAAGATGTTAAACGTAGGTATATTCTGTAAATAAATTATATTTTAGGTATTTAGCAAGCTCCACTGCCTCTATTTTTTGCACATTTTTCCACTCCATCTTTCTAAAGTAAGAGTAAGGGAGCAATGATACAACTCGCATATACCTAATGTTTACGACTTTAGAATCATGTGACTCGACTAATATGGGCTTTTTAACTAACATACCAACAGGCTAACATCTATGTTATTTTTAAAGACTTCACGTACATCCATCTTTTTAAGTTACATAATATATAAAGTGACATTCTTATTTCGCTATAGCTTTTTGCCCGCGGCTACGCTCGCGTAGAATAAGAATTTGCTCAGTTTTAATTTCCATTGAATTTATATGTTGTCGTATAGAATTTTTAATATTATGTATTCATTTATATAATCACTCTAGACTCTCTTAACTTAGTCTACGCTAAAAAACCAACCACAAATATTGGTGGATGCTCTGTCAATTTGTCGGTTCTGTTGAAATGACCCTGTGAAAAGCAATCCTCTCTTAAGTCTATTCCTGCTACTCCTAACGACTGGCCCTGAGATATATTAATGGTCATTGTAAAGCAAACTTTAAGGAGCAATTACAATAGGTTAAATTCAAATGTGTAGTCAGATGTTATCAGTAGTTTTCGAAATATAAATACTGTTTCCTCCTGAGCAGATCCAGCAAACGCAGTGGCCGCTCTAGTGTTAATGAATTACTTACACTCTGATCCCGTTACATAACTTAGGAATTTTTTTCATTACGGGTGTTCTAACCTTCAAAGGGAGGATATAGATAACAAGATACTCTCTATCTAGGTTTTCTCTCTTGCTCTCTAGGTGTGTTATAGTTGTCATTGCTGTGGCCAGTTGAGAAGTTATACATAATTTTTCTTTGGATTCGGAATAATTTCTGTACTCTACTTTATATCCCATATAGTAAGTGTGTATTTACGGAAAACTTGAGCCATATTACTCTGTTTAAATATATTCAACCAACTCCAACTCCACCGCCCAGTTTTACTCCCTTATGGGAATTGAATTTCGAAAAATATTTTTCGATATACACGTACTTATTTAATTATATTGAAGAACATTAATACCAAGTTTCAAGTAATTCTAATCATAAATTATGTTTTGCCCATATAAAATTTATTCTCCCCTTTTACCCATTTAATGGATGAATTTCTAAAAAAATGAAACAAATTTATTTCTTATTTTTTATTTTAAAGCTAAATACCACTTTGTATGTATTTCAAATTAAGAACAAGAGAGTTCTGTAAAAACTTTAATCCCCTGTTTTACCCAATTACGGGTTTAATTTCGAAAAATCCTTTCTTAACAGATGCCTTCATATAAGGAATAAGTCCTCCAAATTTCAAGTTTCTACGACCAGCGGTTTAGGCTGTGCGTTGATCGATCAGTCAGTCAGTCAGGACAAAGATTTTATGTATATATAGAATATACAGATAATAGGGGAAAATTAACTTTTTAAGTAATTCTTATCAATAATAATTATTATTGTTTATAGTTTCTATTTATTGACACGTCTTTTCTGTACATCAAACGGGTGAATTTGTTTAGTTCATTCATTGGCGAGAATATATTTTACCTAATGTTAAATGCGATTTGTTAATATATATAATAAAATTCTGAGTCTAATCTGTACAGTAAATAGTTTTTGAAAAATCTTATGGAAATAGTCATTATTATCGGATACAGAGACCGAATCTATAGTTTTTTAGAATTTTTGTCTATCTGTCTGTCTGGGAACGCATCACGAGAAAACTACTGGACAGATTTTGATGAGGCACGATGATAGCTGGTTATCCGGAGGATACTTTTTACTGTGGGAAAATATCTCATCTCTAAAAAATCTATACTAAACGTTATAAAATAATTAGGGACGAACCCGAGTAGAGCGAGGGTAAGTTACTAGTGATATATATACTCTTATGTGAATAATAAGAAAAATACCTATTTTGTTTAACTTTATCTTCTTAGAACATGTTATAAAACTAACCTATTTAAAAAAGAAAATAAAAACTCTTCTCGACGTACGGACCCCTCTTTAAAACCATTGAGAGGATCCCTTCAATACAACGATAAGGCAACGCTACAGATACCTGAACCCAACATGCTTTGTACAGCGGACCCTTCCCTTTTTTTGGGCACAATATGCACCCGGGGAGCAACCCCTGCAGATCGGCCCAGGTAGAGAGTTCGTGTTCGGAAATACAACCATAGGATTTACCCGGACAACTGTCGCATTCTTTCAAAATCGTTTTATAATGTATAAAAGTTTTCAACTGGTATAATATAATCAAAGTTATGAAAACACTTATTCAACTAAAGTTACATAAAATCACAATAGAGTTGCGATCTTTAACAATGTAAAAGTATAATAAAAAAATGTAAGTGAAAATTAAATATAGTTTAAACTTTAAACTATATTTGTGGACATTTTAGCTTATTGTATTACGCTGGAAGAACAAGCTGCTCTAGTATAATTACAGCTGCATAACATGTAGAAATATCCCAATGGACACAGTGCCTTAAAATATGGTCGATTGCAAATGATACACTGCTGGTCTGCAATGGAAGTTAGCAATGCGTCTAAGAAGGCAACTAAAATGGAACGTTTTAAAAAAATAACTGTTGGCGAACCCACCGGCGGCAGATGCCCGTGCACCTGCTATCACAATTAGGTGGCACACGCTTTTACGCACATCACAGAATAAGTGTTTCAATAAGAATTCAGACTTTACATTTACTATTTAGTAACTCGCACTGTGTTACGTGGTAACTTAATAATATTTTACAAAAGAGAATACTGTATAATATGTCAATATAAAATAATTATTTAAAATAGTAACGTACAGAGTTTAAGTTATTTCAAGACGTTGCATTTAATGTGGCAGATAACGCAACGAAATCAGTGTTCGCTAGCTAAGCACCGTGTCGCGTCGCGAGCCAGCGCTGTGCGCGTTGACTCAGCGGACACTCATCGCAACGCTGCAAATAATCATTTTGCGTCACCCTTTTATCGCTCCGCGGAAAACGGGCCGCTCCATTGTTCACCCGTGAGCGCAACTCACCGTCCCCTTCGCCTGTAGCTATAAAAACTGTGCACTTTGCAACACACAGATACAGACGAGGCCGCGTGATATTATTCGTATGGCAGGAGAGCGAGTCAAATGTATGTAATGTAGCGGTGTCGTCGCCAGCGCTGGCGCTCATGAAAATAAATTTAGTTTATGACGTTGGCACTGCGCGTTGCCGCTCCGCGCCTTGGAACGTGGCCGTGCGACGTTGCCACACCGTGCGCTCTTTCTAATCTTGTAAAGTTCTTTTTCTGATGCGCGCCGCGTAGCTCGTTCTGTTCGTTTGAAACTTGGAAACGTTTGAGTTTTATTTAATCCCTAGCATCGAACGGTATATAGTATTTAATAATCAGTTTTACTTTAAATTATATTCTATTTTTAACTTCAGGTTACTTTTGTGAACAATATCAGCAATCGAAATGTAGGTATTTATAAACACGTGTGGCCTGACGTATTCTAAGGTAGAGACGGAAATAATCGGTCAGTCAGCTCAGCGTGAAGGTAGGAAAAGTTTCATCGGAGGGGCGAGTCGAACGAACTTTCTATGGCATTGTAAAAAGCGAATAGATGGCTGGCGGTACGGCATTGCCTCATAGCGCGCTAAGCCATGTCGTTGTCGAGCGAGCGAGGGCTGCCGCGGGTGACGGCGGGGCGGGGGGCGGAGAGGAAGGCGGGGGCCGGCGGGGCGCGCGTGTGTGGCTGTGTGCGAGTGTGCACGTGCACGCGCACACTAGCGCGCATATAATAACATCGCGTAGCGGCCGTCCGCTTCTATCTAACGCTACAGCTACCTACGCTCCGACGAACGTTATATTATAGCCAACTATAAAATGGGGTAGATAGCGTGGGGTGTGCAACTCTGCTTTATAAAGCTAGGCTATAAGAGAGAACGCAAAAAGCTTCTGTTTAGCATTATTAAGAGCTTATTAAAAATATTTAGTCTCTTTGTATTTTGTTGACTTGAGTTTTTTCCATTTCATCTTTATTAATAAATATGCTAATTATAGAATATGAAAGAACTATAGTATATGAAACAAAAATAATCTAATTTTAAATGATTTATAGAGAAAACATTAAATACAGAAATAAAACAAATCCAATAAAAATGTAGAGCACAACGGTAACGTGGGTGTTTATGACAAACAAAGCTTTTATAGAATCTTTTAGTAATTTCGCATAACATTGAGCGTAATAAAGATGAACTAATCACTCACTACAAATAATCCACATAGTATTTTTTGCGGTTCATTCATAAATTTTCATACCGTGAAGAGGTGTTAATCTGCGATATCGAATTGGAGAGTCTATTGAATGACCGATTTACGATTAACATTCCTTTTCAGTACAATAGAGCACGTGATCGAGTTCGCAAGCTCATTCATGGGAGGGTATCAGTACCGGGCTATCGGCATGTTTACAGGTGGTTAAAGATTACAGATCGGCCTAGTCCGAGCTTCTGACACCGTTATACGTTTTTATGTGCTTCAAAAGATATATTGATGTATTGGCTTTTCAGTTCATTGTGATTTCATAGTGCTCTTTTATCCTACATAACATAAACAAGTAAACTGTTACAATACCGTTGATTACTTATATTAATATAAATTTTTAGTTATAAGTAGGTATATTAGTAGATCTGTCGCAAAATTGTGACTTTTTGAGCAAATATTAATTACAGTATAGAATATATATAACTCTCACATCTTTGTATAAAACTAATAAAGGCTTGTTGATAAAGAGCCTTTTATTTCATTTTCTTAATAAGCATTTAATTTTATTTTACTTATTTATACTCATAATGTCTCCAATATCAACACAATTTCCAATTGCCCAATGCGACTGAACATCATATATCGAATGTAAAACTTTCCTTGTATTCGTATAATATTCGGGTTTCGGTTTAGCCAGCGCCAAGGCGCTCTGGCACGCACATTTCCGTGAGCGGCGAGCGGCGAGGCCGCGCGGGCGTGTGTGCGTGTGTACGTGTGTACGATGCTTGTGTGTATGCGCCTGCGCCGACCAGTCTCACATCCTGTTCTCGTCGGAGCCCGAGCAGCTTCGACTGCCTCGCCAAGCTTTTTATACTGACCCGTTTCAATATTAGCTTCCAGTTTTTAGTTTTTGCATATTATAATATTTGGAATTTTGTTTAAGTTTACTTTTGTAAAAATTAAAGTGTATCTACATAATCAATTACAAAATATAATAAAAATATATAATAATTATTTCTAGAGATACATACTAAATATAGAAATGTATTTAACAAAAATATTGCGAATGTGTATTTTCAAGGCGATATACCTACAATAACAAACTCTGTTTTTTTATTGTTTATTAGTGTTGGGACCATTTTATACTTTCGAGCAACAGATACATTTTTGTAAGTTTTAAAATATGCGTGTATAACAGGGTTAAGCAAGAGCTCGGCGGAGTCATACCGTTCCAAGGTGACAAAGGAAAAAAATAAAACAGAGAACCGTTTAAGTGCAAACAAAAGGAATCCCTCAGGAATGTGTGTCCGTATAAAAAGAGAGGGAATTCCCGAAACGTATTGTTTACATTGTGCGGGCGCGTGCGGAACGTGGCGTTATGCGTTTATTATGATGAGCCTTGCCGAGCTGCGACTGCGGCTACTTGATGCAATGAAAGGGAAAATTTTAGTTTTTGTTCGCGGATGACGCATTCGCTTCCCCGAACGCCGTGGGCAGAATGACAGGAATGTCGGTCCGCCATTCGCGCAAGGCCTCGCTAGTTGCTCGGATATTTCCTTCTTGCACGGACTGAATTGAAAGAATTATAAGTAGTCATGAGAGTAATGTTCATTTGTATATCGTATATTGATCAAATGCTTGTAACAATGTTTTATTTTTCAATATGTACTTTTTGGAAGCTTCACGTAATGAACAATAATAAGACTACAATATCTTCAATCATTTAGATATCATTTAAGGTCTAAGAAGGAAGTAAAACAAACAAAAAATGTACACTACATTTATTGTTTTAAGTAATATATTTACAATAATACCTGTAGAAACATACACATTACATAGTCTCCAATAGACAAGCGCTTTTCCGTCATAAATATATTATGATTGTTCTTGACACCTACATATAATTTAGAATTAGGACCTATTATATGGCATACGTGCTACGACAAAATGCAGTTAGCAACTAGGAAACAAAGTTTTGTCCTGTAAATTACGGCTCGAAAAGAGAAACACGAATGTTAGTAAGTGTAACAAACAGGACTGGTTCAAGGCGCACTTTGTGGTTAGCACTGACATTGTGAGATGGAATATGTACGCAGTGCATAAATAACGCCGATCTGCAGGATGAAGTTCGCATCGTGCGCTTTTGAGACAATAAATCAGCGGGCGGGCGTACGCTGGCAGATAATGACGTCACTGGCACGTATCTCGGAGAATCCCCGGAAGAGAACGAATAAAATAAAAATGTCACGTAGCGATCAGCTGTCGGGCGGCGCGGCGCGAGCGTGACGGCCGGGCCCGCGCACCGCAGCGATACGCATAACGACGCCGCAATAAAACTTATTTTTATGTTTTTCGCTCACAATGGCCGCGCGAAGGTCGAGCTATCTAAATGGGTCAATACACTCTGCGTAGTACGAGCGTCGAACACGTGCTCCCGCGTTTGTAAATAGCGAGATATCGGCCGATTGTTGCAGTGATTAATGGGGGCGCGTAATGACTCGGCGCCGGCCGCCATTGCCGCCCGCGCCGCTCGCTAATGTGTTCATTCATCGTCCCGACACTATTATTATTTGCTGCCAGAGATGGTTTTGTTCGCATTCCGACAATCGATTTGACGACATTAGGGTGCTGGCCAATGTCAAGGTTGCACTTGATATGCGACCACCCCCGTCTTGCTAACTTTGCATACTAACTTGTTTAACGCCTAAACTATAAATTGAATGATTATCATGGCTTACGTTGCTTGCGGCACGTTTTATAGGATGTAAGATGCATGATTTCATGTACATACATATATATTGACATCGAAAACTAGTGTATTTTACAAATATTTAATGTATTGTATGTATGTATTCAGCCCTTTTTAACGTCCCACTGCTGGGCACGGGCCTCCCTTCAAGACGAGGGGAATCAGGCCATAGTCCACCACGCTGGCCAAGTGCGGATTGGCGGACTTCACATGTCTTTCGAAAACTTGCTAGGTTCTCTCAGACATGCAGGTTTCCTCACGATGTTTTCCTTCACCGTAAGGCAAGTGGTAATCAAGTTAGAAAATGATTCGCACATGAAAATATCAGAGGTGCGAGACCCGGGATTTGAACCCGCTTCACTCGGTTTCCCAAGCGAGCGCGTTACCACTGGGCTACCACTGCCATTAATATTTAATAGTTTAAAACAAATACTTATATGCTAAATACGGTTTGTAAGACATTTTCCACATACACATTTGCCATTTTTTTCGATATACTTAATAGCGAATGTAAATACAACAAGATTTATTAAGAATAAATCTTGTTGTACGATTAATTAAGAATAAATAATATATATTGAGTACATCGAGTAGCAGGTATACATCAAGAGAACATAAAGCTGTAAGCAGTTAATCTATGCAGGATCCATCGACAGGCGTCCGCGATAAGGGCGAGGTCACGGTTATCAATGGCGGCATCTCCATACGCGCTCGCCGGCCACGACATCTCGCGCCCATTCACTATAAAGACGCCCCCGCTCCCGCCGCCCCAGCCCACCTCGCACCCTCCGTAGTGCATCCATGCAACAAGTTAAGGCACAGTTTCTGTTTTGTAAGGAGTTTCTTAAGACAAGATTATGCCCGCACTCGTACTTAGTAACTTTGCGTCCTCGTTCATCTAAGTGCACTTAGCAGATTCGCTTTCTATCGCCGAAATAGATTCCAAAATCCGTTTTATATTATAAATACAAAAATAATTTCAAACTCATAAAAAATTGTACCAAATTAATTAATTAATTAATATATAACATATTATAAAAGCGCATATTGCTTTTGAACGGTGACACAGCAATTTAAATAAAGTTCCTAGTAAAACAGGATGGTACATATTTTCAGGCCGTGATGCCCAATTAAATATGGATGTGATTGAAAAACGCGTGTCCGGTAACGAGCGTGTACATAATTGGTGGGCGGTGGAAGGCCCGGAGTGACCCAGTTGCGTTGCCCGGCGACCCGGGTGTCCCGGCCGCCCGAGCTGCCGCCCTCACCACCCGCCGCCCTGGCCCACCCTGCCGCACTAAATAACCTGCCCGAAAGCGACACCTTAACAAAGGTCATTCAACCATCACAGGGTACTCAGTCGTCTGATTTTTCACCTATGATAACAAAGATGAACGATCTTTAACAGTTAAAACTGAAAAGCATTGCGCCGTTTTACAGCAGTGGTGTTCATTATAAGTTTAAAAAGATATGGCGTTGCCCTGAAGTCACAAAATCCAATAAACGATAAAATGTATGAAAGATTGTTTTGTTATTAAAATATACGGTGCGCAAAGAAATGATGTTCTCTACTGAGGCAAAGTAGAAAACGCGCGAGCAAATAAACTTAATTGTTATAAGCCGGGTTTGCCGACTGCCACCCCTTAAAGATGACTCCACAAAGGGCGGAGGGGGATCCACGTAGAGTTGTATTTCTCCGAACTTGTGCTAAATTTCACTTTCTCTGAAGACGTTGTGCGTACACTTAGCCGCCCACACCACCCGTCTTCGCTAACAAACTTTGTAAAATAGTTTCCATCGCCTACTTCAAAATAAGTTTTGATTTTACTTTTGAACCCTTGATTAATAATGCCTTGGTTTTGCAAATTAAAAACAATCGTCGGAGCGAATAGATATTTTAATATCATTTCGAAGTTTGAAACATGATTCTCAGAGCGCACTTTACCTTTAGTATGACATCGTTATCTTAGCGAACCCTAAACGAATAAAACATAAAAAACGTACGTCAAAAAAGTCCTTCTACTCACAAAAACCCTACCGCCTCCTCACCCTCTCTGAAGTTATAAAACACTGAAGGCGAATAAAATATCGTCGGAGTTTCTAACCGTATCACGAGGGAGTTAAAGTCGAAGTTTGCATCGCGGAGTCATTTGGCTGAAAGGCGAGCACACGAGCGTGGAAGCTTTAAAGTAAAATGAAAGCCGACTCGCTCTTAATTCACCAGTACATAGATACGAGCGAACGTCGATAGAGCGCCCCCGGCTAGCGCCCGCCGCCCACCACCACGCGCCAGGCATAAATAAAGGGGGCGAGCTCCGCTTAACAAGAGAGTGAGCACCCTCCCTCGCGGCATCGCTGGAAGGGAGTATTAAGGGGGCTGCGGCGAAGGACGAATTAAGGAGATGAGAGCACACGCTCTCGAGACGCGAAATATCGTGCTGGCGGGGAATCAGGGAGAGAGCTCAAAATCAGAACTCTGCTGACGCTGCTTTATACTTTTTATAAAATTGTACCTATGTTGATAACATTTTAAAGATTTTTTAAAGACTAGATAAAACAATATACTCACAATTTTCTTTATATTTAAAATTATACTTATAATTACGATTCCTACCTTATATTATAATTAAAAAAATATACATTATTATTCATTTAAATGGCATTATTATAGATTTTTTTTCTATAAAAGTTAACGTTGCCCAAACTCGACGTCAACGCTGCGTTTCGTACGTAGCACGTGAGTCACCACGTCTCATAAATTACAAACTATATCCCTCTGGAGTTAGGGTTTGTTTTTGACAAAATTGCTAGCGCTCCTTTGTCTTGATGGTGCGCAGTGTAGGAAAGTAGATCGTATTTCAGTACAGTAAAGTCGGTATTAAACGGGTGGAATTCTAATATTCTTGGGAAACGGGCGGGTATAAATTTTCC
The DNA here is from genome assembly GCA_033884665.1 of Argynnis bischoffii washingtonia. NCBI lineage: Eukaryota > Metazoa > Arthropoda > Insecta > Lepidoptera > Nymphalidae > Argynnis > Argynnis bischoffii. The sequence continues at coordinate 6,942,500 of CM066625.1, forward strand.
ATGGGGGCAGACGGGGCGACGTCGCGCGAGGGCGCCGCTGAGTCACGGCGGCGACGGATGCGGCGCGGGGCGGGCGGGCGCGGGGGCGGCAAGGAGGGGCACATATTGTAAGTATCTACCACTCACATGTCACAAAGTTTTCTCCGCATCGGGAAACTTTGTTAACGTCAACTGAGCACGTGGCCTTCGCTGATATTATATACATAATTGCCGCGTTTCCCGCGTTTTGTGAAAAACTTCTTCAACAATAAACGTCAATTTTTGTGATTAAGAATTTCATTTGTTTTACCTCTGTGATTTTGTTGGGGTGGAATTTAGATCAAACAAGAGACAATCGATATCAAACATAATACATATATGATGATGTCGAAGTAACTGTTAAACAACCTGTTATAGATAGATACCTTTTGAAGTGAAATTATAATCTTTGAATTACAAAAGGCCCGATCCAGCATTTGATTTTAATACAAACTAAATATAATATTGAAGTTAAAAATTGATTAGTAAGTGTGATGTAAATTTTGTCAATCTCAATTAAACATTTAAATCTGGACTTCAACCTTGTTTTTTTTGTAAAAGAGTTCCCTCAGCACTTGTGTAATGCGAAGTATGATATTTATTAACAATTGCGAACGATACGCAGCAATCGCGCGGTTACATCGGACCGTCACCTTGAAGGTGATAAGACGTTGATAAGACGCGATATGGCGCTTGCAACATTCCGACCGCTAACGCTACGCTTTACTTAGTATATTTAATTATTGTTACGTATATACTTTATATCATATGATATCCAACTTCCAGTATATTTTTATTTATTTATTAAATAGTGAGATTTTTATGTATCAAATTTTTGTTTTTAATAAATTGTGAAATTACTTCAGAAGAAAAAGTTGCAACAATATAAGCAATAAATCATATGTACATGCACGTCATCTAATAGTAGATACTATAGATGACATATGTTTTATTACTCTTTCAAAATAAAACCATACTTATCATATTATCTATAAAATATATTGTTATGCTTCAATATACTAAATATTATGTTATGAAATAATCATGATGCGCCACATAAGTCCGCATCAGTAAGTCGATCAGAAGAAATGGTGTAACGATGAATATAATACGTCGTGTAACATGAAAGCATAATGTAAATGAATTCGTAATCTCAGACATGTACGAAGTCAAACCTACAACTGAGCTGATCTACTCAGCTCCCAATTACATTAGGTACTAGTGCAGAATAGGGCGGCAGACTCCTTATATACCCACTCCCCCCTCTTTACTAAAACTTGCTTCAAGACGCGGGAATGAGTTTTCCCGCGTAAACTTTATCGGTCGTCCTTATATTTTTTCACAAATTTAATTGAAATAATATCTAGACTTGTTAAACTAGAGTTAATTATTTTTTTAACGTTTTTTTTTGCATAGAAATATCTTGCAAGCTGCTGCTCTATATCAATATAGCACACTTTATAATATCTATATATTTTACTGATATATAAGCGTATACAATAAAATTTCGGTGCGTTTGTTCGTACCTTTATTTGTTCATATCATACGCAAAACGCCGACCTTGCGTTATGCGTTGTATAGCGAACGACATCTGTCCACCACAAGAGGATGCCATACGACCCCCCCGTCGTGCGCGCCGACCGCCGGTTCGCTACAGCGGACGGGAGGGGTAGTTGAGTCAGGTTCGGGACGCGCATTACGCAAGGCACGCCACGCTCTCTCTTACGCTATTTTTATGTAAAGATATTATTTGAAATTAAAATTGTTTCGTAGTAAATCTAAATTTGTAGAGTATATACATTAAAGTGCTAATTAACAATTTGAATATTATTGACCTTAGCTATAATTGGCAGCCCAACGTTTGGCCGAATCAGAGTGTATTTTAGTGTCGTTCGTGTGTTGTAGTTAGGTACCTATGGTGAATACGCGTTCGCGCCGGTTATTAGCAATGAGTGATACAAGTGAATCCGTGCCGTCGCCCCAGGACGAGCAGGCCGCAGGATTGGTGTTACCCGCTGATGTCGCGCCCGGCGTGCGTACAAGCGCCGACGCGACGCTCCGTGCGTCGCTGCCACCATCTGCTTCACACGTGCCATTCGCGCATGGCGCGGACGCGCTGGGACACGTTGCGCCGAGAGACACACCTACGACACCTACTCCTGTTATTATGACGGACCAGCAGCTAAGTGTCATTTTACAATCTTTGCGTATGCCATCGACTTCGTACACACCACCGCCTGGATATGGTGTCCATGTGTTACCGAACTTTGCGAACTGCACGGCACGCTTTGACGGCTCAGGTGACGTCGAGCCGTTTATTGACTCAATTGGGATTTATAAAGACTGTGTTAGTATAGACGATCATATAGCTCTGAAGGGACTACCTATGTTGTTAACTGGTTTTGCCGCAACCTGGTACCTAGGTGTGAAACACAGTATTTTCACATGGAGTGATGCGCTTTTATTATTGAGGCAGACCTTTGGCCCGCGCATTCCGCCACATAAAATATATCGAAAGATATTCGAACAGGAGCAGGGTGATGAAACGGTAGACGTCTTCGTGTGCAAAATTAGAGCTCTGTTTGCACAATTACCTGCTAACAGTCTGAGTGATACGGTACAATTGGACATGGTATATGGTTTGCTACACAGAAGAGTCAGGGAAAGGCTTCCACGGAATTCCTTTTCCACTTTCACTCAGCTTTTGAGTGAGGCACGCCGTTTAGAGGAGCTTTTTGAAGAGGGACGTAGTCACCGTAGAGCGCCGGCTACAGCCGCGTTTCCTGTTCCGGAGACGTCCCGAACTCCTTGCGTGTCCACCGCACCGAAAGCAGTGAGCCATAGGCCTCGATGTTTGTACTGCAAACAATATGGTCACACGAGGGATGATTGTAGGAGGTTGAAAGAAAAGGCATCGAGTGTAGTTACAAAATCTGAGGAATCACCTGAGCGATCTCAAATAACCTGTTTTGGTTGTGGAACACCCGGTGTTATACGTGCAAATTGTATAAAGTGTAGTAAGACCGTCGCGAGTGCCGCGTTTCATACAGTGTCTGCAATTGGTTCGAAACCGATAGATCCGCGAAGTCGACCACTTTTAGAAGTGTTAGTGTACGGCGCTAGGGGTCGCGTATTAATCGATACCGGTGCAAAACATTGTATTGCTAGTGAAAGTTTTAAAGCGCACTTAGTTAAGAATAACCATAAGTTTGTTAAAGTTAAGACAGAATTGAAATTTGCTGATGGCACTGTAAAAAATTTAATTGTAGATACTGCTCAAGTGGAGGTGACGGTGTTAGACATAGTAGTGTCGACATTTTTTATCGTTCTTCCTGGTGCCACAGATTCGCTGTTAGGCATGAATTTCATTAAGGATTCTGGTATGGTACTTGATTTTAACCGAAATTTATGGGGATTAAAAGGTTTGTTGACCCATGCTCTTGAATTTGAGGGACCTTTGGATAGTTTTCGCATAGCATGTTCGACTGTGGGTCTCCGAAACGATGAGGGAACTCTTTTGGAACCAGAAGAGAAGCAAGAGTTATCAGATGTTCTGGAAAAGAACCAGGATATCTTTGAGCCAGGGGGAGCCCCTACGACTTTTGCCGTCCACCGCATTGATACAGGAGATCATGCGCCGATCAGCGTTCCGTCATATCGAGTATCCCCGGTAAAAAGAGAAGTTATGAAAAAAGAGATTGAGACAATGTTAGAAGAAGGAGTTATTGAAGAGGCAGAGTCTGAATGGGCCTCTCCGGTAGTTATGGTGCCAAAGAAGAATGGAGAAGTTCGCTTCTGTGTGGATTACCGAGTCCTGAATAAAATCACGAAAGATGACAAGTATCCCCTTCCTGTAATAGACGACTTGTTGCTATCTACCAAATTAAACAGTGTAATCAACGACATCAGGGCCGTAGTAGAGGAAGAGAATTTTGTACCTCAAATCACGCCCTACCTTCGACAATTTACTGACGTTGTGAAAGAGGTCAAATGGCGTATCGAGGAACAACAAGATCGCAGAAAAGCCGTGGAAGACCAACGCCGACGACCAACAGCAGGGTTTAAAGAAGGTGACCTCGTTTGGGTGGAGAACCACAGTCAAAGCAATGCTGAGAAAGGGGTTACTAGAAAATTTGCGCCGCGTAGGGAAGGGCCGTATAAGATTTCAACAGCCGTCTCTCCAACTACTTGGGAAGTGGTAGATAAAGACGGAGCGGTTAAGGGCAGGTACCATGCCAGTGCGTTATCTTTGTATCAAGGGACTTCTAGGTCTGACGCCGTCACCCTGCGTAAGAGAGGACGTCCAGCCAAGTCTCAACCTCATAGTGGCTGTGACTTGGAGGGGGAGGCTATAGCGAACGACATCTGTCCACCACAAGAGGATGCCATACGACCCCCCCGTCGTGCGCGCCGACCGCCGGTTCGCTACAGCGGACGGGAGGGGTAGTTGAGTCAGGTTCGGGACGCGCATTACGCAAGGCACGCCACGCTCTCTCTTACGCTATTTTTATGTAAAGATATTATTTGAAATTAAAATTGTTTCGTAGTAAATCTAAATTTGTAGAGTATATACATTAAAGTGCTAATTAACAATTTGAATATTATTGACCTTAGCTATAGTTGTACGAAGGACCTGCGCCCGAGGAAACATACAAAGAGTATAACCCCGAACTCAGTTATGAATCCCGCTAACCTATTGCCAACTTGGAGATTAAGGTCTTTGCCAAGTCAGTAAGTAAGTACTTCATGTAACATTTTAGTAACACAAATTCTTTCTAATATTTGTAGACTTATGGATCAGAATGTATGACAGTTTTTTATACTTATGGTAGAGCTAGATTTTATTGGAAAATTCATCAATTTTAAGAAATTAAAAGAACATATTAGAGGATGCGTGGTAGCCACGAGCATGGTCGCGAGTGCCGCTGCTTTGCATAAGTAATGACCATCGGTGTTCCCCCGCACCGCGCGCCGCACCCGCTAGGCCTATCGATTGCGGCGGCGCGAGGGCGGGCCGCATCGGAGTAATTGTCACACTGAGCGAAATTAAACTCCACCCTCGCAATATCGACCTTACTACCCTCAAATAAAACTTATTTTCTGTAAACTCCAATCTTCAATTGAATACCAAATGTGTTATAGTCCGCTCTAAGTTTGGAGGCTGCTCGTAATAGAGCCTTCGAAGAGTCTATGACAGAGCTTAATTAGACAGGCGCGATAGCAACAAATGGATTTTACTTGTTCCATGTTTTGGTAGAAATAACGTTTGAATGGATGCAAAAGTAAAATTTTAAATTAGTAAGTATAGATGGACACGCGGCGAAAGAGAGCGTGCCTGTAGAGAAGATTTATTTTTGTTCCATTATTGAGGATATATATATATATATATATATATATATATATATATATATATATATATATATATATATATATATATATATATATATATATAGAGAGAGAGAGAGAGAGAGAGAGAGAGAGAGAGAGAGAGGATAAGCGGTGTACATATATATATAATCAAAATTGACACATATAGTACTGGTAGCTAATCGTATTTTCTACATTTAACTTAAAACTTGGCGCTCTAACTCTAGTTAGCACATAGCAGTTATGCTGCGTACAGTGTTTTAGAAAACAATTCCGTATCGTTTCGCGCGACGGCGTGCACGTCGCATCGCATGTATTAATAGCAGTCGTCTAATCGCACTCTGTTTTTTAGCGCACGAGCAGCGACGAAAGTATGGTGAAAGTGGCGCGTTGACGTCACTCACACACGCGCAGCACATGCGTGCCATACGCTGGCTGGCGACGTGACAGCTGCGCCCGCGCCGTTCTCCGGCCCAATGTACTCTTGCTTCACGCCACCGGTTGCGACACCGCCTGCGCATGAGAAACACACCAACCGACCGGCTCGATACTCCGCGGCCTCTCTCGACACGTTCTCTTACTCAACAGAAAAATACTTTATGCAAGTCCCACTTTGCTCTACCAATACTACGATGACGACGTAAGTGGAAAATAAATTGACACTACACACACAATAGTATTAGGTTTTGAGCATTCCTTATGTCTAATAATTATTTTTCATACGGGCATCTTGTTATTATATGCGGGCACTTAACTCCTCACTTTATTCATAAAAATGTTATAAGTTTGTCATAAGATAATGACAATAAAATAAAATGATATGATGATGCCTATAGAAAATTAATGTTTGAAAATGCAGCGTATACATCACTGCAGTGATGCAGTGTTCTGCAATGGCGAGTGGTTAGGAAACTTGCGGGAAGCATTCTGACATAACGAGATAATGAAATGAAATAAGTTAAAAAATGTATCTATCGAAATATATTCATATTTAGAATAACTGATTGCAACGTTAAAAAAATAGAAGATGTTAATTAATAGTATAAATAAAAACAAACTAAATAATTAATTTCAATTGACATCTGCTTTGAATTCAAAGTAGATAAAACTAAAGATGATTTGTAGATTCATTCAATAGTAATAGTGACTCTTAATAACTTCAGTAAAGGTTCGTCTAGCGATATGCCGAAGTACCAAAGTCGATCGAAGTTCGGGCCGCAACGCTCTGCCCGTGGCTACCAATTAATTATATGAAGTGTGAGATGAAAAGGAAAACACCCGGCGATCAGCTGATCTGATGCGTGTATTCAAAGCGATCGCATCAACACGTAGCCATCCCCGCACATGCATTTCAGAACCCGTTTTAGGTCCCGTTACACAAATTCGCAACTATAGTCTGAATTCTAAACACATACCTACAATTTCAAACAGGTCTTAAAGATTCTTATTATTTATCTTTTTTTATATGCATAGATTAAAAAAGCGCTTACTAGTAAAATTTGAAAAACAAAAACAATTTCTAAGAGTTGAAATTGGGGGAAATTGTTTTTGTTAAAATGTGTGATACTCAAAATATTACCTAGATTTGAGGAAGAAAAAATAGTTAAATATAAAAACAATAGATGAGCTAGATTTTCATGCATTCATATACTATGAAATAAGTTTAGTTATAGAGTATAAGTTAACCTTTTGATACAAAAAAGCTAAATCATTTTTTCTTTGCAAAAACCTGTGAGCGGTGACGTCACGGGCTCGATGGGAGGACTAAAAAAGATTAGAAGGGGAGGGGGTGAGATCGTTTGCGGGGGCGTACTGACTATAAGCAGTTTCTACTACGATTATTATGTTAAACATAAGTCACTACGAACTCGAAATACAAAATACTCGAAATACATAAACATATATTTTTGAAATAAATATATGGAGGTATGTAATATGTATAATTTAGTACTTGGTTATGTATGGATTGTTTGTAGTGAATTTTGTCAATATTTATTAACAGTATGACTATATTTGGTATAACTTAGAAAAAAAAAATTCTAAATATTTTTTTTTATTTTAAATAACAAAATATATTAGGGAAAGTCAAGAACTTTTCTACTTCAATTCGACAAAGCGTTTGAGAAGAAAACAAGTAGTAGAAAGCTTACGATAGGATGAGTAGGGAGGGTTCCCCCAACTCTGAAATGTGTTGAAACCCACACATTCGCGCACTACATTACTGTAATTATCCAATTATAAAAATATATTTAGAAATCTGAAAATCCAAAATAAATAAGTTTATTTCGTTTTGCTATCGGAAAACTTACGGTAGATAATTAAATACTACTAGTATTTTTTGAAAGTTTAAAAAATAAGTAAAAATTTTATTTATCAAGTAATAATTTAACTAGAAGTCATAATTATAATATTAATTTTACGTATAGATATTATATAAAATTATGATATTAACAAAATCATTATGCGTTTAATAACTACCATAGAATTGATCAAAAATAATGATTTTTTTATCAAAACTATGTCAAAAGTTATTGTAAATTATCGTTACTAATGGATGCGATACTAAATAATGAGAAAAGCCGAAACGTGCGTCTCAGCCCCTTTGCGGCTGATTACGGCGATGCTACGAAATAAGAATGAATTTTTAATGAACCCCCGCCCGCCGGGTGATGTACCCCTATTTTCTGAAGGCTGCGCACTTAGAAGATTAGTCCCTGGAGCCTTCTAGTCGAATGACTAACAACAATCCTATAAGAGGTCAAAGGCGTTCTTTTACGATATTAACTTTACCAATCTTTGATAATCACCTAATCGCCAAAGTTGTGTAGTGCACTAATCAAAGTAACATAATCGACGAAACAATAAATCTATTACTATAAGAATTGAAGATAAAAATTCAAATTCAGTACTACAGAATAAACATTTATCATATGGTAGTTGGTAGCTAGATGGATGAATGAAATTGTAGTACAATCGTAAATGTGCTAAATTATAAACAAGTCAAGAAAGATTAAGCACTATTACGTTAGTAAATGATAATAAAAATGATTGTATAACCAGTAGTAATACTGAAAAGTAGTAAGTACGGAAGGTAACACAAATATGTACGCAGAAAGCCTAAGGCAATAAAAGATAAGGCAACAACCCCGAAGTGCAATACTATGTAAATATGCTTTACAGTGTAAACAAAAAGAATATGGATGTGTTACGCGGTGCTACGTCAGCGGCGCGTCACGGGCGCGACGTCACGGGCGGAAGTCCGCACTAGATATATTTACAGTAGCCGTGCACGGGTTCAATGTCGAGCTATCTATCGGCCATCAATCAGCAGTCAGCGCCGATAGTCGCGGCCCGCGGGACACCCGCGCGGTCGCGCTCCGTCTCTCCTTCACACCCACCGGCCACACTTCGCCTCGGTACCGCTCGACGGCCCACACGATGCAAACAGCACCCGATCACACTCTTGTACGTATATTGTAAAGTAATCACCTCGTTCGGATATAGCTTTAATTACCCTCCGTTAAATTATATTAACGTCACCGCCGCAACGTTTACATGCGCTCATAGAATAAATTGTTGCGAATTGATTTGCATTATTGATTGCACAGTTACGATAGCGATCGATGAGATGCGATATCGACATACTCCGTGCGTGACTTACGTTGTTGACACAGCATGAGCTGTGGCGATGCGTCGGTGCGGGTGGACGCGTCCGGCTCCGGGAGCAAGGCCGGCGATGTTTACAAACTTCCGTTACGACCCGCGAGCACTTGTCACTCGGGAACGCGTTCCTCGACCGACACACGGCTACGCAAATAATGGCGAGCCCTCACCATTGACCCACTTTGCCTCGACTACTCGCCCGTCTAGACTCGAGATACGATCGTTGATAGACTGATTGCCCACATGTTGTAATCATTTTACTATTAGCATACCTAGCATTGTCTTCTTGCCATTCGACTATATCGCATCTATGTGCATAGTGACAAAGGTTATTAACCTTCTTCCGAGAAATCTTTGTAACAATGTGACTTTTTTAACCATACCAATGCGTTAGCTGTCAAGAGCGCCCACTCATTGTCACATTCCAGATGATAATAAATATAAGTAACCTTAAAAATTCTCATAATAACAGAACGAAAAATATTTTGCACGTTTAAAATACTCTTTTATTTATATAATCTTCATCTTTATCTTGTCCTTACTGTGTTATCACAGTAAGGACAAGATGAATTCACATAAAGGATCTTAACGATCTTTTGCATTAGTCAAAGTTAAATGATTAACTGTACTCAAGAATAGATGGTACACTTGAATATGCACCCTTATATTCGGCGTGCCCTGTATAGGGAGGTGAGGGGTGAATGCATTGGGGCGGCCCCCTGCGGGTGCAGTAGGCGCGTAGTGACTGCAATAACGGAGCAGTGAAAGTGTCGCGGCCCGCTTCAACCGTCAATGAGTGAAGACGTACTCCCTTCACCCCTCCGTCTTCTCAAACTTGTAGTTAATAGTAAGTTATTCAACTAGATAACACGTATGTGTAGTTCCCAATGTGATCTTAGTCGCTTTTGTTGAGACTTCGTTTTAAATGAATGACATGATAATCGTGTAACACATATTATAAATGTTCAAATGAATAGAATAAGCTCATTTATAGCTACACATAACCAGATCAAGTGTCCACATATAGTCGGCACTTAGCAAGCGAATCAAGTATGTAAAGTGCAAGTGAACGCCTATCAACTGACAAGCGACGGCGCTTGCCTATCAACAAACAAACGTACGGAACGAGCACGTCATTATCTCAAGTCATGAATGAAACGGAACGTAAATTGAAATGTATCGCGTGCCATAATCCGCGTGCATTAATCTCACTCAAACGGCGATCGTTGCGTAACATTGAACACAGCAAACGGCTCAAGTTCATTGATCCACTTAATGTCCGCTAAATGTGTCGTTGTTGTCGAATGTCAAAACAATGTTACATAATTAAACGCGTTTACATGCCATCTGCGCACGTGCCTACCGCCGAGTGCCGATCGGCGCCTGCCCACTTCCGACTGATCACCAAACGATACGTCACCATGTTTATTTATGAGCTTATGATTATTAAATGACGTTTTAGTCCATTCCGATATCGTTGACCGGTTGCCGTATAATAATAACATTCATTCATTCATAAGTGATTTATACTAACTACCTACGAAATAGATTTGTAGTGGTATTAATAAAGCTATTATCGCATAATTATACCTAAACAAGATTTTACGCTACTTGCCGTCTCGCGTCTGTAGTAAAACATAAATCACAACAATGTTTACATTTGTTTCGTGTCTAATGTCTTTTAAAATTGTTTAAAGTTTTTTTAATGTTCGAATATATTTTGATCAATCTACAAGTGAAATACCAAATACATACCAAACCATACACGCTTGAGGCTTGAGCACATATCTTAACTGTGAGAATGTTCTGTTAATACAAATATTTTTTTACCACCACTTTGCATATCAAGTTTTATTTACTGCCTTACTTGTAACTTTCAGAAAATAATAAGTTTGTATCTCACCACCCAACAACAACATTTTATAAACAACTTTGCAAGGATATTACTTTAAAGATTTATTATAGTTGTTAAACTTTCACCCCGACCTGAACTTGACCTTCGAAATAAGAAAATGGCAATAAAAAACATCAGTCTTGCGATGACGTGAATTTACATAAATTATCGGCGGCAGCGCGTCTGGGCGCGTGTTTACTGCACTGTTTACATAGGCGCACCGGAGTTCAACGACTCATATATTGTTTTATGGACATGTAATTGGGTCGCCAGAATCTGGGCCTTCACAAATAAATAGAGCGTACCTGAAAATGTCAGTGTGAGACGCGTTTAAATTTTAGTTTGAATTAGGATAAAAATTATGTGCTTACAAACCATGAAAGTAAAATATACATAACTTAGTTATAATATAAGCGACTCGCCCTCCCTTCGCTTCGGGTCCGTCCCTAGTGAAAAACAAAAACAAATATATCCTACGGAAACCGTACATTTTTCCCCGGGTAAAAAACTTATGTGCTATTCCAGACTATAATCTATCTCTGTGCCAAATTTCATCCGGATCCGGTTAGCTGTCCTAGCATGAAAGAGTAACAAACATCCATCCAACCATCCTCATAAACTTTCACATTTGTAATATTAAGTATGGATTCCATTTAAACATAGGTTTTATTCGTGTGAAAAACTCAACCAGACGATAAAGTTTTAACATAACATATTATATTGCTTTTTAAATATTTCTATTACAAAGTTCATTTGCCACGATTAACATTTACTTAGCTATTTACTAATGTGGGCAGGTAGAGGCGCCAACTTAAACACTTATGCCTTTGCGCCAGTCACAACAAAACGTATGACAAAAAAAGCAAACAAATCAATGTCGACAACTTAATACTAATATAATAAAAATCGTTCGCATTCATTCAGTACACCTGACATCGGGTAAGCTTAATATTTTTTCTAAACAGGTGTTACCGTTCGCCCATTCATGAGTTAGTGTCGATGCCCTATATTATTGTAATGTCTCTCAAGTTCATTGAGTCACACAATAGGTTCATAATTGGTCGTAAACGTTTATGTCAAAACATGTCGGCACGATTCATAATGATTTACATAATGCGACTCGTTTGCATAAGCGATTATTATGCGTGTCTTCGTCGATGACGTCGGATGCGTTACGGCAAATTCATTCATTTGTTTATATATTTACTTGTTCCACGTGCTTGATTGTTAACGCCGTGTGGTGTCCGTGTAAGTAATAAAGGCGGTGACGGATAAGATGCGCATCACTGCCGCGAAACACATTGCGGACTTACGACTCGCTATTAGTATTTCTCGAAGGAATACCAACCTAAGTTTATACATATACATGTATAGTCAAGTTAAATTGATCTGTTTAAAATATTTGAACAATAAATAAAATTTATATTTTCCATAAAAAAGGCAAGGTTAATTTTAAAGTACATACATATAACAATGTATAACACAAAAATATGTAATAATATTATATCTACTAAATTGTGGACAACAAAATTTAGCTATGAATATTAATTAAAAGATGACTAACTAAGAGCTTTTAAGATCACCAGTTGAATTTAGTAAATGAAATTCTAAATGTATACAAAATTCGCATTCCAGAACTAAGTTCGTTGTTAGTAAGAAGAATATTAAATGCCTCCATGTAAGCGGTTTACGTGTGACGTCTGATGGCGGATGCACGTGACTGCAACAAGTCGCATTCCTGAGTGCACCCTCGCCCCACCCCCACCCTACAACACGCAATGGGCCTAAAGGGAACTAAAGTTTGTTGCTAAATTACCTTTACAATAGATAAGAAATTTGTAAAAACTACCTAAGCTTTATTAAAATTATATCACTTGTAAGATATTTGTAAACGTACCTACTAATTGCCAAATAGATTTAGGAATTAAAAAAAGTTAGGATACAATTTAAAACATTTCCTTGAATCAGTTTTAATTCCGGCTTTTCAAGGTAAAGCGTTGAACTCTTTTATCGTTAAATTGACAAATTTCGCGAATTTGCCATCTTTATCGTACCATCGATAAAGATAATTTTATAATAACATTTATTAGCACGTCGCTTTTAAAGGACTTTATTAGAATACTTTTTGAAGTATGAGGAATAGATACGCACTGGGCGGGGTGCCCTAGCTGTTGTCATGACAACACACCCCTCGCCTTGCTCATAGGAAAATCCAACGATTTCCGTTTAAAACGAAATAAGATAACTTTGACAGTTATTGTAATTATCATTTGGGATAAATCTTACTTTCAAATGGTTTAAAAGAAGCATTTTTTTTATTTTATAAATATAAATTGGACGAAATAAAGTAAATCGGCCGTTACGGTACAGCGTAAGCTGCCGAAAAATAAGCAAGCCCGTAATAAAGAGTTGTGATATAGAAAGTAAAGTGCGTTCGCGCTGGCAAGCGCGCTGGCGAGCCACGGCGATAATTAATGTGGAGTCGAGTCGAGCGAGCGGCGCCGGCAGCCTCGCGCCCGCCGACAAAAAACCCGCTCCGGCACAAAAACACTCGCCGAGCGAGACGCCGCTATGTGATAGAGCGGGACAGCGCTACGTGTATTTCTGTGACGAGTTCTCGTTCGCCTCGAGCGCCGCGCAGTTGTCGAGAAATTATATTTGATTTAAAACTCTACAGAATGCGCCCTTCTATCTATCACATGACGTTTGACAGGTCGCCGGAAACGCCGAGATGTCAGATTCGAAAAAAGGCGCGCTTTCCAATCAAACAACTATTTGGAAAATTCTTTCGCAATTTTGGCAATTACATTGTACAAACTAACATACAATCTAGCCTCTAAATAATCTTGTGTTCGAATTGAGTTCTACGTCAAAGTGCATATCGTAATAAAATGTCAAAAGAAACGAACGATATTTTACATGTATAACAAAAAAGCGATTTAAATAGACAGTCAAGATTCCTATACTTCTTTTTCATTTGTAGAATATACATATAAAAACACTTAAATCTAAAAAAAAACACACATGGCACTAATATTTTTAGGTTTAGTAAACTTTTTGAAATAAGAGTTTCAAAGTTAGGCACACAATACAAAGATATGTGGGTAAAGTTAAAATTTAAAGGAATAATTTATTAAAAATATGATATAATACATTTCCCATAAACTGGAAAAATATATATTACTTTTTAATATAAATCCCTGTACGTATAGTTGTACAAAACTTGCTATATCAAAATTATAAATATTGAAATTTGCAATAATATATGTACTTATAAAAATCACAAAGTCTAAAACACAAATATTATAGTATAAAATCACAAAAAATAATATGAAACAGTTATTTCAAGCTATATCTATAATGGAAAAGTACATTAATATTTTAATTCTACCCATTTATAATAAAATCACTGTTACCCAACAAAAGCAAGATTCACAAGTGATTTTAAATGAAATCGTACGGAGCACTTGATCCACAGAACAGAGCACAGTAACATTAAGTAATATATCTTACCTGGAAATCACTCCACATTTTCATGGGGATACACCATAGTTCCGATACGAAAACATCACACGTTTACGATAACAACTGTCAAAGTCACTAGCACGGCGTCACTCACGAGCGTTGTGTGCGGAGGCCGAGCGCAGACTGAGGTTGGCGCGTCGACCGTCGAGTGTCGCGCCGAGCGCCGAGCGGAGGCGCTTAGACCCTTCCTCCACTGGCTGCCATCGGCCCACCTGCAACTCGAACAACAAAACCGAGACCGCTGTGCCGGGTACTGCCTTCTGCTGTTACCTGCTAGAAATGCTACAAACGACTAAAGAAAATCGCTCACTTCTAGCTCATAAATTGACGAAATAAGATTTGATGTGTGTCACTATCGCAAATTTCGCAGATTTGTCAGTTTTATTATATTAAAGTTGATGTTCAAATTTTAATTTCTAATAACACCGTTTTAACAGTTGAAATAGTTCGTATATATTTATTATGAGTAGGTACATTTTGCGTTGGTATATCATACAGCTTTTACTGTACGGCACTGAATTGATAAGCTAAACCTAATAAAAACATTCGCAAATCTGATAGCGACTGATTGTAAAGAGGAAACATTCGCATTTCTTGATAACGTAAGACAACTTAGGAAATTGAGTCCTAAGACGAGGGCATAGAGCGTTCAAGTTTTCATTACTGATAACAGAATGTGACAGACAAAAAAGCTTTCCAAACAAAGTTTCGAGTGCAGGGCGCACTGGCCGCTACGTAGCGGGAAGTTCGTAGCAGTAAAACTTCGTAGCGCCTCGTAGCGTGAAAGTTTTGATTTCAACGATTTGCGTTGCGGCAAAGAGGGCCGCGAGGCCACACTAGCACTGTGGCCCTGCGACCCGCGCCGATTACTTTTCCTCCTACCAACAATAATTTCAAATTGTATTCTTTACATTGCTCTTAATGTCAGTGTCGGCTATCGCTACGTGTAAGCTAATTCAGCAATGTATACTGACTATGAATAGTATTGAAACGTTTGTGTAGTCCTTAGATTTATCTGTTCCATCATCTCTCACGAGAGTGCGCCACTTGCATGAGCCGCGACGACGCCCTTGCTGTGTTGTAGTAAGTCTTGTAAAGCATCTCATGGTGTGGCAGTCGGTCAGACACGGTACATGCCGTGTGCTGTATGGGGCATGGGGCCGACCGACTCGCGCCGCAGCAATATGCCGCACGCAGATCGATACTGTTGCCCAATAATACAACAAAGAGGAAAATTCATTCGGCGGTAATTTTAAACTGTCTACCCTATTAGCACAATGGGAATATTAAAAACTAATGTTCTGAAAATAAAATGTTTTGCAATGCATTCACATTAGTTGGCGAGCGGTAGATATTGCTGATAGCCATGACAAAGCGGTTTGATAATTGTGAGGGAATGCAATGTAAATAAGGCGATAAGTACTTTTATTTTAAAATCTGGACTTATTTGATTAATACATTTGTTCTTCTATGTCTTACAAGAAATCTTTTAATTTGATCAAAAATTAAATTCAATGGTAGTAAATTGCAAATAAGGTATGTCTATACATATAATAAATATACAGTTTATTTGCCCTTAAACTATTATTTTGAATAGGTAAATGACCAATTTACATGAGTTTTTTACTTTTTATTTTTATAAATTTTAAAGCTGTTAGAATTTTAAACGTTGGGGAAACAGAAACAATAGTAATAATATTAAGTAGGTTAGGTATAAATGCCTAAATAATATAGTAGGTTCTTACGAGTCATCAAAATTTTTAACTTCTAGTTTATCCCAAATACAATCTAAGAACTTAGCCCTTTATTCATTTTTATTCCGTGTAAAGATAATTATAGTGAGATAATTATAGATGTAATTTATTATATACTTAAGCTAGTACTTAAAGTGAATATTGAACGATTCGAATTTTCTATAAATAACAATGCAATTATTTTCTACGCTACATAGTTTTTTATATTCTCGGCTATAACTGTACAATTATAGTTAAATTCAAAAAACCCATCCAACAAGCAAGTGGCCATCATCGCTAAGTACTCAGTATATTTTTACGCGCAAGGTGCGCTTGCACATACATGTTGCCATGTGCATATGAGCCACGCGTTCTGCGCTGTCTGCAACTATCGTTCTTACTAATAAGAATAAAAGTATACAAAATATAGCTCTCTCTAATATGACACATAAACACTTAGGTTAAAGTTGAATTTGCTGTGAATATTTAATACTTATTGTACACGTTGACCACTGTACGATTTCGAACGAAAAGCTGACTCCTCAGTTGGTGTCGCTTTACACTGCTATGTGAGAAAGCAGGCCATGTTCGTTGGTAGGTATTTTCCAAACTTATGAAAGATATTTTAATTAGATTATAAATAAAAATACAAAGAAACATTCGTTCATAGTGCTAATAACTTCTACGCACTAAGTGACTCGAATAAAAAACATTACCAGCATGCCCTGACTTCGCCTGGCTCCTTTTTTTCGGGTGCAATATATGCACCCGAAAAATATTCTTAGACATACAAAGTTTGCCACTTCTCTCAGTTTTTAGTATTGGATTCTTCAAAAAATCATTTTTTAGCTGTTCTTAATCATCTGAGCATATTATTAACATGATTTGAATTAATATTAGAAAATGATTGAAAATATATTTTAATACAGTACTTTTCATTTAGTGTTAGGCAACAGAATCATCGATGTCCTATGCGGATTTCGACAGCTGTATACGTCGGTTTTCATGATTCAAACAGTGTGCATTGGAAAATGTCAAGTTTGCTGCATTATCAGAATGACTGAAACCTTTACAGCTTTTATTGAAAGGTTTAAAAATAAAAGATTACATAACTTTACAAAATGCGTGTGCCGACGATATGTTTTTATAATTTTTGACACAATACAAAATTTATTCTGATTATTTAACATAGCACTAATAACATTTTTAACTACATATGTATATATTTCAATAAAGTATTTACTTTTGTGGTCTATTTACCACTAATTCTAATTTGACAATATTATATGCACTTGCATCACTTGTAGTCAATAAGAACTTTATTCAACATACATTTATATATTCAAAAGAATATTTTTAAACTTGGCCTATTTTCTATTAAAATCCACTTCGTAAAACTTCTCATGACGATGTCATAAAAGAATAAATTCATTAAAAGCAGCACTAGCGCTCTGATGCCATCAACATTGAGCTTGATTATCTTATGTCCACGCTGGAGCCTTACGCTCAGAATATTATGAAACATAATTCCACAGTATTGCCTTGTTTATGAATTAACTACCAGTCTCATTCGACTTCGTTGCATGTCGAATATAAATATAATTAAAGCACATTTGGTACAATGTACTAAATAATCTAAAAAAAATGGGCTAAGATATATATATATATATATATATATATATATATATATATGATTTGAATTTCAGGAAAATATACTAATCTTTGTGTATAGAAAATTATTTAAATTTTTAAAGTGTTCTATGTTTGTCATGTATCTAGATTTATAATGCAAGATAGCTGGAACCATTTTGAAAGAGTTTTTTAAAGAAAGTACAGAAAAATTGAATAAACTAAATTATATACCAAAGATATCAGCGAATATTAAATTAGCGACCAGTTTTATGAGCGCGACTTAACTCGAGAGACTTCATCTTAGAGCATAACCTTAGTATGGCGTGCATCGATAAAATTTTAAATATTTTTCGTATATTAAAACTGTAAAAAATGCATTTATTTTACTATTATAATTTTTTTAATAATTTGTCTGCGTGAATAAACTACCTAAAAAAGAAATAATATTTGTTAAACATACATGCACTAATGATTTTGCGCACATTTTTACTATAAATAATTTTTGTTATGAATAATAAATAATAAATATGTTGAGACATTAACATACAGCACCATCTAGTTCCATCGTAAGCTACAAGGCTTGTGTTATGGATACCAGATAGCTGATACACTACACATATATAACTTTAAATACATACATGTTATAAATATAAACACCCATGACTGGAGTACAAACATTAGTGCTCATCACACAAAGGAATTCCCCCAGCGGGGCTCGAACCCGCGACCGCTGGCACACCAAGTAGGGTTATTACAAACTGAGCCAAACGCGTCGTCGATGAATGAAATGTTGATTAAAAAGTTTCCTTAAAATTAGTCAAGTAGCATTTGCAAACATTACTAACGTTTATAAGTACACATTAAAAGAAAAATATCAAATGCATATAAAATGCAGACGACAAACGATGTCTAAGTAATTGCGGGATGGGGTAAAGCCTACATACTACTTCATAAATATAAAATATTTATGTACTATATGTATGTCCATATAAAGGCTAAATTATATATATTTTTGAATATTTTAAAAACGACGTATATCATCAAATAAATTAGAGTAACCCTAAAATGCTTAATTATAAGTTTGTGTTAATTCTAAAACTATATTCCTGATATAAATTAACTTTCATAAATCACATACAATTTACTCATGATAAATGGTCAGTGATATAATATAATATTTATTATTATAAATATTAATGTATGCACACCATTGTTATATTTATAAAAAAAAGTATTTTACACAATAATGCGAAACTAATGCACAGGTTTTCAACCGCTAGCGTTTTATATAAGTATACAAGTCTGGGCCTTATCACAGAGCCTCAGTCGCAAACAATTATAACCTTCAAATGCATTACATAAATATCATTTCGTAGAATCAGTACTGAATACAAGTAGTCCTTTGATGATTGTGCTAGGGTGAACTCTACTGAAAGTATTTCTTACTGCAAATGTAGAGTTACATCTCTACAAACTTTTTTATATATTTTATAATTATGAATTTTACTTTTAATACTGTTTGTATTAAATATATGGAGCCTTCATCAATATTTTAAATGAGAAAATAGTAATAGAATTTAATTTTTAATTTTATTTTGAATAAATAATATTTAAAATATTTTTATATTTATTATATATATTCCCATAATATTTAATACTTTCTTTCTGATTGAGCACGACAATTCTTATTATACTAAGGTATATATTGGATTCATAAAGTAGTCCTTAATGCAAAGCAATAAAGTTCATATTTCCAAATAAATGGAACCACGTGCGTGTTAGCTTGTATAAAGAATCGCGTTTGCGCTACGTAGGGACAACCAGCAATTATGGTCAGATAGATGACGTAAATGTTCGTCATTTAAACATTTTCCCTAGAAACCTACTTATAAATAAGTGGTTCTACATAATAAGTTAGCTATATGGAACAACTTACGTACTCTTGTATATTGTCTGAGGAATTTTAGTCCTAAATAAAATAATTTTTTTACTGTTTAACTTGCGTATACTAATTTCGGATATATTTATCAATTAACAGTGATTGCGCCTGACAAATAAAATATAAATTGACAGACGCACTATCTAATGCGCCCTCGGCCAGGATAACTGGAAAATGTAGAAGCGTATCGACCGACATCAACATTATATAAAAAATGAAAGGCTTATTTTTTTATTTAAAAACATTAATTGAATTTTTCAATCCTAAATGCCTCCTGATATTGCAAATATTATAAGCCTATTCTCGTCATGGGTTCTATTCTCAATATTTCATTTAATTCAATGACAACTTGGTAACAGAATGTAAGAGACACTTATTTCTTTCTGTTCCGAAGAAACAAAGCATAACGCAGGTTATCTGTGAAAAAAAAAAGAAATAGTAAATTATAGCAGTTTTAATTATATTTGTAACGTACAAATCGCTGTGTGTAGAGCAATCTACATTTTTCATTATATTTATTATAGAAAAAGGGGAAATCAGGGGATAGAATGAATATCATTTGGTATAACAAGATATAAAAATCTACACATGCAAATTGTTCGGAGACCTAACCCATTAAATGAAAGTTAAACACGTTCATACTTGTATGGGAGTAAAAATTCGACATAAGATGTACACGATATACATTCTAGTTTATTTAAATTAATAAACATATTTCAAACTGTTAGGATAGCATTTATCAGTCGATTATCTCTTGAAGATATTGTATAAATGGAAATAGAATGTTTCTATTTATAGCTTTTGTATAATATTAGTATAACCATTTTAGTTTATTACACATTTAATTTTAGCTGGGTTTAGATGAAAATACAGAGATTGAATCCTAGGTTTTGAGGTCCAGAATATCTGTTTATTCTGAGAACAAAAGAGTGAACTACTAATATCATGAATGTGAAAGTTGGTTGATATGTTTGGGTGTTTGTTAATCAAACAAGCGTAAATCATTAAAAAGATTTACATAGAAATTAATGTATTGATAATATATGTTCTGTATTAATACGTATTATTTTGCTCTCGTAAGATGTTACTGTATTAACAAAATTGAAATAAAAATTACCATTCTAAGAATATATATTTTTCACGAATCACAGAATTTCCTTTGAAAATTATATGTTTTTTTTTTAGTCTATAATTTTTATACAATTTATAGTAGAAAAACTGTTCCGTTTAAAGTTATTGAGTATTTTTTTTAATATAGTTTTGGTATAACTGGTCAAACCTTCTTTGATATAAATCTAGCAACTCTAGTTTAGGGTCTTAAATTCTACACTAGACAAATAAATCAATTAATAAAATAAAAATGCTCAAAGTATCAGCTTCTATTACTTAAATCATCGATAAGTCTAAAAAGTAACTGTTAACATTTTAAAACGGTAAATGAAAAAGAAAAATATTTATTTCATACTAGCGACTTACCCTTGCTTCGTTTGTGTGCGTCCCTAGGTCTATATTCTATACTTTAGGAAATACACACATACAATCCTAAACTTCTTCTTAGAACTTTGATGTATGATCTTTGATCTTTACGCTTAGCCAGTGTTAGCAATGTAAGCATATGAAAACAGTATTTGACAAAACACCCTCATAGTTCAGTTATTTTGTACAAACCTATTTACAATTTATACACACAAACCTTTCTTGTAGATCGCTCTTCCAATTTGTGATAACCGTATCATAATCCATTTCTTAGTTTGAATTGAAATTGAGCGGAGAAATTTTTGTATTTCCCCATGAATTGAAGAATCCTGTACTAAATAAGTTCATTTTTACGCTTCTATTAATAGTTTATATATTGTAAATCATTCAGGTTTAGTACGAAGGACTTGGCCGAACCAGTTATTGTATTTTCCGATGGGAATAAGAGATTTTCCTGTAGTAAAAGGTATCCTAAATGTTGACCCGAGTAATTAGTTATCACTACACAAAATTTAGTTAAAATCCGTTCACTACTTTTGGCGTGAAATACGACAACTATGGTTTGGGGTCTATATTCTATACGCAATACTTAACCCTAATTGTTAAGTTTTTGAAAAATATTTTATGTCTACAGATTTTTCTTTTTTGAATTATACTTCTTTCAGCACATTAGGAAAAAAATACGAGAGTAAAATTTTTACGATGCGCGCGCACACCGACAGGCAAAAAGCGACATGATGAAGTTAGTTGAAAGCAACACGATGAAGTTACCTGCATTCCTTTTACAAACAGAGAGTTGTGACATACGGGATGAAATCTTTAGCTATTTTTACTGTTTTATTACATGTATAGTTAAGCAAAATGTAGAGACAAATACACTCGAAAAACCAAATGATACGATGTTTATATTACCTGTAATTTTCACAAATTCTTAAATTCAAATTAACTTTATTTTCACCATTACGTTATTCAAACATATAAAATTATTTCGATAAGTACATACATACCACCAACATTTTTGTTATATACTAGAAAAAAAATTAAAATACTTTTTTTAAATTTATTTTGCTAAAATGATTTAAATAATCATATTTTATATGTTTTTATTTAAAATGAGTAATTATAGAACTAAAAATTAAATAAAAATAAGTTAAATAGTAAGATAAAATTACCGCTAAACGCTGCTAGTGGCTCTTTGAGGACCGTCTGTCTAGAAGTAAACAAAAGTGCAAACTGCGAACCATTCTAAATTAAATTCAATTTACGGCATTTCTTTGTTTGACAAAGAATTTGTAAAAATGGCAATGTTAATAAATGAATAAATATAATATTTTATTATAAATTAATTAATTTTTTTGTAACCATGAAACTAGTTCAATGGTGAATTCGCCATACTTTTATAATTTATATGTATTTTGACAAAAATAAAATATGATGTACATTGTATAAAGCTCTTTTTAACTATTAGGTCCCTAAAGGTTTCTATTTAACAATAATTATTTTATAATTTAGCCAAATGGCGTATATATTCTGTGTATGTCTTTAATCTATACAGATAAATACAATTGGAGTGTCTGTTTGTAATAGTAAAATAACCGCTTTTTACTAAATGCATATGGATGGTATACACGGTACATATACCAAAACATCATTTTTTACAATTTTTGTCTGTCTGTCTGTCTGTGTGTTCTAGCTAATCTCCGAAACGGCTAGACTGATTTTGACGGGACTTTCACTGACAAATAGCTGGTGTTATGAGGAGTAACTTAGGCTATTTTATTTTAGAAAAAGAATCAGGGTTCCGCGAAAAAAATTAAAATTCCATGAAATTGTGAACAAAATCCGCGTACGGCGTACGCACCCGAATGAAGCGAGGGTAAATCGCTATATAATTTAAATGAATATCTTAAGAGTAGCAAGCTACTATTTATGTATACCTAAACATAGTTAACCGTGAAAACGTATCTAGGGACGAACGCGAGCGAAGCGAGTGTGAGTTTCTAGTTTTTAAATATTTATGTAATGACTAGCAACTCACTCTCGCTCCGCTCGGGTTCGCCCCTAGTTACGAATTAACGTTTAGCTCAGAGATGAGATATTGTCCCGCAGTAAAAAGTATCCTATATGTTGACCCGGATAACCAGCTATCATCATACCAAATTTCATCAAAATCTGTCCAGTGGTTTTCCCGTGATGTGGTAACAGACAGACAGACAAAAATTCTCAAAAACAATAGATTTGGCTTCTGTATCTATAATAAAGTCAATTTCCATAAGATTTTCCAAAAAATATTTAATGTACAGATTCGGATTAGTTACAATTTTATTATATGTATAGATTAAATAGACGAATCGTAATATGATGCTTGCAAATTATGTGACATACAATAATCGGTCAGGAGGCCGATTTCGGTCATGGCGGCCAATATAGCTCAAACTAGCCAAGTGCGCAGAGCTATTGTAGTGTTAATTAAATCTTTTTATTTTTTATTTATTAAATAAAAACAGGTACAAATATATAATAATTAAATGTATAAAACGTAACTAGGGACGAACCCGAACGGAGCGAGGGTGAGTTGCTAGTTATAATATAAAATTTAATTTTATTATAGCAGCTTGGATATACATATACCTTAATTGAAAAATATCTTAAGATCTCCTGCAGTACGTCATATTACAATATTTTGTTTAAATTACCAGTCGAGAGTAAGATGGGACCAATAGCATAATATTTAATGGTCACTCATCCGACTATCGGCTTCGGTTGTATAATATTGTTTTATAAGGCTTGATTATATTAGTATTATATCAAATTTTGATTATTTACCAAAAATATTAATATAGTACAGATATTCTGTCTAAACTACAAAAAATATGTAGAAGGCACTGATACAACTAAATATACAAAAAAAATGATATAAATGTAAAAAGCCAGTAGTTTTCCGAATGATATGATATCATTTATCGACAATAGAGACCATAGAAGTTAATACCAAAATCAATTAGCGATTTTAATACTAAATAACATATTTCAAGGGATATTCTTATATATATAGTAAATATTAAAACATAAAGCTATGTGCCGCCATTCAATCCTAGTATTTAGTATTTAGTTTTTTTCGGAGAAAAAAGTATGCGAAGACTTTTTTGTCGTAATTTTCGACAACACGATCTGATGTACTAATTTTAAATGAATTTGTAATTTGCTGAGAGCACAATAAAGAACCTTTTCGTATACCGCAGTCTCATTAGTTAATATAGTAGAATTTCAATTTGTTGAGTAGATTCAAAGATAGAAGTTGAGCTCTCTGCACTACGCGATCCTTCATAAAATTAAGGTCAAGACTGCTTGGTCAATTCAAACAAAACTAAAACCTACATTATACTACTAAACTACCTATCCTGAGTATTGAAAATAACGAAAAGATGTTATAAGATGTGGTATAAGATGTGGAAACAATGGATTCACTATATAAGGCAAGCAAAAAAATATTAAATGTATATTTTTATAAAAAATCGACATAGAGTATTGAGTATTTCAATATAATATAAACAATAAATATACATCAATTTTGTGCGAGATTAAAATAAAACTTTTATTTCATGGCATTTTTAAACAAATTTTAAAAAATAAACATTCTCTACCTCTCTTTCTAGATAGATATATTTTCTTTACTCTAAAACAACTGAAGAAATTTTAATGACTTTTTTATTTAAAAGACAAATAATAATTTGAATTAAAAGCTAAGTTTCTTTTTATATGGTTGGTTATATAGATGATGCATAAAATATTATTTGATGTTCCGTTCTACGAACTTCCCATAAACAGCAGCAACTATTTTTGATGATTTTGGTTTAAATAAAATGATACACACGAGCAAAGTCACCGGGTGATTCTAGTATAAAATAATCTCATTTGATAAAATCGACGTTCAAAATGAAATAGTCGAACAGGGTTTTTGTACATCATCATTTAAAATAAACGAAATAACATTTCGTAAATATGTACATGCAATTACTATGATCAGTATCAACTTATAGGACAATGATATAAATACATAACTAGTACTTTCTACGATACCGATTGTCATAAGTTCGATTCCCATGCTTGGAATAATCGTAAAGATATTTGTCCTGATAAGATTTAACAGGCCGTTTAGGTATAGCTTAAGTTGATCAAATTATAAAATTAATATTTAATGCTAGTTTTGCATTATCAATGAATCAATAGATCGATTCGTTTTTGGCAGGTTACATATTATCCTTATACATTAAGTGGTTCCCTTCAAATACTAGTTTGTTGAAAGTTACTGAAGAACGGTTTAGTTGGGACATAAGCGAAGCAAGGGCAGGATATTGAAAATTAATTAAAAAAAATCCTTCACAACATTTTTCCTTTTTGATAAGTCACTACATGACCACAAAATTATAAATGATATAAGGTAAAGATAAGTCGTTAAGAGCATAATAAGCAAAACTCTTTTGATTCGAAAAACTGAAGAGAAGAAAAAGAAGATATCAACATTTCTACAGGTCATACAGATCCATTTATTTTATAAGTAAAATATATGTATTATAGAAAGCTCATTATTTGGCACGTTTTTATGTAACATTTTTAAATTTGGAATCAAATAATATAAGGAAAATAATTAAATCAAACGATATATTTCCTGACGAAGCGGGTTTCCCCGTTCAGATTGAACTTACTATCTCGGAGATATAACTCCCCCAACGTTGTTATTGAGTCATAGTCCACGTCACACTTTGAACCATACATTGGTTGTTCACTATGCACATTTAAAAATAGTGACTTTTAAGAGATAACTACATACGTCATGTGCGATGCGTAAATAAAAAAGGAAATAAACAAACACCTATTAAATTTATTAAAAAAAATGTTTAATATTATTATCTAACCAACTAACTCTTTCTCGCTCGCTCTCTCTCGCTCTCTTTCTTTCTCTCTCTCTCTTTCTCTCGGTTTTTTTAAATATTTATAATCGATTAATATTCGCGTGATTTAAAAACAAAAATTGGAATTTAACTCTTCTAAAATAATAGAGCAACTCGAAGACGAGAAATGCGCGTTCACAAGTTCAATCCCCGCATAAAGTGAACGTGTGTGATCATACATACACTTGATCATATACACAGAATTGTTGTAACTGCTGAAAGTAGGAAATTCTTTCGATGAATATGAAGTAGCTGGAAAGTACAAACTAATACTTAATTTTAACACAGATTAGGATTCCTCCATAATAAATGTTTTTTTTTAAATTAAATATTACATTATTATACCCTTTAATTACAGAAAGAAAAAATTAAACTTTCAAATTTTTACAAAAAAATGATATTAATAAATATTACAAAAATCATTACATATTTAGTACTTATATATATAAATCCTATTAAATGTTATAAGAAACAACAAAAATAACTTAAGTTTTTAAAAAAGTCCTAGATTCTTATTTTAGGCTTTTCCTGTTTTCAAATTTTGAAGATGAAATGCTTAAAAAGCTATGGCTGATAAAGCACCAGTACTGAACCAGAGTCAAAGATAAAAAAAAATCAACTACTTCAACGAGATGAGTAATAATAAAATATTTTTTCGAATACATTCGCGGATAGCTTATTATTTCCAACGATCACTGGAAAATTGAAACAAAGAAACAATACACTCCTTTGTTCAAAAATGCAGGTTAATATAAATACGATTTATAAGCTTTCGACTATTTTCTGAAATGGAAAATTTCAGCATAGAAACGGATTACGTGTTATAATGAGTTGAGCACACCTTGTCCATTCTTTGCAGGTGATCCGCAAAGGACTCTGTGTACTCATCTTATTCTCATTACCGTAAAATAGAGTACAATAGAAGTGGCAGCCTTAGATTTGACGCGTTCGTTAACTTATACCGTTCAATCTTAAAGGCAATCATAACTAAAACGTAGAAGTCCTTGTCTATTTATCTCTCTTTATATATATTAGTTCCACGAACAACGCTTTATGTAAATTTGATATATTTCATAATAAAATTATCTAAAAAACTTTTAATTACATATCATTTCTAAAATATCCTATTCCGAGCTCATTATGATTTCGCGACTTATGTCAACGTTCGAACACACAGTGTCAACTGCGATATTACTACAATCAATTTTAGTCCTTATTAGCACGAAATACGGTATATTTTCAAGTATTTAAAATTCTCATTTGTTTAAGGTGGCCTTACACTACACGTTCGTCTGTATCGCTGTCGCAGCGCCGATGTTTTCCTCGCTCGTTTTTATCTCTATTACTGCTCTTTGACTTTGTCTGACGTACATATAAAACCCAATATTTGTATTATATGAACCTTATATTAAGAACGATAAAGTTACTTTTCCCTTGCAGATTTGAAATTTGCTTGAATTTTGGACTCATTAGACGGGTTTGGAATTTCGGATTTGGTAAGCAGGAGCACTGATATGTGAATATATCGAAGAATCATAATGTTCTAAATTTAACTTTCTCTCAAATAATTTCTTTATTAAATAATCTACTTTAAATGTTATTTTAATTTAATTAAATTCCGCGTTTATGTATCCAAATTAGCAAGTAGCAACTCTACATTTATCTGATTTTATGACTTTTAGATCAATTTTTACATTGCATATAGCTTAAACTTTTTAACTAATTCCGTGATTAGTTAAGAAGTTTACGCTATATGCAATAAAAAACATTTCATCATCTAAATTTCCAGATTTAGAGGTCATGTTTTGTAGAGTCATACTCATATGAAAATAAGACATGTTTAGAAATGTAGAGTCTGAAAATAATCGTATAGGACGTCAAGGCTGGCGTAGGTTTCATATACGAAATGCGGCGATGGCGTCGCGACGGCAGTGATTAGTTAAGAAGTTTACGCTATATGCAATAAAAAACATTTCATCATCTAAATTTCCAGATTTAGAGGTCATGTTTTGTAGAGTCATACTCATATGAAAATAAGACATGTTTAGAAATGTAGAGTCTGAAAATAATCGTATAGGACGTCAAGGCTGGCGTAGGTTTCATATACGAAATGCGGCGATGGCGTCGCGACGGCAGCGGGTGTCCGAGCGGCCAAGCCGAGGCCCGCTCGCTGACGCAACGCGACCTCTTTGTCCGGCCCCACGGACTTCGGCGGAATGTCCGCCGACGCTGACCGCGCTCTGCTAATTACGAATGTCAAATGTTATCGCACGCAACCCTCCGCGTCCGCCATCCGCCGTCCGCACTCCGCTGCGCCGCTCTTCATAATAATAAAACCTGATATTTAAAACGGAACGTCCTTCTAACGCCGTGTAGTTGCGCCGACGCCAATCTACGATAATAATAAGCCGGGCTCCCAGAAAGTATAGCGTTGAAGCGCTTCAATAAAACATTCGAATAAACGATCAGTATCGTAAAGCGCTACAGCGCTATAGAGGACGGCTTCGTAGCGCTCACATAAGTACGGCCAGTTCTATGCGCGCCTGTATAGCTATTAAATGTATATAGAATATATAGTAGTAATCGCTCGACGCAGCGGTATTATGTCGGAAATATACCGGCCGCGCCGCGCCTCAAGCCGGTACACTGTTTTACTATTTAGTTTGTATGGGAAGTTTATTTTAGATTTTTTAAAGTGATAGAATGACTTATTCAAATTGTTTCACAGGTAAAATATAAAGTGTAGGATAAGCTTTCCTTGAAACTATATTGGGTGGTTGTTGTGCTCCAAGTTTAATGAGAAATCATAATTAGTTATATTACGTTAAAATGGTAAAAATGTCTTCTTTTAACGTATAATCACTCAAATATTATTAAAACAAAAATTATATTTATTAATTACTAGACTAAAAAAATCACTACACATTTCATAAGAACTTAACTATTCTAGACCGTTATTAAAAAGGAGTTAAATTCACAATTTTCAAACTTACAACAAACAATATCTAAAAATATCGTTATCAAAATTATATAATGTTTATATGAGAATAACTGAAACAATTTTTTTTTTCGTATGTATTCTATATACATTTTTTAGCAAATACATTAAAGAACTCTATCAAAATTATATACAATCTACACATATTATAATAAAATTCTAACAGAATCGATTATGTACATTAAATAATTTTGGAAAATCTTATTGAAATAGATATTATTATCGATACAAAGGCCGAATCTATAGTTTTTAGAATTTTTGTCTGTCTGTTTGGGAACGCATCGCGAAAAAACCACTGGACAGATTTTGATGAAATTTGGTATGATGATAGCTGGTTATCCGGGTCAATATATGTATAGGATACTCTTTACTGTGGGAAAATATCTCATCTCTGAGAAATCTATACTAACCGTTAAATACGACAAAACGACGAACTCGAACAGAGCGTGGGTGATTCGCTAGTACTTAATATTACGTTACCTTTTTAATCTAATTTTAATAATAACATTGTTAGGGAAAAAATAGATCGAAAGAAAGGGCCGTAAATCCAGTCATCATACACAGTCTTGTATCTTTTAATGTTAAATTTATTTTCTTAATTATTATAATTAATATTTAAAATAAAATGTATTTTTAAACAAGAAGACAATTGATTTAATTTATTGATATTTACTAATTTTGTGGATTATGTTATTTCTATTTATATTTAAGAAATTATAACGTTTGAAAAAATAACATATGTTATATTTAAGAAATATTTTCATTAAATTAACACAATTTTCTTTCTCTCATATCGATTATATAGGTTTCTATCATTAGGTATATGTTTAAAAGAATTTTAACAATAATGTTATAAAAAATATTTTTTATCAAATAAATATAATACCCGCTATTTATTATATTTATTCCTTGTAAGTAACTTTAATATTTCTTATTAAAAAAATCTTTATTATAAAACTACAGTCAAAAATCCACACGAAGTCAATTTTGTAACAAAGAAAAATATAAATAATGTTGCGGCTTGTGGCGCGGCGCGTCCCTCTGTCAGCTATAGCGTGGCCTTATAGATGGTTGTTTGCGCTCACAGAGTGCGGTGAACAGCGCTCACCGGCGGCGCGCCTGTGTGCGTGTTCACGTGCACGCGCACACAGCCGCGCGCGCACACAGCCGCGCGTGTACGGGTGCGTTCCGAAACCGCTCTCTATTCTATCTATGCGAAGGCGTCGTATCGCCACGTATAGCGGGCACGCTCGGGGCGAGGAATTTAGAGGCGGGGGTCGTATCGTTAATTGTTATGAAGTTGATTTCGGTCCTGAAATTCCGTAATAGGTATTTTGAAATAACGCCTCTTTTTCGAACGACCTTAGCTTGTCATGCAGAATATTCTCGTCTTGTGCCAATTCGCTGTTAATTGTTATTAATCTATTTGAACAAATCGAGGTGGTCGGTTTGAGACGCGCGGCTGTCTTGTTTACGCGCTGGCTCTGGAAAAGTTTAGGTCTATTTTCGTTTGTCATTCCATTCGGAGCGCTGTCGTAATCAAGGAGTGATAACGATGCAAATGGCACCGTGCGCGCTGTACACAGGGTATAATATCGCCCCCACCTTTTGTATAGCGTGGTATCAAAACAAGTCCATGGTTAGAAACACGAGGAGCCTTGGGTCATAGCAGTGGTGATTTCATTTATGGCCGACCATGGTGGTTGTCTAGATTATCAGTTATTAACTAGCGCGGTGCTCATTAAGACTCAACTCTATAATTGTAGAGATACTAGAAATTAAAATAATAATTGAATATTTGATTTCTAAAACATTTATTTATTTTTTATAATTATTTTATCTTTATCAAAATAGATATTCCTATTATAATAAATTTAAATATAATAATAAATAAAACTACTTAATATAACTTAAAAAAAATATCTTGGTAATTTCACAAGTTCCAATCATACAGATAAATATGCAGGCAATTACACTTTAGACTTTATGTTGCTAGGAATAAAATCTATTTTCAATTGATGTACGAGTAACGTATAAGAGAACAAGAACATACCAAAGATATCCTCGAAAAGTTTTAGAGCCAAAGAATACAAAAAACAATAGATTAAATCGTTACAAATTTCGGCAATAATTATAATTCTATTAAGGAACTTTACGTAAGCCAATATTTTTAAGAAACTTCACTGGTATAAAGTAAAAAATATTCTTTGCCTTTATTTAATATCGTAACTTCGCATGATGTCGCTTGACAAAAGTCTTGACTTCATTCCACGATATATAACCTGAATTTAAAATTTGAAATATTAAAAAGGTTGTACCTTGTGCATTAAGGTGCTAAAAGTTGTTGCCAGTAGTTGTATCTCCGATCAGAGACGAAAGATATTATTAAATATTTTCATCCTTACTCTACAAAATAAGTAGAAGTTTTAAAATAATATTGAACAAAGAGCAAAAATGTTTAACATCTTTACCTCCTTCTCTGAAGGTCGGTTAATACCTAGAAGTACAGCTACATGTTGCCAGCAGTATAGCAATCGGAGTTTTTCTGTTTTGCGTCCATTGCGCGCAGTGCTCGGGCTCTGCCAAGTCATTGACATGCGACACGCGACGCCGAACTAAAAACTAAATGCGAATCATTTCAATGCATTATAACTCTTATTTGAACGGTGTAATATCTATAATTGCATATGCCGTTTTATCTTCAAAACAAAGATTGCTTTAAAAATGGTATCGGAGTGACTAGTATTTTGTGGTGTGTATTAGTATCCCGTGAAGTAGATTTTATTCTCTTTGTATATTAAAAAAAAATCGTAATGTTATTACTGTACGTTGTTTAATATTTTGATTACGGTTCATATATTATGCGGTATAGTTTAATAAGAAAAAATTATAATTGTTTTGAACTATTGTCTCAATAATACTAATCGACATGATGACGATGCCACTTCCAAAAGACATTCTGAGGCAACAGATGGTAAATCCGTCACTCGGGGATGTTCGTCGAACACATGGCGTAGTGCCCTTAACTCAACTTCAGCTACGATTATGACGGCTCATACATTGTTCGTTTCCTTGCTACATTGTCAGTCGTTCAGTGCTCAATCTGAAATGTATGCTACATTGTATGACGTAGGTATTCAACATCCCAGTAACGGTAATCACACTACGGCTACAGGTTATTCGAATTTATCATTAAAAATTTCTTTGGAAAATAAAAACAATATGTTACATAAAGGAATGTTTTATGAGATGCATATAACAATATGGTTATTTTTAATATTCATTTATAAAAATAAAAATCATTGCTTTGTTCAATATTAGTTAATAGTTAGGTACTAATATTCAATAATCGCCGAATCTATACATTAAATATTTTTTGGAAAATATTATTGAAATAGACATTATTATCGATACAGATGCCAAATCTATCGTTTTTAGAATTTTTGTCTGTCTGTAACCGCATCACGGAAAAACCACTAAAGGGATTTTGATGAAGTTTGGCATGATGATAGCTGGTTATCCGGGTCAATATATAGGATACTTTTTACTGCCGGAAAATATGTTATCTTTGAGAAATCTATGCTAAACGTTAAAACGTAAATTGGGACGAACCCGAGCAGAGCGAGGGTGATTCGCTAGTACATATATATGTGCGTAATATTATGTAATATATTGATCTATCATACACAAAGCAAAGTGTACAAATCTAAAGTAAATAGGAATATTTCCAGCTATTACTTAGTTATAGACAAATGAGCACATAAAAAAACAAAAGTGAAACAACAAATTCGTAGAACTCACATATACTTGTTCTAAAAAATAATAGAAGACTTTTAATATGGCTGCCTTATTTCGTTACGTTCAAAAACGAAAGGCTAGCGCGCCATTTTAAAGACATGTCGGACTGGGCGCCACGGGTAAGTCGGCTGCGTCATGGATGGCTGCTTGTGAAATTTTCCCGTTGCTGCGGGCTCGAGTTCGGGCTCGGACTAGCTCGAGTTGGCTCGATCTCGAGCACACAGAGGAGGCGAACCAAGTCGAGCCGTAATACCGAAAGAATACCCCACGAAGGCAAGCGCCTGCCAGTCGCGAGTAGCCACAGACTAGCAAATCTCAATATTTTTTATATTAATAAAAAGTGAAAATGCATTAGTTAAGCAATATTTTCTTATAAGAAACTAAACCATTGTTAATCAGATTATATTATACTGCATCGATTGAACTGCAATATATGCTGAGTTAAACGACTGCAAACCCTCGATGCAATCGAACTCTATCAAGCGAGACCTCAGTATTACCTATTCTTAGTGTAAGAATATATAGAAATAGACTTTTTGTCATGATTTAACTCTAATTGTAATAAAATTATATATCAATGTATATTGATATAAAAACTATACGATATAATATATAAGATACTTTGTATATTGTGTATATTAATTAGCTTCAGAGACTAATTAAGAAGTTAATACAAAGTGCAATTATACATAATGATACTAAGGGCCTTTGATTTTTTTGCTGAAATCATAAATAAACAAGTCCACAAGAAAGGCGCCTTCTTTATTTCCAGTAATAACAAAAAAAAAAAGATATCATAAAACTTATTTAAAGTTATAAAAATAATTATTTATACTCGTGCATAAGGAAAAATAAAGTTTCCCAGTAGCGCACAAAAATAAATAAAAGTAGTAAACTAAAGGTCCTTGAGTGTAATGTCGTACGGCGTATGGAAGAAATCAAAAACTCGGCTTTAGTAGTCTGTGGCGCCGAGTCGAACGGGCCGCTAGGTGGCAGCACATAGCTCGCTATTCACAGTGTATATTATTTACCGAGCGTATATATGTATGTCGTTATATAAGCGAACAGAAAGCTACGTTCGGTGGACGCGAGCGCGGGGCGGCGCGGGTGGTGCGGGGGCGCGCGGGCAGGCGGGGTGCTTACGCACACCA
Source organism: Argynnis bischoffii washingtonia (assembly GCA_033884665.1). Taxonomy (NCBI): domain Eukaryota; kingdom Metazoa; phylum Arthropoda; class Insecta; order Lepidoptera; family Nymphalidae; genus Argynnis; species Argynnis bischoffii. Next base: position 6,976,646 of record CM066625.1, read on the forward strand.
CACCGCCCACGCACACAGGCGCCGCGCGCCGCGTCCGTATGTATCGAACGAGCGAGCGCGCCAACCGACCGACTCGCTCGACGTATTCTTATTATTATGAAAGGAGAAACGCTTTTTGTAGGGCAAGAACTAAATTTGTAGTACCATTACCGCTGCTGATAATAAAGATTGTAAACGCATTTCTGCTCGCTGAAGTTTGCGCCGTCACTCATAGATGTCGCGTTTTCTTTAGTTTTTCGAAAACCTGCAACGTTTTCAAATGTACCTCGTAGGTACTTTGTTACGCTGTTACTTGTACTTTTTAGAATAACTGAGATTTCATTTAAATGTAGAGTGTTACTGCAGTATTGAAAAGAGTTGCGAGTTGATGCGACTCTACTAATGATTTCTCGGATTATATAAAAGTAGTAGTAAGTAGTACGTTGAGCAAATATCTGCCACAACATACTACTGTAAATGATAACAAAATATACTAAAATAATTATTTTAAGTCTGCATTTAGAGTAGGTAATAAGAAGCAGCACATCCCTATCGACAAACGAAATAGTATTCTGTTTCTAACTTTAATTATTTCAACATAAATGTCTCAATTTTAGCTTTTGTTTTATAAAAGGAAAGTGACCATTTGACAGACAACTTTATTGAAAGCAAAACTTGGGAAAGTATTTTCACGGAAAGAATAGTTTGGCGCCATACAACGCGAGGTGGCGCCGCATTGTGTAATGTCTGTCAGTACTAAGACCTAGGATTCCCGCCAAACCGTCACTATCGTTCGAGGCCCGAAAACCTTAACAGAGCTAAAAGTACTTGCACTTTTCAATAAAACATGACTTATATGCTTATATTTTAACTTAGGTACATTTTTACTTCATCTTAGAATATTTGATACTTATATCATAATAATCTATTTATTATAAAATAATATATTAGATAGGTAGGTGTATGTACATAAACATAAACTTTAGCAAAAAACAATGAAATAGTGGGGGCTTTAGCACAAGCGATTCGCACTTATTACTACACTGCGGTTTTCGAACGTGTGCTATGTACATATGTCCTGATTCGTTTTACTAATAACAATGGTATTTAAAATTACAAAATCAAATTGTATTATATATTCAGTTTCCCGTTTTGTACTTTTAGCATACCACAATAATAAAATGTGACTTGTTTTAAAAATCTTTTTTTACAATGAACTAGGTATTTGATAAAGATATGCAACTCCCGCCAAAATATCGCCAACGTTCAGGAACGGTTACTTCCTAGTAAGTAGGACGATCGCGGCGTGCTCATTACTGTAGTGCGGTTTCTGAACGTGCGCCATGTTTGTTTTACTTATACTAGTTCGGAATTTGAAATTTAACTATCACATTATGAATTTTAATACTAGCGGGATAATAAAAAGATTTATTTATTTTTAAAACATATCTTCGAATAAAAACCTATAGTAATAATACAGGTCTTTATCATTGAGTTTTAACACGATTTTATTAACTACACTTGTACAAAGTAACTAACTATTTAATCAAATTTTGGAAGACGACTTTAAGAAACTTCTAATTGTCGTATCGTTTTAAACTTAGTAAATCAAAAATCCGAATGACACACAAAGTTGATACCATCGAGGTGATTTAATGATGGATAGGTGGTAGATTCTTTGTGATTGGAGTCATTTAATTCCATTCTTTCCTATCTACATATGTATAACAGTTAGTCAAAAGCATCTTTTCTAGTTTTCAATTTGTATATTTTTTATGACCACAGAGTCTGTGCATCATCTTTTGCACTTCAGAATGTTGCACAGGGCAAAAATTAACACGTTCTAATTAGAAAATAATTTGGATTGATAAAAAACTTTACAAAATAAAAATAATCATAAAACCTAGAAGTTAAAATAGGAAGTAAGTCAATTGCTTTTACTTAATGAATTTAGAAAGAACTAGTTTGACCTTTTTTTCAAATGGACTTAGATAGGGTTATAGGTCAGGAATAACACATTGAACTCCATTTTTGTATCATATTCATGTAGTGTAAGTAAAGAAGACCAAACAATAAATTAATTTACCCGTCACCCATGTCAATTATTAAACTATTGCTACGATAAATTTGTAATTCCCTAAATCATATATTTTTAAAATATAGCGCAATTAAAATATATGTTTCATATATATTAGTCTATAGTGTACTATATCATTAGTGTTTTAGTGATTTTCGAATAATGTTGCATAATTAATTGTCAAGTATTCTTTGCTAGCGGAATTCGATTTGATCTTCGTCGGACAAAAAAATATTAACCCTGCCAATGCCATCTTGAAATTTTAAAAACTTAGCATTACAAATGTGAACTTTTATTAATCATACTGTAATATGCGATGAATATAATTACGAAATAGCGCGTTAATTTGGAATAGACACACGTAGCCACAGGCTAGAAAACTTAATATATCAGGTTTATGTAAAGTTATGTATCGATTTGTTTATAATTTAAACTAAGTTAGGCAAAAACATATAAACATCATCAAATGTGAGTAAGTAACCTACACAATAGAACCGAGAACAACGATATGCGTTAGTGCGGCATTTACGCAGGCCCAACCGCGTGACAAAGCTAGTTACTTATTTTAAAAATATAAAACAAAAAACCATTGTAGGCTTAGCAAGACAAGCAGCAGGGTCATGAGAATACTATGCAATGAGAATACAAAGGAAAACATATGATTTTGGTACTTGGCCTCAAGTATAGTAATTAATTAAATTATTAATAATTATAAAAAAAAATTTAATATTTTTATTGAGTACTAGCGACTTACCCTTGCTTCGCTCGGGTACCCTAGGTATTTTTTAATTTATTGAGCGTAACCCCAATTCTTTTTCTCAAATAAGAGTAGCCTAAGTTACTCCTTATAACATCAGCTATTAGTGAAAGTCCCATCAAAATCAGTCCAGCTGTTTCGGAGATTAGTCGGAACAAACAGATAGATAGATAGACATACATAATTTTTCTTATAAGTAGTACCTACTTACGTATATAATTTCATATGCATTTAGTAAAAAGCTGTTATTTTGATATTACAAACAGACAGATTTATTTGAAACTAGCGACTCACGCTCGCTTCGCTCGCGTTCGTCCTAGGTACGTTTTCACAGTTAACTATGTTTAGGTATACATAAGTAGTATTTTGCTACTTAGATAGATTACTTAAATTATATATCGATTTACCCTCGCTTCGCTCGGGTGCGTACGCCGTACGCGGATTTTGTTCACAACTTCATACGTTTTAAATTTTTCCGCGGAACCCTGATTCTTTTTCTAAAATAAAAGTAGCCTAAGTTACTCCTTATAACATCAGCTATGTGCCCGTGAAAGTTCCGTCAAAATCGATCCAGCCTTTTCGGAGATTAGCCGGAACAAACAAGACAGATAGACATACAAATGTTAAAAAATGCATTTTTCTTATACAAGGTTTTTCTTATATAGGTCCCGTATATAATTTTATATGCATAAGCTGTTTTTTGACATTACAAACAGACAGATTTATTTGAAATAATAGCCCAATTAAATTTCCTTTTTTTTATTACACTAAAGCTGTGTAGACACCGGACTATCAATACCCAGTACATCGCATGTCGCAGATTCAATATCCGTTTGCTAAAACGTTTAGCTTGGACACACAAATGTATGTTCTACTAAGTGGATGTAGTGCAGTGGAAAATTTCCTTCTTTCACACAAGAACAGGACAAAGAATATGCATATTTTTTATATAGAGATATAATGTTTATTAGCCGGAAAGTGAGTGACATTTATTCTTCAGTACTTAAAGTGGTTCCTGTGGGATAGTACAGAAACCTAAGCAAAGTAATTTCGTTTAGCTAGTCTAGTTTTTAAAATATATTATATCTATTCTATTCCCCAAACAACTAACTATTTATAACATCACGTTAGCTTGTAAAAGTGTGAATAAATCATCTTATTGCAAATTTTATCCTGTTTTAATAAAATGCAAAAGGAAATTTAGAATTAATGACTAGCAAATTTATTTGTCTGTAGTTGATTCAATATATTTAACTAGATGGCGCTATGTGCTGGCTGACGCTATTTCTATATACCTGGTATTGATTATAGCAAAAGCTTCAAATACTGTGGAAATCTATAATATACCTAATGGTTAACTTTATCTTTTAATAATTAATTTTAGATGTAGAATGTATACAATTTTAGTATATATATTTATTAAATCGATCAAATAATTATCATTTACTATTATAAACTACTACCATTTATTTTTTTATAATAATTAATAATCATAATATAGAAGTATATAATATTATATAAAATTGATTATGAAACGGCCTTCAAAAGTTATGCTTTTATAGTATAAAATTACGTTCCATTCGTAGATAAGTAGAGTGATGGTGTTCTAACACTTAGGGGAAGGTGGGGATATTGCGGACACTTAAGGAAACCCTTCAATAAAACATAAACTAAGGAAGCTAATCAGTCTGTCTTTATTAACTTTTAAACTTTGGTTCTTACCTTACAAAATCAACATATAAAACTATTAGTATCAAATCGACAATTATGTTTTTTCTCAAAAAAACAAAACCCTTGCTGTCCGCATTTACCCGATGGCTAGCGGGTAAATACGGACAGCGGGTGGGCTAATTGCGACCAGTCCACTTATTCATATAAAAATCACAAATATAGCCACGGCTCGTGCTTCCGCTCGTGCAATTATCGTGTGTCCAATTCTGGCACACCATGCACATTACACAATCTTCAGTGGGGGGGCGAATGATATTTTTCAGTACAAAATACACAAAAATATGTTGTGTCATCTGTTTCATTTTCAAAATTTCAAGATTGTTTATCCTATACCTACTACTCATATACCTATCTGTGTCTTTTTCTTCTGTTCTGCAATTTGTTTATGTTCAAGTATAGCTTTTTCTTTTTTTACTGAGCTTCTTGTTTAATCCTTTTTTCTATCTTCTTTATTTACTTCTTCTCTAGTCACAATTACGGAATGTTTCCTTTCCTGATTAACAAATTCTTTTACAAAAAGAAAACATTTTTGTTTAAACCCTTAATTGTTGACATATAAATTACGTCCTGTAGTGGTACATAAGTTGGCGGGCGCTCATGTTGCCTTGTTGAAACATCTGGGTGACTTGTGCCATTTATAGATTCATCTGCATTTGCATAGTCAATATCTTGAATTTCACCTGGATTTTCGATTTGTATTTGGGGCTTTAAATTACTTACTGCTTGGGAGGTAGGCATTTCTCTGCTCGTTTAAATTAGGGACTTCTTGTTCATTGTGAGTACAAAACTTATTCAAATTTGGGGTACTGGTCTTGATGTTGGAGCCTGATTATAGTATCGTGTCATTATGTACCATGTCAGAAAAAGTGATTCAAAAAATTTCCTTATCTAATAGACAAATCCCGGCAGCTCTTAAACCATTCATTAGAAGACTTTTTTACTTGATCTCAATCAATGTAGCTCTAGGCACGTCATACTTTTCCGCGACTTTTCTAAAACTTAATTTCTTTTTTTGGATCTCATTTATAGCTATTTTGAAAGTTTCAAGCGTATAATTTTTTTTCGTCTTCCATTTGTATACACGAGGCATCTGAAACATAGTACAAAAACGATAAATAACGTGTCCGTATTCTTCCTAACCCTTTTGGGTAAATACGGACGTCCGTTTATATCCCAAAAAAATGTCCGCAATCACCCCATCAGCCTTTTGACATTTTATAGCAAAAAAAATTAAGTTAGGTAATGACATTTCTAAGTTATTATTTCACATTTTTAAAGGTAAATAACATCCTAATGTATAACTAATATAGTTTTTACGTAAAGCAGTTATCTTCGCATATGCATGCTACTACAAATCATCAAAATTTATAAGAAAATACCTAAAAATTGACAAATGTACTTACCTTGAAACGGGTCCGCGGCTTCCCGTATTGACAAACTGCCAGACACTAAAGATTGTAGAATGAATCTAACAAATCGAGACACGGGGCTCGGGACGGGCTATATCAACCGGTAAGGTAGTGTCCGCAATTACCCGCTGTCCGTAATCACCCCACCCTCCCCTACACTTACCCCTATTTTTCGATAAAGTTTGGACGATGCATATTCTTTTACTGCTCTCAACATAATATCTTCGTCGTAAACAAATCAAAATAATTAATAATTTATATGGTCAATACTGAAAACTCTTTGCGTACTTACTAGAGTTAATACTGCCTCCGGCATTATTTATCTGTCAAGCTGATTCGCTACCGAAACACTAAACTGTTTAAAAACCATGAATTAGATGGTATTTTTAATTTTCTTCGTAATTTTTAATACAGTATAGCAGCTCAGCCTCGCTTCGCACAACAAATACAAATCTATCCCACTTGAACCATACATTTTTCTGGGATTGAAATTAGCTTATGTACTATTCCAGACTATAATCTATCTTTGTGCCAAATTTCATTCAAATCCGATCAGCCTTTCTGACGTAATTGAGTGACAAACATGTAAACATCCATCCAAACTTTCACATCTATATATAAGTACGTATAATAAAATTCTAACTGTATCGAATCTGTACCTTAAATATTTTTTGGAAAATCTTATTGAAATAGACTTTATTATCGATACAGAAGCCAAATCTATAGTTTTTAGAATTTTTGTCTGTCTGTCTGTTACCGCATCACAAAAAAACCACTGGAGGGATTTTGATGAAATTTGGTATGATGATAGCTTGATATCCGGGTTAACATATAGGAGGATACTTTTTACCGCGGGAGATTATCTCATTCCCACGAGAATACACGTTATAACACAACCCAAAAAATATTTATGATCAGAATTTCTTAAAACTTGGTATTAATGCTTTTCAATACAATTAAATAAATACGTGTTTTAGTATTTTTTGAAATTCATCCCATAAGGAGATAAAATAAGGGATGAAAATTTGTATGAAACCTACCTTTTAAAGTTTTTTTGTTGTAGTTTTAGCGCGAGCGAAGCCGCGGGTTTTGCTAGTTGTTAATAAAAGCTAAAATAGAATCACTTATATATCCTTTACCTTACTAATGCTTCACTTATATTGTAACAATGAAATGCGAAAATGTTTTGTTTTTGCATTGTTATTTTAGATTTTTACATACAGATAGTTTAAGGGTCGAAATATGCAAAGCACTTTATATTTATATTATATATTTAAATATGCTACTTTCTATATCGTTATAGCTATAGCATTCGCAAAAGTTCCCATGGGCGGTGGTGTCATGTTGTGTGCCTGTTTTAAAATATTATTTAAGGACTGTCCTAAGCGACGCCTGGCGTTATAATATCATTATTGACCGACTTCAAAGAGGAGGAACTCAAATTGGTTTAATTTTTTTATTGCATGACCACCAATATTTGAGCCCAAGAGTACAGATTTAACAAAAGAAAATATAATGTTTATGTTTTATTATTTGTTAAAGTATTTAACAAAGCTTAAAGGAACTTTTAAAAAATGAAATTAGTTAAGCACGAAGGAGGAAATATAAAAATTTTTCATGAAGGATTTTTGCTAAATTTTCCTGTAACAATAATTCTTTATGAAGTGCTACTTACTACTGTTACTATACTGTTTTTTAAACATATATAATAAAAAAAAACAAGTATTTATATACACTATAGGACCGTCACTGAGTCATCTAATTCTATATAGATACGCATGTACCTACTAGAAAACTTTTACCGTCGACTTAGAGAAAATAGTCTGTGGCACGGATAGACAGACACGCGAGTTATTATACGTTACATGTAAAAACTTCACATCTCTGAAACTTCATATCGTACTGACGCATTTTTTTATAAATATGTTATAAATTGCGGTGTAACAATTTATGATATAAATAAATATGAAACGCCAATGATCACTTTATCCTCTAAATTTGATTTCTATTTACTCAGTTCTGAGATATATTTTTAGTTCAGTGAACACGGACCAACGTATTGTACGTTGTTAAAGTTAAACATTTAAATTATTTATTAAGCAAGTTATTTCCTATAGTCGAAAGTATGATCAAATTTATTTTATATTATTAATAAAAAGATGCCCTGCGAGTTGTATAGCGTTTTTTGGGGTATGTGCATGATAATATGTACATAGATATCATGCTATGACATATAAACTATGATATTTATCATAACTATTCGATAGGTGGCGTTATAGTAAACTTATTATATTATCATATTCATGGTTAAAAATTAGAGATTCAATATATTTATAATGCTTTAGTGCCAAGAAAGAAAATAAAAAGGGCAGATTAATGTATGCCTGACTAGTTACCATTTTAAATAGGTAATCCATAGACATAGTAAAGTTCAAATTTGTAACTATGTCTTTTCATGTATAAGAAGTATATTATCGAGAGAGCTAAAATATTTAATGATGGCAGAATGAGTTTTTCCTACAAATATTAGAGATTATAATTTTCAATGCCGATCACCACAGTCGCAGCACTAATGTTTTGCATATTTTAGCACAAAAAATATAGTGTGAAATATTATTTATTATAACATTATAAAATAACTTTAATTAATATAATCTTTAAATTGAGAATAAAACCATAAAAGATTATTATTTTTTACCCCTATGTAATTAGGCACCACTATACCCTAATCTGGTCTAAAACTATTATTAGTAACAAAACTTTAAAAGAAATAAATATCAACTACATATAATAATTAAGTTTTCATTTAAAAAAACTAATTTGTAAAGTAAAGGAGACAGAAATTTTGACACGTCTAATATTAAGGCGAAGCACATAGGCAATTGACCCAAAAATTTTGAAACTTTTTCTATAAATTTCACACTTACCTTTGTGGGTTATTATATTATATTACAGCGAAGTCTTCATTTTCCCCACGTAGTTTCATAGTACACAACAGGCCAGATCTTAACTAATCTAAAATAAATATTTGTATAATTTATCGAACTCGCGATCTAAAAAGGTGTTAACAGTGATAGGTAAGCAATAAACACCTACCCCATAACTCTTTAAAACGAGGCTATTCCATTCTACATGACATTGGATAGGTAAGTAAACTCAACATTCGAATTCAAACATTAAGTAAAAAAATACGTTTTATAAAAATATAGGTGCCTATTATAGCCTTACTTTTATTCATAAATAATTATCAAAAAATTATGCTACATGTAGCTTATTATTTTGAATATAGATAATAATAGATTTCAACCAAATTTTTGCGAACGACACAACATTTAAATCACCGTCGTAATCAATCCATTAAATTAATCGCCATAATCAATAGTTTAAAGAGATATTGAAAAAACTCGCAGATAAAGAACTGTGTGTGAATAAGATATACCTACTTTTTTTATTTATAAGTTCACAAAACCGACATACAAATGAAATAAACAAACTTAATTATAATTGTTCTAAAGTATACAATTAGACAAATGTTGTCTTCTAAGATCACGTGCTGCATATGAACAGAACTAAGTACCTACTAACTATAAAAATATGTAATACTTAACAAGGTTTAAGTGTAATCAATACTGTATTATAACATAACATAAAATATAGTACAATCTGACTTATCTACTTTTGTTTTATGCTACTCCTATTAAAGTAATATTTAATCAGCTTTCTTTTTAACGAAGGCACGGAATCACTGAAAATATCTACATATATCATTTCTTAGGGAATTTGCTACTTATGAGTAATGTAGCAATGTTTTGCGTTACGGTCACTAATTGTATTTACTCGTTTATAATTTTTACTCTGAAGAAGATATTAATTTGAATAGTAATAAAATAAATAAAGTCCATTAATAAATAATACTAACTATTAAAAAAAAAAAGAAATGTCTATTCGTCCGATAATAATTAATCGGATGAATAAAAAAAATATTATTAGACCGACTGTTATTGGTGTGTTATATACGCGACTGCGACTATTTTTATGCTTCTCTAAAAACAATTCTAACTTATCAAGTTATATAGATTTTTAGGAATATCGATAGTTACAATTTTAAATTTCGAATAAAATCGAATGGACTTGAATTAAAAATCTTTATCGCCCGATACGTTAGAATTATCGTATTTTATTATGACGCAGTAATATTCTAATAAAATCCATTTTTAGCTGCATAAGTTAGGACGCTTTTCTTTTTTTTTAAACATAAAAACTGTTGAACTTAATAATCGTGTGGATCTATAAGAATAAGTTTTCAGCTAATTTAATAGCTTTAGGTTAATGTTTATTTTTTTTTTGCATATTAAAACTCCTGCACCTAAAAATCACTTATTTTACATTTGAAAACAAAAATTGGCTAAGTGCGTGTCGGGCTACGCGCAAGTTAATTTTTCGTAGGTGCCCATCATAATAATGCTAAGAACAGGGTTTTTTATTGTTCCATAATGTAAACATTTAACGTTAACGGTTTCGGCGGCTCATAGTAACAAGTACATTTTATAAGTTGATCCACTATTACTCGTAAACATTTAAAGCCCACTAAGCTGTGATAGTTTTCCTTTTCACTTCGTTATATATGCTACTATCGTGAATTTGTTCACATCCAAAAACTACCATTTAGCTGGCGGGTGAGACACTTGACTGTAACAAAAATTTGCACTTTAAAGCTTAATATTGCAAACAGATCCCTTAACCGAAAAATTGTTTTCACAAACCCGCAATATTTTTGAAAGACCTATTCAACGACACCCCACACCATGGGGTAGAAAAATTTATTTCAAGATTTTACTGCACCACTTTATCGACGTGGCTAATATGTACATCCATGCCAAATTACAGCTTTCTAGTACTTAGAGTCTCTGAGCTAAGCTACGGACAGACGGACGGACATGGCAAAGCTATAATAAGGGTTCCTTATTGACTACGCAACCCTAAAAGGTGGTAGATATTCGTACAAACCAACAATAATGGGACGAATAATTGTTTCTTAATCATCAGATTAACGACCAAATAATTAATGCCATTTACCGAAATATATATTTTGATAAACATTTTTTATAGTACTTTTTCCGGGTAAAAGTAAATTTACGCTAACTGATTAGAATGTTAAAGATTTAAGTTTGTTTTGAATATATATAAGTATAATTTTAAATCAATAATGATTTAAATTGAAAACATTCAAATAATGTTAAATTTAGTGATATCTGATTTTTAACTCAACATGTGTATATAATAAAGAGCTCGCCAACGTGCTACGCTATCATTATTGTTATGGAAAATGAATAATAACTAAAATAATAGTTTGCGAAAATAGTGTTTTTATAATAAATTCCTCACTTCTAATTATTATAATATCCTAATAATACTAATTTAATATTAGTTATATTATTTTCTTAACATTTTAGTATTTCCTCCTTTCATATAGGCTGTACAAATATAATTCATTTTAATTATTTTTAATATTACATCACATTTAATGTTATACCTAAATATAATTAGATTTAATGGTATGATTTAATAAAAATAAAGACTTAATCTACGTTAAATTATTATCAATAGTAATGTATTAGAAGTACAGAAAGATATAAGCATTTGTCCAGTGTTTATACTAGCATTGATAATAGTAAATCTTCCAGTAAATGAAGCTTTTAAAGCAGCGTTATTTAAACTCTATCTTATGTAAACAGCATGCTACTATCACTTTTACTACATTACTATAAAGTTGTAACAATGTATACGTAATCTGTGATTGTAATAATCACAAGTACCTACCTATGGTCGAAGTTAAATGTGTCGGCCTTGCTGATTGCTAAAGCTGGCCGTGATTGTCGGCCTTCTCTAATCTCTATCGCACTGAAAAATATTTCTTTGTGTTCAATACCTATTAAAGTACCGATTTTTGCTTTGTACCTTCAGTCATTGCATGCATGTCTTATTATATTACAGTTATTGAGTTCTATGTTTGAGCTAATGAAAGAAATGTATTTTAAAAATCTAAAAAGATTATTTTGTTTGAGCAAGCAAACCTCTGAAACTGAAATCTGATTGAAAAATATATCATTGCATTTTTTAGCCTATTTATTACATACATATAGGCTATCTAACATCACCCTATGAAGAATAAGATATCATTTCTACGAGAAGAGAAGAAGATTATAAATGAATAAACTACGTGAGAGATTAACAAAATTAGCTAAAAATAAAACTACACTGTGGTCACATCCATTGTTTTTTTGATTTGATAATATTGTGTTTTTCATGTGCGAATCATTTCTAACTTGTATACCACTTGCCTTACGGTGAAGGAAAACATCGTGAGGAAACCTGCATGTCTGAGAGAACCTAGCAAGTTTTCGAAAGACATGTGAAGTACGCCAATCCGCACTTGGCCAGCGTGGTGGACTATGGCCTGATTCCCCTCGTATTGAAGGGAGGCCCGTGCCCAGCAGTGGGACGTTAAAAAAGGGCTGAATACAATATTGTGTTAGTTTTTGCAATATTTGAAATATTATAAAAATTAAAACTATAAAAACTAAAAACAGTCATAAAATAACATAAAGGATTTTTAAAAAGACGACTACGATAAACCGTCAAAACAAATATCATATTGATAACTATTTATCTAATAAGATATTGTAGATATCAAACATTATAGAAATAACGTTGTTTTGTTTTACCTTCTTCAGTTCATCACTCAGTCATGAAATTTTTATCCAATATTTTTATTCCACCCTATGGGAGGTTGGAAACCATATCACTTTTTGTTGATTGCCAAAGCTTGACTGTGATTGCAATGAGTCTATGAAAAGTATATAAATTTCTTGATTGGATCAAAAGCATTTCAGGTAGGCTCAAACTAAAAAATATGGCTAGAAAATATCGTCCCGGTCACAGCCGTCCTAACTGCCATAGTTGTTCAAAAGTTTGGTTCGCGAATAAGAAGTAAACATGCGTATTGGCTATATTCTATGTAGATTGTAGATATTTTATATAAATAATCGCCTTTATCCATCAGAATTATAAAAGGAAGATCAACTTTTTTTAAATAAAATATTATATACATACAAAATTTAATATATCTATACATACAATGTATAATAAAATTGTAACTAAGCCGATACTGTCCAATAAATATTTTTTGGAAAATCTTATTGAAATAGACATTATTATCGATACAGAGGTCGAATCTATAGTTTTTAGAATTTTTGTTTGTCTGTCCGCATCACGTAAAAACCACAGGAGTCATTTTGATGAAATTCGGTATGATGATAGCTGGTTATCCGGGTCAAAATATAGGATACTTTTTACTGTGGGAAAATGTCTCTTTTCTGAGAAATCTATACTAAATGTTAAAACGTATGTAGGGACGAACCCAAGCGGAACGAGGATGAGTCGCTATATATATACATATATATATATATATATATATATATATATATATATATATATATATATATATATATATATATATATATATATATATTTAATTGTATTCAATATTACTGAAAAACATTTTTAATTGCATTCTGAAAGGAGTTTAAATCAAATATTATATATTAATAGACAAAATAAAGTGAATGACAGTGAGGACACATCAATTTAGTCGCTCTACTAACACAAACAACACTGAATAAATGATGACGCATTATCAAGTGGTAGAGCCACTCTGTGTTCATCATTTGATCATTGTTTTAACGAATCGTTAAATATTTTAAGACTGACTGTTAACATCAAGATTTCCAAGCTGTTAAAAATCTTTAAAAAATAATCTATACTTATTTAGAATTATTAAATTTACGTCATCTAAGTTAAACATTGAATGATTTGATTATCCAAAAAATGTGCTTTTAGAACACGGTAGAAAAACTATAAAAAAAAATTGAAATTCTTTCTAGTTGCCTATCGCACGACTACAGCTTGAGCGATTTCACGGGTATTATTTCATTATACATGTAGGATACATGAAAAATAAAACTAAATGTCAAAGGAGTAGTTTGAATTGTTGCCTCATCTATAGAGGAGGATAGTCAGCATATCCTCTCTGTCCATCCTCCGAGAAACATAATGTGCACTGATAAAATTATAAAACTAGTAAGTCTACTAATAATAAGATCATGGATTCGAACCAGAAGCCAGAACCCAATTGGTGTAGGATTTTACTATAAGACGTATCTAGCAGTAGTATGGGATTGGGAAGTTGTTAGTGCTACGTCTTTATGTTTTCAAGACCATGTGTCGATTACCGTCCTATGAGCGTTAGATAATAGTATGAGCACTTTGGTACCATAATTTATGCCACGTTAATGCTAATCTCAGTGAGATTGGCCTTCTACTGACCACAATTCGTGCATGATGACATTATTAGTGATCTTTGTTTCCTTTATTAATCTTAGCATAAATTACAAGTTCAGAGAAAATATCTGATAAAGTTCCACCGAATATATATCTTTGTAAGATAGCTGGCAAATAAAAAAGAGGTGCTAAGTTACTACGCGACAAGTGCGATTTGCCTCTACTCTAAAGAACCTCTAAGGAAAAAAGGAATATAAATATAAAGTTCTTTTTTAGAAATAAGAAAGAAATAAAATAAAGAATACCTTAAAGTTAATCATTTTGTCGAGTAATAGTTGTCACTTTAAATAATTTATCAATAAAATAATAAATACTCATTATATATACTTATAAAGATATTTAATCTGTAGTACGTATTTTTTGTTTCTTATTCGCAGGAAAAGCATCCACGTGGCATTATGAATTCTATTTAAAAAATTTGGATAATTTATTAATTATTCTACATTGTTAGAGAAAGAAGAGATAAGAATTAGGTAAACGAGCGTAATACTTGTACATTTTTTTATTCACTAGGTTGGAAATAACCATTACTTAGTTTTCGTCATTGCATCAAAAATGAACAGCTTCAGCCAGGCACTTACGCTGGCATACAATCTCGTAATGTGAATCTCGAGTTTCCATTGCAGGATTTCAAGAACATTAACACAAAACTATGGAAAAGAAAGCAAGCCACTAAGAAGTTCTTTTCACTGTCAACAAATTTTTTTTTTTTTTAATTTTATTTTTCTATTTTAATAATCTACTAGTTTTTAAAAGCAGTAATATGCATAATGCTTTTATTTTTAATTTATGAAAGTACAAGTATACGTGACATAATATAATATTTTTAATAAATAAGAATTGAATTTTTTAAATTAAATTAAAATAATTAAACTATATTTTTACATTAAGTATTTTTCATAGTTTTTATATAATAATAATGTTTTTATTTTTTATCTTTAAAATTTATATTAATTTAATAAGAAATACATTTTTTACTGAACAAAATTTCTATAAAATAACTAAATTTAATTCTATGTACTTAAATTATTTATTAATCGCGTTATTTTCTATGCAAAAGAACTCCAATCTCAATTTTTCAGCAAAAAACAAAAGGTAGTGTTCATCTATGCACCGCGAGTCAATTTATTTAACGAAAGCTTACGGATTAAACTCATTTCTTGCCAAAGCGAGGACGAGGCTTGGAAAATTAACACTCAGTACTAGTTTATAATCATTGAACGTCAGGGCTTGTATTGTCGTTCAAAAATAATAACGTAATTTTTTCTAGAAACACTTGCTATTATAGTATGATTTTCTTTATGAAAAAACCTCTTTAATATAGATTATAGTTCGTAGGTACGCATATTTTGTATTTAATTGATAGTCTTATTGTTATATAGGTAATTTTAAAAGATTGTTTTCCAATACATGTTTTTTTTTTTTTTTTATAATAACATTACATCCACGGGCTTTAATTGCCCGTGCCCTTTTTATACATTTGTTTTTTTATCTTTTATTTGGTCCAATACGTGTTTATATATTAAAACAAAAAAAAAATTATACCAGTTTGATATATGATATTAAACAATTGTTTTTCATTGCTTAGGTTATTTTATCGAGTTCAAACTTTTGTTAGAACATCATAATAATATAGTCATTAATTAATAACACTAGTCGCATTTAACTCTATTTCTTACATGAGATAAAGAGAGTAGGTATTCTATTCTCTACTTTTTCCTATTATTTTAAAATATGGCTAATATAAAAGCTTTCCCTGAGCAGGAATCAAACCGCATTCTTATTTCTTTACTATTCTTATCGTGCCAGTATTTCAGCCACAATAAAAATATACAAAAGTATATCGGCATGACAAGTCTTATTAAAATCTATAGGTACTAAAAAATTATGTTATTATATTAAGTATTTATTATTATGGTAAAACTGGTGAATTATAATGTCGATATAGCAAATTAGTAAATCTGTATCAATTCAGCATATTTCTGACCTTTGCCAGCTTTAGCTCCGCCCACTAGCAGGCTCCGGCCGCATCCGAGTGCCGGCTCGCTTCCGGGAAACTTCGGATTTCCAATAATTACTCACGCTATGTAGATATGCTATAATTATATTGTATAATACAAATATTTAAAGAAAAACTATTTCGCGCCTTTTTTTAAATATTGATTATATAGATTAAACATCACAGTCTCTGTTGATCTGATAATCTATTTATTTATAAAAAGTTAATTTATAAATTTATCGCATTCATATTTAATAAAAAAAGATTTAATTTCTAAATTAAATCGCTCAATTTTAATTAAAATTACAACCTTTATAACCTCAGTTAATTTTTTTTTAAATAAACTTCTAATAAATATACTTAACTAGCTGCTAACCCTCCCCTCGCTCAGATTCGCCTCAAGGAAAACAAAAACAAACCTATCCCACGAGAACTATACATTTTTCCGGGATAAAAAGTAACCTATGTGTTATTCCAGACTATAATCTATCTCTATGTCAAATTTTATCCAGATTTAGTCCCACTGCCGGGCACGGGCCTCCCTTCAATACGAGGGGAATCAGGCCATAGTCCACCACGCTGGCCAAGTGCGGATTGGCGGACTTCACATGTCTTTCGAAAACTTGCTAGGTTCTCTCAGACATACAGGTTTCCTCACGATGTTTTCCTTCACCGTAAGGCAAGTGGTAATCAAGTTAGAAATAATTCGCACATGAAAATATCAGAGGTGCGAGACCCGGGATTTGAACCCGTTTCACTCGGTTTCCCAAGCAAGCGCGTTACCACTGGGCTACCACTGCCCACTAGGAATTGAACCTACGCTTCATTTATTCCTTCTAGAAGTCCAGTGTTAACACAGTACCTACTAGTGCAAACAAACTAACAAACAACTACTTTTCTAATACTACTCTTGATAATAGTGTAATAAGAGCACGAATTATTAACTAGAAATTTTTGTATATTTAACTTATTTGGTATATCAGAAGCAATAATTGAAACAACACAGATTATATTATAGACGTTTGACACATATCGACTGTTTCGTTCAATCGTTACGTTACGCTCGCGTGGGCTCAACTATTCCCGAAATACAAAAGTTTTATTATATAAACATTTATACAAGAAATAAGGAAAAAAACTGTTATTTCATTAAAAATATATCATTTAAAACACATATATTCATAACATAAAGTCCTACCGATGCCGAATCCACAGTTTTTAGAATTTTTGTCTGTCTGTCTGCCTGTCTGTCTATCCGTCTGAGAACGCATCACGAAAAATCCACTGGACAGATTTTGATGAAATTTGGTATGATAATCTGGTCACCGGGGTCAACACATAGGATACATTTTATTGTGGGAAAATATCTCATCTCTGAGAAATCTATACTAAACGTTAAAACATACCTAGGTACGAACCCGAACGGAGCGAGGTGAGCCGCTAGTATGAAATAATATATTTTTATTATTTTTAATTATTATTAGCGACTCTATTTTATTTAAACATATGATTTTTTTTAACTATGTGAAATACCTACATCTAACTAAATACTTTTATAATTCTACATGGTATAATCGTATTATTTCGAAGATCGTCTTTCAAAGATCAATGTCTGAGACAATACTCTGGAGTGAGACCAAAATAGATACGAAGCTCTTTGTAGCAGCCCCTAAATAGAGTGCGTAATAGAAAGGGGAGGCCGGAGAAACCCCCGAGCATGCGCAACGCCAGTACTAAATATCGGTTTTATTAGAACGTTTTTGTTGCTTTTTTGTATTAGTCTTTTCTTGTTCTTATTTTTGTGTTAAATTTTTGCTATAGTGCCATATAAAAGGTGCATTTTATTAATACTGTAACGGGTATTACAAGTTACTAATCACACTTTAAAAATAGCGCAGCAGAAACTAGACATAACAGTAATGACTTGTTAGTTATTTAATCTTCTTTGTTATTATTATTTATAATTTACTTTTAAATAAATAAGTAGGATCAAATTATATCCATTTTGAAATAAAAATACATATGTAAGCATTGTTCTCGTTCTTCTAAAGTTCTCCATAATAACTTCCCACCAAACCCCACCAATTCTCTTACCTGTTGGACATGATTTGATTTTTTACAGGACAAGTATAAATATCATAATTATAATATATATCACCCTCGCTTCGCTTGGGCTCGGTTTGTTCTAGACAAACAAAAACAAAGCTATCCTACGGGAACCGTACAATTTTCCGGGATAAAAAGTAGCCTATTTATTATTCTGATGTATGTATGAACTATATTATTGTAAAGTTTCATTAAAATCCAATTAGTAGTTTTTGTGTACTAAACTGTATAAGTTACTATAGTTTTTTAACTATCCCACGGGAACTCTTTCATTTTTGGGATGAAAAGTATCTAAAATGTTGACCGAGAATATAAGGTACCACCATGCTGCATACCACCAAAATTTCATTTAAATCGGTCCAACAGTTTCGGAGATTAACTCGTACACACAGACAAACAGACAGAGAAACAAAAAAATCTGGATTTGTTCTATTTCGCTTCTTACATCCCCCTGACTCGGCTTTTAACATTTTTTTCCTATGTACAGACATCGATCTCTACAGTTTTATTATATGTATAGATAATAGTGTTGATACGAACCATGATAATATATTAATTGTCACTGAGATACTTCTCTTAAAAGTTAAAAAAAAATGTCGAAAAATTGTCTACAACCCAATGTTATTGGCTGTCACAGTTATGTCTGTGTTATTATTTTAATTTAGAGCGAACTTTATTCCAGAGGACGCTGGGAATGTGCGGAGGGTGCGCCTGTCACCCGTCGCCCGTCGCCGGACAGATGTGCCTGCACGTGGCGAGCTCTGCGCACAATGAAACGCACTCCCGAAAAAGATGGCGGCATGTGGGGAACTTTCCCGCTCTTTTTATAGTTTTGTATTCGATTTTATAGTCTGTGTACATTTATTATTGCTTTGAATGAAATGTTTTAAATAGGAAAAATTTAAATGTTATGTCGTGATAAAAATGAAAAATATATACCTATGTATGTATGTTTTTTTATTATTAAATAATGTTTCATAATATTAAATATTAATACATACATATTTATATAAATACAACGTTAATTAAAACGTATTTTCTTTAAATTACAAATCTGAAACATGCACACAGGCAGGTTACAAATCTGTATTTTATTATGTCGATGGTGTTTCGTATATTTTTCTAAGATCGATTTTCCATAATCGCTCATAAAAATAAATTACATTTATACATTCACATTAATTCTTTTATTCAAGGATCTTTTCGTATATTTTCACTATTTCGGGAGCCAGACTGTTTGCTCTAGATTCTGATCCTGACCGCCATCGCGGTCTCCGCAGCTCAACCTAAATATATAAAGCAGAAAATGTATTTGTATTACTTTTTATAAATAAATTATGTAGTGATATGAAATTAAAAGCTACTTAAATTGTGACTCTTATATAATAGGGGTTAAAGTACTAAATTGCCCTTTTATTGTAATAGGTACTTCGAATTGACATAGAACCTTCATGATTTGAGATTTTGAGTGAAAATTTTTTCACATGGTACCTATGTAGTTCTTCTTTTAAAAAATGTACAGTATTCGATTATCGACTTTTAGTTGTTTTTTTATTCAGCTTAAACAAGAAAAATGGATACTTCTAAAATTCGAGTGATTTTTAAATACGAGTTCCGACGCGGAACTAACTGAGAGGGGACTGTTAATGAACGCACCGTGCGATTTTGGTTTAAACGCTTTCGTGATGGAAACTTTGATTTGAAGAACGAACCACCTGGAAGACCGTCCACACAGGTGAATAACAATGAATTGAAAGAGATGGTGGAAGCCGATCCGAGCCAAACAACCCAGGAATTAGCGGCATGGTTTAACGTTCCCTTACCAACAATATTGACTCATTTGCGACAAATCGATAAAATAAAAAAAATATGAAAAATGGGTGCCTCATGATTTGACATATCTGCTGAAAAAAACGCGTGTTGAAACTTGTGTTGCCTTGTTGAATCGATACAGAAATGAAGGAATATTGGATCGAATTGTGACATGTGACGAAAAGTGGATTCTTTACGATAACCGTAAGCGAAAAATGCAATGGCCCACCCCAGGTCAAACGCCGCAACAGTGTCCTAAAGCAAAGCTTACTAATAAAAAGGTAATGGTAACTGTTTAGTGGTCTCAGCATTGTGTTATTCACTATAGCTTTCTCCGGTCTGGTCAAGCAATAACGGCAGACGTCTACTGTGCCGAACTCCGAACAATGATAGCAAAACTAGCAGTAAAACAGCCCCGACTCATGAATCGATCTTCACCATTATTGCTCCATGATAACGCGAGAGACCTCATACGGCACGAGACTGTTTTAACTCTACGGGAACGCAATTAGAAACCATTCGTCATCCTCCATATTCGCCAGACCTTGCTCCAACGGACTACCATTTTTTTCATGAATTGGACAATTTTCTACGTGATAAAAAGTTTTCTTCTGAGGAGGTAGTACAAAAAGCTTTCACACAGTTTGTCGAATCTAGATCACCAGAGTTCTATCGCAAAGGCATAAATGACCTTCCTATTAAATAACAGCAATGTATAGATAATAATATGTATCATTATTAATTCGATTAAATAAATATACCTATGTTAATTAAAAAAAAAACTAATTTCAATTTTTCAGTCCAAATCGGCAATTTCATACTTTAACCCCTATTATTACTTATATAAAATAAGACAAAGACATTGCGTACAGACAAAAAACAACCTAGTTGGTTATCTGCTCCTTTTTGAAATCGGCCGTACAATCCTGTGTAACTGTAACACGTTGTGAAATATGCCTACCTATCCATTGGCAGTTGTGGGTTGAGTCTCTTCTTACTAAAATTACGTCATATTAGAAGCCACTATAAAGCACTCATCATCTTTCATAGAGCAAAGCGATACTACGTTCTGCCCATTCGCAGTAATAGCGACAAGCTTTAAATTAATTATATATAGGTACATATTATAATAATAACTTATAATTTTCATAACGATATATAAATAAAGAGCCGATTGTGTTGTGAAGGAAGATAAACTATCGTAATTCAGGCTTAATGTAGGCAAAATTAACGACGATATTAACGTGTGCCCATTACAGGCTGTCAATTACTACGCATAGTTATCTAATGTCCTGCGAATGGAATGCAAACATGCATGGGTTCGTGCAGAAATTGTATGGAATGAAGTATATATTTTCATGACAATCTAAAGTTATACATATCCCCAAATATTCATAAATCATATTTGTTTCTTGTAAAAAAAAATATTTTTTTTATGTATAAGACACTTATTTAGTCTACAATACCTCCAGAATCATTAATTTATTATACTTTGATGAGTTGTAAAGAGTTTATCAGCGTACAAAGAACCATATCTATAATATGGTTCTTCCCAGTCCTAAAGTACTATATATTATATTCCATAATATATCTACATAAGTTGTTTCTAAGTTAGGTACTAATTTCATTTATATGTTTATATATAATTAACATAATCTATGCTCCAGTGCCCCGTAATATTTGTACATGGTAAAATAGCTTAAAAAGAACCATTAACTTCGATCCTATCATTTATTTGTTAAAGCCCGCATGAATCCAGTCAGGCTAAAGAAAAGTAAGCGTGCCTCTACGTCCTTTCAGTATTAAAGGTCAAAATATATAAAAAAGTTCTCAAATAATTCGATCTACATTGTAATGTTTATTTTTATAAAATACTTATTGTAAGACATGTTCTAAGCACAAGTTGGAAGCCAAATGAAATTGATACTGTCAGAAAGAAAATATGTGGATCTTATATAATAATTTGTTACATGTTATTGATTGTATTTCTAATACTTTTCCAATAATATCGATAATATCACAATGAAAGTCGGCATAATCAACGATTCATTTGGCTTAATTTATAGTGACCCTACTTGCTGTGCCAGTGATTGCGGGTTCGAATCCCACTGGGGGCATTCATATATTGTGTGATGAGCACGAATGTTTGTACTCCAGTCATGGGTGTTTATATTTATAATATGTTGTATTTAAAGTTATATATTTGTAGTATATCAAGTATCTTTATCATGTTTTTGAAAGACATGTGAAGTCCGCCAACCCGCACTTTGCCAGCATGGTGGCAGACTATAGCCTGATTTCCCTCGTATTGAAGGGAGTACCGTACCCAGGAATAGGACGTTAAAAAGGGCTGAATACATACATCAACTATCTGGTATCCATAATCCAAGCCTCGTAGGTTACCATAGCACTAGATGGTGCTGTGTGTTAATGTCGCAACATATTTATTTATTTATAATTACTTTGCTTCTTATTACATGTACTTCAGGCATAGTAGCGGGAATGATAGCTATTTCAAGATGCAATCTGTTCTTTAAGCTTCGTATCTTGTTCTCGTAGTCGAAGATTGATTGACAAATAAATCACCTTAACATTTCTGTATCAATAATACAACGTCATATTACATAAATTTCTGACAATAATATAGAAAGAGTGCCTTGCCTGTTTTTTTTAAATAGCAGCCGCGTTCGCATATCCTCTTCGTTTGAGAAAGTCGGTCAATATAATAAATAGACAAGTTTTACAGCATTAAGGTAGTCGTATTTAAAATATTTTTATACAAAAATAAACATAAAGTATAACTACTATATTAATAAGGCTTATCTGTTTGGTATGTGGAAAAATATACAAATATAAGTGACATTTATATTAAAATATTCTCATTAAAGTCTTTTTTAAATAATTGATATATCGAAGATTCACTGAAATAGGAGAAGGCGGTATTTACTTCGAAAAATAAAATTACCACCATTATGTACCTAACATATGAAATATCAAGCTGTAATAATCTAATTTAACCAATCATTTTATACTAGTGAATTATCCTCGCTTCGCTCGGGTGCGTCCCTAGGTACGTTTTAATTTTTAAGAGCAGGACCCTAATGCTTTTTCTAAAAAAATTAGCCTAAGTTACTCCTTATAACAAAAGCAATTTGCCAGTGAAAGTCCCGTCCAGCCGATTCGGAGATTAGCCGGAACAAACAGGCAGATAGACAAAAATTTTAAAAACTGTGTTCTCATAAGTACCTAAGGTAAAACGCTGAAATAAAAATACACGACAAACTTAAATTATTTTATAAAATTATTACGTAATGTCTGAACACTAATTTTATCTAAAAGTTACAACTAATACTAATTAAGCTACTGAGTACCTAGTCTGTTTTTTGTTGTTTAATCTACAAGTAGACCTACAAGTCATATTTGAAAAAATATTTTTGCACTTAATAACCTAATTATAGAGAATTGTCATAGGTCCTATGCAACCCTACGAATCTTAGGAGCGGGGCTATTATACATAAATAAGCTACGCAAGCGGGACGACGAGCAAAAGGTGGTTATTTGCAGTATAACGAGATAGACTAAATATCACACGAGAAACACTTAACATACCTGCTGAAATAAAAATTAGCCTGTGTCACATGCCGGTCTATAAAGGACATAGGTTTATAGAATAAGGGACATATCAACAAATACAAAATATCTACTACTTATATATTTCTATCGCACATACTTTAGTCATTAATGCACTGTTGAAGACTATCCACATATCGTGCTACACCTAGGGAGAAGCATATTTATATAGGTTAGAGTAGATTTCTCAGAGATGGGATATTTTCCCGTAAAAAAAAAGTATCCTCTATGTTGACCCAGACAACAAGCTATCATCGTACAAAATTTCATCAAATTCTGCCCAGTGGTTTTCTCGTGCTGCGTTTCTAGACAGACAGTCAGACAAAAATTCCAAAAACTATAGATTCAGCCCCTGTATCAATAATAATGACTATTTATATATATGTTATCTACCTCTTCGTCCTCAAGAAGACCTCTTTGCGATTTCAAAATATTCCTACGTCAATACTACATACATAGGTATAATAAGATATAATAAAAACTCAGGAAAATATGTCTGCATAAAGTAACCAACATTATGTTAAGACCCTTCGGTTTAAATTATTGTTATTTATATAAACTAAAATCAGTAAACAGTTTCATTGGCAAAATGTATAAAAATATATATTACAAAAACAAAATATTTTTTGCTATATTATGGATTTTATTATAGAGTTATTGACCTGTGTATTCTTTGATGTGCTCACAATAATATGATGTAACAATTTATTTTTTTTATTTTTTTTGTAAAAGCTTTTTTTTGCTATTTTTTTCTTTAACACTATTTTATACGTAATAAAGTTGAAATCTCAAATGATTATATAATTAAGAATACAATTAAACAATATTTTAAATTATGTTTGTCAAGAATAATCTGTGTCTATGATAAAATTTGACATCCATCGCAAATCAGTTCCCTAATTGGGTAAAAGGAGGAAAAAAGTAGTAAATTTCACTTTGATTAAAATTAAATTAAATAGTTTTACATATATTGTAGATATTAATTAATTATATTTTTAGTATCATTATATTTTTTTCTTGTCGACAGAATAATTGTAATAAAATTCCTATATATAATATTATAAATGTGAAAGTGTGATAAACACACTTTATCCAAACTTCACGCTGTAGTGGCTGATACGAATTTTTTGCACAGTTTATGTGTGAAAGTGACATAAAAGACATACTTTACCCAGGACACATATACCTACCTGAGTGAAGTGTGTCAACCAAGTGGTTCCCGTGGGATACAGGCGAGGGCGGGTCACGAGAATCATGAATGATACTATAAGTTACATATTACAATATACAATTACAATATAATGCAAAAAAGAAACTAAGAAGTTGTGTAGCATTGCCTAAGCCTGATTACGGTTCGCTTTTCATTAAGGATACACATGTGCAATTATCCCTAATGTTTGTAGCGTAACTTTATAATTTTAAGTAGTGGTACGAAACTGTCTTTTAAACGGCAAAGTATAATTCATTTGTACATATTTTAAAAAAGGAAAGAATATTCTAAATTATTAGTTTACTACTAAACACAGACAGTTTGTACAACTACCTCGGTATGGACAAAGAGCGCTCCACTCAGTCCAACGAATGTGTTCTGCTGGCCTCTGGCAATGCAAGTAATAAAATGAAATCTAAAATTAGGTAATTATTTTAAATTAATATAAAATACAATTTCTGTAATGTTGTAATAACCCCATTTTTAAAATCTTTTTATTAATATTTTTTAAATTTAGCGAAATAATCACCGTTCTAAAGTCATATTTTTCAACCAAGTTCGATGTACGAAATTTTATATCATAATTAATCTTATTGGTAAACTACCTATAGTTACATATTTTAATCAATGCTTGATATTTTTTACGGAACACTTCTATGCCAACCAAAAATGACAATTGTATCAGAATAAGTTGTTTTTTATAAAATAATAAAATAAAAATAAAAAATTGAGTCAAAATAATAATATTTATAGACGTAAAAATTAACATTAGTAATAATCGTTTGAAGTAATGTCGTAAGGTAATTTTTCGTTAACTGGGTTACGGAATATGCTGGTCGCTGGTCGCCGACCCATTTGACTCAGTTATGTAAAGGTGAATTCACTACGTACTTTATACGCGTAGGGAAAGGAAAAGAATACGATTACCGTTTGGGTCAAGACCCGAGTAACTAATTTAATAACAATATTTACTATCAATATACTATAATATGCAATAAAAATATAAATTGGCTATAATAGAAAATGTTGTATCCAGCAATGGCGGCAACTTTAACGACATCATCTAATTTAGAAACTTTAGTTTTAAATTTTATTAACATTAAATATTCTGTTTTAAATTTCAATTTACATTTCATTTAATTACAACATCAGCAGTATCTTTAGAGGAAACAATTAAAGCATAACATTTCTGTTAATGCCGAATATTATTCATTTGTCAAGTCATATCTCGAAATGGAGGAGTATATCTAAAGAAAAATGTGACGCTATTCCCACTAATGCAAATTAGGTAGTAATTCGACATTCACCTACCGATACTGAGACCAGCTCGTCATTACGATGGCCAACCGGTTTAGTGATCGCATCAGAAAAACAGCTACGCCTCTACCACGACGGCGAGTGAATATCAACATCATAATATTTAATTATTTTAATCCACTATTATTATTATCTATCTTCAAATATCTTATAATAATTACCGCTAAATTGGTGTTAGTTAAAACAAATTATACTGAGTGGGAAGAAAATTTTTAGAGTTTTTTTTTGTTTACACACTTACTCAAGAACCATCGAAATATTTTTATAGTAAAAAAAAAAATTAAATTTAATAGCTGACTCAATATAGATACATGTAAAGGATATTTATGCGTTAAAGTCATATTAAATATGTATTTTGTACCTCATTATCTTAGAAGAACAAAATGACATAAATTGTCAAAACGTTTTCGTTATAAGGTCTAGACTGATCTAAATTGCAATATAGTCGTCACAGAGTATTTTAATTATTATTTAGTTAAAAGTCTAATTTAACTATACAAGTAAAATTTCAATCGGTTTAGTAGAGCCAAAGTTTCAGCTTAAGCTCTTCGTACGACGCGGTTTCGTACGAACTGGGGCTAACCATTGTCTGGTAGTTGAGAAACAAAATGAATATAATCACACGCGCGAAAACGCGAACGTGCCCAACCTCACACAAAGGGCAGTTAATTTCACAAGTTTTGTAATAAATAATAAAACATTTGTTTTTAAAATAAAACTAAAATTAGTTTCTGATAAATTAAAAAAAATATATATTCCTTATTCATATACTCAATTATTTACACATATATTTTAAAGAATTAATAAGGAATCTAATAATAACCAATAACAAAAAAATAAAGTACCTACATATGTATATTTAGGACGAGTATTTTAGTATGTAAACATGTTTTTGTCAAAGGCAAATTCAAACTGTTTCGTGGTACGAGGTGTCCGATATGCGTGATCCGAGAGCGCCACAAATTCGGTGTTAAAAATTTATATAACGCCGCGGATTTTATAAAGCACCAATTTGCTCGTATTAACGCAAGCACCATGCTATACACACAAGCTATGTTTGTCATTTTGACTTGAGAACTTATCAATAACCAAGTCAATATTATAGGATAATTATAATTTTACCAGAGAATCCATGATAGATGGTTTCAAGTAATTATATTTTAAGCAACACAAACAAAAAGAAATACGAGATTTTTTTTTTTTATTATTTAATTTCTTGCTCTCATTAAAAATCATATCTTACACCCTTACGCTTTTAATATAATATATAACCGTTTTTGCGAATTTCACCATGAAAAGTTGTTTGGTATAATGATGTTCGGCGGAAGGTCAATAGACGAAAATTTAGAAAGCTTGGGAATAAATAGAACCCGTTGCTTAGTTCATATTAGAAAGGCTGGTGGCGCTAGTGGTATATATTTAAAACATTTTCCTTATACTTTAAAAGTATACCTAATGTTAAAAGTACTTAGTGGATCTTTTAGGACTTGCCTATATCTGCTAAGCCTTAGTTAATTAATATGTATGTTTTGTGCTATTTACCGTACTATACTTTAGCTTTTTGTCTTATTTTTTATTAAAATTTAATAAAATCATTGTAAATCAAAAGAGCTTAACCGTAAATTAATTCACAAAAATTGCAATGCTTTTTAAGGCAAATTAACCACACAACCTCCATTTTATACAACTCACGTCATATTGTACAATGTACAAATTAATATATAATGGTACAAAGCGGAAATATAGTAATAAAGTTACAAAATAGAAATAAATATGATGTCTATAAATATCCAGTTGTATTATATTATCATGTAATTAAAATTAAATGCTGCATGTCATTACTAGCTGAATACTTTTTTATATCCGCAGAATAAAAAGCGCCGCCATCTAGTGACGGGAATTCGAGTTACGGATTCTGTAGAGTGTAGCGTAAGGCAATACGGGGAACTCTCTATATATGAAATCTACGTTCATAAAATATTAATTCAAATAGTTTTCATTCATTGATATTTGGTAATAAAGATGAATTATCTAAAAAAATATGATTGAAATGAAATTTAATTGTAATTCCAACATGTTTTTCGAATATCCCATTATCAACCAACAGCTCTATTTATCAACTAGGGATCATAGGATTGTTTTGACTACACCAATATTTATCAAGAAAATTAATTGAAATCCCTTTTAAAAATTACATCGTAAAGTAATTATAGCCGTTATTTATTTTCCTATAATTTGTGAAGTTAAGGTTAAGAAGGTAATATAAAAAATATTTAATGTTCTGGCTATCACCTACATTATTTATATTTTTTGCATTATACTCTAAATAACATTAGTATGGTTGACACTTGATAAAAATAGTGGAACTTTCATAAATGAGTATTTTCTAATTACGTAACCCTATAATTTCTAATTTTTGTAGCTCTAAGCCCATAGGATTACATTTCAACGGCTTCAAGAGATACAAGGGTTACGGTTACATTAGATAGCTACTCGTTTGTTAGATGTTTTCAGACTGTTTAGTTGCTTATTAACACCAAGTAGAGAAAAAACGTGTATTTTATTATGAACTTAAAATCTTTTTTCAAATAAAATAACTATTCACTTTACACGAAACAAGAAATTTGAAAGAAGACCTTCTTATTAAATTAAAAATATCACTATAGCGAATTTATGAGCATGTGACATCATCACAAACAAGCAGGCTCATTTGAAAAACGAAATAAATTGGGTTCAAACCTGGGTCTCACACTTTTGAAATTCTCATATCTAAATCTCATTCCCAACATGATTACCATTCGCTAATACGGTAAAAATAACATTATGAAGAAACACACATGTCTCAGAGGAACTAACTAGTTTTCAAAAGACGCGTGAAGTTGGAGCCAAAACACAAACTTACATTAAAATGTGCAAATTAAAATATTTGAAGTTTAATAAAAGGTGTTAGTAGTTTACTTACCTATTATTTTAAGGTTAAAAATTCCGCTTATATTATAAACTTTAAATATGTTATATAAAAAGTAAAAAGAATAATATGAAAAACAAATTCTCTGAGTATTCGATGCGCTACAATATGCAAGTAGATAGGGAGGGTATAAGGGTGCGTGCGAGGGCGAAGGGCGAACGGTCGCAGGGGCGCTGCCAAGGGTACGACGACTAGACTGCGTCGAGATAAAAACTTACAGGCGTTCGGGGTGTTGTATTATAAGGGCTTATTTATTTTAGGAAAATATACAATATAGTATGAATGATTTTAGTTGCTTGCTTAAAGAAAAAATTAAACAAAATAATATATGATTGATTAGTCACGAATCATTTATGCAAGGTAATAGAATTTACGTCGATTCATTTATTATATTTTATTTACTTTATTATTCAGCTAATAAAATCTTTATTTTCATTTTGTATTGATATATTAATTATTGACGTATTTTTTTTAATGATAACTAAGCAAGGACTTCACCGTAAGGTAAGTGGTAATCAAGTTAGAAAATGATTCGCACATGAAAATATCGGAGGTGCGAGACCCGGGATTTGAACCCGCTTCACTCGTTTTTTCAAGCGAGCGCGTTACCACTGGGCTACCACTGCCTTATTAGATTATACGGTGAAGGAAAACATCGTGAGGAAACCTGCATGTCTGAGAGAACCTATCAAGTTTTCGAAAGACATGTGAAGTCCGCCAATCCGCACTTGGCCAGCGTGGTGGACTATGGCCTGATTCCCCTCGCCTTGAAGGGAGGCCCGTGCCCAGCAGTGGGACGTTAAAAAGGGCTGAATACATACATACATACAAGTAAGAACTATCTGGGATTTGACGATATTAAAATAGTATATAAAATCGTAACAAAATTAAGTATTAAGTACCTACATGTATCTATACATTTAGTTTGTATCCATTAAAATTCTTAAAGTTGTGTATTTATAGGTATATTTATTTCATATAGATATACCAATATAAAATCTCTACAATATATCTCTTGATACATTAAAATAATCTTTGTAGATTTTTAATTATACGTACCGCTTAAAGGTATGTATATTTCTCGCTTAATATTATTAGGCTTGTACTTAAAAATATTATGTCCAGAACTGTAATTTACATTTGTTATGGTATTTTGTCGTCACTACGTAAAACAAGTAGCTCAAGAGTCAGCTATACCTTCAGGTTTACTTAACTAATCATTACTATATTTTAACTACTTATGTACCTACTAAAACTTAGGCTGTGCGTGTGCACCTATAAAGAAACCAAAATCAAAATTGTTATATAAGAACGAATGGAGAAATGGAGTTTTTAAGTTGTCACTATGAATCTAAGCTTATTAAAATTAAAATAAATAAACAATATTTGAATTAATAAAAACAGTATGATTTTTATTCAAATGTAATGTAATCTATAAAAATAAAATAAGTCCATTTGTCATTCAAAAAATTCGCTCGGGCTCGTCCCTAGCTTACTTCCCCATACAAACTTTCATCCCAATTCTCACCCCTTTAAGGAATGGTTTCTAGGATAAAAACTATTTCACACATTCACTTTTACCATGTGGTTTAAAAAAAATTAAAGAGTGCGTGTATGTCCACATTGTACACGCGCAAGAAGTAAAACTTCTGTAGGTTTTCGGTACTCTATGAAGTTATATAGGTGAGAAACTAAAAAAATAATTAAATAACGCATATTAGGCATATTACAATTATATATTTATAGAATATCATATATCATTTGTCTCGCCCAATCACACTTTTCGTAACGCTCTCGTCACGCATTCACCAGCTTTACTCCCCAAGTCAAGCGTGCGTAAAGAAATTTTACAACATTTTTTTTTAAATTTTCTTCTATATAAATCTTGTCCTGACAATAACAAACACAAAAAAAAAGGATTATCAAATTTGGTGCAGTCGATCGGAATTTATGCGCGTACATACATTTCGGTAATTCATTTTTATTTATATAGATTAAAAACACTTTTGATAGCCAGATAGATTATGTTTTGACAACAGATTCAAAAAGATGTAAGAAAAAGTGTGATATTAAAAAGTGAACATTCATTTTTATTTAAAATGAAATAAAATAATCATCCCTCTTCTTCTATATTGCTGTAACGGTCATAACTTTCATTACATCACAAATATTCTGTAGATCTTCGAAAAAGAGATGAATTACAATTTATTTAGTTATCTTAAACTAAAGAATTATAGACGGAGTCCGCCAAAATAAATGTCACATTCAAAAATAGTAGCGTAGGTACGATTTGCTATTTATGCCAATATTCTCGATTTTGCCATACCGATCATTTACTTCTTTAAGTAATAAGAGATTTTTTAAAAGAATCTAGACTAATGCCGGTCACATAAAAAGTTTAATTTAGAGGGACAGACATAAAATCTACAAATTTGTTAATATGGCATCTACCAATTAATTATCTGCCAAGCATTAGGTACTTATACTAAAAACTACAAATATATTCATTAGATATAAAGTTTCGACTTTGTTAGAATTTTATTATTCCTATGTATAAATATGCAGAGTAATTAATTAGTTATTAATGTAGTACATTTAGAAGTAATACTGGCTTTGAGTTTATCACCCAACATTTAAGACATTACACAATGATGAGATGAGAGGACAGAACCGCTAAGTCAAACGTTAATGCGAAATCGTTAGACGTAGAGGTAGCTTTATTAGACTATATTATGGTATCATCGCCTTCTAACGTCATAATATTATATTTCTGGACAAGGAAGGAGTCTATTTATATGTTTCAATAACTGATACCTACCTACTTTGCCCGAAGGAATACTTACAGGATAAGAGTATTATAAGAGAAAAGAATATCTGTAATAAGCATGCAACACATGTAAATATAGGTAATGCGTTTAAATATAGGTATAGCAATAATTTTGTTGAACTTATAACATAAAGCTGTCCAGATTTGGATAACATGTGGTGTTAGGAACTACGACTCATAAAGCGGAGTTTCGTTCTAAAACTATTCGGCTGATAGTCACCCAAACTGAAGTATGCTGAAATAAATATACTTAATTTGCTTAAATATCTAAGTATAATAAGTACTTGGGAAGACTAGGGAAACGGGATACTAACATACGAATACTTTATAGTAATGTTATCTCTGTCTAAACCACAAGAAAAGAGCGAGTGCGTAAACATTTTCCCGTATACCTATAGTTTTGCTAGTTTAGAAAGACATGTTGTCGAGAAGCATCCGAGAAAGTACCTATCATAAAATTTTACCAATTATTAGGTGTACTTGATGTGGTTATAAAATTATAAATATCATAGTGTAAAATATAAATTAAGTTTTTATTACTATTGTCAGCTTCGTACGTGTCTATTTATTGTTTGGGAGATAGAACATACTGGATATTTTATAGATTTGATACTGTTATGTGTTATTACGAGTACATATTATACTAGCGATTTACCCTCGCTTCACTCGGGTGCGTCTCTAGGTGCGTTTTAATTTTTTTGAGGGAAACCCTAATTCTTTTTAAAAAATAAAAGTAGCCAAGTTACTCCTTATAATATCAGCTATCTGCCAATGAAAGTCCCGTTAAAATTGGTCCAGCTGTTTCAGAGATTACCCGGAACAAACAGACACAGACAGACAGACAGACAAAAAATGTTAAAAATTGTGTTTTTCTTACATATATAAGTTCCTACTGTATATAATTCCATATGCATTTAGTATAAAGCTGTTATTTTGACATTACCAACAGACACTTAAATTTTTTACGGCCTCAAGGTGTAGTGGCTAGCATGTACGACCGCACACCCGGAGATCAGGGGTTCGAATCCCCGGTGGGGCCAAGTTTAGTTATTGAGTCTTTCTGTTTAGTAAGCCTCAGTAATTGCGCGGAATTGGGAAGTTGACGGTGTTACCGCCTCGTGCCTCGGAGAGCATATAAAGCCGTCGTTCCTGCGCCTTAACTCTCACTGGTCGTGTCGTATCATCACGCCGGAATATGAGAGTGACAGGAATAGAGAGAGCACTTGTCTGCGCGCACACGCGCTGAACTATAATATCTCCTGCGAGATGGCTAGTCTCAATGAGATTGTTGGCTGTAGCCAATATCTGTCGTGCGGACATTTATGATATTATATATATAAGTACTTTGTATAGTACCTACCACATCTTCTTGTTAAAAGGATAATAAAAAAATCTGACAAATTGGAACCGATCATTTGAAACATCCTATAAGTTTATTATACTTTATTTGGCAGTGTATGAAGTGAACAGTCGACCTCTTGAAGTTTTTTTTCTTATGTTATATAAAGGGCAATAACTGTGCAAATACTGTGAACTAATATTCTATTTGTTCCAGAAGCAAAAGACAAACAGTTCTGAAACTATCTCGAAATAAAGTATAAACGAATTTAAATAAAAATAATAGTTTTTTTTGGATGAGTTTTACTACGAAAATAACAAAACAACTTTGAAAAATCTGAATAAAGATTCCACATTAATTTACCTCTTGATGTTCTAGAAAGTAACAAGTGTATATAACTCTCCAGCACACCTCAAATATCTACAATGCCCAAAAATAGTCAACAGATTTGTTGCTGTATGAAAAATTGACAAATGAAATAACCAGCAAACAAACTTTTGCATTTACAGCATTGGTTAGGATGAAACGTGCACTTAACTGTCCTATATTAGCCATACATAGCGTTCCATTAAAAGCCGGTCATTTATCGATCTCCAATCACAGGAAGGCTCAGGAAACCGCGAGAGTTTGAATAAACTCTATCACTTAACGTAAAAAGCTGATGTCATGAAAATAGCTGTTGTTTTTACTGCCGTACCTGAGTACGCGTTCATTAATAAATAGCTGGTATAATAAATATCTAAGTACATTTAATAAAATTCTATACATTTACCTATAAAAATTTGTATTAACCTTGCAATGGGAATAAATAATATTGTCAAGAGAAATAAATATAATAATGAAAATTATCAATTTATTTTTTGTATTGTCCTCCAGCCTCCTGGCCAATTTCAGTCACGGCGGCAAATCTCTCTAAAACAATACCAAAATCTGTGCAGGATATATTATAGTGCACAAGTATGCACGCAAACACAAGTGCACTCTGTATTCCTTTCATTGTCAAACTTCAGCGAAACTCGAAGGAGAAACACTAATTTGTCACTAGAAGCTGTTATTGAGATTTTTTTTGAACTCGAACTCAAGACCTCCGGATTGGCATGCTTGTCACTAGGCCAGCGAGTT
This sequence comes from Argynnis bischoffii washingtonia, assembly GCA_033884665.1. NCBI lineage: Eukaryota > Metazoa > Arthropoda > Insecta > Lepidoptera > Nymphalidae > Argynnis > Argynnis bischoffii. The sequence goes on from CM066625.1 coordinate 7,011,329, forward strand.
AGTTATTATATGGCTCTTATATCACATATTGTCTATTCGCTAACTTGCCCGCCAAAACCTGTAAGGGATGCGTCGCATTAACTTAAAATTTGGCAAGAAAATAGATCTTACAATATTAGTAATGGAAACAATCCAAATATCGTTAATTTGTTGTTATAATAAATATATATGAGTTTGTAGGTATCTAATAGTTACGAGTACTTTTGATTACAAACTTAAAGTTTAAGCATCGAATGTAATGTACCTACACTGATGTATGGGAAAATTTTATTCTTTTACGAGGTTGAATATGTCCTACACTCCGACTTACTTTTCGAAGTGTACCTAAGTGTGCTATGAAACCATAACCCCCAAGGTTGCGATTGTGCATTTGTTTATTTTCATAATATTTCCCTTGTTGAGTAGAATAATCCGATGGCGTATCAATAGATTTTCGCTATCAGCGAAGATGAAAACTGTACTTATATATCATGAAGTTATTATTTTTTAAATACATTAAACGTTATTACAAAACAAGTTATATATTATGTAGGTATCTAATTTACACAAAACACAATTATTAAACGCAAAAACTGCATAGCAAGGACAACAATATTTTTCAATAAATAGTAATAAATAGTATGCACGTGTCGCCCCTGTTTATGGAAAAATAGTATTCGGTTCAATTCAAGATTTATAATTCATGATTCGCATCGCACAGCGAGGCCTGGCGCAACACATCGAGTAACAAGTTACATAAAAATACAAGTCTGCCAGCGCTCCGCCGCTCAGCTACCGGTTGCACCATACTGCTTCGTCCACTTTTTACGTGCTATGTAAGGTATAAAATTTTGCTTTGGACCTCGAACAGAATTAGAAACACCAGGGAACAATGACATAATTTTTGTTGAGAAGAAGTTTGGGATTTTGAAATATTTTGTATTTATTTATAATTAGTAATTAGTATAAGGACGGGCGTTACATTGTAGACATTTTTCATCTTAGCTTTTCCAATCTTGACGTTTAAATTTAACTTAATTATTATATTTTTAATTATGTAGATAAAAACTTAAATTACAAACAAGCAGACGCTTTTTATATATAAGACATTTAGTAAAGTATGAATTATTTAAGAAATATATTTCTAATATATTTAAAACTATAAGTATAACTTCCATTTGCTTCAAAATGGCATTATGTTAAGTAAGCCTACGGTAGGAAGGAGAGCTGAAGGCCGAGACGTGAAAAACAGAAAGTAAACATACTGCAAGAACTCACATGTAAAATATTACCAAGTTTACACTAAATTCAGGCTTTATGTTTTTGAATAACCATTTTACTGTAATTAGCTAGTTTTCACAGATTTAAGCTCCAGCGTAGAATTTGCAGTTGGTAAACATTTAATTTTTTTGACATCCGCAAACTGACTCTTAAAATACATTGAAAGGAAGGAATTATGTAAACATGTAAATTTTAATATATACCTGCATTTATCACAACGTAATATAATTAAATTTTAATTTGTTATGTTGTTTCGCAGTGACTAGTGCTAGGTAATGTCCTGATGTAGTCGTTTAACCATCGAATAGAAATGAACAAATAAGCATTTTTCTACGACTGAAATAACAATAAAAATCAGTAGATCCCTATACTGTAAATTGATGATTGAAAGCTGTATTGGACGAAAAAATGTATGGTGCTAAATGGATTCATTGAAGCAGTTTGAGGTTTTTTGTAACAATAATAAATAATATTGCAAATATTAGCTTAAGGGTATTTTATTCTTTTACAGAAAAGAAGATAATTGATGTCCTAGAATTTCAAACGAGATAAGCAAATACCCTCATAATTTTAATATGATGAATATATTTCAAAAAATAATTTATAACATAGGTATAATTAAGGTTTATTAAAAATGTTTAGCCTATTTAATTTTGTTTTCAGTCTAAATGCTGGAGATCACAAAAGACATAATAATTGTTAAATTTTTCGAATTCCACACACTTAAAATATCAAGGTTCTATATAATTTGAAATTTTGCATTTTAATATTTTATACCATGTTAATGATTAAGACGATTCAAAACTTTTTAATGAACAAGTAATAGCTTTATAAGTTCCTAATAAAAAGATGTCACTAATGGTTTTAATACACTGAGCGCTCTTTAAATCCAAATATTATGCCAATAGAATTTATAGTAATTAATGTTATTTAGTACCTACATATAAATTCCTTTTTTTTTTAAGTGGGTACAACGTCAACGCATACCACTTGCATACATACAGGTTATGTGGATACTCACCGGCTAGAAAAACCTGCTAGTACTACTTACCCATTAAGTCCAACTGATCCTTCTTTGTCTCAATGACAGTTGGTTTACTAAGGCAGACCACAACAACCAGGGGGTTGCTCCTACTGTCCCCTGAGCACCAGGACTCAGGAGTAACCACATGGTACACTTTACCTCCTAAGTGCGTCTCATCGCTTTGTCGTCGGTCGTAATAATAATAGCAGACAATCGTGATTTCGATTAAAACTAAAGAGTAGGGAGAGAGCACCTCCTACATAGCCCGTAAGTGGTTAATTTAATATTTCATTCACATTTGGGTAGAAGTTATTCCTTGCAACACGCTCAAACAAGCAGAGAGTATAAAAACTGCTTTTTTAGTTTTTATCCCAAACAATTTAATATATAGGTACAATTTTTAATTTCAAAGTAAAATATCATATGTACATTCCAATCCCAACCTTCACCTCCTGCGCTGCAAGTTGGGATTGGGTTGGAAAAACTTCCACGATTCGATCGCCTTTGAGGTTAGTCTTTGTTGGTGATACAGATATTTATACCGGTACTATTAAGACGAAAGCGCTACATCGAGATCGAATCAACACCTACGCGTCGTCCTAAATTCAGAAAAGAATGGAGAACTAACTGATCTGTTATTCGCTAAATTCTCTCCTGCAAATAACGTGAAGGTTTTTATTAATTTTACAAATGCTTGAAGATTTTTAATTTACAAAACCATTTTATCACCATGGAAAAAAAAAAACAGGAAAAAATTAAATTAGTAATCGATGAAAAAGTCGAAAAACTTCATACCTCTATTTAAGTTTTACATGAAGGTGGCCTTTTAAATAGATGTTTAATTATCTCTTAAGTTATCATTATTATATTTTTAACCAAAAAAGTGTAAAGGCACACTGATTCCCAAGAAGGTAATATACAATATCGTAGATATTATTTTATTTCACAGCCAATGTGATGAATTAACGATTACAAATAATTAAATGATAGCTAGAAATTATTCATAATGACTAAACTTTGTCAGTTATGTGACAAATTAATTTTTTACTTTAGCTAGATATTATTTATAATAACTACTTTGAATTGCCTAAATTAATAAAAATTGGGTTGGTCTACAACCCTGTCTGTAAATATTTATTAGTTTTATTCGATATTGTTCCCGAATGTAACCCACAATTCGCTAATTTTTAATATTTTGTATTTTTAATAATAAGAAAACGAGTGTTTTTTTATTATGAGTAAAATGATCATTCACTACGTTAATTAAGTACCTTTTAAATATAAATCCTCTTAATAAAGAGGAAATTTTATAATTGTTACAGGACTCGAGAAATATTAACAAACGTTATATTCTCAATGGCAGGTTAAGGTATAATTTGTATTTATATTATATCTAGAACTATTCTTATTTTGTACTTTACCGACATATGTCTAGTTATAAAATATAACATTTTGGCTTAAAATAAACCCGTTGAGAGGCGCAGACACGCTGGCGTGTCAGTTAAAAATTAATATCTTAGAATTTATCCAGGTGTTGTTTGATTCTAATAATCACATTGTCCTATTAGGGTTAGATATTATACTATAAATATTATCCAGACTTCACCAGATTATTTATCCAGACTCAATTTGGTTGTAACATTTATAATACGATTTGTTCTAAGAAGTCAACACAACACCAGGAGAATTTTATTTATAAAATTTCCCAAAATTGTTATCGGGTCCTCAAATTTTATTTATAACCAGAAAGTTATTTTCCTTCATATTTAAAATTGACATTAGAGTCTAGTACTACTCTGCTTACCTGAATGTAAATTAATAAATATTTTGATTACATACAGGAGGCATTTAAAAAGTAAAGATAAAAATTGTTAAAAATATATACCCTCGACCTGGTCGCTATTTAATGAAATGAGGCAGTCTTATCATCGCCCTCAATTCCATCCGACACTAAGATACCGTAAATACCGGCGCACTGTTTTAAACTAACGTATTCTTTGTTACAAGTATTACATTAATAGTACTTTAGTATATTAAATGCAAAATTTAAACGAGTAAGTTCCACGTGTTAAATAATTACCTATTACCTGAGCTATTTAATTGCTTGTAAAATTTTATCTAGTGCTTTATATTCATTGTGAGAAAATTTACTTGAAAAAAAGTCTTATATTAATTATGGTAATATAAATAGCGATTACATACTATAGCCATAGCTTGATTATGATTACTTTGATAAATATTTTCAACTCATCTCAAATATTAAAGTACCCTCTACGATAAACTATATGTTGATGAAATGTTCTTAGAAGTTATTATCTCCAACAAGTAGATCGTAAACGGGCGTCGTCGCCGGCGTCGGTGACACATCGCCGCGTGATTCACAAGGCGAACTGCGCGAGCGCAAGAATCCCTGACGTCAGCGCGTCCGGGGCCTATGAACTACGTTATGCGGGAATTTATCGAATGGCCGACTTTATAGAGACATTATTTATGAAATATTGTAAAATCCTATTATTATTTTTTTTAAGCCTTAAAGCGTGATACCTATCTATCTATACGTAAATCTTGTTATTTAATGTAATCCAAATATTAAATGAAACAAAACGTAAATAATTTAAGAATCTTCCATAGTTTGCCTTTAGAATGTAGAATCTCAAAAAATTGATATCTACATAAATTATACTAAAATTTAAAAATAATAAATTTAATATTATTTATATCAGTTATGTTGAAACATTAAAATAAAATGAAAATTTGCAGAGTGCATTACGGTATGTAAAACATGCGAGCGTAGCGTATCATTGTGAAAGAACATATTTCGACGTTCGCAGAATAGGTCCCAAGGCAGCGCCGCCGGTTCACACCCGCCGCGTTCCGTTCTCCGACCGCAATGTTCGAGTTTGTATATCTTTGTAGTCATAACCTCCACATCACCTCACGCGCCCAATCCGCTCCAATGATCACGACCTTCCGTAATTGTTTAAGGGAATAAAGTGACAAAATTGAAAAACTTTTTTATGTCGCCATAAAATAAATGCAGCCATCGCTTGGAGTTGGCATTGATTGAATATTTACAATTAAATACTTTTCAAATAATCTGGATGTTTGTAAATGCTTATTTACTTTACTTACTTCAATACTTATACATCGAACTCTTTTATTGTTCTCTTAACTTATTATTGATTTACTTTTCATTCGCTCCATTCATGTGTTAGGGCAATAAAAACAAGCCTAGCCTTTAACGAAGTTGCCTCATTATTTTATCTACTAATGAACGTCGCGTTAAAATCGGTTTAGGCGCTCCGAAGATTAGTGTAAAACAAACAGAAACACTTGACTTTATTCAGAACGTAGAAACAAGATCATTTTGTTATATTAGATTATAAGCGAGCTTTTTGTCAATAGTATCCTATACAATTGGATATAATATGAAATCTATACTATTATAAATGTGAAAGTTTGTGAGTATGGATGTATGAATGTTTTTTATGTTGTTTTTTTGTTTCTTTTTATGTCTTGCTTTTATTTGCCATTTGTCTCCTGCTATTTCTTTAATGAGGCAGTGGAGGTCCAGTGGTAACGCACTTACTTGGGAAGCGGATTCAAATCCCGGGTCTCGCACCTCTGATATTTTCATGTGCTGTTTTCATGAATCATTTCCAACATGATTACCACTTGCCTTACGGTGAAGGAAAACATCGTGAGGAAACCTTTTCGAAAGACATGTGTAGTCCACCAACCCGCACTTGGTCAGCGTGGTGGACTATAACCTCCCTGTTAAAAAACTCCAATAGGATCCCACCAAAAACGACAAAAGCCACATAAAAACCGATAAATGTGTATTGGTTTCTATGTGGCTTTTGTCGCTTTTGATGGGATCCTATTGGAGTTTTTAAACAGGGCTGCTCCCCCTCGTATTGAAGGGAGGCTCGTGCCCAGCAGTGGGACGTTAAAACAAAAGGGCTGAATACATTTCTTTAATATCATCGACCCATTTTCTCAGTAGTCTTCCTTGTTTTCTTTTTCCCTTAGTTCTTACATCGTAATAATAAATCCTCCTATAAATAACATTACATAATTTTATTTCTATTTATAAATAAAAATATGTACCTACTGCCATCACACACAGCATATTAGTGCTATCATATTTTACACGGCGTTAGTTACAATCATAATAAGCTTGAATCCTTTTGGTAATTTTATTTAATGCACAACCATTAAAATCCTTTTTGTACTTCGGTATTACTCAGGTACTCAGACAGTTTGGTTTATTAATTATTTAGTTAGAAATACTTATGTAATTCTGTTTCAGCTCATTAGGTACTTTAAAAAAACTAGGTTCTACAGTGTACCTGCATTTCAGGACCATTAATGTTAGATATATGTTGACAATCGATATCGCTAATAGAAAATTAAAAAATATAGAAAAAAGACATGACTATATTCCCTAACACTTAGCGATTTTTTTTATTAGCATAAAGGATTGTCACATGTATGCCTCAGCAATATTAGACTGTGTTCTGTTTTTAACATTTTTTAAAACATTATACCTATTTCATTGCAGTTAATGATTTTTAATTTCTATTAGTTTGTGAAAATCCAACATCTCTGCAATAAGTCTTATTCAACCAAATCCGTCCACCCAGTCCAGAGGATGATGCGCCGATTAAATAAACTGATATATCCACTAAACTCGTCTGACTTATTTTAAACGTAATTCAAGTTTTATCTATTTCAAAATATTTATATTAATTATAATATCACAACTATTTATGTATAATCAATTCTTTTTTATGTACATCCTTTTCAAGATGTCTAAAATAGGCTACTTTTGCAATGTCGGAACAAGTCATAGCTAACTATACAAACTTAACCATATAGTAAGAAATTATTTTCATTATAGGACATCCAAATGCAAATTCCAAATTGGAATATTTAAAAAGGTTAACATCACATCTTTTTTTTTTGGTAAGTCAATATTTGGCTACAAATAAGATAGGGTAAGAAATAAAAAGCCACTAAAAATTCTACATCCATTATATTTCAACGTCATCAGTGGTGATAATAATTAAAATTAATACATTTCAGACGCTTTCAAAATCTTGTTATTTATACAAGGGAACCTAGTGAACTAAATACTTATTTTGTAATTAAGCTTCTCTCGCGTATCAATTATCTCATTTCGTCTGTGTTATAACCAAAATAACATCGATAAAGAAATCGGTTTGAGATATTGAATGGAAGTTGAGAGTAAATATTAGTAAAAAATCAGTCTAGATAAAAAACTTGTGCTCTCAATCGATATCGGTTTGCTAAATCGACGCCACCTTAGCCTTAAAACTAAAGGAACATAATTTAGAACCTATAATTAAAAAAAAAATAGCATTATAATATTACATAATAGTACCAAAATGTCACATTGGAATTTAGAGATTCACAGGGGAATGACTAGTCATTAATGTGAGAGAATTTATACCTAGTGATTTCAAAAGACAGTCTTGTTTACGGTTCATCTCACCGAATAATAATAAATAGAAAAGTTAATACAATATAATACAATAAAATGATTAACAAAACGCTTATACGTTACCTGTAACATGTAGTTAGCTACATAATATAGCGCTTTAAAAAACGGTGTGACAGCAACCAATAGATCCTATCTAATTCCATAACCTACACGTGAGACATGCTTCGTGAACCTCCCCACTTCCATCCACTCCGCACTTCCCACCGCACAGCATCCGAAACTTAATTAATCGCGGTCTTGTCACATCAATATCACAATAAAACATACCGACGTCGAATGAGAGACGGCAAGTGTTTTGGCAGTGTAAGAAAAATGATCAAAAATCTGTAATGCGTAGGATAATTAAGATCACAATACAGTTAATACTTACGAATAAAACCTTACCTTAGTCGAATAGGTCAGGCGGTGACTAATGTTGTACAGAGCCGGCGGCCGCCGCGTGCCCGCGCTTACACTATAGCTAACTCTTTAAAAATATCACTTATCACACACTTAAATATAATATGTTTGCATTGATAAAAATGGAATCTGTCATATTACAATACACGCTTCATTTTTAAACTGAATCTCTTTCAAAAATGTAAGGCTAACAATAAGCGCTGCTTTAAATAAACAATGGTATCGTCAATTTAATATACAGATTAACATACCTATTATTTAAATTATTCTTTTTTAAGATTAGATGTACCCCAATCAACTCCAAACATACTATTACATTCTTGAAAGATTGAAAACTAATATTACAACACTAGGTTTGATTAATATATTACATAAAAAAAGTTTGTTACTAGTCTATTTCTATTTATTATTATTACTTGTGATAATACCCTATAATAATAAGTCCATTACAAAAAAAATAGATTATAAAAAAGGGTGCGTAATTGTAATATCTCCATAAAGCATTCGAAAAGCGTTATAAGTACATAGAGACAGAGGAACAGCGCGAGCACGAGGGTATATCTAAAAAGCTAACTTACAACACTTAAATCGATAAATTTTGAAGGAATGTTTCATACAACATTATAGTTGTGCGATACTTCACGTCACACGATTTACACAATAATTGTACTGTCACTTATAAAAACATTCATTATGAAAATTGAAAATATCGACATATAATCTACTTGTATCCATATAGTCAGTGAATATAAAATATTTAAGCTCAATAAGTTTAGTACCAGCTTAAGATGAAACAGCACTGTTTTTCGAATACAAAATATATAATAACTTGAAAAGCATAAATATTTTATATTACAATTGGATAATTTAAATTATATAATTTTAAGTAGAAAATACCACGTTCATTCAATTATCGCATAATATTGCTTAATATCGGCAATGTACAAAACGGTCACCGCGCGGTATACTGTGCTTACAAGTGTAAACGTACGACATCAACTACTTATACCATACAATTTGCTGTATAATGTAAAAAAGGAAATCAAGCTTGCTTTATATAGCCATGTATATTATTTAGTAATATATAAAAAAAAATACTATACAAAATGTCAATAATCCCGTTTATATTTTTTAACATACTCGTTACTCATGTCTTCACAAAGTGTATAGGATAAGAAGTGAATATATCACGTTTGCACTCGCAAGTTGACGATAGTGAGTTCGTATCAATACTCGTATAAACTAGGTAGTGAAGTCAGCGGTAGCAACCTCAGTCTTGTCAATCTGATGTGGGCCAACGCTTAGACTCCAACATATGTTTCGCCGTACACTGAAAAATATTTTCTTTGCATTAGTAATAATATCATCATTCAACATTAAGTTAAACATAGTTAAGAGTAAAATATAAAAAAAAAGTTTTAAACTCAACAACAGGTTTTGCTAGTATTTTTATGAGTAGTAATACTTCAACTGGCCATATAGGCAGCGCTGAATTTACCCTAAGGGCACCAGGGGCTAGTGCAACGGGCGGCAAATTTTTAGGAGCAGTCAAATTCGGAGGGTGAAAAAAAAATCCATCAAAAATGCTTTTTTATCATCCAAAAAAATAATAATAAAAAAAAATGAGTAGTACATTTTTCGAAAAATTGAAAACAAGAAATTTTTTAGCATTTCTCCAAAAATTAATAATAAAAAAAAGTTTAAACCTTATCGAAACTTTACCCACTTTATGCAAAATTTTAATAATAGGGCGGGGCATTTATTAGAGTGCCCAATAGGGCGGCAGTGGAATCCGGCACTGCATATAGGATCAATGGCAATAGTGTATCACTTCAATTTATAATCATTACCTACCTCCTAACATTGTAACTTATTAGAGCAAAGTTATTAGTATTTAATTATTTCATTATCATCAAGATAATAAAAAAGCATTAAAACAAAAAGATTTACGCTATACCTCTGAGCCGCCAATATTACATATTTAATCAAAACACCATTTATTTACAGCAATAATTATAAATCTCATTTCGTAAGATTGATTATTATTAATAATTATCCAAATTTCTTTATTATTCGCAAATTCATTATTAACTTTTAGAATCACTTCCTTTCTTTGCTACAATAGATAATCTATACTAATATTATAAAAAAGCAGAATTTGTTTGTTTGAACAAATCCAGTTAATTAGAAGCTAATCTCAGGGACTACAAATACGATTTGAAAATTTCTTTTTGCATTAGATAGCCCGTTTATTGAGGAAAGCTATAGGATATCATCATGCTTACTACCCAAGGGAGCGGAGAAGTATTCATAAATGTCAACAAATACGGCAGACTTCCATACATTACCTACTGTAAAACTGATGTTTATAATATGTTAGTGATTTAAACTCAGAAACTTTGTCGATTACCTACTCATCATGTAGAGGGTATATGAAATAGGCATATATGGATAATCAAATTTAACACAGGTAAAACCGCGGGGCACAGCTAGTCTGATAGAAAATAGATAAGCATTATATTAATAGATGTTTAAATACTGCACAAGAATAAAAAATATTGAATATTCACTAATATAATTACTACATTCAATACTAATTTTAAAAATTAGCATTGAATGCAGCAGAAATATATGCCAACTTTTAAGAAAACTCATTGATTTTATGCATATTAAAGTCAATTTTATTTTTATAGTCAACTTGCAGCTCACATTCGCTTCGCTCGGGTTTGCCTCTAGAAAAACAAAAACAACTTTATCCCATGGGTACCGTACATTTTTCCGGGGTAAAAGTAGCCCATATGTTTATTGTAAAGTTTCACTAAAATTCATGTAATGGTTTTTGCGTGAAAAAGAAACAAACATCCATACATCTATCTATACATCCAGACATCCATACATCCTCACAAACTTTCGCATTCATAATATTAGTATAGATTTTATCGTTATAGCATGGGGTCTCATTACGAACAAAGTAAGCATTAGTTAAAAAATATTATAACAGATGGCGCAATATGAATATATATACATTTCAAAATACAAAAAAAAAATAATGAAAAAAGTGTTAAACCTAATTTTAAAGAATTATTAAAGTAAGGGAAAATTAAATAATGCATAAATATGTAGTATTTTAAAAATTAAATTAAATTCCATGATATTTTTGTATTTCTGACAGCAATAATAGGTACTACGTTGTAATAGCATAGTCTTTGATAATAATTATTATAATAATTACTGAGCGCCATCTATGAACAAAGTGTACACTTTGTTCATAGATGGCGCTCAGTAAAAAAGTTGATAAATATATTTAAATTATTTTATTTTACTTTGATACCGATATATTTTATAGGTTAATTTCGTTATTTCTCGTTTAAATTTTTTGCGTTAAAAATAATAAGTATATAAGTCTATACAATATAAAAAACATGAAATGAAATATATAAAATAAGAAAATAATGTTTCAAATTGGACTCGTAGATTTAGATTTTAGAGATACTTGCGCTTAAATAAAAAAAAACAATTTAGCTTTCTATATTAGATGACTATATATTTATTAAATATAAAAATTGTAATTGAACATTTAGATTTAATAAATATATAGGTCAAAATCGTGAAAACAATCAATAAGTATATAAAAAACAAGATAACGGCGTAAGTTGAGAAATGAAGAAAGTAAAAACTATAAACCTCTAGCGGCTCAACCTCGCTTCGCTTGGGTTCTCCTCTCGAAAAACAAAAACAAATCTATCCCACGGGAACTACATTTTTCCGGAAAAAAAAGTAGCCTATATGCTATTTCAGAGTATAATCTCTCTCCGTGCCAAATTTCATCCAGATCCGTTCAGCCGTCCTGACGTGATTGAGTAAGAAACATCCATTCTAACATCTAAACTTTCACAACTATATAAATAAAAATGAATCACCGAAATGTATGTACGCGCATAACTTCCAATCGACTGCACCAAATTGGATAATTCTTTTTTTTGTGTTTGTTATTGTCAGGACAAGTTTTGTATAGAAGAAAATTAAAAGAAAAAAAGAATTACTAAAAAAGATTTTTTTAAATCTCATGATATGAAAAGTGAGTGAGTTAATAGTTTTTATCCCAGAAATCATCCCTTAAGGGGGTGAGAATGGGGATGAAAGTTTGTATGGGGAAGCAAGCTAGGGACAAATCCGAGCGAAGCAAGGGTGAGCCGCTAGTTTATAATATTAGTAAGCTTTGTTTATGTACAAATACATATATTTATAAACCATTTCTGAAGGTGAAGAATTCAAATTTACGAAGAGTCCATTTTAAATCAATAGTCAGCTAATTGCGAAAAAATATAGAATGTCAATAATATGATGCCCGTTTCTAAAAGAAACATTAATTAATGTGGCTGTGGCTAAGTTTAGTCACCAGCCACCATCTTGAACTAAAGGAGTTCTCTGTATAAGAATCCTAACCTAAACAATATTGCTCAATTCAAGCTCGTATGTCAAGATATTGGCCGATTAGTAGGGAGCCCAAGAGGGGATTTTGAGATTTACTCAAGCGCGGCAGATTAACATATGGGGGGATAACTTGGCACTCTGTTGAGTACCTCCACCATAATATAAGTCCTCTATATAAGGTCGCGCGTCTAGAGCGTATTAATTATACATAAACTTTACAGTCAATTTTTGCCTCTTCGGCTTGTAGAAATCGGCAGATAATTAATTTACACACTTTTCAGGATGTAATTAGCTCACCATACCTTAATCTGAGGGTTTCAAGTATTTCTACATTATCAAAATATTTTTTAAATATTTTGATCGGCTGCCCTAGCCGCGCTTGAGTAAATCTCAAAATCCCCTCTTGGGCTCCCCTATTAGATCGTAACATTAAAAGCGAAAACAAGAACATGAAACAGTATTGCACACTTAATATATTATATATAAAGTTGACAAAATTCACGTACCACAAGTCTTATGCTTCAGTAGGCTGCTCCACGGGTTCAGTGCATGTCTCATCGGTTGACACTGTTTTCACTTTGATTTCCGTTTCATTCTTTTCTTTTTTCCCATTGTCTGTGTCCATAGAATCACCATTGGCCCCATTTACCTCATTACCGTTCTCAACAGAAAGTCGTGTACTTAAATCATCGTTGCTAGCATCGCCATTTTGAACCACTTCTGTTTCACCATTCGTTTTACCATTCACTTGTTCGCTATTCTCCTTAGGTTTTTCTTCCGTGTTCGTCTCTTCTTTTGTTTCTGTAGCGCTAGTTGGTTTATCTTCTTTCGGAGAGTCCTTACTTTCTTCGGCGGTGGATGTTTGTTTTTTCTCATCTTTTTCCATTGCTGTATCGGTATCTTTCGAACTACTTTCTGCTGCCTTTTCTTCTGGTGTTATTTCTATTTTTACGTTACTCTCTTCTACTTTCTCCCCTGCAGTCTTTGTTTCAGTAGTCCTAGTCTCCTCTAGCTTTTCTTCAGATAATTTGATGGTCTCTTTAACGGGTGCTGGCTTTTCCTTATCAGATTCTATTTTATCCTTATCGGGTTTCGTATCATCTGACGGCGACTGGTCATTTGACTCCGCTTTTTCGACAGCAGGTTCCGCTTTTTCTTTAGTAGAATCCGACATTTCTTTAGTGGGATCTGACTTCTCTTTGGTAGCTTCAACTTTATCTTTCGCATGCTCCCTTTTCTCTCCTTTGGATTTCCTTTTCAATCTTCTTATAGGGTTTAAACCTACTGACATGATATGGGCTATTTCTTCACATCGTTTCATTTCGATTTCTAATTCTTTTTCTAATATATTTTCTGACAGTAAGGGTTCGTTGTCCGAATCTGCGGACTCCTCTACAATAGGTTTCAAAGACTGTTTTACCGGAATACTGTCCAGATTAGTCACATTTTGTACTTTTGTTAAAATATCGGCACATTCTTTTTCTAATTCCTGACCTACGTTTTGTAAGTCTTCCATGACTTCACCTGAATTTGGCTCTTCAACAACTGGTTCTATATCAGCAATTTCTACCATCTCTGCCAAATTTTCTTTGTCCTCAGTTATTTCTTCAATTTCAGTAATAACAGCAGGCGGAGTTTCTTCGGCAATTTGTGTCTTCTCTTCTACCGGTTTCTCTTCTAATACAGAAGACTCTTTTGGCACATCTACTTTTTCTGTTTCAGTCTTTTTATCAGTTTCTACTTTTTCAGTCGTTTCTTTTTCTGCTGATTTTGCAGGTTCTGGCTTCTTCTCTTTGGACAATTCTTCTTTAACTGGTTGACATTTCTCAGTGACATCTGTTTCCATTTTTTCCGTCTCTTCTGGTTTATCACTAACTTCAGTTATGATGGGTTCTACATCACAGATTGGTGTATCTATTTCGATCGAATCTGTTACTTCTTCAACAACAATCGCGGGTTCGTTATCCATTGGTTTTACGTCTACACTATCTTTTTTAACTGGCGTACTATCTTCATCGACTTCCATTTTTTCAGGTTCTTCTTTTTTGTTTTCTTCCGCTGGAGCTTCAGAAGATTTTTGTTTGGTCGTTTCTGCTTCTACTGCATCCTTACTGTTGTTACTCGCATCAGTCTTAGGAACTTTAGCAGGCTGCTCATCCTGAAACATAATCATTTCATAATTAAAATTCATTGCTGCATATGTTAAGAATCAGTAAAGATTTTATAGATGTGTTTAAGGATTTTTAATTTTATTAAATGTCTCTCTCTCTCTCTGTTTCAAACTATTAATATTCATTGGATACACTTTGCCAAATTACTCAGTAAATATTAACTTTTTGGATAATAGAAAGTAAAGAAATAATATAACAGAAATAAGGGGTATAAAAATATTTTATTTATACATGCAAAGAAAGAAACATAATAAGATTGAATAAAATGATTTATTTTCAAACATAAATAACAATCTCTGCTATATAGAAATAAAATTTTATATAATATTCCAAAAAAATAAAGAAAATATATGTGCAAAACAACAGTATAGCTAACTAGACAACCAATTACTGTCAATAACACTATCCTATTTATAAACAATATTATCAACAATCTAATCTATTAAATTAAGCCATCACCTTTAAGGTTTTCATATTTTCATAAAAAGTTACTTAATGTTATAAAAATATGAAGTAAAACTTCTTTGACGCTGTGGGAGATGCCGCAGTAAAATAAAACAAATCAAAATATAAATATAATATTTTTTGTAAAATTATTAGTAGGTAGTAAATATTCATTTTTATAAGTAATAATAATTATTATAAAAATATAAAATAAAATTTATTTTTATTTTTTTGTATATTATCTATACTATAATAAAATTGTAGAAGTCGAATGTCTGTACATAGAAAAAAAATGCTAAAAACCGAGTCAGGGGGGTGTAAGAAGAGCTATAGAACCAACCCAGATTTTTTTCAATTTTTTTGTTTCTCTGTCTGTTTGTCTGTTTGTCTGTTTGTCTGTTTGTCTGTTTGTCTGTTTGTACGGGCTAATCTCCGAAGCTGTTGGACCGATTTGAATGAAATTTTGCATGGTGGTACCTTATATCCCCGGTCAACATATAGGATACTTTTCATCCCGGAAAATTAAAGAGTTCCAGTGGGATAGTTAAAAAACTATTGTAACTTATACAGCTTACTACACAAAAACTACGCATTGGATTTTAATGAAACTTTACAATAATATAGTTCATATATCAGAATAACAAATAGGCTACTTTTTATCCCGGAAAAATGTACGGTTCCCGTGGGATAGATTTGTTTTTGTTTGTCTAGAGTCGAAGCCGAGCGAAGCGAGGGTAAGCCACTATAATATTATAAAAAGAAAAGACTTTTTTTTTGTTTATTTGTCTGTACCGAATAAGCTCCGAAACTACTGGATCGATTTAGATGTAAGGGTTTGGCCGGATAAGTATAGTGAACTGGCCCCCTAATGGCAACCTATATCGAAACTTATGTGTCAATAAGGGCTTGATGTAGAACAGCGATTCATACGAGTTTCACTGTCGTACTCCGCTTTGGCCTTGAGATATGAAGAAAATGAGCATAATTATGACTTTCGTTCAAAAGGGCATATTTCGAAAACCTTCAAAACTAGAAACTTAAAACTAAGGCGAGTTTTAAGGTAACCTTTGAAAACATATTATATTTTTTTAGATTTTTTTTAAATAATAACAATCCTATTAAAAAAATATAAAAATATACAGGTCGAATGTCTGTACATAGAAAAAAAATGTTAAAAACCGAGTGAGGGGGTGTAAGAAGCGCAATAGAACAGATCCAGTTTTTTTTTTTCAAATTTTTTTGTTACTCTGTTTGTCTATTTGTACAGGTTAATCTCCGAAACTGTTTAACCGATTTAATTAAAATTTCGTATGGTGGTACCTTATATCCCCGGTCAACATTATAAATACTTTTCATCCCGAAAAATTAAAGAGTTCCCGTGTGATAGTTAAAAAACTATAGTAACTATACAGCTTAGTACCCAAAAATTATTGATTGGTTTTAAATAAAATTTTACAATAATATAGTTCATACATCAGAATAACAAATAAGCGACTTTTTATTCCGGAAAAATGAACGGTTCCCGTGGGATAGGTTTGTTTTTGTTTAGAGGCAAACCCGAGCGAAGCGAGGGTGAGCTGGTGAGACTATATATACTCCTGGGTATATGCGTAGTGCGGGTAATGTGTGTAATGCAGGTAACGCACGTAGGGCGGATAAAGTGCATAGGGCGAGAAAAATGTGTAGGGCGGTTAAAGTGCGTAGAGTGGGTAAAGGGCATAGGGCGTTTAATGAGCGTAGGGCGGGTAATGCGTGTAGGGCGGGTTTAGTACTTAGGGCGGGCTACGTGGGTAGGTCGGTTACAGGTCGGATACAGTGCGTAAGGGGGGGGGGGGGATCAAGTGCGTGGGGCAATCAAAGTGTGTAGGGAGGTCAAAGGGCGTAGAGCAGTTATAGTGCGTGAGGTAGTTAATGTGCGTACGGCGGTCAATCTGTATATGGCGGTCAAAGTGCGTAGGGCGGGTAAAGTGCGTAGGCCGGGTAAAGAGCGTAGGTCAGGAAAAGCGCGTAGGGCAGGTAAAACGCGTAAGGAGGGTAATGTGCGTAGGGCGATCAAAGCGAGCAGGCCGGCTTAAGTGCGTAGGTAGGTCAAAATGCGTAGGTCTGGTAAAGTGCGTAGGGCGGGTAAAGTGCTTAGGGCGGTTAATTTGCGTTGGGCGGGTAAGGTGCGTGGGATAAATCTGTTTTTGTTTATTTAGAGTCGAACCCGAGCGAAGCGAGGGTGACCCGCTATAATATTATAAAAAGGAGAGACTTTTTTGTTTGTTTGTTTGTACTGAATAAGCTCCGAAACTACTGGATTGATTTAGATGAAAGGGTTTAGCTGGATAAGTATAGCGAACCAGCTCCCTAATAGCAAAATATATCGAAACTTATGTGTCAATAAGGGCTTGATGTGAAAAAGCGATTCATACGAGTTTCACTGTCGTATTCTGCTTTGACCTTGAGATATGATGAAATGAGTGTAACTATGACTTTCGTTCAGAAGAGCATAACCAAACTGTAGAGGTAGAATGTCTGTACATAGAAATAAAATGCTAAAAACCGAGTCAAGGGGATGTAAGAAAAGAAATAGAACGAATCTAGATTTTTTTCAATTTTTTTGTCTCTCTGTCTGTCTGTCTGTTACCACATCACGGGAAAACCGCTGGACAGATTTTGATGAAATTCGGTATGATGATAGCTGGTTACCCAGGTCAACATATAAGATTTTTTACTGTCTGTTTGTCTGTTTGTACGGGCTAATCTCCAAATCTGTTAGACCGATTTAAATAAAATTTTGCATGGTGATACCTTATGTCCTCGGGCAACATCTTAGATACTTTTCATCCCGAAAAGTTAAAGAGTTACCGTGGGAAAGTTAAAAAATATAGTAACTTATACAGCTTAGTACCCAACAATTACTGATTGGATTTTAATGAAACTTTACAATAATATAGCTCATACATCATAAAAACCAATAGGCTACTTTTTATTACGGAAAAATGTACGGTTCCCGTGGCATAGATTTGTTTTTGTTTGTCTAGAGGCGAACCCGAGCGAAGCGAGGGTGAGCCGCTAGTTAATAATAATTTGACTCTCGCTTACGCGACACTCACTTTTCAATGTATTGACTTATGAATCAAGATCCGGATGTAAGATTGCTACGTTCATCGAGTATTTAAACAAAATCAATTTTTTATATACAATAATAAAAGGGACAATATGTTTTGGCCGAATCGCCTATTAAAATGTGCTCGCTAGTATCCATACTAATATTATAAAGCTGAAGAGTTTGTTAGTTTGTTTGGTTGAACGCGCTAATCTCAGGAACTACTGATCCAATTTGAAAAATACTTTTTGCATTTGATAGCCCGTTAACTGAGGAAGGCTATGGATAATAGGCTATATATCATCGCGGAAAAGTGAACGGGTCCCGTGGGATAAAGTTGTTTTTGTCTAGGGACGAACCGAAGCGAAGCGAGGGTGAGTCGCTAGTTTGTAATAAAATTAATAATAATTGACTTTTTGGAATAAATTCGATGCACCTGTTATTAAAATAAATTATACTCAATTTCACAAAAATATATGTAGAGAACTTAAAAGGTATAGCTGCCGTTGCACACTTCGCCGCAACCTCTTCGCAGCCAGGTGTAAGCAGGTAATATTTTGTTATATTTATACGATCATGGCGTATATTCATTTTATATATATCAAACTAAAGCTAACTTATTTCTGTACCTGATAAACTACCTCTGCCTATGTAAAAGTGGCAGCAAATAGGGGTTGCCAGCTATTGTATATAAAAAATTGATTTTGATTAAATACTCGATGAACGTAGCAATCTTGCAGCCGGATCTTAGGCCATTACCCCTCAGTCGCGCTAAAAAAGTTTTACTTTAATATAAACTTTACAAAGCACTATTCTACACCATCACCAACATACATATTATATTTTTGAGTGCAGCAATGATGAATCACGTATGTTAATTATTTTGCATATTAACATCAACCTAGATGTCACGAACTTATTTCCTTTTTAAATTAATTTTATATAAAAACATGAAGTAATTGAGTTCTGATTATAACATTTTTAAAACTCTTTTAGTTTATGTTATTAAAAAATGATAAAAAATATTTTATTAAAGTTGGTACTAACACAAAGGAGACTAATTTTCATTTATATTGGACATGTTTTATCTTTAACAATTATGCATAATAAATTTAAAATATATTAAAATTATCATATATTAAGTGAAATTAATCTATAACCCATAGCATATTGTGTGAATATAAAAATAAGTTGAGTTAGTGGACCTATACACCATGATATAAATATATATAATTTGTGTTTGTTGTGTTATATGCCACCAGCAATCATAGTATTTCGGCTGTCAGTGATTCTATCAGCTGACCTTGACTCTTAACGCAAATGCCAGAGATCAACATGTAATTATATAGTTCTTACTGCTAGTTATTTGGATTTTTATTAGAGTAGAGAGTAAGAATACGGCATTGCCATATTATGTTGTATAAATTTTTATAGCTTCATTTGTAAATTGTAACCAAATAATTAAGTAATAGTTAAATCTTGGAACTCAATTTTTAACCTACTTCTTATTATCATATCTATTTTATAGTGATATATTAAATTTTGGTAATAATACATTCATTCGATGTTACAATAATATTATTATCATCAATTTTATAACAAACAAAAACTGTTCGCTTTTATAATTGAAAATTTATATGTTCGCATAATATACACAATGTGAAAAAATATTATATACCCATTTATAATGAGACAGGGAGGGAAAAACGTGTTCGAGAAACTGTACACAAAGCAACATCACGGCACCTGCAGATCCGTTTTATTTTATTTGAGATGGTGATTTGAGCGGACGAGCATAAATAACGTTTTAGTTGAAACTATAATGAATTTAATTTCGTTTACTATTAGCGATAGTGACGAATCAAAGTTTAAATCACCTAAGAGTGTTTGATGTTTGTATATGAAAATATATTGAATGATCAATACAATATTATTATTATGCTATACGATAGATGTATAGCATACTATTTTTTTTGGCGAGTGTACAGACTACTCTCTCATTTTTGGGCTTTGATTTTAATCTTAATGATATTTTTGTTTAAAAAATATAAAAAGGTTTATAATCTCGTATTCAAATTCGAGAATTACTAAGTTTTATAAAAAAATATATAAATCAGGCTAAATGATAGCATGCTGATTTGTCACGCGTAATGCATGCAAGGCAACATCACGGCACCTGGGGGTCCGTTTTGCGTTTGTGCGATACGGCGAGCTGGGTGAACGAGTGTATGACCGCGAAGGCGTCGGTCGCGGCGGCGGCGAGCGGGGCGTTGCCCTCGCGGCTGACGAGGGCCGCGTGCATGCCCGCGCTGCGAGCTGCTTCGGCCTCTGGAAATTATATAATACTCATTATTAACTAGGTTTTCACATGGTTCCATTCGCGTGGTAAACACATCCTTAAAAAGCAGGTAAATAAACACAGGGATAACATTTCAGGAAATAGGCAAAAATTTACAGAAATAAATACATTAAAAGCAGTGAAGGACGTAAAAAATCAGAAAATAGGAGCGAATGAAACAAATGGGACATATAAAAAAGTGACAACTTAGTGTGTAAGGTATTCCAGCTTCAGACAATTACATGATTACTTTTTTTTCAACAAGTCGGGTGCAAAAAATAAGGGAAAAACTTACTAGGGCATATTATATGGGTGTATCCGTAAAAGGAGCCAACCTAAATTTTATACATTGTACATTGCAGTAAATTTCATACAATGCAAGTTGATTTTGAAGATTTTTTAAATTTTAATTATGCAAATTTAGCCAAAGGTTTACTGATTAAATTACCCAAACTACCGATAACTACACAGAAAAATCCAACAATATTTAAACAAATATAGCATAAAACATTATTCAGATAAGTTAGGAAAGAGATAAGAAAGCATCGTACCTTTGGGAATATCAGTGAGAAATAAAATCTCATCGGCTTTGCAACCAATCTTTTCAACAATGGATGTATAGCTTTTGGCCTCTTGCTTAGCTCCAACTGATGTATCAAAATGCCCATCTATATATGGAAGGAGATCGCCAGAAAGAGACTTCTCAAAGAGTAGCTTTTGTGCTTGGACTGAGCCAGATGAGTAAATGTAAACTTTCTGGCCTTCAACACCATGCCATTGTTCAAGAGCTGCAGACACGTCATCGTATACACTAAAAATAAAAACAAATTTTGTAATGTATATACTCAGGAGCAACATACATCAATTTAAGCCTTCCCACATGATAGGTCTTTTTCAAAAGTAGCCTACGTGTAGACTCAGTCCCAACCACCACTAATACCCACTTCATGTTCCCAGACTAAAAACTCAACCTCTAGCCTATTAAATACATCTAAGCTTATTGTTAGTTTACATTTAACTCTATCATAGCTCTGCAATTGTGTGAAGAAATGACAAGCCATCAACGTTTTTGTGCATGATGTACTTTTACTAAAAATAATGAAGTGATTAATATTATTATAAAGGCATAAAAGATTAAATTATTGAAAAAATTTACGTAAATATGCAAAATAACAAAATATTACAAACAAACACATTTATTGTTGACGTTTTGTTTATCAATATTTTCAAATAGTAATAACGCAAACTGTAGTTACAACTAGCAATATTTCAGCTCATCACTTTATTACTATGTAAGGGACAGCCCTTAAATTACAGAATTTACTTGTTATTTGAACAGCTAATTAAAGTTAATATTTGTAAAGCTAGTAGTGGAGTGCCTGTGGCGTTAAAAACATAAAAACCTCGGATTTCAGTTACAGTGAATGAAATTTAATACATAGTAAAATAAATATCTATACTATATAGCTATATATATACTATATTATAAAGCTGAAGAATTTGTTTGTTTGTTTGGTTGGTTGAACGCGCTAATTTTAGGAGCTACTAATCCGATTTGAAATATTATTTTTGCATTAGGTAGCCTGTTAACTGAGGAAGGCTATAGGCCGGAATCATCCCGGAAAAATGTACGGTTCCCGTGAGATAGATTTGTTTGCGTCTAGGGACGAACCCGAAGCGAAGCCAGGGTAAGTCGCTAGTTTAAAATAAAATTATATACATAAATATTATTTTTTTATAGTTTATAGTTTTTTTTGTTTAAATAATAAAACCAAAATTCCACCTCGACCACATATATTCATTCACTGTAACGAAAGTCTTAGGTCAAAACCCCCAGGCGCTCCACTATAGATTCAAACGGTGTTACTAATGTCGAATTGTAGAGAGCCAATTATTACTACTCTTTTTATTTTTGGGTATTTGTCTGATATTGAAATATGTAAAACTAAATATTGAAATACTTTTAGGTTCAATCAATTATAATAACAATCTACATGTTACCAGAATTGACTGGCCCTGAAAACTACATGGAAAAGAAATGCATGAATTCAACTTTTACTTTTAAGTTCAATATACTTCGAGACGAGTTCGACCGAGTGAAATGATTGACTGTATATTTTATTGGATTAAATAAAATAACAAAACTAATTCATAATAAATTATTCAATAATAATAATAGCTAAGATATAGAAGCCCCATAGTTGTGCCTAGACTTTCTTGAGTGATACGCGCGCAAACAGTTATGAAAAAAAAATCACCACTATTATAATTTTATTTAAGAAGATACATAGAACATATAAAGTATTAATTCATGAAACATAAATAATATTTGCATCAATAAATAGTTACGATTTTGTCCTTGACATATTAACGAGATATGAATTGTGACGTGTTGTGAAATTAGGCCAATTTACATTAATTAGACCTTCAATTAGTTTTTATATGCCAAAAAAGCATTTACTTTTAATTATGATATGAGTTATTTGGCCATATAAAGATTTGTGATAAGTAATTCTATTTTTTTTTTCTTTTGTTATTTTACATAACACTAGATAAGCTATGGTTGTTTAACCTACTACTATCATAATAATAACTCCTTTTCAATGTTACACGTGTTATGAATAAAAAATGTAAGATTACTCACTGTCCCTTTATATCCCCTTTATCAAAACCTTGTTTCCAAATCAGTCCCTGTAAATGTTTTAGGGGGCCCGCTTTACGATCAGACGACATCTGCCACTTAACGTTGTTCACTAGACCCTCTATTTGGTCTTCCTTTGACGCATCCTGAAATTGAATTTAAAATATAATTTATTTAAATTGGACATTGAAAATTTATTTTTATTCTTGTTATTAAAACTACATCTATACTTATATTATAAAGAAGTAAAGTTTATCAGTTTGCGATGTTGTAGGGGGCAATGTCTGGATCTACTGAACCGATTTAGATGAATTTTGGTGAGAAGATAGTTTGAGACCCTGGCAAGGACATAGGATACTCTTTATCCTGTCCTTGGGGAGTGGAA
This sequence comes from Argynnis bischoffii washingtonia, assembly GCA_033884665.1. Taxonomy (NCBI): domain Eukaryota; kingdom Metazoa; phylum Arthropoda; class Insecta; order Lepidoptera; family Nymphalidae; genus Argynnis; species Argynnis bischoffii. Next base: position 7,035,043 of record CM066625.1, read on the forward strand.
GGGAGGGGGGGTATATATTAATTATTTATAACATAAAGCCAAAGAATTTGTTTTTTTAATAGTTTTAATACGAGTGAAGCCGTGAGTTCTGCTAGGTTAAAATACAAAATGTAATATGTATATTTTTATAACTTCCGGCTATAGCGGCTTATGGCGTATGGGATGCAAATTTTTACCTGACCGTTTACTATACCTGCGATACCTGCGGACAGCCCATTTTTACTGAGTCAAATTTTAGAGTAGAAAAATGATGTTTATTTTATAGTCATACTCAACGCGTCTTTTAAAAACCAGTTGAAAGTGGATTAAGACGTCCCTTTTTGAAATCTTCTCACGAGGAAAATATATAAATTAATCATGAAAAAGAAGACTCACATGTGATGATTAATGTATGATTCATAAGTGATAAAATAAAGAATTAAAACTTTCTAACAACATCGTTTATTTTTAGCTAAAAGCATGTATCAGATGCCAATACCAATTTTTAGGTTTAAGCTCAATGCTTGACAAATCTATTATAGCAAATTAAAATATTGAATATCTATCAAAAATAAAATTAACCCCAAAATAAAGACATCCCTTAAAAAGTTAAATAAATTTAAAATAAATATTTAAGTTGGAGTGCCAATTTTGGATAATTAGTTTTAATTGAAATATTTTTATATCATCTTAAATACTACCTACTATTTTAATAAAGTTAATAGTTAGCTATTTTTTATAAAGATCAATTGAATGTGCAGCATTACTTCTATCTAACCTATATGCTATATGACTTGATGATATCGACTTTGAAATTGGTATTCTATTTGCGAACTACAATTTTCATTGGTGTATAAAAAAAAATATTTATAAATTAACAACATCTACTCAATAATAATAATATTATCTGTTCCAAGTTCACTGAAACAAAATAAGTATATACAATTTTAAAAATTAAATAATTACCTCTCCAGGAATTGCAACTAGCCCTTCAAGACTCTTTTTCTCATCTTCGAGGGCCAACTTGCGCAACGCAGTGACTGCTTCTTTTACGTCGTTGGTTTCCCAGTGATTCTCCAGAAACTGCTTCACATTTTCCTCAGCATACGGAAACAGCTTGTCCTGTAATAGAAAAACTATATGTACAATTGTATATAATTATTACTGTCATTGAGTTTTATATCAACAAAACTAGCGACTTAGCGTCACTTCGCTCTGGTGCGTCCCTATTATGTTGTAATTTTTTTGAGCGGAACCCAATTCTTTTTCTAAAACAAAAGTAGCCTAAATTTCTCTTTATAATATCAGCTACCTGCCAGTGAAAGTCCCGTCAAAATCAGAACAGCCGTCTCGGAGACTAGCCGGAACAAACAGACAGACAGACGAATAAAAAATTTAAAATTGTCTTTTTCTTATAAGTACCATATATAATTTTATATATATTTAATAAAAAGCTGTTATTTTTACAAACAGACACTTCAATTTTATTTATTTGTATAGATGAATCAGTTATATTTTCATTATAGCAAGGTCAAGGTGACACTGGTTCATATGAGTACCATATGAATTAGGAAGTGACAACATACAATTATATCGATAAAGATTATCATAGTAAAATTTCAAAGAAAAATATTTTAAAATATGGCTAATACTAAACTCATGTCTTACTATCAATTTAAAAAATACATATATATTTTAACATAACCTTCTCTCGAGAATGTTACGTGCTAATATAGCTGCATCGGTTACATAGAACGTTAATACGTAATTTTTTATTGTAATATTATTATTTAAAGGAGAATGGGCAATTTTGTATGGGATCCGTCCCCAGAGTGTATCAAGTTGAGACATATGTCATTTTAAAGATCAGAAGTATAGCTTCAATTTATTGTATGACACCAACACTGAGACTCGTGCAGGGAAAGAACTATGAATCATTTAATTTTATTAAATTCATGAAAGTAAAATAGTATGACGTATGTACATCACTTTAAAGGTCATAATAATAGCTTTATTTTATTGTATAGCGCCAAAAGTGAGACAGTTACATGGAAGATCTACGAATTATTTTATTTAGATGGTATAAATATTATTTTATATCGTACCATGCCGTCTGTTTTAACACACCTTCGCACATATAGCGACTTTTGCAGCCCTGTATAGGATAGCTGAATGAATAAATGAGGAAGAATTGAGCAGATTACGATAGGATATTATAGGGTTATTGGAAGTTCGAAGAGAGGGGGACAACTCGATAACGCTTAGATCTGGTCACCTGTTCTGTTTTCGGGTGACCAACAGTCCCAAAGTGGTGTCGGGTTTATCGTCCACAAGTCTCATGTGATGTCTTGTACAGCATGGTAACTATGTACAGCTTGAACGCACCCAACTGACTCCGACTGAAGAAGTCCACGTTCCTACAAGTACCACACTAAATCCAACACCCCTTAAGCTTCTAGCTGGAACTCCAAAACCACTTTGATTGCGACAGCGATGTAGCTACTTTTAACGATGGGTTCCTCAAAGGTGTCCAATCAGTTGGGTCCTAAACACATTCTAAAAATAGACCAAAAAAGATTTCTGATCCTACTCTCGAGCTCGTGGCAGAAAGGAGAAAGATGATCTTACAGTCATCCAAATGTGTAACGCTCCAAAGGTTTTCGAGGTTTTTTGATTTATCTATTGGGCAAAACCGGCTAGTACAGTTCAAAACCGACGACAGCAGGATTGTATCATCTACTCCCGAGTTTAATAATGGGAGAGATCGAGAGATTTTATGGATAGCTATTGACATCAACGCGACAACTCATCAGTCTGGACAATGAATAAGGGCCAGGCTAACCCGACACTATACCGAAGAAATCCCGGACGTCATTAAAACAGATTAAGAACAACAAAGCACCGGGTGCAGGTGGAACTACAACTGAATTTCTAAGAGTGTTACTAAATTCCATTATACTCGAAGGAAAACCCCACAATTATGGAGTAGAAGCGTAGTTGTACTGTTCTGTAAAAAGGGCGATAATGCCTTGCTAAATAATTTTAGACACATCTCGCTTCTGATCCATGACTACAAGTTGTTTCATTGTTTCAATAAAATAATTCATAGTTCTTCCATGTAACTGTCTTACTTTTGGCGCTATACAATAGAATAAAGCTATTATTATGACCTTTAAAGTGATGTACATACGTCATACTGTTTTAGACTTTCACGGGCCTAATAAAATTAAATGATTCATAGTTCTTTCCCTGCACGAGTCTCAGTGTTGGTGTCATACAATAAATTGAAGCTATACTTCTGATCTTTAAAATGACATATGTCTCAACTTGATACACTCTGGGGACGGAATGCCCATTATCCTTTAAACACAAAAAAATAAATAATGTACAAACACTAAAAAGTACTTCCAAATATAATGAATATCGACTACCCATCGTACCAATAATATCCCGTCACTAAGACGTTACATTACATGCTTATTGCTTAACAACATGGATTTATTGCCAAAAGGTCCACAAATACTAATCTACTGTCATATGTAACAAATCTCATAAAGGCAGTGGATGATGACAAACAAGTAGATGTAATATATAGTGATTTTTCTAAAGCTTTTGACAAGGTTGATCATGATATACTTTTAGAAAAACTTAAAAGCTTCGGTATTACAGGTTTATTTTTATCGTGGTGTAGGTCTTATCTTCATAACAGGAAAGGATGTGTAGTGATTGACGGAAGCAACTAAGAATCTTTTAGTGCTACATCCGGGGTCCCTCAAGGATAAAACCTAGGTCTACTATTTTTTATTCTATTTGTAAATGACCTGGCTGACTTATTTACTTCTTCAAACGCGTACATGTTCGCTAACGATCTTAAAATAGTAAGGTTATTAAAAGTGAATCGGATGTGATTTTACTAAAAGAGGACATCAATAGTTTAATTAATTGGTGCAAATATAGTCGTATGTTTTTAAATTCTTCCAAATGTATCCACGTTACTTTTACTAGAAAGAAACAACCAATGCTTACTTCTTACTATATTTCAGATCAAGTAATAAAAAGTTGTAATACAGTTCGTGATTTGGGAATATTTTTTGACAGCCAATTACGATTTGATAAACATGTAGATTCAGTTGTAACTATGGCATTTAAATCACTCGGTTTTGTCCTCCGTCAGTCCAGGGAATTTAAAAATTACTTTACCATAATAAAATTATTTAACTGTTTTGTAAGAAGTAGATTGGGAATATTGTTGCCAGGTATGGAATCCCTCATATAAAGTACATATAGACAGGATTGAAAGACTTCAAAAGCGGTTTATTAGACACCTAGCATTCCGTTACAAGATCCCACAAGAATTTGAAACATACCACAAAAATCTTAAATATTTTGAAATGCAATCGCTCTATGCTCGTAGATCTATACTAGACCTAAAATTTTTATATAAATAACGGTATTGACAGTCCGCATTTATTACATGAGCTATGTATAAATGTACCTCACGCGCCGCCTAGGCACCAACGTGCATATTTTACATATGGTGCTTGTAAAACTAAATTAGGTAAGAACGTGCCGCTAGTTCGCATGTCGATTGCATATAATTTATGTGCGACCCGTGAATCGGACTTAGACATAGGGCACGATAGCCTGTCAGTGTTTACCAAAAAATATGAGAATTGTTACAGTACGATATTTGTAGTAAATTGTGTATTTATCCTTAAGTTTTATTTTTATAATTATTATTATTAAAAATGTTAAGTAAAGTCTCTAATATCTCTAATATAATGTCTGTGTAGTCTTAAGATATTTTTATAAAATACGATGCATGTTGTGTTCTCCTATAATTGTGAGTGCATATAGATTAAGTTTTGTTAATGTATTAGTGTAAGTTTTTTGTGTACTAACGTTCCTAATACAATAAATAAAAATAAATAAATAAAAAAATGGAATCATTTTTTTATATATTTAAAAGTAGTTACACATTAAAGGGTAAACTTTGACTTATTACAGTTATCAATGTTAAGTACCTGCTCAATATTTAGGTAAGAGTAAAAATAATAGAAACGGTTTCATGCAACAAGGAAAATGCTGTAAGCCCCGAGAATTCTACTTAGACACATATGTACATACACATATAAGCTTTGAGTACCCAATTCATTAGTGTCAAATAAGAACAAAATCTACCTGTAATATTGTAGATTCACATTTTTTAAAGTATTTTCCATTAAGGATTTAAAAAGAAATTTTCATTGCACTGATTGGGAAATTTAAATTTAAGAGTGATAATACTAACCATATCAAGTTTCATTCAAGTATTTGTACTCATATAGTCCTTCCAATGATATCCTAAAGCCTTCGTAACAATAATACATTATGTTCCTATGACGTCTAGTTTTCGAGGAGTACCTATGCTATTATTAACTTCTGAGTTTTAACGATTATAACTATTGGAAAAAAAAGCAAAAATAGGATTATAATTGGCCAAAACTACGCTCGCTACATTTGGCGCACACTTTCCCTTTTAATTACTATTTATGAGCATATTTCATTCACCTTTAAAATAATTATTTCACAAAAAAATATATGCGAAAATGAATGAAATATTTTTTAAGCAAAGGAGGTACTTCTAGAAGTACTAATTAGTTTTATAAATTATATATTGTAATTAGATATCAGGGTATACTAAGAAATTTCTTAAAATTTTTTTTTCGTGACCCGCATAAATTGTAGTAGGAAGCTAAATGAACAAAGCGTTTAAAAATAATTATCACTGCAATTACTTTTGAAATAAAAAGGCACTTCTTACTTTCAAAATCATTTAAAACTTTAAATGTAGTTTTTTCGTCCTTAGTGATAGAATTATGAAAGTTAGGGACTACTATCCAGATTTAAGGACGCCTTTTCACAAAAACAATAAAATCGGTCAACAAATGAAAAAGATCTTAAATCGCGTTCTCATATAAAAAATCGTGTACCCGAATTGAGCAGAAATAGGTAGATAATTTTACCCTTTTTTATGGAGTCGGCTATAACCCGTAGTAAGAGATTATAATATTGCATTATGACTTTCTTATTATCACAAGAAGTCTAACTAAACAATAATTCAATTAATAATGGTTTAAAATAAATACAGACTTTTACTGTAGTAAAATCAATAACCTCGTGACCCAGTCGACGATGAATAAATAATGTTAATTTGCTCCGATTAAGTTAGTTAGAAGTTTGTAATATTAATGAAATATTTTAGTTAGCAGAAAAATACGTTTGATACCATTACAATTATTTAAAACGGAAAAGGCTAAGAAATTAATAAAATATTATTTTGTTTCAGTTCATTAAAAGCAGCCAATACCTACTAATAGTATGTACTTAATATTAATTTTTTTCCAAAAAAACCTAAGGATTGTTACAAACTAATATATATTTGTGTGTCTAATAATGTTAAGAGCAGTTGAGCACCGCCCTCGAGCACATTATGTGGCAAAAAGCGGTACTGTCCTCCCTGGTAACTAGGGAGTATTGAATAGCTGCGCTAAAATCGACATAATACCATACATAGTTAACCAGCTTAAATACAAATATTAATCATAAATGAAAAATGATGTAGGTATTTGTGTTTGTCTGTTCGTAAAGTATGTTGCAAAATAAACATCTGTGATTTCATTATTATCGAAATGATTTCTTAGCCATTACTAACGATGTGTCATGGATATTGTATGTAGTTAAAAACTACCGAAAATAATATTAGTACCTTTAAAACTACTCAGTACCTATAAAGTAATCAGTACACTTTTATGATAATTTTTATTTTCTTTGCGAGAATCTATGAAATAGACAATATTTATTTGCTCTTTTGAATTTCAGCTCAAAAGAGAACAGAAAACCTTATTAAAATTCATCTTGGTCTGTCTAGTTACTTAGTACAAGCGTGTTTCTCACATACCTCTCTAGATAAATGAATAAATAGATGCAATTTTTAAAATACAAACTTCTGAACAACTAGATTGATATTGTTTACGTTGTTAATTTAAAAAAAAACACAGCAAGATATATTATACTTTCACAAGGAAAGTCAAAATCACTTAAAAAGTAATTATTTCACTGTTTGGGATTTTTTTAAATTCATATTAAACCACCCCTGTCCGATTTCAACTCGATCCACAACCGGTGAATATATGCCCATAACATGACCACAAATCAAATATGAATTAATTATTCCTTTCAAAAATCAGGCGGTTATTTTGCAGAATCAGTATTCAATAAGATGAATTAAACATGGTTGTATTTGATTTTATTTCATTAAAGATAAGATTTTAAATAAACAATTTCACTTATTAGAAAATTTTAATTAATGACACTATCATTATAAATGCGAATATTTGTACGCGTAAATGAATGTACGTGACCAGCTGGACGAATTTAAACGTTAATTTTAGTATCTACACTTGTACTACTACTACTACATCTATCTATCAAGGATCAGACTATAATCCACCACGCTACTAAGTTGGTCGACTTCAGATGTATTACGAAAATTTGCGAAGTTCTCTTAGACATGTAGGTTTCCTCACGATGTTTTCCTTCACCGTAAGGCAAGTGGAAACCATGTTGAAAAAAGATTCGCACATTTCAATCAGTGGTATGAGACTCGAGATTTGACCGACCTTAGTTTGTCACCTCTGGGCTACCACTGCCTTCTCTCTGCTTCACACTGCCTGTATAATATTATCTATACAGATAAATAAATTTGAAGTATTTGTTTGTTATGTTAAAATATCAACTTTTTACTAAACGCATATGAAAGTATAATATACCGTACATATAAGAAAAACACAATTTTTATTTTATTTTCTTTCTGTCTGTTTATTCCGTCTAGTCTCCGAAACGCTATTTTGACGGGACGTTCACTGGCAGATAGCTGGTGTTATGCTTGATAGGTGCAAGATTGACAATCACAAGTATCCGGGTGCGAATCCCAGCCGGATACAATTCTTTTACTTTTTTTTTTTTTTGTATTTATACAAGTTTTTAGTTTTTTATCTAAAAATACGCTACAACAAAAAAGAACTCCGAGCGAAGTTCGATCGCCCAAGTACTACTTGGTTATGTTGGCAAAAACGTAAGATTGAAGTTTCGCAGGGTGGTATACCAAAATGTTTTGACTAAAAAAACGATATATTCAGTTTTGTAACTTGGATTTTTAATTTATTAAAGTTTGATAGTACATAGAGTATGTAAGTATTGTTATTTGATATTAAATATTTTTCGAATGAAAATGTAATGTATGTATGCGATATCCTACGGTGACTACTTTCATTAAAATTATTGCAATTTTCAGAAAATAGGCTGTTCTGTTTGACAATTATGTATGTATATTGTCAAACAAAGACTACTCTATGAATATTAGATAAATATTAGATTATGCAAATTGGCCGATTAGATGTGCCCCGCAAGGCAGACTGCAGGTTCATACGTAACTTTAACGTAAATAATAAATATGCATGACCTGCATGGCAAGTTGAACATTTACCTGATATCTATTACATTGTTAACGCTTATTTCATAGGTATACATACATATGATAGAACTTACGTCCGTCGTCAACTATGTTTTATAATATAAATACGTTATATGATCACAAAACTAGCGAAAAATATTCCGAATCCAGCGGTATTACACATGCTCACACGTTTATTATTTTATTAAAACACCACATTGCCAAATGATTGTTATACGTAAACAAAACTTTAAAAAAAAGACCGCTAGTGTTTGTCACTTTCGCGTAAGTTTTCTTTGAATTAGGTAATCATGGCGTCTTTACTTGTTAACAAAAAATTATAAACCAAATTAAATATGTATAATAATTTCGGCTTACCTGTGGTTTGTGAAAACAGACCACGGCATTTTAGTTATAAAATGAATGTTATACACCACCGGTTAGAAAAGTGGGAAGCACGTTCGTATTTTTTACTTATTCAAAAACGACTGAGGCCAATGGACTAAATGGAGGCTGTAATCCTCCATTTTCGCACTTCCCTTTTAGAGTGCAAGTAACGTACCTACTTTTTTTTTATTAAATCATTGTCTATAGTACCAAAAACATATTATGATGATAATAATATTATGTTTAATAAGCGACTTACCCTCGCTTCGCTCGGGTGCGTCCTAGGTACGTTTTAATTTTTTTGAGCGGGACCCTAATTCTTTTTGTAAAATAAAAGAGCCTAAGTTACTATAACAAAAGCTATCCGCTAGTGAAAGTCAAACTGTCAAAATCAGTCTAGTCGTCTCAGAGATTAGCCGGAACAAACAGACAGACAAGTTTTATAATTGTATTTTTCTTATATGTACCGTATATAATTTCATATACATTTAATAAAAAGCTGTTATTTTGACATTACAAACAGACTTCAATTTTATTTATCTGTACAGAAAAACTAGCTTTTTATTTTAAGGTTCTACTCAAATCAATGCACCACACATAGATCGTCGCTCACGTGAATCCGGAAACTTAAGCGAAAAATATATGTTTTTTTAATGATTTTAATAAAAAAGGCCAATGCACTAGGCACTGATGTCGACGCATAAATTAATAATTTTCAGCTTTACGAGTAGGTACATTATCATTTTGTTTGTTGCTTTGTTTAATAATAAATAATCATTGTTTCCTTTATACGTCATGAACATTTCATTTGCATTGCAAAAAAGCTTTATTTTAACTGATATTTAAGTACAGGTCATCAGAAGTAAACAATAAGACAATAAAGTGGATTTTGAGAAATCTTTCATGCTCCTACATACTTCACTACATATCAATTACATACTCCTACATACTTCATTACATATCGCTAAGTTTGTTCAGGCTAATATCAGAAACTAAAGTACAGATTTTTTTAATATAAGGAGCGATTACTTAAGAAGATTATAGGCTCTAATTAATGAACAATTTGCGAAAATACGCTTTTATACGATATTATCAAAAATTATCATCCCTTCCATATTTAATCTCGGAGGCGCACTAGTTTGAAATAACTAGCTACATAAGAAAAATCTTAATCGAATCTGTACATTAAATATTTTTTGGAAAATTTTATTGAAACTGTAATTACTATCAATACAGCAGCCGAATGTAGTTTTTAGAATTTTTGTCAAGTCTGTCTGGGAACGTTTCACGAGAAAACCATTGGACAGATTTTGATGAAATTTGGTATCATGATAGCTGGTTATCCGGGTCAACATATAGAAGACTTTTTACGGCTACAAGCCGATCGAGTACGGTAGACACTGGACACTATTGGGTAGGTACGCAATTCTACACACTAGTTTGTGGCTGATTTTACTTTAGTATAGTTTTTTCTATTCAACCAAGATAAAAGTTCACAAAGATGTTTAGGAGTTCCCAATTTGTAAATATAGTAAAAATCAAAAGCGCACATAAATGTGAATTTATAATATTGTGCTTCTATAAAGAGCATTATAAACAATAAATTGCAATTACAATTATAGAATAATGAATAAACACTTCAATCAAAACCGTAATTTGAAGAAGTCTAAACATGTTATATTAAACATTTTGTAACTTTGTACTGTTGATAAAATTTATAGTTTTAATAAAGTCTCTAAATAGGTCTCAAGTCTAACTCGTAATTTAGCATAACGTGATAGTAGAGAAACTCAGTCTACGATGCGACGGGGTGGGTGAACGAACTGCAGGCGACGTCCAAACCGGATAGCCTAGCCAGCCGACCGGCTCGGAAGGGATAGCCGCTTTGTTTTCGAATGTTATCACGATATGCTCCAAATACATTTTCAACAGGAAAATCTTTATTTTTTTACAGTCTAACTTAACCATATTAAACGATGCCCATTTATCTATTTTATAAAAATATAAACACCAACCTATTTACTGTTTGTATTGCAATTGACTTTATAGTAGGTAAATAGAAGTAGTACTGGTAATACGATAGGTACGTACATAATATATGTACTCAGTTACAGATTTAATATGGTTTTCTCCTTCTACTAAAGTTACAAAGATATTAACATTATTAATGAAGCAGATGAAATAAAATAAACCATCTCGTATCAAATATCAATATTATTATGAAATTTGCCTAACAACAGGTAACCTATTTAACCCCATTAGTACCACTAGTTTAACGATTTCAATCAAGTGACGAATCAATGAGAAAAAATCTATACTAATATTATAAAGTGGCAGAATTTGTTTATTTGGACGCGCTAATCTCAGAAACTACTAATGCGATTTGAAAAATTCTTTTTGCATTAGATAGCCCGTTTATTGAGAGGCTATATACATCGTCACCCTAGGGAGCGGGGCAGTAATCATAAATGTCAATAAATCGGGCAGACTTCCATATTATAAAGCGAAGGGAAAGAACAGTTTATTTTATTGTACTTTGACCGCGGACGAAGCCGCGGGTTCTGCTAGTGAAATCATAAAATTAAGACAAATTGTTTTATTCTTTCAGACAAGATACGAGTTATTATCGTCTATTCATTTCATCATTCTTAGTTTTTAACATGCTTATACTTGTTAATAATAAAGTACATATATAAATATAACAGACAATACAATAATTTGATTTTACAGAATTTAACTATTTCTGGGTCCTAACTTATTATGGAAAGTAACCTTTTGAGTTTTAGCTTTCTCGATTTATTTTGGCGACCCCATATAGGTATTTATTAGCCAAAAGCATTTTTTGAATGTATTATTTTTGAGAGCAAATAAAGCTCAAATCAGCGTTACGATTTTTTTAACGTAAACGGTGGTTACGGTAATGAATTTAATTTTTTAATCAAGTTGAATGGAAGCTCAAAAAAAAGCTTCGAAACTACTAAACAATTTTAAAAACAATTATCGTTTTTTAATTTATTCTAACAAAATATTTTTTATTTTGTTTGAAATTCACCTGTCTAGAGCGGCCACATGTATGTTAAAAACCATATTTATTTGGGGTTTATTTGTATAAACGGGCTTGTTTGGGCCAAAAAAAAATAAAAAAACAGAAAGAATCAGAAAATGCAAAGGTATAGCAAATATTTCATAATTCTTTTACAATCAAAAATATGTGTAATGATTTTAGATCAAAAATATGTTTATATGTAGGTTCTTTTAGTAATACTTGACAAGTATCATGTTCAAATTCATGTGTCAACTTTTTTTGACAAATACCTGTTCTGTGTACTAAAGGCAGAATGCAAAAGAAATAAAAGTGTGAATGGCAAAAAGGGAAAGTGACGCACGACCAGTTTTATTGTTTACCTAGACCTTTTTCATTTACCTACCTGAATTCCTTGAATGTTGAACAGGTAAATTATGCCTCATCAAAATTTGAGCAATATGATTTTCTTCCCTTTATATATTTCATAATAAATACTGTTTTTAAAAATAAGTTGTATATGTATAAATAGAGGAAGACGTACTTACTGTATACTAAAAAAAAAAAAAAAATATATATTATTCATAATCAAGTACCATTAAACACAAGATAAAAAACTGAACTGAATCACATGTCGGCGTTTCACTTTCTGTGAAGCACATAAGTTATAATGTATACAAAAACAGAGCTACATTTTTATAGGTACATATAAGTGTAACTATCGTGGCTACCGGTACAATGACCGATCACGGTACATACCTACTTTATTAAAAATAGGCTAAGCTCAAAGGCTACATTATATAGTAATAAGTCTATAACATAATTTTATAATTACAAAATGTAATTAAAAACTACAACTTTTATGAAAACACGTATATTTGCGTAAACCGATACGCAAATGTATAGCATATACAAAACATCAAATACATTTTTCATCCTTCTCATGAATAACAGCTATCAATATGACGAGTGCAAGTGAGACAACTCTCTGAACCCCATTTTCGCTTGAAAAGGACAGTTAACCGTTCCACATTTTTTTACCAGCCAGCTGCGACGAACAGCTGTTTATGCCGGTAGGCGTTGACTCGAATTTTTATTAAACACGTTTTATAAAAAACGTTAAGTATTGCACGAAAATAATAATAAATGTATATTAAATTTTAGTAGTTCATGAACGGATAACGTCTTTAATGAAAATTAAAATATAAAAATATAAAGTCGAACCATGCATTATGAAATATAATTGAATAATCTTTCACGTTGATTAAACTAAAGATATCCATAAAAATTACTTTACGATAGAATCAGAATACCGAAGGAGGTACCATTTTGATTTTGTCCTCCATGTTGCGAATCCTAAAACGCGACCATTTTGCATTTCTCAGTCCCAGACAGTACCTAGGAATTTTCACGTAAACTATGTATGAAAGTAACTATGTTATCTCAGTCACATCCTGTAGAGTTTAGATGCGTAAAAATAAGAAATTATCACGTGTTAAAACAAAACACCGGCCGGTCAATTATTTAGACCTACCTTAACAAAGCTTAAAGATGTTGTTGTCCCCTCGATGTCCAGGAGTAAAATTTTGCATTTCTTCACGATGTCACCTATCTCTTTATTCTCATTAGCCATTTCTGCTAGGTACTACCTTTATCAGGTGTACTTTTTATCAAATTTTCTATTTTACTTGACTAGAAATTCTTCCACGCCACACTACCCCACACCACAGAAAAAAAGCATTGATTGAACGAGACACGAGAACTCGACGTACTGAAGGACGCGCGGGTGCCGGCTCGGGAGGGAGCGGGATGGGTGCATTCATGAAGAGAGTGACGAAGATAAAAGAGCGGAAGGATGTAGCTACTATCAATGCATCCAACATACACAATAACTTTTGATATTGCCAGCTAATTCACGTTATTTATTATATTAATATATTATACCTTTAAAATCAAGTAATATAAATATATGTTTGAGATTTCTACTTTAACATGAAACAAAATTTAAGTTATATATCATTTATGCTTTTTTAGACTAATAGTACCCAATAGTTACTAAAAACAAATTAAATATTACTAGTAGTTCTGCGAACAGTAGACCTCGCGAGCACAAATTGTATTTCGAGTAGCTATTCTGCTTATCGCGCCGAAGATCCTCATCAGAACTTCGCCAAATTTTTATGAGACCAACTTAAAGTTTACTACCTTTCAAATAAAAAAGAACCATCGAAATCAGATTTCATAAGGCGGAGATATCCAGTAGCCCCCTTTTGGCTCTTTTTTGGAATAAGTACCCCTCCAATCAAAAATCCCCTACGACAAATAAATTCTTAAATCTCTCCAGGATAATTTTTAAGAAATCAATTCAATTGTATCATACACGCCGGCGTGTATGGGGTCCTCGTGGGGATAAAGTCGTAAAACCTGTATACCAAGTATCTTTCAGCTCGATTGTAAAATACGACCTGTAGAGGAGTACCAACAAACTGATAGAGGAATATACCAAAGCCAGACTTGAAGCAGTGACGCTTCGCTCACTCAATCTCGGATGTAAACGTTTAACTTTCGTTAAAAATGATTTCATATAGGTACACATTGGAAAAGAAACAAGTTGTTTGAAGCAATAATTGTAATTTTTAACTTGCTTCAAAAAATTAAATTAAAAGGAAAATGAAATTATTATAATTTTTTAAATTTAATGTTATTTTATTTTGGTAAAAGAAATAAAAAAGCAACTACAATTTTAGTTATATATATTTATTCTTACTATATTACATATTGTCAAATTTTAATATTTACTATCAATATCTAAAAGTTATAATGTATTAAATATAATAAAAAGAATTACAATCTAAGTCATCTATTCCACTATGTTTTTAGATGATCAAATAAACTTGACTTGAGGTATTTGATTGTTTCATCAGTCTTGATTTTCTTTATTAGCCTCGGTGTGCCAACATTATTTTCCGCTTTACGTTTCGTCACCTAAAACATAGAATATGTAGTATTAATAATTAAATAATTAAATATAACGCTTAGCTTAACACAGACAATATTTTTAAATTTTTATACTAAACTAATTTCAAAAAATTATGTAAAATTCATTTTTCAGCAATCCCATAGGACTCAGTAGATGCACTAGACGGTATGGAGAAAGATATAGGCCTCTTATATTGTCATAAGGGGCCTATATCTTTTTCCATGCTGTGCACATGTATGTTAAAAACCATTATATTTATTTGGGGTTTAAAAAGATAACAAACCAAAAAACTCTTCATCATTTACTATATTTGTAAAAACTAATTTTCTTAATGATTTAAAGTTTAAGAATAAAATTAGACCAACAGCCTCATTTATAAAATACCTATAGAAGACCTCAAATTATATATAATTTTTACCAAATCAATTAAAATAAAGCTTGATATTTTTTTTAAATTAAGTTTATGTATTTATTATTAATTTTACAAGGCTATATGTACCTTAGGTTTTTCAACAGGAGTGATTGAAGTGAAGACAAAGTTCCCTCTGTTGCCTGAACCAATTATTTTAGGGGCATCATCGTCCGTGGCTAAGGGAGTGGCGAGGGCGGCGAGACGCGCCAGCGCTCCGCGACCGCGGGTCAGTAGAGAGCTATGGTAGTTTTGCTAAGGGTTGAAAACAATATAAAACAATGTATTAATACATTATATATTATTCGCTATTTAAATAGTGAAATTCTTAACCTAACAATTTAGGCTATGCATTGTCCATCAGTATAAGACAGTTTTACATATAACTATGCAGTTTCATATTTGCGCTTGCTTGCTTTAATTGCATTTCGCGTATCATGCGGAAACATTAAAATAATAGTTCTGCTAGAATTTAATTCTATTAAAAATAAATCCGCATTATATAGCAAAAAAATATATTTTTTTTCCGTTATAATGCATATAAATTTATTTTTTAATATAAAAAAATTATAAATATAGAATAGGTATAAATTATAGTATCTTATACTTAAATTATAATTTTACCTGCAATATTGTGAAGGGCTTCTTAGGACTAGGTATGTCTTTATTGGTCTTTTTCTTATGGTCTTGTTCTGGAGTGGTTTTTTTGGGGTTCTCAATTTTCTCACTTTTACTTTCCGAGATCAAAGTAGACATACTCCGAGAGCTTAAATTCGCTTTGATAATTGTTGTCCTATTTATACTTGTATTCAGATCTACTTCATCTTTTTCTTGCTGTAATGAAATAATTTGTACATTAAATAATTATTAATATTTTGAAAATTAAAAAAAAAACCTCTTTTTATTTGTAACTATTTAAATTCCAATATCTACTTTCATATTATGCTTTATAAGTCATAATCTGGATTTTGCATGCTTACAAAGTTTCAAATCGAATATGATCCCTAGTTAAAAGTAGGTTCGTATTGACATCCAAGATTTGATATTATATACATAATTATTATAATTAAAAACTAATTATTAAAGGTGTGTTATAAATATTTTTCTTCAATCGATACTATTTTTTTCATTATGTGAAATCGCCTGTGGCTGAGTTTATCCGTGACTTATAATTTTTTTGACTATTTGTTAGATGTATATCGTATAAATATCCCATTTTTTTCGTTATTAGCCATGAGAGCTTAAAGGTCCATAGTTAATTATTTTATTTTATTTAGGTACTTTATCAGTACCTACTTAAAAGTAAAAAATAATTAAAATGCTGAAATATTGTATAAGATACCTTTATAATATATATTAATGTATTGCACCACTAAACTATCGCCTTACTATACCAGTAGACAAACAAAAACAAACCTATTTCACTCTTAGATCCGTAAACTATACCTGTGTATAACATCACGTCAATATACAGACAGTTTTTTGTTGCACGAAAGAAGAGCAAGCCAATAAACGAACTTTTTATATCTAATGTGCAATTTAAAGATAACTAAGAATAAACAATAATTTGACAATTTACTCTAAAAGCAACGTTTTTTTTAATTAAATTTCTAAATTGTTATTCGTAATATACATTCTATAAATTAATGTGATTAAATAATCATGCTAACTAACCATCTGTCTCAGGAACATTTCTCTTTCATGTCTCTGTTTCCGCCATTGCTCTTCGGATTCAAAATCTTCCTCTTGTGTGTCGAGCAACTCGTCTGGGTTGGTGCCGGTTTCTATTTCGCCATCTGTACATATTTTAATAAGTTTCAATATGAAGCGAAGTATTCTTTCCGATTTCTATTTGCTGACACCGAATGCATAATATTAAATTTAGTTTTATGAATAACTAGCGGCTTACCCTCGCTTCGCTCAGATTCGCGTCTGGAAAAGCAAAAACAAATCTATTCCACGGGAACCGTACATTTTTCCGGGATAAAAAGTAGCCTATGTGTTATTCCAGACTATAATCTACCTCTGTGCCAAATTTCATCTAGATCCGTTCAGCCGTTCTGGCGTGAAAGAGTAACAAACATACATCCATACTCATAAACTTTCACATTTATAATATTAGTATACATAGTATAAACTAGCAACTCAGGGCGTTTCGCTCGGGTTCGTTTCTAGTGAAAAACAAAAACAAATCTATACCACGGGAACTGTACAATTTCACGATATAAAAATTAATTTATGTGCTATTGTGCTATTCCAGACTATAATCTATCTCTGTGCTGAATATTATCCAGATAATTTATAATATTAATGGGATGAGACAGAATACACACACTGTACTCTACATACTTAACTAATAAAAAATAATTTTAACGTTATTATAAGACATCATGCAATTATATACCCCCATTAAACTTTTTTTGAAAGACTGAAAGTCAAAAACATTTATATTTTGTCAGTTTTTAATTAGAAGCATCTAACTTGATTAATTATTAAAAAAAATTCAATGCACTAAATTCCTGCAAATTACTTACAAATCGAGATTCTATATATAAAACTCTAAAGAGTTAAATATGATATATTCAATTCTTCACAATTATCTTCGTAAGGTGAAAAATACCTGCATTTCTCCATCTGAATTTACGTTGCCGGTGTCCATCACCGAGATCACCATCTTCAAACAGTAATTCTTGTAACAATCTCACTTCACGCTTGTCCTGGTCCAGTACTTCTCGCCTGTAAAAAAAATATTTAAATTTTTTTTGAAATATTACAGTATAATTTTCTTATAATAAAATAACAACGGAGGAGTCATAGTAAAAGAACAGCACGTAAAAAATCTTAAAATATAATACTACCACAGATAAACAGAATAACTAATTCAGGGTATTTCTTATGGCTTGAATAGGCGATAGATGGTACATATTTGAAAACTATACAACTCCTTACTAAAACATCAACAACAAATCAATACATATATAATAAAGCTGCCTATTGTACACTATATTAACTATTTATTCCCTTCCTAATTAACATACTTCAATGCATAGACAGGCACATTGTCAAATGTGTTGAATGTGGATAAAGAAATATACTCAATAAGGTTTATATTTTTAACGTTTAGTATAGATTTCTCAGAAATGAGATATTTTCCCGCAGTAAAAACTGTCCCATATGTTGATCCAAATAACCAGCTATCATCATATCAAGTTTCATCAAAATGTGCCCAGTTATTTTCTCGTGATGCGTTCCCAGACTGACTGACAAAAATTCTAAAAACTACATTTGGCTGCTGTATCGATAGTAATTACTGTTTCAATAAAATGTTCTGTCTCTGTATTGGTAATAACGACTAATTTCAATAAGATTTTCCAAAAAATATTTAAGGTACAGATTTGGCTCAGTTATAATTTTATTATATGTATAGATGTTGTGTGTACTGTGTAATTCTTCTCTTTTATTTTAACTTTTTGTAACTTTCTAATAGTGTATAACCTATACAAATAAATAAAATTGAAGTGTCTGTTTGTATGTCAAAATAACAGCTTTTTACTAAATGCATATGAAAGTATTTATTAGATACTTACAATAAATAAACAACTATTAACTGAAGTTATAACATCAGCTATCTACCACTCCTTATAAGGAGTAACATACGCTACTTTTATTTTAGCAAATAAATTAAGGTTCCGCGCAAAAAAAGTAAAACCCATAAAATTGTGAACAAAATCTGCGTACCTACTAAGTAAACTAAATCTCTAGTAAAAAATATTATTATTACATGTGTATCTGTCCCAATTCCCTCTGCAACTGGTCCTGCTGGAAGGTGTCATCGTCCCCCTCCTCGCGCTCCATCCGGTCCAGGTCTCTCTCGTCTTCATCTCCCGAACCTATCCATTCGTCTTCAGATGTCAGTTCTGCTTCATTCTCAAAAAATTCGCCGACACGTTTTTTCTTCAAAGGTTTGGTTTGTACTTCCACCTATAATAGATTTTAATGAAAAATTAGATCTGAGGATTTAATTTTTCCTTTAGTCCAAGTTTTAATTATAGGTTAATTAATGTATCATTCATTTTAACCAACTCGATTCATCTAAAGCAGCAGTTCCCAACCAGGAAGGCATAGAGAGACAGAGGCAGAGAGGCATATTTTGTATAACTTAAAACTAATAAATAAAAATCTTTAAAATAATGTGTGTTATATTATAATATAAAAATAAAGGGGGACATGAAAATATATATAACGGGGAGGCCCAACAAAAAAAAGGTTGGGAAACCCCGATCTAAAGAGATTTATTTAAATCAAATGATGAATAATTAAATGTATCATTCATATTTTCAAATCATAGGCTGATATTATATTTTAAAAGAATGTTTTAAATATGTAAGAACTTAGGTTTACCTCATTTTCTTCAGAATCATATTCAACTACCCTGTCTATATTATCTTCTTCTATTTCTGATTCGTCATCTTCTTGCTCATCATCAAATTGGTCTTCTTCATCATCTGCAAAGTATTGCAAAATAATAATTATTTCAATTATATTATTTAAGCTAATTTGTTATATTTAATTAAAACCCCTAATTATTTATATTTTTCAGAAAAAAATACATAAAATGAAAAAACCTCCAATGAAATACAAGTATCTGGATGCAAAGACGCGAAAATACAATCGCGATAAATTATTTTTCTTAATTAGTTCATTTTAATTACATGTACAAAAATACCTGAGATTTGTAACGCTCTTTGTTCTGCCTTACGTTTCTTTAGCTTCTTAACTTTTTTATGTGTGTCATTATCATTTGTTTCATCATCAGAATCTATGATGAATTTCTTCTTCAAATTCTCTTCTTTGGGTTGAGTATTGGAGAAGTATTTATTTTTAATAGGAACAATGTCTGGTCCATCTAACTCATCTAATATTGATTTTAAGATAGTGTTTTCATTAACAACTTTTGCTTCATTACTCTTCAATGTATCTGGACTACTAGTTTTATCTACACTATTTTTAGCATCTGGTGTTTTATTCTGAGAATTTTCTGGAATGTTTTCTTTTGTTTTTGCAAATTCATCATTTTGAGACACAAAAGGATTGTCGTAGAACTTTCCAGTACAAAGCGCGACCACATCATCGCCCATATCTCCAATGGAATATTCGTTTGATTTTTGAGTACTATTTGTATTTTGTTGTTGTGATACAAATGGGTTATCATAAAATTTTCCAGTACATAAAGCGGCAATATCTTCGCCAATTTCTTGAGATTGTAGATTTTGCGAAGTCGTAAGAGTTTGCGATAGCCCAGTTTCAATAATATTCAACTGTAATTAGATATTGAAACTTATAAACAATAGTTGTTTAAATTTTAAAATATGCAATCCGTATTAAGTGTACATTTATTTGTAATGATATCCAGTCAATGGGTCAAATACAACATTTCATGAACGGGCTGGCAGATGCTTAGACCGTTCGTAGAATAGAGTAATCGTGTGACGAAAATATATGAAATACTTAATATTGAAAATTCTTTATTTCTATAAAATAATTAAATGAACTATTTACTCAGATTTTAGGACTTTAGTTTACAGCACGGTTTACTCGCAGAAAAGGGTAGGTTAGGTTAGAACAGTGACCCAACACACAAGCCAAGAAAGCGAAGCGAGCGTGCCGCGGCAGCAGCCGGCGAGTGCCATAAACGACTAGAATTTTAAAACTTTTTTTTTTAAATTCTAGTCAAATGAACTTAGTTATAGTGACTTAGCTAGGCAAGTTAAAACGATATTAAATCAAGTCATTTGTCTAGCTGCTACATTAAATGCCGCGATATCATTTAGCCGCTAACTAAACGGCAACGTTCACTGAAAAGGCTAGGCCGCTAATGAAACGCCTGATTAAGCTAGTTGGCTCCGATAACACATACATATCTTTAAGTATAGTTTTATTTACTACCTCATTATATTATTTGGAGGTATTTCACTTTTAAAATTACCTTAACATCATTCAAAATTTATATAGCATTATGATTTAAAATTTCGCATTTTCCCTGAGAAAATAGTCTAAGGTTCCGCATTTGTTTAACTTATAATAGAACGAGGTACTCTATTTGGTCGTATATTCTTTCCATGTTTAAATCAGTTGTTACACAATATCTTATCCAATTGCGAATTGATTTTAATGTTTTTTTTTTATTAATAGGATATAATGTCTAGATTGCCCTGTTATATCGATCATATAAATTGCAACATAATTCAAGAAAATATTAACTCCACAAAGAAGGATCATTATTTGAGTGATTTTGAGTTTAATTAATATTTTTAACTGAAGTACCTTTTTAGTGAAAAATATTTACCTATTTCCTTTTTAGGTGAAGACTTTTAATAAGGCAACATTAATACTTACTTCCTGTGATTGCATTCCGAGAATCAAGTTATCTGATATCAAATTCACATTTGATTGGTTTGCATTGACCGAGTTCATAATGGAGAATGTTCCTAAATCAGCACTAGCATTTTCTTCACTATTTTTATTTAAAGATGCCAATACAAGTGTAGGATGTGATTCTTGAGTTGAGAATAAGTCTTCGGAAGATCTATTGATTTGAGCAAGTTGCAAGTCATCATCTGTAACTTAAAAAAAAATATAGTTAAATGACTAATCTAAAACTAATAAAATAAAATAGTTTGATCATTATAACTGTTTGTACCATACAATACGAAATAAGCAAAGAAATTAAAAATAAAGTCCAAACAATTATAAGAGGACAAGAGTTAGCAGTGCATCTTTTGTCATAAGTTATATTTGAATAAAATACTTTGGTTTGTTCTTGTTACTATTTCAATATTTTTTTGTTCCAATTATTTACCTTGTGAATCTTTTAAGATATTGTCAGTTCCTTTTATCTCTGGCGATGCTGTTAAATCCTTACTATTTATGTCATCATTTTTATCATCATGAATTTCATCATCAGAATCCTCAAATGCTTTTAATATTCTTCCTTTTCGAGGTTTAGATTCTTCTTCTACTTCTTCATCAGTTTCTGAACTATCACTAGACTCGTCATCCACATCTTCATCGTCGTCTAATTTATCTTCTTTGTCAGACTCTTCAGTTTTACCTTCTGCCAGTTCATCATCACATTCAGAAACTTCAGCTTCATCATCTAGCATTGGATTCCGCTTTATAGGTTTATCTTCTAAAATTACATCATTTTCTATAGGCTCCTCTTCACTCTCCGAGCTTTCTTCTACTTTATCTTCACTTTCAATGGATTCTAATTTAGCTTCAATTTTTTCAATTTCATCATCCGATATGTTTTCATTCATTTCAGATTTCAATTTATTTTCTTCTTCAAGACGTTTTTCCCATTCTACTGATCTCTGCTCAGCTATTTGCTGTTCTAATTCTTGTTTAAGTTTCAAATGTTGTGTTCCTGGCTTGTACCTACATACATATTTTAAAATATTTATAACATTAGTAAGAAAAAAAGATTTTTATCTGAGAGTATTTCACTGAAATTTATACTACAACAATAAGGAATATGCATGTGATTTAAATATGTAAAATATATTGCTTCTGAATGAAGCATATTATATAATTATATTTTAATGTATATTCTTATTGATTAAAAAAATAATTATTGAAAAGTGCAAATATCGGTGGGAAATTCAAAGTTGTTGAAATGCAATGCCATTAGTCAGACAGAATGTAACATCAAAGACTATAATATAGTCTATTCAACAAGTCCCTTTTAGGTAAACTTTTTTCAGCAGTCTCGGAAAAATATGAACGAGGTGTCATTCGATTCAGAATGGCATGTAGGTGTAATTGGAATTCTTCAAATCTAAAAAAGATTCAAAAAGAGAAGGAAATTTCCTAAAAAAAAATTCTCAACTCCCAAGAATGTAGGACCAATATTTAGAATTTTCTCAGGAGGATGAAAATACGGCCTAAAACGGTTGCTCTGGCTTGCGCAAGCCACGCCTACTTCGGACACTATCGATAAATATGACTTTAACTTAATAAATATAAAAATTAGGAATTGAAAAAATTCAGACATCTACTGGATCGATGAATGAACTATAATCCGACGGAAAACAAAATTTATCACAATCTTTCAGTTAGTTATGCAATCCCCGTTTGCAATTTTTGCAGTCGAAAGTTGATTTTTTTCAAAAACCATCTACATGCCATTCCAAATTGAATGACACCTCGTACATACTTTTCCGAGACTGCTGAAAAAAATTGACCCAAAAGGCACTTGTTGACTAGGTAAGAGTTGACTGTTATTTAATACTTATAGACCTGTTTACTCGTTGATTGCAATGTTGTCATAGACTATGACGTCACGCCAAGCGTTTAAAGTATGTATGATATTTTAAAACAATTTTTTATGTTTTTTTGCTAAATTGATGTAAGCTACCATATAAAAAAAAGTAAAAATCACTCATATTCCCTATTGTGATGTGACTTACTTTTTTTCTCTATCCTTCTCCATGTCTTCCAGGGATTTAAGATTAGCAAAGTAAGTGAATCTCTCTTTTAGCAATTCAATACCACTTAGTTTACGAGGGGTTTCATCTTTATAATCTAAATCTATAAGTGTTCCCGGACATCCCATCAATTTTGGCATAGGATTTATTTGTATGGTATTATTTATTGTTTCTTTATTTTTCTCATTTTCTATTTCATCTGCAAAAGTACTTATAATTGTAGCATGTTAAACAGTAGTAATTGTCGAATCTTATATATAAGTACACTGTACTACACTATTTTCATAATTGCATATTGCATGTGACATCAGTCAAACCATTTTTTTTTCTGATGAATATTCTTATGATTTACAATAATTGTTAAATGTTTCTGCTATAGGTAACCTAAATATTATGAGTGTATGGTACGAAACCATTGATAACTGTTGTAAGTAGAAGAATCTATATGTATCTAAGCATGTAGTTTAACATCAATAAAATTGAAGTGTTTATGTGTAATGACAAAATAAGAGCTTTTTACCAAATGCATATGAAATTATATATGGTATTTATAAGAAAAGCATTTATTAAAATTTTTCTGTCTGTTTGTTCCAGCTAATCTCCGAAACAGCTGGACTGATTGTGACGGGAATTTCATCAACAGATAGCTGATGTCATAAAGAGTAACTTAGGCTACTTTCATTTTAGAAAAAGAATTAGGGTTTTGCTCAAAAATATTAAAACATACCTAGGGACGCACCCAAGCAAAGCAAGGGTAAGTAGCTAGTCATAACATATAACACAATACACTGATTTAAAAGGACTTACCACTAGTTGTTTCAGCTTGTTCAATGATTTTGCTAATTTCATCAAAATTTAAATCATTGTCCATAAATTCATCTTCTTCACTGTTCGCTTCCTTAGATTTATTAGCATCATTAAGTGTGCAAGTTTCACTAGTTTTATTTTCCTTATCTAAAAATGAGTGTACTTCTGAATCATAATGCAATACCATTACTTGACTTTCCTCCTCAGCTTTCTTTTGTTGCATATCATTTGGTAATCTATTTTGTTGGATGCCTTCGTCATCATTTATTGAATTCATTTGAACATCATTTTCACTTGAATACTGTAATGATTTTTCATTCATTCCAGTTTCTTCATTATTACTTTGATTATCTTTTGTTTTATCTGGCAAAGAATTTTCATCCATATTGGATATGTTATTTTCACAAGGCATTTGTTCTAGATCATGAATAATATCTTCATTTTGTGGTAAGCTGTCAGATTTTATATTTTCTTCAATGTTTGAAGAGCTAGTTTCTTGATTGTCTTCTTTATCACAGTGGTTAATTGTTTCACTTTCTGTGCAAGGTTTATTCAAACTTGATATTTCTACATTCTTCGTATTTTCTGTATCACTATTAACAGTTCCTTCATTTTCTGAATTTTCCTCTTCCTCTGACTCACTTTTACACAATTGTATGACTTCTTTCTGTCTCTGTTCTAACATCATCCTGAAACATATAGATTTTATCTATAAATATTTGTTTTTGTTTTTTACTTCTAAGCTGCAGCTATGAAGTATCACTGCGACCATATCTAGCCTATTGTGATCACCACATATTAGTAACCCACTGAACCCTGCCACTGTGATGAACTGCAGGATTGCTTTAGGAGTACACTCCTTAATTTCATCAGGACCTAGAAACTGTTTTCCATAATACATCCCCAAAAACAATGTTACTCTATTTTTAAATCTGTACAATGCATATAAAATAAAAAATAGTAAACATTTATAACAACTTACGCATATTGCTTTAACTGGTCACTGTTCATTTTAATTGGCAAAGCTTTACCATCAGAAGCAACTGCTAGTTTTCTTCTACTCATAATATCTTTAAAAGACAAGGCTTTCGGCCGATGGTAAGGTAGTGACACTTCCCGTTCTCGTAACATCCTATTAGATTCACTTTTTATCCTTTGCATATTATCCATTGCTTGCTTAGCAGTCATCTAAAAAATGTGTAAAAACTGACAATTACAACTTTATGATAGTTATAATTTATAACATATACATATTGAATTTGTTTTAGTTACTATCTTTAGTTGTACATTGTTGTATGGTACTTGAGGTCATAGACTGTATGAGTAGTAAAGAGTAAGAAACATATGCATACACACACAAACATACACCTATTTGTATATATAACAGTAGTTTGATTATGAAAGACGGCTTGTAAAAGATTTTGGATAATGAATTATCTAAATACATACTTAGAATTTAGAATACCTATATTTTTATTTAGAATTCATAGAAATTAAATTTGAAATTTAAATCATCAATATTATCATAAGACTTAATAAATGTAGGACTAAAAGGTACACTTTTAAGAAGTACTAAAATTTTATTTTTTCTTATTAATTAATCAGTTCCTAAAACATCTAAACCTTGTATAATAGAAAGAAATTGTTGATTATTCAACTTAGGAAATTTAAGTATAGGAATATATATATATATATATATATATATATATATATATATATATATATATATATATAGGAAGATTTATAAAAACAATATAATATATATGAAAATTTTTACCCTCAGTGGTTTTGGTGATGTAGATTTTGTCATTTTCACACTGGTTTTCCTCTTGTTTGGTACAATTTCACCATTGCTCTCTTCATCAGAAGTATCGGGATCACAAATAGTTTTCATTGAGTGTGTAGAATTTAAAATTTTCTGTGAACATTTCCAAATAAATTATACATATATTTTTGCATAGTGTTCATCTCTATCAAGAATGGTATACCAAATATCACCTCAGAAGATTGGGATTAGAATGATTT
Source organism: Argynnis bischoffii washingtonia (assembly GCA_033884665.1). Lineage (NCBI taxonomy): Eukaryota > Metazoa > Arthropoda > Insecta > Lepidoptera > Nymphalidae > Argynnis > Argynnis bischoffii. The sequence goes on from CM066625.1 coordinate 7,061,632, forward strand.
AAGATAATTATATTCAAGAAATATAGAAAATGCTATGTGCTCACAATAGATTAACACTTTGTAGAAAGAAATCAGTGTTAAATTACAAAAATGTATTTATTGATTCATCTTATCCAGTAACAAGTGACATACACCTATGAATTCAAAGTTAAGTGAAGAATAATAAGATCTACATAGAATAAAAAGTAATGTAATAGTATAGTAGAGATTTTGTTTTTGTTTTAAGACAGAAAATTGTAAGCACTGTTAGTAATTGAAAATACAAAATATTACAATTGCTGATCATGATGCAATAGAAATATTTAATAGTATAAAGTAACCAGCTTAAATATCTAACAATATAACTGAATATATATATAGTATCTTTATAGTAAAGTAACTAAATTACATGTTTCAAGACATCCATCAAATCAACTAAAAAAGTTGAAACAAAATTGCTTTTACAGTCTGCCCTTGGCTCATAAAGTAAATAGTGCATAAAATTGTCATGAGTACAAGGGTATCATAAACATCAAGCAACATTCATTGTACATATTTTAACATATACACATTTACTACAGTACAGCTTTACTTTGATGAGCTTTAGCTCATCAAATAGTAGAAAGTAAAGCTGCATAAAGAGATAAAAAAATGATAAAAAGTTAAGATTGTCATATTGTCTCATACCCCAATTGTACTGAGTATAATGTGTGATAAGGACCTTTGTTCCAATAAATTACAATAATATATTTACATACTTGTTTCATTTTAATAAAAGACACTTCATCATCTGAATGATCACTATTAGAATTCAAATTATGATCATTTTTCTCTTCTAATATGACACTCTTGGAATAAGGTGCTTTGAGTTTCTTAAATTTATCTTTGAGTCTTTTCTTTTTATTTTCAGTTCTCAACGATTCGTATTTTGTTGCGCTACAGGTTTTATTTGAAGAATCACTGTCACTATCAGTATTCATATTTATTTTGATCCTTGTCCTATTAGATATTTTTTTTCGAGATGTTTCAAATTCATTATATAATTGTCCAGATTTGTTATGTGTGTTATGTTTTTCAATGATTTCGTTATCAACATTCATATCATTATCACTGTCCGAAAAGCCTATAATTCTCTTCTTTGCAATACTTATGGGTTCGTCGTCGTCATCACTCATAAATGAATTAAGGTTTTTCTCAGGAACATCATCAACTTCTAAAGCTTTTTCATCAAGAGTTAACTTATTTTCAGCCATCATTTTTATGTTATAATTTTTTAACAGTTCACACAACTTTATAGTTCATATTGTTAAATACAATGTACAAGGTATATCACCTGAAACAATTTCCCAATAAGTGCTAACTATCATAATATAATAAAATGGTACCTAATATTCAAATCTTTGTTTTTCGCACGACACGAAAAGATTCCTGAATCCTAACTCAAGAATTTCGCGCCTTTTCAATAACTGTCAAAGTGTCAAATGTCAGTTTGTCCACAGTTTCAAAGTCATCATAGCATTTAATATTCTTTTATGATCATAACATGCTTTTATCAATTTTTGTTGTGTGTTCAAAATTAATTTCAAATTATATAAGAAAATTACATTAAAACTTTGAATAATACTGTATAAAATGTTTCAAATTTCAAAAGAAAACTATATGTAATATGCATATCAGATGACGTAAACTTAAGAACTCTCCAATATTAAATCACGCCTAACCAATGAACGTGGAGAAAAAATTACTCGCATTAGATATTTATTTTATATATCTAAATCTAAATTAGATGTGCTGGTCATCGCATCTTGGGACCTCTCCGCGATAAACAATAGCATTCCTAAAGAGATTTGATGTCAGGTAGGCGGCCGGTCGTAAAACTTTTGCCAAATCCTATCAGCACTACGGACGGACCGAAATATGATTTGGAAATCGCCTGGGAGATAAAGATGATAATCATAGCTTTATTTTATTATTTATCTATGACATACATAGCGACTGCCTTCTTTGCCTACCTTTCACAGATTTGTTTTTTTTGATCTGCCATATTTTTTGACTTTTGATGACTTTTTTTTTGATGACTTTTGATGACTTTTTTTTTTTTTTTGACTAAGGCAGTGGTAGCCCAATGGTATCTCGCTCGCTTCGGTATCCGAGTGAAGCGGGTTAGAATCCCGGGTCTTGCACCTCTGATATTTTCATGTGCGAATCATTTCTAACATGATTACCACTTGCCTTACGGTGAAGGAAAACATCGTGAGGAAACCTGCATGTCTGAGAGAACCTAGCAAGTTTTCGAAAGACATGTGAAGTTCGCCAACCCGCACTTGGCCAGTGTGGTGACTGGTGGACTATGGCCTGATCCCCCTCGTATTGAAGGGAGGCCCGTGCCCAGCAGTAGGACGTTAAAAAAAAAAGGGCTGAATACAATATTTTTTGACTATAAGCACATAGCTTATTCTATTTCTATTTGTTCCTGCTACTTCAATGATGGTGTCTTCTACTTCAAGTAAGGAATGCCTGCTATTTTAAGAAAGCTACTCATCTGTATGTTAAAGAAGGCCCTACCAATAGACTAGTTAAGAAAAAAAAACACTTTCATTTAGTTAATGCTTCGTCTGCACTTGCGAACTTTATTCTAAAATTAGGTTTTTGCGATTTATGTTTTGAAATCCAAATAATTTTGGAATCAAAAAAAGTACAGGAAACAAAAGATGTAAAATTTTATTTTCTACAAAAATGGTGTCAATAACTTTTGCTCTAAAGCGCATACTTTCCGAGATATCGCCCAATAACGTTTTTTCAAGATGGCGCCTCTAGCCCACTGGAATCTGTTAGCACTTTTTGATTTTATACTCAGTAAGTGATCCCTAAGCCTTATAAATTTTTTTTTGGATCGGAAGTTTAGTGCAAAGTTATCCAAAAAAAACGTCTATTTTTACTGGCCTAATCAATCAATATTCAAAAATTAACAAGGAAAAGTTTAAAAAATAAAAATACTAGTCCGCTGTTCTAGCATAAATAGTAATCGTTTTAAATAATGAATTTATATTTAAAAAATATTTCAAAAAAAAAAAATTAAATATAAAAATATATAATTCTACTCGAGTGCTACTTAGGATAATAATAATTATTATTACCTCCTCCAAATAGGTGTCGGTTTTTGTGTCTTTTTTGTTCCATTCTATCGCTTAAGGATTGATTTTCGCAAAATATTTTTTAAACATTGCCTACAATATACTTTAGTTTTAATATAATTGAGAAACCGGAAAATTATAAATAAAATATTATTTTAAACCAATTATATATATAGAGAGATGTCATGCTAAAATGCCTTAATTTTATAATATTGAAATAATATATATTTTAATAAATTGTTACACCTGGATTTTCACGGCTTAGTAATGAAGCAGGCTCATTTTCCGAAACAAAATCACATATTACTGCTTCAGCAGTAGTAAGTAGTGAGGCAACTCCGCTAGCATCAGTTAGGGCTCTTCTAACAACTTTAGTTGGATCTATAATTCCTCTTTCTATCATATCAACATATTCATTATTTAAGGCATCATACCCATAATGTAAACCCAGTTTCGCAACTTTTGATACGATAACAGAACCATCATAGCCAGCGTTATTGGCTATTGTTAAACACGGTGTACGCAAAGCGTTTTTTATAATATTAATGCCGATTGCTTGATCAGAATTTATTGGTTGTAACTTTTCTAGTACAGGTATACATTGCACCAAAGCAGCACCCCCTCCAGGTACTATTCCTTCCGCAATTGCAGCTCTAGTAGCATTAAGAGCGTCGTTAACTCGATCTTTCTTTTCGTTTACTTCTACTTCACTACAACCTCCAATGTGTAGTATAGCTACACCACATTTGAGCCTAGAAATTCGATTTAAAAGCCTTTGTTTATCGAATTCACTAGGAGTTTCATCATACTCGACACGTATTTGTTCAATTCTTTGTTTAATTTCTTCTTTATTTCCCTGTCCTTTCAATAAGATTGTGGAATCTTTTGTAATGATAACCTCACCAACTTTTCCAAGACTTTCAAGCTGACAATCTTCCAATCGAATTAAGTTTTCATTATCTTCAAATACAACGCCGCCTGTAGCAATAGCTAAATCAATTAAAGTATTTTTTCTATATTCACCGAAACCAGGTGCTTTTACAGCAGCGACTTGTAAACCAATCTTCAATTTATTAACTATTAAAACTGATAATGGTTCACCCTCGTAGTCTTCAGCTATTATAACAAGTGGCCTTTTTTGGGTATTAGCTATCTCCAACGCAGGCACAACTTGGTTAGCAGAAAATATCTTTTTATCAGAGTACAGAATCAAAGCATCACTATATTCCACTTTAGGTCCTTTAGTCGAGTTAATGAAATATGGAGAAACATAACCTTTTTCGATTTTCATTCCTTCTATTATTTCCAATTCATCTTCTAGTGTTTTACCATCTTTAACTGTTACAACTCCATCTTTTCCCACTTTATCCATAGCACGTGCTATTAGTTTTCCAATACTCCTATCTCCATTTGCAGAAATAGTAGCTACTTGTTCTATCTCTTCGGATGTTTGAACAGGTTTAGAAATTTTTTTCAGATGTTCTGTCACAATTTCTACTGCTAGCATTACACCTTTTCTTATTTCAATAGGGTTAGCACCCTTTGAAATGCTCTCAAAACCATCTCGAGCAATTGCTCTAGCCAAAATAGTAGCAGTTGTAGTACCATCACCGGCTTCTTCGTTGGTCTTATTGGCAACATTTTGAACAAGTTTTGCGCCTATATTTTTAAATTTGTCTTTTAATTCAATACCTTTTGCAACAGTTACCCCATCTTTTGTTATTTTTGGTGGACCAAAGCTCTGTTCTAAAATCACAGTTCGACCTTTTGGTCCCATTGTGACTGCTACAGCATCAGCAAGTATGTCAACTCCCTTTAACATAAGAGATCTTACATCAGGCCCAAAACGCACTTCTTTCGCATATTTGCGATATTGCAAAATAGAATAATAATACTGCTTGCGTGATATTTTGAATAAATTTAGCATGTTAAAATTATTATTAATGACAAAGAAATATGAAATATTGCTACAATAATAACAACTGACAGGCTCTTAAATATTCTTATTTAGAATGTTCTTTTATTTTTTTAATCTCAATATTCGTTAATTTTTTTTTAATGGTCTAATATTTATGACTTAAATTGCATCAATTAATTATTACTAATATATTATCTTTAAATATAGAAATACAAAATGTGTACTTTTAATAAGTAATGAAATCTTAGTAAGTTTATTTTCTTTTACAATGGAGTAAAAAGTGGTGTTTTATGTTTGCTGCAAACTTCTTAAAAAAAATTTATCGCCTCTACTAGTAATGAGGGAGCTCACTTGTTTTTAACCAAAGAATCGAGGATGACAAAAGGTGACATTATAATTCCATGTTTATCTGAATTGTGTACGGTAAATATATATTTGTATTATGATTTCATTTAGTATTAGAGTATTAAAAATAATTTATAATTTTGAATATAAATGGTAACAAAAATGTGAAACTAGGTGATCATTTGAATTTTATTTTTTAAGTTGTTTTTTATTATCAAAAGTACTTTTTTAAAATTCGGATATGATCTGAAAATCATCTCATAACGTAAGCGTCGTTAAAGTATTAAATTGTCATGGCAAGTGGAGACAGAAGAAGATGTAACATAATTTTAACATATAGTTCGTGCCACGAAAGATGAGACTTGACTTACCACGTGGTTTAACTTGCGCAGATGGCGATTTATAGGTCTCTTTAGCGATACGAGGGCTGAGGCGAGAAGGAATCGGACGTCATCGGGGCGTCGAAAAGTGCGCGGGAGGCGCGGTACAGCGCTGCGCATGCGTGTTAGTTGCCTATCGTTCTCCTCACCCCGTGCAACCCCCGCTTGCCTCCGCAATACAGACGAGTGCAACTTGTGTTTATTTTGCTATTTTGTTTGTAGTTGTGTTATATACGAGTGCAATTTTGTAAAATTTTGATTATGCCTTGAAGTAAAACATTAAGAAGACAAAGTAGAAAGATAGTTTACGACGTGTACACTTATAAGTTAAAAAAAGCAAAGGAAAGTGTACAAAATTTGAAGTAGGTACAAATGCGTACCATGCGTATCATTTCGTAATAAATATTGTTAATAATTTTAATATAACATTGCTATACACCTTATTCACAAAGACATCGAAAAATCCCTAAATAGATATAGAAATAAATTATAGATAACTATTTCGTACACGACTGTACCTGCGCAGGCTCCCCACTACTGACGTTCGTCAAGTCTTATCTTTCGTGGCACGTATTATAAGTTAAATTTAATTTAAGTTATATAATTATAATAATGTTATTATGATGAAATATCATATCACAGAATATAAAGTATATGTGATATAAATATTTCGTCTTAATTAAAATTTCAATAAATATGTTATTTTATTCGGATTAATTTTGTGTTAACAAAAGTTCGAAAGACGAATTTTAATGAACCTGATTACCTATAAAATTGAAACGTAAAGTTAATCATAAATCTTTTTAAAAACGTACAAATATTAAATTAAGTTCGATGGACATGAAATAATCATGCAATATTATTGTTGGCAGACGATGATTTGATTTGGTGGAGATACGGGGAGATCCGAAGCAGATGAGATCTGCTGGATGGCTGGACCCATGAGTAGCGGCTGTTACAAATATGGATGACAATATAGTTTTATCTAGCAATGAAATAATATGAATCTGTGGTCATTGCCTAGGATAACTTTTTAATCTGTGGTGACCAGGTAACGTCATTGCAAGTATAAAGTTACCGTTGTAGAATTTTTGAAAATTAATTGTAACATATACCTACATGTAGTGAAGTGCAAAACTATTTTAATACAATATGAATACTCAAAGAATAGCTATTAAAATAGACATGAACATTGGAGATCAGTTAACATATACCTCTTGTGGTCACATAGTAGTTGAAATTATTAAATTTATAGCTTATCAAAGACTGCAAATTCCATATACATATCAGTGGTTAAAACAAATTGTTAATAAAAGAAAGTCTTTTGAAAACAAAAAGGAGAGTTATCAATCCGAAAGGCACTTTCATGTGGCATCTACGGCATTGAGTAATCTCGATTTTATTATAAAGGTAGACAAATACTACTTCTCAAAAATTTTCAAAATTATTTAGATTATTTAAAGTATTACTAATATATAATGCTAATAATTCAATGAGATATCTTTGTTCTAGAATCTTTTAAATGAGATAAATGGTTCATCTCTTCCTGAAGAGATTTGCATTGCATTTGGCGCAACGCCCGTGACGTGTAAGGAAATATATCGCATTTTATTGCCTACTGTATGCCACAAACTTCAGTGTCATTCTAATCATATTGCAAGTGATCAAAAGATACAAAGAAATGTCTTCAAGTAAGTAGCTAGAATTTAATTTTCCAATATAGTTATTTGCACATTTTAAAACTGTGTGTCATCATGCCTTATTTTTGATTACAGGAATTTAGTAACATCTGAAAAATTAAATCGAGTATTTTTTGATTCTCTTCATCCAACTAATATGTATCTTTTCATGAAAAAAAGTACTTCAAGTAACTTAGATGTAGTGTGTAATGATAGTTTTGTCCTTATAAATGGCTATAGAATACCTAAAAGTTGCAAAGTCGTTGCTCTTGACTTTAGGAATCAGAATCCTGAAAATATATCTTGTTGCAACAAATTTCAAATATTTGGGGATATGATTAGCAAGGACCTAGATAACCTTAAGTTAGATTGTAATTTAGACGATGATTTCACTGAAATTGAATCTACCAATGATATTAAGTGGTTTCAATCTAACTATATAATGAAAGGTTTTAAAGATTGCATTGTTAATGGTAATTCAGTGACAAATATGTGGCTTGAACCTTGAAGATACTTCTTCCACTTAAAATCAAATTATAGGAAAAATTTTATATTGTGTATATCAAAAATACTTTTGTTTTGTCTAGTTTAATGCTCAACATTGACTGATTTTTATTTATATAATAATTATTGCATATATTGATGTAGTTAAACATTTTGTTTCTACAAGTTGTTATTATTAACATTGAAATATATTTTCAATCCAATGTTATATAAAGTAAATCTGATATCTGGTGCCATAAATGATTTTTCTCTTTGTTTAGATGTCTGTAAATGTAATTAGTAAAATAAATTGTTTTTTTATTAATAAAGATGTTACAGTACATTAAATTTATTTTGTTTTATTGTGTAATATAATCGTTGCTTACACTGACTTTGTTTTGGTAATTATAGATTTATATGATGAACTTCAGATTTTCCATTACTGAATATTGTTCTTTCTTTAGTAACAATACAGGCTTTCTTAATGTCATGATCTGGTTTTATTGTACAGTTTTTCCATCTCTCACAATTTGTGTAAGCTTCATTGAATTCCACTATAAGATTCTCTCTTCCCCCATTAGGACCAATAACATATTCACATTTTATAGATTTTATGATCATATCTCGAAGGCAGCATTCAAGCTGTTCATAATATTCCAACCAGTACTTATCAGGTAGCTGTTTTAGCTTCAAACCTAGAGATTCTATTAGAAGACCAGTGACAAATATGTCATCTATCCAGAAAAATGAGTTGTACCTAGCTTCATCACAGATTAAACTAGCCACTTTGGGGCTTATTATGTAATACCAACCAGATAAATAAGGAGGATATATACTTCTAGGGTACTCATCAAAAGTTACATACCATTTGTTTTGTTTATTTCTTTTTGGTAGAGTATAATTTAAAATATATCCCATCAATAGCTCATCATCTTTTGGTAAGGTTTTTAAAAATTCATAAGTCTTTTTAATGTTAAATACAGTGTCATCATCAATTTTCAAAATATATGATACTTTGTTGCATTCTCTGGATGCCCATTCTAATCCCATGAGATGCTTGTAAGTAAGATTTCTATAGTTTTCATAGAAAGAACCTTGGAGAATGTCATTAAATATGTTGCTTTCATCAATAATAGCTTCCTGCGTAATATACCTGAAAAGATTGTTGTACAATATATTGAATATAGCTTATATAGTATATTTAAATAACTACAATTTTATAAACAAGTCAATCACTCCTAATGGTTGCAATTTAAATAATCTTACTATGTGGAGTCATATTAGTTAAATATAACCTTCCTCAATAAATAAGTTATTAAATGCAAAAAATCAAGCCAGTTGTTCCAGAGATTAGTGGATTCAAACAAACATTTTTCAGCATTATACATTAATACAGATAATATTATTATTTTATCACATCATAATCATAGATATCTTATTATAAGTACTTACTTTTCATTTGAAGGTATCTTTGCTAGGAGAAAAGTTCTTGTTATATTTAAAGATGCCAAATATTCAGCAGGCATTGCCCTCCTATGGGCACTTCTAAGTTCTACATGTCCAACATAAGAAGTGACTAAAATCACTATAAAAGGGGATTCTGCAAATCAATACATTTATCATTTATGTAATGTAATAGATATATAAGACTGTTGCTTGTAATGTAATTCTTCCCATTTCTATTACATGAAATAAAGTAATTTGTTCTTATATTATATTTAAATAAAGTCTCTAATTACTTACCACTACATAGTTTAAGCTTCGGTTTTATTAGAGTACTTTTAAAGTAAATATTTTGTTTAAGCATTATTATTGAGTTCTTATATTCGAAATTGGAGCTACGATATATCCATATTAATAATGTTAACAACGCTATTATAATAAAACATACTAATTTTTTGGTCATTTTTAATGCAGAAACTAAATTACATTTTGCTAGAAGTTTAAATTTTAATGTTTGATTTTAGAGAAAAAATATTTAATGGAACTTTACATATTTTAATTTTCAAGGATAATTGTTTATATTCTTAAGTTTCATTTTGACCAAAAGACAACTTATCATTTTATTTATTATTCATATTTAATTTTGTTTTGATATTGACTGTATGTCATAAAATGTATAATCCCCCCTAATAAAAGTCTAATTCACACACTAGTAGCACATACTCAAAAGTGGATATTACCATAGAATAGATGATAGATGAATACCTAATAAATAAAAACAGACCTACTACAATTTAAAATGTTTAATAGTTCCTACTTCCTAGGATTGTCGTTTGGGCCACAGACCAGGAACAAGGTTTGGGCAGTGGGCACTATTTATCATCCATGCTATTTACACTAGTGTTGCCGATCGATAGTCGAATATCGATAGCATATCGTTAGTTAATCGATAGTGACCGATAGTGATAATATCAGTAGTTTAATTGATGTTACCGATACTATCGATAGTTTCAACTATCGATAGCTGCTCATTTTTCAATATTATAGTTAAAAAAGAGAGAGGAAGTAGGTAGCGAATAAGTAAGTCATAAGTATAAAGGTTCTTTTTAAAACAAAAAAATGAGACTAACTATTACTACTAACACATATACGCGCTACTATCGATAGTATCGATACTATGGATGGCATCGATATTATTTTATTTCGAAACTTCAATAGTATCCATAGTGTCGATACTATCAAAAGTTTATGATCACCAATACTATCGATAGTATCGATAGTATATTGTCTGTCAATAGTATTGTTACATTTCCATCTATCGATACTATCGATTGTATCAATAATATCGATATAGCTATCGATAGTAGGGCTTTTTTAGATGAAAACTATCGATAGTGAAACTATCGATACTTCGTCAACACTAATTTACACGTACTATTATAACAATTGACAGTCAGCTGATTTTGACATTAAAAAGAAATACCAACATTTCGCCATTGACATATTAATATGAGTGCTGTCAACCTTACCTAGGTCATCATGGGGTCTCATCAAGAATAAAGATAAATTAGTTTAATAATATGACACTAGCGAGTAGCGACTCACCCTCGCTCTGCAGCTCGGGTTTGTCCCTAGTTACGTTTCAACGTTTAGTATAGATTTCTCAGAGATGAGATATTTTCCCACAATAAAAAAGTATCTTATACGTTAACCCGGATAACCAGCTATCTTACCAAATTTCATCAGTCTGTCCTGTGGTTTTCTCGTGATGCGGTCACAGACAGACAATCGCGTTATCAAGATGAATCGAATGACGTATGAATCATCAAAATCAGTTAAACCATTCAGTAATTACGAGGGAACATAGGGTCGGACATACATACATACATACATATGTACATACATACATATGTACATACATACAGGTTAAACACATAACCCTCCTTTGGGCTTTACCTCAGTCGGGTAATAAAAGAGAAGTAGGCTTTTGCTTCATTTAGACCGTGACACTTCCACTTAAGGGCACGGTTGGTAAAGGAGCATTAGTGGATTTTTTACTGTTCAGTTTTTTATGAGTGTTAATACCTACTTTACATTTATGAATAGCTAAGAAAAAGACTTAAATCAAATGTTAAACCTTTTTGTTTAAAATTATAATCAGTCAAACATTTTTTACCAGCGTAAGAATTTCGTTTATTTGCACAATATTAAAATTCAATAAACTTTCTGACGATTTATTGAACAAATAAAGGAATGCGACGAATAAATATAACATGTTTGATTTATTTATGTCTAAAGGAGTTTTATAAGAAAAAATTGAGTCTTCGCTAATTTGTCACAAACGTATTATCAGAATTACCACGTAGAGATACTAATAATACCATATCTACAAAATACACCAAAACAAAAATTGAAAATTGCTTAAAAAATTGTACACATCTTCGAAGCTATACTAGTTTAGTCTTCAGCGTTGTAGGAGTCTTATCATGTTATATAGAGACATACAGTAAGCTGCTATAATATATATATATATATATATATATATATATATATATATATATATATATATATATATATATTCAGAAGCAAATAATAATAGAATAAAATAATAATAGCACCGGCGATGAGCAAACAGACAATGTCATTTTTATCATTTATTATGTTATCATGAGCCCGCCTACAGCTGGGGCGTAGGATCAGTGATCAGTTGAACGAGGAGACGGCATTAGACACGTTGTAGCCGCGTACACCGTTGACCTCATACGAGCAATTTAAAACTGACATTATAATGAGTGCAGCGATGGAGACTGCGGAAGACCATGGAAACGTGTTACAGGCGAAAATAATTACAATGGTTTGTCTCTTTGGTATCTCCATGATATTCGGATGCATTCCCATGGTAATTTCGTATAAGTATGGGTGGTTTACGAAATCAGACGGCGCTAACATGAGGACCTCCAACAAGCTAATAATAGGTCTACTGTCTTTTGGAGGAGGTGTGCTTTTTGCAACTACCTTCATGCATTTGCTTCCTGAAGTCGATGAAAACGTTAAATTATTACAAGGTGAGATTTTGGTACTTTGCTAAAAATGCATATTAGGTATATCCTTATGTCCTGCGTAGGTACATTTTCAGATGTTTTGTCATATGAGTAAATTTATAAATTAAAGTTAATTTTTTAATTCAAGTTAATAGGTGATATGCCTATTATATATTTATTTAGATGTATAACATTAATAACTTAAAATAACATTTTTAATACCTGATCCCGACAAATTAAAACATTTTTATTGAAGTAGTTTGGCATTTTCCGTTAGATAAGGTGTCTGCAAATTGTTAATTTGAATCGCATTAAATATTTATTAAATTCTAAATAAGTAACATAAACGCAACTAACTTGTTGTGACATTTAAAGGTAACATTTGGAATGTAAACACATGGCTAACTAGTGACTGCCCATGACTCTCCTTAGACGGATGCAATTTTTATTCAATCCTGACTTACTTTGAATTAAAAAAATATATTACCTTCAGTTTAAAAGAATAAACAGGTATATATGATAAAAAACGCCTGTTTTGAAAATATATAATAAATTATAGTAAATAGTATAAGTTAATTAAAATTGTAGTATGTAAGTTATTTAGAAGTAGGTTATCTATCTAAAAGTATCATTTTGACAATCTTAGGTAACTATACTACATACAATTTTATGTTTATTTCGATTTTCGAATCGATCTCTCGGAGGATACCGTTGAGATTTATATGCTTGATAAGTATGTCTTGTAATTAGTAAATTAAATAGTAAATTTTTATTTTTTGTTTTTGAAATGGTAGGTATGGTACATTAGACAATTTGTAGAATTACATATTTCTCAGTCATAATTTCATAACTCAGGCCCATAAAAGATCGACTTCTGCATCTCATATAATAACAAAGTTTAATATAGATAATTCAATAATATCCGATTATATCCACATTCATGACTATGCTCCGTTTATTTCTGCGGATTCTACGAAGTTATTACGCCTATAGTAATTCCAATCTTTGTATCTCAGTTCATTGTTCTTAATCACAGATTATTCACGCAACCTCAGAAAGCATAAATGTTAAAAACTTGAAATTTGGTGGTTAGAATCCTTATTGGGAGTATTAGCTAAGAAAAGATTTTTGGAAATTCAACCCTGAAAAAGGTAGAATAGGGTAGTAGGTTAGAGGAAGTTAGCATAAAAACGATTATATTTAAAATTACAATACTGATAATATATTTTTTTTGTTTAAAAATTGTGACTATTCTAGCTTAACATTTTTTTAGGCAGTATATTTTTTGAATATAAGAAATCGGGGATGATGTGAAATAAGAGATTTTATAATTTTAAGAGTAACAAATATGAAAAAGGAAATTGGTATATAAATACCATTATAAAATCATTGCAAGAATTGACTAAGAAAGATTTTTTGGAAGTTTTTATATATAAATTAAATATGCGTGCGGAGCCGCGGGATAACGTTAGTTTTTTATTTAATTTTTAGTACACTGAAAAAACGCCAAGTATAATGTATCAAAGGGTTGAGTCGAAGTCCCATTAGCCTAGGTCGTTTTTCTGGCTGTCTTTCTATAGGTATTTTCAACCTTTACACGCACCCTTAAAAATTGGTGCAGTGTATATTTAATAATGACGGATAATGTATCCATGTAATTAAAAATTCATTTGTTTGTGCAAATCTGTTAAAATCCGAAAGTTCTCCATTGACCGGTCTATTTTTTTATGTAGGTAAGTGTTTTCGTATGAAACGAAAGTTTGTATGGTAGGGGAAGGTGGGGATATTGCGGACACTTAAGGAAACCCTTCAATAAAACATAAACTAAGGAAGCTAATCAGTCTGTCTTTATTAACTTTTAAACTTTGGTTCTTCCCTTACAAAATCAACATATAAAACTATTAGTATCAAATCGACAATTATGTTTTTTCTCAAAAAAACAAAACCCTTGCTGTCCGCATTTACCCGATGGCTAACGGGTAAATACGGACAGCGGGTGGGGTAATTGCGGCCAGTCTACTTATTCATATAAATTTCACAAATATAGCCACGGCTCGTGCTTCCGCTCGTGCAATTATCGTGTGCCCAATTCTGGCACACCATGCACATTACCCAATCTTCAGTGGAGGGGCGAATGATATTTTTCAGTACAAAATACACAAAAATATGTTGTGTCATCTGTTTCATTTTCAAAATTTCAAGATTTTTTATACCTATCTGTGTCTTTTTTTTCTGTTCTGCAATTTGTTTATGTTCAAGTATAGCTTTTCCTTTTTTTACTGCAGCTTCTTGTTTAATCCTTTTTTCTATCTTCTTTATTTCCTTCTTCTCTAGTCACAATTACGGAATGTTTCCTTTCCTGATTAACAAATTCTTTTACAAAAAGAAAACATTCTTGCTTAAACCCTTAATTGTTGATATATAAATTACGTCCTGTAGTGTAGTACATAAGTTGGCGGGCGCTCATGTTGCCTTGTTGAAACATCTGGGTGTCTTATGCCATTTATAGATTCATCCGCATTTGCATAGTCAATATCTTGAATTTCACCTGGATTTCCGATTTGTGTTTGGAGCTTTAAATTACTTACTGCTTGGGAGGCATTTCTCTGCTCATTTAAATTAGGGACTTCTTGTTCATTGTGAGTACAAAACTCATTCAAATTTTGGGTACTGGTCTTGATGTTGGAGCCTGATTATAGTATCGTGTCATTATGTACCATGTCAGAAAAAGTGATTCAAAAAATTTCCTTATCTAATGGACAAATCCCGGCAGCTCTTAAACCATTCATTATCAGACTTTTTTACTTGATCTCAATCAATGTACTTCTAGACACGTCATACTTTTCCGCGACTTTACTAAAACTTAATTTCTTTTTTTGGATCTCATTTATAGCTATTTTTAAAGTTTCAAGCGTATAAATTTTTTTCGTCCTCCATTTGTATACACGAGGCATCTGAAACATAGTACAACCACGATAAATCACGTGTCCGTATTCTTCCTAACCCTTTTGGGTAAATACGGACGTCCGTATTTATCCCAAAAAAATGTCCGCAATCACCCCATCAGCCTTTTGACATTTTATAGCAAAAAAAATTAAGTTAGGTAATGACATTTCTAAGTTATTATTTTACATTTTTAAAGGTAAATAACATCCTAATGTATAACTAATACAAATTTTTACGTAAAGCAATTATCTTCGCATATGCATGCTACTACAAATCATCAAAATTTATAAGAAAATACCTAAAAATTGTTAAATGTACTTACCTTGAAACGGGTCCGCGGCTTCCCGTATTGACAAACTGCCAGACACTAAAGATGGTAAAATGAATCTAACGAATCGAAACGCGGGGCTCGGGGTGGGCTATATCAACCGGTAAGGTAGTGTCCGCAATTACCCGCTGTCCGTAATCACCCCACCCTCCCCTATCTATTAATTTTACTGTAGGTCGCTATAAGATGGCGTATTAGCGTATCAATTTCTATTGCGTTCAAGTTATCGCCATGAAAAACTATTTTTAGTTATTCTCTATCGTAAAAAAATTTTTTTACAAACATCTGATAAGTTTATTGTGTAAAATCTGAAGTAAAAAATAATATAAAAATAACTAAATATAAAGTTCGTTGGAGGTGAATAATGTATATATAGCCTGGATCGTTACTATAAAATAATTTGATATATCTCTAAAGGTTTTGATTGTACAATGATGTATCTCAGCCAGCGTTAGTCAGGACATTTTTTTTTGACAAAACACCGTCATAGCTCGGCCATTTTGTACAAAATATTTACAAATGACATTCACAAGCCTTCCTTGTTTATTGCTTTTTCTATTAGTGACAACGGCATAAAATGCGTACTTTAGAAGAATTAGTAATGCAGAAAAAGAGAGGCAACTTTGTTTTACACTATGTTATTAATTCATTAGTTAAAAATACAAGAAAATTAAGTGAGAACCGAGATTTTTGCAAATATCTCGAAAACTTTCAGGCTATTGTAAAAAGTGTCGTTTTTAAAGCTGTAGATTTTTACTAGACCTACAACTTTTGTAGATATCATTTTCCTATAGGACGTCACAGTAAGCCGGAAATCGAAGAAAACTATTTTTCAACGCTTTGTGTCCCCCCATTTTTCGGGGCATTTTACAAATTTCTGTTTCTTATATACCTGCTAATGTTTTAAAACCATAAAACTTTAGGTTTTAATGATATTTCCCCAAACCGGATTCCGATTGGACTAATAAACTTAACCTCTCTAACTCGGTTAATTTTGACCGGAGGAAAAAAAGTAATGAAACCTTTTTTATGTAAAATTTTTAGTTCTACATATTTTAATTAAAACTTTTTTGTCTAATTTACACATTTTAATTATTTTTTTTCTGTCTAATTACGAAAAATCACTTTTTGACAATTTTTTTTTAACCCTTTCCGGGGGTTGCGGACACGATAACCTTTACACATTGTTTTTGTATCATTAAACATTATATCAAAAATGCAAAGTTGAGTGCCAACATTTTTTTTGCCAAGCTTGGTGTGCTCAGTAAGGCGAGACAATACTTCACGTCGCGTCAGCGCCTTAATCTTTATAAGGCGCAAATTCGGCCCCACATGGAGTACTGTTCTCATCTCTGGGCGGGAGCTCCCCAGTACCAGCTGCTTCCATTTGACCGCATTCAACGTAGGGCAGCTCGAATTATCGACGATCAAGCTCTTTCCGATCGGCTTGATCCTTTAGCTCTGCGTAGAGATGTTGGATCACTCTGCATCTTCTACCGCATTTATCACGGGGAATGTTCTGAGGAATTGTTCGGACTGATCCCGGCCGCAGAATTTCACCATCGGACATCGCGCCAAAACAGTAAATTCCATCCACACCACCTCGATGTCCAGCGTTCCACAACAGTGCGTTTTCTTAGGCACTTTCTGCCCCGCACAACCACTTTGTGGAACCAGCTGTCGCCGGCGGTCTTTCCGAACCGTTACGACCTGGCAACCTTCAAGAAGAGAGCGTATTCTTTTTTGAAAGGCCGGCAACGCATTTGCAAGCCTTGCGGTGTTGCAGATGTCCATGGGCGGCGGTAATCACTTTCCATCACGTGAGCCTCCTGCTCGTTTGCCCCCTTGATTACATAAAAAAAAAAAAATTTTGATTTCAGACCTTTTTTGACTGGACTATATGATCAGCAAGAAAAGGATCAAATTCACTAATCAGTTCTAAGTATCCCAAGTAATTACCATTATTTTGAGATCCCAATATCTCATCATCACCACGAAAAGCAAGACCTCTTGCAGTCAAAAATTTCACTACAACAACAATTCTTCTAAGTCAATACTTCCAATAATTGACTTCTACACTATATTGAGACATCAACTCACTGTCAGCTCGTCCAGTAGTTTTGCTTCTTGCGACATAGTTCATCATTGATTGCCTGTGCTGTGAACTGTTCTCATGGTCCATTAATATAAGTAACTATATGCTTCCAATCTTTATATCCATTCGAAGAACTCAAGTTATATCCTGTACCAGTAGTAGTATTAAATAGACGGCAGCAATAACAGTACACAGATTTATTCGATGGTGAATAAAGGAGCTATTTTCTTTCTAAATTCTCACCATTCACTAATTAACGCGTAAACATATTTTTTGTCAAGTATTTAGTTTTTGTTTTACCGTTTGCTTCTGGAAAATTTGCAGAAGTTTCGGAGAAGTCACAATTTTTATTTTGGAAAAACTCCGGCCCTTTTCTAATCCAAATGTCGCGTACTTTGTCCGTTAAAATTTCATCACAGTAGGTACCAGGATCAGAAGATACATTTTCTAAGCTTGTAGTTATTAACTCACATCAATGAATGAAGTGGAGGGTTTAGGCTTTAGCATCAGATACGTCTTTGTCCTTTTTATTATACGCAAACTCTTTGCCACGTTGATATTCAAAAGCATTTTGATCTTGAGGTATTGTGGGTGAAGAATCAGTAAGCCTATCTGTTTCTTCAACCGTAAAAAATGAAGTGAGTTTAGGAAGTTTTTCGGTTATTTCTTTTTGAGCTACCACTTTTTTTCTTTTTTTTGAACCACTTAAATATGTTATTTTCGACATAATGAAATGATTTATAAATAAACTAGTTAAAATTTTAAATAAAACTATCTTTTCGGATTATTTGGCGGATTTATTTTGATTTTTGGTTCCCCACATTTCGAATGCTTTACAGCAATCATGGTCACGGGAGAGACTAAGGTTTTAGACGTCTCAAAGGCATTATATACTTGTTACAGTCAGTAGAATTTTACAAAATGGTTTCAAAAATTCAAAAATGGCACCAAAGTACCATATAATATTTGTTAATTTTAATTCTAAACATTTTTAAATTTTAATAAGTATTATAATTAAATATAGCAATATTAATTATTTATTAAAGCTATTATTGTATTTAAGATTTGAAAAAGGTAATATTTAATGGCAGTTGTAGCGTATTTTTATTTATTATTAGATATAACATATTGTGTTTTCTCTTTGTTTAATTCGTCAGGTGGACAGTGGCCAGCTGCTAATCGGCCGCTAGCTTCATGCCTTCATGCCTTTCGGGGCCCCCGTGAGAATGGGAGCCCTGGGCCCGGGCCCCGTGTTCCCCTATGGTAAAGACGGCATTGCGTAACAGTCGTAGTTTTAAAAAAATAGTTTATGTGTAGATTTGGCTTTGTTACTATTTTAATTAATTGTATTCAAGAGTATTAATACTAAGTTTCAAATAATTCTGATCATAAATAGCTCTTTGCCCATGTAAACTTTATTGATGAATTTGGAAAAAAATTTTTATCTTAAAGGTAAACACCACTTTCTGTGTATTGAACATTAAAAATGTCAGAGTTTCATACAATCTTTAATCCCCTATTTTACCCACTTAGGGGTTAAATTTCGAAAAATCCTTTCTTATTGGATGCCTACATCATATAAGGAACACGTCCTCTAAATTTCACGTTTCTACGACCAGCGGTTTAGGTTGTGTGTTGATTCATCAGTCAGTTAGGATCACCGCAGGATGCACCTCTGCGTCTCAATTCTTCTTTTAACTGGTCTAACTTCCAGGTACAATACATTGCATAGGTAAGACGCGAACACAATAGAAGCACAAAACCAGGTATAAAAGAAAAAAATACAATAAATTGCATAACCTCAGACTGAATGTAAATAGGTGATATGTGTGGCGCCCTCCTTTACCTATTGTTTTACAACGAAAATATATCGTTCTTCTTTTAGAACTTAAAAATAAGGAGGATATATTTTTTTTGCATAGTAATCGATGTCTATGCCATTTGTGAAGCGATTTTCATATTGTTTTATTAGAAAAATTTCCATAGCCAAAAGGTTAAGACAGAATCCTTATAATTTCGTCTTGACTGTCTATCCATATGCCACCGCCATCTTACTCGTATCTTCTGTAAATAAGAAAAAAATGGAACAAAACATTTTCTATTAGGTAATTAGCGTAATTAAAAAAACAAATAATAAACAATTCATACATGTAACTAAGGTACACAACTCATTTAAAAAAAAATAATGAAAATAAGGGGGAA
Organism: Argynnis bischoffii washingtonia; assembly: GCA_033884665.1. Lineage (NCBI taxonomy): Eukaryota > Metazoa > Arthropoda > Insecta > Lepidoptera > Nymphalidae > Argynnis > Argynnis bischoffii. The sequence continues at coordinate 7,081,605 of CM066625.1, forward strand.
AAAAATAAATTCACATAATAATAGTGTGTGGTTTGTATTAGGAGATTTTGTTGGTAGGGTTTCGTGTGGAAAGAAAAGTGTGCGAGTCAGATTCGGTTTTTTACTAAATAGATTTATTTTGAGTGATGCTACATAATATATTTAAAAAGAAATTAAACCTCTCAATGCAAAAGAAAATTTTAACTTGACTTTAAAAATATCTGATTTGGTATCTATTATAAATGAAAAACCCCGAAAACTAACTATTTTTAACTTTTTAATGTTTGGAAGTCGGTTTATGTATTTTTTTAAAGTTTTTTATGGAAATCAGAAGTATCATTTTCAATTTTTCGCATTTGGCATTTTGACGTCCCTTGCAACACTCATTTCACTCTACTCTAGGCAGCACAATTATTAACTCTTTCTCTTATTGTCCATCTATCTATCAATAACGAGTAACGACAACCGAAAATTGCAAGTTTTCAGTTACTTACTTTTAAATATCTACTTTTCGTTCTTTGCGTTTTATAACGATTTTCGTTACGATCGACATTGATAAAAAGCGTCTTAACGAAAAAAGATTTAAAAATTCAAGCATAGCGTTAAATTCGTTATCGATGTATAAAGCCGTTTATCACATCTCAACTATGACAGTAATATCTAACAACAGATTAATATTCTATTGAAACCATAAGTGTTTTAACTATTTTTTATCAGAGTACATCAAGATAGAAGCCTATGTGACTTTCGGCACACAAAATATCTCCATGCAAAAACGTGACGATTGGTTGTTGCATTAAGGATAAACCAACATGCCACTTGCGCATTTATAATATTAGTAGGTATCGAATGAGTTACAATACCTACACATAAACGTTTTATATTAATTTGAAATTACTATTCGATTCAAAGGGATCGCAACAAAAGTTTGCGAGGACATAGTAAATTTTAATTAAAACATTAAATTTTCTAAAAAATTTAAAACGTTTGTTTTTAATCTTCATCTAAAGTCAAATAAGCCATTAAAGTTATTATGTATTTAATTTTTCTAGCTTTTAATAATTATTTACTTATTATTTGATTGAAATTATGATGATTGATGATTGATGATTTGAAAGTATTAAGTACCTATACTTAGATCATATAACAAACAATAGAAAGAGTGAAAGTATAAAAAACTATAAATTTTTGATCTCAAAATTGGTCAAATGTGAGTCGAAATTTATTTAGAGATTTTAATTTTTAATATTACATTTTCCTGTGTTATGAATATTATAGGAAACCTACACTTACGTTTACATTTATAAGTATAAAAATAATCTACACTAATATTACAAAGAGGAAGGATTTGATTGTTTGTTTGTTTGCCCCGAATAGGCTCCGAAACTACTGAACCGATTAATATGAAATTTGGTAAGAAGATAGTTTGAGACCCTGGGAAGGATATAGGATAGTTTTTAACCCAGAAATCATCCCTTAAGGGGATGAAAGTTTGTATGGGGAATCAACCTAGGGACGAACCGGAACGGAGCGAGGATGAGTCACTAGTAGGTAATTAATAAGTAATATTATACGAACATGCGAAAATTTGTAAGTGTGAATGTTTGTAACTATTTAACATGTAAGCCGTAAAATTAAATTTCATTAAATTTGGCACACGTGAAGTGCCTAGATTACGGTATGTCTTTTTAACGTTAGGAAATAAGTACCTACATACATTTACGCATACCACCTGTACTTACGGCTGAATGCGTAAGCCATCCATATCCATAGTAATATTATAAATGCGAAATACACACATAGACATAGGATAGTTTTTATAGAAAAGGCGGGTGGAAGTTTGTATGGGGAATCAAGTATTTCTTAAGTAAGGGATAAAATATTTGATTTTTAAAGTATTTACGTACTTTTCTATACCTATCTAAAATATACTTACAGTTATAAATCTATTCTTTTAATACTTTTTTTGGGTTCCGTACCCGAAGGAACGGAACCCTATAACTAAGCCTCCGCTGCCCGTCCGTCCGTCTGTCAGAGGGCTGTATCTCATGAACCGTAATAGGTAGAGAGTTGAAATTTTCACAGAGTGTGTATTTCTATTGCCGCAATGGATATATAGTAAAAAACCAAGATGGCGAATTTTTAAAAAGGCTCCCATGCAAATAAAAAAAAACGATTATTGTACGCAACCCATCGTGACCGATTTCGACTCGCACTTGGCTGTTTTTTTATTTTTAATTAAGACCTCTTTCAATAGCCATTTATAAAGATTACCTTTTTGACAGATCTGGCAAAAAACGTAACTTATACACGATTTTAATTTATATTTATTTGAATTAAATAATTTTAAATAGTCTTACATTGCTGCAACGGCCATACTCTATTAACTATATTAACTACTACTACTATATTAACCGTTAAAATGTACCTAGGGATGAACCCGAGCAAAGCGAGGATAAGTTGCTAGTATAAGAAAGTGCATATACAGAGAGTTTAAGTGTTCAAATGTCAACGTGAATAAAAAAATCTATTCAATTCGTTACCGATGTCACGTAGGAAAGATATGATACGCATATTGATTGATAAATGGCAACGAAAGATTATTGCTATGATGAAATTCAAAAAGTCTTTCTTTTATAGCTTTGTGCTACAATTAAAAGACCTATGTAATTGATTTGAACTATTAATTGGTTCGATAAGAAAGAAAGATTAATTTGTTTGTATGAATATAATTTTTATATGAATAATTTTGTATTATCAAAGTTATAAAAAAAGTGATTCATGATAATAAACATAACATACGTAGATACAGTTTATGATTTAAATATTTAAAAAATGCATTTTTCCATAGTTAGCTTAATATAGCTTATGGTTTGCTATAATAAAAACATACGAAAATACTTACGTGCAATTTATAAACATGATCATTTTTATTATTATAGGTTGTTAGAGATCTAACTAATCAATCTAGGTGGTTAGAGATCTAACTTAATCTCGCATTTAAGATTCACAATTTTTAAGTCGTATGCAATTCGTCAAAGGGGAGATCCCACAGGATTCTAGCGTCGGTTATTGATGCTTAAACTACTTAGCGCAATTGCTCCCCGTTGAATTGTCTAATTTCTCTCCGGGAAGTCCAATCCATAGGACCGTTATTTATGACCCTAGATTTTTTGCTTATTTTCCTTATACCTACTTACTAATGAAATAATAGGTAGGAGGTAGGTACTGTACCTATTTATATAGAATTGTATGTAATTGTAGTTAAAGTCAATTATTTAAATAAAAATGTTTTAAGTAGGTAGGTAATTGTTATTTTAATAAGCACTAATTATATATTTTTTTATAAATGCAACATTTTTTTTTAAGAAGATGAAAAATGGGAGAGAAGCGTTCCTACAATTTCCAATTTTAGTAATTAAAATAATCAAAATATAAGTATACTTTCTTGCAATTTGCTTTAGTAATGCTGTAATTAATGATGGATCACTTGTTGATAGGAGAAAGATTTACCTACATTGTAGTTAAACTTTATTTATTATTTGTTTATTGTAGTGATTAATATTTCCCTTGCCACCAACAAAGTAGGTACATAATGTTCTCCTAACTAAATTGAAAATAGCCAACTGCGCAGGACACAGTATAGCGCAAAGTCTGTGCGCAGACACAAGTGTACTCTCTATTTCTTTAACTCTCACTCACATTCCGATTCGATAAAAACTCGCTAAGGCGCAAGACCTGTAACTTAACTTGCTATATGTATAGAAAAACCCAGTAACTATTTAAGCCCCATCCGGGACTTGAACCCAGGATCTCTCAAACTGCAGCCAGAGTCATGCTTCTGTACATGTACATGCTAGCCACTAGACTAATGAGGTAGTTACATACATACATGTGATGGAGATCAACTTTTTTCCTAAGCTGAAGCAATTTTGGCACTTTGTATTAAGATTTGTACGATCAATTCAAATAACCTGTGATTGACAGCGTAGAAGTGTTAGTCTAGTATATGTATTCATCATATTATTTTATTTCTTTTTATTCAGAAAGCGGCGATTTGCCAGTGATGCCAATATATTTGGCTTCACTCCTAATGTGCGCCGGTTTCTTCATGATGTATCTCATTGAAGAGTTAGTGCAGCTTTACATTCACAGTCGGGAGAACAAAACAAATTCTAGCTTTTCTCGGGTAATGAGTATACGTAGAAGCAGCGCAGAAGCTGGTTCATCTGTAGATAAATCAATAAAAGAGTTGGAGGCGAATATACATCAACCTGGTCATAGTCATTTACCTTTTGAAGCCGAAGATAATCTGATATCAGCCCTGAGAGGACTTCTCATCGTTCTAGCTCTATCTATACACGAACTATTTGAAGGTCTTGCAGTTGGCTTGGAAGCGTCATCTAGAAATGTTTGGTACGTAAATATATTTAATTTACTTAAGTTTATATTAAGTAATTGTTGTTATTTAATTTCCTTAAACGTTACAAAAATAAAAAAAAATAAGTCAAAAAGGAGTAGCTACTGAAATTGGTAATGCGTTTTTTTTTGTGTGCTACAATCAACATAGCAATCATCAGGAGTTTTCCCATATAACAGGAATAATAACTTAAGGATTTTTTAAATTAGGTGTAGGTACTCACGTACTTTTGTAAGTTAAAAGTAAGTAAGTACAATAAAACTTCTGACTCATAGGTATTTTCTTGGTCTGAAAAAAAAAAATACTAAGCGAAATGAGAATTAAATGTAAAGGTATCTACGCGAGACAAATCATATAATAACAGTAGTTATTATTCAAAAAAATCATCGTTACAATCTATACTATAATAAAACTGTAGAGGTCGAATGTCTGTACATAGAAAAAAAATGCTAAAAACCGAGTCAGGGGGGTGTAAGAAGAGCAATAGAACCAATCCTGATTTTTTTCAATTTTTTTGTTTCTCTGTCTGTTTGTCTGTTTGTCTGTTTGTCTGTTTGTCTGTTTGTCTGTTTGTACGGGCTAATCTCCGAAGCTGCTGGACCGATTTGAATGAAATTTTGCATGGTGGTACCTTATATCCCCGGTCAACATATAGGATACTTTTCATGCCGGAAAATCAAAGAGTTCCCGTGGGATAGTTAAAAAACTACAGTAACTTATACAGCTTACTACACAAAAACTACCCATTGGATTTTAATGAAACTGTACAATAATATAGTTCATACATCAGAATAAGAAATAGGCTACTTTTTATCCCGGAAAAATATACAGTTCCCGTGGGATAGATTTGTTTTTGTTTGTCTAGAGGCGAACCCGAGTGAAGCGAGGGTGAGCCGCTATAATATTATAAAAAGGAAAGACTTTTTCGTTTGTTTATTTGTTTGTACCGAATAAGCTCTGAAACTACTGGACCAATTTAGATGAAAGGGTTAAGCCGGATAAGTATAGTGAACCGGCCTCCTAATGGCAACCTATATCGAAACTTATGTGTCAATAAGTGCTTGATGTAGAAAAGCGATTTATACGAGTTCACTGTCGTACTCCGCTTTGACCTTGAGATATAAAGAAAATGAGCGTAACTATGACTTTCGTTCAAAAGGACATATCTCGAAAACCTTCAAAGCTAGAAACTTAAAACTAAGGCGAGGTTTTAGGTAACCTTTGAAAGCATATTATATTTTCTTAAGACTTTTTTAAATAATAACAACCCTTTTTTTAAAAATAATCTATCTATCTATTTATACTATAACATAAATGTAGAGGTTGGATGTCTGTACATAGAAAAAAATGATAAAAACCGAGTCAGGGGGATGTTAGAAGGGCAATAAAACAAATCCAGATTTTTTTCAAATTTTTTGTTACTCTGTCTGTCTGTCTGTTTGTACGGCCTAATCTCCGAAACTGTTAGACCGATTTATCGAAAATTTTGTATGGTGGTACCTTATATCCCCGGTCAATATTTAGGATAATTTTCATCCCGGAAAATTAAAGGGTTCCCGTGGGATAGTTAAAAAACTATAGTAACTTATACAGCTTAGTACACAAAAATACTGATTGGATTTTAATAAAACTTTACAATAATATAGTTCATACATCAGAATAACAAATAAGCGACTTTTTATTCCGGAAAAATGAACGGTTTCCGTGGGATAGATTTGTTGTTTAGAGGCAAACCCCAGTAAAGCGAGGGTGAGCCGGTGAGATTATATATACTCCTGGGTATGTGCGTAGTGCGGGTAATGTGCGTATAGCGGGTAATGTGTGTAGGGTAGGTAATGTGTGTATTGCAGGTAACGTGCGTATGGCAGGTAAAGTGCATAGGGCGGGAAACGTGCGTAAGGCGATAATAGTGCATAGGGCGGGAAACGTGCGTAAGGCGATAATAGTGCGTAGAGTGGGTAAAGGGCATAGGGTGGGTAATAAGCGTAGGGCGGGTTTAGTGCTTAGGGCGGGCTACGTGGGTAGGGCGGTTAAAGTGCGTAAGGAGAAGGGGGGGGGGGCTTATATGTGTGGGGCAGTCAAAGTGTGTAGCGAGGTCAAAGTGCGTAGGGCGATAAAGTGCGTAGTGCGGGTACAGTGCGTTGGGCGGGTATGGTGCGTGATATAAATCTGTTTTTGTTTGTTTACAGGCGAACCCGAGCGTAGCGAGGGTGAGTCGCTATAATATTATAAAAAGGAAAGACTCTTTTATTTGTTTGTACCGAATAAGCTCTGAAACTACTGGACCGATTTAGATGAAAGGGTTTAGCCGGATAAGTACAGCGAACCAGCTCCCTAATGGCAACCTATATTGAAACTTATGTGTCAATAAGTGCTTGATGTAGAAAAGCGATTTATACGAGTTCACCATCGTATTTCGCTTTGACCTTGAGATATGAAGAAAATGAGCATAACTATGACTTTCGTTCAAAAGGTCATAACCAAACTATAGAGGTCGAATATCTGTACATAGAAATAAAATGCTAAAAACCGAGTTAGGGGGATGTAAAAAAAGAAATAGAACAAATCCAGTTTTATTTTTCAATTTTTTTGTTACTCTGTCTGTTTGTCTGTTTGTACGGGCTAATCTCCGAATCTGTTGGACTGATTTAAATAAAATTTTGCATGGTGGTACCTTTTATCCCCGGGCAACATCTTAGATACTTTTCATCCTGAAAAATTAAAGAGTTTCTGTGGGATAGGTAAAAAACTGTAGTAACTTATACAGCTAAGTTCACAAAAACTACTGATTGGATTTTAATGAAACTACAGTAATATAGTTCATACACCAGAATAAACAATAGGCTACCTTTTATCCCGGAAAAATGTACGGCTCCCGTGGAATAGATTTGTTTTTTCTAGAGGTGAACCCGAGCGAAGCGAGGGTGAGCCGCTAGTGTATAAATAAATTCTTTAATTTTTAATGTTTTGTTTATAGCTTAAGAAAACATTTTCTTATCATCACGTACAATTGGCGTACCTACTTATTTATTGTTTTTCCTTACAAAGAACACTTGATTAAACGGACGCTAGTAAAATCCTATTCTCAATAAAATGTAATTCTACTACCTAATATAACTACTTGATATATATTTTTTATTCTATTTTTTACATGGGAGTTTGAGTTGACTATGGTCCCCCCTCCCCCCTCGTACAGCATATAACTTAATAATCTAAAGTAAATAAAATTCGTGATATAATTACGATAATAATTCTGTTAAAACCAGTCCAAAAAAGTATGTATATGATTGAAGTTTTTGATATAATAGATGGTAGAGATCTACTTAATAATTACTTGATAGAAGCAACTAAATTGTGTATTGCATATTTTCATATATGTATGTATACCAGCCAGGATTAAGGAACCATAGAGTTATAGATAACTTATATATTTAAACGAGCAATTCTTGTATATTTATATCTTTATTTATTTATACCAGCGATCTCGGAAACGGCTCTAACGATTTCGCTGAAATTTGGTATATGGAGGCTTTTGGGGGCAAAAATTGATCTAGATTAGTCGCATGTCTGAGAAAATGCGTGTTTTCGAGTTTTCATGCGGTTTTCCTTTGCTTTATTCTACCAGAATATGGTCGATAATTTCTTACATTCCGATATAATCGTCGTAGTCAAGCGGTCAAGGCGCAAGTTAGACAACACATATGCCCGGGATCGAGTCCAGGTCGGGATACAAAGTTTTTACTTTTGTTTTTTTTCCTATTTATTCAAGTTTTTAGTTTTTTTTTTATCTAAAAAATACGATATAACAAAAAAGAACTGCGAGCGAATCTCAGTCGCCCAGGTACTGAAAGTTAAAAAAAGAAAAATATATGTATATTATAATATATGTATGTTAAGGTTTTGTTTTCTAACAAATAAAAACTTTTAATTATTTTATATTTTTATGGATTCATTTTAAAAATACTGAAAGCACACTAAAAAGGAAAAAGGTACCCACCTAAAAATATCAAAGTATTACTTGAAGAAAATTCGCTTTTGTAACATTGCCTATGTTTTTTGTTTTAAAGACGCATTATATAGTGACTAGATAAATGTTATATTTTTCAGGTATATGTTTGGCGCAGTATCTGCCCACAAATACATCATAGCATTTTGCATCGGAGTAGAGTTTCTTGTTGCGGGTACGAAGAAATGGCTATCAATAGTGTACATCTTCACATTTTCCTTTGTCTCAGCACTGGGAATAGGTATTGGTATATTATTGGTAGGGGGCGCTGGCGCGACGGGGGCTGGCATCTACTCTGTTGTATTACAGGTAATTACATCTATATATATTAATATAGTATATATTAGATATAAAGTTAAAGAGTTTGTTTATATAAACGCGATTGTCTTCGGAATTACCATTCTAATTTGAATTTTTTTGCATGTTGAAGCTTATTTATTTAGCAAGGCTTTACGGATCGCTACAATTAACATAAATTATGTCAGTAGACCCGTGGCAAAACGCATATAACATAGCATATAACAATAAATAAATAATGGAGACATATAAAAACAATCACAGATAATGTGTGTTTGGAAATAAGTAAAATTAATCGATAAAAAAACTACATACAGACGAACAATGAACTCCTCCTTCTTTTTTAAGTCGATTAAAAACAATTATAAATAATTATATAAATATATTGGGACATTATGACGCCAAAATTATTGTACACTGCACGTGAAAGATAAGCATACTTTAGTATGTACATTATCAATTATGCACATACATGTTATGTATACAGTATGCATTGGTATAAACATACTTGAAGATTGTAAAAATTATCAGTTGATTGAGGCTTTTTTAAATAATTTTTATTTTATATCTCATTGGGTTGATTAATTAGCGATGACAACAATGTTTTTCTTTTACAATCTCTTGTTCGCTTTCCGGTAGAGTAGTTATTATAATAATTTTATACCAAATATTTGATTACACGTAGATACTCGTAATATTGTCTTTAATATTTTTACCTATTTAAATATCTGATGGGGTAACTTAAAAGTATTTACTCTACCTACCATACTTACATATGCCAAGATCGATCAAATCGATCTTTCAATTGGAACAGAAACGAAAAATCGGCACGAACTTTACAATGGCAATCTTTTATAAACAAAATGTTAAATATTTTTTCTTTCTAAAATACCTAACCAATTAGTATAGAAACTTTACCTTTTTATTCACCATAAAATTTGCAGATTATGTAGATACTATAACAGTAATTGCACATTATAATAAAACCTAAAGACGTAGTAGACTTAGTAATTAAAAACAAAATCTATTCTATAGGTCATCGCGTGAATATTCGCTGATTTGAATTGACATTGCAAAGATTTAAATTGGAAATCATTCGTAGGAAATACTTTTTTATGTATCTGTTGGTTTGTTTTCTGTTGGTATATTTTGTTGGAGGCCGCAACTATATAGGGGCAAATATTTCTTCCGGCGATTATTATAAGACAAAACGATATTTGTAAAAAAAACAAGCATAGTTCAAGAAACTGTTAGGAAAAGCAATAAATCAATGGTATTGATGTGATAAATATTGATCTTTGTAATAAATATTTAGGTAATTGATTTTTTTATCGATCATATCAAATTTCGATTTCAAAAGAGATCGTTATGCACCTCATTAGATATGAGTAGCCAATATCTATTGTAGCAAATGTCGTAACTTGACTTGAAGTCTTTGACTGCTACATAATACTTAAAAAGTATTAATTTGTAAATATTTCCTGATAAACAGAGAGAGGGAGAGTTATTAGTATATAATATATAGGTACTTATACGAAAGTTGCATTGGATTTTTTGTTGATTCTGATTTTAATTACATAAAAAGTATAGATAAAAATATTCCCGCATAAAAAATACAACTGTATTCACATTCAAAGTTTCACATACAATAGAGTAATACAAAATTGGAGTCGGAGACATACATACATAACATATGTACGTGTTTTAAAATAGCTGTGTGTGTATATGTCTTCGACTGTATAAAACTGTTTTTCGTCAGCTTGTTTTCATCTTTTTAGTTCGCTTTTTACGAAATTGGGCTTTTTTATTTGTATAAATAATTTTTATTTTTGTTTTTTAGCATTTCACATTTCAAATTACATTTGTATATTTTTGTAAGCCATTTTATAAAATCCTTAATTTTGATACCCCGCTCGTAATATGGCGCCAAAAATCAGCCATTTTATTTTTATAACTTTGATATACCTTGTATCACTCTTACAATTAAGACGAATCTAATGACACCTCTGAAGCTAAAACCCAACTTATATAAATATATAAAGCCGTTTAGACTATAGAGCGTGCCAAAGAAATACCTATACATACATACATACACTCAAAAAACATAACCCTCCTTCTGACGCTGGCGGGTAAAAACGACATGAGCTACTATGTTATTAACCGACTTTTAACATACATTTAGTTTAAACTAGTAACTTACCATTGTAAAGGTAAGCGTTACAACGTTCTTAGACAATATATTATATACATTGGTATTAATATACATTTTATACAGTTTTCAATGTGTATTATTTGATAGAGACGTTTTCTTTGTATTAACATATTTAATACTTTATATGTAATATCACATGTCATTGTTTACCTTAACACTTGACGTAGTTTTACAAATTATATTTAAAATATTTGAAGAACTGATTAGATAATTATTTAATAGAATATTTCGCATATATGTTTGTGAATTCGGTGAATGTTAATGTTCCTTAATCTACCTGTTTGAATGTGAAGGAGTTGATAGAACTAAATCAGCAGTAGATACTTACTGCATTTCCATCGGATAAACGTACATCTAATTCTATACAAAAAAATAAAATTGAAGTGTCTGTTTGTAATGTCAAAATAAAAGCTTTTTACTAAATGTATTTATATGAGCAAATTAACTTTCAGGTTTTAGAGCTTAGTTGCGAGGTATATAATTAAAAAAAAAATTTAAGGCCAAATGAAACCGGCTGACCGACGGCAGTCTATTTCTTTACTGCATCAATGTGATGTAATATTAAAAAATCAGCCTTTAGATAATGCTTACAGTTTTTTATCGTTCGCCTAATTTGATTTAGCATTGCTCAATGACGCTGAAAGAAAAGCAAGAAAATAATGTCACGCGAGTAAAGTCTATAGTCTAGACCTTGTCTGCTCTAGCGTACAGACTACTAAATAATAAAATAATCGGGCAATAACCCAAAATTTCAGTAGGTCGGGCGAATCTATGCAGCTAAATAAACAAATAGGTACTACATAATGATAAGATAAAGATTTTGCCTTCATAAAAAAAGAAAGAAAAACGATAAAAATAATAATTAGCGTATCATATTTTTCAACGTCACGTGTCGTCATTACAAAACTGTAATTTCCATATATTTTATCTTACTAATTTGAAATGAAACTAGATGTGCCAAATAGATGATATATCATATAGGTATGTCAAAACGCTAATGAACGCCATCTATCGTCTGTTTAAGAAAACAAAATAGCGGCCGTTTTTTTGTGTAAGATAAGATGTACAATATACTTACGTATATACGTATATATGTGTGTAATTCTTAAATAAAAGCGATAAAGTGCGAGTCGAATTCACACACGAAGGGTACCGTAAGGTCGTCCGTCGTACATGTACTTTTTATTACTATAAATTTTACTCTATATATGTAGTATATTAATTTTGATATATAATCGATTACGAACGTTAAAAAAAACGTTTCTTGTATTATTTTTTTTGTTTTTATTATTTGTTGTTATAGTATTCCGTTAGCGGAAGCGGAATAGCCCCAACTCTTACCGAATGGATAAATAACATGCTAAAACAACGAGCTATACAGTTTACTGTGAATACCACCACGCGGGGTATTGTGAGTAGAGGCTGTCCACAGGAAAGGGTCTTATCTCCACTACTGTGGAACTTAGTTGTAAATGAGCTCATAACAGAGCTCAATGCAAACAACCTCTACACGGTAGGGTATGCTGATGATATAGCTATCTTAATATCTGGAAATTTTGAAAGCACCTTGTGTGACCTCATGAGGAAAGCTTTTAGAATTATCGAGAACTGGTGCACTAAGCATGAGCTCTCGGTCAACCCCATTAAAACAGAACTGATCATGTTCACTAACCGAAGAGCTCCTGGATCTTACAGACTCCCGAAACTCTTCAACACTGAAGTAAAACTTAAAAACGAAGTCAAATACTTGGGTGTGATTCTGGACAGCAAATTGCTCTGGAACAAACACCTTGACTACAAACTAAACAAATCAACCATTGCCTTTTATCAATGTAAAAAGATGCTAGGCAATCAGTGGGGTCTTTCTCCAAAAATAACATTATGGCTATATACATCCGTAATAAGACCAATGCTAACCTACGGAGCCCTAGTCTGGTGGACTAGAACCGAACTCCGGACCACTAGCACCAGATTGGGACGCTTCCAAAGGCTGGCATTATCTGCTGCTAATGGATGTATGAAATCAACACCCACAGCAGCATTGGAAGTAGCCTTAAAAATCACACCCCTAGACCTATACATACAGCAAGAAGCAACAATGGCTGCTATCAGGCTTATGCACTTAGGACTATGGGGCAAAAACCACCACAGTCCACACACATCCATCCTGGATAGGGCAATAGAGTACCAACCACTCATAGCTGCCCCGTGTGATAGAATCCCTAACCAATTTACTTTCAACAAAAAATATCATATACAGGTGAGTGAAGAGGAACGTGACCAATCAGCCACAAATGAGTTACGTATATATACTGATGGCTCCAAAACTGAAAATGGATCAGGAGCTGGGGTATATTCTCTTGACCTCAACATCAACATACACTTACCGCTAGGCGCATACAGCTCTATTTTCCAATGCGAATGTGCCGCCCTAACAGAAGTATAAAACTCCTGTCTGATAGCGCTGCTGTTTTGACGGCACTAGAAAGCAAACAAACAGCAAACTAATTAGTGAGTGTCAACTTGCCCTGGACGTAATATCCTCGACTAATCGAGTTACTCTCCAGTGGATAAAGGGACACAGTGGATCTCTAGGCAATGACGCAGCAGATGAACTAGCAAAGAGAGGATCTGAGATGAGAGTGGTCGGCCCGTACCCACTTCTCCCTCTACCTTTCTCACAAGTTCGATCCTGGATCCGCCAAAGATCTATAGAACTACATAACCTTAGATGGTCGCAAACCACAGATTGTAGGCAATCTAGACTAGCATTGCCTGCAGTAAACCTGCGACTGACAAAACGACTACTAAGTCTCAACAGAACCAACCTAAGAATAATGATAGGGACAATAACGGGCCATTGTCACCTAAACAAACATCTATTCATAACCGGCGGCACTGATAGTCCTCTATGCAGAGGATGCTTCAGTGCCGAAGAATTAGTCACCCACGTAATCCTGGAATGCGAGGCAGTGGCTCATCAACGCAAAGAAATCCTCGGATCAGTGAGGTCACTCCGCGAAGCCTGTGAAGTTCCCAGGAAACTTCTGCGCTTCTGGGCGGAGCTGGGCTGGCTAAATTAGCCAGGATTCTAGACGCACAACGGACCAACTATGAGTCTAAGTGCGGAAAATAGAGTCCACTTTACATTACATTACATTACATTTAGTATTCCGTTGGCACCCTTCGGGTACGAAACCCTGAAAATGAATTTGCCTTTTTTTTGTAATAATGTAAGCTAATCGTAGATTTATCAATAACCAAATAACAACAAAAAGTAAAAATATAATGTTTTCCTTTTTTCCAGGGTATCGCATGCGGCACGTTAATGTACGTCGTATTCTTTGAAATATGGAGGCAAGATAACACAGGCTTGCTATCGTTTGTGTTTTCCTTGCTTGGCTTTGTGGTTATGGTGTCATTGGATACTATTGTTGAAATAGGTTAGTATACTATTATAAACGCGAAAGTTTTTATTTGTACTCCTTCATGTTGAAACAACTAGGCGGATTTGGATGAAATTTAGTCCACAATAAACTATAATCTAAATGAGCTGTCTCTAAAGTAACACTTGCCCATGTATACTGTTAGTAACAAAATTTGCTAATAGATGTCGCTACCTGTATATGTTTAAATAGCAGCAAAGGCGCCGTTTCTCTTTACAGCATATCGTTAGAATATATTATCTTAGAAGTTATCACAGATTTAAAATTGTTAATCGTTAAACTATTTTTATCTACTTTAACGTACTACCAGGAACGCTCCCGAGCGAAGCGAGGGTAAGTCGCTAGCAATATTATAAATACAAAAGGCACCTGAGCGACCTGAGCGACTGAGAAGATATATATATATATATATATATATATATATATATATATATATATATATATATATATATATATATATATATATATATCCTCTACAATATAATACCTTACTTAACTAACAATAGCTCTATGTGTTATAATTATATCTTTTCAGTTGCTTGAAAGTACTGCAGTATATGTTTGGTCTTCATGTGAGTGATAGTTTTATCACAAAGACCACATGCAAGAGTGGATGCGTGCGCACGTCGAAAATGTTCATTTAGGGCCTGCGCAATTTTTTATTTATTTAAGATAAAATGTATTAATTGTTGCATATATTGACCACCCGAGTTGATTTAATAAAACTGTAATTAGTAATTATCATATACGGATTACTCTCTTATATGATATTTTACATATACATGTAATTGTATATAAACATGTACTTTATGAAACAAAAACCTCGTCTATTAGATTTTCTTATTTTTCCTATTAGAAAACATAAAATATTATTATATTGTGTTTTTTGTGGTACCCAACGTCATATTTTGTATGCAAAATGTGCAATAGATGACGCTAGTCAGATACAAGTGCGCCACGTAAGTTTCCTGACAATATCCGTATCAAAGAGTATTATAATATATGTATATGGACTCATAATTACTGTGCTTCTCTGAATTATTTATTTTGAACGACTGTCAAGTTTTCAATATTAAAAAATACAAATGACAAATACTATTAATATTATACTTGTACAAATTGAAAAGAAATTGGGCTGATCTAATTCGCATTATTGTCTGTCTTGAATAGACGATAGATGACGTTGCCACAAAGATGTTGATATAATATGACCATTTTATTTTATAATTTTTGAAGATATGTGAACAAAAATGTGTGAAATATAGCAGAATGCTATTATTTGCTTAGACATTTTGTTTCTCTTCTCTAATTATATGGATAAATATTTTTTTTTGATACATATTACATATATGTATCTCGTCATCTATTGAAATTTATTTAAACTATTTTTTGTTTATTCTTTAAAGGCATTTGCGGTTGTTTGATAGGCCTAGTTTATAGCAGCGAATTTACAATACGAGTGCTTTATATATTGTTATAAAATTCTACAAGTTTACATGTAAAACATTTAGAAGTTGTTTATTCAAAATGGTTAATGTCAAATGTGCTCGTGCTCTTAAAAAACATATGTACATAATATTATTAAAAATTTATAAGTAAAATGTGTCCTTTGATTTTTCATTCTTGATGAAATTCTATTTTATTACCATTTCTCCTAAAAAAATTAATTTTGGAACAGATATGAAGAAAAAGAATTGTTTTCGTGGAATGTAGAGAGCAGCACTATTATCCCCCTAGAGTTTTATTCCCGAAAATAGTGGGATCAAAACATTCATTTGTAAACACAGAATATTTATAAAAATGGAAAAAATAATAAAATATGGATTTCAATCAATAAATCATTAATGTTATATCTGTCTGTTAATCTGGTTATACATGGTCAAAATAGAGAAAGTTAAAAAATTATTCAAGTCCAACCATGTTTATGGTGTACCTAGTAGAAAAAATAATAAAAGTGAAACTTTCTTAACCGCAAAAGTTGTATCACAAACGAGCGTGTCAAATGTTTATGATGTGAAAATTATCGTATGTATAATTTACTTTAAAAATACTTAGTGCAATCAAATAAAAAAAAAACTAGCCTCAATGAGATTGGCCGCCGTGGCCGGAATCGGTCAGGAGGACATTATTATTATAATAAGTGTAAAAGTTTGTATGTGTCTATGACTAGATATAATAAAAACTATATTATATAGTATTACTATATACTATTAAATACTATAGTAGCTCATTCACTTGTGTTTATTGTGCATTAATATTATTAAACATTCCGTAATATGGATTCCGCCATATGGATAAGGTCCAAAATTAGTTATGAATATTCTGTCACACTAAAATTCGTCTATCAACACTCTTATTCACTTCATCCTCATTTATATCAATTAAAAGTTGAAAATTTTTAGGTATGGAATTCATTAATACTAAGCCGTTTTTATACTAAATAATAAATATACAAAAAATAGATAGCGGATTTTCAATTAACCAGAAACTCGGTTTAGTGAGAAATGATTGATTGGTGTCGTGGGACACCAGGTAGGAACGAAGTTCCTTCGGCTAATGTAGAATTGACACAACTTGCAATGTAAAATTACACACACGTACACACACACACACACACATATATACAGTGTGTTAATAAAAAAACCCTGTCCGATCGGAAACCAGTGTATAGATATCCCAATGAGATGACCAAATAAAATAAGAAACATAAAAAATTCATGATAGTAAACATATTAATGAAATTTGAAATGTCCATTTATTTTGCTATTTTCCCCAAAATTGTGGCAAAATTTTAAAATGTACAACACTTATTTCGGCGGTATTATGTTATGATGCGGCGTCGGCATCTTTGATGTGTGCCGACAGACGACGCACCGCCCATTGTCAAAGGTACCGCTCGGCACGTGTAGGAGCAATCCCGACCTTGAATTATCTACTTACGATCATTATTATTTGTTTTCTTTTCTTTATTTATTTTACTAAAAATTATGTCAGTTTCGCGAAACATTGCATCCGAGTGCACGTGTTGGAGAAATTGAGTTTTAACTATGTCGTATACGAATGAAGAGTACTTTAATATGTTAATGTGTTTGGGAAGGAATGACTGCAATTATGCAGAGGCTCGTAGACTATGAAATGCGTTTCGCAGTTCCGCGGGGTACCACGGTCCGTCAGAGCGTGCGTTTCAACGTCTTCACAATCGCATGTACACCACGGGCAGTGTTCACGGCTACGAAATGCATCACGCTGATACAGGGAGACCACGTATCGACATGGATATTAAGGAGCAAGTGCTTGAGCTATTTACTGAGGACCCCACCCGAAATACTCGTTCTGTGCCACGACAACTGGGCACTAACCACGTCCAGGTGTGGAAAGGTGAGCCGTACGTGACTATCTAAACCAGCAGTAGGTATGGACAGCAGTGGTTCGGTAGGGGTGGACCAATTTCATGGCCAGCGCGATCTCCAGATTTAACTCTGCTTGAGTTTTATCTGTGGGGTCACGTTAAACAATTAGTTTTTAAGAAAATCAAAAAAAAATCGTGCTCAATTTTATGTAGGTTTTCTTGACTTTTCTCTTAAATTTTGCTGATTAGTTTTTATTTAAGTACAGGAAAGTATTTAGGAAATTCAGTATTTTAGGAAAAATAATAATAAATTACGTAAAATAAAAAAAAATCGTAATTCAAATTATCAACTAAAATAACAAAATATGTCTCTTTATTTTTGTTTGACAACATAAAATTACATAGAAATAGAAATACATAATTACAAAAAACGAAAAGAAAGAGGGAGAAAGAGAAAGATATTATACACTACTCGCTTGTGTATACGACTGTCGCGCCTGCGCACTTTTATCTTACGCACTGTTCATTACGCTCTTTTTCTTACGGTTTTACTATCACATTTTTTTCAGTTCGGTCGCGCAGCAAAATCCCTATCTCCTCCAAGCCTGCCGTAAGGAACTTCGTTCCAAAAAACATTTTTTTCTGGACATTATTGACCAGTTGACGTAAAAGTCTAGACGCACGGACCCTATAAATGATATATTAGTTAACTGCTATCAAATATAAAGCAACAGCCTTGAAGTTTTATTTTAAACAAATTTAAACAGTGTGTCCTATTTTTTATATATGTTTGGTATCATATTTTTTTTCGTTTTTATCTTGTAATCATCTATCTATACTAATATTATAAAGAGGAAAGATGTTTTTGTTTGTTTGGACCGAATAAGCTCCGAAACTACTGGACCGATTTAGACGAAATTGAGAATATATTTTGAGACTCTGGGAAAGACATAGGATAGTTCTTATTCCGAAAATCATTATGTAAGGGGATGAAAATGGCGATGAAAGTTTGTATGGGGAATCGCTAATGTACTAATAAAAACGTTAATTCGTAAATTGAAAAAGTATGAAAGTGTAATTTTAAAAACGTAAAAAATCATATAATTGACATTAATTTAGGCATTAATCAATATTGACTAGCTGTGTCTAGTAAAATATAGGAAAGAGGTTATAAATAATACACCAGTATGTAGGTAATATTAACAAATCAATAATTTAATTAGAAATTAACACTTTAACTAACTACATATGCTATTCTTAAAGAAAATAGACATTATCTAGTAGATTATATTAGGCAGAATATAAACGAATATTTGCGCAGGCGGTAAGTATAATCGTACACTATTGATTAAATTGATCTTATAACACAAATCTAAGATACGGTTAAAGTATTTTATTATTGGAATATGCACTTAGATAGAACGTGTGACTCACCGTCCACGCTACTTAAACTAACGATCGAAAGAGACATAGAGAAATTTCGAAAATCTTAAAACTAACGCCTGTACAGAGGGTCGATTATGAAAATACTACTGAGATATAACTTTTAATTTACTAATATCGCAACCTTGTCACATTAAAACCTTTTGAAATACAACTATTTAATAAAATTTAAAAAATTATAACTTCTAATTCTATATATTTACTGGTTTGATTGATATTGATATATTTTTATACTAAATAGTAGTTTTTCAGATTATAATTCCGTTTTCTAAAAATGTGACATATTGAAATATATTTGAAATGGAGATCGTAGAGGCCCCCTGTACATGAGTATAATAAGTCAAGCCATTCCTTTTAACAATCCTATAATCATTACTTCTAAGGCCGGTACAACATTATTAAGCGGACACACGGCTCTATTGCCACATTTTAACATATAAATAAATAATATTTTCAAAATCTTAAAATACCTAATAACTATATAGTACCAACAAAACGGAAATTTTATGCAAGTGGATGACATAATTGTTAATATCTTTTTTGATTCTAAAATAATATTATATTTAATATAACTTTTTCAATATAATACACCATATTTACATTTTTAACGTTAAAAGTTCTTTTATGATCTGTTTTTACGTTTATAAAAAAATTCAATATTATCTATATCATTTTTTTTTTCAAAAATGCAAAAATGTGGCAATAGATGAACCAATGCGACCCGCCTTCATACTTACAACAACATACTTTAAGTAATAAATTTTTAAATATTCAACTATTAAATAGACTATTGCTTAAAACTGTAATCACATTACTGTTTTTGTAACTGGATATATAAGTTCTTTCATGTAGAACTTAGAGTTTCACTCAATCATTTGAAGAGTAATTAAAAAAACTCCATTTTCTATATGTAAGCGTAATACATATTACTATACAAATTATTAAATAATTGGACCAAAAGCATAGATGAAGTACAAATACATATTACGTATATTATAGATATATATTACATATATTATAGATATATATTACAGATTAAAAATTAACGGCACATAAAAGTTTAGGCACAATAATCTTAACCTAAGAAAAAAAGCATCGTTCGGCAAATACGAACTGAATGAAAACTCATAAGAACTGAAAATTTAATTAATAATTTATTTCAAAATTAAAACACGCAAATATTTTATTATTATTTTTTAATTTAAATAATTGAACTGTAATAATATAGATCTCACTATAGTTTAGATATTCAAATCCCTATACACTAAATTATTATTTAAATGCGTCTCGAGAAAATATCAGCCAAAGCTGAGGATATCTATTTCATTCTATCGAAAATATTTGTATTCTTTGAGCTAAATTGGTACTTCCTTACAACGTTATTGTATCAAGCAAATAATTTATATAACCTAATAACTCTTATATTAGGGTTCTAAGATTTCATTTGGTGTTTTTTTTATATTTTTAAATATGTACCACCATGTTTATGTAAACGAAAGGAACTTTGGCACATTACTTAAAGTAAAGTTACGTGCAAATTAAATACGCAAAGTGTGACCGTTCGAAAGTAGCAATAAAACGTAGATGTTACAAATTTTTAAATAAAATACACTGAAAATCAATTTTCTTTTAATGCCCAATTTAATATTGAATAATATTTTAAATATTCTGAATGTACAGGATTGGTACTCTATGTTTACATCTAGTCACAAATAAATAATATGGCACAAAATAATGTTGCCATGTTAAATCAATTCATATAATTTGTTTTATTATTTTATACTACACTATTTACAGGGGAAAATTTTAATATTAAAATGCTAATTTGACTAGGAAAATAACATGTGCCACGGAGTTCGTTGTTTTGGAATCAAAGGAAATACATGGCAACACCATTTTGTAAATGTTTGCATCGTTTCCAAGGTGTGTTTAAGATTTGAGTAGTTTATTCGCTCGCTGATTTGCAACTGCTATACGTGTCTCGTTACTCTCACCCTATAATATACAAAACAACATTATTATATTAAAGTAATAGACGGTGATTACGATTAATTGTTGCCAGCTTAAAAATGATTATATTATATTTTTTCACAATGCAAATTTTATAATTTATTTGGAATAATTTAATTAAATATATTTTTAAGCTGGTAACATCGTAATGAAATGGTTATGATCGTGATTTCTTGGCGATATAATGAATTCAATTTGAACAATGTGTTTTCAAAAATTATGTAGGTAGTGTCTTGCAATAATAAAAATATTGGTAACTGCCAATTTAATGTAGCTTAATAGCAAATTTATTGGAATTAAATACGTTAAGCCTTAGCCTTATTAGTTATTAGTTTGTACAAAAATGTAGATATTTATGATTTCAACATAGTGTTATGCTAATACTTTATTTAATGTAAATTGTGGTTTATAAGGTATATTAATATTTTTTTATGTACACGCTTATATGCAAGCGCTATTGTTACATAACACAAAGGCATTTTAGCTTGTATCATTATGTGCGTTGCGAAGCTTAGTGCGTTTGAGAAAACAAAAGTAGATACTCACATTGTACGTCGCAGACTTGTCTGTGTTTGTGTTTTTGTGTTTGTCTCGTGGTTTGGGAATAAGACTACATTATAATTGTCCATTTAAATATATGCAGTGACTAGTTATAATAATAATAGTTTTCGTGCACGATTAAAAATAACTCACCTTAGAAATATAAGGTATTTGCTGTTGCTTTTTATAAGTAACAGTAAATGTAGGATTTTTTATTTTATAATAACTACGTAATTGTATTATTTTATTACTTAAAGTACCTATTGATGTTTATTGACACGCATTTACTAACATTATGGAAATAAAGAAATTTTAATAGAAATAAATTAGTAATGTACAAAAAATAAAACATGTAACTTTTATGTAACATTCTCTTTCTTAAATAGATTAAGTAGTTGTTAATAATTTTTCTATAAACATTACAATACTAGAAATATTAAGTTATTGAGTGTTTATATCAATCAGTTCATAGAAGCAGATATGTTTGGGGATATGCAAGAATCTGTAAGGACTATTAATTTTAGGATGTCAATTTTATACTATAGTAAAAAATAAAAGATCTAAAAACGCGTAATATAAGAAAATAGATTAAAAAAAAAGTATTTATTGTAAATAAATAAAGCGCAAAATTAAATCTCTTACAACTAAAATTGGACTTAACATACATAAATGCTCCTATGAAATGCTTTCGAGATCTGGTGCTCAGATTCAAATTTCCACAAGACTATACCACTAATTACTTAATTTCGAACTATTATCACATATCAACATCCGTCTCGATCTAGCCGTCTTAATTCTATACTGAATAAAAATTATAAATGAATGTCTAACACGTAGTTGAATAAAGATATAGTGAGTAACACATATATAGTAATTTGGTTATTTTTGTTAACTCTTCAACATGCATAAAGCACATTCTAATAGTAATTTTAACAACGGGTAAATGCATTTTAACAAAATAATCTCAATATTCAACTTCCTACGCATCTATAAGGTAAGTTAGATGATTTGAACAGTTTCAACACGAATTGGTCTACACAAAATGAGCACCAAACATAGTTTTTTTTTTGTTGAGCGTTTGGATTACACAGGAAAGCAATATAGGATACTGACAATATAATGAACAGGTAATGAAGGTATTATTGGATTACACTATATAGTAAATACTGAAAGTAGATACAATGGCCGATTGCGGGAAAACCATTAGATAGTAATACAATTTGACACTAAGCAAAGGAAGGTAAAAGACACATTAATCAGTTAAACATTAGTGTTTTTTTTTTATATTAAAAACATTGATATACAAAAATTCAAAATACGCAATTAACGTCTTAAAAGTGTCCTCAATAGGATGCACAGTTCGAAATTATGCTTTTCGAATAACAAAATTAAAAGTATCTTAAGTTCGAATTTGTGTTTAGAGAATTGAATCTTTCGATTTTTTATATTCTATTCCTTGGTTTAACTTAGTGTCACGCCATAAAGAGATATTTGTTAGGAAATGTGAATTTATGTTTCTGTATATCAATGATTAAAAAAATATATTTTGCCATGTACTTACTTGGAAAAAAAACAATAATAAATTAAAGTAAGCAGTTATTACAAAACACAGCAGAAACAAAAAAAAACGTAATAAATCATTCATAATGAAATTAGCTAATCATTACAAACGATTTAAAATTAAAGTAAAATCAAAACTATTATTAGATAAACTGATTAAAATGTCTTGTCTGTACGCAACCGGCCTAACCACGAGACGTGTGTGTGTGTGCAGTGCTTCGTCGTTTACTTGAGGAGCTCGTGCGCGCGCTGGTTGGCCAGCGTTATCCTCGTTTCGTTCGATTCGCCCTACGATTAAAATTGTTTTGCTTCATGTATCGTACAATCCATTTAATATATAAACCTTTACCAATAAATATATATACATTCATTATGTAATACATACTACATACATAATATTTTTCAATTGTTGGGCATATACTAGTATGGGTGTTTTATACAATATGGTTGCTAAAGGTTATATAATGAATTAAAGTATGGTCTTATAGTAAATATGATAAAGGTTTAGTAAGTAAATGGACCGTTAGTTTTGAATGTTTTGTGAGTTACAGTAAATGCATAAGTAATGAGTTGAGCAAACGAGTGTTATGGGACTAGTTTTGAAGGTTAAAGGAATGTTAGTCCCTGATGGATCTAATGATGTGAAAATGTGTTGAGTTTCACTGGTCATCCGATGTCCGAGATACGATGGAAATTAACAACATTCAACTAAAACCATACACTACTTATGTATGAATCATGCTAAATGTTAGCTAAGTGAAATTTAGATGCCAGGAAAGCATTCAGAATTTCGAAGCCCAATAAGCGATAGACGATAGTCGCAAATACAGTTTTAGAAATGAAATCCACGCCCACATCTAAAGTGAAACAAACACTAGAACGGTGAAATGTTATGACGTACAAGAAATGGGAAAATTCATTATTTTCCATAAACCCGTACACTCTCAAAAATATAGAAAGCATCAAACAAAAAAGTTTATTAGAATTATAAAGTATATGTTTAATATATATTATATTATTATATTTACACGCAAATTCGTCTTGTATAATTCAAATGATAAGGCGCGGGTCACACTTTAATCAATCATACGATAAAATTCTGATGAGCATATACTGATGAGCATTACCTAAAAAAACTATTATGATTTGAAAAGAAATTATACTACATTCTTGTATGAATATTAAGTATATCCATACTAGTCTATACTAATATTATAAATGTGAAAGTTTGTGAGGATGGATGGATGTTCGTTACTCTTCCACGCCAGAACGGCAGAACGGATCTGGATGAAATTTGGAACAGGGACAGATTATAGTCTGAAATAGCACATAGGGTACTTTTTAACCCGGAAAAAGTACGGTTCCTGTGGGATAGATTTGTTTTTCTCTAGGGACAAACCTGAAGCGAAGTAAGGATGAGTCGCAAGTCAATATATATATATATATATATTAGGGTGGTCCTTATTCCTAAGATTTTTTTTTTTAATTTCGCGGGGCACTACGTAATTTGATTATATACCATAAGAAAGTATTTCAGTATTTTTTTTGAATTTTTTAAATGACATTTAGAGGTCGCTACCAAGGTTTGAATTTTAAATAAAAACTATGACTAAGGGTATTCACACAATCAAAAAGATAAGCTGTAAGACGTATAATTTAAGACGTACGCATGCGCACAAACCAATTTTTAACTTATTATGATGTTAGTGCGCACGCGTACATCTCAAATTGTACGTCTTATGGGTTATGTTTTCGATTGTTTGAACGGTCTAAATCTCGACGCGTCGGTACAGAAGAGAGGTCGAGGGAAGGAAGGGATAAGAAGCGATTGTTTATGCCAGTTTCATTTGTACGTAAAATGTGATATAAACACCTAAATGAAACATTAATGAAACCATCATTTAAGCTGTCCTTCAATGCTTTTTGTAAAAATTTTGACAGCTGGTAGCGACCTCTAAATCTTAACAAAAAAAAAACAAAAAGAACTTATTCCATATTTAGAGGTATATAATCAAATGAGAAAGTGCCCCGGGGATAATTCAAAAGTCGAAAAATAAGGACCACCCTAATATATATATATAATGACTTGCGACTCATCCTTACTTCGCCATAAAAAATGTTATTGAATTTAATCTAAGAAATTATATGAATACAAATAACTCATATACAATTATAAGGTTGAACGATTCGATGTAGTAATTCTCACTTCCACATTCCTAGAACGATTGAATTTCAAGTGTCACTCGCAGTATTTCAGTATTTAAATTGGACTATAATATGAAGGAAGTAAATAAAATTTTGAAATATTATTATACACGGAGTACGTTTTAATGAATTTAAAATCCATACAATATGACAAGCTTCAAATTATATTTTTTATAAATGTTACTTTAGACGAATTTGCGTATAATTTTCCAGACGATTGATAGACGGACAAACAAAGAACATTTAAAACATATTCAAAATTACGGTATATGACTAAGTTTCAATCCCTTCCAATTCCCATTACACTGTTGATCATAATCTCATAATCCACCAACTAAATGTGTGTTACTACTTTTAAAAACACTAACGTGTTTCACAAGGTTTAACCTACTCTCTCTAATTTTATTTATCTTTATTATTTCATTTATCTAAAGTTAAAAATATATTTTAAGATTTATTATATATATTTAAGCCGTTTATAAGATTAGCGCGCACAAACGCACAGACAAACAGACAAACCGACAAACAGACAAAAAACTAAAAATCACTGTTTTGGGTTTTATTGCGTTAATAAAGATGTACAGACAGCGATCAGTTACAATTTTATTATATGTATAGATTATTTAAAGTTATTCCCACAAAGTCGAAAAAATAAATAACAATGAATGGATATATGCTCTTCAGCCCTTTTATATGTACTATTTACCATCAACCATGATCAACAGTGTAAAATAGCCTTAAATCACAAACATAAAAAATGATAAACTCGCGTGTCAAACCAATCTAAAGAGACCCCCAAGTTCTTACCTTGCGGTTGATACGGTCGATCTGGCGATTCTGGTTCTCCAGTTCGGAGCCCATGTCGATAGCCATATTGCGCAAGTTCCCAATCATGGTGTTCACTTGACCCATGTTCTCTTCCATCTCATCTTCGCGGGCGTCATTCGTTATCCTGGAATTATTAGATATTGTGATATCAAAAATAGAAATGTATCTTATGTAAATAATTGATGATTTTTTAATAACAATATAGTATAGTAAATATTAAAAGACACGTTTCAGTTTTCACATTTCTCTAAGATAATCTTGAGCGAAGTATAATTTAATCCAGTCAGTCATTGATCGCTTTTAAAGTATCAATCAGTAAGAGTAGCTGTCTCTAGATATTTTTAAACGTCGTATAAATAATCATTATTTATCTCTTTAGTTATAGAACGCATATATATGATGTTTAGTATATATGTATTATATATCTATACATATAATGAAATTGTAACTAAGTCGAATCTGTATATTAAATATTTTTTGGAAAATCTTATTGAAAAAAGATATTATTATCGATGTAGAAACCGAATCTATAGTTTTTAGAATTTTTGTCTGTCTGTCTGTGACCGCATCATGGAAAAACCACTGCAGAGATTTTGATGGTTATGATGATAGCCGGATATCCAGGTCAACATATAGGATACTTTTTGTACTGCGGGAAAATTTCTCATCTCTCAGAAACACTAAACGTTAAAATGTATGTAGGGACGAACCCGAGCAGAGCGAGGGTGAGTCGGTATATATTTGTCTTATGTATGTATTTATACGTAGATTTTTGAATTTGTACATTTAACTTTAATTGTACCATCTTGTTTTCGGTAAAAGGCCTAAAAAAGGCCAACGGCACGAGTCCCTATCAAGATTTTTTATTTTGTATTTTATTTATTATATTAAATTAATGTTTTGAAATTATCAATCAAAATCTAACATAAGTTTACACGAACGCAAATTATTTTCTTCTCATCTTTTATCTATTTACTTTTGTAGCCGCCCGAGAACAGTATTGATTTAGCTCGACATGTACCTACAGGTAAAAAGGTCAGCTTAATACTCGCAAATGACATATGCTTTTGATCTAAGGTCAAAGTTGAATTTTCTTTTGAATAAACACGCGTTACATAAACGCAATGATATTTAAAAAATAAGGTTAACGATTTAATGTTGATATTAAATGTTAAAAAATGTATTTATTTTTGTAAATATGAATTTAAATTAGGTAAGGTACTCAAAGGAGTCGCGTAGCTTAGAGGAGCTTAAAAGAAAGTTAAACGAAGCAGAAAAAACGATGAAAAACAACAGGACTGGGTTCAGTCGCCTAAAAGAAAACTTTTTTCGCCGATGTCGCTTATGCATTGAACAAGAAGGTCGCTACTTAGAAAATTGGTTGTAATAATTAAAAATACAGTGATTTTAAACATTTTCATTTGGTTTTATTTATGACAAAATTATTGAAAAATAAGACTTTGTACATTTTGAGGCGAAATTTAGGTAGGTTGCCATAGAGATAGCTCGATAAAATTTAGAGAGTAAATAGATGATGAAACAAACTTCAATATGCTTAGAATTGTCTTGCAACTCTTAAATTAGAGAAAAATCACAAAAAAAATCATAACTTCTAAACTACGAAAAATCGCAAAACATACATGGGGGTGATTCGGGTAGCCCAAGGGGTGCTCTACCTCTGGGCCACTGCTTGACAGTCTTTCCTGGGACACTCTGTATGTATTCACATATTCTGATCATATCGTCTAAGAAATAGTAATCATAGTATATTAGCTTACCTTCCAATGTATCCAGCTTGTGGGCCGATACCGTTACGCTCGTCCATCACACGTTGTGGCTGGTTGTTCACCACTTTGCCGTCGTCGTTGCCTTTCCATGTGCCATCGTCTTCTTTGAAGGATGCGCCTCTGTGATACCATAATTTGTTTAATTAACAATTTTCACGCCACAGTGACTCAACAAACATAATCAATTTTATACTAAAAAATAGCAATGTAATTCCATATTGAGAATATAATATATACATAGCTTTGTCCCTTTCATACAGTTAGGCACGTGGAATAAGACAATATGATAAGTAAATCCTTTTAAAATTCTTTTGCTACAAAGATCTATTAAATAACAAATCTTAGTGGGTTGTAGATACATGATTTAGGATAATAAGGTAAATATATAATACCTGCTCATAGTTTTACAGGTATAGGATTATTGCCAGGATAAATGAAATAATAAAACCATGAACTACTATAGCCGTTACAACAAGTAGAATATTTATTATAATAAATAAGTCCTCTTCATACGTACTTGTTGCAGGGAAGTGCGCAGATGCCGCAACATTTTTCCATTCCTGAAAGATTTTTCTCGGCCTCGCGCATGTCAGCGTTTATCTGGTCCATTCCTTCCTCGATCCTGTCCAATTGTTCTGTCCACACACACACCAACAAAAACTTTTAAATTTGCCCTTTCAGCTACTCTGGTTCGTGTTAAGCTCCTACTGTTTTCTTTTTTTTAATAATTTACTTTTTTTTACTTTTCACTCGCGAAATTTTAACTTTTTAATGTAGAATTTTAAATTATTTTTTGTAAATTCTCAACGCTCTCGACAATAATCGGAGCTAAGTGTAAGACAACATATATTCTTCTTGGTAAGTATAACTTTAGTATATATAACTTCTATATTCATGCATTCAGTACGTAGTCTAAAACAGCAATTCTAATTCATAAAGCTTCTGGCTTCCTTCTGATTGTGGGACATTTTTGTAAGTGTGTTAATGTATTGTCTTACACTTGATCCGATCAAAATTGATAACTAAATTTAAATTTACCTTTGATATTTATGATGTATGTGCTGAGACTAAGTGATAATAATAACAAAATACTTTATGACTAACACTTAGAATAATAATAAATACTAAAATCATGCATTCAACAGCAAGATTGAAGTACGTGCATGGCTAGATGCGTGATAAAAACTAAATAAAACAATACAGATGATAAAATTTTTATTCTGAACGGCTCCATTCACATCGAGGCAAAAGTGTGAATGGAGATACGATTTATAAACTATTTAATTATATGGTGGTGACATTTTTACCTTTATTAATTATCCATTATTATTTAACTGTTAGCACGTTTCAATCGATATTAGAATGTTAAACTTGTTGCTATTCAATGAACTTTTATAAACATTTGGAACTGGCATTTCAGACAGAAGCCTTACTAAGTTATGAGTGATGGTATAAAGTACTACTGGATGCTTACCGCCCTGTTCATCCAGCATGACCAGGGTTTTCATGCCCACCTCGTGACTCTACAACACAATAATGATGTCACTATAGCTCGCCAAACGAATGCGGCGAGGCGCATGGAGCGGCGCGCGCGCACGCTCAGCCTGCGCGCGCCTCGCGCCTAGCGCCTCAACAACTCAAACTCAACACAACTCAAACTGACAACTAAAGAAAAAATAAAATAATACATGAACATGGTCGCGGTGAGCCACGCCGAGGCAGGCGGCCACTCCTCCGCAGTCAATGAGTGATGATATAAATTAGCAAATGAGCGTTTTGATTAAGCCATTCCTGGATGAAATGTGAACATAGCAAAGTATTATATCAATTGATTGAAGAGGAAATGAATAACTATATGGCGTGGAGGAGCGAGCGGACGGAGGCGGTGCCGCCGGCCTCGCGCTGACACAGATCGCATCGAGCTAACAGTTACAGACCTACGGCTCTAACATAAACAGTACGCTGCTAGCCATGGAGATGAAGGCGTATACCATTTGCTCTATACGTCAACAGACACACTCGGTAAACGCGCATTCATTTCAGTACCGCAGTTTATTAAGAGAAGAGGAGTAGATTCGGAAAGATAAATAAATATACCTATAAAAAGCGTTCCGGTCGATAATATCAACGGAAGAAATAAACAGATTGCGCAGCTCATACAAATTAAATCTTCAGCAAAAGATAGAGTAACAGTCTTTTGCGACAATTAGCAACGAGCGGCCATCGGGCTTCTATTTACACTATATTGTCAAAGTCAACCCCATCGAAACATAGAAACATACGCAACATCGATCTGAGATAAGTCGTTATTCAAGAGAAACGTCAAAGAAAAACAAAGAGATTAATTATTTAACTGCACATTCAACACAGACGTTCTCACGGCTCGACTACCCAGTGTTCAGAATATCTCTTACCGCCCTGGTGACTCAACATATGAAGCGCTTGCCCCCCGGCGTCCTCGCTCTATACATAAAATAGAAATCAAAATAATATATCGCAGGAGAGAGTATCGGGGTGTGTGGGTTGCGGGTTGGTGCACGCGTGGTTGCGGCGTGAGACCGCACGGGACGCGCGCGCGTGCGGTGCGTGCGGCGGGCGAGTAGCGAGTGGCAATTGCGGGCTTGCGGCGGAGTGCGGCGTGACGCGCTACGGCGCGACGTGCTGCGCGTGCGCGTGCGAGTGCGCGTGCGCGTGCGCGGTAACACACACTACTCGAACAACGACATGCATGCAGTGAAGCTTGCAAGTAAAACCAGATTCAGTCTTATCTGTGCTCAGTTTCATATGAATCATGATTATTTTGTGTAATGTTTAAGAGTCGTGCGTTGAGGAGAAGCGTTTCGAATTTACTTCGCTCGGTTTTTTTTTATTTATGTGATTGATAGGTTGTCAATTTAGAGTCGAGTACGAACATCTGAAATGCAGAATGTATAAGTTTCGTACGATCATGTCAATTTGTTTGAACTAGCCGGCGTAGACGAAAACAGCGATCGTTGATAAGTAGTGCAAATTGGTGTAGATTAGCTACTTAACGCATAATAATGATACAAAGATGTGGGTTATCCGTGATCATCTCGGTGTGTGAGTATTAAAATGTCGATGAACTAAGTTAAAGGATGCCCGCACCTTTGCATTGCAACGATCGATCAAGTACACAGTAGATGCGATACCCCCTTAAACTCTTCGTTATCGACGAAAACTAGGGCTGTAAACCCTATGTATGACGTTCCAAATAAGGCTAGCGAAAAATTAAAAAAAGATAAAATTGTAAATTATTTAGTGTTGCAATTGCAGTTCACTCACCTCCCTGGTCGTCTAGAGCGACCAGAGTACGAATGCCGGCCTCCTTGCTCTACACCAGCCGCAGAAACAAAAAGTCAGAGAGCATGTTAGTTGTGAGGGGTACAGTGGAGTGAGTGCCTCCGCCAGGCCCTGAGGCGCTGGCGACACGCGAGCACCGCGACGTGTTCAGTTTACGGTATAAAACAGTGTCGGGAGGATATCTTTCAAATTCAGTATTGGCTGGAACTTTTTTATTTGACTGATACTATATACACCATTAAAATACTTCATTTGTAAAGATATTCTCCATTGAAGTTGAACTGTGTCACTTTGGAGTTATGGAGAATCTGTACTGTGTTAATTTTGAATTGAACTCTGGTACAGACTTAGGTTTCTATTGAAAGTAAAATGTTGAAGAAATGTTGATAAATGCGTAAACTTAAAAAACAAAACTAAAATTATGTTATACATTGTAAGTTAAACTGAAGTAAACAGGATGAAAATAATATATATTAATATTCATATTGGAAATTGGTCTGTATTTGTTGTGAGAGTTTGCAAGGTGTAGCTCGATATATCTGTTGGAGTTAAGTAGTAGGTACGGCGTGTGATGACGCCCATTTTTGCAGTATTGTGAATGTTGGAGAAGGCACGTAAATCATACAACATAATAGTAATACAGTCAACAACAGAGAACAGCCACTACACAGAGACCTACATAAAGATAGAACTAAAGATTATAGAGACAGAACTTAACTTAATAAAATCATTTGATAATAATCATTTAAGTTGTTGGGATGTTAATTTATGAAGTATTGAATTATTTTTATGCTGTATTTTGAAAACAGAATCAGAAGTTAATTAATGGTTTCGTAGTGTTAAAAACAAACAAAAAGGAATAATAAGGAAGTAAGAAAGTAGAACGTGCTTTGGAAGTAGTGATTTTTGCCACTCGGGCGAATTGTCATTTTAGAAAAATGCGTCCATAACAAGGAGTATTATTTTGAAAGCAAGCCCAAGCACAATCGAACAGACTATATTTAGAGGAAAGCATGTCTGGATCAAACAACAATCTAGGGTTGAAGAGAAGTACTTGTAACTATGAGGGGATTTTGGATTTAAATCTAGTTAACATGGGCTTACATGCTGTGGTTATGTTACTTCAAAAACAGGCTATTTGGATAGATTTGTTGGGTGCTGACAGTTAATATTTCATTTGTTTGATTTAAATCAAACCAGCAAATAATTATGAAAATTAATCTTGATTTATTTAATTAACTGTCAACGCCAAATTCATAGGTCATAGGATTGTTAATCACTCACATAAAATGTACAATGCTACGAACAACACAAAGGGCTATAGATTTCACTAACAATGTCGGATACAAGTAGGCACGGATCATGCAACACCCATATGGTTATCATAAATAAATGTCACTTGGCAAAAGGATGTAAACAAAAAATAACAAAAAGGAAAGAATATAATTGGACAGCTACAATAAATACATACACATCGAATAATATATAATAGCGACATCGATAACACAACAGCCAGGGATAGCAAAGGCTGCGCCCTAAAGGGGTCGGTGGGGGGGGAGGTTTTTGGAGGTCAAACCGAGTTAGGGGATCTCCGGGACACTTCGCTATACCCCTCACTCCCTCGCATCGAGAACACCTCTCTCACAGATTACAAATAATTACATAACAACGGAACTCAACATAAATGTACAAACTATCGGGGAAACATAAAGTTACTTAAAATTAGACACGTTAAGGGAACGACTCCGCATATCACATCTAATTGCCAATGGATATTAAATAGAAACTCTCTCCAGTGATTTGTTCGCTTGTAAATTCAATAAAATATTTAACTTATAGATAGTAAATTTATTATATCATCTGAAATATAAGGTTAAAAAACATTTTTATTATTAAAATTACAACAATATTATTCTTTAAGATTTCCTTTCGTATTGTCATTGTAGTCACGGTATGACTTAGGTAGGTATTCATGGGTCTTACAAAATTATAAATTATATTAGTTTCCAGAAGGTATTCTCGATATTTCATATTTTTATTTTATTATGTTCTTATTATTATTATAGTTATAATAACTGCCATAATGTAATCTCATTTATATAATTTAGAAAATGCAAAATTCAGTATTTTCATTTATCAACATGTTACTTGATTATATAATAGCAGTTAAATACATTTTTACAATTAAATTATTATACGTATTAAGACACTTAGTGATGTTTCATATTGAAAGCTTACCTCCTCACATAGCTGCATCATACGCCGAGTCGACTCCAGGGACTGAAATTTAAATAGTTAATAATTATTATAAAATGTATGTAATATTATAGTGAATATGATACATAATATGGTGTAGGTACGATATAAAAACAGTATTATAAACCATACAGTCTTCCAATGATTTTATTTTTATGGCGAACAATTTCTAAATTAAAGCACTGCAGTGCCATCTCGTAGCAAGTTTATACCAGTCAACCTTAAAGCCGTTTCTTAAAATTAAAGTAAGTAGGATACTTTACTTTTTTTTCAAATGCACCTATTCACACAAACATACCCACACGCACACATGCACGCACGCATGTACATATATGCACTCACTCACTTATCATCATATTTAGCCTGCTTTCGTCCACTGCTGGACAGGACATAGGCCTTTCCTATGGCTCGATTTTCAGCTCTACGCATCCAACCGCTGTCAGCCAGTTTAAGTATGTCTTCGCTTCACCTAGCTGGAGGGCGTCCTATACTACGTTTGCCGAGCCGTGGTCTCCACACTAGAACCTGTCGAAGTTTATTGAATGCTGCCCATCCCAGCTTTATTCTTCTTTGAGCTTCTTTTCGAAGTAGTTTTTACTGACTTGCATTAATTGTCCAAGGTAGATGAAGTCTTGTGCTACTTCGAGAGTTGTTCCATTAAGAGCAATCGATCCCGGTATTACATGTGCATTGAACATGACCTTGGTTTCGTATAAATTCATCCGGAAACCGATATGTTCTGAAGAAACAGCTAAGCTTTGCAACATGTGTTGCAGGTCTTGCACGGCTTCAGCCACGATAACGATATCGTCTGCGAATCTCAAGTGCGAAATGTACTCACCGTTTATGTTTATTCCACGTCCTTTCCAGTTCAGTCTTAAACACATCCTCCAGTTGTGAACAATTTGGGGGAAATTACGTAATCTTATCTCACTCCTCGATGCAGGAGGGATGTTTAAACTGCCGGTTCTGGACTTGGACGGTCAGTGTTGTGGACATTTCAACACTTGAATATATCGGCAATCGACTTGGCACCGTTGCAGACTCTAAAACAGACCAGGTTTCAATAGTGTCAAAGGCTTTCCCATAGTCCACAAATGTTAGACACAAGGGCGGATTATACTCTTCTTGCTTCTATATAATCTGCTGCACTGTGTGAATGTGGTCTATGGTGCCGTATCCACTTCAAAAACCAGCCTGTTCGGGAGGTTGGAAATCGTCGAGTCTACGTGTGAGACGGTTCGTGATAACTCTTGAAAACAACTTATAAATATGGCAAACACTTATTCATGTAATTTAAATTATGTTATCACTCTGATTGTTGACTGTCTAGTCTTAGTAGATGAGCGGGGCACCCAATAAGATGGGTCTACACCTAGTACAGTGGTCCTTAGCTTGCAATGTAATCTTCTAAGTCAATAAAAGTATTTTTATTTTAGAGACGGGTGCGCCCGAGCGTCACTCGTATAGTTGCCATGTCTAGATCCTTGATTAAAAAAAAAAAAAACCCAACTGCTATGTCCCTTCGACAACATGTTCTCATCTTTTTAGTTTGTTTTTTAGGCAGTCGGTTTTTTTTAATTTTTGTAAATTATGTTTTATTTACAGCTTTATAGTTTTGGTCACTTCGACATTGTTACTTTTATTTAACAATTCCTTATCCTAAATTGCTATTAAACATATAAGGTGTATATATTTGTGTAATTGCCTTTAAAAAACCTGTATTTTGATACCCTACTCTATCGAATCGAATTTAAAAAAAAATTTTGAGACACAAATTGGCGGCTCAGATGCGCCATTTTGATTTTTACTGATTCAATGATACCTATGTCCTATATAGCCTATGACACTCGCGTTATAAGAGGTCATATAATCCTCGTTTAGGCTTCGCCACAATCGGGTAATAAAAAACGATGAAACTTTGATATAAAAATTGTCTACTTTGTGTGATATTTACCTCATCGGTCACCTGTCCGGCACGTAATTGGATTTGTTCGAGCTCGCTGCGCGGCGCTCCATTTTCTGCGGGTGGTACTGCCGCAGGCATCCTGAAACAATAGTTATCTCTTGATTACTAATAGAGTTTCAATTTAAGTTTACAGGTGCAAGTAAGAGACAGTTACGAACTGTAGTTATAACCTAGTGTTAACGGCTAAATACATTTTTTTTTTATGGTAATCAGTGATAAACGAGCAGATAGCCCACCTGATGGAAAGCGGTACCTGTCGCCCATAACACCTACGGTTCATGCACTTAGGTTTTACGTAACAAAACTGCAGAACCGCCGGTACGTTATCACTGTGAGGACCAAGATGATATGCCTCTTGCCTGTAATTGCGCTGGCTACCTTATCCTTCAAACCGGAACACAACAATGCAATCATTGTTGCTTGGCGGGAGAAATAGATAAGGGGGTGGTACCCATCCAGTCGGACTCCTCAGGCTTGACAGAGTCCTACATATTATAAGATTCTGAGTCGAATTTATATAATAAATATTTTTCGGAAAATCTCATTGAAGTAGTCATTACTATCGATACAGAGGCCAAATCTACACTTTTTAGATTTTTTGGTCTGTCAGGGAACGAATTACGAGTAAACCACTGGACAGATTTGTATGTTTCGTATGATGATAGCTGGTTATCCGGGTCAACATATAGGATACTTTTTATAGCGGGAAAATATCTCATCTCTGAGAAATCTATACTAAACGTTAAAGCATATAAGCATAAGGACAAACCCGAGCGGAGCGAGGGTGAGTAATTAGTATTATATAATGTTAGAATCATAAATAAATTTAATTTAAAAAAATCGAGTCAAATAAAATCCATAAAATATATATGAGTTATATGGACAGAGTAACATAGAACCATAGATCACATAATACTATAGTACAGATGCCTTATCCCATACAAAGAAATAAGACAGCGCTTATTCGGGCTATATTTGTTTACTTCAATAGATAAAAGATGTCATTGATTCACAAATAGTTAAATTGTTTTATTTCACAAATATGTGCATAGTAACGTATGGTAAATATTGTAAAATTCATCCTGCATTCGAATTAAAAAAATTCAGTGATTTTAACAAATTTTAACAGTGATAAACAATACATAAAAAGTAATGTGCCATCTCTGAATGTACACTACAAACCCATCATCTGATTGCACACAACTTTAATTACAAATTGATACATGTAACGTCATCTATTGATATTTATTTGAACAAATTTTTCTTTGTTCGTGATGAGACTCCGTGATAGAATTTCTTCATGTTTATAAAGACAAATAAAAATGATAAGTGTTCACATTTATTGTAAGTAGAATGGTGTTGATATAATTTCCCTACATAAATAATATTTTAATAGATTATATAAATTACTAGCGACTCACCCTCGACGGACAAAAATACTAAAACCTATAGATTCGGCTTCTGTATTGATAATAATGAATACTATCAGCTACTATTTCAGTAAGATTTTCCAAAAAATGACAAATAATAAACAAAAGCATTATATTATGCATAATTCCATTTTAAAATAATATCCTTTAAAACGATGAATACAAAAAAAAACTCTTATTCTGTTTTAAGTAAACGATATCTATGGCAACATTTACAATAGTAGAATATGCAGCAAAATCACGCAACTATTTTCTATTTTGTCTTTTATTGGCGGACTCGACCATATAATTCTTTAGTTTGAGTATAAAGTATACACGCATATAGAGTAACCTCATTCATAAATATAGAGTAACGACCTCATTCATAATAAAAAAGTGATCGAAGCCTATTTCATTGATAATAATTCTATTTTCTTAATTATTTCTCTATTAGTTTTATTTTGTTTAGATATTATGAACATGAAATGAGTACGTAAGACATCATGAAATAAGTAAGTCGCATCCTCAAGCTGTCTGCACCTGCGTGACTGCAGTAAGCAGTTCGACCGGTCCAATAGCGCCACTATTCCTCTCTCTTTCTCACATTAATTGATAACCAAGCGCTTTTACTGCGCATGACAGTTTACTTCAGGCACACTTACATTATCTGTATTTAATTGTCAAAAGTTGTGTAAATTATTGTTTCCCTTGAAAATGATGTCAAATTTCGATGCAGAATTGTTTATAAATGAAATTTACAAGAGAAGCGCTATTTGGGATACGTCTTCTCCAGATCACGATAATCCAATATTACGAAGGAAGAGCTGGAATGAAGTTATCGAGATATTTGAAAGCGAAAATATGACAGCGAGTGATAAAAAAATATTAGGCAAGTGCATTTATAGCATCATTGTTGTACAAGTGTTTTTAAAATAAATTAAGTATTTATATTTTCAAAATGAAGTTTACTTTAATATTTTATTTGAATGTTATAAGTAAAATAAAATATATTGTTTGAATATAAATACATACAATAATAACACTATATACAAATTACCTTAAAATATAGGTCTTAAGTTACAACCTGAGTTTACACTTTTCAGAATATACACTACGAAAGCGATGGAAAAACATGAGAACAAGTTTTGGCAGAGAACTAAAAAGGCAAAAAAATTATGGGGCAGGAATTGGGCGTAAGAGTGAATATAAGCATTACAAACAGTTAATATTTTTAACAAATGTTATGAATATTGTTGAAAAAGAGTCTGATGAAGAAGCAGAATATGTGCATTATGATGATAATCAAATAAAAGTAAATTCTGCTCTTTCTATTGAACACAATACTGTAGATAAGTTAATGGACGAAGACATTTTGAGTGATAGAGAGGAAGATGAAGATCGCTTGTTTCTATTGTCATTGCATAAATCTCTGCAGAGGATTCCAAAACATAAAAGAATTGCTATAAAAATCAAAATGCTATCAGTATTAAATGAAGCTGTATCAGAGGACGATAACAGTAGCTAATAAAAAACCAAATAATAAGGAATACCATATGGTGTTAAAATTTTTCATAAGATCTCTAGTCGTCAGTTATTATTGTCAATAATAAATAACTTTTAAGTGTAGAAATGAGCTTTTACTTATTTAACTAAATTGCATTTGTATCTTAATAATATACATTTTCCAGTTATAATACTAATTATTGAATTAAGACGGTAATGACTATAGCAAAAAGAAAATCTTTTTTTTTTTTTATGAGATTCAGTGACAAACGAGCTGACAGACCACCTGATGGAAAGTAGTGCCTGTCGCCCATAACACCTACGGTTCATGCACTTAGGTTTTAAGTAACAAAAATGCAGAACCACAGGTGCATTGTCACTGTGAGGACTAAGATGATATGCCTCTTGCCTGTAATTGCGCTGGCTACCTTATCCTTCGTACCGGAACACAACAATGCAATCATTGTTGCTTGGAGGCAGAAATAGATAAGGGGGTGGTACCTATCCAGTCGGACTCCTCAGGCTTGACAGAGTCCTACCACCGGTAAAATATATGGCTACACATTCTGAGGTCCTGGGTTCGAGTCCCCGGGTCAGGCCAACTTTAGTTATTGAGTCTTTCTGTATAGTAAGCCTCAGTAACAGCCCGGAGTTGGGAAGTTGTCGGTGTTTCACCCCCATGCCTCGGAGAGCACGTAAAGCTGTCGGTCCTGCGTCTAACTCTCACCGGTCGTGTCGAGTAGTCGTCCCACCGGAGTATGAGAGTGACAGGAATAGAGAGTGATCTTGTGTCTGCGCATACACTTGTGCACTATAATATCTCGTGCGCAGTTGGTTAGTCTCAATGAGATTGGCCGCCGTGGCCGGAATCGGTCAGGAGAACATTATTATTATCTATGACTGTGCCAAATTTCATCCATATCCATACAGCCGATCTAGCATGATTGAGTAACAGACATCCATCCATCCAAACTTTCACATTTATATAGTAGTACTAGCATAGTATTATATGACCTGTGATAGTAGTAAGATTCTACCTTAAGTTACTAAAAAGTCTTTTTTGCAGTTTCCACATATTCTTCCTTTTTGAAAATTTGGAAGCTATTAATATAAGGAAATATTTCCAAAATAATATTAATATGGCTATAGGACATCTATATATAATTAGTCAAATACAAAATAGGTCAGTACCTTTTTCCCCTCTGTTTACTAGCTATTGATGAGTTTTTGTGTGTATATCAATAAAAAAATTATCAATTTTTCATTTTTTTTTTTTATATAGAATAGAAAATAAGAGATAACGATGAAACAGTTCAGTATCATTATTTATACATAATATTCAATAATAATTATGGTCTAATTTCGACCACTGGTATGAAGAAATAGGCTATTTATTTGTCTGATATAAATTTAATAAAATGCAAAGTTTTAAATAAATAAATAGCATTGATTATTATTATTATATCTAATTAATTTAGTTTTACATTCCATAGTAATTAGTTAGATAACCAGTGAAATATAAAATGGCAAACTATTAAGCTTGTAATAATTGTATTCTTGCGAGTAATTGTGGCCACTCAAAAAAGAGGATAAGAAATTATTATAAAGATGTATATATATTTAACATATATATATATATATATATATATATATATATATATATATATATATATATATATTATTAAGAAGTCAAAATAGTTTTATGTTTATTTTGAGCACATGTTTATTAAATATGTTTGTGAAAAAAGAAACAACTAACAATAAGTATATTTTATCAAAGTCAAAACAGCTACATTCATGCAACACATTCAATTGTATAAAAACGTAATTTTCAAAGCAATAGCGGTTTCAATTTCAACGAAATGTAGGTCGTCAACGTTTTTAATTTCTTTTTAATCTTTTAATAAACAGTAGATGTGTGTTGAACTTGGCGAGTATAAATGATGGGTGGTGAAGCGACCTTGATCACTCCAACAAAGGATGGGGGCGACTCACCTGCGTCACTACCACCCATGTCGCTATAACTATTCGTGATCATATTATTGTTATATAAAATATGTAACAACTCATCTTTGAGTATTCGTATTAATTCATGAATTTATTGTTACAAAATTAATGCCTAGTTACTTAAGATTTAAAAGTTGGCCTACTTGGCCATCGAAACTCGACTGTTTTGCCAAATGAAGCCTATTAGCCTTTTCTTAATGTGCTCTGTAAATATCGTCTTTACTTATGAAAAATTGCTAGTAAAGTATTGTCGTCGGAGGATATATGAACATTATTATGGTAGTATAAAATGTTTTTGATTTTACAAGCAAATAACTCAGCAACTATTGACTTGAATAAAAGTTGTTAATAAATCACATGCTTCAATCATTTTAAAGGCGTATCTATCCTCTTTGTGCCAAATTTCATATACATCAGTTCAGCCTTTATGGCGTGATTGAGTAACAAACATCTAACCAAACTTTTGTATATGATGATTATGATGGTGAGACACCTACATAATTATCATATTTAATATCTAATTTGTTTGATTTAAAAATCTCCAAATAAGATGATTAGGATGAGATAAGAAAGAAAGACAATGGAATGATTACCACAAGTTACAGAGTAATAATCAAAGTTCGTGTAGATAAGTAGTTTAAAAACGAAATATGTAAATTTTAAACTCTCTATGCTCTACCTAGTTCTTAATTCAGTTTCAGCACGAAATCCTTGCCTTTGAAAGTAAAAGCGGGGATAAATTCCCATTCACGGGCAAGTCATAAATGATGTAAATTGTAAACCTCTAGTTAGCATGCAATAGCGTGAGTTCTGCGACCTTTAAATGTTAATCATAACGTCTTGTTGGCTTTAAACCAACTTACCTTTTACTTACACGTTTAAAAGGTATAATACCAACAAAATTAAAAAAAAATGCTTTTGTCTTTTATAAGTTCTACTAAATTAAATCGAATGCAACTTAATATGTATGTATGTAATATTATTTATTTTAAATTAATCATTTATGTAAAAAAGAAAGCAGATCTAATACCGTAATTGTTAGCTTTAGTTAGTAGGCCAAGAAACTGAGATAGAATAAATTTACTTAAAGTTACTTTAGATGTACATTTAAATGATTTCTAGCACAATATAAATTTTAAATGGATAACAGGTGTGTAAATATCATAAAAAAGTTTGTCTTTGTGAGTCTACGCTAAAAATATCTTATATCAAGACTAAAAAGTGTTTTAAGCAAAAAAAATCCTATTGATTAATTAATAACATATTAAAGAATTAACGTACAAAGAAAAAAAATATAATACGTAAAATATATTTCATTAATTTAAAATTCTAAATATAGCTGTGGTCTGTGGTCATAATAATCTTGACATTTGCCGAGATAGGGCAATGGTTTGCCGGGGGTAAAATCAATAGACGCGCGCACCTCCCCCCGGGTTGCGCCCCCACACCTATAGAATACACATACAACTTACACTTATTTAGTGTTCAAGTTCGCTCGTTATGCACATACTAATCTTCACAACTGCCTGTTAACATCAGCAATATGTGATGGTCGAGTCATGTCATGGATGGAGACGCAATTTATGAGGCGTAGAGCCTAATAGGTTGTTGACTGAACTTAATTGCGAAAATGTCACAATATTTTAGACGTATCTTTAGTAAAGATAAAGTTAGCTTTTAAATATTCAGACGGGCCTAATTTGAAGATCTTATATAGCTTTTAGTTATTTAGATAAATATTATAATTTGTATTTGTTTTTAAGTAACTATATGTTTTTTTTGTTATTTATAGTAATAACTAGCGACTCACCCTCGCTTCGCTCGGGTTCGTCTCTAGCTTGATTCCCCATACAAAATTTCATCCCCATTTTCACCCCCTCAAGGGATGTTTTCCGGGATAAAAAGTAACCTATATGCTTCCCAGGGTGCCAAACTATTTTCTTACTAAATTTCATCTTAATCGGTTCAGTAGATCCAGAGATTACCTCTACTGCCTCACAAACTCACAAACTTTACCTCTTTATAATATTAGTATAGATAATTAATATATCATTTTAAAACCTGTATCGTATATAACGTATAAACATTTGCTAAAACTAACATACGTGTTTTAAAGCAATTTAACTTATGGAACTTACTAGTTACTACAACTGTTTTTTTTTTCGAAACATTGATATTCTTCTTCCATAACGCTGTACCGAGAGAACGCAGTAAAAAGATCTTTCCTAAGTATGTACATTGTACATACTTAGGAAGAAGCATTTCCAACACTTATCGTTCCAGTACGGTTAAAACCTATGATGGATTCACTACTAATATAACTAACTATAGATAATATAAAAAATAATTCTACGCACTGTGACATCGTGATCTACTCATTTTCTTATTACAATAAGAAAATGCCAGTTACACATTAGTCACATAGCACCAGTCATAACTGACCTGATCCACTATAATGACCTAGGTTTCGGATGTTAAACTAACAATAATATTTAATATCGATATGTTAAAGGTTAGTACATATATAATGTTGAATTTACTTTACATAATCTCTAATTAAATCCAAATTATATATCAGTAACTATCAAGTTTTTGCCCTCGGCTCTGCTCGCAAAGTAAATGGGGCGGGGATAAAAAGTAACTTATTTTTCTTTCCACTATGCCCAATGTAAGATCTTGCCAAATATCATCGAGATGTCTTCAGCAAGTTAATCATGAAA
The DNA here is from genome assembly GCA_033884665.1 of Argynnis bischoffii washingtonia. Classification (NCBI taxonomy): domain Eukaryota; kingdom Metazoa; phylum Arthropoda; class Insecta; order Lepidoptera; family Nymphalidae; genus Argynnis; species Argynnis bischoffii. The sequence goes on from CM066625.1 coordinate 7,124,872, forward strand.
AGTAAAAACAGACAAGGGTTACTTTCACATCGTATAGATGTGATAATATTATAAAGCTGAAGAGTTTTTTGTTTGTTTGTTTGGTTGAACGCGCTAATCTCAGGAACTACTGATCCGATTTGAAATTTTTTTTTGCATTAGATAGCCCGTTAACTGAGGAAGGCTATAGGCTATATAGCATCCCGGAAAAATATACGGTTCCCGTGGGATAGATTTGTTTTTGTCTAGGGACGAACCCGAAGCGAAGCGAGGGTGAGTCGCTAGTTTATAACACTACTAGGGACTCACCCTTGCTTTGATCGAGTTCGTGACTAGGTATGTACGTTTTAACGATTAGTATCTAATAGATAGACTATATATTATAGTATACCTATTCACACAAAAAATCACGATATTCCGTCATTCTGTTTCGACGTGAATGAAGAACAAACAAACACACTGACATTTATAATATTAAAGTATGGACTAGCGACTTGCCTTCGCTTCGCTCGTGTGCGTCCCTAGGTACGTACATATAGCGTTGCGACAGTTTAAAAGACCTTTTTTAGAGCAATCTACGAATAATTATTATTAAAATAATAAATATTTTATTCGTAAAGAGGAATAATTCCGTAATATAAATTGTATTTATATATCTTTATGTGTTTACGCGGTGCACGCAAATAAAACTCCACGTTGGCATAACTTTTTCCGACATCTCCGGCATTATCATCATATTTCAGCCAATTTACACAAAAACTTAATAAATTATACACCTTAACCATTTTAACCTTACCTTACTCATGAAACACTCCGTATATTTGTGAAAACTATATGAAAATCCCTTGGGTAGTTTTCAAGTATATCGCGTTCAGACTTCAGACAGACAGACGCGGCAAAGGGACTTTATTTTATAATATGTGTGTACTGTGTAGTATGTAGTATGAATTATGGATAGTATGAATGTGAAAAGTAGGTATCGCTAATTAATTAACAATTGCGAAAGTGTGTTAGATGTTTTGTCAATCTTACACGCAGCGTGAATTTTTCATAGGCTAAGGAGTCTTGTGGGTTATGTTATGTTTCAGAACATGAAGCGTTCAAAGTAAAATGGGGACACTAGTTAGCAATACTTTCATAGTTAAGTGAAGAAAAGTTGAGTTTCTTTGACATAGACTAAGAAATTCTTTGTATTTTTCAGAAAGCTAAGAATTTTTTGTCTTTGTTCTTTACCCTTATTCAATCAGCTCCGCCGCATCATGTCAAGGTCAAGGTCACGCCTGACAGTATCGCTTCACCATAACGCGACAGAATACTAATCCTGTTATTTACATATTGTAATGATTTCAGTTAATTGTACTGCACTGAATTTTCTTAATATTTATTCTATTCACTTTATTATTAAAAGAAATTTATCTTTTTATACGTTAATTAATAATATAAGTGTAAATAATATAGCATTACGTTTTATATGTATATATATCTAAAATTCAAATAGAGTCGAATCTGTATATTAAATAATTTTGGTAAAACTTATTGAAATAGTCATTATCATCTATACAGAGGCCGTATAATTAGGCCATATAACTTCACATTAAAATTGTTTGTGTATTCAGCCCTTTTTATAATTGTCCAACTGCTGGGCACACACCTCCCCTCAATATAAGGGGGATCAGATCTTGGCGGGTTTTCTTACAATATTTTCCTTTACCATATGGATGTATATTAATATAAAAATTAGGTATTTATTACTAGGTAATTTCTTCTGCTCAAGAAAAAACAAAGAAACTAAGTTTTAACTGAAATGGAAAAATTAAACTACCTTTTATTATATAAATTGTCAAAGCATGAAGCCTTGCATATAAAAAAATATTTTTAAGTTTTCCTTCTAGGTCGATTAAGGGTTTATTACTTTGTGAAAATAAGCACTGTAAATTGCAGACATTGACAAAATAATGTAATAAATATTGATGAACTATATATACTAAATAACATTCACAAACAAGGTACAGTAAATAAATAGTTTGATAATTCTTATTAATTTGTTCTTAGAATTTAGTAAAAAATTAGTGTTTAATAAAATGCTTAGAATTATATTTATAAATTATATTTAAGCTTATAGTTAGATTACATGTTTGTTCTACAGGAGTTATTCTCCAATAAAAAACCATAAATGTGTTCAGTTTCAGATTTTTTAATTGACAGATTCAATAGATGAATAAGAGAAAATAGATTGTTCGTTTCTTCTTGATTTTATGAGACATTGGCAAATTGAAGTTATATCTTAGCTGATATTTTTACTTTATTTAAACAATGTCATAAACAAGTAAGGTTCTCTAAGATTGGTAAATACCGTCTGGTAGGCATGACAAATAAAGTATAACATATTAATGTACTAAGTTTGTTTAACTATTACATGTTTATGAATCATAAAGGCCTTTTAATGTAAGATTAACACCTATTCAAGAGCATTTACTGAAAACAGTAGAATGGAAATAAGACATTAATTATGTGTTTGTAATATATCAATTGACATATTTGATGTAATATTTAAATTGTTTTAGTTAAAATTATGTATTAGCATACAATAATGTTTATATTTACTAGAATTTATTTTATTATTCTTTCTTGCTCGAAGGAAATTGTTTATAATAGGTAATTAATAATTATAGACTAGTCAGTGTATTTTTATCAAAGCAATCATTGATTAATATTATGTAATTTGGAATTGATAAAATAAAAAATATAATAATAGATAATAAAAAAATATTTTTGGTACCTACCAATATACTATAAATCACCATAAACTCTTAAGAATAAATAAATTTTGTACTTGAATTGAAAGAGAAGTTATATTAACTATTAAGTCATTGACCTTAGCACTTAATATTTCGATATCTATTTTTAGCTCCTGAGAAAATTTTGTAGACTGTCTGTTTTCAATTAAGAGATGATTAATTATTATAAAAATAAAAGGTTGGCCGATAATATGTATGCTAGTTTTAGGCCAAAAAATTGGAGATATATATTTAATAAAATTATAATGAGTAGGAGTGGTTTTGGACTAAAATTAATAGTCATACATTATTGGCAAAAAATAGGAATTGTATGCAATTATGACGTCATTCAATTAATCAACTTATGACATCACCATAGATGGATTAATGTATGTAAAATAAATTAAACCCCTTGTTATGAAATTCATTGTTAACAAATATTTCTTCATATATAGAAATAACGAAAATATCAGGTAAAATATATGAAATTATTGATTATTTTGTAGGTTTATTGCCACAATAAAATACTTGAAATGAAACTTACTTGTTAATTTATGAGTAGCACCGAAAAAGGTAAATCCTCTTGATCTCACTTAGCACACACTAAGCACCAAAATACTGCACAAATATGAAGTGAAAGGCTTTCTCTTCTGCGCTACAGACTCTCGGTCGATCGACTCACAGAAGTTAGCCAACGAAATGCGCAATGTATTGACTATGCGCATTGAATTTTGTTGTCATTGTCATGCGCGTAAAACTTCGTTACTAATATTTATTGAAAGTACACTATTAATAATTTGTCACAATACTAGTATACAATAAGTATAGATAAATGTATATTTTCTAGTGAAAATTAATACATATAATCCACGTTTTCAATAATTATTATGATTATAATACGCCGACATCTAGCGTTAAAAAGAAAAAAGTTAAAAGTAAGTTTGACAGATAACGCAATATTTAATTTTAGCTATTACATACTAGATGGCGCTTCAAATAAACAAATCATAAAAAAATAGGCCAAGAATAAAATGAAGTATCTATCTTGTTTTAGAAATACAAGATTTTTAGAACAATAGCTGCATAATTAAGCTATTTAAATTTTATCACGCGAAGGTAATATTAATGAATGGTACTTGATTTTTTTTCTAAGATAAATATTACATTTTACAAGTAATCTTATTCTAATTGTATGAATTAATATTGTAGTACAAGCCAATATAATAAATAAAATGATATAATTAATATATTATATTTTATTAAATAATTTGTAATAAAAATGATAAAGCATTCGAAACGTCAGGAATCAAAATTCAAAAAAAATCCGCGAAAATATCCAAAAATATAATTTTTTAAATTTATCCTTATATCTAAAAGATTAAGATGGAATTTGGGAACAATCTTCCGTTCTACCTTTTATAGTACCTATGGTATTATATTATATTATATTATATGTGACACTTCTATTATACATATCTACTATTATACATACATGACCAGCTAAAACTATCATTAACAATGTGATTTTACGACGTATTCCTAACAAATAATAATTAAAGGAAAAGACTTTTCCTTTAATTATTATTTGTGAGTTATACTTAGTATAATTAGCGAAAAATGTACATGGACTCCAAAAGTTACTTAAGAAGTAATTATTCCATTATTGAGTGAGGAACTCAACTCCTTTTTTAAGTCGGTCAAAAAATAAGCAGGTATTAGGTAATCAAAGAGTGTGATTAGGATCGTCATTAGAGTTACCTACCTAACCATTATTATATTTTTATACTAGTGGCTTACTCTCGCTTCGCTTAGATGTGTCCATAGATACGTGTACATAGCATTGCTACAGTTGAATAGGAAGACCATTTTAAGAGGAATAATACTGTAAAACATTGTTTTCATATAATTTTATTAGTTTACGCGGCGTACGCCAATAGAGCTCCCAGTCAATATGATTTTTTTAGACATCTTCAACAATCATCGTCATATTTCAGCCAATTTACACAAAATCATAATGAATTATGCACCTAAACTTTCCTCATGAATCACTTCATTTTGGTGTAAATCGTATGAAAATCCATTCCATACGGTAGTTTTTGAGTTTATCACGTTCAAACAGACAAACAGACGCGGCGGGGGACTTTATTTTGTTATATGTTTATTCATACTTTGTTGATAGATACAACACATACAATGAAAAGGTTTGTTTTATGAATATCCACGCGCGTGTCAGACTTGCACTTGGCCGATGTCTTCTTTTATTTTTAGCTAATCACGCATGTTTTTCGTGCGTTACTTAAATAGGCTTCGATTACGGATAAGGCTTATCCTGTCAATTGGTCAAAGTCCAGTTTGTAAAAACCTTTATCTATACATATAATAAAACTGTAGAGGTCGAATGTCTATACATAGATAAAAAAACGCTAAAAACCGAGTCAGGGTGATGTAAGAAGAGAAATAGAACAAATCCAGTTTTTTTCAAATTCTTTGTTTCTCTGTCTGTTTGTCTGTTTGTACGAGATAATCTCCGAAACTGTTGGACTGATTTAAATAAAATTTTGTATTGTGATACCTTATATCCCCGGTCAATATCTTAGATACTTTTCATCCCGGAATATAAAAGATTTCCCGTGGGATAGTTAAAAAACTATAGTGACTTATACAGCTTAGTACACAAAAACTACTGATTGGATTTTAACGAAAGTTTACAATAATATAGTTTATACGTCAGAATAACAAATAGACTACTTTTTTTCTAGGAAAAATGTACAATTCCTGTGGGATAGATTTGTTTTCGCTTGTCTAAAGGCGAACCCGAGCGAAGCGAGGGTGAGCCGCTAGTAACTAATAAATACAAAAATTACTGGATCGATTTAGATGAAATTTGGTAAGAAGATTGTTTGAGATCCTGGGAAGGACATAGTATATTTAGCTAGTAATTATATATTTATATAAATTTTTATCAGTTTCTGAAAGATTGTTGTGAATAAAATAATAACTTTTGCTTTTACACTTTTTACATTTTATAGTACACGTTATTTGTACTCACTCACTAATTTTGTAGCTACAAGTATGTGTATATTAAATTGTATTCGTTCATAATATTGTTGCATCAGAATTATAGCTATGTCTGAGTAATCGTAAGCTTTGTGTGTAGATTTTAAATATAAATTTTTTGTTCTACTTAAAATGCTTTATTGGTTTGGGCAGTTGTATTGTTAATAATCCAATACTCTTATATGATAAAGAAAATATCCGTTTCTATTATTGTATTCAGTCCTTTTTAATATCCCACTGCTGGGCACGGGCCTCTCTTCAACACGAGTGGGATCAGGTCATAGCCCACCACGCTAGCCAAGTGCGGGTTCGCGAACTTCAAATGTCTTTCGATAACTTGTTAGGATTTCTCAGTTATGTAGATTTCTTCACGATATTTTACTTCACCGTAAGACAAGTGGTAATCATATTGGAAATGATTTGCACATGAAAATATCAGAGGTGTGAGACCCGGGATTCGAACTCGCTTCACTCGGTTTCCCAAGCGAGCACGTTACCACTGGGCTTGATGTTTCATAATACAAGAAAAAAGCCATTTCCTTTTCGCACCTGATACTTGGGAAATAATCTTTAACTTAAGATTTTTCCTGAGGGCGATAATATTGATTTCGTCAAGAGTCTGAGGTTTCTCAAAGGTCGACAACAGTCGTAACTTTAACGTAAGCCCCTTTATGTTGCAGAAGTCTGTTAGATAGACTTATTATTAGGTAGATCGTCTGCTCGTTAGCCTTGTAGCAATATAAAATATAAAAAATATGATTTCAATATTAAAATAATTAATTGTTTTTCTTTTCGCAATGACCTACTATGTATTTATAATAAGTTCGCATTATTACCCGTAAAAGAAGGCATAATTTTTTTTTATTGATATTTTAGCACTGACTGTAACAGCTTGCAAAGTCTAAATTCAGGGCATCGTTCAAGCTATAGTACATAAATCTCTAAATTACTGAATGCTTACATGAAAACTATGTATAAATAAATATAATAAAGACGTTAACTCACCACAGCGTTAATCTAACAAATAAACGGCGAGAAATTTAGATAAAACTATCTTTTCGGATTTTTTCGCGAATTTATTTTGATTTTTGGTTCACGGGAGAGAGAGAGAGAGAGAGAGAGAGTCAGTCTCTCCCGTGACCATGATTGCTGTAAACCAATCGAAACGTCGGGAACCAAAAATCAAAATAAATTCGGGAAAAAATCCGAAAAGATAGTTTTATTTAAATGTCTAATATTCGCGTAAGTCTAAGAAAGTATTATGTAAACGGCGAGAAAAATAAGATTTTACTTTGAATTTTAGTTAAGAATGTTAAGCCAATTTGTACATAACTTTGTATGGTTATTAACGATTCGTATGTCAGACAAAGTGTGTCGCTTTTGACTGAGACTTCCCCTTTTTCTTCGCACTTGCGTCACAAATTTTATTCATTAAACTAGCAAAACCCGCGGCTCCGCTCGCGGTAAACTACGACAAAAAAACTTTAAAAAGGTAGGTTTCATACAAATTTTCATCCCTTATTTTATCTCCTTATGGGATGAATTTCAAAAAACGCTAAAACACGTATTGATTTAATTGTATTGTATTATAATAACGTGTATTCCTTATTATTTATAATGTTGACCCGGATATCCAGCTATCATCATACCAAATTTCATCAAAATCCCTCCAGTGGTTTTTCTGTGATGCGGTAACAGACAGACAGACAGACAAAAATTGTAAAAACTATAGATTCGGTCTCTGTATCGATAATAAAGTCTATTTCAATAAGATTTTCCAAGAAATATTTAAGGTACAGATTCGACTCAGTTAGAATTTTATTATATGTATAGATATTATTGTTAACGTATCGAGACAGTTGATATGATACCTAAACAAAGTACGTCTTGGGTAGTGAAATTTTAACACTAACAAAAAGCAAAAAGGGTGGTTTTAGACTTATATTAATAGGGTTAATGCAAACGCTACCACGTCGAAGAGACCGAGAGGGGTCGAATCCGCAAACTCCGACATAGTAGTATTAAAATAAATAATGGTAATAAGACACTTTACACTCCTCACCCTATTTTTTAAGAAATAATACTTTAACAGGGGCAGAGGAATAATATATAAACAACGCGAGGGTAACCGTGGGAGAAAGCTTGTAATATTATAGGTTTATTTACTATTCATCGCTTTAGTAAAGAATCTATCCAGCTTTATAAGATCTTTATAAGATTACAATTATAGGCTTCTTTTAAGTTCTAATTCCAGTCAAATCGTGTAGTTTCAGAAGTAAATATGCATAAAAGAAAACTATTAAAAAGTAAAAGTATTGTTTCAATCGAAATTTATTAACACGAAAGAAATTACAGTGAAATTACAAATATACTTCAATATACATATATGCATACAAAACAATTAATAATTACTATACAAGTCATGTCCGCGTTTGTGGTAAGAATACTAATAAAAATACCATTTATTTTGTAAATTGGACCGTTTATTACTAAATAAAATAAAAAATAAATGCTCTTTTGTCGGGGCGCAAATTTTTTTCGCAAGTAACAATATCTTCAAAATATATCCCTCTATCGTCACCACGGCACTTGTGTGTTATCTGATATTTTAATATCAGGTCTTCCTTCAAAAATTTTGTTCGAGTCAAAAGTCTCTATCATCCATTTATTACAAAGGCTCTTTGTTTACCTTCCAACGTTTATGTTTCACGACATCTTTGCCAAATGTGAACCATTTTTTAAAATTCTTTCTTTAATGATAACAAGGCTGGTCATAAGTATATAAAAAAAAATACATACTATATTAATAAAAAACTGATTATATTATTGTAGGAGTATTGTATTGTTTTTAGCATCTGTGTCTGTATAATCAAGTTTATTTTATTTTTATAATATATTTTTTATTTCAACCTTGTTATTTTTGGTCAGTAAAACATTTGAACTTTTATTATTTAACAATTTCATATCACAAATTACTTTTAAATGTATGAGTTCTATATACGCTTAAATGTGGCGAAGACCGAGTACATGGCTTGCGGGAGTCCGGACTCTATCACCATCCAAATAGGGCTTGAACCAGCCGTTAAGTCGGAGAAGTTCAGGTACCTTGGATCCGTCCTGCACGAGTCCGGAAGCATCGATCACGACGTTCAAGCCCGTATAAGAGCTGCTTGGGCCAAATGGCGGGAGGTCACAGGTGTGGTCTGCGATCGCAGAATACCGCCCAAGCTCAAGGGACAGATATACAAGAGCATCATCCGACCAGTCCTTCTATACGGAAGCGAGTGCTGGCCATCGCTGTCTCGGCACACTCAGGAGCTTCACGTCACGGAGATGAAGATGCTGAGGTGGATGTGCGGCGTAACGCGGGCTGCCCGCATACGCAACACGTTCATCCGAGGCAGTCTCGGGGTCCGTGACGTAGCGGATAAGCTCCAAGAGCGTCGTCTGAGGTGGTATGGTCATGTCGCGCGTAGGTCTGAGGACTATGTTGGAAGAAAGTGCCTTTATATATCTGTCCCTGGAACAAGACCTCCCGGGCGCCCAAGAAAGCGATGGCTGGATATCGTGAAACAGGATATGAGAGCCAATGGACTTACACAGGATGACGCGAAAGACCGTGCAAAGTGGAGTAGGCTTAGCAGGAAGGCAGACCCTGGCAATAGCCGGGATTAATAAATGCCAGGCAGAAGAAGAAGAAGTTCTATATACGCTTATGATAAGCCTTTTAAAAACCTTCATTTACCTTAATTAAACTCGATTGGTTTTTAAAATTTAATTTTTAACTAGCGACTCACACTCGCTCCGCTCGGGTTCATCCCTACTTACGTTTTAACATTTTGTATTGATTTCTCAGAGATGCAATATTTTGCCGCATTAAAAAGTATCCTATATGTTGACCCGGATAACCAGCTATCATCTTACTAAATTTTATCCAATTCCGTCTAGTGGTTTTCTCGTGATACGGTCACGTACAGACAGACAAAAATTCTAAAAACTATAGATTCGGCCTCTGTATCGATAATAATGACTATTTAAATAACATTTTCCAAAAAATATTAAATGTACAGATTCGACACAGTTAGAATTTTATTATATGTATAGATTAACAAAATTGGCCCCTGAAATCTGCTAATAATATCCATATAGTTTTCAACCAATGTCTTTATCGTACAATCTATAATTTAACTTTTCAGTTTGTTCCAATAAAGATTTTTATTTATTATTATTATATACACTATGACACTCGCGATGTCAAGAAGAATATAACGATGTATTAATTAATATATAATCTTCATAATTGGCTTAGCCATTTAGTAATTACGAGTGAACATAGGATCGAACATATGTATGTACTTACATACATATATATAGATCAATTACATAACCCTTCTCAGGGCTTCGCCGCAGTGGGGTAATAAAGAACTTAAATTATGAACTTTAATACTTAATACTTCTTCGGGATAGATATCCTTAACTGATTTTACCATTAATTATAAAAGCAAAGGGCAATGACTATTGTTTTATACAATATTAATGATTCTGATGCGAATATTAAAGAGAAGCTTTGTGTTAACACAATTGTGTAGACTTAGTTTAAAATTCATGTTTTAGTTCGATCACATTACACATTACAATGAATGTCATTGTCGAGGATAAATCGATACACGTAGGTAATGCAAATATTATTTATCTTATTATATACTATTTAATCTAAATGTATATTTTCTACATGTAACACATTTATTTTGAAGTTGTAATTTATATTTTGTTCTATTCATTGATGTGAAATCATGCTTTCATTAAGATTAAATAATTTTATTATTATATGAAGTTTATAATTTAATTATATTAAAATACTACATTTAAAAAAATAAGAACCTATTGTTCCTCTAGAGATGGTAATTTTTGTTGAAATTTTATAGATTACCAGGCTTAAGGTTATTAAGTTGTAAAGAGAATCATGAAATTCGATTTACAATTGCTGAAGATATTTTGTAACATATACAAAATAGAACATGCTCAATTGAGTAGTTCTTCTTTTCGAAATCGGGTAAACATTAGGTACTTGTCTTTTACTTAAGACTAAGGTCAAAGGTGTATGTCAGCACAAATAGATATCTGGATATTTTAGAATACTTCTATAAGCTATAGTTTAACATAACGATGAAATGGTAACTTACGCATGATATTATGTTGTCACATGATCTCTTATGTCTGGATTACTAATTTTTTGCCAAACACAAATACATTTTAGTCAATGTTACTCATGGTTATATATCTGCAAATTCCAACAATTTCAATGGTCAAATTTCAAAAATGTGTGTATTTTAATATGGAGCCATCAAGCATGAACGTGATTATTACGTATATGTTACTGAGAGCACAACAAAAGCTTTTACATACAGGTAATTAGAATTATTAGCTTAGCTAAGTTTCATTTCATTGGCCTAGTGAAAACCGTTACCGTAGAAAAAACTTGTGCCAGCCGTTCACGCACCCCTTCCTAAAGTGCGAGTTATATCTAGTAATAGACCAGTAGCTAGTCAAAAATCGAAATAAAAAAAAAACTTCATTCTAATAGAGTTTAGCAAGCAGGGACTTTTATTTTCAATTTTTATATTTATATTACATGTCAGTATGGTAAGTCTGTGAGGAGACCACTACCTTCGAAGCTTTGGTGGCCGTCTTGCTGAGAAGAACTAGTAAAAAACTCAACAGGTTTTCAACAACAATTAACTCATAACCTCTTACTGACTGTTTTAAAATAAAAATATGGAGAACAGACATAATTACATTACAGAACATTATTAGTTATATAATAATTGATGATTCAAATGGATAATAATTAGTAAAATATTAATATATATAAAAATTAATTTTGTATTATATTTAAATTGCTGACTAAATAATGTAGGTAGTAACGATTTATTTAAATATTTATGTACATGTATGTACCCATTCATCTAATCATACTTAAAGGTTAATGCATTTACTGATCAATTTTAACTTTCTTTACTATTCAAGCTTTCACTTAGTTCGATATTATTATTGACTATTAAGTAAAAGCGAAAGGTATAAATGTAAGCACAATTCGTGTAATTTTATAGGTGTTTAGCCTATATAGCCTAATACACAAAAAATACTGATTGGATTTTAATGAAACTTTACAATAATATAGTTCATACATCAAACTAATAAATAGGCTACTTTCTATCCCGGAAAAATGTACGGTTCCCGTGGGATAGATTTGTACAATAATAAAACAATAACTTGGCGAAATCTGTTCATGAAATATTTTTTAAAAACAACGACAGTAACGTATTTTGTATACAATATAGACCCCAAAACAATAATTATATTTTTTTTGTCTGTATGTCTGTTTTTCTTTTGTGTATGCGCGTTTCACGCAAAAATCAATGAATCGATTTCAACGAAATTTAGTGAAATGATAACTTATTATTTGGGTTAACATTTAAGAAACTTTTTACTTCAGGAAAATCTTCGTCTGTCTTCTTCGCCTCTCTTCTCTTCTCTTCGCCTCTCTTCTCTTCTCTTCTATTCTCTTCTCTTGTAAGGATGGGAGTAATGAAATGCTCGAGTGTCGAAGTAAGACTGCTTTATTCATGTTAGGTTTACATATATTATATGGTATGCTATTGGTAGGACGGAGGCACACTACACCTCCCGATATTTAAAAAAAAATGTTCTCTACTGACGTTTTTTTTCTTACAATTTATTTTGTTGATATATATATTAAAAAAATGACCTTCTTTCTGATTACATATACAATTGTACTAAAATATATTGGTCATTTAATACTGTTATCAATAATATGGACATTACAAAATGAAATATTTAAATATATTTTTTTTGAACCCTTAATCTTATTTATAACAATACATTTAATATAGAAAATTAAAATCAAATACTATGTAACTAAGACACTAAATTTATATAATTTTTAAATTAAATAAGATAAAGTAATTAAAAAAAATGTATAAAAAAATAAAAGATTATAATGTCATCATGATCATGATCAGGTTATACATATTAAGTCAGTCCAGGATACGCATGCGATTTTATTTCGTTTATATTTTTATTTCGTACGTTACAACAATACGTTAACATGAACTTATTGCATAGCTAATATCATATCATAGCTAATACCATATATTCATATTATTATTATTTTTTTATATTTTTTTTTCTCGAGATTTATTACATGAACTTCCTTCCTCGTTTGGTTTCTACATACTTCATTTTTTTTTACATCCCCAGTTTTATATTTTTAGGGGTTCACGGCCGTGTAATTATTTTTACATTTATTTATTTATTTTTATATATATGGAGAGCCCGGACCACTTCCGCATTTTAAACATTTTTCTTTAATTCTTGGTTAACCCTTTTATTTTATTTTTAATTATAACTTTATATTAGCCTTTTACACTATAACTTTCACGCAGACGTCCTTCGTACAGCGTGATCAAGTATATAAGTGGGCAACAATAATAATGCGTTTTGCATTTAACTTGATATCATATGTACTTTTATCCCTTTCAAAACCTTGCTGTCTATAAAAATTCTTAGCACTTCCATAACACTCGGTTGCGCACCCGACTATCAGTGAAAAAAGCTAATTATCAACCAGATCTTTTTGCTTTAATTTCAAATATTTATTCTTTGCTGAAATATGTTAATATTTCAATTTACTCTCACCAATGTGTTTGAAACACTTACTTAATTTATTTTTATCAGTCAAATCTCTCAATAAATTATACAATCCTTGCCATTCAAAACAAAACTAGGTATCTTAACCTGTCTTATCCCATAAGTAAAATAAAAGAAGTAGTTTTTCTTTAGTTATTAATAAAGATATTCCTTTTTAATACTTATAGTTATTTTTTATATTTATTCTTGATTAAAAATCCATAAATATCGATTATATTTAAATTGTAGATAAGTAAAGTCATTACACAATACTAATGTTCTAATATTCGCTGATCAATGCAATTGGAAACTACAGCGCGAGCGAATCATGTTTGTTATGAATGCCATACCCATATACGCTTTTGGAATCTTTTGCTATATGAGATTCAGTATTAAGTTTAACAAAACAATCTGTTATTAAGAACAACTTTAAAGATTTTTTAATAGAATGATTTAAAATATTTTATGTTTTCACGTCTTTCTTTATGGCAAATACTTACATATGCCAATCAATGTATCAAAATATGTATATCAAAAATGTATCAATGGCGTGTTAATTTTCATGTTTAAAATATGACTTTTAATATAGGTATTTAGTAAACATCGCGTCAGGTCACCGTTTTTAATGTATTTTATTTAAGTCTAATTTTAGAAATTTATTACGGTTATTTTATCGCATCAACATTGCTTCGGAATTATATAAAAATTCTTATTATTTTTATTATATATTAAAGGCAATGTTGCGACTCACTGACTGACTTATCAACATTCAGCCCAAGCCGATGATGATATACCAGTACCACAAAAAAAGCCAGCTTTATATATTCATACGAATATTAAATGCGAAAGTAATTCTGTTTGCCTGTCTGTCTGTACGTCATCTTTTTTGGTATGGAAATAGTTTGACACCCTGGAAATGACATAAGATAGTTTTCATTCCGATTTGATGGGGAATCAATCATTTCTCAAGTAAGGGATATATATATTTTTATTATTTTTTACTACCGACTTATCCTCGCTTTGCAAGGGTTCGTCCCTGTAGAAAAATAGGTAAGTATTATCTATACAGATAAATAAAATTGAAGTGTCTGTATGTAATGTCAAAGTAATAACTTTTTACTAAATGCATATGAAAGTATATACGTACGGTACATATAAGAAAAACACAATTTTAAATTTTTTTGTCTGTCTGTCTATCTGTCTATTCGGTCGAAGTCGGTCGAAGTCCTAGAATAAGAATTAGGGTTCCGCTTAAAAAAATGAAAACGTACCGAGGGACGAACCCGAGCGAAGGGAGGGTGAGTCGCTAGTATATAATATTTTTTGACTTTTCTCTACTATACTATGCATGTATTATACATATAAACCTTCTAGAAGAACTCTAAATGAGAGTAAAAGTCGTATCAAAATCCGTTGCGTAGTTTACAAGTTCGCGTAGAAACAGAAAGACAAAAACAGTGACTGCTTTACATATACTGTTTACAAATTACATATCATAATATTTATTAGCGTATTACAAATGTGACAGAACAGATATGTATTGTATTAAGTAAAGTTTACTAACAGCAATTTATTATATTTTTAAAAGTAATCCATATAAAAAAATTATAATTGTTCCTTCGGACTAAATCGCAAATGTTTGCAATTTCAAAGAAAAAAAGTAACCAAATAGGGCTGTGGCGTAACCTTTGTCATTGTTCGACGATAGCCATAAAAATTGAGACATATCGAAAATATTCTTTGTACTGAAATAACTATATTTATAACTATATTTCAGTACTGATGTATATTTTCACAAAAACTACTTCAGCGGGCAAAGGTAAGTAATTTATATCTACTGTCGGTGGCTTGCGTGCACAATGCACATATATTTTCTTTTAGTTTGTAGAATCCAGAAAGTGAACATTAAATAATAATGAAAAATACGTTCATTCAAAATCCAAAAACACAACCACCCTATCTATGACTCTTATATTTTATTAGAGCGCGTAGAACATATGAAATTTGGTTCAACTCGACTGATCGAGTGAGGAACTATGGGTCATTTAAATTATTGTAGACTACATATTTAAGAATTTTCTACAAAAATCCATTTAGAGCACACAGACGGTTTAAAATTCTCAAAAACGAGGTCTTAGTTTTTATCAGACCCCAGATATCACTTAAATATAAATTCAAAAATATTCAATTAACAACATAGGTTCTCATAAAATTTTATTATATAATTTATGACTGTTTTATATATTAACAGATAAAAATAATTCTCTTTGTTTCTTTAAGTATGTGAAAAATTGCGCACTTATATAAATTATCAGTAAAAATACCATATCGAAGTGCTTGAGATAACGCTTATCGTAATGTCTGTAACGCCGTTACGACGTTACTAACGTCGTTAATCGTTACCAATAAAATACGTCAAGCCGTATCACGATATGTCTAAAGTGATAGAATAGATTATGGAAATATTTGATATTATAGGCTCCATTTGGAAAATATAAGCCTGATAAAATAGTTTGTGTTTTATAATTCTTATGTAACTTTAGTGCAAGTAGTAACGACTGACGTTAGTAATGACTAATGCGATTTTTACTGATCTACATACATTCATCTATTTATCAACAGGTGTAAGATTGGTGAATTATAAATAATATATTTCTATTTCATGATTTATTCCATTTCCCATCAATTGTTTCCATATTTTTGACTATCTTAAAAACACTGAGACTTATTACACAGTATTATTTTTCGTAGCTTACTGTGTGATTTGTGATATAGGAACCTATTTGTTAGAACATTTATAACGTGATGGTATTAATATATTACAATTTTAATACGTTTAAGAATATTTTTTGATATGAAACATCTATAATGCGCCTTGGCAGTAAAATCGGCTCGTGGTGTGACGGCAAACGCTGTCATGCCATTATGGGACATACGCCACCGCTTTAGACTCCCTTGTGTGTATTTATTGTAAACAGTCTCTATTAAAAATACTTACATATTTATATATATATAATAAACATGGTGGATTTTCGAGACGGGACAGTGAGGGCACTGGGCAGGTACCTTAACTGTTATAGTTACAGGAAAACGTTCCTAGGAGACCATCCATAACTTTTTGAGATATTCTGAACTGCATGCACAGATTTTGGAAAAAATGTACAGTCAGCGAAAAAAATGCTAAAATACCAAAAAAAAATATATTATGTCAATCGATCCTATTTCATGTAAGGATCAAAAGACTCTATGCGGCCATTTAAGGTATAAGTACTAGAAATGATAGAAATCGCCAAAAACTTTTCCCATACGTTTTCGACTTGTCGGAGTCTTCTTTCATATTTTTAAATACTTTCGTTGATTCGTAAAAACCAAAACCATGACGTGTCTGAAAATTTTTCTCAAACTTAAGTTTACCTTTGTTGAAAAACGCTGATGTAGTATCATGTTAAAAAATATGTCCTTTACATTTTGGAAACGATTCTTCTAAACTTTTCGACGAAAATATTTTATGTTGGACTTTGCCTCTGGATGGTTAAGAAAATATATTTCGTATTAATATAATATTGCTGTATCAATAATTAAATTATCTTCATCCCTTTCCACTTCGCATGTAAAAAAATTGTTGTCACATAATTTAATTTTTAAAAATTCAATATCTGCACATTTATTCCTCCAGCCACGACGATTCCTTTTAGCTGATTTTATACTGTTTTTCTTATACACATCAAATACCACGTAAGTGTTTACTACTTATTCAAGATCGCTATGTCTACAAATACACTCAAGTATCTTTAAAATATGTTATTTTATATCTATTTAGGTAAAATTCAACGTAGGTATACATACATAGTAAAAAAATATTTAAAATAAAATTATATGCTTAAATATATATTTTTTATAGATTTTTGTTTAAAAAATAAAAAAATTAAAAGCACATAAAAAATTTAGTAAACTTTACACTTTATAGTATAAAATACAAAATACCACCTCGACCACATATATTCATTCACTGTAACGAAAGTCCGAGGTCAAAACCCCCAGGCGCTCCACTATTTAGTGATATGTCAAAACAATGTACCAGAAAATTGTAGGTCTTAAAAAAGCGTACAAAAAAGGCCGCTATAGCATGTGTCTATCTCCCAAGATACGCTTACACTATTTTTATCCATCTAGGAACGCACCTGAGCGAAGCCAGGGTAAGTCACCAGTAAATAATAATAGTGTCTTAGAAAACACGTCATTGCTTAATATGGTTAAAAGTTTACTTCATTCAATTAGATTTTTACAAGTACTTATCAATAGTTAGTTTAAAAAGTAAATTCTTTATAGAAATCAGAAATATGTATCCGTAAATAAGAATCGGATAAGGACTAGTCTGACTTGCACACCGAGGTCTCCGTAGAATGCAACATTAAAAAAGTTTATAATCGCAAAAAAACTTATTTTATATATGATTATTAGTATTTGTATTTTTTTTACAATTTCAATTGCAGATTTGAGTATTTGATTTTAATTTCAACTTGATATTTCCACGCGTTTCTGAGATAAAGAGTATTAACAGACAGAGAGTTATTAGTATGTGTAAATACACATACCAATAACTTTTAACAAGTTATTTATAAATATTTCTAGTGCTTTTATATTTAAAACTAAAACTGTATAACTTAAAAAGATGTAGAGTAGTAAGAGATTTAAAGATTTTTGGAGTAGAGTTAAATATATTAATATGTACCTAATAGTTTTCTTTACACAATAAAAAGTTTGTATAAATTTACGTGAAGTAAATCTAAAACAATAACTTCATTATGAGATTAGAGATTGTGACTATTTTATATTAAAGTCACGACGAAACAGAATTGCTAATAATTATGCAGTATTAGGCAACTAAGTCACGTTTCAGGAAAAATCCAAATTAGCAACAACAAAGGGGATTCCTTTGTAGTATTATATTTGATCTATTGATTTGCTATACACATTACATTTTTTTATATTTTTCTGAGTACATAACACATATACAATCGTGTAGTTGACATGCACTTTGAATATAAAAATTGTACGCTAGGACTAATTTTAAATTATCCCAGCGCATCTTATTCAGAATAGATTTAGGACAAATTGAACTCTGCGTGAGTTCAAGGTTTCCAAACCAAATACAACCGCAAAAAAATATTTGTATTATGTATTTGCCAATATAATAGAATCTAGACTGAAATCCACTCACGCTTAGGTTTTATTACTTGAATTGTTTCACTTTGAAGTTTCGAATATTTTTTGTAGAGTTTTATAAAAGAGATAAATAAACTTATCGACTATGATGTAATAAAAAGTAAAAAAAATAATCAAATATTGTGTTTCTTAAATCCAACATAATTAAGAATCTTTGGACTTTTTTAGTGTTTATATTTAGCTTTACTATTTTCATAACTTTCATAATGATATGTATGAACAAAATTTTAATTATGTGTCATATATACCTACTATCTATGTTTACCTAATAATAACAAAAAAAAATCGTCAAATTCGAGAGCAAGCTATCGTATCATTGACGATTTCCTTTCAAAATTAGCACCACTTCAAATTATGACAGATTATATTATTATACTTATTGTGCATAAATTCCAATAATTATAGTAATTTTTATATTTTTATAAAAACTATTTATTTTCGGCGTTGCTAAGATCTAAGCTGATATTGTGTGGCGTTTCTAATGTTTACCTTAAACGAAAAAAACTTATTTGAATATAACGTTTCCATACATTCCTGGTTTAATGCAACATATGAAATAGGTAGATAAAAATTCGTCTATGATTCTTTAAGTAACAACCAAAGTACATACAAGAATTATATACTATATATATGTTATTTAATTCAATACTAATAATATATAATAATAATAATATAACACTTTAAAATTATAATATTTCACAGTAAATTATGCAACTTACGATGCACTATTTTGACTGGACGACTTTTGTAGCGCTAATATAAATCTAGCGTTGTACGTCATTATTTTTTGCATATCTATATTAATTATGAGTTTATTAATAGAAGAAACTAGATCTTGTGAAAGTTTTTTTGAGAGAAAATGTTGCTAAATAAAATGGAACCGGACTTATGTTTATCCTTATGAGTGGGAATCCCGAAAGTAATAAGTAAATTATCTTGCACGCTTGCCTGAGAAACCAGTTTTTAAAATAAGTATATAATATATATCTTAAAAGCTCGCATGGAAATAATATAATCTATATTATAAATGTAAAAGTAACTCTATCTTTTTATTACCTTTTCACTTTTAAACCGTTGAACAAATTTTGATGATATTTGGCAATATTGGCAAGAATATTTTATCATTTGGACGGACGTATCTTTTACTATCTTTTATCCCTGCTCTGCTTTCTTTGCAACTGGAAACGCGATGACATCTAATTAATTATAGGTATTATTACTATTTAGGATACATATTTAAACATATTTATTTATTTTTAGTAACTACTATAAGTATCAGTATTACTAGTTTAGATGTAAGTCGCTTTCAGATTTTAAAGCTTAAAAATCTCTTTAAAGTTTTAAAGAGCTTAAATATCAGGTAGCATCTCTGATACTTATTTTCGTGTATGAATCATTTCCAACGTGATTACCGGCAAAGGAAAACATCGTGATGAAATTTTCATCTTTGAAAGAACTTAACTAATTTGAGAGAGGTATGTGAGGTCAACCCGCACTTGACTGACGTGGTGGACTATGGCCCGATCCCTCTTGTAAGCTTTAATGTGACGGGCCTCCTCATGCCTAGCAGTGGAACGGCCAAAAGGACTGAATGACAGAGGATTTAAAATAGGCAGCGATTTTGATGGAGTTCCATCGGGTATAAAAATGTCAATTTCTGTGTATCTAACTTAAAAATGATAAACTTTCATGAAAACTTTACCTATTTAGTTCCTTTATGCAATGTGTTTTAAAAATCTTTCCATAGAACTTGCTAAATCTTTTTTAAATAAAGAACTCTTGAAGCGGTTAGATTGTGCTGTTTCTACTACATACCACTACTTACATACTAGACATACATATCTACATATCTACCTATCTACGTAGGTTACGTACAATTTTTTTTTGATTTAGGTATAATTTATTTCATAATCTTATAATATAATTAGCAGAACCCGCGGCTTCGCTCGCGATCAAACTACGAAAAATACGAAATTACATGCAAATATGTCCAAGGAATAAAAAGTTTCATACAAATTTTTATCCTCTATTTCACCCCCTTGGGGGTTGAATTTTGAAAAATCCTTCCTTAATGGATACCTACGTCATAAGAGGAATACTTGTGCGATTTTAAGTTTCTAGCCCTAAGGGTTTGGCCTGTGTGTTGATACATCAGTCAATCACTTTTGCCTTTTATATATATACCTATATAGAAGATATTTTAATGTTTATTTTTTTGTTATTTCATCATCATAATATAAGTTTTTAAAGTGTGTGAAATAGAATGTTTCTTTCGTTCATTTAAAGAACGAAACTAATTTTATTGAATTATAGTTAGACTTTAAAATATGACGAACCATAAGTATTGTTTCAAATCAAATTTGCTGTTAGCTTCACGCATTAAAATCTAATTAATTGGGTATTACTCATTTATCGGTGTAAAAATGTATGTTTATTTATTACGGCATTGATTTCTTCTTAATTGTCGATAAATTTTAATAAATCTTATATTTTATATTTTTTCTAAGTAGATCACTTAGTGTAAAAGTAAAAGCGAGGCGTAATTTTTACCTTTATTGTTTTTAAATACAAAATTAAATATATTACAATATCTATGCAATATTGTTAAATAATTATAGCTGGGAATAAGTTTTCATTTAAGCTACATAAAATTTCTTATTCTGTTAGTTTTTATATAAGAGTAACGTAATTTCTAAGGATTTTAACATAAAACGTTTTAAAAATGATCTTTAACTAAAACTAAATCATTTCGGAAACTTTAAAATTTAAGTTTGAAAGAGAAAGTTTTATTTGCTTACGTTTTATTTTCACGCAACTCAGAGCAAATACCATGTTCAAGGTTAAGATGAACTGGTTATGCGCACAGAGATCAAAACTTTTTTTTTAATTTGGCCCTTTCGTATAAAACTAAAGGCAAATATTAGACGGAAATATGTGTGTTAATTATTATGAGTATAATATTACATGCAGGGGAGGATTAAATATAATTATCCAAATATATAAAGCAACTTGTCTTGACTGATTCGTTAATACCTATTTTATTTCATAAAGATATATGTAGGTCCCTATTTATTTAAAATTCACTCCATAATCCTACAGGATAGCAAAGATTTTCATGATAATATGAACGGAAAACAGTTTTTCATGATAATATGACTTTCGTGGCGCCAATGTTTATCAAGTATCAAGTATGGATATTATCATCTTATTTTGGGTTCGTCGATTTATGTATGTATATTGTATAATATATATCGTAATCATACTAAAATAATTTTGAATGTTTGTATTGTATCCAGCCCTTTTTAACGTCCCACTGCTGGGCACGGGCCTCCCTTCAATACGAGGGGGATCAAGCCACAGTCCACCGCGCTGGCCAAGTGCGGGTTGGCGGACTTCACATGTCTTTCGAAAACTTGCTAGGTTCTCTCAGATATGCAGGTTTCCTCACGATGTTTTCCTTCGCACATGAAAATATCATAGGTGCAAGACCCGGGATTTGAACCCGCTTCACTCGGATACCGAAGCGAGCGAGTTGCCATTGGGCTACTACTGCCTTTTTTTTTGACTGTTTATTTGATATGATTGATATGATTGAATTAAAAAGAAGACGCTAAATTACTAAAAATCAAGTTAAAATATTTATATATTTTTATTGTATTTTCCGAAATTAATGGAATTGAATTTAACTTTGTTGGAGATTTTAGATATTAAATTATTTTATAATTTAGATACAAAAATTGGACTCCATATAATACGTACATATATACATATCCGCAGGAAGAACTGGTATATTATATGTCAGCTAGATTTTAATAAATAAATGTGACTCTATAAACAGAAATACACGTAAAAATTAGCTCTACATTCGGATGTGAATGCTATATTAAATAGAATATTGTATGACAATTTTATTCTTTGTTCAATATTAAGTTTCAGATAAAATTTAATAAATCGAAGGTAGTGGGTTCCAATCCCACTTGAACGAATGTTTGAGCGTACATAACTCGAACGTCAAAGAAAAGAAAGGAAAAATTTATTTAAATAAAAGAACTTACTATTAAATATTCTTTTTATTTGTTTATTTTATTAATAAAAAATCTTGAAAAACGTAATGTTATGTCTATATTTATTTATAAATAAACCTGTGCATGTTAAGTATGTCAAGTATTCATGTAGCTATTTCTTTCAACATACTAAGTACACACATCTTGTGCAAGGGCTAATAATATGTGTATGTGAAAATATTTGCAGGTTGTGTCCCAGTATTTCTGTCGTTTAAATAAGTCGGATGACTAAAAAGAGTAACAATTTTTTAATATTACTTTATAAGTACTTTAAAGGCAAAGATATTAAGAGAATGTAGTAGAGTATCTCAATTATTCGGTTTTTTACGGATTAATACTCAAAAAGAGGTTTTTACTGAATAGGATTCTGATGTCAAAATTGGAAATTGTATGAATAAAAAAAACGAATACAAATTTAAATACACGCAGCAAAAAGTTAAATAAAAAAAACAGTCATGAGGGCTGCCGACAGAAGTTTTACCGAAACTTAAAACTATAAACAAACAGTTGTTATTTTTGGATATTTAAATTAATCGTTTGATCTTAAATTAAAATTGAAACTGTTACATTTATCTAGTTTTGAAATCTATCGGTATTCTGAGTGTTAGCGTTAACACGTCACGTGATGTCGAGTTGAGTCGATAGTCGATGACGTTACATGAATTTACTCTCCATCCAAAGCTGCTTATAGAAGTTTTCACTTCAAAAAATATTTTTATTATTGTTTATTGTATACATAACAGATAAAAATTTTTAGAGCTACGATAGTACAAGAGCTATACTAAATTAGTACGGCTGATTCGTATTATTCAAAATTTTAAACTTTTGTTTTTAAATAGTTGTGTTTACACATACCTAATGGTTTTATATTCGTAGATTACACATTTTTAGTAAGAATATTCAGTAAAATCACTTATACTAGCCTAATATTATATATTGCTTACTTTCTTTACGGTATAACGAAAATTTACATATGTATTAATATAGTTGGTAAAATTTTTTTGGAATAAAATATGAATAATAAAAATAATACTATATTCTTTTGTATTTTTTAAGCAGTAGCCTTGAAAGAGAGCATAATATTAGTTTATGTATTTTTTTCTTTATTATAATAAAATTCGTTAGGTATTTTTTAAAATAGTATACAAATGATAATTTGTGCACTATTTTAAAAAAATATTGTTGGCTTCATGTTTAGTTCTATGACATTTTGTTTATATTATTTCTTAGTCTAAGGCAATTAAAGATAACACTTAAGAATTACTTTAAGCCAAAGCATCATTTGTAAATCAAAACGCATATAGGTTTGTATATTAAAACTGCTACAATTTAATAAATCAATATAGATACCTATTCTTCTTTTTACCCGACTGCGCCGAAGCCCAAAGAAGGGCTATATGTTTGACCTGTATGTATGTATGTATGTATGTATGTATGTATGTATGTATGTATGTATGTATGTATGTATGTATGTATGTATGTATGTATGTATGTATGTATGTATGTATGTATGTATGTATGTATGTATGTATGTATGTATGTATGTCCCACCCTATATTCCCTTGTAATCACTAAGCGATTTAACCGATTTTGAAGATTCATACTTCATTCGATTGGTCTTGATAACGCGAGTGTCATAGGGATTTTTTTAATATCTATATAATATTAAAAACCAAAATGGCGCATCTAAAGCGCCAATGTGTGACAAAAAAAATTTTTTTCGTCCGAATCAGTCGAGAGTGGTATCAAAATACAGGTTTTTAAGAGGTGACTTCTAAAATATTATATGTTTGTAAGTAGTTTAGGATAAGAAATTGTTAAACAAAACTAAAAATGTCTGAATGACCAAAACTAAAAAGCTGCAAATAAATTAAAATATTTTTAGTTCGTTTTTTACACAGTCAGATTTTTTATTTTTGTAAATAACTTTTTATTCTTATTTTAAGATGTGTTTTTATATTTTTTTAGCGCAAAAAACGCAATAATTGTTATAAGATCATTGTTCCGGATAACACATCAAGATCTTGGCGATCACAGAATTGATGAAAGGTAGTAGAATGGTAAACACGCGTAATTTGTATGGGAACCACTGTCGCCACTCATCCCTTCTTGATATTTTTACTACACGCGCAACTCAAATAAACACAAGCATTCGCACACATACGCAACCTCAACGCAGCCCTGCAATTGGTCAACACATAGATAATTAGTGTTGCGTCTGTGTTGTGTAAAATAAATAAAATGACTAGTGGTTGAAAATAAAAAATGCTAACGATATTTTTGTCGATAATTTATGTCAGTGTATTAAAATAAATTTTATATAATATTTGTTATTTTACAGTTATTAAAAACACATTTTATAAACGAATTAGATTAGTTCAATTTAAAAATAAAATAAAACAATGTTTAACTTATAATAAATGTATTTTTAATGTTACATACGTGGTAAGTGAATTCTTAAGTTAGTTCTCTTTATCACACTCATTTTACATGACAAAATATTTTACAATATGTTGGCGCGAAAATGAGAAAACACAATGAACAATCATATAAAAATAATAATGACTATTTAAATAAGATTTTCCAAAAAATATTTAATATACATATTCGACTCAGTTAGAATTTTATTATAGAGTATTTTTTGATATTACCAAATCATGCATGAGATATTTTTAGGTAATATATAAAATTGATTTTTTCTTATTTCTAAAATAAACCTGTATATAAACTTTAAATTTGCCATAGAAAGCATTCAATCACATTATTATACAAAAATCATTGCCTTATCGATTATTTTGTCTTACAACAAAAGCCATCACTATTATAATATACAAAAGTGAATCATCGCAAAGCAAGCAATGAAAAGTGTGGGTTTCGCAGAGAACGCTATCCATTGCAGACAACGATCGCGCGTTGCTTTGATTATGCGCATGCATAGCGAGCAATGTATATTGTTTGTTTTAACTTATTACAATAGTATCGTTTGTTTTGAATTTTGTAATCGTTGCTACATTTTTGAAATTAAAGAGATATTCATTATTATTTTTGACTTACCGATGAAAAGATATACCTCCTCGATCGATACTCGAAGTTTGACTTTTTGTCTTGCAAGTAATAATAGCATTATAACACTATTTATCGCAGCTTCGTACCCGACACACTCTAAACACGAACTACAAGCGGTGCACGCATGAATCGGTTTAAGTAAGGTTGTTTTACCATAGTTGCGGCGACGCTGTCACGCCCACATTACCATTCCAGCCTTTTTTACCTATTCCGTGTTGGCGATAATAGTTATATAATATGTCTAAGCGTTTTAAGAAGTAGATGATTTTTTATTACAATACAGGGATGTCCCGAAGTTAGTACCGAAGAATAATCCAGTGAAAAAGTCATGAATCATAGCATACAGTATAATAAAAGTTTCCATATTAACCTACAGAACAAATAGCTATAGCAAAAATATTGTTTTCTGCTGTTTTTTTTTCTATTAAAAATTAATTAATGTAAACAAAGTACATATAAAATGATTTAATATTTTTTGAAATCTTATAAAATACTATATTAATATTTACAGTTTAATATATTTATGTCAGTCTATCAGATTCTATTTAGAGAGAAAATTGTCTGGTAATATTAGAACATTATCTCCCACACTAATTGTAAAATAAATGAAAATGTAGGTACATGTTTACAGAGCTAAAAGGATATTGTACTTATAATTGTTTACCTCATCTATGGCTATGTACATGTTTTCCCTGTTTAACTTGTTTGATTTCGCACGTATAAGTTAAAAATTTGTATCAATATTTTGTTGAGAATTAGATTCATTCAATGTTATATTAATTTGTTAAACTTAATGTAAATTGTTTATATTCTAATTCAAATTGTAAAATAACAGTTAAATATTTAATTTTATTTATAAAGACGTATTTGTTGGTCATATATTACTTACAAATATCTGGAAAATATCAAATAATATAGTTTATCAATAATTTTTCTGATCTCTAGGTACTTATTTTTTTTTAAACATTTTTAAAGTCTACTAAAGTTGGATTGATTTAAAATTACTAATAATAAAATCTAATATTAATTTTAAAATTGAAGTAAATTGTCTTCTATGCAATGTTTGCATCAGAAAGTCGAAATGTTTTTTTAAATAAATTATTGAAATCATTCAAAATTAACATCTAACATCTTGTGAGAACTTAATAATTCGAATCTATTATCTACCAATACATTATTTATAATTATTAATTAATATTGAGTTGTAATTGTAAAAGATTACCTTAATTGGTGCTAATATTATTATTACCAGACCAAATCTAATTAGTATTTGTGAAAGTTTATAGTTATAAAAATTACGAAAATTTATTAATTTCGTTATGAGACCAGTGTGCTTTGGTTGTCGGCTCCTCGCTCTTACCTTTCAGAATAAATAGTTATCTATAATTATAAATAAAATTAAAGTCTCTAGTCATGCGAATATGACATTTTAAATAAATCTATCTTTTTGGATTTTTTTTGAAGGAGTTCTACAAAGTAAAAGATGACTTTTAAAAACTCATAAATCTGTGCAGCTTCTCACCTACAGCTGACGTAACAATTGTTTTTTTCTTATATATTGATGTTCTAACATTAAATCACCTGCTTTAAATGTATACTGCATTAAATAAGTAACAATTGTTAAAAATGACTAACTTCTGAATGGTGTTCGAGAAGTACAAGAATTTGTTAAAAAAGAGACTTTTTTATTTTTCTATGATTTTAAATTCTATAATATTAATTTTGTAATATTATAACTTATCAATTTATAACTTCTTATAATTAATGAACTATCAACAAAATTGGGCAAGTTTAAACAGTTACTTAAAACAAATTTATGGAAATTATACCTTCAAAACGTGATCTTTGCTTAAACGTTAAGAAAGTAAATGTACTATTCATGTTATAAATACTAACATGTTAATTAAGGCTTTTGGCACACTAAAGGCTTTGTCCGCAGGCTGCAAGGGAGTGGAACGAACTGAAGCGTTCTCGGCTATAGTACTGGCGCGCCGCTCTAAGCCGGCGCACGCGCATATCGCTGATACCGCATTAGGGTATAAAAGAGCACGTGTCCTTCATGCAAACCAATTACACTGTGAATCTTTAAAGAAGTACGACCTAATAGAAAATGGAAAACCTCCTTAACCACACAGGTCACGATGACGATCATGATCATGAAGATGATACTAGTGGAGTCGTTGTTGCAAAAGCGGTCGCGATGGCGGTTCTCTTCTGTGCTTCCATGATCTGCGGTACTTCCCCATTATTCCTATCGAAATGGTTCCGATGGATCAAACCTGACGATGCCGGAAATCTAAAATCACAGAACAAAGTTGTGATGACTTTACTTTCCTTTGGAGGGGGTGTGCTGCTGTCTACCACCTTCCTGCATTTGTTACCTGAAGTAAATCATAACATTGAAGATTTGCAATGTAAGTAATGTAATTTTTTTATGTTGTAATTATAGTTTTATCAGCACTTGTAGTTATTATGAGGTTACTTCACAATCTATTATGAATTGACAACTATGCTAATATATAAATATAAACATAATAATAATGTAAGTGATTATTTTGCAATCATTAATAAATAGCCACATTGTATTACATAGCAATTATTATAGTATTTCAACACTGCTGTATGTCATTCTTATGAGTAGATATAGTGTGCTTTAAAATTAACCGGCTCAAAACACTTAGCCTTGACTGTTTTTTAAATTATATTCCATATTTACTTAATTTACATTAATAATTACCATACCATTATTTCTCGTGTTACCTTGTACGTATAATATCAAAAAGTATATTAAAGCAAAATGTACACTAACGCCGTTAAACGGAAATATAACGTCGTTCGTCTGTCGTTAGTCTAACAGGAAAATAACGACGGCCATAACGAATGCAATTCTAATTTTAATAAGGATTTTCCTCTTCTATTTAAATATTTATTAAATATATTTAAATATTCGTTACTTTATAATGGTTTGTTAATTTATATAATACCCATAATTTCGTAATAAAACTATTTATTTGTTGTATTGTTTCTATAACCATTCTATACATGATAATACTAAAATACCTTATGAGACAATCTAAAAATAATAAATTATTACTTCTAGTCTTATTTAGATTTATATGTATTCTTTATTGTATAAATAAGTTATAAGAAAACGAAATACATAGAAAGTGACGTGGACAAAGGTGGACTTATCTCTATAAGAGATCTCTTCCAGTCAACCCATGTATGTGGGAAATAGTGTTAGATTTATAGCTCATTTTGATAAGGGGTAAAATTAATTTTACAGAAAAATATAATAAGTACACTCAATAAGCGTAACTGAAAAGGTTGGATTGTTTTGGCTGATTTTAGAATGTGAACGAACATTATCTAATAGTTGCGCAAACGCCGGCACTGGGTATGTGTGCCAGTCGACCATCTCGCTTCGTCAATATTGTATTTAATTTATTGACTTCCTATTTAGTCATTAATTGATTAATTCAATAATATTGACTTCACTAGAAATAAAAACTAGTGCCTGTTAGAAGTGCAATACGAAAAACTAAATAAAATCGAGCTTTTTATATAGTTTGCAAATGAAATTTATGAACGGGTTTTGCTAAATATCTTGTTTATGTTGGTTTAAAACTCAGTATGACGTCTAGATTGTCTCGGTTATATCAGAATAAAGAAGTCTACATGAAATATTCATTATATTCCCAAGGTGAGGATTCCCCGCACTCGCACATATTTAAAAGATCGCTACTTGCTAGCTATCGGCATACTATAAATAACTTAATCTGGGAACTTGTGTTATTTGCGTTTAGTCGACTTTCCTGTTGTCGAATGCTGGCTGGACACGATAACAATTAACTTATTACCAATTCAATGAAGGGAAACACTGCTACGTACGTTTGTTGCATTAATATCGCTATCCCATGACTATTAAACATAACTGTTAAACTTTTTCATTTTTCTATCCATAATAAAATATTATCTCATAAAATTAATTTATACGACTAATTTTCGTACATAGTAGAAAATATTTTTATTTCACAGTAGAAAACATTTGATATCAGACGTTGAGACCAAAAAAGTACATTTTAAAATTCATTTTAGTATTATTTACTTTGCCTTTAGAGGCGAATTTAGTTAAAATTTATATGGCACTACACTTAAACAATTCATTTATAATACTATGAAAGTTGATTTTCAATTCGTGAAGAACATACATAAAATACATACAACATAATTAAATATGTACCTTTTTCTTTGTTAGATTAGTAAAAAATATTGAGATATACAACAAGTGGTAACTAATGACAGATTTACCTATTGGTTACTTCCATATTACTTTTTGTCTAGATAAAGTATAGGAATCTTTGTTTACCGATCAATCTCTATCGCGTCTTTTCCATTATACGTAACAAGGTCAAAGCAAACTGAACTCAAATGTGCCAGACATTTAATAGCAAACAAAAATTAAAACGAATTGCTTTATATGTATATTTTTCTATAAGCAGGCTATGTAAACGTTTATTAAAGACAGGTGTCTTTAAGAAGTGCGATATACGGTAAGACGGTGTCTCTATAAACGTTTTAGATACTACTCCTGCTTATATGGTAGAGAGTAAATACTAATAAATTAATCCTTTAAACTAAATTTAAAATTATTTAAATTCTAAAAACAATTAAGCATATAAATAGCAAATATCAAATTTGTAATTTCTTTAGAACATTAATGTATTTACTTGAGTGTACAGTGGGAAATGCGTAATTAGTGGTGAGGCGAGCAGCCATTAGTCATTTGTAATAAGGAAATCTAAGGTATAATCATGGGAAACTACCTGTCTTTAGGTAATTTAGTTGTGTGATCTGTCCTTTGGTTAATAATGTGGGATATTGAAGTACTTTATATTTAGTTCAAATTGAGCGACTTTACAAACAAACCATACACATTGGATAATGAAATTAAATATAATTGCATATACATATTTAGTTATAGTTATTTTCATAATACATCAAAATTTAGCGATAAATCTAAACGAAAAGGTTTAGCCGATAAGAGGACTTACCTAATGAAATGTTACATAATACCCTTTCTAATAACTGGTATCTTATCCATGGCCAATGCACTTAAACTAGCTCTTAGTAGTAGAATTTGATAGGTTTACAATAAATGTTTTCTTTCTTTTAAAATAAATAGTTTATAATAAACTAGTAGAATCCGCGGCTTCGCTCGCGATCAAACTACGAAAAACACGAAATTTCATGCAAATATGTCCAAGGAATAAAGAGTTTCATACAAACTTTTATCCCCTATTTTACCCCCTTCGGGGTTAAATTTAAGAAAGCCTTCCTTAGTGGATGCCTTCATCATTTGATGTGAGGAATACGTGTGCGAAATTTCAATTTTCTAGCCTTAAGAATTTAACCTGTGCGTTGATCATCAGTCAACCACTTTTGCCTTTAATATATAGTATAGATAACAGTAGTAAACCAATGTTAATGCTCTCGCACCTTTGAGATTGATGATTACTTGCTAATACAGTGAGGAGGAACGAAGGATGTATGTCCGAGATAGCCTAACTAGTTCTCGGAAGAATTTATTAAATCGCCAACCCGCATTTGGTCTGCTTAGTCGACTATAACCTGATCTCCTGACATTGAGAGGATAACCTTATATGTAACGATAAAGACATTCCTTGCTTTGTTTAGTAGCATTGTTTAGTAGCACCAACTTCACTTCTCAAGTCGTTAAGTACATATTTTGTTACAAGACACTTATTTTATATAGGAACCATTAAATACTGAGATGTAGCGTGGCCCATGTCATTCAGAGTAAACATAGCCTCCAATTAAATAAATAGTTATCATGATCGAATCAGTGATTCCCAATGTTTTCTCCATTTAAAATTATCAATTTTTACCCCTTTAACAATAATAATCACGATGTACGTTTTTTTTTTTTAATTATGTATTGTAAATATATTAAATAATTTAATGTTTGCTATAGCTACATGCAAAACACAATACAAATGTGACGTTATGTAATAAGAAATGGCTTGACCACATCACGAGGAAAGTGCGATTCCGCGATCCATCGGATGCCATAAACGGAGAAAACGGGGAATGCTCAATTCATATACGTATATGTACTTGTATATATAACTAGTTTTTGATGAGGTTGTACCTTTTCCTTATTGCAATGGAATAATATATTGTCAATTGTTTTATATAATATAGGACGTTATATCTCTTTGTAAATTAAATTGAAAATGACAGAAGCTTAAAAATTGTAACTCTTGTCGTTTTTATTATTCTAAAGTTAAAAAACTGAATAAAGCTTTGTGTATCTTTCTTGAATCATATTTTATATTTGCATTTGCCAAAAGTTGTAAAGAAATTGAAGACTGACTTAAATGATGCACCGTTCCATTTTAAACGCAAAGAGTATTTATTTTACATTAAAAAAAATATCTGCACCATATTAAAAAAAAACAAATTTTTAATTTTTTTTCTTCAGTACGACTTTAACAACAACAAACAAACATAGCAATAAAGTAAATACACATATCAATAATATTGTTTCCATCTTTTTACTTAAGAAAACTACGAGTAGTAAGCTAATATTCTATATTTTTTGGGCCTTGCGTTATCATCCGTTATCAATCGTTATTATCGATAGTAATTATTTCTTTTTTCATTTCTTTGTGTCATCGGGTTAATCATTTTGGGCATTCATTAGAAAAATAAACCCACGGCCTTCTGCAAAGGCAATACTAATGTATTAACGATGATCTCATTAGATTGGGTAAAACCAATACTACTAAATTTTCTTCTGCGACGCGTTTCGACTCTATTCGGCGCGCCTTAATTGATGAGGGGAATCTTATGCGCACTGACGAGTTTCTTGTATTTTATTTAAAGAGTACCATGTTTCGTGAAAAGAAACTATAATTAACTATTATATTATATTTTATTATATAACTATACTATATACTAGAGATTTATCCTCGCTTCGCTCGGGTTAGTCCTTAGGTACCTTTTAATTTTTTTACGGAACCTTAATTCTTTTCTTTAAAATAAAAAAGCCTAAGTTACTCCTTATAACATCAGCTATCTACCAGTGAAAGTCCCCTCAAAATCTGTTCAGCCGTTTCGGAGATTAACCGGAACAAACAGACAGACAAAATTTAAAAATTGTATTTTTTTGATAAGTACCGTATATAGTTTCATGTGCATTTAGTAATAACCTGTTATTTTGAAATTACATATAGACACTGTAATTTTATTTATCTGTGTAGTTTTATAGTACACTTTAGAGTTAAGAAGATCGAAGCGGATTCACGACCTTCTTTGCTGACGAGTTGCGATAAATGAGCAATTCGATTCGATTCGGCTGAAATGGACGCACAAGGAATAAATGCGACTCGAGTCGACTCGCCTCGATTCGACGCGTTTCGACTGTAGTCGACTCCAGGCTTAAGACTCCTTCTCACTACTACAAACCCACAACGGAACCTGTCGCCGCAGTGCAATGGGGCGCCGTAGGATCGCTTGCGCACGCACTACAACACCTCTGGGTCCCTAGGTAGCTTAGCCTATGTATGTTTTCCTCCAAGCATACAAAAATGTGTAATGAACTTCATCCAATTCCGTCGAGCCGTTTCAGCTTGAAGAATTAACAAGCATGCAAATTTTTATACTTATAATAGTACCTACCTAGTCCGATTTTTTTGTTTTGTATTGAGATTATAATTATGGCGATTATTAGAGCTTTTGTTACAACCACAGACAACGAACCTTACAACTTAAGAATTAAAGTAACATTATTAGGTTTATTTTATGAAACATTTTCACTTTATGACAAATACTTTTATAATTAAAAAAAAATTAGGTTTTATATGAATAAGTTAAATATTCCAATCAAATCAAATCAAAATATACTTTGTTCAAATAGACTTTTACAAGCACTTTTGAATCCTCAATTTTACATTTAAAAAAATTAAACGTCAGTGTAGTCAGTCCGTGAGGAAGCTACCACCGGCTCGGAAGGCAGTTCTGCTGCAAAGAGCCGGCGAGAAACTCAACAATAGCTCTTTTAAAATAATAATTGTTTATAATATTGTAATACAATAATTATAATTATATATTTATCCTACGTGAGACCCAACCAGACATTAGTTCCTTACGTTAATATCTACGAAGTATTCTGTATAACAAGCCTTATTCAATAATACATTTTTAATTTTAGACTTAATTTGTTTAAATGGCAAGCTCAAAATCGATTGTGGAATTCTATTATACATGCGTACACCTTGCCCCATAAACGATCTATTCACTTTTTGAAGCTAGGCGTTACCAGTTTTTCCTTATTTTTAGTGTTTATTTCGTGTCTATCACTGTGCTTTAAATAACAATGAATGTTTTGTCGGACAAACGTATTAATATGATGAATTGTCAAAGATATCCTTGTTTAGAAGTCGAGATAAAAAACTTGTTGCATATCAACAGTTTTCATATTCGTTGCCGTTAGATTATAAGCGTTACAGATAAGATACAAACTGATAAACGAATAGCTATCTCGTTTATTTCGTTACGCTTAAAAATTCAATCATAAAAAAATATTCACTCAGCGCAGAGCAGTAAACATTTATTCAGCCAAAATATATACTCACATCAGAATTTAAAGATAAACAACTTAACGTGGACTTAACAAGTTTTAAAATAAATTGTAGGCTAATAAAAAGAATTGTCACGTCTGGGTTATTTATTTTTATTATCAGTCAATTCTTTTCCTTAATTCTTCATAGGTACTGGCTAATAGAGGGCTAAAATTACATATAGAGAGCACAATTTACATATACATATGTATACATATAAGTCAAGCTGATTCTCTGTCTTGAAATTATCCTTGAGAATCGACCGACAGTATAAAAACCGGATACTTCAACTATGCAAGAACTCTATATGTCACGATCTACGGATGAATATCTATATAAATATGTATATGTACATATATCTTTAATAATCCATTAAAGTCACATCAATGTCAATGATATAGTTAACGCGATTTCACTAATTCACCGTCTTGTTATCCTTTCCTTATTCTTACTTACGTGGCTATGTTTGGATACACTTTCAAAATCGCCTTTTCGATACTTTCCCATGTACCTACATTTTATATAAGTATTTGAATATTGAGTTTATCTTGCGACCATTTAATAAGTACTTACTAAATTAGCTTCTGTAAGAATCTGATATTTATTTGTAAACGTAGATTATAGATAAATATCAATATACATATATGTAGTTTAAACAACCATTGCGCAAGGATATTGTAAGAGTTAGTCACAATAAATATAACAATAATATTGAATGCAAAGCAGTAGAATGAAAGGCACTTTCACGTTTTTGCAATAATTGCTTTATTCGATGTAAGTAATTTGTAATAACGTCGCGTAGTGCAACAGATTACAATGTGTCGTGCGTTTATCAATTTATTGGTACATCTAACGGAACTTACTTCCTGTTGACTATAAAAATAAGTACTTCTAACGACCTTCCTACCTTAGTTCCCTTAGAAAATCCATTAGCACTTATTCTAAGTAACATAACTAAAATACAACACAACATGCTCTTAACATTTCTTCTGAGAACCTTAGTAGTTATAGTATAAATAAATATATATAAAGTATTTAAATACCTCATTGTAGTCACAATGAAAAGTTACTGATGAGTTACAATCAATGAAATAAGCGTAATATATCATGTTTATCTCATTTTTGTGAGCCTTCTATTTAATGTATACATAATATGTAGGTATAATTAGAAGAATAATTTTATATAGATATATTATATGATATAGGTACTTATTGCGTGTCAACGTTAGTGTCCGTTGAATTTAAACAATGTTATATATGTCACCATGCATCACTGCCGAGAAACAAAGCTGATTGCACCCATAAAGTGTCTTTACCATCCATTGTTTTCTCGTTATTGTAAAGTTTTGATACTAATTATTACTTATGAATAAAAGTGTGGCAAGCAGGATTTTACGTACATTGTTGTGATAACTTATATAATATATATATATATATATATATATATATATATATATATATATATATATATATATATATATATATATATATATATATATATATATATATTATATATATCATACTATTATTTATTTTATGATCTTGTATAGATAAATATAAAGGCTTAGTATAAATCATATTTGTTTTAAACATTTATGAATTATGTTTTATCCATAAAATACATTCTTAATATCATTTTTACGTTAATATACGTAATGTATTATTTATTGAGAATAATTCCAAATTAAATTTTCAATTTAATCTGAAGTTTTGAAGTGGGTGAAAATCGCGTTCAAAGAATCTGTTACAAACATACAAGTGGAACTAATAAAAGCGTGTTTTAAAATTAGATTTCAATAAGAAGTCGGTAAATAATAAACAATTTGGTATCTTTGAGGCTTGCTGTAGATTCAGACACGATTTCCGAACTTCCATTGTATGTAAATAAGTTGAAAGTAGAATAAGAAATAGTTTATCAAAAGACATTGTTTTAAAATTTACTTTGAAATTATTCTCAATAAATAATACATTACGTGTACTGACGTAAAAAGGATATGAAGAGTGTATTTTATGGGAAAACATAATTCATAAATGTTTAAAACATAAATATGATTTATCTATCTAAGTCTTAATATTTCATGGTGTTCAAGATCATAAAACAAATATTAGCAAAGGTTTGCTTACATGAGTTATCACTAGTGACGAACTCGAGCGAAGCGAGAATCGAAAGGGTAGTATTTCCCCTAGTATTTCCATACATTGTTACTTAGGCACTGTTGCAATGTAAAGCGACCGGAACTGCAGCAGTTAGTAATAAATGAAAAACAAAGTTAATAGATTGTATAATGTAAATTAAACTAGTTGTTCGATAAAATTAATATTAATTAATAATTTACAATTCTAACTGCATAAAACATTTTATTTTATGGGAATTTTCAGGATGTAATATGCTCTTACGCATTTAACATAATTATTTTATACATGTAAAACTGTCAACACCACTTTTATACGGATCTCATAGTAATAAGGAAGTATACTTTCTTAAGGCAGTGGTAGCCCAGTGGTAACGCGCTCGCTTGGGAAACCGAGTGAAGCGGGTTCAAATCCCGGGTCTCGCACCTCTGATATTTTCATGTGCGAATCATTTTCTAACTTGATTACCACTTGCCTTACGGTGAAGGAAAACATCGTGAGGAAACCTGCATGTCTGAGAGTACCTAGCAAGTTTTCGAAAGACATGTGAAGTCCGCCAATCCGCACTTGGCCAGCGTGGTGGACTATGGCCTGATGCCCCTCGACTTGAAGGGAGACCCGTGTCCAGCAGTGGGACGTTAAAAAGGGCTGAATACATACATACATACATACTTTCTTAAAGAAATTATCATATTTTACAAGCTTTTATTAACTTGTTGATGGTTTGTTCGGGTCAAATTTTGCAAATGAAATTTTAAAGCAGTAATCCGACTGGATGACAATGTGTGGCTACTTAGCTAAGTGACGTCATTTTAAATCCAATATGGCGGACTCTCAAAGATGGCAGACTATGTTTTTTTATGCACCTCCGTGATATTGATATCAAATGAAAGGGTTTGCCGAGAAGAATACGTATAAAATAAAAAATAAAGTAATAGTAAAATCATTTTTTAAAAACAAGCTTTTAATTACATAAGTGTTCTCAAAAGAAGAAAATAAACTAAAAATTAAATGAAATCTATGATACACTCCACAATTTATATGATATAAAAGCTTGTCGCGAGATGTACCTGTGAAGCTAACAAGAATACAATAATACATATGTAACTTGATCATGGCATAAGTAAGCCTAAGAAAAAAATAATATGTTTTTTAATAACATAGGTAAATCTCGCGACAAGCTTTTTTCTCGTATAAATTGTGTAATGTAATAAATTGATTGGTTTGTTTTAATTTAAAATTTATTTTCTTCTTTTTAGTTTAGCATTTAAATAAAAGCTTGTTTTTAAAAATAATTTTTTACTATGCATTTTTTATGATTATTTAGCAGACAAAGAATATAATGATTGATTTTATTTCAGTAACAATTTAACAGAGAGAGTGAAGCGAAAATTCTTAGCAATATTTGCCAAGGTTGCTTTGAATATTTCTAGCTATAAGTTAGGTACCTATAGACAAAAAGTTTGCTTTCATTTCGAAGTCACGCCATTCAACAATCGTTAATTGTAGGTTGCATCAGCCGTGAACTTGGTAAAACACTCCTAAAAGTCATATCATAATGCTACATAACCTTAATTTTGTTTTCGCAAAGAATTTTCAAATTGGACAGTCTGACTCAGATTCAGAGATTAGCGTGTTCAACAAACATAAATATAAAAATAATATAAAAAGCTCAAAACAAAATTTTTAGCTTCTTATATTATATGGATGACTAAATAATAAGAAATTAACAAAGTATATATCATATAGAGACATGAGATATGAGAATTAAGCTAATTTAAAAATAGTAGTAATAAAGTTTGACTCGCGGAAAGTAAATTTTAATCCAAAAATATGCTTCCAACATCATCATCATCAGCGAATCACCCTCGCTCTGCTCAGGTTCGTCCCTACTTACGTTTTAACGTTTAGTATAAATTTCTCAGAGATAAGATATTTTCCCGCAGTAAAAAGTATCCTATATGTTGATCTGAATAACTAGCTATCATCGTATTAAATTTCATTAAAATCCCTCCCAATGGCTTTTCCATGATGCGGTCACAGATAGACAGATAGACAAAAAATCTAAAAACTGTATCGATTATAAAGTCTATTTCAATAAGGTTTTCCAGATCTATTAGGTATATGCTCCAAGGACATGTGGGTCATCTTGAAGATTAGATTTAGTCTGCATTGAGTATCGAGAAGACCTAGGTCAGGGAAATATATGTTATTTATTACTAATATATTTTTGTTGATTTTATGTTAAAACATCGCGGGGCTCAGATTTATTATTATACAAGTTTTTGCTTGCGGCATTTCTCGATAAAAATTAGCCGATGCTAATTCTATGTTAATTAGGTTATGCTAATTAGGTTTTAAGCTTTCTTGATATAAAATTTTACTCAAATACGTGGAGCCGTTATAGCATAAAGAAGCTTACAACAAACGGACATTTTTTTTAACTTTTATTGATTTTCGTATCGGTAAATAAATATTTATACTGCTTAACATAGAGTAGATATTTTGAAAATACAAAAATACATTTAAAATTTTATAATAATGCAAATTATTATGTTATTTAGTCAAATTATGTAGTTCAACGTCAAATGTTTGTCTATCTTTGTAAGTTTATCGCATATCTGTTGCACCGAATAAGGCGGAATTAATAATGAATGAGTAACGTTAAAATACCGGTTCACAAACGCAATACGTGCTTTGCATAAAAACAAATAGATTCCTTTGATTTATTAAGTTTATTAGAATTCTTTGTTAGATGTGTTGTTTTGTATATAACCATTCCAGCTATTTCATTGGCGAATGAGTGACTTACCCTTGCTTCGCTGGGGTGCGTCCCGGCCTGATTTATAAGAAGGGCCCCTTCTTATATGTCCTTCATAATAATCCATATTCCTTCACGCTGGCCAAGTGCGGGTTGGCGGACTTTGCACGTCTTTCGGAAACTTGTTAGGTTCTCTTAGACGTGCAGGATTCTTCGCGATGTTTTTCTACAATTAATAATATTTCAATTATTCAACGATTGTTGTGATATCTTTTCTACGCCCCCTTCACATTAAATTACGTAATTAGTAAAATTTAACTACTGTATCGCACAAGCAATATATAGCTGATTTTTTCTCCAATTAAGTTCCAAAAAAAAAAAAACTATGACAAATTATATCTTTATACATTAGTAATTTTAACAAAATATTTATACTGAACTTTCAAAAAGCATAAAAAGTCAGTTTAAACGAAACGAATTGAATAACAACAGTACTATATTGTATTTCTTTGTGCCCATGTTTTATATATTTTTGAGCTATGATTGATGAAGTTTTTCTTCGTTGCGATCTGTATAATTTTCTTTATAAGAAATAAAACATGAAATATTTTTCGAATCGAAATTATTTTTGAACATATAAAAAAGATTTTTTCGCGGATTTACTTTGAATTTTGGTTCCTGATGTTTCTGAAATAAAATGAAATGAAATAAATGAAATGAAATAAACTTTATTCAATTAGACTTATTACAAGTGCTTTTGAATCGTCAATTTAATGTAAGCGTCAGTGTAGTCTGTCCGTGAGGAAGCTACCACCGGCTCAGAAAGCAGTTCTGCTGAGAAGAGCTGGCAAAAAACTCAACAGTTGCTCTTTTAAATATCGAAATTACATTTATTTTATTAACATAACAATGTAGATAGCCCGCATATCGTCGCTGCGCTTTCCATAATCGCTATGTGTTTTTTACACACTTTACAGGAGACGCAAAAAACTGATTTTCTCGAAAAATACCCAGAGTATTCAAATAATTAATTTTTACTTTAATACATATAACATTTACGTAGTTTTAGATTACTTTTATATAGATAACATTATAAATAATGCCAAAATTAAACATAATAGGCACATAGAGTTATTTGAATTATAAGACTTAGCGTGTTTATATGGAACTTTAGATGTATGAGTGTCACATAGCTACATTCCGTAACTCTTTAAATAATGCATTTAAGACATAGCTGTTTTTACAGTATGTGTGTATTGAAATAACGATTAAAACTGCATAAAAAACCGAAAATAACAAAATAACACATAGCGACTTTTGCACGCGCAACGACGATATGAGTCAATAATACTCAATTCCACACATTTTCATCAATAAGAAACTCTTGAACCGTGTAATATGCTTTGCCCAATAAAACATTTTTAATTTTATCTTAAAATTTTTGAAAAGGTAAGTCTAGGACATTTTGTGGAATCTTATTATATATGCGTATACTCAGGCCCGCGAAAGATTTATTTACCTTTTGGAGCCGAAATCTAGGCGTAACAAGCTTATTTCTACTCCTAGTGTTTATTGTGTGTCTATCACTGTTTTTTTCATAATTATTTAGATTTTTGCGAACAAATAATATATTACACAGTATAGATTGTGACGCAACCGTAAGAATACCATGCTTTCGAATGCTTTACTACAATCATGGTCACGGAAGAGACACGGTAGAGTTTTATTTAAAATGTCAAGTATTCGCGTAAATCTAAGAAAGTTTTACAAGAAATACTCATATTCTGCCAAGATACGTGTGTATATCTTATATACACACGTATATTATAGTATACGTGAATAACATTTCTTCAAGCATCTTATTCAAAACTTTAACTAAAATATTTGAAGTAGGCTGATTAAGCAGGGAAATATAAAAAATATTGCGCCATTAAAAAAGAAAATAATTATATTCTTCAAAAATGGCACATGTAGAGAGCGCTTCAGGGAGACGTGTTCTTAAACCTCAGAGCAATCAATAAAATAGAAACAGTTAATAAATTATATTAGTTTATTTATGAATATTTAAATACTTTCTACGTGTGACATTTTAGTATAGTACATATTATTCTTGAAAAACTTAATAAATATTTATAAAAACATCTTACATTATATCAGTTTATGTTGAACTAGCAGAACTATTGCTTCACTCGCGCTAAAACTACAAAAAAAAGTTTGGCTTTTTTTATTTTTAATCTTAATTTTTATTTAGGGACCTTTTTTATCCTTTTAGGACATGTGAGTCATCTTTGGCTTTATGCTATTAGTAATAATGAATGGAAGTCTACCCAATTTCTTGACACTTATTACTGTTCCACTCCCTTGGGTAGTAGCATAATGATAATATATAGCCTATACTCTATAGCCTTTCTCATTGAATGGGCAAAAAAAACAATGCAAAAAGATTTTTCAAATCGGATTAGTAGTTCCTGAGATTAGCGCGTTCAATCAAAGAAACAAACAAACAAACTCTGTATCTTTATAATACTAGTATAGATAGGCCCGTTACCCAGCTTTAAACTGTAGCACCTGCGCACATGCTATTTCTGTGTAGTCCCATTTGGTCTGAGTTTGATAATGCTTGAACTGGGTCAAACTAACCTAATTCGCGACCAACTTTGTAGACTATGCCATGTCAGTAACATTAAAATAAAATATATCGTACTGTTAAATGTACAGTTTTTTTTCCATTTAAATTTCTTATTTATATAGGCTATTGACGCAGTGGCAGTGTCTGACGCTGATTACAGCGTGGTCGGGGATTTGATTCTAGAACTGCGTCAACACTACAGACTTTTGTTTTAGTTTTCTTAAAATAAACATCGGTATAATGCAGCTTAACTGTTTCCATGCTTTATTATAATAAACCATATATAGCGTTAAATTTACTTAAAATTGAGATCAAATTCGTCGAAATTCACTGCAAATACAGTGGTTATCAAAAAGAGTTTTTTTAATAATCATATTTGGTATAGAGCAATAATATTCCACAATATTCTGGTCTCTAGTATTATTCACGTAGGTATTAAACGCATCAGTAAGCATCAAATACATAAATAATATATTTATAATCATTGCGTAAAACTTGACGTATAATGAGTAATATTACGAATGAAGCAAAGATCTTTAAAGTATTTACATTGCTGTTAAGTAATTGGTGTTATCTAATAGTTATGTTGAAGGAAACAAAAACAGTTTTGTACGTTTAATAGCTCGTTCCGTTACATTAATCAAAGTTGATTTAAAAAGTATAGATAGGTAATATAAATAAAAATATAGTAGTGATAATTGATAGAATAGTACTGTTATCCGCCCTCGTTGCGATCAAATCTTTCCTAACTTTTAGCAACTTATCTCTAACGAGTCTCTAAAAGTTTCGATTCTTGTATTGTCATCATTCTTTTTACCCGGGCTTGTCGGGGAGCTTTTAGACTTTTAACCTGGCTCTTTTTAAGTTTAATAAATACTTGGTCTTCAAAAGCCCTTCGAGATCTCCATCGCTACGCTTTTCAGTTCTCAGATCTTTACAATAGAAAACTCCCATTGAAATCTAATGTGATAATAAAATATAGATTAAAAAAGTCATTTTATTGATTCAGTTTTTATTACATATTTTTTAAAAAATATCCCGCAAATTAACTGCTCAAATAAATTTAAATATTGTATGTACAATTTTAAATAAAACGAGTAAATCCGCGAAAGACATTAGCTAGTGTCTGAATGTTTATCTAGATAATATGATGTTATACTGAATATGCTTATACTTATTAAATTATATCGGATATCGATTTCTTATTAGGTCATTCGGTCGCTGTCACAGCATCCAGCGAGGCGTAACCAAGATAAATAGACAAGACACTACATAACACAAAGAACTATATAATAAAGTAAAAAACTTCAATTTATTAATACAGTATTAGAAGAACTGTAGTTTTTTATTTGTTACCAGTTTTTTTTTATTCTTAGAAATTCATCATTTTATATTTGTTTACTTTATTAAAGAGTTTAGTAAAAAACACCGGTTCCGGAATGCTCAAATATACATTTATTACATAAATTTTTCCATTTTTTTATATTACAGGTCAATATGTTACACTGGTAACTTTAATTAACAATAATAATGATCTTATAAGATAAGGTAATATGTATGTATTGCTTCACAAGTTTCGTAAGGGCTACTTAGATACATAATAACATTCATTTGCATTGAATTAATCAAATTATGCTTAGGCAAGATGTTACTCTACT
The DNA here is from genome assembly GCA_033884665.1 of Argynnis bischoffii washingtonia. NCBI lineage: Eukaryota > Metazoa > Arthropoda > Insecta > Lepidoptera > Nymphalidae > Argynnis > Argynnis bischoffii. The sequence goes on from CM066625.1 coordinate 7,168,577, forward strand.
ATGGTTGTAGCATAGAAAACAAAAAAATATATATATACGGGTACGATTAAATTTGTCATTTCAAAACTATCTATTTTAAAAATATCTATTCTTCCACGATGATGTAAAACTTTAAAACAATAAAATAAAAACCGACTTCCAGGCACTGAAAAGTAAAAAATAACAAAACGGGGGCTTTCATTTAGAACAGATACTTAATCAGATTTTTGGAAGTCGGTGCCAGCCAGTACAAATCAAAGTACACTGACTTCGAAAAAATCTGATTAAGTAGGTATCTATATAAAGTTTTTATTTTTCCATTTTTAGTGTAGACGTATCACCAATACCCAATCAATATAATTTACCGGTGGTAGGACTCTGTCAAGCCTGAGGAGTCCGACTGGATGGGTACCACCCCCTTATCTATTTCTGCCGCCAAGCAACAATGATTGCATTGTTGTGTTCCGGTTTGAAGGATAAGGTAGCCAGCGCAATTACAGGCAAGAGGCATATCATCTTAGTCCTCACAGTGACAACGCACCTGTGGTTCTGCATTTTTGTTACTTAAAACCTAAGTGCATGAACCGTAGGTGTTATGGGCGACAGGTACTGCTTTCCATCAGGTGGTCTGTCTGCTCGTTTGTCACTGAATCTCATAAAAAAAAAAAATACAAATTAATCAAGCCCAAACACCAGGTAATTGCTGTAAATCGTCGAGGAGTTCCCTCGACTGTCTTTCGGGTCCATCATCATATCGACTCCAAACCTTCATTAAATAGTAGTGCTTTAAAATACCTAATGAAAATGTTAACAAACGCACTAGTCGCCGCTACAATTTTCGAAAGTTCCCCTCGATTTCTCTGGGATCCCATCACCAGATCCTGGTTTCCTTATCATGGTACCACTCTTGGAATATCTCCTTTCCAACAAAAAAAGAATTATCAAAATCGGTTCATAAACGACGAAAAAATCCACGAACTAACATAAAAAAAATATATATACAGGATGGTACATTTATAGTGGTCCAAGGATTTTTTGCAGGTAGAGGACACCCTAACAACTCATTTAAAACAAACATTAGTTCTGCGAAAATCAATAGTTTAGAAGTTATGATTTCTTTTCTTTTTTTTTGGAGAATTGTCTACTCCAATCATACAAATCAATTTTATTTAAATACCATTCTACTAAATCGCATGAAATTTGGCACGTCTATAGAGAAGTCATGTAAAAAGCATACAATGTAAGCTTTGTATGTTTTTTCTTAGCATTTTCTATTGTTTTAAAATTGTTGTTGATTTATTTATTTTTGTGGCAAAAACAAAATCCCTTTGAAAAATCACTGTCGTAAAATTGTTACAACTAGAAATTTGCTTACGACTTTTAAAACTACCTTAGGATGTAGTGATAGTCTAGGCAAAAAATAGTGGTGATGTAACCACTAACATCTTCAGAAATTCGCATTAAAATAAACTAGGTTGTTTTTTTAAACACAAAATTTAAAATGTTTTATTTAGAAGATAACTTAATAACAACCTGAGTTCCTCTTAAAACCAGTCGAGTGCGAGTAGGACTCGCGCACTAAGGGCTCCGTACCTTAGTACCATTGAAAAAGAAATTGAACTTAAAATGTATTTGGTTAAAACACCGTTGTATGAAGACCTGTCTTGTGCTTTTATTGTGATGTGAAAGAGAGCGCAAGCACTGCTTTGTTATTTTTAATCTGTTTGACGGGTTACGCCAACCTCAGCGGGGCTACAGAATTATCTAAGTAGTAGTTCAAATGTAATGAATACTGAAACAAAAACAAACAGTAAGAATAAGATATTTATTAAAAATTACAACTGATTACATTTTATGTTAAATGTTCAAATTGTCTTCCACAGTTCATTATGCATAGACGACAGCGACGTAAAAAAATCCAGGTGGAAATGAAAAGAAACTTTTTACGAAACTTTTTTTTTTACTGGTCGAATTGAAAACCTCCTCATTTTTTGGAAGTCGGTTAAAAAGGACATTTTGTCTAAGTTTTAATTCGAAGTATTTACAACAGATTTTAGGTTGTTACCTTTGATTTTATTAGTTAGGTCGTGCTATGTAAAAATTTAAAGCTAGATGAAAAAAAAAATGTTTGATTTATTATGTAGGTACTCCTTGGAATAAAGAATAAATAATAAAAAATACATTTTATCATTTAAAGTAAAAGTTTAACCTTACATAAAAAATAAAATTACGTAACACCGCACTGTCACGGGGAAATACCTAACGAACAGTTTATTCTGTTTGCGTTTATAATCCTTATGCTTTTATAAATAAAGTTCAAAATGAGGGAACTTTTTCTATTTAAGTTTACATACGCCGGGTCACAGCGCAGGTCCTGAATCTTAAGCACTATGGAACGATCTAGTATGCAGCGACAACCTAAATCTTTCACGTTTTATACGACATGAATATTTAGCATTGTCGTTTGTTATCTGTAAATATAATTTCTTATTCACTGTTTTACGCAAGTATTGTAACTTTATATAGAGACGATGAACTTTATTGCATTTTTTAAATCATTTAATTTGTTGTGTTATGTTCGACGAGCAAGTCGCTATTCATTAGAGGAAATCTATACATATATTAAAACTGTAAAGGTCGTATGTCTGTATATAAAAAAAATATGCTAAATGAAAAAAATGCTTATACAGCTTAGTACACAAAAACTACTGATTAGTTTTAATGAAACTTTACAATAATACAGTTCATACATCAGAATAACAAATGGGCTAATTTTTATCCCGGAAAAATGTACGGTTCCCGTGGGATAGATTTGTTTTTGTTTGTCTAGAGACGAACCCAAGCGAAGCGAGGGTGAGCCGCTAGTCGATAATACTTTCTTAGATTTCCGCGAATATTTAACATTTTAAATAAATCTATCTTTTCGGATTTTTTCGCCGATTTAGTTTGATTTTACCCTTATATCGATCACTTTATTTCTACTCTGATTCTGAAGTAATTTTGTTTCAGTCCCATTATAAAGTAGCCGATATCCTACTCGTCTGAATCTTATCCCTCTTAGCAAAAGTCTCGATGAACAGGTGTATGAACATTTAACTAACAAAATGTTATACTTTAGAATCGTTTGACAAAAGAATACGAGCTCTATATGGGTAGCCGATTAGAAATCACAAACTTACTTTTATTTTATTTAAAAGTAATTAAATTATAAAGGATATGAGTGGCTCTTCGTAAAGTCATTTTTATAAGATAACATTACGATATGTCGAGTATTGGATTTAAGTACTACGTATTACATTGTTGTAGATTAATTGTTAAATTATTCAGAGCACTTAAACTAGAAAACTGTAAAGGTCATACCTTCCTAAGTGTTAAGTTAGGAAGTTTAGAAAATGTCATTTTATAATTTTAATTATCTCATTCGTTTTTTTTTAATTTTTTAGTCAATTTTTATTTGACTGACAATTGAAGGACATCAACTTTGTATAATAATCAAAGTTTAAATCGATTATATTCAGATTACCTTACGAATCGATTAAATTATTCTGAAGTACGTTCAAGGTTAAATGTAGGGAGATGGCGTAATGCAACGACACAGTTTTTCGAACTGTCTGCGTGGTTTCAGCCCTAATACTACTTCCCTGAAATATAAATATAAGCCTTATGCCATATAAAATAGAGTTGATCCTTGTTTCATAGTATATTCACGAATATAAAATCTCTCAGACTTGACTGACAACTGTTCGGAATGCAAGTGGGCCGGCGAAACGAGAAAATGAGAGATTTTAAGTAATTTGCAAAGTTTGTTTCTGGTGCAGCGAGAACTTGTATATTTTCCTGTTGTACTGTCATCGTTTCATTTTAGTGTTCACGCACGACTTGTTTAAAATTGTGGCGTAACTTTCAACATAGCTCTTGTGCCGTAGTTAAAAAAATATTTTTAAATATAAAAGTCAATTTAAAAACGCATAGGTTAGAAATAAAGGGACAAACACAAGCCTTTGTATACATTTACTACAGACTAGCGATTCATCCTCGCTTCGCTCAGGTTCGTCCCTAGCTTCCTTCCCAATACAAACTTTCATCCCCATTTTCACCCCCTTAAAGGATGATTTCCGGGATAAAAAGTATCCTATGTCCTTTTCAGGGTCTCAAACTATCTTTTTACTAAATTTCATCTAAATCGGTTCAGTAGATCCAGAGGTTACCCCATACAACCTCACAAACTCACAAACTTTACCCCTTTATAATATTAAGTATAAATTTCATTCCATAATGCTCGAACATTCATGGCCCAGTTACCATTCTATTTAACTTATTGATTTGCTCTCGAGTATTGCAATATCCGCGTAGGCATACCACGAAGTCATACTATGATTAAAGCTTGACCTTGACATCTCGTATACAAGCAACACCCACCACCTGAGCTTATAAAACACGTACTATTATCTTATTTTCACTACTAGCGGCTCACCCTTGCTTCGCTCGGGTTCGCCCCTAGATGGTTCTCTAAATTGACATAACTTTTTTTATTTAGGAACCAATTGAAATAAAACAAATACTAAATGTTAAGTGAAGCTTACCACAATACATTAGTGAAAACCGCACCCAAATCGGTTAAGCCTTTTGTAAGATTAGCGCGCACAAACTCACAGACAAACAGACAAACCAACAAACACACAAACAGACGAAAAAACTAAAAATCATTGTTTTGGGTTCTATTGCGTTAATAAAGATACCCAATAATAGTTTTCCTGAAATATCTTCCATGTACAGACAGCAATCAGTTACAATTTTATTATATGTATAGATTTAAATTTAATGTACTAGTTAAATTAAGTTTAACTACTAGATAAATATATTCCTATTACACTGTACATCAATAAACAAATACTAGATAGTCATTTATTGGTTTTTTTATTTGCGTGTAAAATAGACAACAAAGTAATATAAAAAACTAGTGAAGTATACATACGTATTAAGTAAACTCGAATATTACTTTATTATTTTGAAAATGTTAATTTTAATTAGCCTTCGCTTTTTCCACGATAAAAAATACCTTTATTTTTATATCACTTTATGTATTTGAATAATATACCATAGAATTTTATATATCCTACGTATTATAAATTGTGTACTAGTTGTATTCAGTCCGTTTTTACGTCCCACTGGTAGGCTCGAGCCTCCCTTCAATTTGAGGGGGATCAGGCCATAGTTAACCACGCTGGCCAAGTGCGGATTGGCGGAACTTTCAAAAACTGCTAAGTTCTCTCAGACATCGACCTCTACAGTTCTATTATATGTATAGACTAGTAGAACCCGCGGCTTCTTAAACTAAGAAAAATACGATATTTCATGCAAATATATCCAGGTTTCATGATGTTATCCCTCACCATGCATGGTATTCATATTTTAACCGATTTAATTTAATTTGTTATTTAAGTTTCTTGGTTTTTTTTGTTCTATTAATTATTGTGTGTATAGGCAAAAGTGATTGACTGATGTATCAACCGCACAGGCCAAACCCTTTAGGCTAGAAAATTGAAAATTCGCACACGTATTCTTCATATGACAAAGGCATCTACTAAGAAAGGATTTTTCAAAATTCAACCCCTAAGGGGGTGAAATAGGGGATAATAGTTTGTATGAAAGTTTTTATTCCTTGGACATATTTCCACGAAATTTCGTATAAATTGAGTATGGCAAAAAACGTATTTTAGCGTTTTCTAAGATTCAACCTATATAGGCTGTAACTATAGCAAGAAGTGTTGGAAAAAAGTCTTATTACACTTTTTCGGTCTTGCTCCCATCCGCTCAGAGCGTGTAACGCGCGGTAAGGAACTTCATTCTAATATCCAGATTTATTGTGGAATCGAATTCAGTTTTCTATATTGAAAACAACGCTATGTAAACGACACATAAAATGAGGAAAATTAATACTTATAATGCTATCAATTAATACTAATAATTAACACTAATATCTTACACATACCACGTATAAACGTCTCCTTAAAGCTTATCAAAAGATAAAATTATGCCATAGACGATGTACCACAGACATACGAAAGCGTAGTCACGTACACGTTCCGTATTAGTATATTTTGACGTCAGTAGACCGCAAGATACATTCATATGCCTAGCACATTTTACAATTTGAAAATGCTAGTAGTAGTTAGTAAGCCTCTGTAGCAATTATTTTTTGTATACAAAATTTTACATTTATTCCAATAAATAATTTTATTTGAATATTTTACAAAACTTTTTTTTTCTATCGCTCCTCTAAGGTTTTGTTAAAACCTCTCAAATATCAAATTTTAGGAATTAGCTCTAAATTGATTTTTACACTTCTTTATTAAAAGAATTGAAACTGCATAAAATATTTTTAAAATACAAATATTAAAAGAATATTTAGGTCAGTTCTTAGTTTTATTATGATTAAAGAACCGAACCTATATTCTCCCAGAAATCAGAATCATCATAAAAAACATATTTGCGAAATAATGTATTTGAAAAATTGAATTAGTAATAAAGCCTGCGTGTCTGTTAATTTAACTGATCCAAATTCGACTAATTATTGTATTAATTTGTAGTACTTGGGTATATTGGGCTCTATTATTTTTAAAATATTTTATCTAAGCTCTCATTTTTTTAATATACCTACCTATCTATAGAAATAAATAAAATTGGAGTGTCTGTTTGTAATATTAAAATAATAGCTTTTTACTAAATGCATATGGATGTATACACGGTTTATATACCAAAACAACATTTTTTACAATTTTTGTCTGTCTGTTTGTTCCGGCTAATCTCTGAAACGGCTGGACCGATTTTTACGGGACTTTCACTGCCAGATAGCTGATGTAATAAGGAGTAAGTTAGGCTACTTTTGTTTTAGAAAAAAAATAGGGTTCGTCGAAAAAAAATTAAAACCAAAAGAATTTAAAAAAAAGTTTGTTTTGGGAAGCAACCTAGGGACGAACCCGAGCGAAGCGAGGATGAGTTGCTAGTATACTATATAATTATCGGCTGGTTAGCATTGTCGTCTACGACGGAATTCTTACAACTAAGAAAGTAATTATGCTTTAGGTATGCTTCAATTTACCTTTACTTTTGAACTAAGGGCTTTACCTTAACTCTTATTGCAACTCAATTTAAGATCCAAAAATCATCGCTTCGGCATTTTGTATGTCGCAGCCTAAACAAAATCTTAAATGAACCTCAAATGCTAATTTCATTTATTCAATTCACATCAGTTCGATTCAAATCCAACTTACAACACTGTTCAGTTTGATGGTACATAAACAAGCAATTTAGTTGATGGTAGGCCCTCTGGCCCCGGGACTGTCTTTCACATAGGCTATACTAAACTTAGTAAACACACATATTTCAGACCTTTTTTTAATTTAATATAATATAAGAGCAGTTTTACACGGTAGTACGGACAATCTATGTTAAAAAATTATATCTATTATTGACGCAGACTATATGCATACCGCGTATGATTTCATTGATTTTAGTCAAAATGTGCCTATATACAAAAATTATATAATAATAAGTATATGAGTATTTGAATTAGTTCAGTTGGCGATATTTTGTTGATTCAGGTTAATTCATTTTATAATTATTATAAGTATTGACAATTGTACGCTACTTCATATTGTCACGTTTGAATAATATTTCTAAGGAAAATGTGACTTAAAGCCTAAGCTCTAAACAATCATTACGTAATTAACAATTAACTTTGTTTTATCTAATATACCTACTAGTTTTATTTGAAAGATAAAAGGCAAATCTTAAAGTAACGATGCTAAGTTTTTAATCGACTTCAAAAAAGGAGAAAGTACCCTTATGGTATGTAGGTATTCTTTTTTATGCATAAGTATTATAAATTGATTTTTATCATCCTACCCTAATGACTAGGTTTTACCTCAAGATTGGTCTACTTTAAAGGTCGAAGATCGAATAATTACTTTTAAAGTGATTTTGAATGCGGAATTCTCTTTTTGATAAAACGTAATTTTGATGTAAACTGTAAAGCGCAGATGACATAATAGATAAGAAAGACTATTCTAGAAGTGAAGTAAACTTAATTTTCGAGACATCAGCTATAACTGGAAGTATTAATCTACTTTGTGCTTACTTATATAATGTTTTCTCTGATGAGAAATAATTATATCTTGTATTGAAATACAATATAAATATAGATATAATAATAATAATTAACTACTCATATATTTTTGTACTTAAAATTACAAACTAGATAATTTGTTTTTATTATAATTTTCGAATATAGCAAAAATTTAACGAGTTTTAATGTATAATGAAATTACGATTTTAATATTTCACAATAAGAACATAACAGAATAACACATATCTATAATTTAGTTATATTGTTTTAGCATCCGGCAGGTTGGGAGAATTTGAATTTTCCTTGGGCTCATTGCTGATGATCTGCGGTTTTTTCATCATGTATCTCGTTGAAGAACTGGTCCACATGTACATTCACCGGAGAGAGAAAAGAAACGGTATAAAGTCCCCGCTCGTGAGGAACCTCAGTGTGCGCAGGAGTGCAGGCTGCACAAATGCAAGCAAAGAAGGAGACAAAAGTGTTACCAACTCTACCGCTGATCTTATTGATCCAGCTTCCATTAAAAAGGGCAAGGTAAGAATATATTTTCTTTCAGTTGCTCTCGAAGATTTAAGTAGGTGAAAGTTACCTACATAACTTACTTTCTAGAGGAGTTTGTATTGTATTCAGGCCTTTTTAACGTCCCACTACTGAGCACGGGCTTCCCTTAATACGAGGGGGATCAGGCCATAGAACTACACATGTCTTTCAAACTTGTTAGGTTCTCTCTGACATGCAGGTTTCCCCACGATGTTTTCTTTCACCATAAGACAAGTGGTAATCATGCTGGAAATGATTCGCACATGAAAATGTCAGAGGTGGGACATTCGGGATTTGAACCTGCTTCACCCGATTTCCCAAGCGAGCGCGTTACCACTAGGGCTGGTGCGTTTAAAAAATCGTCCATATATTATGCTATAACTATGGACATAAAATTACACTTTGGTACTTACTGTAAGTAATACTATGGACATAAAGTTACACTTTAGTACTTACTGCAAGTAATAGATACATTTAAGTAAGGTGTATTGATGATATTTTTCTAGAAATATTCACATCTATAATGAAAGGAAAATTATTATAAATTTCGTTTTTGACAATAGTATTGACTAGCTATTTATATCACGCTATGGAATTCCAAGTCAAACAGATAATTAGCTTTAATTATTTTTAGACTGTGAGCAGAACTCGTGTTTATATTTTTGTCTTAATAACAAACCCATTCATCACAAAAAAGGAAATATGTAATTACATCTATTTAGATTCAAGTAGTCACACAAACAGGAAACGATTGTTAAATTTTAGCATATTTTTAGATTTCTTGACGAATACATAATCATAGATTTAAAGTATTTTTATGTGTATACTTTTATTTTTAGGATGTAGAAATAAACCACAATCACAACAGCCATTCACATGCGCATCATGGTCATAGCCACATGGCTATTAGCACCGCCGACGATGTGACCTCAGCTTTGCGCGGTCTGCTCATAGTACTCGCTCTATCTATCCATGAACTGTTTGAAGGTCTGGCTGTTGGCTTAGAATCGAGCTCCTCACATGTTTGGTGAGTAGTAAATAGTAATTTTTTTACATATAAACACTAGCGCCACCTGTTGTTCAGTAGCGAGTTCTTTATAAGTATATTTTTTGTAAGTTAACTGATTTAATACTAGGTGGCCCTCAAACACTTTTCTTATCTATATTATTATTGTCTATGTCTATAGATGGCGCTGTACGTAATGATTTGTTATAGATGTTTTTAAATTTAAGAAATTTTTTTTCAATCAAATTAACGTGTATAATATTATATATTATTTTATGTTTTTTTGACTACGCATAACTTTTTACACTATCCAATAAAAAAAGAAATCGGACTAGATTTTGATAATTCTTTTTTTATTGGATAGGGCTTAAAGTTGGTCCCGCTTAGGTAAAGTTGAAAAAAAAATCCACCTAAATGTAGAAAATAGGTATGATTGATTTATCACCTACTGAATTTTTAATATACTTTCTTCTTATTTGCTACTACTATGTCTACACTAAAAATGGAAAAATAAAAACTTAAAAAAATAAAATAAAAACCCATTTCATTAAAAACACTAAAAAGTAAAAAAAGAACTACTTGGTAGTTTTCGATATCTAATCAAACAGTTTCGAAGTCGGCGCCGGCCGATACAAATCAAAGCACACCGACTTCGAAAATATCTGATTAGGTATTTATAGTAAATGAAAACTACCAATCCAGTGATTTTTTACTTTTTAGTGTTTTTTTTTGTAGTCGGTTTTTTTTAAGTTTTTAATCTATACATATAATAAAATTCTAACTAAGCCGAATCTGTACATTAAATATTTTTTGGACAACCTTATTGAAATAGACATCAGTATCGATATAGAGGCCGAATCTATAGTTGTAAGAATTTTTGTCTGTCTGTCTGTTACCGCATCACAGAAAAACCACTGGAGGGATTTTGATGAAATTAATTATCCGGGTCAACATATAGGATACTTTTTACTGGAGGAAAATATCTCATCTCTGAGAAATCTATACTAACTTTTTAACGTAACTAGGGACGAACCTGAGCGGAGCGAGGGTGAGTCGCTAGTATTATACAAACCAAAATAAAATTAAAGATTAGCTAATGCATAGCACTATTAAATCTGTTAATCTATACCTACTAATATTATAAAGAGGTAAAGTTTGTGAGGTTTTAGAGGGTAATCTCTGGATCTATTGAACCGATTTAAATGAAATTTAGTAAGAAGATAGTTTGAGATCCTGGGAAGGACATAGGATACTTTTTATCCTGGAAATCACCCTCTTAAGGAGGTGAAAATGGTGATGAAAGTTTGTACGGGGAATCAACCTAGGGATGAACCCGAGCGCAGCGAGGGCGAGTCGCTAGTAATTCTATAAACTGATTAATTTTTATTACGTAAATAAAATTCAAATTTCTTTACAATTAAAATAGTTTTTTTTATAACAAAATATTTATTTTTACAGGTACATGTTAGGAGCTGTATCTGCCCACAAGTTAGTCATCGCGTTCTGTATTGGCGTAGAACTAATCGCAACGCGTACAAAAACTTGGCTTGCTATTATTTACATCACAACGTTTGCCATTGTATCGCCTATGGGCATTGGCATTGGACTAATCTTGGTCGGTGGAGAAGGTGCGACGGCTGCTGGAGTGTACTCTGTGGTACTACAAGGATTAGCGTCTGGCACCCTACTGTACGTTATATTCTTTGAAATATGGAAGAGTGACAGGACCGGCATCGTTCAATACTTGGCTGCTCTCATCGGTTTTGGACTGATGTTTGGATTGCAGCTATTGAGTAAGTATAACTTAGTATACAATATACAGTAATAATATAACGCTACTATTAGGTATACATAAATAAAAAAGTATGTAGGAAAGTGTGTATTTGTTACACCTTTACGCTGAAGCAGCTGGACGGATTTGGATGAAATTTAGTATTATAGATAGATTTATAACCTGGAGTAATGCAGGGCTCTGGGCTACTGTAATAGTCAAATTTACACCTGAGGATGGACCCGAAAGTTGCGAGGTGAAGTCGCTATTATTTATTAAAATTAGCAAATACTCGTGAGTTTTTTCTTTATGAACCAGACCAATTTTCATGAAGATCGGTGTCCGAGTTTAGACGAGTCTGCACAACACAAAGTATAGATAACACACATATAATATTTAACATTATTTTCTTGAGAATATTTTGTGAGTAAGCATTTTCAAATTTGTATATATTTTTACAGCTGGACATTCTCACAGCCATTCGCACGGCGGCAATTCCACAAGTGACAACTCAGACCACGGACACAGTCACGACCATTGAACTTTATCTTTTGTACTTAATTGTAGGTCCATACGAATTTTATTTATTACATAAAGACGCAGTAATGTGATACGTATCATATAAAACTTATTTATCTATAAGTATTAAGCATTTCATGTATAAAGAATAATTTTGTACCGAAAGAACGACTTACACCTTTTGCTCTACCTACGAGTATATTGTTTTCTAATAGAATTGTTAACTATAACATTATAAAACTGTTTTTGACAATATTAACAGAACAAGTCTAGTCAGAATAGTTTAACTACTAACTAAATTGTAAAGTTTGCTTTTGAGTTTAATTTTGTTAAGATGCGACGTAGAGAAGAGGATTAACTGCTAAGCAATATTTAAAAAAAATGGCTAGCCCCTAGATGGAGACAAGAAGCATATACTTTGGGCAACATATTATGTCTCATTTCTGTAGACTTAAAAATGCATGATATACAGACACATACATTATACATAAAAATACTTATAATCAAAATGCAAGAAAGAAACTACTTACTGCATCTCCTTGTCTAATTAAGCTAAACTAGTGCAAGTGTATACTTATACTATATAGGTAACATGGCAGCGCCACAGTCTACTAATCCATACAGTTGTCTAATGAAAGTGTATAATAGATAGTACAATCTAGGATGTACGAAGTGAGACGCGAATGACATGATAACGATTGTCATCCTTATTTTTATATGATATAATATGGGAAATGGCTTTATGTTTGACGGATATAACTGTAACGTTCCACAAGATGGCACTACAACACAAACTTCGAAACCATTCGCTTTAAAAAAAAATTTTTTTTTACAATATTTGCATTTCATAGCATTTCTGTTAATTTCAATGGGCGATCGCCTATTGTATTCGTTTTTATATTGTAAGACCTCAGAGTATTCATATATATCGACGGCACAGCAGAGACAAATATAAAGTCTAGAGTAAACGCAAAAGTGTCCATAGTACTTAGATATTATATTACTAATAATAAGTAGGTAGTGTTGCCCGAAAAAACAGATAGTTAAAAAATCTTAGGTGGCAGCACTAATGAGTGTAAAAAGTAAACATTTTTTAAAGCTCGTATATCTGTGATATAATTAAATACTTAAGCAGATGTGAGACGAGAACTAGACCTAGAACATGCCTTACACTTAATTGAACTTTTGTTAATTTAATTAATTAATTATTTTAATGTACAAAACTCCATACTTTACATATTTTTTTAAACAAAAAGCAATGTGTAAATAGATTTATTAATGAATGTAAATATAGCGATCAATAATTTACTGAGTATATTTTTAACTAACCTATAAATCCTAATAACTAATAAGTGCTCTTTAAAACTCACACGACAAGTACTGAGCACTAATATAATATATTAGCTAACAGACTTATTTATATTTTATAACTGACTTATTTATATTTTTGAACCGACTTATTTATACCGATAAATAACCGCAAAGTTTTCGAGATATATTAGTGCCCAGTAATTAAACTAATTATTGCTACTAGTAGCTTCCCATATGTATGTTATTTGGAATTGTAAGATGTTGATTAACATTATTATTAAAACTGAAACTCGCAAGTCGCAACTTACGCAATTTCGTGAAATCTATACATATAAAATTAAAGCGACTTTTTTAAATAGATATAAATAGTTATTGCTGGTGTAGGTAACTTTGGAGAGAAACTTATGCTATTGCAGATTTTGCTGTAGGCCTTTTTAATACAAATTTTTAGTGCATTATTTTGATGTATCTCTTTAATTATAATTAGCGTTAGCCATGTAAATTTCAAAGGACGACTTAAGAGAATCCATTATGATGTTTTCCTGAGGAAATGAATTTTTTTCCTGTAGTTGTAGTTACTACAAGAAAGTATTCCTAAATATCCTTAATGTTAACCCGAGTTATAAGTTATCACTACACAACATTTAATTAAACTCAACGAACAAATTTAAAATCAACATTACCTACTTAAGGTCAAAGGGAAAGAGATTATCAAATCAGTATTTAATTCTTGAAGCTTAATCTGAAAACGACTCTAATCGACGTAGCGTTAATCTGGATAGAGATATGTATTTTATACATTTCAAGTGTGCCTAGTTTTTTCTTCTAATTCTGTAGATAGAATAACTTTTAAGCGAGTCGACTAATGCCCGGTTCCTATGAACAAGAAACGATTCGTTTTGCATACGGATAGTAGAATTTTCAACGAGACGCAAGCCAAAACCATACCTATAATAAACGTTGTGTAAGTTTAGTTACCGATGGATAAGTACCTACGGATGGGAGGATTAGAATAACGAATAGTAAGGCAAACAGAGTCCTACCACTGGTAGAAGTTTTACTTATTCTGCGTTTTTGCTGTAAATAATTGTAAAATTTCTTATTCAGATAGTGAATTAGGTGATTTAGAAAGGTTATTGGACTGGAATAACTCCGAATCAGATGAAAAAAGTTGACGGAATTACAAAACCAGGATTGACCATTTTAGTATCTTGAATAATAACAAATTTCATTTTGTATTTTAACTTTAGAATGTACTTGCATTTTAACTTTAGAATCACAGAACATTTTTACTCAGATTAGAATTGAATCTATGGATTCCGTTAAAATGCATGACGTGTCCACCACTTGTCAAGCCAGACGCTGTCAATCGCGTTTTGTTTACTTCTTCTAAATATGCTTGATTGTAATAACGAAACGCAAAGATAGTCGAACATGTGGTGACGGAGGGCTTCGGTAAGTGGGTAACAGACACCCGTTCGTTGCAGGTAGATGACGCAAAAACTTTTAGGAACGCCTTTTATCGTCCGTTACTCGTAACCCAAAAACGGATGGTACTTTTTACGCAATACTAATCGTTGATTATAGGAACCGGGCATAAGCAAAAAAATCATATTAGATCTTTTTTGTAGATCGTTTAATTTCCTACAAGAATATGTTTTTTATTTGACTAGACAATAATTCGTTTGAGCGCATCAAAATTCCAAAAAAAAACTTATTTATATGGAAAATCAAAAATCACTTAATATTATAATAATATTAAGAGCTCAAACTTTACCAAACATTTTTAACCGACTTCCAAAAAAAGGAGGAAGTTCTCAATTCGACCGAGTATATATATATATATATATATTTTGTTTGTTCGGGCATTTTTTCGTCGTTTATGAACCGATTTTGATAATTCTTCTTTTGTTGAAAAGGAGATATTCCAAGAGTGGTACCATGATAAGGAAACCAGGATCTCATGAAGGGATCCCAGAGAAATCGAGGGCAACTTTCGAAAATTGTAGCGGCGACTAGTGCGTTTGTTAACATTTTCATTAGGTATTTTAAAGCACTACTATTTAATGAAGGTCTGGAGTCGATCTGATGATGGACCCGAAAGATAGTCGAGGGAACTCCTCAACGATTTACAGCAATTACCTGATGTTTGGGCTTGATTAATTTGTATTGATGATTCGTCAACACTAAAAATGGAAAAATAAAAACTTTAAAAAAAAAACCGACTTCCAGGCACTGAAAAGTAAAAAATAACTAAACGGGGGTTTTCATTTAAAATGATACTTAATCAGATTTTTTCGAAGTCGGTGCCAGCCAATACAAATCAAAGCACACCTTATTTTTTACTTTTCAGTGCCTGGAAGTCGGTTTTTATTTTTTTTTAATTTTCGTGAAAAAACAAAGTTTTTTTTTTTATACATATAATAAAACGGTAGAGGTCGAATGTCTGTACATAGTAAAAAAATGCTAAAAACCGAGTTAGTGGTATGTAAGAATAGAAATAGAACAAATCCAGATTTTTTTTTCAATTTTTTTGTTTCTCTGACTGTCTGTTTATCTGTATGTCTGTTTGTACGGGCTAATCTCCGCAACTGTTGAACTGATTTAAATGAAATTTTGCATGGTGGTATCTTATATCTCTGGTCAACATTTAAGATACTTTTCATCCCGGAAAATTAAAGAGTTCCCGTGGGATAGTTAAAAAACTATAGTAACTTATACAGCATAGTACACAAAAATTATTAACTGGATTTACTGAAACTTATAATAATATAGTTCATACATGAAAATAACTTTTTTTTATTTCGGGAAAATGTTCGATTCCCGTGGGATAGATTTGTTTCTGTTTGGCTAGTATAATATATAAGTCGGAGATATACATTGTACATCTCACAACAACCATGAAACATATGTATGTCTTCGACACCTACTGCATAATACCACAGATGACGTAATACTATCCGAGGATAATACTATGTTTCTTCGTGACTTGTTTTCATATTTTTAAAGAGCTTTTTTATGCAGTCGAGTTTTTTTTATTTTTTTTATTTAATTTTTGCTATCGAGTTGTCTGTCACTAGGTACCTACTTGCAGCACAGTACTACTCTCTCCTATATTAAATATGTAATCTCATAATTCATAAACTACTCTGATCAAAAATTATATTTTCTACTAGCGAATCACCCTCGCTCCGCTCGGATTCGTCCTTACTTACGTTTTAAAGTTTAGTATAGATTTCTCAGAGATGAGATATTTTCCCGCAGTAAAAAACGTCTTATATGTTGACCCGGATAACCAGCTATCATTACACCTTTCAGACAGACAGACAAAAATTCTAAAAAGTATAGATTCGGCCTCTGTATCGGTAATAATGTCTATTTCAATAAGATTTTCCAAAAAATATTTAATGTACAGATTCGGCTTAGTTACAATTTTATTATATGTATGGATATTCTATTTTGATTAAATATTATATGACACAGGCGTCAGGCACTCACCATGATTAAGTTTTATTGACGTCGTTCAATAGTCAGTATATCTATTATTTAATAGGCAAATATGACTTGTGAAGTGAACATGGCCAGCATTAATTTAATTTTAAAACTACGGATGCTTTTCGGCTTTTACCATAACATTTCTATAAATATTTGGCTGCGATATATAATCAAATTATTACTAGTGATCCTTGCAGTGCATTATATCTACATGGGAACATTGTGCAAAGGACAAAAAATTGAATATATTATCAATGTAGCGAGACTAGTTGAGTACTCCGTGTATTTCATGTGTTCAATTCTTACAGGCGAAGAGTATCTTATCAATTATTTTTCAATCGACCCTTTAATTGACGACAAGAATTATTCGAAGAACATACGAAAAAAATTGACGATGATTTTAATTTCCTATATTGTGGCTTTAACGAGTTTTTACTATGTAATTTACCTATGTTTTTTAAATGCCACTAAAGGCGCATGCTCTGCAAATAAATTTCACTACATTTATAAGAGTCTTATACGTTATGCAAATGAAATTGGAAGAATACCCATTGTGATCATATTTATTTTATTATACTATCGTGTGAAGATATTTTGCGCTAAGCTTCGTAAAGAGGTTCTTAATAATACTACGGCTATATTAGATTGGAAGGAATATATTAAGATTTATATTAAAATATTGGATTCTCTAGAGAAAACTGATTGGCCAATTAAATTTATGGTATCTATTAAAATTATTATAATGTTTGTCATTTATACATTATTAAAAATTTCAGCCTTATTCTAATAATTACGCTATTTTAGATGCTTTTAAACCTCGTTACTGGTTTCATAATGATCACATATATGCAGTTTGTGCTTATTGAACATTACAAAAATGAAGTGAGTATAGTAAAAGAACAATTTTTACGAAGTCAGAATATACTTGATATACTACTCAATGGAATGTACTATGGCACCTAAAGTTTCGAAGAATAAATAAATAAATGTTCTTCGATCAAAAATAAGGTAGGGTAGGGCGGGGCTAAAAGGTCCAATTTAGTAATATTGCCTCGTAACTATTCAACTATAAGGATTCCGGAAGAGATCACTACCAATGAGTAGCATAGCTCTTCCTTTAAACATAATTATTAATGAATGTGATTAGTTTATAACTATTCGCCAGATATTAAAGATTTAGAAAGGCAGTTCTAGTGGTCCTTTAAGCCCCTCTCTAGGGTCAAAAAGGGTTAAAAGAACCGGTATGAATAAACAACAGATTTTAGTTAATAAAAAAAAATAGAATAAAATTTAAACAACAAGTTCTTTATATTTATTACAAAAAAACAAATGTTCATTACTAATGTAACAGAATAAGAGAAAATAACAGATATAGACTATTAATCACATTTATCACATCTGTTACTAGGCTTAAAAACTAAACTAAACTAAAACTATGGCACAGTATTTCAGTCTTAGTTAGTAATAACAAGTCTTTAGTTTTATTTTTGGTCAAATACCCATACTATAGTGCATTCTGTCGGCCCATCTCACACGGCGTGGTATATTTTATTCTTGGAAATACAAATACGGCGGTACAGAAGCTTCAGTTGCTGGACTACCAGCAAAGTTATAGCATTGATTACCCTTTCAACTGATGCTACAGATCCAACATTTCTCTTTCCTCTAGCCGCAATTAAGTTTGAAGGTTAAGTGACAGTTGTAACGCGAGGTTCATCGACATTCCATAAAGATGACTCTAAATTTCGATCGATCGTATCAATCCATGTCTTCCTCGCCATAAATCCTATCATCCAGTCTGTCTCAGCTATTTTAGTTGTTTGCGATGTCTCTAGAATTTTTAAATTATACTGCACAGCGCAATCATAAGCCAGGCCTCGAACATCTTTGGGACCTGGACCATGAACAATTTGAGCAAGTGTGAGTAAGTAATCACACAGAGAAGTTTTTTATATTGCTACATAAACACCAATCTTGGAGTCCAATAACCAAATCTTGATGATTCAGGATTTTCTTTTAGATGTGCCATCTTGCTCCTTTGCTTTCGTCCTTTGCCTTCGTCGGATAAGATGCAGTGGGATATCCCTAAAGGGCAAGACGAGGTTTGCAAAAATTAATTTATTTTTGCTGATAAAATTCGCAAGTAAACGTCGCGTTTTTATTTTCTTCATCTACACCAGCACAGTTATAGTGAACCCATTTGCCGCATGCAGAACATGCAGCCCAGCCTTCATTTGACTCCAAATAACAACCTTCATAATACAAACATGGGGTATTTTCAACTTCACAATCGCTGCTTTGATGAGCGGTGTAGGTTATTCAAGACTTTTTTTTTTACTAACCGCAGGTTTTTTTTTAGTTTTCTTAAGTTCTCTTATTTCTTTTTTTGTTTTGCTTATCTTACTCTACTAGTTTCTTTTTTTTAATCGTCTCATCCAATTCGATTTCTCTTGTTTTCTAACAACGCGAGAAGCTTTACGTGTTACTAAAAAGGACAAAAAATTTTGCAGGGGACTAGCTACAGAAAATTTAGTTTTTTTGTGGAGTATTTGGTGTCATGTCTACTACAGTGTTATCAGAGCAACTAGAACAACCAAACTTAGGGGTTCACATTGCAGTTAGCATGGAAGGACTATATATAGATCGATATTTATAGGTGTCTTCCTATTAACAGATATAGAAGTAGTCACTTCAAGTCTAGAAATTTCGGAATTAAGCAACGGTGTAGCAACGGGTTGTAGTTAGTACTTCAGTATTAAGCTCTTTCTCAGTTTTCGAAATATTTGTCATCAACGAAGCAGTAAAGTCCCTTTAAGAGAAAACTGATCAATCAAATAGCCAAATACCGCATTTTTAGAACCCGTTTACAACCGTTGACATTGAAGACGCCCGTATGTCTTCTCTGCTAAGTAGTAACACATTTTGCCTTGTATTACAGACTCCACCGTATTTTTCATGCTCTCTTCTGACCAATCTCCTCTATTTCTTTTCTTTTTAAAGTTTTCACCATTCTACAACGGTAAAAAGAAACATTAATAGTGTCTTACAAATCATAACACTTTAATTGACATAGCAAAATATACTTTAAAAGTATTATATTGCGGGCAAGATGGGGTATATAGGACACCCCGTCTTGTCCTTTCATGTCCCTTTGAATTAAAAACTTAACCTCCAAAAACAATCCTTTCACACACAAATAAGTGCTTACCTGCAAGCCTAATCGTTGACAAACATAAATAATTTTCTTTGTTATTTGAATTGTTGTTATTTACAGAGCAATCACGTTCCAAGTGAAGTAAAAAAATACTAAAGAAATCGCCAAAAACATTTTTTTCCATTTTACAACTTAAAAACACGGTGTCGTCGTCCAGTGCCTTCGCTAATTAATAAGTTAACTATCATGGTGGTGCTCTGTCATGTGCAAAAACGGCCTTGATTGGTTAATTGGTTTCTGATATCAGACGAGTACCCCGTTCTGCCCGCCACGCCGTCTTGCCCGCCTTTCCCCGGTTCTACTTGTCTAGCACTATCATTTATGCAAGTCGGTTCAATATCTATAACAGACAAATGTGCTAAATACACCGCTGAGAAAGACGAGTTTTGTCATTTTATTCTATTTACTTATTCATAATAGCTACAGATGATTATAAATAACGCTATTCTATATATTTACAGGAACAAAAATTTGGCTTGTATGGTGTTAATGTGTTGCTACAAATATTGCACAAATATGCAGTAACGTTTTTCCCTTCAGTAATTATGGAGATAATATCTCAGCAACTGGATGAATTAAAAATCGATATCGCTGACCAGATAATAACATGCACAAGTGAGTTTACCTAATTTAAAAATTGATTTTTATAATTTTTGTTTCGGAATGCATTCTTTAAAAAAACATATATAATGGGTATAACGGTACTGTTTAATAATAATAATAATAATATAGCCTTTTATTCAGATCAATGTTACAATTATATGAAAAAGAACAATACATGAGAAACTTAAATTTAAATCTTAACCTAGTCTTTTATTAGAATTTTGCTTATTCTCTGTAGATCTGTTTGCCAGTCGGAAAAGGCCTCCTCCAATCTTTTCCACTCATATCTTTCTTGAGCCACCCTATTCTATGTTACACCTGCCACTTGTCTTGCCACTTGTCTTATGTCATCATCCCATCTTTTTTGTGGCCTACCTCTTTTCCTTTTTCCTTCTCTAGGATACCATCGTGTCACAATTTTTTCCAATTTTTCTTTTCCTCTTATCATGTACCCTGCCCATCGCCATTTAAGCCTTTTAATTTTGTATGTTACGTATCTTTGTTTTGCTCCTTATTACACGGTTTCTCAGTCGATCTGACTTCTTCACATTCATCATGCTCCTTTCCATTGCGTATTGGCAAGTTGCAAGTTTGCTAGTCGTATTTTGTGTTAAGGTCCATGTTTGGCTGCCGTACATAAGAGCAGGTAGTATGCAGGTGTTATTCTTCTATCAACTTCTTTGCGCATCGGATTATCATGTGTTATTAGCTGTCTCAGGTAAATATATTCATCTGTATAATCAATTTGGTTGCTTCCTAAATTTATGGTGGTTGTTACTCCGTTTGTCATTACTCTTGCTTTTTCGGGGTTCAGTTTTAGTCCTACCTTCTCACTTTCCGTTGCCAGTTCTTTTATCATTTTTGTTATGTCCTGTGGGGTCTTAGTAAATAACACGAGATCTTCTGTGAATCTCAAATGCGTTAATAAGACACCGTCCACATTGATCCAGAGATTTTTCCAATTAAGATCTCTGAATATTGATTCTAGTACCGCCGAGAATAGTTTTGGTGACAGAGGATCTCCTTGTCGTATGCCTTTGCCCACTCTAAAAGGTTCACCTTTATTTTCTAATTGGATTCTCACTGGCTGTATACGTTTAATTAAGCGGATGTATTTGTTTTCAATTCCTTGATCTTTTAATGACTCCCATATCTTTTCATGAAACAGAGAATCGAATGCTTTGCTATAATCGATAAATGCGATGTAGTAGGTGCACTGGTATTCGTTATTCTTCTCCATCTCTTTGGCGCACTACATGAATATGATCGATCACTAAATAGTCTTTACGAAAACCTGCCTGTTCAATGGGTTGGTCTTCATCTAATATTTTTTCAATCCGATTTAATATTATCTTGGCAAATATTTTATATATGTTGGACATAAGACTGATAGGGCAGTAGTTTCCGAGTTCATATTTATCTCTTTTCTTATATACAAGAATAATGTTGGATTCTGTCTAGTGCTGTGGGATAGTTTCGGTGCTTAATATGTCGTTAAACATGTTAGTGAGGATTGGTGTTATAACTTCTTTGCTTTCTTTTAGAATTTCATTGTTTATACCATCGGGTCCTGGTGCTTTGTCTCTCTTTTGACTATTTACAGCTTTTAGTACTTCAGCCTGAAGGATGTTAGGAATATTTGAGATGTCCACTGAATCGACTTTGTCTTGTGCGATGTTGCGTTCATATATTTTTTTATAATAAGATGTGGCGATTCCTAATATGTTTCTTCTGTGGCGGTTCCATTCTCCGCTATAACTTTTAATTTTCACGATCCAGTCCTTTGAATTTGTTAATTCTTTATAAGCATTTTTAACATCTTCCGTTTTGATTACATGTTTTTCGATAATTTCCATTCTACATGTTTTCCTGTCCGTTCTTATACATTCTTTGATGTCTTTACTAATTTTCGCTAAATGCCTTCTTCTGTCTTTTACATATTTTGTGTTGATTAAGTGATTTCTTTGTTCTAGCAATTTCATAGTGTTGGTATGTTGCAATTGAGCTACAATAGTATTCTCTATCTAGTTGTATTTTTCCTGAGTTCCTAGGGTCTTTGTGTTCTCTTTGAAGTCTGCAAATTCATCTCTTAGGGTGACTACTAGTTGTTCCATTTGATGCTTGCTGAACTTAGCAATTACTAGTCCCTGTCTCGGTCTAGGTTTATTTGGTTGTGCTGATTTTATTTCAGCTCTGATCAGTCTATGGTTGGTATTGGTAAATTAAATTTGTAGACGACGTCAAAATTTGTAAAACAGTTGTTTCTATTAGTCGTTTTAAAATCGATTTCATTCTTTGTTTTCCCATCTGGAGAAATCCAGGTTCATATTTTCTTTGTGTTTTTTTTTGTATACTGAGTTTAAAATTGTTAAGTTATTTTCTGGCGTGAAGTTTATAAGTTTTTCTCCATTTCTATTTCTAATTTTATTACTATAGGTGAAAGATCCCAGTACTGTCTCTTCTCCTGAGCGCTTAGCTCCAATTTGGCCATTGAAATCCCCCACGACTATTAGATTTTTGTGAGCATGTTCTTGGATAGTTTTATTTAAGTCAAGGTAGAATTTCTCTGTTGTTTCCAGGTTCAGATTGTTTTGTAGGTGAATATATTTGTAAAATAGATCATGAGTCTTTTTAGCCCCGGTAACTTCAGATTCATCATTGCTATGCCCTCCGAGATTCCAATAAAACCTTCTATAGACTTTTCAAGATATTTTTTGATGATGAAACCAACACCATGATAGCCTGGCGTCGTTCCTATGTAGTATAATAGTTATATAAGGTTTTCTTCATTTTTCAGCGTGAGTACATTAAGAGCTGCGACGTATATTTTTGTTTCTTTCTGGTTCTTTCTCTGTATTTTTGGAGGATTGTCGTCTTTGTCCCCCACGAGGACCAGTCGGCTTGTGGGAAAGTGTATTTCTTCCGTTTGTTTATTTTCGTAATTTGTTGGGATTTTCCGTTTACCGGTTAGTTGCTACTGCTTTTTGGGTGTAGAGTTGTTAGTCAAAGAGTTCAATCTGGGTCTCATTGCATCGAAAATGTTCATCCTGTTAGCTTTGACAGAACTTAGGATTTGCTGTTTTAGGTGACGGTGAGGTAGTTGGTTCCCTTTTCCTTTTTTCGGTGTTGCATTCTTTGAGTACTAGTTTGTCATAGTTCAGAAAAGCAGTATTTCCCTTTTTTCTCTCTTCCTGTAATTGTGGCAGCAGTGCTTTCCTTTTTTTTTCAAAACTTCCTTCGAGTAATCCTCCAATACATAAATGCTCTTATAACTCTTTTTATTCTTCATAATTTCTTCTTTTTTCCATGCATTTATAAAAGAACATAGCACAGGCCTCAATTAATTCTGAACTTTCTTTTTCCCAAGCGGTATAATTTGTTTATTTCGTTTTGCTCTATATTCATCTTTAGGTCTTCTTAGTAGGGTATCCTTAATACTCTGAAATAGCTCCGATGTCGAGTTTTCCCCCTCTTTCAGCCCGAAAATAAAAATTATGTTATTACTTTTCTTCTCCCTTTTCAAATGATCCATCTCATTCTCCAGATCACTAACTTTTTGTTTTAATTTTTCATTTTCCTCAATAATAGGGGTTAGTTTTTCATCCATCTTATCCATTAAGTTTTTTGTAATAGATTCAGTTAGTTCAGCTGTTTGTTTCTGCATTCCTATCTTCATAATATTAAATAATAATTTAAACTTAAAACGGTACTCTTTACTTAGGTATATTGTTATAAAAATCCTAAAAAAAAATAAAAATAATCTTGTATGAATAGATATGATTATATGGCCATGTAAATAAAGGGGAATACAAAGTAGGTATGATATGTAATTATTTTACACCAGTTAGTTCGTTTTACTAAAAAATAAATAATGTTTAATATATGAATAAAGTGATTAACGAGAAAATTAGTGTGAAAATTGATGTGAAAAAAGCTTGTTCAATACTTTTATACTAACTGATACCGAGCACCCCACGCTTTTTTCATAATAATATTAATTTTCTCGTTAATAACTTTATTCTTATACAAAAAAATATTTTTTACTTTTTAGTTCGTTTTCGTTCGTAATCGTAGTTAGTTTATCATTAAAGCGTGTTTTTTAGATTCTTAAACTATGGTTTACTTTCCATTTTTTAGTTTGATCTGCTATAAAAGCATGTTATTTTTAGTTTTTTAATTATTAGCCTAATTGGTTCTTGTTAGTTGTGCAAAGTTTCAGTTCAATCTGAAGTTTTGAAGTGGGGAAAAATTTCGTTCAGAGATTCCGTTACGTAGATAGCTAGATAGATGACAGGTAAAGCTAATAAAAACGTATTAAATGCATGTTTATTTGCATTGTTATTGCGATTTGTATAATGCGAAGTTTCAAGTAATTCTGAAATAATTTTTATTTATATAATTATTACCACCCTCTTTTATCCATAAGAGATGGTTTTCGAAAAAATATGATATAGGATTTCATTCTTTAATTTTTATTTTAAAATAAAATGAAATAAAAATAAAATAAAACCACTTTTCGTGATTTCACATTAAAAAAATACAGAGTTTCATATAAACTTTCATCTGCTATGGGATGAATTACAAAAAGTGTTTGAACACGTATTTATTTCGTTATATTGAAGAGCATCAATCATCAATGCGAAAATTCAAGTAATTCTAACCGTAAATCATTTTTGTCCATATAAACTTTATCACCTCCTTTTACCTCTATAAGGGATGAATTTTGAAAAAGTGTAATAAATATATTTCTTATTTTTTATCTCAAAGCTAAATACCACTTTCCGTCCATTCCACATTAAGAACGACAGAGTTTCATACATTTTTCATCCCCTGTTTTATTGGGATATCTCCCCTTGGGAGATGAATTTCGATTTTTTTTATTAATTATTGTATTGTCATCGGTATGTGCAATGTTTGCCTTGAATATGCAAAGTTTCAGTTCTTCAGAAGTTTTGAGGCAGGAAAAAATCGAGTTCAATGGCAGTTCTACCATTTCGTGCAAATTCGAAAAAAAATGCAACAAAATAATATTTTTATTAATATTATATTTTATGTAAAGTTACATGAAAAATAGACGTATTAATCTAGGACACGCTTAATTATTTAAGAAATTGGCAGAGTTCGAACTTTGACATTTTTATCTACGCATGGTAATGATGACGAAGAATTAGGAATAATTATAATTTACAATCTCCAGAACAAGTACCAAATAATTACGGATTGAGTTGTCCGAGTAGTATACTTCCAGTGTGGCTGAAGAAAAATATTGCACGGTGATGAGTAGTAGGTATAGAGTTTTTCATTTAATAACTTATTAATTTTGTTTAATCTGCTTATGTGGTGGGTGATATTATTTTGACGATTTATTTTGACTTTACCATTTTATACAATTAGGAAATTGTAAATGGTAAATTTGGGTAATGAAATAAATGGTAATGATGTTTTTTGAGTTTTTTGTGATTTGTTTATTTATATAATTGCATTAAGAATATCTAAACATTTACAAAGAAAACACATAGCATATATTGTTAAATAATATAAACAGTAATAAAAATATTTATGTACCAAGGTCCAGAATCACGTCGTTGAGTTTATTTTGTACTATATATACAAAGAGTTATTTCTTTTCTTCAAGTTGAATCAACAGTAATGAATTATTTTTTTCGACAAAACTATTGACTAGGTATTATACGGCGAACGTAAATAACAAGCGCTTTAATCTTTTTATTAACACAGTTCTATTCCTTGATATATTATTAATTATTTTATAATTACTTTCTAATTGCAAAATTTTGTGACCGTCCACCGTGCTGGTAATGAATTTAGGCAATATTTTTTTAACTCACTAATTAAATGAATGTATTTTTTAATTTTGTATAATTGTAATGTTAATTTTAGGTGATAAACATAATATTTGAAATATAAAAAAAAATGGTTTCTTTAGAGTATGTAGGTAGGTACGTGTTTCGTTTATTTTTTGGAGGACATGTGATTTGCACAAAATGGAACTACGGACAAAGATTCCGTTACATAGATAAGAGTGAAGTTAAAAGCGTATTAAAAATCATGATTTTGTGTATAAAATTGTTCAATTTAGCCCTTAGGATACGGTAAAAAACACTACCCCGTAAATAACAGATATGAAATAAAAGGCTTTAAATTCAAAGTTCACACAAATTCGCATGTATTTCTAACGTAAATTTTAATATCGTCCATTAAGTATTATAAATAAGCGTAGGTAGTGCTAACTGCTAAGCCGACTAAATTTGCTGGCTGGCATAATTACTTCTTCAAATTGTCACATTCATGCCTTATATGTTCATTTATCTATTTATTACGTCTCTTTATTTTACTATTTTTAAAATCTGCTGCTTACCTATGTAAACAGTTTGTTCATTTTATAATTTTGTCTATAATTCTAGGTGAAAGACGCCGGTCAAATCTACGGGAGCTGTTAAATTATATTAGTGAATATCCGCTAAAGTATTGTATATATCGCGCTTTTAACGTTTGCTCTCGTTTGCCTTTGGCTTATCTCTCGCTAGCCGCCACCTATTTAATATGTTTGTTACAATTTACACATGTTCTTACCAAAGATAAGGTATAAGATTATTCAATACCTTTATTTTAGTGTTATAATCGTAGTATAATATATAAGTATCTAACCTACCTGTACCCTAGCATTTTTTTAACCCCGATACAATATTATGACATTGCCCGGTTATCGGAAGTCGGAATGAAATACGAAATACTGTGCACGCGCTGTCATTGTTAGGTTCTACGTCATTAAAAATTTCGTTTTACATCTCTTGCATCCGTGTGTTAATGGGGCGTCGCTTGCGCTATCAACCACGACCCCTGCCCCGTCAGCAGGCCTGCTAAAGAAGACCACACAACCAAGGACTTGCACGGTCTACTCTGTTATCAGAGAACTTTATCCTTTAACTTGTTAATTTGTACCTCTAGCATAGATGAAAGAGTTTTGTCTTGTGACTTGTTGTTTACTTGCGCAATAAACATGTTTAACATCAAAAGTTTTTATTTTTAATTTTTAATTGAACAGTGGCTCTGTAACTTTAAATATTTATATAATAGGTACTTCCTTACGATTACGATTTACGCGAGGAATTGTATTTTTATTAATGTACGTTTTAAAAAGGTGGATATAAATAGTTATAGCAAGTGTACCTTGGGAGAAAGACCTTATATTACTGCAGATTTTTCTGTAATGTATACTGTAATGTAATAATGTAATTTTTAAAGATCTACAATTTTGTAATAAATTGTAATTTGTATCTCGGTTTTGCCAGCGTTAGCCGTGTTTTCTAAGGACGACTCGACAGGACCAGGGGCCTTACCATGAACTCCAATAGTAAGAATACTATAATCTTACTTTGAGTTTTCGTACCATGACGTCTTAAAAGCAAGTATTATAAGCTTGAAACATTCTTACTTTCTTAGCAGTTTTGTGACGTCACGACACCAAAATTACTAAGAAAATGTTATTTATTGTCGTTCATTCAATTCGTTCCATGAGATGAATTTTGACAAATAGCATTCTCACTTTTCTGTCATATTTCTCGTGTTATAGCGAATTTAAAAAAATCTTTATTAATTAACTAATCACTTTAGACGTGGAGCAATTGCAGATTTCGGAAGAGCATTTCAATTTATTAGCATATAGCAGAATACTAAAAAAAAATAATTTACACGCTAAGTTCTTTTTGGTGTATTAAGACGATTAGTGCCGTCAAAGAGGTACTTTCTTAAGCCTACTTCTCGTTTATGGCTTGACCGAAAAACGTGAAAAAAATATATATGAATCATGAACTCTTAAACAATATTTTCAACAATTATTTTTTAACGTAGTACCAAAATATCTATTACTTTTTTTCTTTTTTTTAAATGGTATATTTTTGACTTGAATTGCTGTTCCTAAACGGCTACGAATTTTTGCAACATTTAAAGACTAAAAAATAAATGATCTGTTGTACTTTATACCCCCCTAAGCTTATGTAAATCAATTACTATTTTCCTATATTAAAATCGAAAATGCTAATTTCGAATTTCGAAGCTGTAGAGATGCTCTGCACGGGCGCGGGCGGCAGTCGCGCGCTGGCGCTCAGACAGAGGGGCTGTGTCACTTTTTGCTCTATCTGCGTTAGCAATCGACTATTTATTTTATGTTGTACTTATGCATGTTTGACGAGTTTATTTATTTGTGTGCGTGCAAAGAATAATCGCTCGCAGCAGATAAATGTGCGATGATGTACGCGCTTGGACGCTGTAAAATATTTTAACTAGTTTAATGTAAAAATTAAGAACGCAACTGTTACAAAGATTATGTAAAGAAATTAAAGTTTACAGATTTAAAAAAAAATCATGTTATATTATTGTGAATTTCATTTTATTAAAAAAATTAAACCGATTTAAAAAAAAAAAAAAAACTAAACAGTTATAAATAGCTGAACGCGGTTTGTCGATCTACTATATTATATACCTAATCAGATATTTTCGAAATTAGTGCCAGCCGACATTGTTTTAAAATATGAATATTTGTTATGATATAATAGCTAAACTGAAATAGTTTTTCTAATAAGTAGTTATTACTAAAACTATTTCAGTTTTAGTTACACGTTTTAATCCATATAATAAAACTACTTAACCGATTTTGACAAATTCCTTACTATTCCCTAATTTAAAATAAATGTAAGCAAATAAAAAAATAATGATTACGATCCGATTACTAATATCGGAGAAATGCGTGGACAAACATACATACATACACCTATTTTTGTATATTTGCTGCCCTTTGAAGCCCTAATAAATTATCATTTGTGAATATTTTGCAGTTTCAATAATTTAGACAATATTTTAGACTATTAGTAAGATTATAATTAATTATATTATATAGTACGATAATTTTAGCATTGCATCTCTGACTCTGTTCGGATTGTATCGTTCGTAGGCAGTAAACTATGCGGCGCGCTTATGTGGCGTATTCTTTGATCGGTATTCTGGGTGCATAGTGCGTGGATTGTTCGATGTATTCGTGCGGAGTGCGAGCTACATCGACGCTAAGCCTCGCCCAGGCACACAAGGCCATCGGGGACACTAATCGCCTTAAGTTGTTGATACCCAAAGATGTATTATTTAAAAAAAATTATAATATGAAAGGTAATTGACTGTGCCAGATAAATTGAGTAAAATCAATTATTTTCGTAAATCCGTCGATTGTTACACGTGTCGTGTAATTTTAGTACCTCGGTAATTAATATATACTTTGATTCTAGAAGTGTAATAATTTCGAAATACTTATGATTTTAAAAGCTTATAACGCAGAAGCTTTTAGTAGGTACACTAAATCTCGTTTTCAGCTATGTTTTGAATATGACCTTTGTGACATCAATTGAGAAGAATTTACTAAGCATTATCTTTTATAAAAAATGTAAAACAAACTCTGTAACGAGACTCTCTGATGAGAATTTACATATTATGCGAAGGAAATATAGTAAAGAATAATACCTATAGAAACTTTGTTTCTAGTTTAGTAGGTAATTCCTTTAGTACTTTTACCTTTAGTCTTTCCCTTTCGCATTTTCGATCTCCTACTCGTTTCACTTGATACCTTCATTACAAAATATCGAGATTTAGGTGTGAATACGTAACATATAATACAATAATAAACAGATAGATAGAATTACTTTCGCATTTATAATATTATTATGATTTTTATTATATTATCCAAAAATTATGTTAGTAGTTAGATGGAAAGATTTCTATACGTATTATATAGACCCTTTAGGTATGGAACCCTAAAAGAACTTACAAAAATTATAGCAACTGTGTATGTAATACTTTATTAGATTTACGCGAATATTTGGCATTTAAATAAAACTATCTTTTCGGTATTTTCGCGAATTTATTTTGATTTTTGGTTCTTATTGGCTTTTAATTTTTGCTCGTCGTCAAACAAGTAAATAAAAAGTCAGGTGGTTGTAAAATAAATAATTTGTTCCGAAATCCAAATTTTGTGTCACAATCTAGCCATAATTCATTTTATTTTCTTTTCTAATAGTTTTCTTAATTTTTAAAACTAAACTAAAATTATTTGTATAAATAGTATAAAAAAGACATAGATTGCGTATATTTTGTGGAAAACATGTACTTTTGAAATTAAATAATATAATATTTTTCTTTTATTTTATTCTAAGTAAGTACTATAAAATTATAATCATATTCACGAACGACTATCGGTGTGACAGGGATAACGCTATACAACTTATATAGCACTATTTCTTTTCTTTTATTTTTTTTTATAGGAGGGAATAGACAAATCATTCGTTCTGTCGCATCACTAAACAATTTTAAAACAAGCTTGCTTTTTAAAGGTCATGGACTTAGAGTACTTGTACATTGTGTATACCTACTCTAAGGTCATGGATGGTCACGAATAAAAAAGTAAGATTATTGTAATTTTGAAAAAAAAAACAGTCTTGAAGTAAGAATGTTTTGAAATAGGTGATGGTAAGGCCCCAGGAAGGCAGGAAGAAACCATTGGCTTTCCTAGGAACACCGATAATCGATATTTTAACTAAAATTGTAATAAAATCATATAGTTTTTTTAAACGATTATTAATTAATTTGGTTTGATTATATTAGTCTTAAAGTATACATAAGCTAATACTCTAAGATATTATTCGAAATAAAAATTGTTGCAAATGGAGAAGAATTTTAGGGTTTTCTTCCGCCAGATGTCGCGATCATTATAACCCTCAGTATATTGTAACGCTCTATAGAGTGGACTAAGGGCAGTGGTAGCCCAGTGGTAACGCGCTCGCTTGGGAAACCGAGTAAA